>OZ005685.1:40344691-41701270 GCA_963930675.1 Gnaphalium uliginosum | reverse complement strand
ATACTTAAAAGACTGATATATATAAAAAGATTTCGAAACAAGTTCGATATATTTTCAAACAATTAGCCTCTTATTAAATTACCTATGATTAAATATATATCAAAACAAATATGCCTAATAATTTGTTCACGGTAGAAACGAATGTAAAAGGAAATACATAAACACAGTCAAAATTATTAAAAAGGAATAAGTTTTAATGTCCAATTTTTTCTTAAAACATATATATATATATATATATATATATATATATATATATATATATATATATATATATATATATTTATCATAAAAATGACATATGGGCCTAAAATTTACGACCTCAATGGAGTAATTAACAGGTATAAACATGTCCAAATGTTCAATGAAACCCATGGGCCGTCAGTTATATATGTTTTAAGTATCTAAGAACCCACCTGGAATAGAACTTAGCCCAGTACTATTAGATGATATAGAATTTTTATTTTATTAATGTTTACTTTCGGTGACCTCCTCAAATCACGTAACTTTATACTTTCTTGTTTCACTTTTATTCCTTTCTTTTCCCCTGAATTAAGTCGCTTAAACCAATGCATCCATCCATGATTCAATAACTTCTTTATTAATCTGCATTTAAATATATAAAATTGATTTTATATAAATATGGATTTACAATATCCTCAATAACTGCTTATATCTGTTATGTGTCAATATTTAAAACTTGCATTAAAATCTCTCACATGCACCCGTTAAAAAAATTCTAAGAAAACAGGCAACACAAATACCATCAAAACAAGCTCATCTCCTAGAAGTTCAAACCTAATTTGCATCACTAATTTACACTTGATACAAACTAAATATTGCATAAAGTACACATCTTTAGGTCCTCAAGTTAGGCATAACATTTGTGCCTAGCTTGTTCCAGATCTTAGCAAACCTTCTTGTCTTGATCAATAAGCCGATCACGTGTAACCTTGCTTATACTTACGAAACAGATCTTCAGTTTTCGCGTTCCTAAAAGCACAGCATCCGATTAAATAAACACATATTAAAGCCACCAGGGTTATGATCAAAACTAAGTTTGCTCTCCTCCATTCCTTCTCCAAATTCTCGAGCAACCCGGCCTTGCAGGAATCACAAGCATAACATAGCTCCGTTTGTTCATTGCTCCAATTAAGACAATCCATATCCGCTGCATTATTTATCGGACTTATCCAATATGTCGGGTTTACGAAAGTATACCCACATTGAGTTGGAGGTTTACAGCATCCTGACTGTCATTAAAGAAAAGAAAAAAAATGTTTATTATTAGGAATATGTTAGGGAAATAAGTCTATGCTATAACATGGTTATTTACATTTAGATTCTTTGCCTTTTGCTTTCCTCTGAGTTTGAACATTAAAACTTTTTCCATAGACAAATATTCTTATGAAAGCAAATCAAAAGAGAAACCAAAACCTCTTTTCATAATATTGTTTAGCAAATATATATAGTAATCACCTTTAAAAAGATAGAGAAAGCTAACATGCATGAATAAATTAAAAAGAGAAATAGCATTTGAGATAACAGAAAAACCTGTAATGGAGAAATGTGGGCATCGAAGAAATCTTGAGCCATGCGATAAGTTTGATTCAATTCAGCACATACACTAGTCGAACTTAAACAAGTTCTAATTTTATCCCATTTATAATGACTTCTAACTCGACGTTTTAAAAATCCTGAGTAATCATCAAGCCGATATTCCAAGAAAGACCGGCTTGGCTCAGGATGACCAGAACCCCTAGCGGTTACCATATACACGAAAACCACTAAACACGTGAGCAAAATGATTAATACAAGCATGGAAATAAGATAAAACACAAGGAGCCACGAAACACGCCAAAAGCCTCCAATGAAGCCCGCTATGGCTACAACCAAGATTAAAATTCCTAAAATTATAACGGGCCATTGTAGGAATTGGACACAAGTATTATCTGTCTCGGTTGCTAGCCAGATCCCCGCCCCTATGATGGGGACCGAAAGCAACATTGCGACGAAGTTGATGCCTCCGATGACATTGTTGCTCATTGCCATGTTGGTTTGTGGGGGGTGGTAGAGATTTAGAGGGTTTAGAACATAAATGTCTTTACCTTGGATGTATGGAAAGCTGGAAACGAGAAAATAAATAAATAAAAAGTTGTTTTTGAAATGGGGCCTTGAGCTTTTGGCCCATTTTCAGATCACATTACTTTCACTTTTGAAAAAAGCGAGAAAATTCCTTGATTGTGTTTGAAAAATGGTGTTTTGTCGGAATGGGATCAAATTACCGTATTACCCTTAGTAAGTGAAATTAAAAAAGAAAATTATTAGTTCCTTTTTGCAATAATTTCAAGTAAACATATATGTGCAAGCATGGCTTATGTTCTTAAGTAAACTTGGAAGTAGAGGTGCAAAAAAAAATTCAGTTTTTTTAACCCGCTTCAGTAATTGAAACCGGTTATTTAGAAAATCGATTTTAAAAAAATCGAACTGGTTTTTATATAATCGAAATCGGTTTGACCGGTTATAGGGTTTCGGGAGAACCAGTTTTTTTTTTTTAAAAAAAATCGGTTTTAAAAAAAAATCAACCGTTGGGGAGCGTTTTTTGGTGTTTTTTGGGTCTTTTGACACCTCTAAACTCACTATAAATAGTCCTAGTTGGTTTGGGTTCAAAACACACCAACAACATTCTATTCTTCTATCAAAAATCACTCTAAATCTCGATATATATATATATACTCTTTGTTTGCGAAAATGGAAAACATACAATCACAAGCTTTCGGTTCCGTTGGTAGCAATGTACGAAACAAAGTTTACACAAACGTTGATGTAGTGCAAGTTAAAACGACCCGGAACCTGAAAATTTGGTCGAATTACGATATGTGCATTATGAATGATGGAGTGGAAAAGGCCTGTTGCAAGAGATGTGGGAAGTTTTATAACCCCACATCAAACTCAACATTAAGAAGTCACAAAAACGGTTCTTATAGAGCGGTTAGTCAAGATGCGTCACAATCGACACTTGGTTCGGATGGTGGGGCATTTATATACGATAATGATGCGCTTCGAGAAGATTTTACGAAGTCTGTCATCCAAGAGGCGCTTCCATTCAACCACTTCGACAACCAATGGCTTACGAATATCATCAAAAAGAGACTACAACCGCGATACCAACAAGTCGTACTACCCTTAGAAATGATGCGTATAAATTATGGAAAACTGCTAAAAAAGATATAATTGATGGTGTTCAAAACTATAAATATGGCGTTTCTATTACTCGTGATGTTTGGACCGCACCACATGGTACGGCAAATTCTTATTTAGCCGTTACGGCCCGTTGGTTTCATCTCGAGTCTTGGTTATTGATGAAACGTACAATTGCTTTATAATTGTTTGGTTATCCGCATACGGGATGTAATTTGCGAAAAATTTTAAATGACTTTTTAATTGAATATAATTTAGACGATAAAGTTTTTACAATTTCACTAGATAATGCGTCAAATAATACTAGAGCTATGAATTTACTAAAATTACGTATAAAACCAATTTTAGAAGGCGCTTTTTTCCATTCTCGTTGTGTTGCTCATGTTATAAATTTGTCCGTGCAAGCGGCATTACAAATATGTGCTAATTTACGTGAAATTTTTTGGAGTTTATTAGTAACTATATATAGTTCGAGTAACGAACGACAAGCTAATTATAGACGTTTTCCTGCACAATGTGGTGAAACTCCCATAGGACCTTGCTACAATAATAATACTAGGTGGAATTCTACTCACACTATGTTTGAAAATATTTTACGACAACGTATTACTTTAAATGTTTTTAATGATATGTTAGTTGCTAAAAGTAAGTCTGTAGCTATAACTGATTATGAATGGGATCAACTAAATGATTTAACTTCGTGTTTAGTAGTTTTAAAGAGGCTACTACTATATTATCGGGTAGTGTATATTACCCAATAAAAGAATTTGTAAAATATTTTGAAACCTCGACATATCCAATGTTCTAAACCAAATTTTTATAATGATCGAAAAATTAAAAGAATTTGAAACCTCGACATATCCAATGTTTAGAAAAATGGTTAGAGCTATAAAAAAGAAATTTATAAAATATTTTGGTAGTTTGCATTTAATTTTTACTTGTTCCGCTGCACTAAATCCAACTTTAAATGTTGGCGGCGTACAACGTATAATATTAACAACTATGGAAAATTTAGACTTACACTTAACCGATGACCCGGACTATATAGCAACTGAACTTTCTAAATTTGAAAAATACTTTACACAATTATTTGGGATTTATGCAACAAAATATGGTCAACAACATAACCCAATTGTTGACTCAATGCGGGCGGGAACATCTCGAGCGTCATCCAATGACATAAATATAGAACTTTATAATGCTTTACTTGAAGACGCTACAAAGCGTCAACGAACATCGGCTGCAACAAGCGAGTTGGGACACTATATGTCTCAAACTTTTTAACCACTTTAAATGTTGAGGAGTTTCGTAGTTTTGACATTTTGAGTTGGTGGAAAGAAAGAGAAGTACAATTTCCCATTTTAGCCGCTATTTCTTGGGATTTATTATCAGTCCAAGCTTCGACGGTAGCTTCCGAATCGGCCTTTTCTACTAGCGTAAGAATAATATCGGAAAAAGGTCAAGACTATCCGCTCAATCCGTGGAAGTATGTGTATGTTTGAAAGATTACTTGGACAGAGTAGATAGGATACAAAATGCAACAACGTTGGAAGGCCCACTATTAGGTAACATTGAAGAAATTATCGAAGATGAAGAAGTCGCATTGGGGATATCACCTCCAACGACCGAATTCGATGAAGTTGAATTTGAAGAACTTGAAGTTGAATATGTGGATGAAGATGAAGTTTGGGTCGACATAAGTAGTTAAGTGTATCCGGGTGATGGCAATGCCGAAGCTCGATATACTTTACTACACGATTACGTTTCCAGGTGATGGCTATGATGTCACACCCAGCTAAAGCGGAAACACGAGGTGTAACAGCTAAGGGATTCACAACACAAAGATGTAGTAACAATACCATAAATTTAACAGTCTCCCTGAATAATAAAAAAAAATAATACATAAGTTCGTTCAAGGAGACAAAGGTTCTGTTACAAATAAAATCACAAAAGTTTGTTCCAAAGTTCACAATTTATAGCTTGTTTGATAAAATCCCATGCACTTGCCCACACATGATCCATTCTTACCGACGTTCTCCTGAAAAGCATGTCAAACAAACGAGTCAACTTTGGCCATAGTTGGTGAGCTCACAGTTTTATGACCAATAAACCAAGTAATTTGTCCAATCGGGGACTAAAGTTTTGTCCAATCGGGGACATAAATACTGTCCAATCGGGGACATAAGTTTTGTCCAATCGGGGACATAAATAAATCAATGCGAAAAGAATTGGAGAATTAAGGGAGTGAATGTTCATGCCTTGAGGCCACTACTAAACCGGTTATCCGACCGAGGTTTGCCCCTATAGCTCCATGTTCTTCAACCAACATGAGTAATGGTGATATTACGCACCCACGTTGAAGTGTGAGTGAGGGGTGGTCTACCCTAAATAGCATGCTACCCATAATACCCACGGCTCGTAGCCACGAGTTAATTAGTAGTGTGAGTTCCCGGGGACTTTGCAATAACACTCAAGCATAACAATATGACATACTCCAATTCACATAAAATTTGTATAACAACGATTTTTGTAAGTGAATAAAGAGCAAAACCAAGTTGGTAAGATGTATAAGCATGCTTTTCAGCCCCAAAACAGAAATCAAAAAAAAAAAAAAAGGGGGACAGTGAACTCACCTTTGTGAGTTGAGTTAACGGGTAAAGCTGCGAGAATATTGCAACCTGAAGAGATGCTCTAACCGAGACCTAGTCCAGTAGTAAAGTGTTCATTAATGTCTAGTGATATGCTTTAATATAATAGTTTGTACAAATTGGTTACCCACGGTTTTAAATAATAAATCTGCCCAGGTTTTGTAGTTGATTTTGTGACTCCTTTTAGCAACGCTTTAACAGTTTCTGGGCATCTCTTGATACACCTCAAAATGCTAGGTCGTTGGTGTATGATTTAGGTTTTGGTGAAAGATTAGAAGTAAGTTATTCTCAGTTTAGAGTCGTCATTTTTATGAAGAGTAGAGGGAAATGCGGTTGTCCAAAGCTAACTTAAAAATCTGGACAGGAAGTTGTCCAACTTTCTTACCAAAAATACATAACTTTCATAAACCGGATGTAAATATTTGAATAGTTTTTAGGAGTGTTTTTATACAGAAATACTATAGACTTTCAGGTGTAAAACCCTAATGCACTTATATTATAAAATGTAACAGTAAATGGAATGAAAATAAGTGGGTTGTGCAGAATAGAATGTAAACGTTCTTGCACTTTATGATTACCTCTTCGACCAGGAATATGGGTGTTGAGCGATAAGTTTCTGTCCACCAAGTGTTGAGATTTAGCAAGTATGCTGGAGTGACCGATTACTGGGTGAGATGTGATGAATATGTTGAGTGTTATGTTAAAACCGGATGTATGTGTTGGAAGAGTTGAGAGAAAATGGGTGAAAGTGTTTGAGTAAGTGTGTGTATGTGAATCTGCCGTTTGATACAAAAGGAATAAGGGGTAGAGTGTATATGATTAATGTCAGGGAGTTTGATTGGGTGAGGGTGGAGGTGATTTATGGGAAGTGTAAGTTAATTGATTCGGTTTTATGGAAAATAGGTTTGCTGGCCGTTTTTGAGAGAAAAGAGGTAATCATAACCCTTTTTGCGTGCACGGTTCAACTCTATTTCAAATCTTAAAGTTCCTTTTTACAGAATACGAATGGTTACTTATCTTTTAATATTACTTAAAAAGCTTTTATATCGGTGTAAGTCCGTATGTATAGGATCGATAACGAGGTTATCTAAGGTATTAAGGTGCGGAATCCCTCAATACTAGTTATAGGATCTATAACGAATTCTTTCGCAATATATTAGCGAATCAATTGTCTAATTGCTTTGTATCGATTATAACAAGTGTTAACGATCAATACCTAGCCTTTAGAACGTAGAGAAGTCTCTGGAGTCGCAGGGTTTTCCCGTAATCGAAATGGCAAAAGTTCTGAACATGAAAACCTAGTTTTTCATATATACTCGTCTCGGTTCGCAGGCTCGTGGGCTCTGCGAACTGACTCGGTTCGCAGCCCATGACGGCCCAGCGAACTCACTCAGTTCGCAGTACAAACTTGTCCTGCGAACTGACTCGGTTCGCGGTCAACCTTGGTCAACATTTTTCAGCCTTTTGATATTTAACTCTAAAATGTTTACCAAGCAATATATTTTATTTACAATTCAAAACCAATGTACATACTTGATTACAATTACCAAAAGTACAAAACCTCACTATTACAAGCTAGACCTGTTGTCACAAAACATGTCTCAACAATCGGGTAGGAGGGTTTTCTGTGTGTGTGTGGGTAACACTTGATTGGTCTTAAAATCGTTTAAGCATATCTCTAACAGTAGATTGATACTAAGTTTTTCATGATTTGTTCGTGATATAAGTGTGTTTACTGTATAAACTTTGGTCTAGCTGTGGAGACTGACTAGCAGTAGTAACTGAGCTAACAGTGGAAACTGAGCTGGCAGTGGTAACAAACAGTAGAAACAATGAGAGCAGTAGTAACTATTAAGAGCAGTGTTAACTATGAAAGCAGTAGTAACTGAATGTCACAAGCAGTGTTAACTGAGGAATGATCTTAGCAGTGGAAACGGTGACAACAGTACTAATTTGTACTAACAGTGGAAATGGTGATTTGTGCTAGCAGTGTTAACTACTTAGCAGTGGAAACTAAGGAATTGTACTAGCAGTACTAACTGAGATATTTGTGCTAGCAGTGGAAACGGTGACAATTGCACTAGCAGTACTAACTATGATAACAGTAGAAACTTTGATTTTTACGAAAGCAGTAGAAACATTACTAACAGTAGAAACTCCTACTAGCAGTACTAACCGAAGTGTTTCTCAAACAGTACTAACTCAACTTTGTACGGGCAGTATTAACTTAGGAGTTTGTATCAACAGTATTAACCCGGTAAGAAGTATAAACTTCTATCCAACAGTACTAACTACCGCCAACAGTAGTAACTTCTCAAACAGTATTAACTTATCTTTGTACGGGCAGTATTAACTTAAACCCTTAAGAAGGTCAGGCCCAGATTTAGGTGGAGATTAAGTTAAGTGTTAACCTGATATTTTTGATGGTTGTTACATATGCCGAAGCTCGAAATGTAGTCGTATTTGTATTTTATATTTTTAGTTGTAATTGTATTGTTTAAATAAAAGTTATGTCTGTATTTTATATTTTTAGTTGTAATTGTATTGTTTAAATAAAAGTTATGTTTGTTGATGTGCTAGATCTAGTTATAAACAAAATAAGTTTGAGCTCCAATCTCCGTTCCTTCAACATTTGCACCTACATTCAATTTCAAACAAAATAAGTACCGAAAGTTCATGGAATCTACTCTAATATACATACAAATGAACCGATATCACGATAAATAAACGTGTATAAAATGAACAATATCATTTGTATTATTTAAATTTTGTTATACACTTATACCGAATTTTTATTCGGAAAAAAACCGAAAAAAACTAAACCGATTAAAACCGGTTCAAAACTAAAAAAAATCGATTTCGAACATTTAAAACCGAAAAAACCGATTTCAAAAAAACCGCTTTTAATCTAAACCGTTTTTTCAAATAATCGGTTTTTTTAAAATCAGGTTTTAAAAAACCGAAAATAAGAAAAAACTGATTTTCGTGCACCCGTACTTGGAAGTCAACTTGAGATCATTGGAGCTTGCGCTATATTTGATTTTACAATGATGGGCTATTAATTTAAAAGCCCACTTCAGAAATTTGGGCCATTATCTACCCAATACATTCAGTATACATACAACAAAAGATGTTTGTTCATTTCCTTTTATCCTTAACTCAAAAATGGCGGCACTTGAATCACTGAAGCTTTCATATTTCCAGTTCCATATCTCATCATCTTCTACAAACCCCAAATTAGAATTCTCCCAAAAATCAAATCTTTCAATTAAAATTCCTATTTCCAACCCTAATATTTTCTTGAAAACTACACTTCCAATTTCAAGAAAATTTCAAGTATGCTTATCGTCAACAATCCAACAAGAGATTTCAATAATTGAGGAAGAAAAAGATGAAAAATTGGAGGAAACCCAGAAAGAAGAAAACAAAAAGAAGCTATTTGTTGTTGGGCTTCCATGGTCTTTCACTGCTGGTGATGTTAAAAACTTGTTTGGTGAATGTGGAACTGTAGCAGATGTTGAGGTTCTATTTTAGTATTTTATTTATTGTAATTAGTTCGGAGTACTATGATTTTTGGTTGATATTATATTATTATTATATTGCATAATTAATACTTTTAATTTTTTGGTGGTAGATAATAAAAAGGGAGGATGGAAAGAGAGGGTTTGTATTTGTTACAATGTCTTCTGGGGAAGAGGCTCTGGCTGTCATCAACAAATTCAATTCATTTGTAAGTATATAAATTTTTAATTAATTTTTATTTGTCATGTTTGAATCTTAACCAAGAATATAGGATGCAGAATTTTGTTGCTAGGACTTTTAGAATTGTTCATGATCGTTTTCATTTGACATCTATTGATAGCCAAGGACTTTTTCTGTTCATTTAGTTCTCATTTGGATTCATAATTCTTTTATAAACCAAATGAATTATTAATGTCTGAGGATGTGAGTTTCGATTGTTTTATATCACAATTCAGTTCTGCGAAAATGTAGAATTTGTTGGGTTTGTAGATCAAAATCAAGGTTTAAAACAAAGATAATTGCAACGGAAGCTAAAACATAAGTTGATCATATTGTAAAACGTTTTCTATAAAACCCATCAAGATCCATTTACATGTACATTAAGATTAACAACCATAGGGGGTTTTAAAGATAAACAACCTTTGTAGTCTTTGAACCCTCTAGGAAGTAGGGTGTTGATGAAGATGAAGATGACAAGAACTCAAGACAAGAGTTCCTCTATAGCAAGTTCACCAAATAGCTTTTGAATTAACACTAGATGCTAGTCTATAATCCCTTGTATGAACAAGCTCTTAAGCTCTTAAGATCAAATCAAATTTGTCTAAGAGAGAGTCAATGTTTCACACTCTTCTAGCACTAACTATTAGCAAAAATGTCAAGTATGAATGGAGCTCTAAAGCTCTTAGTTTTTAGCACAAGGAAAAGTAGTCAAGATTGCTTGTATATTTGTGCATGCACACTTACTTAAACACTTTAAGTCTCATACTTTGAAGATCATTCAAGCATGGACAAAAGGCATGGCACAAAGACCAACTAGCAAGCTACTCCACATCAAGGGGGAGGACCCCTTTGATCGCCATCCAAGTGAACAAGGAGGATAGACATGGATTGTCTCAGACTCCATGTATATTCCCATGTTGTGTACAAGTTTTAATTCCAAATTCTTTTGGTCCAATAAGTTGTACATGACATATATAATCATACCATATGACTTCTAATGTGTTATAGGCCTTGGAACATTATTATTTTAACAAAATATTAATTTTCAATTAATACAAAGATTATTGATAATTAACAAGAATCAAATTCTTACAATTAATCAATTAGTGTTTATATGCTATTGATGTGACCCTATAGGATCATATGTTATTAGTAATATCATTCTAATAATATTTATTGGGCATATAGATCCAACATAATTGACTTCAAACGTCAAACTAGAACATTATCCCTCTTAGTTGTCAAAGTCAAGAGTTCAGAAAGATTCTTAATTTTGTTTGGGTATTGTGATTCTTTGCGAACTATATAGATTATGTTGGTACTTTTAGTGTAATTGGGACTTACTCATGACCAAAGGGTATTCCAAGTTAAGTTATAAAATGAGTTGGTAAGTGGAGAGTGCACACTTACTTAAACTAACTTATACCGCCACTAAAAGCGGTTGCGGGGGTATCTCTGTTGGCAAAAGTTGCATCTTTTCGTGAAAAGGTGTGTCTGTTCGTTTGATTTAACCACCAAAACGTTCTTTTAGCTATTCACTCACTGCACACTAATAGAATCTAAACACTTTCAAAGTGTGGTATATAACAGAATTAACACAGAAACATTTGGTCTTCTTCAACAAACGAAAACACAACATAATCTATTTGTTATGCTCAAAATTCTCTGCCAAGATATTGAGTGATTTCTTGAATTATCCCAATAAGGATTTCGTGATACCTAGACAATGTTGGGTCGAAATACTTTATTGTGAAAGTGATTCTACACGATCAAGGAATTTGTCCAGATTATCATCACACCCTGTTACACATATCTAACAGATTATACACCATAATGGAAATTCAAGAAAACGTTGCGGAAACTGAATTAAAAAGGGTTGCACCCATAAGTTTTGTTTTAAGTTGCTACATTTATTTTGGTGCAGGAACTATTGGGTAGGATTTTAAAGGTTGAATATGCAAAGAAATTTAAGAAACCTACACCTCATTCTCCAACAGCCCTACGCTCAAATGAGACACGCCATAAGTTATTTGTGTCAAATCTTGCGTGGAAAGTAAGGGCTACAAATCTTAAACAATTCTTTGCAGATTTCAATCCTGTTTCCAGTAGGGTTGTTTTCAGCCCTTCAGGAAGCTCTGCTGGATATGGGTTTGTCTCATTTGCTTCAAAAGAGGAAGCAGATTCTGCATTATCGGCCTTGGAAGGAAAGGTAACTGATAATTTTTATAGCAAATGTTGTTGATAATGTAATTAAAATGTGTTGATGATGGATACTCAAATTTGCAGGAATTACTTGGGAGGTCGATTATATTAAAAGTTAGTGAAAAAACTACGGATAAACCTGAAACTAACGAGGAAAACGCCAACGCTTCAGAGGAACAGCATGAAGTTGAATCATAGTCTGTCTCATATTGTTTATCTGGTAGACTAGAATTTGGCTGCAAATGATCATTTTGGAACAGATTTGTCATCCTACTAATGAAAGAAGCTATGCAGATGTTTGTTTTCTTCTTCAACATCTACTTCAAGTGACCGTATCTATACAACTGTATCTTCTTGTTGTCATTATACAACATGAGATTATTGGACTTAAGGGGGATTAATAAGATTAGTTAAGTGTTCAGAAAGATTTAATTACATGCAGAATTTTTGGGTTGTCTTCACTCGTTTACACCATACTGTGGTTTGTGATACATCAAAAGATTTTTAGGGACAAACCTTGCTATTAACTTCACAGATTACAAAAGAGATTAGTTGAGTGTTTAGAAAGATTTATATATATTTCGGATTTTCGGGTGGATTTAGGAGGAGATTTATACATCACATTTTCTTAATGCACACCACAAGTTTACATTGTTGATGGCTTGATGCATAAGGACATACGCCAACCTCACTTGTGTAATATGTATCATAGCATATACAGTATTGCCCTACCTAGAACTTTTAAGCTAAATTCATCAGCTCAAATTGAAATTAACGGCTCTTTGATTAAGAAAAAATAATTAAAATATATATCGGCTATATTACCGTTTTTATTATTAATTTTTTTTAAAAAAAATTTCATACCCTAATAAATATAACACTTGTAATATGTAATTTTTTATTTTAATGACTGTATTTCATTTATTTAATTTTTGTTATTTGTTTCGACTTATTAAATTATTTAAATTTCTGAGTAAAAAATTAAATACAATATAAAACAGTGTCATCCACTTAGATTTTTAGTAACTGTAAAAATAATGTCATCCCAAATGTAACTCAACTTACCCAAGTCAAATTTCATCGCATTTCTTTATCCTTTTTGACTCCATGTTTCCTTGAGGACACAAAGACTTCTTCCTTTCCTTTTTTTTTTTTCTTTTTTTTTTTCTTTTTGTTTGGGTTTTTTTCCCTTTCTTTAAGATTACTATTTGTTCCATAACTTCAAATTTGTCATTTAATTAGTATACTAATACTAACTATTGATCACCTAAAAGTTAATCCACATATAGATTCTTTTGACAAAAGTATTTGAATTTGAAGTGAGAATATATGCTTATTGGCACATGATATGTTGGAACCACACAATAACATCATTACATGGAACTACTAGCTTAATTAATCTAATCTTTTCCAATATTTAGCATTAGCGTCTCATAATTACGCCACACTTATATTCTCACCTCCTTTATGCCCTTTACCCTTTTCAATTTCATACCCATTAACATTAATCTCATCTTTAGTCTTTTTTTTTTTTTTTTAAATTAAATTGCAACAAAAACCATATCTTATCACCAAGAAGGGTCAACCCGCTTGGCGAATAAGCGTGCAAAACGTGTATAATAAAGATATTAAGATGCAAAATTATCATGTAGTTTCTACAAATATTCTATAAAGCCTAGAAGATCTTATTTCCCTAACGAAATATTTATGCTTTTTAAGATGTACAAAATCTGTTGTTTTTTTAATCAAGCATAGATTTGTCAATTGGTATCTGTTTCATGCTCAGCTCGAGCATTTTAGTTGAAACAATAATTCCATATACCCTAAATCAGATTCCTAACAAGGCGATATATCTATTCATTTATTACTAATTTCGGAGTTTATGGTCTAGCAGTATGTGAGGAATCTATCAATTAATAGGTTGTGGGTTCAAGCCCCGTGATAAGTATGTATATATACGTGTGATCTACGTATATATGAATATACATGTGATAGGTTAGTTGTAAAATTGTCTTTCTAAAAATAATCATTTTTCTATTACATTTGTGGCAATAAGTTTTAATTAATACATGTATATCGAATTGTAAAATTTATTTTTTAATTAGGTATCGATTTAGCAGATATCGGCTCATATATGATTTGGAAAAAGATGCAATGGGTCCGGTGACGTGGCAACCATAGTTGAAAAACTCGGCCAACTCGGGCGAGTACTCGTGATTCGGGGTGTTTCGAGGCAAGTCGGTTTGACTCGGACTGAAACTCGGTCATCTTCGGTTAACGTGAAAAACTCAAAAAACTAAAAAAAAATAGGTCAAACTCGAGATTACTCGGTCAAAGTCAAACTCGGTCAACAATTTAATATAGTTAAAATTAGGGTTTTTAGTCCAAATAAATGTTTGGGTCACTTTCTTTTCCTTCCGTCTTACTCTTTATTCCAACAATTTAATATGTTTGGGTTTTTAGTTAAAATTAGGGTTTTTAGTCCAACAATTTAATATAGTTCACCAAGGGTCTCTACTCTCTGATCTATATTTAAACGTATAATTTTGAAATTTATTATTTCAATGTAAAAAAGTCAATCCGAGTACTCCTTGAGAATTCCCCACCTAGACCTCTTATTCGCTAGAAGATCCTGATCAAGTACTCCCCACCTAGCAAATTTAATAACTTTGGTGGCAACTATGCAACAAAAGATATGAGAAAGCTGAAAAAATCGATTAGCTGTTTTATAGGTTACTTAATGCGTTAATGAATGAGTAAATTTTATAAGTTTACTAATATGTAAAAAACTGAATACATTTGGATGTATTTTAACCTAACTTATAGGCTATTAGCAAAAGACCTGCACGATGCAGCGTAAAATAAAATATACCAAAGTGGTGAATCGTGATAAGTTTGTGTCAAATTTCATTTTTGTCGTCGTATTAATCATCGGTATAAGTCTCCATTGGTCATATGCCCGTTGGACTCTTCTAATGATTTAGATGACTGAGATTCAATCATGAAGAATGTAAATTAATTGTTAGATATATTGAATTATTGAAAATACACAATTTTGAAAAATAAATGTTGAGTCTTAATTGTTGTTCTTAAAAATTTCTTAAAATAAAAGTATGAATATAATAACTAGCAAAATACTCACGCGATGCAACAAAAAATGCAATTTATATATAATAGCTAATCGTGATATTGTTAGGTCATTTTTCCTTTATTATTTTCCTAATTGATTTGCTATGATAATGAATAAGTGATGGTAATACGCTCGTATGATAAGTTAAAGTGTTCGAGAAAAATCTTACTCCCTATGTCACAATTTAAATGTCTACCTTACTATTTTTGTTTGTTTAAAAAAGATTGTCCAATTATAAAAAATAACTACTGAAAATCATAAAACTCTCAATATTACCCTTATTTATTACTCACAGTCATTTATTTCTTAAAAACATTTAGTCAAACTTACTTTGCGTATAGGGCAAAACTGACATTTATTCAATCTATCTTAAATCCAGCAAAAAAGTCCGGAGGACATTTAAAATGGGACGGAGTGAGTAAATGAAGAAACTGAGTTAATTGTTAAATATATGTAATTAAATAGTTGAAATTACAAAATGTCTAAAATAATATCTATAGATCTTGAGTCTTAATATTAACTCTTATAAAAAAAAATTAAATAAAATGTTGAAATGCATTATATTATATATGTAACTAGCGTAGTACCTGTGCAATGCAGCGGATTGTAACATTTTATCATACATAATGACTCGACGTCTAGGGGTGTTCATCGGTTCGGTTTTCGGTTTCATTGGTTTAATAGGTTCAGTGTTTTCGGTTTAAATTTTTTTAAGACGCCAACTAAAGACTGAACCGAACCATTTAAAAATGTGAAATAACCGAACCGAAGACCGTTATGCAATTTTGTTCGGTTTTTGGTTTAAACCAAAAAAATCAAATTACAATATAAGATAAAGAATTTACAAATTATAAATTGCTCATCACAATATCATCATCACATTAAATAAAATAAAAGAGTAGATGGTTGCCCCCACAAACTCCATATACAAATTCAAACTAAAACAAAGTTCTAGCTAAGATATAAGATATGAGATATAAGATATGAGAGAATGTAAAGGGAGAGACGAGAGAGAATGTAGAGGGAGAGCTAGAGCTAAGATATAAAATAGAGCTATTATGTTGGCTATTATGTTTAGCTCTAGCTAATTAGCAAAACTAATTAAATAAAACTAATTAAGGCCACTGATTTAGATTATCTTGAATGTTTAGCTATTATGTCCAATAATGCCTCTTAAAAAGACTAAATTAACCCTGTCAATTAATTAGTAAACGACTTAAATTTTTTGAATTTCAAATTACAAATATATATGCCTATAATTTTGCCTATAATGGTGTATAAATTTAAATATTTTCAATTTTATTTATATAAAATACAAAATACAAAATACAAAATACAAAATACAAGTAAATACAAATTTTGAGGTATATTATGTTAATTTTGTTGACTAATATAAACTGATTGTGAGAGAATTAAGTTAATTGACAATTATTAACTACTAAAATGATATCACTGAAAATTTAATTTATTTAATTGGGGGCGAAATTAAATTAAATTAAATTAACTCTAGAGAAGACCGACCTTAATGTTATGTTAATATCATATGCGAAGTAAAGCTCAAGAGTCTTCTCTGCAACTTTTAACATAGAAGCAAATTCTTACTCCAGCTTTTTCTCCTCAAATACTTACAAATTATATTTTCCAGCTTTTTCTCCTCAAATACTTACAAATTATATTTACCATACACTGAAAACATACAATCATATTTTTTCCTATTATTAATATGAACTAATTTAATATTATTAATTTTGGAATTATTAATTTACTTTAGTTCTATGCTAATAATAATAAAATGAAATCAAGTTCAAAATGGAGAATTTTGTTAAATATTTTCAATTCCAATGCTATTTATTCGGGATTATGATCTTAACACAATTATTTTAATTTCTTTGCTTTAAAATTCAAAATTTTCAACTTAACTGAATTCTCTCCAATTCCACATTTTTAACTCATCGTCCTCTGAAATATATACACACCATTATACACACCATATTTTTCCACAAATAACATAGCAAAACAAATTCAGAAAAAATAAGATAACAATGGAAGTCGAAGAAGGGTTTAAATGTGGAATAATCCTTAATGGTGGAAGGGATGACTGTATGATCCGTGTTAAAGTTTTAATGATTCATAATGTTATGAATCTTTAGTCTAATAAACATGATCTATTAATTTTTAAGCTATAACTTTATTTTATTGTCTTTATGTATCTCATTGAGTTTTTTTATTAAAATATTCAATTAGAGTTTAACACTTCTACTATAATAATGATTTTTAAAGTGTATTAGGTATATCAATAAATTAATTAGAATGAATTACCATTTTTATTTTGGTTAACTTTTCAAGTTGTCCAGCTTGATTAAATACTATATGTATCATTAAATTCTGATGATCGGATTTTGTATACAATATTTCTATATTTCAATATTTTGTCAGATTATTATTTTTATTTATTTATAAACTTTATCATCTTAGAACATGTTGACCGTATGTAACTATGAATATAATTATAATTTGATAAATAATTTAACAATAATCCATCAAATTAATTTTCATGTTTTAACCCGCAAATTTTGCAAGTTATATATGACTTATTTAGTAATAAATGCGGGTTCCGATTGATAAGTTCCGGGTGTATCTCAATAGACCGTGAAAATGGAGTTTTAGTCTTAGGGTGTCTCGATAGTGAGTGATATCGTACATTTATCAAACTAGCAATATCAATTCCCAACGAATAAGAAACAAAAAAACCATAAAGTTACACACTTACACATATATGGATATACATAATATATACGTACTTACATGTCCTTCACCTACTCATATATTAAAATTTGGGTTTTCTCTATAATTCAACATTATTAATTATTAATTACTTAATTACACAAAAAATTACTTTAACGTTACTAGATATACATACTTTCTGTACAACGTGTAGGGGTGGAGCATATACATATATACTTTTTAAGACCAATGCCAATGGCATTCATCGGTTTCAACCGATGAAGCCATGGCTTTCTTCCCCAATTGGCACGGCCTTCGTCACTTCATACTTCTTCGGTAAACCGAAGAAAAAGAGAATTTTTCGCGGGCCCAACTTATATTTAATGTATTATTATTTATTGTTTAGTGTATGTAAATGTAGGTATATTGGTAAATGTGGAACCCAATAATTGAAGTGATGAAATAATTATTGGTAGTGTTTAATCAGTCGTTTATCAGTTTTGGATGTGCTGACGTAGCAAAACTGAAGAAGTAAGTGAAGAAGCAACGGTTGGGGTGGTCTACGAGGACAGTTTGCGAATATCATACAAAATTATAGTTTGACTGGTGTCTGGTTATGTAACATTAAATAATCTAAAACATGAATTTTTAATAGGACACAAGAAACTAAATCATACAACTACACAAAAAATGATCAATTTTAGGTGCCCATCTACATATCAAGTGTAAAGTTTTTGGGAAGTGTACTAATTATGATGGACTCTGGATAAATATTCATCTAGATTTTCTATCATTATATAGAATCTTTTATTTTTGTTGATTATATTTAATTATTAATTTGTTTTCAAGTTAAATTATGATTCTAGAAGTTAGGAAATAAGAGGGTCTTTCTCTTGAAATAAATATTCTTATAAATATTAGGATTTTGTTTTCAATTATTAATTCGTGTTTTGAATAATTAAAAAGATAAAAGAAGAATTACCCATCGAGAATGCGTTTATTGGTACTTTGTTATACGTTTATATTTGCACGGCCATTTAATCATATCGATCATTCATCATTTGGTATCAGAGCTCTTTGGGTGCTAATGGCCACACGTGGTAGACCTCGCAAAAACCCTGAGACAGTTACTTGTGATCCTCGTGATATAGAGACGATCGAACGCCTACAACAATGGATACAAGAGCTCGAGATCTAACTTGACTCGCCGGTAAAAGAGACAGAGTATGAACCGAGCGTCTGGGACGATGATGAAGAAGAAGTTAATCCTTTTGACAGATTTTATCAAGAATTTCATGAAGAGTTTTAAGCGGAGGAAACTAAATCTAAAGTTAGCGTCCAAGACGAAGGTGAGGAAGAGGAGTATCCTTTGGCTAACCGTCATGAAGTTCATGGTTATTTCGTTGAAAAACATATGGAGATGAATGAAGAAATTCATAAGTTCATAGAATGTAACATCCAACCTATTTATAACATATATAGAGATACAACATCCAGCCTATTTATGACATATATAGAGATGATGAACCTAGCTTCAAGTGTCAAAATTGAGATCAATGATCATATGAAGGTTTTTGTCGTCCAAATTGTTCTCAAAGAAGCTGAATTTGCGCAACTTGTGAGGAGTAATTCATTGTTTACCATTGAAGATAAAAACATAGATAAACAATCTTTTATCTATAGTCAACTATTATTGAAGGTGGTTCACTATGTTGGTGGTAGCGAAGGTGAACTCTACTCGAGGACGAATAATTTTCAAGAGGGGAGGATGATGAAGGGAAGCGTATTAATTATGATGGACTTTATTAACGTGTTGGAATTTAATGAATATTCATCCTGAATTTTCTAAAGTTATTATTTTGGATCTTTTATTTTTGTTGATTATATTTAATTATTACTTTGTATCCTAGTTAAATTAGTATTCTAGTAATCATGAAATCTATAAGAAAACATCCTTATAAAAATTAGAAATTTAGGTTTCATTATTTAGTTTATGTTTTATATAGTTTATGGGATAAAGAAGAATTACCCACCGAATATTATTTGTTATATGTTTGTATGTTAATGACCATTTAATCATATGGATTGTTCATAATTAGTTTTGTAGTTCACTGGAGATGCATAAATACTCCGTATGAGAATCAAGATTTGTAATAATGCTACATCAACCATATTTCTTACAACTAAAAGGTAGTATTGAAGTGTGAATCTATCTATATAATTATCATATCTGATTTTCTTAAGGGAATTGTATTGACCAACAGAAAGTCATAAAATGCTTTCTATTACTTTGATAGATAGATATATACCCCACCAACAACACTCACAAAAACACCAACTTTAATCAAGAGACAATATTTGGCATGAAAATAATAAAAATATAGACAAGAGGAGAACAACGAGAAAAAAGAAACCAAACAAAAGGAAAAGAGAATTAACTTGAAAGAAAAAAGTCACCTCCATATATCCCCACATCAAAAGCACATTCTTTGCTTTAATCGACTTTCCAACCAAGTCTCTCTTTTTTATTTATTTATTTATTATTTTTTAAATTTAAATCTACTCAATTCCTTCCATATACTTTCTTAAATGAGAGAATGTGACTCCAATCTGACATCTGATCAAGATTTCCCTTTCTCTATGCAATACTTCACTTCTGTTGTGTCTCTTCGATACCAATCTATTTCTTGTGTTTTATCTTGTTATAGTTCAAGGTTTCTTGAATTTTAAGTTCATAATAGCTCATCCTACATGTTGTTTTTTCTCCAACTTCTTCATTTGCATGGTATTCTCTTAGCTAGGGTTTATTTGCCATAGAAATAGTTCAAGTTTAGTAATTATGGGGTCTATTGATACTCCAACAACATGGGTGCCTTATATGAACAATCAAGATTGTTCACAAAAGATTTGCAACTTATATTGTCCCCAATGGTGTAACTACGTCGTCCTCCCTTCCCCTCCACCTCCTATCGGATTTTCTGACGACGATCCAGGTGGTGCCACCCTCTCACCTCTTGTAATCACCATCATTGGTGTTTTCGGTAGTGCTTGCCTTTTGATAAGTTACTACGTTATAATCTCAAGACTTTGTGTTGTAAGTAATCATTCGTCTGATTCTTTAAGACGAAGAGAGTTTCAGAATCATGAAACCCCTGATATTGATATGGATGAGGATGATTTTAACATGGACGATGACCCTTTAAATCTAGGGCCTTGGCATGTTCCGAGTAAGGGTTTGGATGAGAGTATGATTAATTCAATTAGGGTTTGCAAGTACAAGAAAGGAGATGGTTTGGTTTTGGGTACAGATTGCCCGGTTTGTTTAGGAGAATTTCAAGAAGATGAGAAGCTTAGACTTTTGCCTAAATGTAGTCATGCTTTTCATGTTTATTGCATTGATACTTGGCTTACAAGTCATTCAAATTGTCCTTTGTGTAGAGCTAATGTAAGTTGTGTCAATGTCAAATCACATATTTTTTCTCCTCCTCCCCCTCCTCCACCACCACCACCGCCTCCTCGTCGACCTGAGGAATTTGTGTCAAGGAGTGATCTTGGAGGACGAGATGCTATAATAGAGATTAGAGAAGAGGAAAATGAAAGGGAGGTTAGAAGATCAGTATCTATGGGTAATTTGTGCCAAACCCGAATATCTATAGCCGATATATTGTTTTTTAATCAACAAGACTCAATGGAATTGGAAGAAATTCAAATTGGAGATGGCGTTGGATCATCAAGACAAGTTTTGAAATCAGAACATTGTCGATATGGACATGATGTCGGATCTTCGAAACGTGTTTTAAATGAAGATAACATATGTTTAAATTGTGATAATGTTAGCCTTGATATGATGAAAAGATCATTTTCTAGTGGGAGGTATTTGTTTAGATGGAAAGTGAAGAACTTTAGAGTTTCTAGCGTGCCTAGTTGAAGTTATTGTCCTTTATTGAAAGATTCCTGAATTTGAAGGATCAATTTTGTTAGATTGATAAAATTATGTAGCTAAAGTCAAGTATTATTTGTCAAATTTCTTGTTTTTGTTTGATCGTTTCCAAATTCATTCTGTAATGAATGGAGTTATATTAATATGCCCCTATATTTTTTTTTTTTAGTTCTACCAGAAATATATGATTAGTCTTTTTAAGCAAATATAAGAGGTTGAGGTATTTTTTTTTTTATATTTTTTTATATGTAGGTTCTCTTTTTATGGGAAAAAAATTTATTTAAATATAATGTTTCAGTTTAATTCTAATAAGTGCTAAACTTGCGCTAGGTTGATTACAAATGAAGTCGTGAACTTGCAATGAAGTTATTAGAAAGTTGGGCTGATAGTTGCATTACACTGAACTAGGCCAAAATCAAAGTGTTCTTGCCCATATATATTAAACTTGCTGAGTTGGGCCTAATTTGATACTAGAAGTTAGGCACCTTCTACTAGTCCAATAAGTTTTCATAGAAATCGCGAATTTGAAAATTTGAAGGAAAATATATTGGGACACGTAGCTACCGTTAGCTTTACCTTCGATATGACTCCGACCCTATATGTGGTATAAGTATAATTTAGATTTTTGTTAATAATATTTACCGTAAAAGTACAAGTAACACATCTACCTTTTTGTTTCAAAATACTAAAAATAATTTCACATTTACATTTACATTTACACTTATGTTTATAAGAATCTTGAGGTCTTTTTTCGGGTACCTTCCGTCTTATCCAAAAAAAAAAAAAAAAGGAATTTTGACGTCATAGGTTAAATTTTAAAGCCTTGTAAGGTGTTTAAAATTGATTTTGTATTTAAAAAGAAATTAAACTACTTACTTGACTAATTTTGAGAATGTGAATATTTTTTGTTGTATAATTTCTTAGTTGTTGCAACATTGATAGTAAAAATTAAGGGGTGTTTGGTTTATCGTAAGGAGTGTGTTTGAATTTGAGTGGGTTTGATATATAGATGGATATCGTGATGAGTTTAAGAAAAGTTTGATTATTATTTTCGAAAGACGTACATTATCATTTCATTCTTATTTCGAAAATCCTCAAAACAAACACCCCTAATTTCTTTTTTTCTCCCTAAATTATCTTTTTCGTAAAATATATGAACTTGGTCTTATTACGAAATGGATTATGAGTTTGACGTACGTATTTCCAAGAAAACTATGAACCAAACAAAATTAGCATAATCATCAAACTTTTTGTTATTGAATAGCGTGAGAATCATTTAAGTTTGTCTATTTCGGCTATTTTTGTAGTTTCTCTGATAACAATACAAACACTTTATTGGATAACTGTTTAGGCATATATATATATATATATATATATCGGCATCATATCGTGTCCAACTAAAATCAACTCTAACCATTATTTCATCATGTTTGTAGGAATTTTATATATTCGTGTGATAAAAGTAGAACTATATACGAAAGGTAGGTGATGCTTGCAGATCGACATCCAATAGTGTTTGTCCCCTAATTAACCCTTCTCAACATTTCTTTCTTTTACATTTTTATTAAAAAAAGAAAAAGAAACATATTTATTTATTGGGAATATGATAACATGCATGCTTTTAAACAACACAATCACTAAATGTCGTTGTTCAATTAGGATCTTAAAAAATATTTATATTTTTACACTTGAACTTTACAAAATCTACACAATCAACCCCTTCATTTAAACTAATTCCTTACCAATCGTCAACAACTAATTCAATGGATTCAATCAATCATCTAGGTAGGTAGCTTCTGTGTGTTCATTTGGCAACCTATGATACCATTTTAAATAATAAAGTTGTTATTTTGTTAATGTAAATAGAAAAATGAGTAATTTCATGAAACATAGATTAGTGATCGATGACACATGACAAAAAAACAGGGTCCATCCTTGGAGAGTGGCAAGGTATGTAGTTTGTATGTCAACAAAGGAATATCACAAAATGACATAAACCTTAATGAAGAGAGAGACATTATGAGTACTTACAAATTTTTTATTTATATATTGGAATCAATGCAATTTATCCTATCTCCCCCTTCATCTTTTATTTTATGCACATTCCACCTTATTTAATTGTTTGCTATATTACTCCTTCGAAAATATATATAGTATGGAAGAAATCATATGTTGAGAAATGCAAAAATTCCTAGGAAAACCTAATCAAAAAGTCTCTAAAGGTAAAGATGATGTATTTTTAATTTGTCAGGAAAGGATGTATTTATTGTATATTTGTAAAACTATTTGCATTTTTGGAGATGACAATTAATTTTGAGACGAAATGAGTAATATATATATATATATATATATATATATATATATATATATATATATATATATATATATATATATATATTATAGGGTGGGGATCAAGAGGGAAGTAAAAAATGAGGGAAGGAGGGAAGCTATTCCTAGCTATACATTCTAGTCAACTCAAAAGTCAACGTGGTGGCGAATTTGTAAATAACTCAAAAATTTTTCAGAATATTAATATTCATTTGGAAAATATGTTAATCAAAATTACAACTTAATATTTTTAAACATTCTTTTACGATGAATGTTAACTCATATACATTATTATACACTGATGAATGTTAAGTTATCTCGTTCAACAATGTATAAAAATATATATAAGTTAATATTTATCATAAATTATTGTTTATGAATATTAATTGTAATTCTGATCAACATTCATTCCAAATGAATGTTAATATTCTAATTTTTTTTTTTTGTTAAATTCGATAGTTAATGACGACTATAATTAAATTACTTACTCGTTTATAAGTTTTGTATGTAATTTTATTGTATTCATTGGTGAATTAAAATTTTCACAAAAACTCAAAAGTTATACTCAAAATTCTTAATATTTGATTAATGTGAATTATGACGAATTGAAGATATGTATGAATGCATTTGATGAATTTGAAATTTATAATGTTTTGATTGATTTACATGCTTTAATTTTGAATTTTAAACAAAAATTGATGAAATGGGTATTGTATATGAGTTGAAAAAGATACAAGGAAATATGTGGTTGAGGTTTGCTTCCCTCCGTTACTCAAATTTAGAGCTTCACTCTTGATCCTTCGCGATCCCATATATATATATATATATAGCCAAAGGTTCAAATGAGAACCACAAAAAGGTACAGAACTACGAGAACTTTTAAATTATAGGGATTTTAACATGTTTAATGATCAATCACATGTGAACATTGATGTAGATTAAGGTTAAAAGCAAAATAGTTTGAAAAAACATCAAAATAACTTTTAAAATCAAATTTATATTTTTCGTTCACATGTGCACATTTGATATATACACATATGAACACTTTCATATATTTTATAGTTTAACATGTATTTTGTTGTTTTTAAGTTTTGTTTGTCAATAATATGAACATTAAATAACATTTCTATGTAATCTGTTGTGTTTACATGTATAAAAACAACGTAATTTAAAAGTTCTCGCAGTTCTGTACCATTTGTGATTCTCGTTTGAACTTAACCACATGTGGTGTTATCATTGAAACTCTGTCATTTTTAATTGTATATGTGGAACCATATATATATATATATATATATATATATATATATATATATATATATATATAGATTTTGAATTATGTAAAAAAAATTATTGTAAAAAGGGTAAGATGAAATTAGAAAGTCACACGTGTCTTATTTCTATTTATTTTCTCTCTCTTCCAATACATGTTACATATCTCTATTCTTTCTCTTTTCAGCCCTCTGAATGTTTTTTCTCCTCTCATGCATGCCACATGTCATCTTTATATATTTCTTTATACCCTTTTTACAATAAATTTCCTTTTACGATAATCAGGTTATATATATATATATATATATATATATAGGGTTGGGTTATGATGAAAATTAAGAGTTAAAATAGAAACGGTAAAAACGATCTCAATTTAGATTCACAATTTCTTTTAGTTGTAAACTTTTATTTTTTTCGTTTCACGTACCTTTTTTTATTTTGAATCCTTTTTTTTTTTTTTTCATAAAGTTTTCATTGTGAACAATTTTTTTATTTTTTGTTTTAGATAAATTTAGAAATTTTTTAACTGTAAAGCTTAATTATTTTATCTTCACATAAATTTATGAATGTGTGAAGCTTAATTTTCAACTTTCATATTTCAAAAATTTGATGTGAAGTCAAAAAAATAAGCTTCACATTTAAAATTTAAGTGAGAAGCAAAAAAAATTCAATTTCACACTTAATAAAATTGTAAAGGTCAACTGTTTTCGCCGTTTTTATTTTATCTCTAACCTTTTGAATATATATTTTGATCCAAAAGTTAAAATTTTGATCCAAAAGTTAAAATCTGTTTTTATCATTTTTATTTATTTTATCCCCGTTGTAGGTGTCATTCGTATGTACAAGTGCTATAGGTACGTCATTATGTGTATATGTGTGTGAATGAATGATATGTTTTTATTTGGAAGCAAGGCCATGTGTTTGGATGCCCTCTGTCACACGGCGCTGTATACACGACGAATACACACTTAGATTTAATTGGTTTTATCTGTTTACCATCAAGATAACGTAATATATTTCTAAGTAAATAAACTTATTATTATTATAAATTTATAAATGTGTTAATTTGGCTGTGTTAGGTACGGTAGGCATTATTGACAAGGGTGGGTCGTAAGTAAGCATACCAACACATGAAGAAATTGGTCGATCCTAAATTATCGATGTTATTAACGGTTTAGATTCACTCGTTCGTTATTATCATATCGATCATCACTGCACATACAATCCTCACCTGCAAATTTCATTTCTTCTTCTTCTTCTTCTTCTTCTTCAATAATCACACTCACACACTCACACAGTACACATACACCCACATATTTTTGTGTGTCTAGAATTCACATGCTATAATTAATTTCATTTGACATTATCCCCTCGTTTAAAAAGAGAGCATTTTGTTTTCATTAACCTGCAGATAATATCAAAAAGTTTTTGACTTGATGATAGTATTTGATAAGTCGTGAAGTCCATCAATCAAGAGTTTCTCTTCAAAGTCTCGTTAGAGACAATGTGTATATATATGTTATACTCCTATTATTTACGAGTTTAGTAATTATTTAAAAGTTATAAGAATTTCACAGAGGCTCTATATACAATCTTTTCCGTATTTAGAAGTTCAAACACAAACTTGAATCGCAAAAGTATTTCGTCATGCAACATAGTATGTATATACACTCCAAGGAATTGAATGTACGTTTTTTTAATATGCACTCCAGAGCGTATATAGTGACGATCGATCGATCTAGCTAAGGTGGGGCTGGTAAGCAATGTAGGATTTGTTATTTATCAACTATGAGGTATATGAGGACCTTTTATATGTTTTATTAACTTGTGTATAGAAAGATGAAATACATATATATGTAGCATGTGTGACACATGAAACTGACTCATTTTGGTTATTTCTAGTTATTAGTTAGCAAAAAATACTCACGTTTGGTCGTTTTCGTTTTTGTAAATGAAATAAGTGCGAAAGAAGAACGAAAAAACGGAGAGATCGTATGAATACGCCAATAAATTATCCACCAAATGAAATATCCAAAAACAATCATGTCTTGTCATTGTCAATCTTCTTCGTGAATCCAATATCGTTTGTATGTGTAATTGGTTAATTATAAAAAATGTCACCTAAAACTAAAGTATTAATTTTAGGTTGAAAAATATGTTTTTTTTTCTAGCAGTAATGATTGAAAAGGCCTGCAGGTACGTTGACCCGCAATCAATTACTAAATGCAAATTGTACGTACCTTCAAATTGTACCTTGAATAGTCAAACGCTATAACTCTTGGAACGTATGTTTAATTAGTGAATGATCGATTATTGTTTATTCTAGCAAGTAACAATTACTGAGAGATCCATTCATGTATCTACGATTCTGCATTGAAGTCATATGAGATAAGTATGTAAAAAAGTATATACTATAACATAAATTTATTGTATGTATTTTTAATGACGTGAAAACCCTATAATTCGTCATGTCATAAACGGATCACGCATCAAATAGTTACAAGCGGTAGTAAGAGATTGGACATATATGATAGCAATAAATTTGATTAGAATTTCAAATTAGAGTATGTTAATTAAAATACAAATCAACTCAGATATCGATATGAACTTAATTAGAGTCTAAAAACTGCAGAGCACCTTTTTAGCCACTTGATGGAGTTTGTGAGTTGTAAAGGAGCTGCTAGTTAGAAGAAGATGGTGACTTGGCGTTGATATGTCAATGTAAGGCACGTGGTTTTCAAATTCAAGGACCATATTTGTACACCTAGATTCTTATATGATGGACACTGTAGTTCCTCTTTATATGTATACTCCTTAGGTCAAACAAGAGTTATATTTTGATCCTGCTAGCAACTTATTTTAACTTAGAATTATTGGGATTTTTTTCTCTTTAAAAAGATGTAACAACTTAACATTAATTTTTAGTTTTATATTCGAATATATTTATGAAATTATTAGTCTTGCTGGAAAATTTCTAAGATATGAACAGTTTAAAGGTGGAGGCCGTCACGATGAGGTAAATAGCAATTTGGACCGTGTAATTTGTTCCTCCAATAGTTGTTGTCAAACAATTTTGCCTGTATTAAGACCAAAACATGGATATTTGCATGCATGACACTGAAGTAACAACTCCTTTTCAGTATTTCTCTTCCCCAAAGTTTTGTCATTGCTTGTGTGGATAATTGCAAATTTGATAAAACCAAAATAAAAAAAAATACAAAAATAAAAGGGAATTTATGCTTTACTCTTTGTCTTTCTCTTTGCCTTTTTTCATTGACTTTTCTTCTCTTAACTTATCATCCGTTGTATTTTGTTTTGTTTAATCACAATTTCACACGTACATCATTCCGTTGATTGTTAAGTACATATAATAATATAATTTATAATTATATAAATTAAAAAAAATCTGGTCAACATTTTAAATGTTGGTCAAACTCTTTAATTTGACTCTTACTGTAAATAACGACATTTACTAGTAATATGTTTTCAGATTTTCAAAACATACACACACTCTTATCAACCACTTCTGTCATGTCTCACGGTCACCCCATCACATCGTGCTGGTACGATGCGTGTAATCATCATCGAAATAAAAAAACAACCAGACCCTATAAATACAACAACTGTGATGAATATATAAACTACAACGGATTTTTTTTGTTTACATTGAAATATATATACCACATAGTTCCGTAATACAGCAATTATCTTACAAACCATGCTTTTATTCCGGGCATTTTTTCACAAACAATGGGTCAGATCGAATGCCATTTACGAGTAATAATTATTTTACATAAGTTAGCAATCAACTTAAATAATTCATGATATTCAACTCACTTCACTCAACCAATCCTAACAAACATCTAGCTCAACTACTGTTATACATGAAATTAACAGCAAATTCTACAGATAGAGAGGGGTACGTGGCATTATGTTGATTTTACAGAAGCCCAGAGAGGTAAATGGTAATTAAACACACAAACAGCTAGGCTAGCTTAATTAAGCTTAATTAACTATATTAATTTCTAGTTTATAGAATCAACACATAGGGTAGCTTCTTCCTCGATTATTCTGAGCATCTGGTGGACTGCGCCTGCTATCTCGTCTGCTGAGTTTAGTCTGCATCCTTCTTCAACCTGCAAATTTTTAAAAATTTCATGAATATTTTATTTTAATGTTGAATATATCCTTAAATTTAATCAAAAGAAAAAATTACCTAAACTAGGAAACAACAACGTTTATGGAAACAAACATCCTTTTCTACCCATCATTTCCAATACATTAACGGAATTAGGTCACACCTGGTGGAATTCCCAAAAATGCCCTCCACAAGTCCCCATTGTACCTTTTTTACTATTACTACTTCTTTCCAAAACTGAAGTCTTATGAATGTATTTTTTTAAAAATAATGAATTGAATAATGATGGTAAATTTTCAAAAATAAAAATAAAAATAAAAACTTGAGGAGGACCCTTTATGTTTTTCTTTTTTCCCTTGACCATGATGAAAGTTTTATGTTCCAAGAAAAAGAAATTTGTGTCTATTGATTAAAAAGGAAAGTACTACTAGTATCTCAAAAGCTGGTTTTTTGCATTGTGAAGTCATACACAATGTAAGGTCGTTTTCATCTACACACTTTTGCATGAACAATATACACATGAACAATTATTTGTTTTGGTAAATAACTATCTCATACTTTTGTAAACATTGAATATCGTGATCGGATGCAATGCAGAGTTGTATTATTCATATTCAACTCTGAATTGAATTCGATAAAAAATTAAAAAAATTTAACGTTATTTAATTTACATACCTTGATACTAATGGAGTAGAGAACTAAAGGTTCCAAGGTGGTGACATTGAGGTGTAGTACGGACAAATAAAGTGTTTGAAAACAAGCCACCATTTTCGAGAGCTGAGTGAACCGTTTTTGCGATAATATGCGTAAATTAGCATGCGTTTCGATCAAAGTGACTTCAATATCTGCAATGGCTGCCTTGCTTTTTGAAGTATACTTGTTGGGAATTTGAGAACAAGTATACTGTGGGTAAGAAAAAAATTGTGAAAATGGAGGTGAAATTGATGATGATAATTTAGTGAAATTACTATCTTGTCCATCTTCTTCTTGTTCTTGTTGCTGTTGTTGATTCAATATGAATTTTTGAGCTTCAAGAGACTGCAATAGATGTTCAAGCTCCTTCACAAATTCTATAGCACCACCAACTATAGAAGCTTGGTCACCCTAGAAAAATCCATACAACTCAATTTAAGGGGTATAAATGTCATTAAGTAAAATAAAACATTGTACATTTTGGTATATAATTATGAATAATGTGAACCTATCTATATAATTAATTATAAGTCAACCATATGAAACTGCAAAACTTTGGCATGTTATTGTTGTTCATTGCATCCGACAAATTGACAAGAAAAGGGATCTCTAAAAAGAAGAGAATGCTTTTATAGAGATCAAGCAAAGTTAATATATTTACAGTGTTTAAGATTTTGTACCATGAGAGAGAAATATTGATATAGATGTAACAAGATTCCAACCTTAATGATTGTCGGTTTAAGGATTTAACATTAATGTTGTTTCTAATACTTTGAAGTAAACATTTCAAGATTCATAATTTTTTGAAATTCTCATTACACAAAACATTAATTTGAAAAATAAAGAAAGAATTGAAGTTGAATTACTATTTGTGGATATTAAATTGGTTCCAAATTTCCAAATAAAACCCAAATCTTCTCACACATCCAAAAATCTTTTTTTCTTCTTCTTTATTCAGTAGTTTATTATACTAGTTTATATTAAAAAACCTTATCTTCAAATAAAAATTATCCAAAACCTTATTTTAATATAAAAAATTGGATCTACAATTAAATTAAATAATGGAAAGAAACAAACCCTTTGAACGTAAGATTCCGGCATGAGAGACCTTAAAACGGCAAGATGTTCATTCATTTGTTTCCGGCGATTTCTTTCAACGGCAATGTGAGTCATTCTTTGAGTTTCAGCTTCTTCTTTATTCTTACAAACCCTAGGCCGCCTTCTCCTTTTTTTCTTACTTCCACCAACTTGAACCCCTAAATTCTGATTATTATTATTATTACAAAAGTTCTTTTCTGGGATTTTGCCATTGCAATAAGCTTGAACAGCCATAGACATCTTAGCAGTAGTTGTAGTTAAAGAAGCATTAGAAGTCATAATCTCCATAGCAGTTGCATCTGAGAATTCTTGATTTAAAGAAGGATTAGGGTTTTGATTTTCAAGGTGAAAAAAGAAACTGCTTGTACTACTACAAGGAGGATTAATTGTAGTAGTAGTGGTTTCAGAAGAGTCATTGCAGGTAAAAGGGGTTGCAGAAATGGTGTCATAGATTATGAAGTTGAGAAGTTCATTGGAAGAAAGTGTTTCTAAAGCCATACTCTCTCTTTTTGTTATCTAATGTGTGGCAACTTTAGGCTTTTGTGTTTGTTTACATATATATATATATATATATATATATATATATATATATATATATATATATATATATCTATTTATATATATATTTATATTATTATATGAGGGAAGGTAGTAATAGCAGTACCAGTAGAGTGTAACCCTATGCTAGCTATTATTTATTTTTATTCATTAGCATTATTTATTTTTTATTTCTAGACTAGCTAGATTGGCGAGCAATCAATTAATTATTACCGATAGTTTACTCGCGCAATACTGCGCTTACTCGCGCAATACTGCGCTAGTACGACACCTTATACGTAAAAGATGAAATTAGTTTATAGGGTTGAGTGATAAAACTTACGTTTGACAGTTAATATGTGACAATTGTAATCGTGAGTGCTGAATTATAAATATGAATTAATAAGAGTCATCGTCATTATTGCAAGTATTTTGATTTATATTAAAATGACAAGTGCTTATAAAATACATATTTTTATTGGTGTTAATAATGAAGTTATACGATTAATATTTATAGTTATGTTTGAGTTAACATATAATATTTGTTTGGAATTGATTTATGTAGCGATTTGAATTTGACGTTGTGAGCCTTCATAGTCATTTATTGTTTTGAAAATTAAATTACTTTTTTTATAGTGAGTCTTGATTTATAAGTAATGATATTACTTTTAATTAATTTGATGTAGTTTAATAATTAGATTAATTTATTTGATTAGTTGACATCTATTATTACCATATATGTGTTAATAGTTTTTAATTTTATAATGTTAACATTAATATCAAATTGTAAATGAAAGAAAGGGGTAAATTAGTCAATTCCGATATGACAAATGCAAGTTAGTAAGGAAGAAGTGAAAATGATTTATAAGGGTTATAGATATAGATTACCAAAATATATGTTTAATTGGTTAAATTTTACGTGAAAGGACATAAAAGACCAAAATGCAAAAATAGAAAGTAATTTAAAGGTCATAACTCACCAAACCTCTTGACACATTCCATGAAATTACAAATATATATATATATATATATCATATGTTACTCTTATTGTTGTGTTGGGCATGCATTTTGATGGAATATTATTTAACTCAGGAATTAGGTTGAGATATTTGATGAAGTGAGTTACAAGCTCAATCTAAGGGATACATTAAATAAAAAAGGAACCACAAAGCGCAAATTAAGAGATCTTAAAAAATATACAAAGAAATTTGTATAATACAAATCTAGAAAAGATCAATATGTCAAAACAATATAACAACCAATAATAATGGAAAAATCAAGTTATGCTATGTTTGACAACAAACTAGTTGAAGTTACACATTGTGCCTAGTCGCAGATTGAGCTAGGTTTAAGATTATTTTTCAAACGTTACACGAATAGGTTTCTATTTTAAGGGATTCTTATTTTAAGAAGTTCCACATGTCTTTTTTGTTGCTTAACGGAAATTATTCAACTATAGGAACATCAAATTATTATAATTAGAAACTTAATACTCTGCACGTCGCATTTGAAGATCACTGAAACTTTGAAGGGTCTTGACATAACATTTGAAGTTGTAACAGAATAAAATTATCACCACATCTATCACGAACATCAAAAGAGCTATATAGCTATATGTAGATTGACGATTGCCTTGAAATAAAGATAATAAGAAGCATTCATAATGGTTTAGTTCTTAAGTATACATGCTCAATTAGATGATTTTGAACACTTGAACCTTTTTTTTTTTTTTTTTGACAATGTTTGTATATATCATAGACTTTCTTTTACATTTCATCAAAATAAAATATGAAATTTGGCAAGATCTGTCAAAATAATAATCAGATCCGTTTATATGTCCTACCTCTATAAATCGAAAACGTTAAAACATTAGAACTATTTTGCAATACAAAATATTAATAGTAATTCTTCTTTAATATGTGTATGTGTATATGCATTGTGTTTACTTTGTTCCTGCATCACATATATACCTACAATAATTAACAAGGTCCAGTGTCTAAGCACATGATGGAATGAACAGTTGGTTGTCAATTTTTCTTTCTAAAACATAAAATGTGTTTGCAGATCAATTTATATAGAAATTTGCCCAGATCTATAAACTAAGTGGTCGATAAAGCTGTATGTGTATTTTATAAAAATGACAAATCCATATAAATGCTGTAAATATCATTCATAAGTTTTAATTTTTAATTAAACTTATATATATAAATATAAAGAAAGTCAAACCTGTGGATAATAATTGAAGGATGGGCTAATGGGGTGAAAACTGAAAACTTGTTTTTTTGTTAGTCTCACTTTTTGTGAGGTAGAAAAGCACAACACCTTTAGCCCCTCTCACGTGCATATCACCCCCCCTGTGTTTCTCATTTTCAACCCATTTTTTTATATCATACTAAAAATAAATAAATCTTAATTTAACAATCAAAAGTCATTTTTGACATTAAGTTTTTGTTTTAAACATATAAAATTATTGATTTTTTAAGAGCGAAGATAAAAAACTGCATATTTTTTATTTGTAAATAATAAATTTGAGACGGTACGTGATGATAAATTTGATATTCTTTTACCTTCCTATTGAAAGATGGTTAATTTGATTGTATTTGAACCAAATATAATTTAAAGACCTGATGTATTTAGAAAAACTCAAGTACTGCATTTATATTTCTTTTATTTTTAAAAACATTATTTATAAAATATATGTTTTTTGTTAAATATGATGTTCTTAGAAACAAGTCATTTAAACATGCAACAACCATTTGATTTGGTTTTAAGAAAATTATTTTGAAAATTACTATATAGGTAAAATACATGATCAGCCGGAATATGATTTTCACCCTTGTGGGTAAACTATAAATGTTTGCATATATCTCTTTTATTCCCTCTCTTTTATTCTTGTTCTCCTGATTCACCAATCACGTCATCTCATCATCAAAATTGATCACTTTTACAATTGTTTTAGGTCATCATTTTTGACATAATATATGTAAAGAAAAAAGAATGACTATAAAATCGGAACTGATAAATACACAGCAAGTAATATACTTTATTAATCAAAATTTAACACTGTTAATGTATAAGAAAATTATGTTCTATCACTTTTATAAATCAAAACTCATACTGTAATTGTTATTATTGTTTTCAAAAGATGATTATTCGTACTATACATCTAAGTTAGTTGATTTTCTTTTCAAAAACGCAAAAGCAAAAAATGAAAACGATATTTAAGGGGGTGTTTGGGATTACTTATTTAAACGCTTATCTGTTTATTTGCTTATTTTAACAGCAGTTAAACATATACAAACACTTTTACAAAAACTGTTTATCTGCTTAATTATTTCAAGTATATACGTATATGCTTATTTTTTTTAAGCAGATTATAAATAATCCATCCCAAACACCACTTCAACCAATGTTGCTTGTGTGTATCGATGGATAGAATGAAGAAGATGAGGCTAGGGGGACCATTAATTTGTAAACAAGTACGCATAAAAACAACCCTTCTTTATGCTAGTAAATAGTTTTTCTTTTTGCAGTTTATTAACCGGCCACTTCTTTTTTTCGTTGTCGTTAAAGTCATTAAAAATCTTTTTATATTAAATTAACAAAAATTGTTTGTACTTACATTAAAAATAAGTTATATGATTTTTAAACGTACTTTTTTAAAAGTAAATTGTATGATATGATTTACAAATTTTAACAAGACAAAAAGTTTTCGATGACAAATTCCATGGTCGCCGTATGTATGAACATTTTCTCTTTATTCATTTATATTTATTTATTTTTTGGGGTCAAATTATACAACTTTTAAACTTTATGATAAATTAGTGTAAGTTTTTAAGTCGCACCAGTTTTTGATTAATTATTATTTTGGACATGAAACCTGTATAGTTGTATTTCCATGATCTTGAAAGCAATGATCCGATCCTGGGTGTAATACCCTAGAAAACAGTAGTGCTAGTTCCGAGTCATAAGTGATTGAGTGTACGTATATATAGTCTTACAAAGTGGAAGCTTTTACATTTTATTCAACAGAGATTAATTTGTACATATAACCTTTTAGTTTCACACATTTTAAAATTATTTAATTACTAAGAATTTTTTGAAAACTACATTTAATTAATTAATTAAATCACTTAATGGTAATCTTGCAGAAAGATGTGATCGATAAATTGCTTCAAATGAAGCTCACTCTTAAAATGTGAAAAAATAGAACAAATTCACATTTAATAACTGAAGACAAATTGCCAAAATCAAGTTTAGATGATTATTTCACTAGGTTAACGGACAGTAACTTTCATAAAATATTCAATTTTTGAAAGGATAATTTTTTTTTTACTTAAATTAATCATAACTATACGTACTGTGTTTTAACAATAATTAAAGTTTATAAAATTGTTTAAAATGATGAGCAATGTAACTCATAATTCCAACATAGACAACATGTTTTAAAAGTTAAGTCATTTTTTTGTTAAAAAAATTAAATTGTTCCATAGATTGAACGTACATTTTGTAAAAGTTTAACATCCTACGTGTCTATTAACCCTTACTAGCCTAGCTAGATTTTAATATATTTTTAACAATTATTTTCGTATTTGAAAGCTTGCATGCATTTTTAGTTTATATGTATGCAGCTAGTTACGGGCATGCAGGGGCGAAGTTAGAAAATTTTATATGGGGGCAAATTTTTTATTTTTTTCTCTTTCTATCATTTTGGGGGGTTAAAATTTCTAAAGTCTCACTAATTACCTTAAAAAAATTATTTTTTTCGGTAATTTTGAATATCTTGGGGGGCGACTGACCCCCTCTCCCCCCTCTAACTCCGTCCTTGCGGGCATGAATGAATTTCTCGTATTTTTGAACACATCTTAGCTTGAATAATCTTCAAACTCTAATCAATATAATCCGTATATAATCTTGTGCCTCACTTCAGATTTGTTTATTATTCGCAATGATTTTGTCCCTCACAATGTACTACAAAGTTAAAAACTTAACCCTTATTGATGATTTACATTTTCATGTTGCCCAGAAATAATAGAAGGCTGAATATTCTTCTTTTGTTTTGGTCAACTTAGGGTCTTGATGGTTTACCATAAGGTCAAAAAAGAAATCATATTTACTGAGCACGTACATCATTTTTCATATAGATATTTTGTAAAAATTTTAAGGGAAAAAAAAGATTGAGGTTGTTAAAGGCGAATACTATATCATGGGTCTTAGTTAGTTGGTCAAAAACCCTAAAAAAAGGTAATTGTATTTATTTAAAAAAAATATACGATTATTTGGTACCAATATCATGGGGTACGTATGTAAGCATGCAAAAGGTGGTAATTATACTCCTTGATCTTAAATGCAAAATATTTGGTAGTTGAGAGACAATAAGAATTTCGATGCAATTTAATATTCCAATGATTAGATATTTATTTAAGAATATATACGGTATGTGCATGGGTTTCTCATTAATTGCTACCACTATTTTTTTATTTAATTTTAAATTGTATACAAGGTACATTAAAGAAGTTTGTATGGTATGTGTATGGAATTTTTACAATAGACAACCCCCATAATTGCACCATAGATTCTTTGTCCCACACCTTTAAATACTCTAGTTTTTCTGAACTTATTAGCAACCTTGATTCATCATGTTGATACATATAGACTGATCTTGTAGCCTCTGTTTTCAACTATTAGGGTTACTATGTTGGTGCACAAATGGCTTTCTTTATTTAAAGATTCTTCTTGATCATTATTTCTATCGTACCAACTTCATTATTTGATTATAAAGTTTTTGGAACCAACATATTCTACCTTGAATAAATGCTTTAATCATGAATCTAGGGATATATGTTGATTTGTACTAAAAAGTTGAAAGCCGGCAACTCAGATCGACCCAAAATGTATGACTATAAATAATGTGGTGAAAATATCTGACTTACTTAGCGATTATGACTATGAGCGATGTATGGGATACAAAATTGGATCTCTTAAAACTTTTATGTTACTCGTATTATTATTACTATAAATCACTATAGTTAGAAGGTGATTACAGTATACTCCGTATATAGCAAGTAAATACAAGCAAATCACTAAACATGTGAACATTGAAGAAAATATTTTGACCTAAATTGCAATACATCCAAACTTCGACACCAAATGAATAGTCATATTATCTTAGAAAGGTTTGAATGTAGAATAGGTCATTGCGTCTTTTTATTTTATGAATTAGCTTAGATTCAAGTTCACATTTAAAGCAAAAATAAAACATCCAAAAAAAGGTACAAAAAACCGGGTCCACCCACTAATGGACCGATGCTACTGAAAGGACTGAACCGGGCTTATTGTTCATGTTACTTTGCGGTTTTGCCCTTTGTTGCCTTAATTTGTAATTTGTCTTGGATGCATTTTCCTTCATTTTTTATATATAATAAAGTTATTGGACATTTTCATCAGGGTTTTAACTACAAATAGTGTTACAGAAACATCAAAAACCAAACATTTAAGAGGCTAAAATTGATTAGTACTATTATTATTCTATATTTCATGACAAGTAGCTATCTTGAGAGTCCTTATAATACTTAAGACAAGATCAATCAAATGCCCATGACTTAAAAATTAATCAATTAGTACCAACGGGCCTATGGCCTACCAATATATATGTTTGGATGAGCCATCAAATAGGAAGCTGTGAGTTAAAATCTTAATGGGAGATACGTATATCGTATATAATGTTATGCCTATAATAGTTGATTTTGTAGTTTTCGCCTTTCTAAATGAATATTAAATTCAATTAACAAAACAGATACATAAGAAAATCATGTAGTATCTGACCAACCGTTCTTTCCGTACTTATAACGAATACGTTGCAACACACATAAAAACACACACTCGTATATTATACAATGTTAGATTTCACTTTAATTAGTTGTTATGAATTGTTACCATGAATCATATCTTAGAGTGAGTGAAAAATAAAGTTACATAACAAGGGTGAGAGGGTGAGGTAGGGGTGAGTGAAAAAAGAGCATCTAAATGTATGTGTGATAAAATTGAGGAAACAAGGGTGGGGTGGGGTGGATTATGAGCAGTAACATTGTTGTGAAGATGACTGATGAGAGGGTGAGGGTAGAGGTGGTCTCACTTGGACCATGGTCCAACCTGTCTGACACCTCTTCTGCCATGTGACAACAAACATCTACTATACACATACACATATATATCCTAATAATAATAGTATTACTGCTCACTATTGTTATTATTTTTAAAATTAAAAGGTTTTCTCTGTTCAATATTTTCGGTGAAAGATAAGTCTTTTTAACTCATATGCATGCGGGCTAACAAGAGTATTCTCGTGTCCGTTTTCAACTATTTCTTCGGTCACCTCTAAAAGTTTTATTTAGAAATGTTCAAACTCGAGACTTATTGTAAGAATATCATGACAACTTACCATTAGGTCAGCTTGATTATAATTTACTAGGTACATCATATATTAAATATACCAATTAATCATTCACATTCAATACGTACTTGTTTTTTTCTTCAACTTCATAATCATTTCTACTATCTCATGACAAAGATTTTAAACTGACCTTCATCTATATCTATCTATCTATATATACATTATTTTATTATGCATATTATTTGACATCACTAAAATGCAATCCAGTCGTACATTTGTACATGGTTGTAAAAGTTTCTCATAATCTATGTGCATATGGTGTCCAGAGACCTTTATTTCTGTACAATATGACACATGGGAGTTGATAGAGACTCTTTTGTATCCTAACATTTCCATTTTCAAACACATTTGGCTCCGTAATTTCCAACAAAGGACATTTTTTAAATGATTAATTTTTTTAAAAAATAAAAATAAAATAAGTAGTGTTACCTAATTCGAAATTGGGACCTATAAAATAGTAACATTACCCGTTCGGTAGTTGATAATCTTCAATGTGAATTGACTAAATGACCTTAACTTCGAAGTTTAAACCCATATGATAATCGGCAAATGTTAGAAATTGTGGGTTTCAAACAGGGTAAAGATGTCAATTACCGGATGATGACTTGTTGGTTTGTGTATGGAATCATTTTGCAAAAGCAATATATAATTCAGCACATATATTGTATGGGTATCACCAATTTTTACTATCGGATATATATATAGGCTATTTCTTGATTTTAGGCAATAAAATTAAAGGCCAAAAACTTCAGAGTATCTTCAAATCATGTTCATATGTTTTGTTTATAGAGCACCCGTATGCTTTATGTTTATAAGAAGAAACAGAACGCCTTGTTGACTTGTACGCCGGTGAGGTCGTTAGCGTGACCACGAACTAGCACAAAGGGTGATCAAATGTACAAGAGGGTCAACTTTTGCCCAACCTAATTAAAATGAAGCCTATTATCCATGCCTCACCCGAAAAATAGTAAGGCCCCCATATCTAACCCTACTAAGTGTTTGACAAGGTCTTTTTACAAATCTTTTTGCTCTTTAAGTAGTATTTTTTAACATAATTTTTATGGTAATCATAATTCCACAGGTTGATCTTAGATATGAAGCTGAAAAGTTATCCTGTTCTTTTGGGCTCTACGGTTCTAGTGATGAATGTATCTTGTAACGTATCAATGTTTCTCTGCAAAGTGCTTACTAATATCACCGAATTTTGTAAGCACTCGTCAACTTGATAGAACGAGTCTACTGAAATTCAACTACTTATGCACATTCGGTACAATTTCGTACTCTAAGAACAATATTAAGAATCAACAATCTACGAAAACTTGTAGTGTGCGTCTGTGCGAGGTCTCTTTTCTATATATTGATGTGTGCTTTTAGCATTTAGTTCTAAATGATGATAGCATCCTGGTTTCGACACGTGAACCCACTAATTCCTATCTGTAGATTGAAAGTTGAGAGGACAAAGTGAGATACAACATGTCATAGTACCAAATTATGTACACAAAAAAGTAGCAAGGGTTATTATAACCTTGGCATTTTATGTAACAAAAGGTGGAATTGCTGTACTTTCAGGGAGCAACGACAAGTGGGAAACAAGTTGCAAATATATTCTTATCCGTGTATGGTACATAATTCCAGAATCAATGCGATTATCGTCGAATATGAGACTTGACTTCATCTGGTGTCACTTGGAAATATCATCACGTACGTTTTATTTGGATTGACATTACCTTGATTGAAAAGATGAACGATAGATCCTGATATTCTCAGGTTTCTATGGCCACTACAAATTGTCATTCTAGTTACATATTCTTTAATTTTGTCAAATAGCATATGCTTCAAAAGAAAGTGAAACATATATTTTCACTCATTGTTACCAGTTAGTAAGCATCAACTTCAAATGCATTAAAAAAGGTGGAATAAGGGTACTTTCAAAGTGCAATGGCAAGTGAACAACAGCTATAGAAGACTTAAGTTGTGTCATTTATAAATAGAGACAAGTTTGGCACTACGTTGATTCAAATTACTGTTATGCAGCTATTACCATTTGTGATGCTACTTGCATAAACTTTTGTCTAGTCGCAATACACTCTAGTCGAAAATGAAGGCCATTTTTTCAGTTACCAAGTGAAATATGATAACATAACCAACTCAATCAACAACTGGTACATTATAATGCAAGCCGATTATTTTTTTTGGGTGAAACAGGAAAGACTTATTCGGTTAGGAGTCAAGAATTTCTTGTTCTCGTGTAATTCATCAAGCAACTTATCCATTTTAGTTTCATTGATCTCTTCTCTTACAATTGATCCAGACAGGACCATGTTTAGTTGATGGTGTTTTATACAGTAGAGTTTAACATCTTACGAACTTGCTTAGAAGAATTTAAATAATGAAATCATCTTACCTATAACTCTATAAGGCTATATGTATTCCATTTCCTACCAAATTTACGATACATGCATGATTGCTTAAATGACATTAGGAAGCTTAAAACGTAAGGATCTACCATAGCCTAAAAACCAAAAAATTTACTACTACTATAAGTTGCCTAAGTATCTATGTTAGGTTTCTCTGCCCATCTCTTTCTAGAGTTACTTCGCCAAATCCAACATTAATACTAGACGAAGTTTTTCTTTTGTATTCTCCAAATTCAGTACAACTTCTTGTCCAATTATGTCTAGGAATTAGTTTTGCTTGCACATCTTGCGGCAATCTTAACATAAACTTATCGTCGTTTTCACATCCTTTGGTCTTCTTTCCAATTGAATGCCCAGTCGACTTAGACCTTGTGAATCCTGCTTTTGTCTTATCTTCTACTTCAATAACCACATGTCTTTCCTCTTTGCTTTCGGGTTGATCTTCATTCTCATTATTATCCTTAATATCTATAGCAAAAGAATCTCCACGCGAATCGTTTTCTTGACCCTCGTGTATAGAATCATTGTTGGGCGAAAGTGGAGACTTTTCCGGAGAGCTAATGGGCGTGTCAAGACTACACCGACAACACGGGCATGATTTATGTGACCCTAGCCATAGGTCAATACAATCTTGATGAAATACATGGTAACATTTTGTTAAAAGCCGAAGAACATTTTCATCCTTGAATTCGCACAAACATATAGCACATTCTAATCCGTAATTCTCGCGTCTATATTCTTTAACACTCGAGTATGTGAATGTAGGGAAACTACTTATGATCAAAGGGTCTAGCCCAGGGTGGGCACGTTCCCCTCTAGATCCCACATGGTCGGCCCTAGAGGGGTTTTGGCGTTGATGCCAAGTATAAAATAAATTATGCATGAAACACCTACAAAAGTAAATGGAACAAAATCCAATAAAGAAGAAAAGAAGGAGAATGATTGTTAAAACAACGGTAATAGGAGGAGAGGTGTAAGGTACTGTAGGGGGGGCTGGGGTATGTGTGGGGTTTGTCGACATTTCCCGAAGGCCAGGTTGGTTAGAAACTCGGCCGGAGATGAAAATTTCCGGCCTATTAGGGAAGGTAAAACAAAGAGAAAGCAGTGGATTGTAGTATTTGATAATATCCTGGGTAAGGATCATGATTCATGGGATGTGAGGAATCAAAGATGATGACGTAGGCATTTGTTGGTTTTCCATATATGGTTGGGCGCACATCTTTGAACTAGTTATTCGACAAATCTTTTGTGAAGCAAATTTAGCAACCATTAACATATCTTGAGGTCAAAATGTTCCCATTTTCTGACTTCTTGTCACTATACAAGTCAACACTATTTCCCAACATATGACTTTTGATTGACCTGTAAATATATTGCTTGCTCTCTCTTTTAAGAATTTGTAGAATTGAACATCAATTTGGCCCCTTCAATTGGACTTGGAAAACAATACCACATACAGAGGCACTGATCAATGTTTATTGAGAAGGCTTGGTCCAGGATTTGATTTAAGCCCATATCAACACATTGTATCAAAAAATCAAATCCAGCCCTTTTTCAAGCTTCAAGACAACAATTGGAGAAAAAACAAAACTGGCCCGTTAAAAAAAGAAGTGAAACGTAGTAGGGGTGTTAAAACTATTCCGAATCCGAAAAAAAGTTAAAACTATTCCGAACCGAAAAAAGTTAAAACTAAAACATCCCAAACACATACTGATTTATTTACGAATAAACTAAAAAAGTTACGTTATACAAAAAGGGGTCAAACCTCACCCAAAATACATTTTTAATGCATAAAACCTCATAATAATATACTCTGACAACTATATTATTTCAGAATAAGTATGTTAGTCAAATATCATTACTATTTTTAAAAAGATCCAATAATTTGGGACAAACTGTATTGGGTAGACTTTACCCGCCGAATTGTAGCTAAGATGATCCATTTTATACCCATAAATCAACCCATCCATTTTGACATCTCAAAGTAACATGGTACAATGGTACATATACAATAGCTAAAGCCACCTGAAAAGAAGACTTAGAATGTACAAAAATCCAGAACAAACTGAAATCGATCTAATCAACCTATTGATGAATCAATATTAAGAAAAGAGATGAAAAACTTCTACGGCCGTTGTATTGAATTGTGTGCAGGAAAAATACAGCCAAAAGAACTTATGACGGTTAGGGTTAAGAGACTTATTTATACTCTAACCATCTTACATAATTAATTATCAAAGCGGCCTTAAAAAAGTTACAAGTATTAAAGCATAAAATACTTAGTAACTAATCTATGCAAAATCCTATTATATAATAATATTGCTAACAATCTCCCTCTAGATTTAGCATATACTTCAGTAGGTGCTTGATGTTGTCTTCTATTCTGATATGTCTTTGAAGCTTGAATGCTACGAATCTTTAGTAAGCTGAGACAACATTGAAGCGCATTTTCTTTGATGACATCTCAGCTTTAATCTTCAAATTCTTAAAAGAAAGATTTTCTTTGAAGCGCAACTCTTCGGCTTGAACGAATGTTGAAATGATTTTCTTTGAAGCTCATACTCTAAAAGCATACTATGAATGAACTTTATCTTGAAAGTATATTCCAAAAATGTTGTTACCGTTGAAAAGATCTTTTAACTCTTTATACTCAAGCTTCTCCTCAAACGAATATTCATCTCCTCGAGCTTGATCAACAAATCTTTTTACCTTCTGAATCTGCTCCCCCTCAAATCAATAACTATGTTATAGAAAGATAATACAAATCCTCTTTGAAGCTCTATCTTCTATTTTATCTTCCGAAACCTCAGGCTTTTCAACCTTCACAGGTTTCATAGAAACCTCTTTTTCCCTCTTTACACATCGCTTTCAATCCTTTTTTCACTTTCAGTAAGCTCTTTACGTATTCATTCTTTGAAGCTCTTCTCCATCAGCACTCTTCTCTTTTGTTAATCTTTTCCAACTTCTTTGTCTTCATTCTTGATCTTGAGTAGCTTGAGCAGTATTCACCTTTTCATCTCTCTTACACTTTTTCAAACATCTCTTTATAGGCCTTTAGCACATTTGAGTTTTTTCACTCTTTTCTTCACAACATTAAACTCTTTGAAGTTCTTCTCAACTATCTTTAAACAATATATCATTTCTCTCCCCCTCATGATGTTTATGATTTTATCATGAGCATCATGAATATGGTGTAATTCAAGATGTTTTGAGTACTAGTCAATATTAACAATCTTCTCCAAGTGATATTTGTATCCAGTGCCAACTATCATTCCACTTTGAACGTTTGAATCTTCAATAAGTGCCAAATTTCACAATCAAATCATTATCCCGTGTTAATGATGCAGAAGATGATTATGAAACTAAGTTGTCGGGTAAGCCAACATTTCACTTGAGTATACAATGAAAAGTTTATTGTAATTTCTGAAAATATATTCATGAAATTAGTAACTCATGTATCACATAGATTTCTAGTTAATACATCAATTGAATCATGAAATGAACCATTGAGTGACCTACTTTCAATGTTGACATTGATGATAGCATTGGTAGGATTTCCATTCAATCATCGTGGAATATCTATTTTAGATATCACTATGAATGTTCTGGCAAAGTCACAAAGACTTACTAAGATGTCACAAAGACATGTATAGTGTATAAGAACACTAGTGTTCTAACAGTGATTTTTAACACATTTGAATCTAGATTCTATAAGTGCAAGAAATGTAGTCGAGGACTGGAGTTAACTGTCCTCCTGTTTCAATATCAACATCCTCCAAATGAGAAGTCAATAGAGTATGTTCTAAGTCTCTGTGAGAATTGAAACAAGGACTTTTTAAGAAGTACTTGAGTGGATAGGGGGTAATTTGCATTGCATTACTGAGTCCATGATGTCTTATACAATACCAGAAATCAACGTATGAAATCCGATAGATTATGTGGCAACCCGGCGATTTAGTAGTTTAGGAAGGGTTTTCTTTTTCTTTTAACCATGTCACACACTCCTCACTTAACCTCACATATTTTTCAACTCCTCCCTCATTTGAGTCATTGATGAACTTGAAGCGCAATGTTGGCATTTTGAAGTTTATGCTCATCTGCTCCCCAATCTCCGTCACCCCTCTCATATTTTTTTATCAACTAGACCTAAATGACCCTTGCATCCTAAATTATGATAGGTGGCTCCTGGGGTAGATCCAACCGGCTCTGGTGGATCTTAGAAGATTTTTTGTATTCTGTAACACTTTGAGCAGATATTCAACATTTGCCAAAAATTGATCATGGATTGATCATCTCATGTTGTGGATGTGAGTGAATTTCCGCGGTTGAAATTTCTCGATGATGATAACCAAAATCATGTGAAAAACATCCATAGCATATAAATCAAATAGTTTGACACTTGAAAGTTTTGTTATTAAGACACTCCCCTTAACATATGTATAAGTCTTTTAAAAAGCTACATATGAATGTGAGTTTACTTTCCTTTTGAAATTGTAAGAGGTCCCCCTCAAAGATATAATGTTTTTTATTCGAAAGAGTAATGACGGCCGATCGATTTCAAACATTAAAATCCCTTTTCAAAACATGAAACTGTTTCTCAAAAAGTTTAAATCTTTCATGTGAGCTCATACTTTAAAGAGTGGGTTTTGTACTAAAATATACAAAAACCATTGACATTGAAAAGCGGGTTTTACTATGATATGAGTAAAAATCATCACATTTAAAAACAGGTTTTACCCTGATGTGGGCAAAAGCCTTAAGCATTGAAAAACGGGTTTTACTCTGATCGGAGTAAAAGCCATCTACCATTTGAAACTAGACAACAACTTTGGAAATCCATTTAAGCACGGTCCTAATGGGTAGGTTTGCCTATTTGATTTAAAGACATTGAACTCCATTTTGAGTTGAAACCCGGTGTTTCACTCGAAAATAAATTTCGTGGAGTCAACAGTAAGTAAAATCTTTTGGGAACTAGGGTTACAAAATCATTTCGTTTTTGCACCGGATAAGAAGCATTTTGTGTTGCAAGTTCAAACATTTTCGATCTCGAATATTTTAAAGATTTTATTTGAGAAGATTTCTCAGAAAAACTATGTTTCAGGTTCCAAACTATAGTTTGCTTTTGAAATCGTGAAACCGATTTCTTTGAAACATTTGAACCATATGCATCAGGAAGGTCAAAACTCTTTTGAGGTGTGAATGTTCCATTTGATTGTGATTTATTAGAATGCCTCTTATTCTACTGTAAAGAATAATTAGTAAACTGATAAACCTTTTACGAAAATGGTTTAGAAGATTTATTCGTGTAAATCTTCCTTGGACATTCACTTGTGGTTTTGTATTGTGTAAAATCAGAGGAACAAACCTTTTAGCAAGTGTTGCTTTCAAAGCATCATTTGAAGTCAATAAATCATCAAATTCTTTTTGTAAGTCAGAAGATGTTGTTTCAAGAACATTAATTGTATCCAACAACTTACGTGTGTCTTTTTGAAAGAGTTGTTGTTGATATTGCAAATCAGTTTCAAGTTCATAAATCTTTTCATCAAAATTTGAATTATATTTCACAACATGTTCAACATTTGCATTTTCTGATATCTGAAGTTTGTCTAGATCAGAAACTTTAGATTTCAAATTTGCATTTTCAAGTTGAACTTGAGCAATTTGCTCTTGAAGATCTTGAACATTTTTCAATTTAATATCATTATCATATTTAAGTGTTGTTACCACATGTTGTGTGCCCTCAAATTCTAAATTACGAGTTTCTAAGCAGATAATTCTTGAATTCAACTTTTCCCTTTCTGTCTGCATGTCCTTGAGTTGATCTTTAAGATTCGTGACTTCGAGTGACTTGAACTTGGATGTCTCATATTCCCAACGACGAAGCACTTTGACTTCAGTTTGCAACATTCGAATAAAGTCATGCAAACTGCATGTGGTCATTTCACATATATCAGGACGACGGTAAGTAGTCTTGTAATATCTACTTTCTGCAGAGCACACCTTTTCATAATCATATTTCAAATTTTCGTCTCCCCATTTCATCCCAGAACTTGTCCAATTTTTCTTGAAACTCTACCAGTTGATACTGCATGAAAACTACGTGTTTCTGAACTGTCATTGATGTAAAAGATGAACGAAGAAACCGACTTAGTTCTTTCCTTAAATCTTTAAGATGTGCTTCATACACTCTCTTACTCCCCGTCATTGTATAAACCTTTTGCTTGAAATGAACTTTAAGATTTGAGAAAAACGTTTTGATGCAATAATCTTGGAATCAAATCGAAAAAGCTTTATCTTTTTGCTCAATAGTTTATCACAATACACTTTTCACAAGTCTGAGATGGTGTAATACATTAGATGGTGTAATACACTGGAAGGTACGTGTAATACACGGGATGGTGTAATACACTAGTTGAAGTGATACACTATATGGTGTAATACACGATATGGTGTAATAGAGTTTGGAGTAAAAGGTTTACTCTGGCGTAATATAGTCTTCACACTTGCAGAAACTTGGTGTAAAATACACTAAAATGGTGTAATACACTAGATGGTGTAATATACTAGTTGGAGTAATACAATTTATGGTGTAATACACTTGGTGTAATACACTAAATCAAGGTAGCGTAGAACACTTGCCAGCAAACACAAAATCGATCAAAATTTGATCTGAAATCAAACTCAACGCAAATGTATGATATTAATATCAAAAGATTCGTGTTTTTGAGGGGATTAATATGTACTAATGAATTTTCCAAACGCTTATTCAATCGAGAGTAATCGAACAAAAACTTCAAAAAAAACCCCTAATACCTCAAAACCACAGATTAATGATTAATCTATAATTGTTTTTCAAAACTCTTTTGATAGATTCACATCAATAGTCGATAACCTTGCTCTAATACCAATTGAAATCGATCTAATCAACCTATTGATGAATCAACAGAGATGAAAAACTTGTGTGGCCATTGTATTGAATTGTGTGCAGGATAAATACAACCAAAAGCACTTATTATTGTTAGGGTTAAGAGACTTATTTATACCCTAACCATCTTACATGATTAATTACCAAAGCGCCCTTAAACAAGTTACAAGTATTAAAGCATAAAGTACTTAGTAACTAATCTATGCAAAATCCTATTATATAATAATAGTAGACCCTAAATCCGTGTATACATACGGACTATTGAATTTGTATTTATTTTTAAAAAATATTCAGAACTAAAATAGATGGCAAACGTTTATGCTTTCAACGTAGTTGACAAAGAGAAGCGATCAATGTTGATGAAACAATAGTGGATGAAGAAAATGTGGGCTCGATCCATCATTTTTAATATCTTTTTATTGGTTAAATATTTATTCTTAAGTTACTTTTCACAATTTATTCCACTCTAAATCACTACATATAAAAATGGTTTAAAGTGTTGAACTTCGTGTTAGAGTTCATACTCATTAACAATTTGGACCGGTCCAGGTGCTCATGAGTATAAAAGTAAGTTATTAAGGTAAACACATATAAATTTAAACACACAATGAACTTTAAAAGTAAAATATGAACGTAAAGAGAGATTACAGTATCGATTAAACTAATAATATATTATAATATAATACTAATTACTAACTTATAGATCTTTTAGGACGCATGTACCATTAATTTGTAATTTGAATATAAAACAATACTCGGTGAATCTTTTATACACGTAATATCTTATTCATAATGTAACTTTTATATTACTTTAGCAAGCATAACTATATTAGTATTATGTTTGTAAAAGAGTTTTAAAGTGTTCTTTAAATAGTTTTTTATTTGTTATCAAGATTTACGAATAATACTTAATGTGATTTTTCATACCATTGATTATCGTTGGTAGCGGTGTTTATTATTTGGTTGGGCTTAGCGCCTGGGAATGCAACTAACTTGTGCCCGATATCTATTATGTGTACCTAACTTATGTTTGCTATTTTTAATGCATCAAACTTTCAAAAAGGGTGTTTTAATGTATTTTGCTGATGTGTCGCTCGTTTAAGATGCCACGTGGCATCCAGAGAGTTTGACATATCATCAAAACATCGCCAAAATACACTAAAACACACTTTTTAAAAATTTGATTCATTAAAAATAGCAAACCTAAGTGGAGTACACACAATAGATATTGGGGCTTAGTTAGATGCATTCCCAGACACTAAGCCTATTTGGTTTAACTGAATAACTCAACCGATCCATATATTGTTTGTATATTTTGGATTAAGTTATTTAGATTGGTTTGAGTTTTTGGTGATACCAGATAAGGAATCCATTTAATGGTTTGGTTTTGGTTTGAATATTTTCAGTTAGGGACCACTCGAAAAATCGAATAAACATCAGTTGTTGATAATTATCTTTAATAATTCAATTCCGATAGCCGACATATAACTCTAATTACTCCTATAACTCAATTACCTCAAATACAAATCCATTTATCCAAATGACCTAATATGAACAATTAAAATGATTTTACTTTGTATTTGGGCAATTCAATTATCTTAATAATCTAAATAATAATTTAAGACTTTTATCTGGCTAAATCGAAATCTAGCCGAATAACCCACACTCTTATTTGGTTGGTTTGGATTGTGTGACATATAGTTTGAATTGGGTCTCAAGTGGATTAAGAGTTGACCAAACGCCGAATAAATCAAACCAGATAACTCTTTTAACCTGAAACACTATCGATTAAACACCTCTAGTCATTAGGATACCCGCATGCCTACTTTTGATGGATAAATTCACTATATATAACAAAAAATAAAAATTTATTTAGTAATTATCATTTTGATTATGAAAATATATATATATTAAAGATATTATTATATTATGAAATATTATTAAACACTTGAATATCGGTTCATTACTTTCATCAAATTTAAAAATGTTTATGGTTTCAAAATATATTAAGTGTTACACCTTTTACAGTTAATTGTGACAAACTTTAAAATTTTATATTGTGGTTATTTGAGTTCTAGAAAACGTATATTGAATGCAATTTGAGCATATTTTACTACATAAATAGACACGTTTTTAATAAGTTTTATACATACAATAGGAAGTTAAGTATATATAAATAGATATTTTTAGAATTTAAATACATACGATAGATATTTTCAAAACTCGTCCCATGCAATAGTATAAGTTTATAGTTTAATACGTTTTGAACAATAAACCCATGTATTATTATTATTATTATTATTAGTATTATTATTATTATTATTATTATTATTATTATTATTATTATTATTATTATTATTATTATTATTATTATTATTGATATTTATACATCTACATTAATACAATACTTAAAATTACCTGCTTATCCATAAGAATGGTTGTACCGTCTTAAGTTCTTTTTCATACATAATATTTTTTATTGTAGATTAATAATTGTTAATAAATTTATTACCTTAAACTTTTATTTAGAAGTATTAATGCGCTTGATTTTAGATAATTGTTAGATTAATAGTTTGTAATAAATGTTTGATATTTATGAGAACTTCCTAGATGAGTATTATTATTCTGCTAGCATATTTTTGTTTTAGATAACTGTTTTATGTATAACAATTAGCATGTTAATAATACATATCCATGTATTCTAAATATTTTTTTTAACAATACATGTTTATATTACAAATACATAGAAGTTATAGAACGTCCGAAATATTTTATTATTTTATTTTTTATATATTTTCGTATTAGTTGCAAATACAACACAATTTTTATAAACTTTCAAATAACGAAAAAGATAAATAAATAGAGGGACCTAATTGTTTAATTAGATCTTAATTTTAAATAATGACATCACAAATGTGAATCATATATTAATATTTATAAGATTGCTAACACAAACAATTAATTCAAAACAATTGAATATATCACCTAAATTTTTACAACTCTTTGCCTCATTAGCAGAGAATCTTTTCCCCCTTTTCAAATTCGGAACTTATTTTGGTATCCGCACAACAGCAGAATGAAGTGGCTCATCATGTAGTCCGGTCTTGGTTGTCTTTATAGCAAGAAATGAAAGAGCAAGCTCATTTGACAATCCTAATTCACTACCCCCATGCTCTTTTAGCTGCTTTTTGGAAATATTGAACCCAAAAAGTTTGGTGAATTCGAACAACAGCTTGAGTAGCATTGCAAACAGTAGCTAATGAGTGCTTTACTTACAATCCTTTCCGTGACTGATTGTACAACTTGTACAACTTTGAATCAGAAACATTCTCTTCCTTATCGGCATCCTTTAATTTTAAAAGTTCAAGATGGGCACTTAATGCTGCTTCAGAACAATAACCTGCAATTCCTTGTCTCCATTTCTGGAAGCTAAGTCTGCAGGCGTTCTACTTGATGGATACGTGGGAGAAGGATCCGTCAATGCTCCAGCAGATGCACCTTATGAGACGAGAAAGCCATTGTACGCTCTCTGCAAAACCATATTAAGGAAGATAGATGAATGTGTGTTGCTAGATAATGTAACAAACACTTGGATTGCATTCCAACCTAATCGTATTTATAAAAAACCTTCAAAGCTAAAGAAACAGAACCAATAACAGCTAATACTAATTCATCCATGGTTTACCGTATATATATATAAGGCTACACAAAAATCAATCAAAGTAATTAATAATTAAAAAGGTTAGTAATAGTAAAAAAAAAGTGCTCATAACCTGAATATTTCCCTTAGAATTGATACTTGTGTAATCCTATTCTTCTATGTTTTTAGAATACTTGTCAAAAAGCTTAGATTATCCATGCCTTGTCGTGTATCAAGGCAATGCCGGTTCATCATAGCACTGTCAAGTTGAAAATTTTAAAAAAGTAATGAACCTAAAGGATATCAACAATTTCAATCAACCTTCTAAAGTACCCATTTCAGTGAGCATGTACAGATTCAAACCAAATAAACCAAACCCAACTTTAGATCAGAATCATAAGTCAGATAAATTTAAGTAACAAAAGAAAAAAGGAACATTCTTCAAACCTGCAGGCAAAAAATCATCTTCTATTAGTTGCGGATGGAATCAAGCGGTAAGGGTATCATTCTCCTTTCTTGATCGATCTTCATGTCTTCTGTGTTCGATCTGGTAAAGCCTAAAATGTTAGGAATAATACGCCGGACCAAACAACCAACAACAACATTAGTTGATCACTCTACTACCTATTGTTGATAATTAACCAAACCCAAACAACACTCATGTAAATAAAGTTACACCCACAAACAATAAACGGATAAAACAACAAACAAACAAGATAAAGGAAAGCAATAAAGAACAAGGATTTAACGTGGTCATATCCAATCTCCAACTTGGAGATTGGTTTAGTCCACTAGGCCAAACCGAGATATTTTCACTATATTTTTCGTAGTTCTAAGTTTAAAAGAGTATGGGTTACATTATATAGGAGTGTACAAACTTAAGGAACAAGAAAAACCCAAAATATCATAAACTAACCCAGTACCCGCCGGTACACTACTTTACCCACCGGCTACCCACTTGCTTCCAAATCTCTGTTCGCGAATACACGAAGCTTACCTGGTTCAAAGGGTTCTACCCACCAGCTACTTAACCTTACCCACCGGCTACCTCCGGTACCAGCCGGTACCTCGTCATTTTTCTTCCTAATTTAATCTTCACATCCCAACATAAAATTCAACCAGAGGCTTGAGGAAATAAATATAAATATGTACGTGATAAGAAAGGATTAATCAAACCTGATTGAAGATGAAGTGACGAATCAAATTCAAATTTTAAATCATTTTCATCATATATGATGATTGAATGGAGCAACTCCAACTAAAATCCCTGATCTTAAGGGTTTAAAAAGTCGCCTGTGTTATTTATTATAAATATAAATTAATTAATTATTATTATAAATATATAAATAGGTTGCCTAATTTTATTTATTTTCATTTTTATTTGTTATGGCTAAGGATAAATTGGTAAGATTAACATAATTAATAGAGGTTATTGCATGGACTTTTGGAGGGATTAAATTAATGACTAATATTATAGAATCTACAATATTAAAGGGCTAATATTCACCTATAATGGACTAATTACAATTAGTCTACTTAATTTTGGTTTTCTTATAATAATAAATAAATAAATAAAAGGAAAGTTATATATAGATATATGTATAAATATATATCTATATATATACTAAAGTAGTATAATTTTTCACATAGACAAATATGTCACGTGTCAATCTCTTAAAATTTACTTATAATAAAAAATAAAATAGTTTAATTATTAGTTTGATAACCATACAAACAACAAAAATAATTTTTTAATAATATATAGAAATACATATACGTACAATTTGAGGTATCATAATCATCTCACAACACATCATAAATTTCTTAATTCAAAAAGAGCTTTAAAAAAATTATTTTATATTTATTAAAATACAAACTACCGTTTTTAATTTATAAGAAGTGGTGTTCTATATTTTATTTTATGCCAACTACATATTTCGAATCGAATATAAATATAATAAATTGAAGGATTATCCTTAAATACTCCGTTATTAATATAATTCATAAAAATTTAGTTTCTGATAGATTTTGTAGCTGTATATAGTTTCGAAGGATTAATCGAAGTGACAATTTATTATGATTTTAGCTATCAGGTGATGTTGGTATAAGCATATTTGATCTTGCCGTGTATCGCACGGGTATGTATCTAGTTTATATATATATATATATATATATATATATATATATATATATATATATATATATATATATATTTATATATATATTACACTTCTATTTTGACAAGACCATTTATATATCTTTTTAACTCATTTAATATAATCTACTAGCTAATTTTGGTCTAATATGGTAATTATTATTACTTAATTTTAATTATTTTCGAAACGTACAACATATATACACAATTATAAAGAGTAAAATGCTTATTTTTTGTGTGTCATTATAACTTTTTAAATGAGTATATTAATTAATAAATGATTAGTTGGTTAAACAAATAACCGAACTGAAAAAACCGATTAACCGATTATTGATAACTGATTAACCGATTATCGATTCATTTAATTTTCAGTTTTGATTTAAGTTCAAGAATATTCCAAACCTATTTTTCAGTTAACCTGTTTTCAAGTAACTGAAACTCCGCTTAACCTTCCATGAACACCCGTAAACTGTAAGGTGGAAAACCAATATCATACTTTGCAAAAAGAAATATAGAACATTAATTCTCTTATTTATTTATAAAAATGTAGTAATTTAATATTAATTATAATTTGTCATAGTTAGGAAAAAATATTTATAATTAATAAGTTTAGACATATGTCATATAACACCCGTAATTTTAAAAATAAACGGTTAATTTGTCCAAATTTATAAGAAAAAAGGAAACGTAACCATTGTGTGCGCTCATATAATCTAAATAAAGATTGTTAAGATTGAAATTTTACTTGAGATCATTTTTGTTTTTGTTAAATCGGAATTTTAAGATCGAATTGACATTTTATTATCCTACTTAAATACTCTAGTATCTTTAATATGCTTTTAATGTATGCAATGAACTAAATTTGTGACAAATTAGTGAATTTTATAGTTTAAACATTATAAAACAGTGTAATGTTTTCATAGAGATTATAATTGCTAAAAAAATATTTTCGAGCGTGGGACTATTGAAATTGACGAAAGATTTAAATTTACTGTTGTTGATCGATTAATGTTAGTTTTTTAGACTTTTACATGACAAATTCAACATATTTTAATTTTTTAACGCATTAATTATAAAGTAAGATCTTAGGATATTATGGTTGAAATTGAGATCATGAGCAGTTTTTAAAATCCTTTGCAAATTTGTGGTCATATAAATCAAAGATTGCAAGATCGTAAAATTGTAGTATTTTAAAATTAAGATCTACGTACTAATAATCTTGATTTAAACTTTGAAGTTTCGCTAAACAAATATTCAACTCTTGAGAATAGAGAGAGTTGTATGACTTGGTCAATTTGTGACAGGTGGCATAAGTGACGCCAAACGGCAGTTCGACACAAGTGGATGTTGTCGACCCACGTGGCTCGACATGTATAATCGGCATTTCTCAATTCCGTATTGCAAATTTCAAGCATCGGCCACATGAGACACTCGGTGACTAGATACACAATTTGGGCTTTCCTTGGATGTTACTCTTCGGTTTTTATATGGACCCCACTGTAAGTAGGAACGATGAATCTGGCCCATCATAAACTTTATACCGATTGCGCCCATATGTTTTGCTGAAAATTCTTTTCCAACTAAATTTATTTTCTTAATTAATGTTTTTTCTTTGACTGCTTGTGATGAATAAAAGATATAAAATGATATACTTTAATCTAACTTTGAAATTAAATATTACTCCTTCCCATCCATCTTCAATTTCACTTTAACAAAATGACAATGTACATATTACTCCTTGGTCATCTTCAATTAAATTTAATATTTCGAATTTCTAGATAATCTTTTATTGAGTTTTTGACTTTTCGAATAACGAATTCTAATAAGAATATTTTTGAACAGGCCTACTACAAAATACAGTATATTTTTCGGTGGTTTTTTGTAATATTTTGCTACTTAAGAAATGTGGATTGCATTTTACGGTGACTATTGAAAAATTCAGGAAAATACAATGAGCCATGCCGTACGATTTAAGTGGGTCCAAGTTGGGCCACCTTATACTAGCCACGTCACCTCATCTTCACGTCTTCTACGTGAACCCCTTCCACCCAAAACCCCTTTTTAAATATCTACGCTCCCGTCAAAACACACTAACGCTTGCTACTCCAGGGGGTCTGCATGCGCATGTGATCTCACGTGCAATCCACTTACACGTGTCCTTTATTATAAATCGGTCACCGTTAACTAACGCTTGTTAATAACCCGGCCCGGTGTATATATATCTACAAAAGTCACTCCTTAATTCATCTCTGGTAAACCTTTCCCCAAAAAAGAAAATGACAGCTGTACTTTTCCGAACCGGTTCTGGACCGGTTAACTCATCGTTACTTCCCGGTTCACCTAGATTCACCATTCCTCTTCGTCACGATTCATTTTCCGGTGGCGAGAAGCTCGAGTTTTCCCCGTCGTTATATCTGAACCATTGCCAGAAAATCAGCAGAGCTATATCGGAACCTCAGGCGATCGTTCGATTACGGTCAATAAGTTCCGGATCACAAACTTTCCCGGAAATGTTATCGGAAGTTGAGGAAGACTCGTTTTTCGATGATGATGCAATCGGACGCACTGGATCACTGAAGTTCGCAGAGAAATGTTTCGATCGTATGAGTTGGATGCCGGAAAGTGGTAGTGGTAGTGGAAGTGGACGAGATCGCGATGGTTTTGGCTCTGGACACGGAAATAATAACAATAACAGTAACAATAACGATAAGGAACATATGAAAATTGGCGCGCACTATAAGAAAATGTTAATGTCAAACCCTAACGATCCTCTTCTTCTTAGAAACTATGGAAAGTTTTTGCATGAGGTATATATACTTTTTGAATTTTTTATAGAGAATAATATGAGTATTATTATAAATAATTGTATTGTATATATACATATTCTCATTGAGATTAGGTGGAAGGAGATAGTGTGAAAGCTGAAGAGTGTTACGGAAGAGCGATATTAGCGAGTCCAGGAGACGGAGAGCTTTTATCGTTGTACGGAAAACTAATTTGGGATACACAACGAGACATAGAGCGAGCTCAATCTTATTTCGATCAGGCGATTAATGTATCCCCTGATGATTGGTACGTTACATAACATTTAATCAGTCTGTTTACTTTTTTTTAAAGAAATTACAGATGTACATGTTGCGCGGGTATTTAATTATGATATGGAAAATGGCAGTATGGTGATGGGATCATACGCGCAATTTATGTGGGAAGCAGAAGACGATGACGATGAAACCGGATCTAAGGTGACGGTTCCTGAAGCGCAACCGATGGTTGCAGCGTTCTAGATTTGGATGGATCTTTGTATCTTGATCTTCTTATGATCCAATATATAATTGATCAAGATATACATGTGAAGAAAGGGATGATAAGTTGTTTCTAAGGGTGTTTAATTATGTAAGTTAAGCTAATTACCTAGACTAACTACAAATAAATCGGAATGAATATTCCAATGGGAATGAGTAGACATATAGAGATCTAAAACTGTTTACGAGTTTTAATTTGATTGTACAGAATACGAGGGCTCATGTGGCCAATCTCTGTTTGTTAAATCCGAGGTCTATCTTTAATTTTCAGATTTTTGTTGCCTTGTTTTTTTTTTTTTTCATTCTTTCCTTCTTTCTTTCTTTCGTCTTTTAAACGTGAACATAGACCGAACACTGAACAAAGACTTAACACTGCTTATTAATACTAAAGAAATGAACTTTTTCGCACCCCGCATTTAGTAATAATACCTTTATAATACATACAAAACAAATAGATAAGAAAACAAACAAAAAAGCTTGCCCAGAGCCACCCTCGTCCTCTCCGTCTCGCCCATGACAAAAGCAACAAAGACAAAACGGTGCCTATAGTGTATTAGAAAGACGAATGGGAGACTGTCGGTAGACGCCACCATAGTGGCTACTCTTAGTGTGTGTTTGATGGAGGATTGTAGGAGTTTATATGGGTTTGAGTTTCTCGTTTTATAAATTTCAATCCTATAAATTAACAATTCTTGTTTGACAACAAAAAAGATAGTAGGACATTATGAAAAATAATCCCCTACAATCTATTTTCAAATAAGATTACTTAATGTGGCCTTCCAAACTTACCCTTAACTAGTAAAATTATAGTGTTTTAGGTCACTAAATAGGTAGGTATTAATAAAATAAGTGTCTCTCAAACATTCGAAATATGAAATACCTAATAATGAAAATGGAATCTGAAACTAACTCTAAAGGGATTAAGAACAATTGATGGGATCCATCACATGAAAGGTAGATTGGGATTGAAGAGAAGTATTTGACTTTTTTTTTTCTTTTTCTTCGAATGATCATTCTGTTAAACTATCAATAAAGATGGACTAGAAAAAAAAGAGACTAACGCCTAATTGGTTAAGATGTTGACATGTAGACTTTAATTGAAACATAATTAGCACAGTTTCTATTGTACATTGTTTTTGTTTATTTGTATTCTTAATTATACAAATTCACTTCCAAAAAGACATGTTAAAGAAGACAACGAGAATATGTTATAGGAGGAATTGATTGAGTTCTACCATTATTATTATTCTCATCATTTTTGAAAATGATCTGTAAGCCCCATTTTCTCAAGTCCAGAATGAGTTGGGCCTTTGAAGCCCCAATTTCTCAAGTCTAGAATGACCTGGGCCTTTGATACCCCATTTCTCAAGTCCAGAATGAGATGGGCGTTTGATGCCTCATTTTCTTTAGTCCAAAAATCGTGGGCCATTTATTTTCCAGCTAACCCATAATCAATTCACAATCACACATCCCTGTCGCAAATCAGAACACATGTAGTATCATAATTTTTATCGTACGACACTGTTAATTTCTGATCACATTCATGTTGTTTCAACAACATGAGTGTTATCTATCGTAAAAATTCATACTCCGCCTTCAGAAAACATTATTTTTGTAAACTTGAAGCTCCACAGAAGTCACGAATTAAGTTAATTTTTGCTCTATTTATAATCATTCTAAAACTTTGCTTATGATTTGATATTGGAAACAGCTCGATGCTATTGCCACATGCATTTATAAGTGTGCAACATATTAATGATCACCTTTAGTCGTCATACCTCCACTTTTAAACTTTTGTGATCATTTTCTTAAAGAGTAATACCTTTGTGGCCAATATTGAAATTGAAAACCGTAATAAAGTGTCCGCTTCTATTAATTAGTTAGAAGGTAAAGTCATTTTTCCTTTCGAAAAGAAAGAAAATATATCATGAAAGTTGAAAAATAGGTATATATTGAATGGGTATGAGCAATTTAATTAATTAATTAAACTACCTAGCTAGCCTCTTTTTTTCTTTTCGACACAAGTAGAGCCAATTATTGGAATTTTATTACTAAAATCAAAAGAATTAGCTAAAAATGATAATCGTGTATGCATTCAAGTTTTTATGCACGTACGTTATTTTAGATCTTTTATTTCAAAAAGACAATAATAATTAGTAGTAGTATTGTGAAACACTTCCCTTATTAAACAACTACTAAACTTGATATGTTTGTTGATCACCTTAATATACACAAGTAATTACTATAATTAAGATATCTACCAATATATATGCAGTTAATTAATTGAATTTATCATAAAATTGGGTGGTGGTTGTCATAAATAGTAGGGGATGGATCGAGACTTGGAGACGAAGAAGAAAGGGGCAAATCTTAAAACATAATTCTTGCTATTTAATTCAACAAGGCAAAAATCTTATTTTATAGATATAATGATCATTTAGGAGTGTTGTGGAGGCTTATTTTTATTGCTTATTAGCTTAATTGTTTATTGCAACATAATACGCTTACATTTTGATATTTGGATGAGCTTATTTGCTTATTTGTAATGTAGTTTTGTAAGATTGAAATAAATAATATTGTTTTAACTTATTTTTTTATAAGCAATAAGCAATAAACAACAAAAGAAGCTCAAACACTTTATTCTAGCTTCTCTTCTATACGTCTAATCATCATTATTGTTATATATGTTATAATAATAATAATAATTGTTATTGTTATATATGATATGATGATGATATATGATATATGATTGATATAATATAATATATTATATTTGGTTATTATTATTATTATTAGTATTACTAAAAGATTGGTTACTACTTCTAAGAAATATCATTTGAAAATGATTAATAATTTTCTCAAGGTTGAAATTGTGGGTATATATGCAGTTAGATGTCTATTTCAAAGTGTGATCAGTTATGCTTATGTACGTTGATTTTCTGACCTATCTATCGATACATATACTATTTTAATTAATTAAATGTTGTTGATCATTCACAAAATACGATTTCGTTTTCAAAACTTGAGGAATGGTAGATGAATTTTTATAAAGTACCTTGTTTCGTTTCATTATTTTTCCTTTTAATATCTTATACTTATCAACCTTATATTTTATACGAGTATATCAACTAGATTATAACCCGTGAATTCGCAGGCTACCATATAATTTTAAGACAAAGTTTATATTATATTACTATTTTTACTATGTAATTTTCAAATGAAATAATTGTGCAAAAACATTTTATATTCTTACCATCACATTATTTAATTTTCTTTTGTGGTACTAAATGCAGAACTCAAAGGTCAGCTTTGATTGACAAACAAAAGAGTAACTACATCCAACTATAAAAAATTTATTAAATATGTTTCAAGTTTTCTATTAAAACAGGTTTACGACTTAAAAAAGTGTTATGTTTACAAATAAAACTCATATAGTTTAAAGAAATATTACTCAATAATAGTTGTGATATTTTTAATTCCTAAATGTACATATAGGTAGTTAATTTAAGTGTTGGCATGGATAAAAAAGAATTGTGATTAAAAGAGTTACATTTAATGATTACAAAACGTAAAAGTTAAATAGAAAAATATAAGATATGTATCTATTTTAAAAAATACACGTGTTTGGCAATTATATTTGTATTACACATGTGAGGAAAGTTCGATGTAGAATGCTAAAAAAATATAGAATGGAGGAACTAATATGATTGCTCCATTTCAATTACCCATTTCTATCTTTTTTCTAGATCTAAATATCTCACAAATTATATATCTATAAATTATAAAAATTACACCGTTAAAATAAGCTTCTTTTTATCTTTACTTAGATATCTCACATGACATACTTCCGACGAACTTTTTTTTTTCATTTTCTAATGGGCATATGAAATTCGTAATGTTAAATCACATGTGATTTAACACTCACGTGTGAATATATTTACAATCATATTATAAGTTTTAAATCAGTAGCTCTAATCACATGTGAATAATCAAAGTTACAAATTATAAGTTTAAAATCACATAAAAATTAGTTATTTGCTAATTTAATAAACCTTAAAAAAAAAATTTAGTTATAATCACATATGATTAAACATTAAATTAGTAATCACATGTGAATAAAGTGTAAATAAATATGAATTTCAAATAATTTTTTATAATTATACATGTAAATAAATTTAAAGGTGAAATCACATGTGAATTATCAGTTATTATCACATACTTCATTTGAAAAACACATTTGATCAAACCTCAAATCAATAATCACATGTGATTTTGGCCGTAAACGAATGCAATTCTTAAAATCTTATTTATAGTTATTTATGTGAATGAATATTAAGTCGTAATCATGTGTGAGTTAACATTCACCGTTGATAAATAATTATGTACCAATATTATATTTTTATCATAAATCACATGTAATTATACATAAAATCACATGTGATTGTATAAATCGCATTTTTGAAACCCGACAAAAATAAAGAACAAAAAAGTTTGTCGAAACTATAGCTTGTCAGATCTCTAATCGAAGAGAGAAAAAAACGTTAATTTCGAATATGTAATTTTTATAATTTTTAGTCATGCCGTTTGTGAGATATTTAATTTTAAAAATTCGAGTGAAAATTGAGTTTTAAAGAAAAATGAATATTCCTATTATTTATCACATTATTCATTTTTTTAATATTCTTTATTGAGCTCACCTCTTACATATGTATTTGGTTAATAATTCTATTCATAGGTAATTTAGATATTTGATCAACTCCTCTTCACTATAGGTACTCATTTTTCCAAGTTAAGATCAATTGTTTTGATTAAAAGTTCTAATTTATTAATGATGAGGATTAACTTATAAATTACTAAAAATAAAATGACTACCTAAATATAGTTTTCTTTTAATCTATCCAACCAAATAAAATGGGATATTAGGGCTCTACGTGTCAAATTATTAGCCTTATTACGTCATTTATTTGGCGCCATTTTTTCAAATATATGCTCTTCCCATTTCTCCTTATATCTCCAAAAATTCCCAATAATCGTCATCAGTTTACAAGACTTCTTGCAATAGGCAGTTTCTTCGGAAATATTGCATATCATTCCACAATCTTAGCGGTTTCTAATGATGCAATTGAAATAAAAAAACCTTTGGACTGTAACCATAACTAATTCTGATCATCCTCATGGTCCAATTTGTATTTTAGAAGTTTTCTTTTCATTATCTGGTAACTTATTTTTACAGGATTTCTTTGTATTGTATAACATACAATCGATTGTTGACTATTTTATCTATCTATGAATTGATTTCATTATGATGACATATGTTTTGTAGGTTTCTTAGTTAATTTTGTATGTTCCTATTAAATAGATGCATTATGAATCTTCAATATATCCTTGATTTCACAACCCTCTTTTTCAATTTATATGTTTTCTATGATATACATGTAGTATATGAATAAGTGTGTACCCTTACATGCATACTAAGTGTTAGACAAAATGCCAAATCACTCGTGATCAGTGTGTTGACGTGGAACAAGAAGAGGAAATATAGAACTTGATCACTTTTGTTTATGAATTCAAATTCTGATTCATATCAGGTACTTTTAATGTTCTTCGAATTAGCAAATCAATTAACGAAAATACCATTCCCTTCTTCTTCTCATAATATGTTTTTCACCTTATTTCTCAACGAATATGATCCAAATTGTTCGTTTACATTGATAAATAAAGTGTTCTTAATGTATGTGTTTTTATGATTTGGATTGAATCTATTTTTCCCCTTATTTTGTTATAAATTTCATATGTTCTTGGTTATCATGTTAAGCTAACTACATCCTAAGTTGTATGCATATTGTATATGACAAATATTTTTTATGCTCAATGTTTCATCTTTTTCAGATTATGTGGTAAATGTATTTAACAAAGTTACCATATACATTGACAGGATTAAAGATTGCCTATCCAATGTTGATCATCTCCAGGTTCCCCATTTGATTTTACACAAAAATATTAGTCGTCCATAGGATTAATTAGTGAACAATAGCACTTGAGAGGTACTAAATAAATGGGCAGGGCAATTTCGTAACAGGCAACCTGAATTACTTTTTATATAGGTCGAACAAAATGAATTTATGAAACTGATGTTTCAACTATACCATCACATTCAACTTACACCCTTATTCTTTTTGGTTATTTTATCCACAGTTTGGATTACTCTCATGTTTTCACCTGTTTAATATAACCTATATTTTGAATTTTAGCTTCGACCCATATTATAAGTTCATGTTTATTTATTTAATTATATTTAGGTAGTAAGAGTCACTCTGGAATATCTAATTCTAACGATACACATCAACTCATACAACTATTTACAATCTCTGTAATCAAAATGAGAGCAACAGATCATAGATCTAAATAATGAATTGTTAGGTGTCATGATTTTTTTTTCAAATTTTTTTAGTTCGATGGGTTTAGGTTTGCTTACTATCAGAATTTTATCTTGATTCTTTTGGTCTATCGAATAATAACATATTCATTTTTATAGGTGTTGCTGTGGTATGAACTTTCTGTATATATGTTGAAATGAATTTTCTGTCTACAAAGATCTATAGAAATAATACGACATTCTTGTGCTCACAATTATCACTTCGAAAACCTTTACGATCAAATACTATACTATATAACATAGCAGACTTCATGTACTTTCTTTTGTGTCTAATAGTCTCTTGTTGCTTTTGTTTTTGTTGGGGGGAATTGTTTAATGTGTGTAGTTTGGAGGCTTGGGTTTGAGGGGATTTGACTTTTGTGGTCTTCATGTAGTACCTATAGATTTTTTTATCCTTATACAAAGTGGACATCCATTTTTTGTGTATTCTTTCACTTCTTTGGTGATATTTTACGTAACAGTAATGTATGGTACATTGCGAAAACTATATTAGACTTTGCAAGTATTCTCATTTAGGAATTTTTTATAATGTTTATATTTTTCTTACGTACTTTTTAATACTAATCTAAATACTTTACTAAACTTAACAAACTATCTTTGATATTTGATAATATCAAATAATGTCATATTTATATTATAATATTCTCATATTTTTAAGCCTTTTTATTGCAATTTATTTCTATAGATTACTGATTTCGTTTATATTTGCAAAAAGGTGTTTAAATTATAGAAATAAAGAAAATGAACAAAAACGGGCTAAAAACTGAAGAAAATGAAGAATAAACCCAAAAAGGTGTTTAAATTATAGAAGATTAAGAACCAAGAAGATTGGGCTCAGAAAGAAGAATAAACCCAAAATGTTAGGTTATTGGGCCAAGAAAGAGGATTAAAATCGGAGTTGTTAAAAATTAAAGCCCAAGAAGAAGCCCATGCCCGAATGCGAAATATTCTGGAATTGCAATCCAGCCGGCAGTTGAATTATTCAACCGGCGGTTGAACTCAAATTTGGAAGGCGGTCGAGCGCGCGGGTCAAGATCCGGGTTTCGTGGGTAAAAAGCTAACTCAAGCGGCGGCTGAAATATCCAACCGGCGGTTGGATGCGCGATCTGAAATCTATAAATAGAGGCCATATTCAACCCATAAACCATAGACTTTCATATACGAATTAAGTAAACCTTAATTCCTTTCTAGGGTTTAGAAGTCGACTGAAGAGGCTATTTGGAGGTTAGAAAGCTAGGGTTTGAAGGTTTTCAACCCTAGAGAAGATTTAGTTCGGTTATTTGGTTTGATTCTTATTCTTTTCTATTTACAATGTGTAATTACATGTTTCTAGATCTGGTTTTGATTACTTTGAACATGAGCTAATTCTTTAATTGTATTTGCTTAGATGAATGATTATTAGATGAAGGTTTTATGATATGTTTATGTTGATTTGAGTTATGAATGATTATTGAGTTTATTTGAAAGATCCATATTAATTGTGTGTTAATCAATTGTTACTTAACGTGGTCAAAAGACTTATGCTATAACTAGGGTTTGTATGAGTTGATTGATTATCTGCAATTAAATAATTTATTAGTTAATTGTGGCTTGATACTGTAATCGGTAATAGGTTAAGAGAATAGCAATTAATATAACCTAATTAATGTGATAATTATTTAATTAATAATTATAAACTTGCGTTAACACGAGGTTGCTGAATGAATCTCAATGATCTGTTGATAGTATTAATTGAATAAAGTTTAGGTTAATAACACATAGAAGAAATTATAGTGTATTCAAGAGAATCTAGTATTAAGCTAAGGTTTAATAAGATTAGTAACCTTAACAGGAGACTATCTATATTTGTTAAAATCACCATAATAAATAATCAACAATTCAATAAACATATCTGAAACCTGAATTGAAGAATCACAATTCTAAGTAAATACATGCTTCTCTATCTGATTATCTTTAGTTACTTTTTATCTTTTTAATTGTTTTAAGTTTAAATTGTTTTTAATTAAAATCGTTCGTGCGGAACTAAACCGCACCCCTTTTTTATTTGTAATTTGTAATTTAAAGGTTTAATTAGTTATTTTAATTTACACCGATTCCTTGTGGTTCGATTCGGTCTTACCAAAGCTACACTATAGTACGAACAAGTATTCTTGCCTGGTTGTCTTAAAGTTAACTTTAGTATTTCCAATCAATTAAAACTTGTTATTTTTAATCACTACTTAACACGCATCAATATTGTCGTGCATCGCACGAGTAATGAACTAGTATATAAATAAAAAGAGATAAAAGAGATTCCTATAGTCCTGAAACCTGCGGTTATTATTTAATCGGTATATTATTATTATTAAAACAAATAATATGCATATGATATATCTAAACAAAAATATAATGTACACTCAATCTCAATGATGGAAAAGACTTCAGCCCTGATTTAAAGCAATCTAGAAAAAAGAATAGGAAAGTAAAGAAGTCAACCAATAAAAAAAAATTATTGTATCATCAACAGAGTTTTCTTTTTATCTCAATGTCACCGATATACACTTTTTATTATCAAAAACTTGATAACATACTTATTTGAAATGTGTTATGTCACTGACATACTTATTTTTAACATGCATGTAACAATTTAAATTCGATGATGTGTCATTGTCAACTCATTTCATTTACTTGACAAGGATTCCACGTAAGTTAAAGTTGTACGTGTAGGACTAACTTCATCTTCTCCGATTAACTACTGTATAATTTCTGACGAACTTTTCAGTCACCACCATTTTTTGACGAATCAAAATACACATCATACGTTTTTTCCAGACATAACTTGCAATTCCTTCAAATTAACAATTTCTTGATCATAGTTCAACTCAAGCTCACATACATACACTTATTATATAAAATGAAACTCAAAACCAAGACAAGGTGTAACGCCCCTCTCTTACTATATTATAAAATACTCTTTTATTCGGAAGCGTAGGTCAAAATATATCATATTAACAAAATTTACAAAAGTACATACATATAATGTTTAAAACATTGTACTGAAACAGGGATTACAAATCCAATTTTTAATATTTATCAAAATATATCAAAGTTGCCAGCCGGTCAAACATTCCGTGAACAAAATCCTGCCTACCCGCCCATTCAAACATGACCTGCAGGGATTAAGAGGCTAAGTTGAACTGTTAGTTTCATATTCATTCACTTAGCTTCGTGCTAATTCCCCGTCCTAATCACCTTTTTTAACCTTTCCGCTAAAACCTTTGTCACAATTTTATAGAAGCAACCAATTGAGCTTATAGGTCTATAGTCTCCAAGCTCCACCGGATTATTGATCCTAGGAATAAGAGCCACGGAAGAAGCATTGCACCCCTTACTAATTTGCTTACAAATTTGTAGAAAGTAACCTATATACACACTAGTTATACCTTCATGATTCATAGATACAAGCACAAACCACCATGATGTAATCCACCGTCTCTAACCAACTACCCGCAAACACTTTCCGACGAGAATTTGAACTCCCCGAGCATTTAAAACAAATTCAAAAATTCTTATTAAATGAAATTTACCGGTTGAACCTTTTAACGGTTAACATAGGGTCACTTCGAAACAAGTTTTGAAAGTATATTGTCGATTTTGTTATAGAAAAGCTACGAGTTGATGATATCGAGACTAAAAGAAAGTACGTCGGTGATCCGTAGCATAAACAGAAGGTCAAAGAAAATAAAAAGATAACTAATTTTTTTTTCTTTTTCTCCTTTTAAGCAGAGACTTTCCTGATTTATATTAATTGTTTAATGTATATCACAATTATTTTAGGGCGAACTATCACCCACTAACCCCTAATATAGATTCTTGGCTCTGTCTCTGGAAACAAGGAATTCATTCCTTGAAAATTCCAAAAAAATGGCCTTGTTAAAATATGAGAATTGTTAGTTCAATTTTAACTTTGAAACGTTCCTAGTACTGTGCAGGAGCATTTGTGTGCAGGTCACATTATGAGGTGACAAATATAATAGGTAAGAAATGGTAAGTGGTTAGTTTGTAAATATTGTACAGTTTTGTGTTTAGTTTTGTGCAGAGTTGTATAGAAGGAAACTAAGGGGAGTGAAGTGCATATTATGAAAACATGAGTAGATAGAAAAAGTTATTCTATTTTTTTTATTCATTCAGTCTTTTTGGTGTATATGAGTTTTCTTCTTTCTCTCTGTATCAATCGTGTTTACATCCAAAATTTATGTTTATTAGTGTAAAAGAAATCATTCATCCTTTTATGAATGATTTCTTGAGTGTGAGAGTTTTTGAGTCTGTAGTGAGGATTTAGTTTTGTTTTTGGTCAATTGACCGGTTTGGTTTAATGAAAGTATTATTCAGTTTTGTGATGGTGTTCTTGATAATTCTGATTGTTGATTAAGAACCACTAGAGTTACAAATTATAACATGGTATCAGAGCAATGTTCACTCGTTTATGGATTCGTGTTTGGTTACAAATCCGGCATATAGGGTTTGTTCAAAGTTTTGGGGTTATTTGATTAAAACTCCGGTGATTGGTGTTCTTTGGGTTCGATTAAAGACTGTGTGGGCTCGAATTGATTAATTAGGGCGTATTTCTTTAAAGAAACCCTAATTTCTCATCTTCTCAAAATTAGGGTTTTCAAACACCAAGTTCTTGAAGTCAATTCTTGGATGTTTCAGAGTTGGTCAAAGGTCTTTCGCTGTGTGTGTATTGCTTATTTCTCCTTGCTTATTGCTCAGAGTACGCTGTGAGGAGATGCAACTCTGGGATAGATGTACTTGCAAGACAGTGGGATAGATGCAACTCTGCTGTGCTTACATGGATTTTAGCTTCTATGTCTGATGAGCTTTATTAGGGTCAAGTATTTTCTAGTGATGCTGTAACTGTGTGGTAAGAGTTAAAGGAAACTTATGATAAGATTGATGGTTCCATCACTTTTAATCTTTATCTAAAGATCAATTCCTTGACTCAAAAGGGGTTAAGTGTGTCTGAGTATTACCACAAGTTAAATTCATTATGAAAGTAGTACGATGTGCTGGTTAAACTTCCTGCTTGTACATTGTAATGCATCAAAAGATTTTCAGGATCATAACCATTTACTGAAACTTATGCAATTTTTAATGGGTTTAAATGAAATATATCAACCTACTAGAAGTAATATTTTGACTAGGTATCCCCTTCCTAGTGTTAAAGCAACCTTTGCTTTAATTTCCAGTGAGGAGTCTCATAGGGGTACTATTTCTAATGAAGGACACACTAAAGTACAAACTTCTACTTTTAATCTAAAGAGCCTTTGCTTTTAATAGTAATAACTCTATGTCTGATAACAAAGATCCAGTTAGTTCTGGTTCAGTTTCATGTATGCCTTTTACAAATGAACATGTTTTAAAGATCACGAGCTTAATTAATGAAAAGGTTGAGCCTAGTGCTGGTGGTCAGGCTAATATGGCAGGTAGTGCTTATAACTTAAGTATCAAGTTTAATAAAAAATTTAATAAGTTTTTTATTTCTTTTAATGTTGTGAATGATTCAAATAAATGGAGTAAAGGTTGGATAGTTGACTCTGTGCAAATCAACATATGATTTGCATAGAGTGTCATCTTGAAAATGTGGTAGATGTTTCTGGGCTTGGGTTGAATGTTGGTCATCCCAATGGTACTCTTGCTAAAATAAGAAAGATTGGTAATTATAGGCTTAATGAGTCTATGGTTTTGATTGATGTTTTGTATGTTCTAGAATATTGTGTTAACTTGCTTTTTGTTTATAAGTTTGGTTTTAATGAAAATAAGTGTTACATTGAGGACTTGAAGCAAAATAAAACTGTGGGGATTGGTAGTCAGATGGATGGTTTAAACTTGTTTTATGACAAAAAAGAAGATATAAGTTGTTCTGTCAATAATGTGATTAAGTCTTATGAGTCTAAGCAGTTATGGCACAGCAAGCTTGGTAATCTTGCAGATCAAGTGTTAAAAGTTTTAAATGATAGGTTAAAATTGAAAATAATTTTGAAATGTCTCCTTGTGATGTATGCCATAAGGCAAAAAAAACAAGAGAGTCATTCCCTTTTGAGTGATTATAAAATTAATAGTTTGGGTGAGTTAGTACATCTTGACTTGTGGGGTTTTACAGGGTTCAAAGTAAAGAAGGGTTTAGATACTTCCTTACAGTTGTTGATGATTATTCCAAAGCAGTTTGGGTTTACTTGTTAAAGGGAATAACTAAAGTTTTTGATAACGTAGTGTCCTTTTATATGTTGTTAAAAAATCAATTTAATTCTAGTGTGAAAATTTTTAGAAGTGATAATGGAACAGAGTTTATAAATGCTCAAATGAACAAGTTCACAACTGATCTTGGAAAATTCATCAAACTTCAAGTGTCCACACTTCACAACAGAATGGTATTGTGGAAAGAAAGCATAGGCACTTGTTGAATGTTGCTAGGGCTTTGTTGTTTCAAGGGGGTATTCCTCTTAATATGTGGTTTGAGTGTATTCTAACTACTACTTATTTGATAAACAGGTTACCATCCTCTGTTCTTCTTGGAAAGTCTCCTTATGAGTTAGTGTTTGGTTCCAAACCTAGTCTCTCACATATTAGAGTGTTGTATGTCTCTGTTTAGCAACTTCTTTAATTGTGTCAGATAAATTTAAAAGTAGAGCAGAAAAATGTATGTTAATTGGTTATGCAAATGATAAAAAGGGATAAAAGTTGTATAGTCTTGATCATAAAAGAGTTTTGTTTTCAAGAGATGTAAAATTTTATGAAACAGTGTTTCCTTTTAAAATGCCAGGTGATTTAGGTTCAACTTATGTTGAACAAATTGTTGGTCATTTAAATTTTTTTGATTTGATGGATTCTGATACCCAAACCTCTAAAAGTCCCTATGATGAAGGGAGACATTTTGATTCTATTGATGGCACACGTCACACAAATTCTGTTGACACTACTAGTGTTGACAGAAACAGTGATCACGATGCAACACAACTTCAGGTTTTCAAAATAGTAGCCATGAGGAGACTGAACTGAGAAGGTCTTCAAGGCCTTCTGTTGTTCCAAGAAGATTGGGTGATTATATACTAGATGGTAAAGTTAAGTATGGAATAGAAAAGGTAGTTAATTATGCTCATCTGAGTATACAAATTTTGTTTTGTAACAAACTTAAATAAAATTGTTGAGCCTTCAATTATTGGGAGGCTTGCAAGGATAAAAATTGAGTTGATGTTATGAACCAAGAAATGGAAGCATAGAATAGAAATAATACTTGGGTGCTGACCGACTTACCTCCTGATAGAAAACCTATTGGGTGTAAGTGGATATACAAGATAAAATATAAACCAAGTGGTGAGATAGATAGGTATAAGGCTAGGTTATTAGGTTACAGTTAAAGAGAGGGTCTTGATTTTGATGAGACTTTTTCTCCTGTGGTAAAGATGGTCACTGTAAGATGTTTGATTAATATTGCAGTGAATATGGGTTGACCTTTGTTTCAATTAGATGTTAACAATGCTTTTCTTTATGGTGACTAAAATGAAGATGTTTATATGACTTTGCCTTTAGATTATTTTACCAAAGGTGAAACTAAAGTGTGTAAGTTAGTTAAGTCTTTATATGGATTAAAGCAGACCCCTAGGTAATAGAATGAAAAATTGACTGTGACACTTAAAGAAAATGGATTTGTTCAAAGCAAAAATTAAATTACTATTGATTGTATATAAAGTCTGATGATGATGTGTTTTTGATATTGCTTGTTTATGTGGATGATATAGTTATCACTGAGAATAATGTGGATGAGATAAAGTCATACTTAGGTTCTAAATTTCTTATTAAGGACATTGATAAGTTGTATTTCTTGGTATTGAAATTCTAGAGAACAAAACTGGTGTTTGTATGTCACAAAGAAAGTATTGTATGGAATTATTGCATGAGTTTGGATTGTTGGGGTGCAAACCTTTGAGCACTCTCACGGATCAAAACAAGTCTATAAATACTGTTGAGTCTGAAGATGATAAAAGACTTGTTAATATAACAAAATATCATAAACTAGTTGGAACTTTGATTTACTTGACTTTGACTAGACTAGATATCTCATTTGTTGTGGAGTGTTTAAGTCAATATATGCATGTTCCACTTGAATCTCATTTGAAACTTGCTATGCATGTGCTGAGGTATCTGAAGTTGTCTCCTGGTTGTGGCATTGCAATTGATAAACATGACTCCTTAGTGTTAAGTGCATATGTTGATGCTGACTGGGGTAAGTGCATGTCTTATAGGAGGTCAGTAACTGGTTTTTGTGTCTTTCTTGGTTCTTCTTTGGTTTCTTGGAAAAGTAAAAAAAAGGTACAGTTTCTAGGTCTTCTACGGAGTCGGAATATAGAGCTATTGCATCTGTGACTTGTGAAGTTGTTTGGATTCTGAAGTTATTAAGTGATTTTGGTGTGTCAAGCTTATTACCTGTAAACTTGCATTGTGATAGTAAACCATCTATACAGATAGCTGCTAATCGTGTGTTCCATAAGAGAACAAAACACTTGGAAATTGACATTCATTTTGTGAGAGAAAAGATAGCTGCAGGTGTGGTTAAAACTGAAAAGGTTGATTCTGAGTTGAATCCTGCAAACGTGTTTACTAAAGGTTTAAATAAAACTCAACATGGTTTATTTTGTAAAAGGTTGAAGTTGTTGAACTTATTTCAAAGTTCAGATTGAGGGGCATGTTAAAATATATGAGAATTGTTAGTTCAATCTTAACTTTGAAATGTTCTAAGTAATGTGGAGGGAGCATTTGTGTGCAGGTCACATTCTGGGGTGACAAATATAATAGGTAAGAAATGGTAAGTGGTTAGTTTGCAAATATTGCTTAGTTTGGTGTTTAGTTTTGTACAGGGTTTTATAGAAGGAAACTGAAGGGAGTGAAGTGCAAATTATGAAAACTTGAGTAGATAAAAGAAGTTATTCTATTATTTTTTTTTATTCATTCAGTCTTTTTGATGTATCCGAGTTTTCTTCCTTCTCTCTGTATCAATCGTGTTTACACCCAAAATTAGGGTTTATTAGTGTAAAAGAAATCATTTATCCTTTTATGAATGATTTCTTAAGTTTGAGAGTTTTTGAGTCTGTAGTGAGGATTTGGTTTTGTTTTTGATCAATTGACCGGTTTGGTTTAATGAAAGTATTATTCAGTTTTGTAATTGTGTTCTTGATAATTCTGATTGTTGATTAAGAACCGCTAGAGTTACAAATTATAACAAGTCGCGATGCTTTCGCGAGGGGAATGCAAGACTTTCCCATGTAGCCTAAGCGTTTTTTACCCTCGTTCCTTAGTCAAGCGCATTCATATGTGCAATGTTATGTCAAAGTTTTGGTAATGAGGTTAGCACTATTATTATTATTTTATGTAATCATACCAATTCCATTTTGTATCGTATTTGTATGCTAACATTCATGTATTATTGGTATAGTTCTAGACAATTTCAATATGTTAAACTTTAATTACCGTTCAAAAAACACTAACTTTTCTATTTTGATAACTGTGAATCGATAAATTAATGATGATTAATCACAATAAACATTTTAAGTATGATGAAATACTTTCATATACAGACAATTGTGCAACATATGCGTGTTTCATGGGTTACGTGAATTCTAATCTCTTTTATCATTAATTGTTCCATATGCTATTGATGAGTAATATTATGTACTTTTTTCGTTCCACTACAAATGTCCATATTACTATTTTAAATTGTATTAAATAAATGTTCATTTTTTGTTATAGTAATTCAAAAGAGACTTTAGTGAGTAATGATAGAGTATTTGATTGATGAGGAGTATAGTTAATGAACATTTTTAAAACTGTATTCATAGTCAAAGTGAACAATTTGACTGTGACAAACTGTGCAAGGATTACAAGTTTTTCTGTTCACTTAAATTTGTACTCCCTATCTTGTAATAACGATCGGTAAGTAAACAACTACCCTTCTAATCTATACCTTGTAGATGTATATGGGTTGCCATTATATGTACTTTTTATCCTTTTTAGTTTTAATTACTAATATTTATATTAATTGTGATTGCATTTCTATAAAAGAAAAAAAAGAAAAAGAAAAAATTAGCGACTATTAGGTGGTTAGCAATGTGATTATCATTTGTGATAATATAACCGACCCTGTGTATATATATATATATATATATATATATATATATATATATATATATATATATGTGTGTGAGTTTTTTAAGGAATGATATATATTCAAAGAATGAGGGAATCAATCATAATTCAACATTTCATTTAGGGAGGGAGGGAGGGGTACCTTCGTCATTTCATAAATAAGTATAATAACAATTAAAAATTAAAATAGATCACAGCTCAAAATCAAAATCACGTTCTCTTCTCCCCTAAATTATGGAAATTAGGGTTTTTCTCAAAATCAACATCAATCTACAAATTAACTAGTGAATAAAAAGCGACTCATGCTTAAAAACATAATATGAATCTTGTGATCACGATAAACAACATTTATCCTGATCAATTTGATCGCGATCATGAATGAATCGGAAAAATTTATTTTTTCATGGAGAAAAAAGCTACAATTTGCAAGTGATTATCATTGGTTCGAACGTGATTCAAGCTGTTAAAATTCATGTGAATCACATGTTCTTCATTAAAACATTCATCATTATCGATTTGCTCCTGATGATGATCGAATCGGTAAAAAATACGCAAGTTTTCCACGTTAAATTTTTAAGTATAAATATGTAAGTTTCTTCATCAGAGATACTATCAGTTTCTTCATCAATGTTTCTTGAATCGGGAAGCTGCATTACATGTTCTTCACTAGATGATTGAATGCTGAAAATTTGTAGATTTATTTGTCGGACATCACTTGTTTGATGAAATGCACGATTAGTTTTCACATTTGATTTTCACATCACATATGATAGATCATTATCTTAATTTTTAAACTTTGTTGTGCAAATGAGATTATTAGTTTATTTATGATATATTTAGATAATAAATAACATGTAATTTTCTTGAATTTTACTATGTATGATTTAATATATGTTCATTTCATTTTGTAAGATGGTGATTTGTAATAAAAAAATCAGTTGAAGACAGTTTGAAGCAGAAGTAAAAATGTGAAGATTATAGAAAGAGGAGCAATACACACAACAACAAGACTTGTAAATCTTCAAAAGCAATGATACCTACAGATATGATTGATACTTGAACAACATTTAAATGGGTTCATTTTCTTATGTAATTTTTTTGATGTTTTATCTATTGTTTCAAGGGATTGTAATATTGAATGAAATTTGATTTAATGTTATTATTCTCTATTCTTTAGTAATTTATTTAAATTTATGGTTATACTAGTTGCATAATCAGATGTGATTATATGCAGAATCACATATATTTTGGAATACCTTCATATAAAATTACATGTGATATGGACAATCACATATGATTGTAGGTACAATCACATTTGATTGCATGTTGAATAAAATGTTATTTGTAAGACATGTAAGTATAATAACTTGAAAGTAAGAGTACAATTAAAAATCACATGTGATTGTACAATTTTCGTATGTATTTAGAAATCATGTGTGATTTTATATACAATTCTCATAAACATATTATTACATTAAAAAATCACGTCTGATTTTACCTGAAATTCTCATAAACATATTATTTCATAAAAACATCACATGTGATTTCACGTTGACTTCTTGAAATATAAATATAAATATAAAAATCACGAAATATAAATATAAAAATCACATGTGATTTAACAAAGAAACGGTACAAAAATGCTATAAATACACTTCAGGCTATCAAAAAGTCACAAAAACACATCGTTTCCAGAAAACTTATTCTTGAACTAATGTTATCACTACGATACTTTTAACTAGTCACATTCAAAACAAAGTTTAAAAAGCGGTACTAATATGCTTCACAAAATGTATCAAATTACACTCTTATGCAAGACGTTCATTACGATGCTTGCTTTCACACATTATACTCTTCTTATTCTTTCATATATAAGATTTATCAAATTTTGAAGCCGAGAGTTATCTAAAAGATCTTTTGTCTTAGTAAATTAAATGCGTGCATAAGTATCTTCATAACATACTTTATTCTCAATCGAATTAGCACCATCTTCATCCAATTCGTAGTCCCACTTGCTTTCAACCTCGCTCAAGTAATTCTTTACGTAGCTTCATAGAAATGCCACACTTAAGAAAGTTTGTCGACATCCTCCACTTCACTTCTATAACGATTGACTTTACTTTCATGATGCTTTACAATTTAGATAATTACCATCCTTCAAATGCTTGAAAAATTGAGATGGCTACAACAAATGAAAAGAGAAACAACAAGCATGTTAAAGAAACATATGTTACAAATAAAAATTACCAAATAACCGAATGTGTAGCCCCACAAATTGTATTCAACATCGACTTTGGTCCATAGATCTTTACATATCTAAGATAACAGAAGATTGAAGGGTACGATAGGCTGACTCATTGGAACAAATAGTTTTGAAAAATTCAAGTATAAATTCATTAAATATCAAACACTTGACATGCATTCGTAAAATAGATAAAAGTAACATTATGAATCAATTGTTTTCTATCAAATCTCCACCAGAACTTCAATCTGAACTAGTTTTGTCTGAGAAATTAACTTATAAGAGGTCAAGATAATACTATTACAACCACTTGGAAGTATCAACCAATCGGCATGCTGTGATTCTGATTTAATGCTTTCGTTCTCATACTTTTACTACTATATAGCTGGGTTTTGCTACCGAAACTAAATCTGACACTATCAAGCGATTATAATCAAATTCAATTCGATGCATATACAATCTTATCCATTATCTGAAGGATTTCAATGAAATTTGAAACTTATACAAAAAACTGAAAAAAAAAAAACGAAGAACAACTTATGAAATTGAGTAAAAACATTATGAGAAAGTGAAAGACTATGAGAATTGAGTAATGGGTGTGGATTTGAGTGTGATTCTTTTATGAAATTGATCTGATGAGAGAAATTAGGGCTCGAGATTATGAGAGCAAATTAGGGAATTTTAATTTTTGAATGACAGAAGAATTTGTTCCTAGAAAGAGAAGTTTGAGGTAAAACGTGAAATGATCAAAACACCCCTTCGTGTTATTTTAAATACATGCAACAAGGATGAAAAAATAAATTAATTAATCTAGGCCATTGATTTGTCAAATCCAAAGGTAAAGGATGGTTATTCCATTCTTTAAATATTTGATATTCTTTAATGAAATTTTCTCTATATATATAAGTACTTTGATTTTTATTTGATATATATATGAGAATATGCGTGAGCGATAAAAACAAAATTAAACAATTATAAATCACAATAAACCAATAAATTGAACATTTTCCATTTATATATAGACAAAGTAAAGGGTGAGGATCGGATAATAACAATATAAAAAGGCGTCTCATCATGTTTCACCAACACCACGAGATACCCGAAAATCACAGTTAGCAAAACTTTTGTTTATTTGTTTATACACATTTACACACTGCGCGATGGAAATATATTTTGATAGATTAATTTAAGATTTATGGTATGAGAATTTGTATTATTTTCATTTTTTATACGGAGTAAGATTTATTATGTGTATAAAACTTTATAAAAATGTTTAATTTATGTATGAAAATTTCTATCTGTGTGTATCAAAAATCATCATAAATACATACTTTGGACCATTTTAGAAAATTTAATACACCAAATAGAACCTCTAAAATATACCATTATCGATTAAAAATAACTTGAAATACCTTTTTATTTTATTTTTGTAAAATTGTTGAACTATCGTAATAAATGAATTATGAATTTTTGTATTAAATACTTCTTGTGTGTTAAAATAAATATCCACATTAATTTCTGTTTGTTCCAAAATAATTCACCACTTGCAAAAAATAACTATTAAAAGCATTAAACTCCTAATTTTACTCATATATATTACTTTTAATCGTTTATTACTTAAATAAATTCTGTCAGACTTGCCTCCAATATAAGGGTAAAATTGGCATTTACCCAAACTATCTTATTTACGACAAAAAAAGATGCGAGACAATTTTGGTGAGACAAAGGGAGTAGTTACTATAAAAGCGGATCAATTTTTTTTTGCGAATTAAACTTGCTATCATGTAGGTTTGTTTACAACCATTTTACATATGGTTTTATTAATCAATTAAAAAATCTTATTTTTTTTATTTTTATCTCTATCTTTTACAATTTATTTGCAACACCAAATACATTAATCTTTTCGATCACTAACTTACATTTAAGATCTTTTAACTCTTTTTATGACATACATCATGTACGACAATAAATTAATGACATGTTAGACAAACAAAAATATTAATCTCTTACTTTTTGTTATCAAAATCAAAAAACCAAATGAATCACTAAATTTTTAACTTCATAAATATCAAAAATCATCATATTCGTATCCATAAAGGTATACACTATCGACAATGTCTTAACTAATTAAAATGAAGTCTTATAGCTGTTAATTAACTAATTGAAAATCTTATTTTCTTTCAAATTATATTTTCGATCTATTAGTAAATAAATAATAGAAGACTTCATCTTTGAAGTTTAAACAAACCACTCATATATCATGTAAATGTTAGAATTCTTATACAAGTGACAAAATCATTTAGTTTAGATATTTTTACTTTTTTTTCGTGATCATAATAAACCAAAAATATATACAATGTACATTTTAAAAAAAACAATTAAGTTTTAGAAGAATAACTATTTTACCTTGCATAACTCATGTGTATACACGGACTTAAGGACTGACAGAACCTCTAAAATATACCATTATCCCGTCGATTTATATGACACTATTTATTTATTGCTCCTCTTACGTAAAATCAGCTACATCTATTAAAAGTTTTTGACTTTTGAGTATCATTTTGTAACTATCAACAACTTCACTTTCTTCTATCTTGTGTTTGAGAAAGGGCAAGACATCCAAACACTTTGCTGACTTGTGACATCGTATTAATCAAATGATAAGATACAACGGTTTTAATTCATCTATCCACCTGCAGTCTGAACAATCAGGTAGTCTTGTCCAAATATTGTAAAGACAATTGTCATTTTTTACTTTTTTAACCATTAAATCAAATTTTACGTGTATACGAATACACATGGCATAAACGAATTGATTTTCAATTCGGTTATCCTGAACCTCGACTTGTTTCAAGTTTTAATATGTAAAATAAGAGATTGACTTGCAAGATAATTTATAAATTTGAACTAAGCTCAATCTCCACTCATGTTTCATATTAATTGTTTATTCAACCATATAGTATAAGATTAATAACTTTTTGATGAGATTTCATTTGCTAGAATCTCAATCCTTGTACGTTTACCTAAACAACCATATAAGGGTGTGTTTGACATGTGACTTTTGAAAGCTTTTAGGGGCTTGAGCTTCTACTTTTTATAAGTCCCAGCGCATAAGTCATGTTTGGAAGCAAAACAAAAATGAAGCGTTTTGAAGTGACTTTTGAATAGAAGTTCAAGTCTCAGCTCCAGCCACAAACTTCAGCTCCAGCCCGTTGCCAAACATACCCTAAGTGTGTGTTTGCCACAAGACTTCTAAGGACTTGAGTTTCTACTTTTAATAAATCTCATTTCATAATCCTTGTTTGGCAACACAAAAAAATGATGCTTCTTGAAAAAATAAGCCTCAAGAAGTCCTTAAACAATAAGTTTTTTGAAGTGACTTTTGAATATAAGCTCAAACCCCAGCTACAGCCCCAGCTTCAGTCCGTTGTTACCAAACACACCTTAAGTGTACTTGATTTCAGATACGCAAGTATTTGAGAAATACTGAGGATTCAATTCGCAAAGTTATCAAAGAAAAACTAAAATTATCAGAAAACTTATTTGGTGAAATTGGATTAGTTGGTTGGGTTATTATCGAACGCATTGGTATATTAAAAAGTAAAATACCTGAGCAGGAAGAGGAATAAATTATTTATGATGTTAGCATTAAGAATAATTTGCCTTTTAAATTTGTTATAAACCATAGGAATTGACTTCGCTTAGCATATACCACTTTTAGGGTCGCAATTTATTATATCAAGTTTATTTTTGGCACACAACCATTTTAAAAAAAGGTTTTAATTAATGTTATATATTATGTGCCCATGCCGTTATATATAACATTAATTAATTAATTAATTAAACTTCAATAGCCTGGGTCATAGACACGTACATTGTAACTATCAGGACAGTAAATCAATTGGACCCAACCCAAACTATCTATCATGGGCTCAAAAATGTTTGGGAACCCGTCAATCTCAATCACGACTTGTGTCACGTAGTCATTTTAACTTCTTTTTTTTTTTTTTTTTTTTTTTTTTTTTTTTTTTTTTTGTCATTTAATTTTAAACTAGTGTATAAGTTATTTTCTTCTATGGGTCCAAAAGGTCCAACTTGACTATACATGTTTGGAACAGAATTTTCGCACTTTACATAATTAAAAATGGATGCTTTTAAAACAAAGGTGTAATAATAAATATAAATAATTCTATTTACATAACAAGCAACATTCAAAAAACAGAATCCAAAAGAAGTCAATGATAACTGTCTGTCATAGTCTTGAATTTTCGATTAATTTTTTTTTTTTTTTAAACAAACGAAATACTCATTTCTAAGAGTTTAATATAAAGGATTTAAGTTATAGAATTAATTAAATTGTAGTTCCAATGCATGCAACATTATTTCACTTTTTGGGGATGACTAATTCCGTTACACTATTTTAGGTTCTAACATAACAAACACAACAAAGTTCATAAGTTTACACCTTTCTAAATTAATCAAACAAAGCTATGATCATCTTTCACAGATTTAGTATGAATGATGTCATAGTGCATGTGATTGTTTGAGAGATGAAAAACATTAATCACACGTTTGTTAAGACATCTCTAAAATAACAATCAAATAGTGTAAGTATCAAACGCGAAAAAATATTACCAAATGGTCTATGGTCTAGCGGTATGTGAGGAGTCCATAAACCGAGATATTGTTGGTTTAAGTCTCGTGGGAGCTATATATATATATATATATATATATATGTAGATACACATATATATGTACATAATATACATATATATGTACATATATATATATATTATATTTACATATATATATATATATATATATATATATTTATATATATGAAGAATCAAGATGGAAGCTCTACATATATATATACATAATATATATTATGTACATATATATATGTATATTATGTACATATATATATGTATATTATGTACATATATATGTGTATCTACATACATATATATATATATACACACACACACATAGGGGAGCGTTCAAGAGGGAAGGACTTTTTTCTGGGAGAATGGGAAAAGTGTTAATATTCGTCAAGAAACATCTTACCTTTACCAATCAAAATGTCAATAAAAAATTATTTTTACCGATTAATAGTAATGAAAATCGATGCTTTAAAGAATATATTTACGGATTAATTTTATTTATAAGTCATAACATTAGTTGATGAATATTTATTTAATAAATTATTAATATTCATCAATTGATGTTATAGCTTACAAAAAGAATTTATCAAGGAAGCTAAACATTCATAGCATCGATTCTGATCAACATTTATTAAATTTCACTTTTTATTATTTGACATTTATATGTTGAAGTTAAAATGCTCCGTGATGAATATTACTTTATATATACATATATATATATACACACACACATATATATATATATATATATATATATATATATATATATATATATATATATATATATATATATTGTGGGGTAGTTTAGCTGTAAATTGACCGTAGAAAAAAAATTCCAAAAATATCTCCAAACATAACACAAGTTTTTTTACTTTGAAATGGCAGCATATAAAACTAGCTAGTAATATTACCATTTTAAATATTTATAACTCATTTTGCTAAAAAAAAATAGATAAATATAACTCATGTAATCGTTACAATCATATTCACCTCATAATATGAATATTGTCAAACATGTTACATATGCATTCATAATCTTAATCATCCATAATTAAATATCATGAAATAACTATTTGCTTTTTCTAGTTTTGTTAAAACAGTTTTGTCTATCTAATTAACCTCCTATTAAAATGATAAAAGCCTTTATATAGTTAAAAAAGTATCTTATAGTATTAAATTAAAGAAAATAAGGTATAAGTTATATATTACCATATATTTTCACTAACTTTACAATTCATTTATTTCATTACAATTACAATAAATATACCTAATATTATTAATGCTGTCAAACATTTGCTTTATTCATAATCTTAATCATCCATGATTAAAGACCATGCAATAAATATTTACTTTTTCTAGTTTTGTTATTGCATTTTTATTTATCTATATACCTTTAACTAACTATCAATTTTTAAGTATATATATCACGATAAAGATAAAAATACATAAAAGTCAATAAGTACATATACAAACATATATTAACCACTAGTAAATAGTAACTTTTACTCCAATAGTAAAGAAACATAAAAGAAAAGAAAAAAGTGTATAAAAATAACATATAATGCATTAAATGAGTAACACTATTGTAACCTATATTTTCTCTACATACACACATCACATAAATACGCCTATGTCATGAGTCAACACACACTCTGGCTTGTTTTACTTTTGCTTTGCATTAAATGGAGCCATAAACCACCGAACTAATTTCTTCATCATCTTCTTTTCATTTGTAGCCCCACCGTTCACCACCATAAACCACCACTATTTACCCCTTCATTTTCCACCACTTTTTTTTTTCTTTTGCTAACCAACCAAAAAAATGAGTTCACTCGGAGGTAGTGACGGTGCCACTAATAATAATAATTATGATATTGACGAGATACAAAAAAACCAAACTCAAAAACCTAAAAAAGTTTCAATGTTTAAACTTTTTGCATTTGCAGATTCTTATGATTATTTACTTATGTTTCTTGGTTCGGTTGGAGCATGCATACACGGTGCATCGGTGCCGGTTTTTTTTATATTTTTTGGCAAGTTGATTAATATTATCGGACTTGCGTATCTTTTTCCTAAAGAAGCTTCTCATAAAGTTGCAAAGGTACGTTGGATCAAATTAATTGGTTAATCATTATTTTTTGTATCTATTTCTTATTCTTTCTTACATATATAAAAGTATACTTTAATTTGTTATAAAAATATCTTGTGATTAAAGGTTTTTGGATTTTTTTTTTTTAATTTGTTTGGAATTTTTGGATGAGGAAGTAATTAGTGGAAAATGAAAATTTAATTTTGTTAATATTATTTTTTTGTTGGCAGTATTCATTGGATTTTGTGTATCTTAGTGTGGTGATACTATTTTCTTCTTGGGTTGGTAAGTGTTTAATTATTTTTTATTTTCTTTTTTGTTTCAATTATTATCATGCAAAAGGATATAGAATTGATGAAAAAATGAGTCGCTTGAGTTTTGATCGATTTCATATGAATGTCCGGATATATTTTGGGAACAAGAACAATTAGGATATTAAATTCAAGATTTTGCAATAATAAATTGATTAAATATAAAGTTTTTGTCAAAATTCAATCTCAGTTTTGTCAATTTACTTGAGAACTTAAAATTGAGATTGGTGACTTATATTTTTTTATTGGAAAAGTATAACTCAAAATTCATGCCATTCTTAATTTCAAAGAGATGTAGCCCAAAATTCTTGTTCAATCTTGTAATTTTTAAATAAAACTTAACTAATTAAATATTGCTAATTATGATTAATGATTAATATAAGAAAGATTTAATTAAGGGTGTTTAATTTTAATATAATTAAGAAATGTGTAGAGGTGGCTTGTTGGATGCATAGTGGAGAAAGGCAAGCAGCAAAGATGAGAATGGCTTATTTAAAATCAATGTTAAGCCAAGATATTAGTCTTTTTGACACTGAAGCTTCAACTGGGGAAGTCATTTCTGCAATCACTAGTGATATAATTGTTGTTCAAGATGCCATTTCTGAGAAGGTACTTGCTTCTAATTCATATTTTTTTAATATTTTTTTATATAAAAGAAATAATATATGTTTGATTTGACATATAGTTAATTGTAGGAGTTTATGACCAATTAAGACAAATTTTATTTATTTATTTTTGTAGATTATAGCTACTCACTAATACTTTTTAATGACTTTTAATAGCTTAACATGTAATGTTGAAAAGTAAAGGAACACAATAAATGTGTTTTTATAAAAAAAAAAAAAAATTAAAGTAAGGGAGTGGAATATATTTGAATATACATACAGTGTGTTTCTTACAATATACTACTTGATGTTTCCACTTAAATGGAAAAATATTCTTCAGTTCTTTCAAATAGTAATAACATTTATACTTTGATTTTTTTGAGAAAGATTGAACTTGTTTAAAGAATTATATATATATAATTTTAAAGACTACTCCATTTGGAAAAAGAATAATTTTTATAGTTGGAATGCCTTGTAACAGTTTCCTTGTATGCATTGAAATAAAACTTATGTTTTGCTAAAATATATGCATACCAAAACTATTGTCACAAGAGACCCTGGTTGGTAATAAATATAAAATGGGAAAATTACATGTGTACTTTAGGTAGCAGTAAATTACGGGGGTGATTGTGTGAATATACAGAAGTTAAAGGATTAGAAATATAAATTTGGAAGTATTATGAGAATTTAACATAATATTATGTTTAATAAATTAGTTATTATGTATATATAAAGTTGTGTTTTAGAGTTCCCTGAAATGAGAGAAAGGAACTTTGGCTTTAATAGTAAATGCATTAGGAAGTAGGTGCCCAAATTAATTTTCAACCACATTTTGCTTTTATGTTTCTTTTAATCCGTATTTAATGTAGGATTAATTAATACACTCACAAAAAGATAACAATGACAGATTCATTTAACATTTAGTTTTACTCCAATAACATGTAATTAACTTTTCAAACCATCATTAATCATTAATAATTTACAAAAAAAAAAAAAAAAAAAAAAACAGAAAAAAAGAGATGGTTTTTGTCGAAAAAAGCAAAGAAGAAAAAATGAAATGAAATAAAATAGGAGCAAGAGAAAGGCGGTGTTAATTATGTGCAACTGAATATTGGGGGGTGATTTATAAATGCCACATTTATTGGGGGGAGGTTTGTAATTAATGAGTTTGTAATCTTGTTGGGCAGGCTGGAGTTGTACCCACCCACTCCTCTAATTGCCCATGCACCACACTTGTGGTTTTCTATCACTTACCTCAGTATCCATATTCACAACTCTATTTTCTTTACCATATCATAAAGGAAATTAAAGAATATACTTATAACAATCCGGCGAAAAGTACTAAAGTACATGGTTTTAGAAAAGTGCAATTACTACATTATTCACTAATGAAATTTCATATTTTAAACACCCGCATAAACATTTTCCGATTTGTAAAAATTGGAAACGGACAACTATATGGGGACAAATCAAAATTAGAAAGATGAACAATTAAATTGGAACGTTAGGAGTAACCTCGAATAAGAATACCAAATATCTGTAACAGTCATGTTATTCTGAAGAAAATGAATTCAATCTCAGACAAAAGTTAATGCTATTTCTGGGTAAACTGATCACATGTGAGTTGTTAACTAAAAGTAACACTTGAGCTACAAATGAAACTATTGTTTCAGAAACGCCATTTAACTTCACAATGTACATATTTGTCTTGTCATTGTATGTTCTTGAAAAGTATTGGTTGTGAACTACATGTTTCCTGTCTATTAAGAAATGGGTTGTCATAATGATTAATAAATGATTTGAATTTCTTTTAAAGATAAAGGAAAATATACTAATGCAGTTGTATAATGGGTGTGGGTGCAGGTGGGAAACTTCATGCACTACATCAGCAGATTCTTATGTGGATTCATTATAGGGTTTGTTAGAGTCTGGCAGATTAGTTTGGTGACTTTGTCAATTGTACCTGCGATAGCGATCGCTGGTGGTGTCTATGCTTACATCGCCACGGGCCTCATTGCACGAGTCCGAAAATCATACGTCAAAGCGGGTGAAATCGCTGAAGAGGTCTTCTTTCTCTTTTACTCTCTTTCACACACACTATGAACATGACAAGGTTGTACATATCAGTTACTAACAACCTTATAATATGAAATTGTCTTACTGTACTATTGGTACTTCCATTACATTATACAACGTTTCATTATGGTGTTCTTTTTTCAATAATGTTCTGGTTCGAACTTTCAAGATCGTACAAGTTAAACTTTATTGAATTTAAGTACAAAAAACATGTTCCAAACATAAAGAGTTTAACTTGAGCTAGGAACTGCAATTGACTTGTTATCAAATAATTTGAGTCATAATATACATGTAAGGACAAATTCTCGGAAAAAGGTAAGGAAAGTTTAAAAAAAACTTTGATGTAGGAAACTTAAGTTCGTTTGTACATTAAAACCACTGGAAGTTCAATTTTGATAATAAAAAAGTAACATAAAATGAAAAACTTAACGGTAACTCAATTTCTGATTTTTATCTTATCTTTTCTTAGATCAAAATTGAACTTACATTCGAATATTGGAACTCATCAAGAATCTCTCTTACCATTTAAACTAAGCTTGTAAAGTACTGAAATGGCAGGTGATTGGAAATGTAAGAACAGTACAAGCATTTTCAGGAGAAGATAAAGCAGTGAATTCATACATTGCAGCATTGTCAAATACTTACAAGTATGGCAAGAAAGCTGGTCTAGCCAAAGGCTTGGGCCTCGGAACTTTGCATTTTGTTCTTTTCCTCTCCTGGTCCTTGCTTGTCTGGTACACCAGCGTTGTTGTCCACAAAGACATCGCTAATGGTGGCGATTCCTTCACCACCATGCTCAATGTTGTCATTGCTGGCCTGTAAGTCCTCCACCTCATCTGCAAGAAAAAGTCCGAGAAAAAACATAGGGGCTGCCAAATTTACCGGACAGACACATGGGATATGCGCATTTAAAATAAAAATACAGTTTGGGCGACGTTCACCCGTTTGACCAATTTGACTCGCTTTACTTTTAACTACTATTTTCATTTGACCCAGTACAGAATGTACTCTAACCTAAATTGGCTCATTCTTTAGTAACTAGGCTAAACGGTCACATCTAGGAAAAACAATGGATGTATCAAGAGTTCTGTCTTTTGTTAATGCAGGTCGCTTGGGCAGGCTGCCCCAGATATCAGTGCATTCATTCGGGCTAAAGCAGCAGCCTACCCCATTTTTGAAATGATAGAGAGGTCAACAGTAACCAAAACGAGTGAGAAAACTGGACGGACACTCGCCAAATTGGATGGTCACATAAGGTTTGAAGATGTGCGTTTTAGTTATCCATCAAGACCAGATGTGATGATCTTTGACAAACTTCGTCTCGACATACCTTCTGGTAAAATTGTTGCGCTTGTTGGTGGTAGCGGTTCAGGGAAGAGTACGGTTATATCATTAATAGAAAGGTTCTACGAGCCACTATCGGGCCGGATCTTGTTAGATGGGAACGATGTACGTGAACTTGATATCAAATGGCTCAGGCACCAGATTGGTCTGGTGAATCAAGAACCCGCTCTTTTTGCCACTACAATAAGAGAGAATATATTATATGGGAAGGATTCAGCTACCTATGAAGAGATCACACACGCTGCAAAGTTATCTGAAGCAATCACTTTTATTAACAATCTTCCAGAAAGATTCGAGACGCAAGTGGGTGAACGTGGGATCCAACTATCGGGAGGACAAAAGCAACGAATTGCAATTTCACGTGCGATTGTGAAAAACCCTTCGGTTTTATTGTTAGATGAAGCCACGAGTGCCCTTGACACAGAATCTGAAAAGAGCGTGCAAGAGGCATTGGATCGTGTAATGGTGGGACGGACGACTGTGGTAGTTGCCCATCGGCTTTCAACCATTAGAAATGCAGACATAATTGCAGTGGTTCAACAAGGGAAGATAGTGGAAACCGGGAGCCATGATGAGCTCATGGCCCGACCCGATAGTGCCTATTCATCGCTTGTTCAACTTCAAGAAACGGCTTCTTTGCATTGTCCCCCATCTCGTGTTGTTTCTATGGGAAGACCTTCCAGGTTAACCATTATAATTTGATATATTAGACAATTAACTTGATGGATTATTGATTTATTTGTTCTTTTTGATCTTGTGTAGCCTAAAATTTTCACGTGAACTATCTCGCACAACCACAAGGAGCATAGGAGCTAGTTTTCATTCTGATCGAGAATCTGTAGGCAAGCTCGGTATCGATGGTGTTGAATACATCAAGCCAACACGCATTTCCTCGAAAAGATTATACTCAATGATCCGGCCCGACTGGGTTTATGGCTTAACCGGCACCATAGGTGCACTCATGGTTGGATCGTTGATGCCTCTCTTTGCTCTCGGAATTAGTGAAGCCCTCGTAGCATATTACATGGACTGGGAAACCACGAAGCGTGAGGTCAAAAAGATTGCGACCCTCTTTTGCTTTGGTGCTGGTGTAAGTATCACTGTTTATGCCATCACTCATTTATGCTTCGGGATCATGGCAGAAAGGCTCACTCTTCGCGTTCGTCAAAAGATGTTTTCAGGTAAAATATGATACATTAGGATGCAGTAACCAACCAATTTTACTAAGAAATGGACGTAGTCCGATTATATTATATCTATAACATGTCAAATAGATGGAGAAGATTTTATTTTGTTTTTACTAAAGAGGAAGGATCTATAAAAAGTTAGGTAAAAAACAATTTACAGAAAAGTGTTTTGGGGTTACCAATTTTTTAACTGGTACAGATCTACCAATCCAATCGGTTACCTGACCCGCTCATTTTGCGACCTCTAATCACATGGGATAACAACTTTCTATATTGAGAATTCACGATAGCTTCACTAAAAAGCTTGACTTTTTGCAGCTATCTTGCGAAATGAGATTGGATGGTTTGATGACACGAACAACACAAGCTCAATGCTCGCATCCCGTTTAGAAAGTGACGCCACGTTACTAAGAACTGTAGTGGTTGATCGAACAACGATACTGATACAGAATTTTGGCTTAATTTGCACTTCATTTTTCATCGCCTTCCTCTTGAACTGGAGATTGACACTCGTAGTGATGGCCATGTACCCGTTGATCATCAGCGGGCACATAAGCGAGGTTTTTTTCTTTCCCAAAATCTACTTTCAGTTCCATTTCGCGCATTTAATTTCTAAAAATTTTTGTTTCAACTTGTATCAGAAAATGTTCATGAAAGGGTATGGAGGTGACTTGAACAAAGCTTATCTTAAAGCTAATATGCTTGCTGGTGAGGCTGTCAGTAACATAAGAACTGTTGCAGCATTTTGTTCTGAAAATAAAGTGCTAGATCTTTATTCTCGAGAGCTTGTTGGACCTTCTAAACAGTCGTTTAAAAGAGGGCAGGCTGCGGGATTATTCTACGGTGTCTCTCAATTCTTCATATTCTCATCTTACGGTCTTGCATTGTGGTATGGTTCTGTATTGATGGAAAGAGGGTTATGTGGGTTCAAATCAGTCATGAAATCATTTATGATTTTAATTGTGACTGCATTAGCCATGGGCGAAACATTAGCAATGGCACCAGATCTATTAAAGGGGAACCAGATGGTCGCTTCAGTTTTCGAGATTCTCGATAGGAGAACACAAGTTGTGAATGATATCGGTGAGGAACTAACGAAAGTTGATGGGACAATCGAGTTGAGAGGTGTCAATTTCAGCTACCCTTCAAGACCCGACATCTTGATATTTAAAGATTTTGATTTGAAGATTCGAGCAGGAAAGACCATGGCACTGGTGGGACAAAGTGGCTCGGGGAAGAGCTCTGTTCTCTCTCTAATTCTTCGGTTCTATGATCCAACCTCGGGGAAAATCATGATTGATGGTAGGCTTTTCTAAACGTATATGAATACTCTAAAGGTGGCAATTTTGACCCATCTACATGTTACATCTTGATAAAAGAAAAGTAGCTTAAAAGGAAACGGGTAAAATGGGCAGAACATCACGAAAGTTACCTAAAGTGTGACTTTGATGCTAAAGTCTCATTAATGATTTTTTTTTATAATATCACATAATCACTAAAATAGCACAATTTTTGTAATCTTATTTTACACAGGAATTGTTTGTAATTTTCTTTTGCAAGATATGAACAGAAAAGTATTCCGGGTCAACCCAACCCACACTTTTTCCAAAACGTGACAAAAACTGACCCATTTTAACGTGTACCTGTGTTGGCCCATTACCAAACCGACCCATTTTTGCCACCTTAGTAATACTCGTTTAGTGGGAAGCTGATATATCATCAAATCTCACAGGAAAGGACATTAAGAAGCTGAAGCTAAAGTCTCTGAGAAGTCACATCGGGCTAGTCCAGCAAGAACCGGCTCTTTTTGCAACATCAATATTCGAAAACATACTTTACGGGAAAGAAGGAGCCTCGGAAGGTGAAGTTATTGAAGCAGCTAAGCTTGCAAATGCACATACATTCATAAGCGCCCTCCCAGAGGGCTACTCGACAAAAGTCGGGGAGAGAGGGATTCAACTTTCAGGTGGACAAAAGCAGAGGGTAGCTATAGCACGAGCGGTGTTAAAGAATCCAGCGATACTACTGTTGGATGAAGCTACAAGTGCTCTTGATGTGGAGTCTGAACGTGTGGTTCAACAGGCTTTAGACCGGCTAATGAAGAATCGAACCAGTATCGTTGTTGCACACCGGCTATCAACCATTAAAAATGCAGATGAGATATCGGTGATTCAAAATGGAAAAATTGTGGAGAAAGGAACTCATTCAAGCCTCGTTGATAATGAAAATGGGGCATACTCGAAACTAATCAGCTTACAGCAGCAAGAACAGCATCGTGGTAAATAATAATTGATCAGAGATTTTTAACATATGTTCGGCTGATCAATGCTGTATCGTGTTTTATACATGATTATAGTTTGTTTATCACCTTTATATGATGATGATTTAAGGTGTGATTAAGTTATTGATTCTATTATAGTAATTTGGAATTCAAATTCGGCGCTGGCCTGGTAAAAAACTTCCCCTTTCTTTTCAGCATTGTTGGAAAATTTCATGTATGATTCAATTTCGAATCATTGAGGGATGACAAGTTATGATGCAATGTGTTATTCTCGAGCTTTAAACCTATAAAAACCTAAATGGTACAAGAACAAAATATGTTAATTCACTAAAGTTGGAGGGCCAATATGTAAAGAACTGAAAGTTAATCAATGCAGAAACTGACTCAGGGTTAATTATACAATTTCACCAAGTTTAAAGAGCTCTATGGGCATCATAATACATCAAATTTAAGCTTTCTGGCCAATTTTGAAGACTACTGAAACTTCGATTTACGGCTTTTTTAATATTCATAAAGTTTGATAGTTAGAAACATGAAATCAAATAACCAAGTACGTTTTAGTTCTAAACAAAACAAAAAATGTTCAATGGTACTTTATCGATGGAAAGGTCTTCGAAACTATGAATCTTTCATCTCTTCTCCTCCAGCGATAAGGACGTATCTAAGGATGCTAATTTGAATCATAGCATGTTACTTTACCAATTACTCCGTACATCTTTGTAAGTTACATATATTTATACCATTGGTTGATTATGTCACGCAGATACACATGAGGTAAGCATATAAAGCACAACAAACAACATCGTGCACAAAATGAATATTCATAATTGGATAAAAGCATAAACTTACTGAGCAAGAGGATGTTGGGAAACGTTGAAATGAAAAGAACACTTCTAAACCTGAACGATGAGTTAACACGTAACACTTAACAGTCAAATGAATAACACCGTTATACAGAAGATTTAATCAACAAAATATAAAAATGGCATACCAATAGATCATGTCTCAAAATTAGCTGTTACAGCCCACCCTCCAACAAGAACTCCTCAAATCAATTATATGCACGGTTGCAAACTGAGAGTTTCTTTTTCGTCACTAACTTCTCTAGGCTGCCTAAAACAAGAACACAATCAGCTTTCACATGATTGCATTTATAGTTAATGGCAACTGCAATGGTGAATGTTAGTCTCATATTTTTGCCTCACTATGCTTTGAGCATTATTTGTCCACATTGTACCATGAGAAACGATACTACCATACAGGTACTTTCTCTGTTAAAGGAAAAACATCATTTTAACCTCGGAGTAAAGGAGCAGAAATAGTAACAAAATTCATGTCAATTAATGTATCTCTGTTTTTGGAACAAATGGAATATATGTACATGATATTCGTAACAAGTATCACACCCACACATGAGAGAGAGAGAGAGAGAGAGAGAGACCTGCTTCTGTTAAAGCATTGCAACTAGCAATCAACAAGCTACAGAGACACAAAGCTACAAGCAAGTCAACAATACATAGTAAAATTTCAGAGATTATTAAACCAACTAATAAAATATCAAACGTGAAAATGCAGTTAGTTCATGGCTATGACTAAAGCAAAGGTTCATTCACAGTGATGCATATACCAAAGAAAAATGAATGAGAACTGATGATGATTGAATTGGATTAACAGTTAGGCAATAAGGGAACCAAGAGATAAAAGTGTGCATCCCTTTTGGTTAAGTGACATGAGGGAAACAGCATCGAATCCAAAAATCTTCATAATGGACCATTACTGCATCTATTCATAACAGAGGTTAGAAGAAAACATGAAGGATTAGAAGATCTTGTGCTACAAGCTCAAGAATCCTAATAATACAGCGGAATTGATAATAAGAAAAATCCTACTGAAGATGTAAGTAACCCACTTACAGACGCTTGGTATCTGCATGTAATAAATTGCTTTGTTGAGAATTGGATAATATAACTTCATGCTTTAATCCACACCATAGAACCATTAGAGTGAGGGGTAACAGAACAGAGATTTATCTTCCATGTGAGCATATACTCCAGAGCTAGAGTCAAATACAAAAAATCAGAATCATATAAGTCAAAGGAGTAATAATACCATACAATTCAATCCAAATATTGGATTTAAAACACATAATGAAAACATAGAACAATGCTAATAAAGTTTCCTGATTACACAAGTGATAATATGCATTTCGGAGCACCAAACAAATATGACTTAACTAACTGGACTTTTATCTGCAAACAGCTAGATGAACTTAAGCCAACACACCACCAAAACAAAACAATGAGAAGTGTTTTACATACCACACTTGAAGTTGACTTCCGATCACTATCAAATGCAAAGAACATATAAATCACGTGCCAACTATTAGTTCGTTACGTGTCATTAAAGAGTGCATTCAAGTCATCAAAACTAAACAGCACAGGAAGTTAGAAACAGCAAATATAAAAGGTGACGACAGACTGCCAGTCAGTTCCGACAACTTAAGATAATGAACTTCACGCGCCCAACATGACTAAATCCAGTTTAAATTTTATTTTTCTAAATATGGTTCAGTCTACGCTACACGTCAACCCGCATAAAAAGAGGTGACGTTAGCTGATATTCTAATACTGCCAAGAAAACAAGGATTTTGTTATTCTATATTACGCAGCACGACACTTTCGAATCATGTACCTTGTTATCATGTATTACGCAAGCAACACGACACTTTTAAACGAAGTTTTTTTTGTTATACTATTACGCAACAAGACACTTTCAAACCATGCAAAGACGAGTTAACCAAAATGGGCACAACTGGTCATAATATCAACAGACAAACATCTACATTGATGGGCACGCAACTGATGGTTTCTGAGCCAAAATGGCGCAGAAACAAAAACTAGGGATTGGATACAGAGTCTAACTTACAAGCACATTGTAGGTGGTTTTCCCTATATCGTCTATCCTAGTTCTGTCTTATAAGTTATAACTAACATCGTCATCAATCTCTTCATCCCAAATAAATCAAAGAAGGATACCTTCGTGACTACGTCATATTTGCACAGGCTTATTGTATCTATCTCATCGACCAACTTATATGCACATGCTTGACATCTGGCAAAGTTACTACAACCAACCAAACTTCATCAACAAATAATATGCGCCCTTAATATATCACAGTGGATTCCTTACTTGATCTCATCAGTAACTAAGAAAAGAGATATATGAATGTACAACTCTAAACCCTGGAGTAAACTACAGAATATGGGAGAGTATCTACCTCAGTATCACATTTTCTACACATCACCATTTATGCAGTTTCCCATTTTGCAACCTATCTTATATTTTAAGCGTGTGTTATCACTTATTTCAGGCCTTAACCATAAGATCCGACTACTCTTTGGAACAAACCATTTAGTATTACCAGCAGAAAACTGTGCCATAAGATCCTTGATCGAATTAAATTAACCTTGGGGCACCCTAAAATTATAGTGATGGCTTCTCATAGACAAATGTGTGAACTAAAATTATTCACTGTGATATTAAATTGCATTCAATCACCTACAACTGTGTATGGTCATTAATAGGGGATGATTGCATTTAACTCCATGTATAGTATATCAATGCAGAACAAATTCATTCATTTGGTAACTGGTACTACTGTACTATATTAAGCAAATGATTTCAATTGAGAAATATAGCCATAGAAAGAACAATTCAGGTAGTTTAATTGCACACCCATAGACTCGAGTCATTACCATTTCAATAATAATAAAATAATAATAATAATAAAATTAAATAACACACACCATACAAACATCAACAACAAGAAAAGAGCCAGTATCATCATCATAAAAGAAAACATAAAATTTATGCACCAAATTTTCCAAGGCACACATTATAAGGATTTCTAGCCCACTGTATACAATATGCCTGAACCTCTCTACAAACTTCCAAAGTATTGGAAAAAAGTAGCTATCTCCTGAGCGAAGGATGATATGAACAAAAAAACTGCCGTCACAAGGCAGAAAGACGACCCCCACAACCCTATACATAACGCCTATATACACACTTCAGCATAACTGATCCGATTCCCCCAAGCGTTATTAAACCATCAAAGCATCCGATTCATCATTTTCAACAGAACGAACATTAAAAGCCTGTTTTTCCCTCCCATCTCTGCCAACGCTATCTACCAACTTTTCTGAATCTTTCTGGTTACTGAAACACCTAAGCTCTTTATTGTTCAAAACATCCCAGAAAAAATCAGTCAAAACCGATTCATAACCAGGCATCTTAGCAAACCCAGGGAAATAATTAATGTCCACAACAAGGTACCTATTCCCAACCCTAGTGTCCCTTATCACATCAAAATTAAATAGATTCAATTTCATCGCCTTGCGCAACCCTCTAGCAATATCAATTATCAACCTCATTGGAGGCATTTCAGCATCTTCTAAAGCCTTATAATACATTTCATCATTCTTCACGTTGCATTTCATATTAGAAACCTGACAAAATGATAGCGAACCACGTAAACTCCTTAACTTCTCATCACTTATGTCCTCTAATGACTTCCGTTTCACACATTTCACGTATTCACCAACCACATACACTTTAAATATCACACCACCATGATTCACAAACTCCTGTAACACAGTAGGTGCTTTCAGTTTCTTCAACCCCTCATTATCAAAAACTAACCGCATTTTATGCGATTTCACACTTCCGTCCACAATTAATGGTTTCGCAATCACCGGAAACTTCAATCCTTCATTCCTCACCGTCGACTCGTTCATCTTTTCCACTTCGTAAATCGCCGTCTGTTTCGGTATTCCAAACGACGCCGTATGGCTAGCATTCACCTCAATTTCAGCAACAGCTTCCAGCATTGAAATACGATTACATAATCTTTTAATTGAGTCAGGCGAATCGATTACGAGAGCGCTAGGGTTTCGAATCGAGTATTCATCAAGCTGTTTCCGCCACTCATCACCGTTCAATTTGTGAATCACGCAATCGAAGGGTCCTTGTTCCACCAGTGGTTTATCAGTATCGATTTTGATTAAATCGATACCACGTCGTTTAGCTGAATTTAGCAACGAAAGCTGAATGAAGCTTTGTTGTTTCTTCTGTAACAACGCGTAACCTACACTATATCGCTTCGTAATTACTTCCTCCATTGTTTAATCACAAAATTAGTGCTTCATTTACTTAAAATTTTAAACAAAATATGAAATTGAACTGAAGAAGTTGGTATAGAGATATAGATATAGGTGAGTGTATGTATGTGTTGAGTATGAGAGTGTGGGTTGGTGAAAGGTGGGGTATATATAGGGTTTGAGATGGTGAGTTAACCAATGTATGGAGTTAAGTTTAACCATGGTTAAGAGGAAAGAGAGTTGATTTGAGTGTGAGATTATGTGAATTTCTGGTCGTTGGATAAAATGTAGAAATAAATTGAACGGATGGGATTTAATTATGTAGTGACGTAAGTCAACTATAATGACTCTGGGGCCACAACAAGTCACATGTTAAACTTGACTACTGTTTTTTCATGGATATTTGATTCTTGTTCTATTTTTGGCAAATGTTTATTTTACCTTAAAAATTGTACTTTTTTAAAATATTCTTTTTTATCTAATTAGAATAATGTGATTGGTAATTTAATATGTGAGACACTTTTTGGTAGGATAATTTTTTATTAATTCAAAACATATGAATAGCTAAATCAACGTAAAATCACAGTGTAGTTTTTTACTAGAATTTTAATCCATTAACTACTTGTGATAGTTATAGCAATTTTGCCAATCTACTTATTTGTAAATATTCACTACTTACAGGTTAAGTTTATAAATTACGAGTGGAGACTTAGATGAGGAGAACGAGTGACATGCACGAGTGACATGCATGATTTGATGCATTGCAATTAAATTTTATAAGTGTAAAATATAGTGCCGTTAAAATACAGTGTTGTTAAAATGCATTCGTTAATAAAATACAGTTTTTAAATTTATTTCTACAATGCATCAAATCCGATATTCATTCTTAACTTCATTTGAGAACTTCCTTTTTTATCCTCTACCCTACTTATACGTTGTAATTATGTATAATTCTAAAAATAGCTTCTCACCATTTACCAAACTTATTTATTTAATCCAATTGAATACGTGTATTTCCTTCTCACCAGTACACACGTCATTTTTTTTTCTTTTTTTTTCTTAAAGTGTTACACTCGTCATTTAGTCAAAAGTCATGCTTATCTACCTTCTTCGCACCGACAAATGCCGTTAGTCGACTTTAATCACATGTATTCTCGTCTCACTTTGTGAAATGGAGAATCTTGTACATGAAAACCATGAGTGAAGTCCGGGTTAAATTTCTTAAACATTGTGAACATGAAATACCTCGGTATGTTAGATTGTACTATATGTACGTGTAATCGGTAGTTCGAGCCCGGTTTGTCTAAATTCAGAGAGTTCAAGTTCGAACTCAACTCGTTTCGAGTTTAATATGTAAAGTTTAAGCTCGTCACATGAGATATGTACAAACAAGAGCTCGTCTCACTTATTACATATATTTTTTATCAAATAATTATTCGATTTACATATATATGATAATATTTTCTTTTTACGCAAGTTAAACTATATTTATGAGAAAATAATATTTCATTATTATTATTTTAAATACGCCATACATCATATGTATAATTTTTATTATGTAATTGTATGTTTTTATTATTACATACATGTATATAACAATAAACTCGTTTAGGCTCGAATGAGCTTCAAAATTCAAGCTCGGCTTATCAACTCGTTTAAACTCAGTTCAAATTGAGTTTTGAGTGGACCTCGTGTTACCCATGAATAACTTTGACACATTTACACCCATAAACGTTACATGTTTCTATTCTTAAAAGTTTTAAATTTTAAATGTGATATATTATAGACCCATGAATTAATGAAATAAGATATGTTATTAATCATTTAATAACAAACTTAAATCCAATTAGGTCACAAATTAATATACAAAATGTTATAATATTTTCTTCACTTTAAAACACCAAACAATCTAATTCATTTTCATTATATATTATTTAACATTAATAAAAAAAGAATCTTATAAGTATGATTTAGAAATATTTTGTGCAAGGACAAGTATATATCACTTTTCTACATATATACTAGCTTAAAGATTTGTTTTAGTTCGTCCAATCCCATCTCAAACAATATGAATCACATTCTTTTACTATTATTAATCTGTTGAGGGTACGAGGAAAAGAAATTTTTTACTTTATTTTAGACAAATATTTTGTGATTTACGAGAACTACTGCATTTTAATAACACTCTATTTTATCTCTATAAATTTCACTGTATTTTAATATCATTGTATTTTAATCTTTACAATTTTATCCTAAAATGTAATAAAAAAGTCTTCTCCTCCTCCTTTCAAACGAGACATTCTCTTCAGAACTTTACTAAAAAAGTTATTCTCCTTTTCTACGTATATATGTGTGTAAATATGCTTTATATAACCTATAAAAAGATTCTTTATCAACGACTTTTAATTGGTATATGCTTTTGAAAAAGACACCATAAAGCAATGGTTTGTTCTTTCTATTCAATGCCTAAATTGGGTAAACTTTGTCTAGATAAACACTTTTTTTTTCAATTAAATCATGGAAGCTTAATCATAATCATCTTAAGATAAAGGAAAAGTAAATTTATATTCAAGATCTATTGATCGATTAGTCAACTAATCAAAACTCTTATATCCAATTTTGTTATTTCATATTCATTTGATTTTAGAAAAGTATATAATCGATGAACATTCATTTCTATTTCTTTATCACTATTCCGTTTGACATTCTAATAAACTATATATGGGCTATGAATATAATTTTGAACACAAAGTCAACATCACTTATTTTATACCTAATTAAAAGTAGAATATGTCGTAAATGAATAAAAACCAAGCCTTTCAAGATACGAACATTTTAATAGTCGTAAGTTAACCGCGAATATTTTCCAACTTAGTTGTGTCTTTTTTAAATTAAACCCCATTTTATAACTCTGAATAAATCACATTAAACAATCGCATTAGTTTCGTAACTAATTTAATTATATCTTGATTTGTTAAAAAAAAAACAAATTATATATTGATCGACAAGTGGATAAGTGTTCTTGTATACAAAAGTTGTTGAGATATAAATGGAAAATAAAGTTAAAATTTTTATGTCACGTTACATTTACGAGACAGCCTGTTACCTTAATTTAAGCCTTGAAATCGTCAATTGTGATTTACTTTCAAGTTCTAATCCGTTTATTTTATTATTTTATTTTTATTATGAGGTTTAAAATAAAGTGTTTATATATTTTATTTTATTAATATTAAAGTAAGACCTTACTATGCAAGAATTGCGCTGGATAGTGATGATCTCGTATTCATGTTCTTTTACATATGATAGCATATAGCATATATATCATGTGTCTATAACTTCTAAACTCCATCTCTAAATATTTAGGAGTCTTGTGATCCACCTTTAATACTTCTTGCTTCTTCTTTAATCGTTAATCGATGCCATTTGGGTTAATTAAACACTTAATATCAATCTTAAAAATTACCCATGAACGTAATGATATTGAACTTAATTTATACAACATGATTTTGTACTCGAGGTATGACTATTAAGAAATGGCGATGAGGTATGACTATTAAGAAATGGCGATGATGCGTACACCACATAAATTTATCTATACGCCACTATATATGATTTACAATGTTGTTAAGTAAATCACTTAAATTTTAATGGTGAGTTATTATATAAAATATGTGTACAAATCACTCCACAGTATGACAATGTCGTCTTGAATGTACCATATACAGTGCACTCTATACATAGTATCAACAACCTCCAACATTAAGTTTTTTGAGAAGTTCAAATTACATAGATATCACAATAGTTTAACTTACAACTAAATTTACTATAAAACACATAAATTGAGTGTCTACAGTAATTTTGTTTCTTTTTCCTGCCAATTTTACCGGTATCAATTTATTTAATATAACGGTAATAAATTTCCTAGATTTATCAAGGAAATTGAGGCTGTTCAAAACAGGGTAAATCTAAGAAACAAATGTCAGGTTTTTCTAGACTTCTAGTACCTTAAATTGAGGCTACTTCAGATCGTTAAGTTCCAAAACAAAAAAATTTCAAAGATACAAAAATACAATTCTTCCGTAGATTATCAATATTTGCAACAACAGGTTGAAGCGTTCTTATTCTTCTTCTTGTTTCTCTTCATCAATGAGATCCAACGAAAGTTATATGCAAGATAAAGTGAAACCATTATCATTGTCATCCGAATTCCCATTGACATTTTGGGAGACGGCAGATGCATCAGGCGTCATTTTGGGTTTAGTTGTTTGTCTCATCGGAGTTTATATCTCCTTGCCTAATTCCGACTATAGTTTCCTATAGTTTCCAAGAACCCTTGAAGATCTTCGTGTCCTTAAGTACTCAGTTAGATACTTGTTTGATTATTATTCATCCAAAGTTTAATCACTGAAATCCATATTTCTAAATGCTTTTGTAACAAATCATAGTGTAAATAATAATATAATGTTATTCCATTTCCATGTTAGCGGTTGTTGGGTTGTATCATCTTATGATATGATGACATTTTGAACTACATGTAATTTCCATTGAAAGCTAATTTTTTAAATGTTTTTAGGCGTGTTGATTGTCATTTATCTTTTCTATATGATTTTTTTTTCAGGCACAATCTCGAGAGATACAAAATGGACTGCACAATATATGATTTATGCAAACTTTTATGATTTCAGGAACCGTTTCATGTCGCTACTTGCTGGATCCCTTTCGGAGTTTTAAAAGGTTTAGCACTCATTGTTACTTCCTATCTAACTCAATTGGACGCCCACTTATCTTATCATTCTAGCCAAATAAACTGGCTTTCTTCCAGAACCAAGTGAGTGCCAAATGACCAATTAACCCTTCCACATCCCCTGTCTTTTATCAATATTTGATGATGTTGAATATATTTCCTTAGGTGGCTAAAAGGCAAAGCCGGCTGCTGAATTACATCTTTTAAAGAATATGCCTTTGTGATTATCATAGACAATAATTGTTATTAGATTATGGTTTAAGTCATAAAAATATTTTGGGATTCAAATACTCTTTGATGTAAAAAAATTGACAAATCTATGTATGTACAGGCAGGAATGGCACTTGGTGAACTACAATCAATTGGGGATCTATATGACATACAAGCAATTGGCACTTTTTTTTCATAGGGCTTGCATCTGTCACACCGACATTATTGATGAGCAACAAACTCAAATCATAATATTCTTTGTGACCACTGCTGATGAAATACTTATGGTTCGTCTAACCAACTCTTCGTTGAGTTGTCAATCTGTACAGAGCTATCGTCAAAGAATAGCTCGCGTGCTCGGATTTTGGCTTGATGGTCCGAATCAAAGGGCTATATGAAGGAAAACTCAAATATTACCTTTTTTATCATTTAAAGATGAGGTTTGGTATATTTTTATCAATATATCATTGGGAATGTATTTTGATCAGTTGGGTATATGTCACTCTATGGATGAATTAACAAATACGAGTAGTATGGCTTTTTCACCATTGTGCCAAACTTCAACTTACGCCCTTGAGACATTGTAGGTGTTTTGCACTTCTGCGACACACTTGTTTTCTGTACAAGGATCTTTTGGAGCAAGTATAATATTAACTGTTCACAGCATAAGAGCGCGACATTATTTTAGTATCTATGTGCACGCAAAAGGATATATGGGGCAGGACAGGATTATTTACTTCGTCTTTTTTTCTCTGCAATAATATGACTATAATAATGGAATATGTATCATAACGCTTAATTACTTGATCCAGGATATCAACAGATAACAATTATGGCATATGGTTCTAATTCATATGAGATGTTTATATCACAAATCTGAAAGAGCATTTATAAGGCTAAATTGAAATTTCTGGTTATACAAAACCATTGCCATGAATTCTATACAACTTTTCCGTTAATTTGTTACCAATTCGTATATTTTGAACCCCAATGATACAGTCTGCCATCGGATGTATCCTACCCCTTTTGACTTAGTTTCGCCGATCACATAAAGAAACAATATTCTTATGTGATCAGGCTGAGCTTATGTTATTTGTAACCTAATGTTACATTTGGCACACGTAAGAAGGTAACTGTAATCGATCTTTAGGAGTGAACAAGCATGCATTTATCAAGTATTGCTTGAACATATTCGGATTGGAACTTGATGCGCCAATTCACATGATTCAAATACATACGGTAATTTTATTAGTGTCGTCATACAAACATTAATTCGCTGTTGTTTGCACTAATAGTAGATCCATTAACAAAATGATGGACTATATATTTATAAAATTACATTATTTAAACTAAGTTACTCTGAAACCAACACAAAAACTAAAACAATAGGAAAATCAAATGATGTTATACTTCTTTCTTGTCCAAAAAAAACATAAGCACGATCTACTAATTAATTACCGGTTCACATCTAATGCAAATCAACCTCTCTAATCTTCTTGCGTGTGGTTAGGTAAATGAGAGGACCCATTACCAAAATCGCGAGCCATATTGCTTGATCCGGCCATAAAGAATAGTACATGTTAAGATCGTAAAAGATACAGAACCCTTGGATTAAGAAATCAGAAGCTGTCAAACACTTGTACCACTTCCCTTTCTTCAGAAAACAGGCTCCCAAAAAACACAAGTAAGCCAAAATTACGAGTCCAACAAAAACTTTATTGTGTATCGAGTCGAATGCAAACTGCACTAGGAAATAAAGTTGCATCAACACAATTATAGTCCGGACACAAATGTACTCAAAGACGACCTGACCACTCGATGTTCCTTTTTCTTCTGGATTTTGTTCGGTTAGATGATCAAGAAGGGTGTCATGTAAGCAAATTGATATTTCGTCAATATTAGTCGTTTCTTGAGAAGTTTCCATGATCAGACGATCGTCGTTAACCTAATATCACACAATAAAATAATCAACCTAAATCTCAAGATTATAACTTGCTAACAAGAATACTAACTATAATAATAATAATAATCTATCTATATAACTAATTGTGGATAATTTATTTCCTATGTGTAACCGTTATTTTGTTGACAAATAAACAAAAATCATATGTGTCATTATCTTAACTTCTCAAAAAATCCTACATCTCATTGATATTGAAAATGATTTTAAATGCATCTAATTGTTAGCTAAAAATTCTCACATTAAAATTATGTCTTAAAAATTCTACAAATCCTATTAAAAAAAAACTCAAAAAGTGCCACATATTACATATCGAAAATGAAAAGTTACGGAGATCCAGACTTTTAAACTCAATTTTTCACATTACACTTTATTATAATTAATTAATTAATCTATCTTTCAAAAAGTTTCGTACTATATTTTATTATTGTGCCCGTTTAATTAAAGTTATAATAGAATTATTTATTATTATTATTATTATTATTATTATTATTATTATTATTATTATTATCATTATTATTAGTAATAATATAATTGTAATATATTAATGTAAAAATTGAGTATATATTTATGCTTTGATTCGTATTTATGAGCATTATCTGGTGAAAATATACAAGTCGAAACATTTAAGATTAGTCTCAATGTTGCTAATCACGAATATGTTGATTTTAATATTTTTTAATTATATTTATTTGTTTATTTTCTTTGCAGATGTATATATGTTAATTTGGAAAAAAAAAATTACAAAAAAATATCCATGTGGTGACACTTTCTTAAAAATCATCTCCGAATTTCAATAATATCAACAGTCATCCTCCTGAATGACAACTTTTTACAAATTACATCATTCAGCCATTTAAAAAGACAACGTTATTTCAATTGTTACTCAAGTACATATACTACAACAATTTACACAATAATATTCTATAAGGAGACATATGTATAGTCAACACCACATTAATTATAGGATGTTGATCAATCATGATTAACTTATTATGCATTTTAAACCCTTACTATTTTCATGTATACAAGTTAACCTGTATTTTACACCAACATATAAGTTAGGTGTTGTTAACAAAAAATAACATTTTCGCATTATGTATTTGTAAAATCGTATTTTTTTACATTTATCATTTTTCAATATATTTATGTTTACGCTAGCTGTGCATCGCACGGGCATGAAACCTAATAAATATATATATTATGATTTATGATTATAAATCTAAAATAACATAATATCACACGATAACAAAACAGCCAATCTAAAGCACAGATTAATTATAACTTGCATGGAAGTAAATTCCTAAAAGAATACGAACAATCATTAAAATTATGATTATTAAAGACAAAATTTGAGTATAATATATTTAAAATTAATAATAAAGATTACTGCTAATTACTAAAATTAATAAATAATGGTTTTACCTTGAACAATTTGCAGTCTTCAAAGTTGAAAGCCAAATACGAATATAAAGTAGCTTCTCTCAAGTTCAAATTTAGTGTTTAAATTGTTTGATAAAATTGGAATGTTGTGATCATTCTCCGATTTATATAGAGTTTTCTAAGGTTCAAATTATTATATCGATAAAAATGCATAATAACAATAACAATTATATTCAAATACAAATTATTATTTCCTTATGTAATTGTGCAAGGTAATAAGTACTACATAAAACGTACCATATAATTACCTAGTTGTTGTTGTTATTATTATTATTATTATTATGATTGTTGTTGTTGTTGTTATTACTATTATTATTATTATTATTATTATTATTATTATTATTATTGTAACATACCAAAATTTGTAAATCATTATTTATATTAAATGTGTTATTGAATTATAAATACATATATAAAATATGATAAATACAAATTAATAAGTTTGGGCTAAAAATATACATAGATAATAAGTTAAGGGACTAAGAGTGTTAAATGACTAAATTAGAGGGGGTGTATGTGACCAGAGAGATTGCTTAGGGTTGAAGAAGTAAAATAACTAAATATATTACTCCCTATTTTCTTGCAAGACCTGGAAGCAATAATAGATCTCGTCGTTAAAAAACGTTTGTTTATGGTCTTTTTAGGGATGAGGATAGAGGGACTTGAACCCTCATGATTTTTGAAATCGACGGATTTTCCTAGGCTCGTGGGATTGACGTGAGGGGGCAGGGATGGCTATATTTTTGGGAGCGAACTCCGGTGGAATTCCCTCGATGCCAGAAGATAATACAAATAATCTATGCTTTTAAAAAAAAAAATGGGCATGTTGGATCTAATAGATTCTGTTTTTTGAGTTAAAACTTAGAAAAGTGTGTGTGTGACGATTTTGAGAGAGAAAGAAGAAGGGAACAAGTTAGCTAAGTTCTTGTTAAATTGAAGCGAGAATTGAGTAAATTGAAGCTTATAAACCTTGATTAATCATCCCTAAGATATGGACAACTTTTCAAATCCTTTAATTTAATGATTATGTGATTTTTATATAAACCACAAGTTGAGAAAATTGGAGAAAAGAGAGTGGGAGGGTATAAGAAGGTTATATACTTGTTGTTGTATAGCAAGTAAATTTGTTTTGATGATTTAATGTAAAAAAAGAGATGAGCTAATGAAATTAGGAGCATTTGATAATTTTGTGTATATATACATAATTTAGTGAAATGATGTTGTAGGTTGTGTTGTTGAAAAAGAGAATTAAACTCTTAATGATGCATGTATTTGAAGAAAAGAATGAAACTAAATTATTAAAGATCATAAAAGAATTGAGTTGTTAACATGATTATTTGGATGAAATTAGTCTTAAATGTAATTAGTAGGTTGAAATTAACTAACGGAAGTGTTAAAGATTTGTTGAAATTGAATTAAGAAGCTTTTACCAAAAATCCGAATTTGGACATCAAATTGAGCTGAAAATTGTCAGTTTTCGGAAAATCGTAGCAAATTAACTATAATTCCTATTTTAGCGTGGTTGGAGTCGTTGGAAAGATATATGAGTCTCTTTTCCAGTAAAATTTGTCTCAAGAGCTGAATCTGAGTTTAAAAATGACACGTGGTCTCTAGAATTGAGAATGATTATCTTGAAAGAAAGAATGCGAGCTAAATTAAAATGATGACTTGGTGTTATATAAATACACTAACGATGTAAAAGAAGTTGGTTGAAAATAAATAAAAGTAGAGAAGAAATGGCTTACTTGTAATTACCCAAATGTGTAAGTAATTTGTGTATTGTTAGAAGTGAACTAAATCTTGAGAGAATAAGTATTTTGTAAAGAAAGGATGTAAGTTGCTAGTTGGAGAAATCTTGGTGTTTTGATTCATAAACACTTGAATTTCTAGTTAAAATGAGTTAGTATTGAGTTGATTGTTTTGTATGTCATCTTTATATATTTGATTATATGCTTAGGTGACTACAAAGTTGAAAATGGTGCAAAATAATCATTAACCAACTTGCAACGTAAGTAATGTGGGAGTGTGATATAAGGAACACTTGGATTACATGAGTAGTCAAGTGTGTGTCAATTTGAGATGGGTAAACAAGGTGGTGTCATTGTGATACATGAGAGTATTCAATGTGCACCCCTTTAATGATGTAATTCAAGGGTGACAATTAAGACTTGAGAAACTTATTTGTTATGCCTTGACACTATGAGATTGGACTAAATGAGTCAAAATTGAGATGAGAGTAAGGATCCTAATGTATGATACATCCTGAAAAAGAAGATGATAGTGTTCATTTGTTAAGATAACCATACAATAACATCAAGTTTATTACTTCTTGAGAAAAGTCTTTACGATTTTTTTCTTCCTCTAAAAAAAATGCTTTCTAGATGAAAGGTTACACGCACACAAACAATTTCATCGGTTTGATTATCTCTATGTTGTTATTATATCTTGGATTCGGAGTTTTTTTTAGGCAACTCGACATGCAGCTCCTGATCATTGGATCTCTTAAGAACCAACTTCATCCCAGCTAAAACGAATACTTTGCAAGGTTGAGTATTTTTATTTTTGTGCAAGTGTGGATGTTTTATTTTGTGTATCTTTTTTCATATTCATGGATTTTTTTAAAGCGTTTGAAATGAGTTGAGATTATGTTCTGATGATCAAGTAGAAGAGTGATCGTTCTTTTCAAAAAGTGAACAAAATTCAAAATAGTACCTGCAGCTTCAGTGATGATGATGTAGATGATTTTTCTGTTTCACCTTTAAGTAAGTTTAATTGTTTATTTTCTTCTATATTTATTATTACTTCTCTAATATAAGTTTTTATTTGTAATTGTAATTGTAATTGATTTTTTTTTCTTTCAATATTGCATGGGTAGTGTTTTATATATTGGGTCCAAAGATAAGATTTTATAATCTCATTATGTATTATGTATGTTTTCCGTATGTAGTGAAGAAAATGTTTATCTATGATTTGTATGATCATATTATACACTCTATATATTCAGTCAAATTTGTAAATTAAACAAACATATAAGACTCTTTTTATGAATGCATTTAACTCCCTAAGATAAATGCGTCCAATATGTTTCTTATTCCTTTCTTTCTTTTTACGAAGCAAAAAATTTTATTGAATATGAAAAACTAACTTTATCTCTTTGTATTTTTACACTTTTTTCAGTTTAAACTCTTTGATTATAAAGCCTTTTAAAAAAACAATTAGATTATCATAATAGTAGTGTTCATTTGCTATACTTTTAAAGAAATGGTGAATTTTGTATTGCTACATGAGTGAAAAGGGTAACTGGATAAGAAATGTGGTTTAAGTCAACAAAGAGTATAACGAGATCAAAGTCAATAAGGACTTTCAAATGTTTTAAAAAGCGTATATAAAATTAATATCGTGTGGTAGTAATAATTGAAGTAATAGAGATAGGTATGAGGTTTAGAGAAAGAGTGGGTGAAAGTGTACTACTGTGGGAGGGATGGTTTGAACACGCACATAGCTGTACCCAAGATCCAGTTGCAAGAAATTGTTAACCAGAAGTATCAGTTTAATATTATCAAGTCAATGGAGTCGGTGTAATTTTTTTTAACCATATCATTGCTCTTTTTCAAAAGTTATTTTTAAGTAATTTTATAAACTATATAGTTTTTATGTTTGTGACCGAATAAAAAAACAAATAACTGATGGGAAGAATTTGTGTTTACAAATCGGATCTAATCATAATCGAGTCATGCTTGCAAAAGAATTTATTCTTCGAGAACCCGCCGAAACGCGCGGGCTAGAAAAACTCGTTAAGTAAGAAAACTAATACAGAAAAATAGGGTTGAACAAAGATACATATCATTAAAAGTTTGACTTGCAGCATCGGAAGTCAACTTATTTACTTCAAGGTTCAAACTTCAAGCTAGCAACTACATACTCTCTATAACAACAATTTCACATAAACCTTCACAGACTTTCTAAACATGAAAACTAAACTTCTCCATTAATGGTGAATTTGGAGAAGACGATAATTATTCACAAGCAACACAACAACGTGACAAATGGCAATTTCGTAAATTCCTGCTACTCAATGACCACCTTTTGAAAACCTTTAGTTACGTTTTTTAACGAATGCATTTCAGAAACAGCAGCAAGGCCCTGCAGCATTCTCAGGATCTCATTTGGGTCTTCAAGAAAGTATCTGGCTTTACTTGGTTTTCTGCCAACTGTGCAAGCAAAGACTTCGGCTACTGGGGAGAGAGACGGGCCCGCCACTGCTCTCGTGATCGCCTCAAACATGTCCTCGTCTGACCGGTCATCCCCTACGCAAAGCACGAAATCTGGTAGCATTCCTCTTTGTTGCATTGTTGTCAACAGGCGGTCTGCAACAAGCCCTTTGTTGATCCCCTATTAAAATAGGGAAAAAAAACTCCAAAAGGTTACTTCAACTTATAAGGTCAAAGAGACTTGCCTAATTTCAAGCTGAAATATGGTTAACTTCTTCAAACTTCATTGGAGTTTAAATTATCCTAACTTCAAAAGGCCAAACAGTTTTTTAGTTGGTTCCATGTACAACTCACTGACAGATGTCATCTTCATCAAAAATAACAAAAATAAACCATTTCAAGGTTTGACTCGAGCAAAACTTGAGAAAAGTGTTAAGACTATCAATCAATAGTCTAAAAAACCCTTCATAAAACAGGAGCATTGTTCAAAGTAGAGATGGCACGAAAGTACTAACTTGTGGTTTAACTTCAACGATGTTTTGACCGCTCTTCACAGTAACGGGTTCATTAGCAAGTACACTTTCCAAATGATCCAACAACTCCTTAGCTTGACACGAACCGAAGTCTGGATCGGCATATTGATAGTTCCAAACAAGTCCAGTCTCTTTCATCTCTATGGTTGAACCATCCGTTGTTTCGGTATACAATTTCATCACTGGTTCTGCAATCTGTTTCCAGTAAAAATCCGGCACCGCAACACAAGTTTCCCATTCTGTATCCTTATTTTCCCTACCCATAAAATAAATTACAATTTGTGACCAACATAAAACATATGTGGGATAGTTTTGTAATGAAGAAAAGTTATGTACTCATAATAGAATCAAAGTACCAAACTCTACTGATGACAAATGGGCAGGGTGGGTATTGGGTAAAAAGTCAAGACGGGTAATTTTGTAATGACAAAGAGTTACATGGTAAATTTAAAGTAAGATGTATAACCAGACTCTAGAGATGGACAATATGGGCAGGGCAGGTAACCGACCAACGGGTCATAACAGGTAAGTAACTGTCTATTTGTATGGGCCGGGTTGGGTTGACCAGAGATACTATGGTCCAAAATATTTAGTTTTTTTATATAAATAATTAGGCTGATAAGTGTGTGTTTGGTTTGTTGGTCTACTATTGAAGAAATGGAAATGAACGTGAATTAGGAGGCTTTATGCATCCAAAGTACATTTCAGGTGACTTTCGACCTGTATAACAGTATAACCAGTTGCTTTCCAAGATTGTATTATCATTTTTATTCCATTTGACCCGTAGATATATCACATAATCAGAATCGGCCCAGTAATAACTAATAAGTAAACGGGTCGAGATTCACACATCTACAAAACTCAATTGAAGAGTTGAACATAACCATTACCTCAGGAAGTAACCATGCTCAGCTGCAACACCCAACTTTTCACACGGCGAAAACCATTCAGTTAATGTAACTCGATCCTTCCCGCTTACGATAAAGACCACATTTTTCGGGTCTCGACACAAACTATTCATTATTCCTATAACTTCTGAACTTGGGCTAGTGCTGATTGAATTCTGCAACATCATAGTACCATCATAATCCAACAAAATAGCACGTTTTTTCGTCCGTTTGTAAGCCGAAACAATATGTTCAATTGAAAGCTTCCGGAAATTTGGATCCAATGCAACAACCCTGAACCCTAATCCAAACCCAATGCCCCAACACCTCCTCCTCACATGATCCCGGCATGATCTCTCGAGATCTTGCCAAAAGCTACGAGCCCAATATGCAACATCATGAGTACTAACATACCTATAATGTTTTTCATGCCTCATTTGTTTTTCAGCTTCCGCAACAACTAGTGCTGAGTCCATAGCTTCGGCTACTGCATCGATATTCCACGGGTTGACCCGAATGGCGCCACTTAGAGACGGTGAGCACCCAATGAATTCCGAGACAACTAACATACTCTTTTTCGGAAGCGATGGGTTTAGCCTTAAAGTCTCGTCAAGCTTAGTGTTCCCTTGTCTAGAAATAATATATTCATACGGAATCAAATTCATCCCGTCTCTTACAGCCGTAACGAGACAACACTCGGAGACCACGTAATAAGCAATCCTCTCGTAAAACTGAAGCGGGTTATCAATCAAGATCACAGGCTGGTACCCTTGCCGACCAAATTTCCTGTTTATCCTTTCTCGAGTTGTATGAGTCTCTGACTGAACTTCAAGAACGTCCCTGCCTCGACCTCTAGCAGGATTTGCAATTTGGACCAGAACGACCTTACCTCTCTTTTCAGGATGCTGAGTCAGTAAATTCTCAAACGCTAAAAGTTTCAAGCTTATGCCTTTAAAAATGTCCATGTCATCAACCCCGAGCAACACCGTTTGACCTCGAAACTGATCTCTTAACTCTGCAACTTTGGACTCGGTTTCAGGCAGATCAAGAACATTTCGAAGTTGCTTCAAATGAATCCCAACAGGTAGAATCTTGATGCTTACAGTACGCCCGTAGTACTCTAGCCCAATATAACCCCGTTTAGATTGATAAGATAAACCAAGCATTCTACTACAACATGAAAGAAAATGGCGTGCGTAATCAAAAGTATGGAATCCGATAAGGTCGGAATTCAAAAGTGCCCGTAAAAGTTCGTCTCTTATAGGAAGTGTTCGGTAAATCTCGGAAGACGGGAACGGGCTATGAAGAAAGAACCCGAGTTTGACTCGATTAAATCGTTTTCTTAAAAAGGTAGGCAAAACCATCAAATGGTAGTCATGTACCCAAACAAAGTCATCATCTGGACTAATCACTTCCATTACTTTATCAGCAAAGATTTTGTTAACCGAAACGTACGCTTGCCAAAGGGACCGGTCAAACCGGCCACCAAGATCCGGTGATAAAGGAAGCATGTAATGAAACAATGGCCATAAGTGTTGTTTACAGAACCCATGATAGAATTTGCTAAAAAGCTCGGGGGGTATAAACGCCGGGACACATTTAAAATTTTCAAGCAAATTTTGGGCCACATCATCTTGATCTTTTGGATCGATTTCTTCTTTAAGAGAGCCTACATACAAGATTTCTACATCTTCACCGAGCCCGTCTCGAAGTTGTAAAAGAAGGGAGTCTTCATCCCAACTAAAGTTCCACTTTCCATCAGGTCGTTGTTGGACCCGAAGGGGAAGTTGGTTCCCTACGATAATCATCCGTTCTTGAGCAATGGATGATGGGGCATCTGAACTAAAACCTTCATCATCGAGCTCCGACAATACCCCTGGCACAGTTGCCACACGGGATAGTTTCTTCCCTGCCCGACTAAAACCCGATGATGGTAATGGTGCATCACCAGAAGCAAGTTCAAACAAATTTGTGTAAGACCTCGACATCATTATCGAAGAATTCGACCCAAGATTATATATTAAATTCACAAAGCTTCCTTTTCCAAACTCAATTCTACTGACAAAAAAACATATTATACCATTACCATATGAGATTATAACAAAATATGTATCATTTGTTTAAATTTACCAACAAATTGAACAAACATACCCAAATAAGTTCCAAACAATATATTCAAGTAAAGAATTTGCCATTACTACAATTTAGCATCAACCATGAACCTTTAAATAATATGAAACTCCCAGAAGCTAAAACATTTACATGCAACTGAGTTAATGAACACTTAAAAAAAAAAGTTTCAAGATCCAATAGGGAACCCTTAAATCAAGATTCAATTTTTACAGACTTGTGACTATAAATCTGATAAATCATTGGAACCCATTCGAAGATTAAATTTTTAAAGACATGAACTTCAAATCTGAATAAAGTTATTGGAACCCACTTGAAATATCAACACTAGTAGTAAAAACTTAGTATAAAACAAGAACCCTAAAACAGTAAAACAACATCGAGTATATGAACAAACCAGGTTATTTGCTAACAGTAAAAACAATAAAAGTAATTATTGATGAAGAAATCAAACATGCTATACAAAAAAATAGAACAAACCTGGAAAATTAGCTCAAAGTCCTGCCATTTTTCAGTGAATGAAGTAAAGGTTCCAAATTTGCTGCAATAGAAAAAGATGGAAGCTTGATAGTGAAACAGAACCCACAAAATAAAATAAAATGAAAATTGTTAAAAGAAAAAAGTTGATTAGATTAGTGTTAGTGATGAAAGAAGAGAAGATTACCTTTGATTAAAGCAAAAATTAGAAAAAATGGTGAAAAAAATCAAAGATTCCTCTTTTAATTATAAACAAATCTCAAAGATTCCTCACATAAACACAGTACTTTTTATCACTATTTATCAACCAATGGTAATCATTAATTACTCTAGAGAAGAATTTTTAGTATTGATAGTGCTAATTAGTGACTAACATACGTGTTTTGATGAATAAAGTACAAGTTGAAAATGTTACTCTGATGTCATTTTTTTATTTATTTTTTTTTGTATAAAAAGCTTAAGATACCTTTATGATGATGATGCTGAAAGTGAGAGCTGAGCACCCACTCACTCATACTGGGTCTTTTTATGTATTTATTTAGAAGTATTTAATATTTATTTATTTATGGTGAATTAAATATTTAAAGTTCGCAACAATTACGCATATAGAAAGAAATAGTAAAATTAAAAAGTTTCACATTAGGAATCAAGACATTTTTAAATACTCATTTCTTATTTATTTATTTTATGTGCAAAAAAATATAATAATAAAACAAAAGAACAGTGAGCTCCACTATGCTCTTACTGTGCTGTGTACTGTACCCAATAAGTGTGTTAAGTTTTCATGGTCCAAGAAAATGATTAGAAATTCATTAAATACTCAGATGAATGATATTGTTTTATTAAATAAAAAGGCCTACTGTGTATTTTCGTCGCAACATAATTATTTGATAGAATTTACCATATTATTTATATTTATTTTATTATATTATACTTAATAGACAATTAGAAGGACAATACATTATTTTACAGTATAACGTTATAAATCACATTTACTGGTATGATTGGATAAAAATGAATGGTGTACAAATCACTCGATCTTATCGTCTAAAAAATAAAAATTAATATGTATGTAGGAATTAGCATAATTAAGTTCATTCTTTTTTAAACTTTTACGTTCTTAGACATAATATCTTCATGGTCTTCAAATCAAGTTAATTCGGTTGCGACTTGCAGAGAAAAGTCTCGATCCTAATTTTATTGATGAGATTGTATCTGAAAAATAATTTATTATCAATTAAATACGAGTGATAGCAACATAAAGCTAGAATGTCATGTTTGTAATTAGGATCTGAATAAGACATTTAGTTAAATATACTTTGTATTTTTTTAGGTCTTATTTAATTTTCATTCGTTAGGCAAACAATCATCGTCCATTTTTATATACTCTTTTTTGTTTTTCCCCAAATTAAACCATAGTGTAAGTAATTTTCAGCTTATCATAATTCGATCATTTCATTTTCATATTTAAACGAAAACAAGTGTACGAACTTGCTAGCGGTTAATTACCATCAATAACAAATAACATTATTTGCTATTAACATTAACCGCTAGCTCATATTTTCATCGTCCTAAAATAAGTGTTCACTTTTCTATTTTAGTTTATCCGAAAATAAGTGTTCACTTTTAAAAGTAATATTTTTAATTGTCATTTTATTATCGATATATATTTTTTCTCAAAACTGATTTATGGGAATCTGTGTAAAAAGTAATGGTAAAAGTGTCATCTTCACTACCACACAATGTAATTTTTTAAATTTTGTGAAAATTGATTGTAGACACTTATTATGTGACGGGTTTTAGAGAGCTATGTTAGTTGGCCCAAATCTGATTGTGGGTTTAGGGTCCATTAAATTTTTAGGGTTATGTAGTTTATTCCCTAAGTTATAATCTAGTATAAATAGGTGTCTAATGTAATCACAATGATCATTATTATCCGTATGTTCAACAACGGGAGTAACAAATAACATTATTTGCTATCATTTTAACCGCTAGCTCATTACATTATTTATATGATTATAGGTACAAGAAAATTTTGTATTTATGAAAAAACTATCAATATAAGTTATGTTTTTTTTTATTTGCATGAGAACCCAAAAAGATAAAAGCTTGGTGAGCAAAGTGAATTTTAATTTATTAAGAGAAAAGAGAGAAGAGTACACGATTACTTACATGATTAGAGTGAGACAATGGGTTAGGTAAAGAAAGTTTTCAAGGTAATTAACACTAAATTAATTAATTATTAATATGCCAAGTGTAATTAATTTTATCAAATGTAATGAGTGTGTAATTCAATTTAATTGGACAATTTATCGTACTCCAATATAAGAAACCACGTATCACATGATGCTTCATAAACAAGTCTTTGATTTAATGATTATCGATTTTAGTAGTTGCAATTAGGGCTGTTAATGATTTAAAACCGAACCGAACCCAGTTAGGAGCGAAACTACTCAAGAATCGAACTATTAAAAAAATAAGGACCGATGATCGGATCAACTACATATGGTTCGGTTTTGGTCCAGTTCTACTATGGTCCAATCGGTTCTGGTCATAAAACTGACCCAAAAAATATGCCTACTAAAAATTAAAATTCTTTATAATTTATCTTTTGTAACACAAAATATACAAAAATTAACACATATTACACATATAATAACTTTGATATGCATAACCACATAATTAATACACATATACGAACACAATTCATCTACACGTTGTTATATTATACGTACATATATTAACATACACTAATAGCAAAGACACAAATTTGTACGTTTATAATTAATTTTTAAATTTGACCTAATCACTTGCTTTGATATTATATGAGATATCAATACAAAAGACAAAATAATTAAGGCATAACAATTAGTCATGTAACAATATTTAACAAATCTATTCATTAATCTTCGATTCGGTTCTTTTTTTATATTTTCGGGTTCGGTCCGGACCGACCCGAGACCCGAAAATGTACCAACTGAAGGACTGAGGACCGAATCAAATATTCTCGATTATTTCGTGTTTGGTTATGGTTCGGTTCGATTCTCGAGTATTTTCGGTTCTACTCGAAATTTATACAACCCTAATTGCAATTAGGGGTGTTCGTTTGGATGGATTGGATCAAATCCGATCCATTAACATGAAACCATTTAGATTTTGGTTCTCAAAATGTGAATCCGATCCATCCAAACAAATATCGGATCCGAATTGAACCAAACCATATTACTATTTGGATGGACTGGTTTAACCATTTAGTTATCCGTTGACTGCATGAAGGTATTGTTTTGACTCGTGAAAGGGTAAATGTCATGAGCGATATCAACGACTACATATTGTCATGTTGTGTTGAGGGTTTATAACAATGTGGAGTTAGTTTTTTTTATATCAAACTTAGGATTTTAAGTCATATACAATAATATATAGTAACAATACCTTTTATATAATAAGCTTTTATATATAGAAAATAATCATGCAACTATCTACATAGATAGACAAGAGTATTACATATATTATTATTACTATTCAGTTTATTTGGACTATCCGGTCCCGACAATAATAACCAAAATCAATCAAAAAACCGAAATACTAATTTGGTTTTTATCAAATCCGATCTAATAAATCAAATTGTCCATCCGAACGGTACAATCGAAATAGACCATTTGAATAATTCGGTTATATCCGAACTGTGAACACCTTAGTTGCATTTGAATATTGGTCCCGTATTCTAGATATCTCATGTTGACTTTTAAATGTTGTTTAATCAACCAGTATGATCTAACACATAATTCAAACCAAATTAACACCTACAAATGTCCAGTTTGGTTATTATTCGCTTAATAGTGTATACTCTATTATAATTCAACTTTTTTTATTCGGTTGTCAACAAATTTCATTAGATATTGAAGATAGACAACTTCATTCATGATTGTAAAAAGGAGGAGGTTTTTCTGCTTGGGTTATCTGTAAATTGCGAGTTTGTATTTTTATTTAATTTTACCTAGATGTGTACGGTCTAACTGGAATATCTCGTGACTATTTGCGGTCCTTTTCCTAGCTATTTTTAAAATATTTATTTATAAAAGTTCGAACTTAATAAGAATACAAGGACATCTTACTATTAAGTCACTTTATTAATGATTTATCTCAATCTCATGATAATATTCATTTTCAATATAATTTAAATGATTAACCGGAGAGAATATATTTTAATGAAAGTATTATCTTCATTTATTCACTTAAATAATCAATTGACAATGAGTCGAGTTCGAGTATCATATGATAATATATTCCTTTTCAATATTATTTATTCACTTTTATTTGAATCAGAATAATCCATCCGATCCAAATTCGATTTTAGTTAAGTTAACCGGATTATTTTGATTACGGGTTACTTAATCGGATTACGAATTGTTTAAGCGAATTACACGAATCGGATAAATGATCAAAATCAAATCTTTAGGATATATCTGAATAAGGTTTGATTAAGTTAAATAATATTCATAGTAATAGTTTTATGTTGACCGTATAAAAATTAATAAAATTCAAACTCATTTACTAATAGTTGATATCTTCTTCAATACGTCTTCTTATTTTTCTCCAAAACCAAAAGCTTTAAATAAAATATATTTGAGAGTGATACAATGTTTCATTTTTACTTCGCTAAGTTTGTTTGATAAAAAATTTAACTGACGAACTCACGAGTCCTAATATCGGGTGTATATTTACATTTTTAAAAGGTATCGCCTATGATCTCTATGAAATTTTAATGAATACCCTATTTGCTAAATTCCAATTTGATCTCACAAGCCTAACTTGAGGCAATTCCAATGAAACCGAATATTTATTCGATTAATCCGTTTTTTATTTGCTTTGGATTACGAGTTAACTTGTAATTGTATAAAATCCAAATAATTCGAACTGAATAATCCGTCTGAATAACACTCCTAATACATACTAATTATACACATACATATATGCATAAGCCATTTCACAATTAAGAAGCTTTTATATAACTATCCACCACATTTAATTTCAAAATAGTCTTTTTAACAAAGGTAAGATCGTGTCAAGAAATCATCGCTATTAACTTTTGATAGTGATTAATACTAAAAACTAATAATTACCTTTAATTTAAGTCTCGATAAAATAATACTCTATTCGTTTCAGTTGAAGTGTCAATTATGCATACAGTTTTAGAAATCTTCATTAATTATACTTTTTATCAATTAAATAATATATCTACTGTTAAAATTTATTTTATCTAATTTTAATATGAAAGTAAGCACTTATTTGGAATAATTGAAAATAATATTATAATGGTTGCAGTAGGATAGAGGTAGTAGTACACTTATTGTTATGAAAAGCTTTGTCGTATTAGTTATGAAATGGTACCGTGGTACTGCCGTCCATTATTTTAATTGAACTTTTGAGCATAATGAAAAAAAAAAATGCAATCTCATAATGATTTAGTCCCTACACGTGTTCCTCATTTGTCTTGTTGCATTCAAGTAAAAGCAACATGGAACTCCCATATTTAATTTCCGTTTAATTAGTTTTTAAATGTTCATAATTTATTCGTATTTTCTTTTGAATAAAAAATGTTGCTACAATATTTCATAATGTTAAGGGTGTTTAGTTTCACAATTTGTTTAGTAGTGGAAATTTGTATACAATTTTCCAGCTCCGATGTTACAAAAAGTGAAAGGAATTTTTATTTTCTAGAAAATTGTAAAAATTTAGAAAAAGTGTTTAAAAGTAGAGGTATTTTTTAATTTGGAAAAATGATGTTAAGAAAAGTTTTTGCAAAGCTTTAGAAAAATGAAAGTAGTATAAAGGAAAGAAGTGAAAAACTTGAAATTCATGTTATCTAAGTCCTAATTATTTTATGGCAAAATGAGTTTTCTATTTATCTATAAAACTTTTTTAGAAGATACTCATTTAGAACACATTTTCTGATTTGTCACTTTTCATATAAATATTTTTTAAAAACAACTCATTTTTTCTCCAACTAAATACACCCTAAATTTTATAGTATAACACACCACAGAAATTTTAACTAAATAATCGCATTTTTTTTTACTTCTCAAATAAATATATATAACATAACATAATATATTTTTATGTCTACTTAATAAATTATTATTGTGAACTTTTGATAATGACCTTACATATTATTATTATTATTATTATTATTATTATTATATACGAGTCTATTTAGCACAAGTATTTGTATATTTAGCACAAGTATTTGTATGATATATATTATAATAAAATTTTACAACTCGTAGTTGTAACTTTAGAAAGTGGGGTTTTTAGTTCTCATTTTCTTTGATAGTTAATATAATATTGAGAGTGACTTATATTCGTCCACGTCAATGGTTGTTGTTGTTGCTATCATTTAATTATTGTCTATATTTTCTAGGAACATTAAGTTCAATATATAAGTGGGTAAATAATCTGTGGACTAGAACTACATAAATAATTTATACTGTTGGATTTAGGTGGGAAGTTATTTGTGTATAAATAAAAAGTTTAAAGACATATATATAAATTATAAAATTTTATAAGGTTGTTGATTGGTCAACTGCACAAATAATAATTTGTGCAATCAACAAAACAAATAATATGCCCATATAAATGTTGTATACATTTTTCAACCTTCACAATTCAAAAATTTTATGTGGTTTCACATTTAAAAATTAAGTGTGAAGCAAAAAAAAATCAACTTCACACTTAATAAAATTGTAAATGTCAACTGTTTTTACGATTTTAATTTTATCTCCACCAATTTATATATATATATATATATATATATATATATATATGATCAAAAACGAAGAAAAATTAGGGAGAGAAGAGGGAGAAGCAATATGATTCAGTATTTTATTACTATGATTCAAATTTTTATTATTATAATTCTACATTTTATCGTTTTAGTTCAATATTTTATTAATAAGATTTAGACCTTTGTTTCTATGATTCAAAAGTTATAGGTAATAAAAATATGAATCATAGTATTAAAATATTGAATCAGGTTGTCTCTCGCTCTTCTCTTCCTAAATTTCCTTCTCCCTGGAACCGACTCATATATATATATATATATATATATATATATATATATAAGGTAGAGATCAAGAGGGAAGTAATTTTTTGAGGGAAGTATGAAAGCTAACCATTCATTTGCGATGAATGATAAGCAAACGTAAAAACACATATTTTTACAAAAAAATATTAATCAAACCCGATGTTATACCTATTAATATTTATAGGTAAACTACTTTTTATAATTCATAATATCATATAAAATATTAAGAGAATTTTCTAACGTTCATCATTAGTGAATGTTAACCAAACAGTTTTTTTTTAAAATAGTGAACGTTCATCATTAAGAGAATTTTCCACGATGAATGATAATCAAAACATATAAAAACATATTTTACCAATAAATATTAATTAAAATCACTGTTATAACTACTAATATTCATCAATAAACTATTTTTTATAACTTATAATATCATATGACGAATATTAAGGGAATTCGCTAACATTCATCGCTGATGAATGTGTACCTTCTCTTTTCCCCAGAAAATAGAGTTTCTCTCTGAATTCGGTCCCTATATGTATATATATATATATATATATATATATAGAGAGAGAGAGAGAGAGAGAGAGATAAATTATTTATATTTATCTATACCACTATATAATTTACCCCAAATACCCATTTTTTTCATTATATAATATACTTGAGCAAAAGGCTTACAAGGAAGAAGTAGTAAATGACTCATTTATCCTTCTATTATCTTATTCAACATTTAAACACCTAAATTTAATTTAATATAATTAAGAGCAAGTTGCACGGATCAAAAACCTGTATTTTGTCAAAAATGCATGGATCGTCCTTCAAAAATTTATTTAGCAGTGAACATCCTTATGCTATGTATATTTGATCAGCTGACATCCTTATTCACATGTAATAACAAATATACCTTAATTGTTATCTTTCTTAATATAAAAAATAGATTTAATATTATATTTTTAGTATTATTTTCTCTTTTCTAGTTTACGTTTTTTCATTTCTAATTTATGAACCTACTCTAACCACAAACTAGTCGGCACCATTTCGGTTAGAATTGGATTGTTTTTATAAAACTAGTTTCCTTATCATTTGCTGCTTTTTAACATCAACTGTTTTTACGTTTACTTTTAGTAGAGTTTTTCCTACGTATATATTGATTGATCAAAATTTGTCATAATTTTCTCTATGGTGCTTAATTCGCTCATGTACAATTAATCATGAGTTATGTGAATGAGTAAATTATAGTGCAATTGTAATTTGTTGCTAGCAAACGTTATGCACTTTTCTAGTAAACCTCAAAGTGGATAATAATGATTTGTTATAATTGTTTGACTTTTTAAATTAAAAGTTGAATAAGAAAAATGATAAATGCAAACAAGTAGAAAAAGAATTAAAGAAATAAAAGAAAATTGAAGATAAGGGTATATGTGTACTTCAAACTTTTAAAGTGTAAAAGGATGTCAATTGATCAAATATACTTAATTTAGGGAGGTCCACTGATATTTAATTTTTTGAAGGATGATTCGTGCAATTTGCTCTATAATTAATTATAAAAGTTAATATATCATTAATATTATCATTATTAAACGTTATAAATAATAATATGACATTAAATTCTAATTCATTAAAGCTTTTCTATATCTACATATACTAATATATAATACATTTGTGAATTTTTTTTTAAGAGTGAATTTACTAATTTACCCCTAATATTATTATTAATATTTGAACAATCTACTTGAAATTACTAACATAACCCTACATAATTATTAAATTCTCATTTCTACTACTATCATCGGAAATTAAACGAATAAACATATGAGATAACTTTTTAACCGTAAGAAAGCTACTGGATAGGTCAATTATGAACGGAAAAGTCAAAATGAGACGAACATGTTTGCAAACAGCCATAGGCGTTTTATGCACCATTTAGAGTCAAATTTCATTTTTAAATCCTCCAAAATCAAATTTTCCCCAATTTTAGATGTTTTTAAAGTGTTGTAAAATTAGAAACAAACTCTTAATGGTGTTTTTTTTATGAAATTATAAATTTACGCGTTTATTTACATTTTTAATTTCGTATTTATACTGTCAATTCCTATATTCGAGAGTTTCAATTGTTTGATCAACTTGTACGATTTTAATGTTACATATATAATACTTCATATTTCACAACTTGCAACTGACCATATGAACATGAAATCTAACAGTCGTAATGTAACGCCCCTCTCTTAGTATATTATAAAATACTCTTTAATTCGGAAGCGTAGGTCAAAATATATTATATTAACAATATTTACAAAAGGTAAATACATATAATGTTCAAAACATCGTACAAATACGGGGGTTACAAAATTCAACTTTCATTATTTATCAAAATATATCAGAGTTGCCAGCCGATCAAACATTCTTTTCAAATATAATCCTCCTGCCCGCCCCTATCAAACATGACCTGCAGGGATTAAAGTGGGGGATTAGCACGAAGCTAAGTGAATGAACATGAAACTAACAATTCAACTTAGCTTAACAATCTGTTTACATCAATTAATCGTAAACACAAATCATCAATATCAATATCAATATCAAAGAGGATCGGTGGTTTTTGAGGAACCCTACTGCCGCGGTGGCCCTCAAGAAACGCTTATCACAATCTGTAGTGGCCACTACAGAATATACCGATAACTTGATATTACCACTACACAATATGGGTTTAATACAACACATGTACAACACCCCATATCTGTAATCTTGTAAATCATCAAGTCCAACAATTTGTTAACCTCTTTACTAGCAATCAATGCCCAGAGGCCACATTGCACGTAGATTTATAATCAGCATATCAGCATATCAAACTAAACAGTCTATCAATTATATCTACGTTTACTTGTTGCAACCAAACCGTTACAACTGAATCAAACATGTGAGTTCCAGATCCACTCACCTGCTAGTCTCAGCCCAACAACTCAGAAGTCTAATGTTACTGAGTCTTCTGCTGATCTGAGAATATAACAAATAATGAGTTAGTAACTCATTCCATAATCATATAACATATTTAAACAAGCAGGTAAATTCCTGAAGTCTAAGAAAACAAGCGTTCAATCCGAAGCGAAACCAGAAAGTCCCGAAACGATGCTTAAAACTGAAAAATGCCATTTTCGACCCCAAGATGACCCCGAAAGGCCTAAAACTGCCTAGGCTCATAAAATAGAGCCTTGATTATTGGGTCGTTTTCGAGTGACCATGCGAATCTCAACCCAATCCGAGTTAGTGAAATTGTCACTTATCCGTTACCCTGAAATTACTTGCGCAATTTCAAAATTTGCAAAACAAAAATTATAAAATCTCAGTTCGCAAGACCAAATCTCGGTTCGCTTCGCAACTCGGTTCGCAGGGCAAGAACTCAGTTCGCTTCGCAGCAAACTCAGTTCGCAAGGTTCAGTTCGCAGCACAACATCTCAGTTCGCAGGTCAACTCAGTTCGCTTCGCAGTCAAGCACTGCGAACTGAGTTCATCTTCTGCAAACTCGCGAACCGAACTTGCTGTAACCGAAAAACCGAGCTTTTCTCTTCCAAAACTCACGAATTCGATTTCCTATCATTCAAATAAGCTTCCTACCAGTTTATATACATCAAATAACATCATATAACATCGTTTAAGCTTAATTTTCATATCAATTCGTGAATTAACCGAATTTCATAAAAATACAATTATAAACTTTAAACACTTACAGGAACAAAGTAACGATGAGGGTGTTACTTGAAATTCGTTGTAACACAAAAGATGATAATACGAAATGATTCACGAATTCACAGAAGATTTCTTCAAAGTTTTGGTTTTTCCCTCACTTTTGTTTTCGGTTCGCAGGAAGTATGGAAACTTTGAGAATTGTACAGAAGGTTTGAGAATATCTGCGTATATATAAATTAATCTAACCCAATACCATTACAATTTTAGTTCCCTTCTTAACCTATTGTTTGGAACCTAAAACCATTTTGCGAAAACCAAATATTTTATTTTACCGCTAACTAGTTCGGTTTAAATCAATGAATTATTCATTAGTCATAATAATTCATTTATCCTTTTGACAATGTTATCAAGTAACATAATAATACTAAAATATTCCTAACACATTAAATAATAATTTAAAGTTTAAGAAATTACCGGAATACCACTAGGCCCTTAAAGTGGGTGTTACACGTAACTCACTTCCCGAGTATCGAATTTGCAACGACATTTCTTATATATATATATATATGTGTGTGTGTGTGTGTGTGGTATTTTATTTTATTATTAAAAAAGTAGGTGATTTGTTACTTTTAAAGATGTCATATCGTAGTGTATTGCCATATAAAATTTAATTATGATTTACATACAACATATCGATTGAGCATGAAACTTAATTTTTTTACCCGCTGCAGTGCGCGGTCATTTTACTAGAGAAAAACAGTACATAACCATGAAAAAAAGAATGTTTCATGGTAATTATTGTCAACTTAAAAAAAAAATTTCAGTAGATTAATTAGTAATTTTTCTGCCAAAAGAGTAATTAAAGACTTATTCTGATGAGGATGGATATGTTGATCAATCAAATACCAATAAAAGTAGTGTCGTAAACAAATCATTAGTCATGGTGATTGTTAAGAGCACTTCCATCGGGAACTTCGGTTCATGCATCACTTTGCTTCACTTGACAGAAGGCATTGGCACCAAACTTCAGTTATTGCTTCAGTAAGTGAAGCTTTACTTTGTCGAAGCAGTGGCAACGTAAAAAAGTGGAGCCCACGTTTTAAAAAAACATTTCTTTTGTTTTTGTTTTTTCTTTTGTGTATATAAATAAATATATATTGGTAAATGTCATGTCCATAAAAAATGAGTGATATGCCAGGGTTGGCACAGTCAGTTTTTAATTAGTTTTGAAAAGTGCTGATGTGACGCTGAAATCAATGCTATTCAATTTAATCAGTTTTTAATCGGTTTTGGTACCAATTGATGCATCATTTTGCATCAATGGTTGGGAGTGGTCTAATGAAGATTTTCATTAATTAACACATTATGAAGTTTTTTTGCTTTTGCATTTAAATCAATGCTATTCAATTTATATTTAGTAACATGTTACCCGCGTCATGCAGTGACATAATAAAAAATTCACTTGCTGTATTTTGTTCAATTACATGTCGCCCTTTAATCAAAATTGAAAAATAAAATAATAGTATATCATTTCCTTACTTTATTGTATACTCCACATTATATTTTAAATTATTGTAATTAACGGTGACAATTCCTGACAATACCTAAAACTCGACCTGAAACAAAGATTAATAGGTTAAAATTGTATTTTCAGTCCGTCAGCCTACTAACTCAAAACTCGTCAACCATTTTAGCCTTTTGGGTCTGATATTGAAGGTTTGGGTCAACGACTTGATCAACCAACCAGAAAAGTAGTTTTAATTTTATTTTTTAAATAACTGTATCTAACCCATCAACTTGTTGTCACTTGTACCTAAATGGGCTATGCGAATTGTGTTCTGGTTGAATAATTAGATAAATATAAGAAAAAATAGTTATTTAAACGTTTTATCATTCGAATGTTTATAAAATCAGTTCGAGTTAGGTTTTGAATTTTAGACTCGAAATTTCAAACACGCTAACTTGACCCGACTCGAATTACAACCTCAAATTATAATAATTGAAAGTTTAAAATAGTGATTTACGAATTTTAATCTAGATTTATCTTTGATAATTAAATAAATGATCTAATTCTTTACAAAATAAAAATTAAAAAGAATCCATCACTTCAAATGTTTCTACCATTTGTATTAGATGTTGTATTAACTAAGACGATAGAATAATAATTTACATTATTATTTTTAAGACTACCAAATGACTAAACTTTTTGCATAGTAGTAGTAGATTAAGTTTCATAATTACTTAATTGTAATGACTTTAAATGTTTAAATGTTAAATAACCTATTTAAAAGAGTAACAAACAAATTTATAGTATCTATTTATTAAAAATTTAATATAAGTTTTCTAACTTCTTACATCTTACATATTAGTATAATAAAATAATAATATAAGATGGTTATAATTTCTAAAAGAATAGTATATTTTATTAACATTCTATCAAAATAATTGTAATCAACATTTTAATATCCAATAATATGTTACGTCGGCTACATCAATTATAAAAAGTTAAATAACTTTAAGTTACATATTTTTAAAATTGAAATTAATTTTAATATATTAATTTTATAACTAATTGTATTGATTTAAGTGTTTAATTGTGTATTGATTAAAGATATTTAAGGGTGGATGACAAAATAGTAAATTACTATCTCTCATTTCTAAGACATTATAAGACTTTAGCTCAATGCTATATTAAGTAGTTTATAGTATCTCTTTATTAAAAATTAATATAAGTTTTCAACTTCTTACATATTAGTTTTATAAAGATAATATTATAAAGATGGTTATATGGAAAGAATAATAAATTTTTAGTAATATTGAATCAAAACAATTGTAACCGACATTTTAATATCAATCATATGTTACGTCGGTTACATCAGTTGTAAAAAATCAAATAACTTTAGGCTACATAGTTTTAACTGAAATTAATTATAATATATTAACTTTTTAAATAATTACATTGATTAAATGTTTAATCAGTGATTAATAAAGATATTCAAAAGTGGAAGGTAAAACAGTAATTACGATCTCTCATTTATAGAACGTTTTAAGACTTTAGCTCAAATACTTTATTAACTAATATAATATAATATAAATATTTAAAAATCAAAGTAATAAATTGAAACTTGATAGGCATGTATGGGAGTCAGGACTCGGGACCAAAGTGATGGACCAAACATTTTATTTTTCACTTTGATTTGATTCAAATAGAAGCAACAATATATTAATTTATACTTTATAATAAATGTTGGAAATAATTTATAAGTTATAGCTAAAACATAGTATACCCGTAGTACGTATGAATCTTCAAATGAGTTAGATAAAATTGGTGATGCTGTAAGAATTAGTGGTAAATGGTAATAAATAGTCCAAAAGTTATTTATCATGATTCATGACTTGAATTTAAGATTTCATTTCATATGAAGCCCAAAAACAGAAGGGCCCAATGACAAATTGGAAAATGGGCCGCTTTACGACAACTATAAAAACAGAATTGATGAGATGGCGGGGGCTTCAGTTCCAACTTGGTCAGAACGGAACTATGAGAAGAGGCGGCAGAAGAGGAGGTGGAGGACCAAAATATCGCCAAAAAAACGTTGACGACGATAATTTGACTTCCAGACCTTCAACTTCAACTTCTCAATCCATTCATAAAACCGCCAGATGGGTGTCAATAAATCAAGATTCTGGAACTGATTATGTTAAAAAATCTCAACTTGATTCTTTAAATTCTCACCCAAAACAAGAGGAAAATAATGATGGAAAAGTAGAGAAAGAACAGGAAAAGAATAAGGGAAATGAAGATGATGATGATTTAGTGAAAAGATTAGAAAAGCTGAGGTTTGTAAATCAAGAACCTGATTTATCGGAGGAATTAATTAGAGATAATGATCAATTACAAGAAGATGAGGTAATTCTCTATATGTATTTTATATATGGAGTATATAGTTTTCACTTCGATTTAATCTTGAATTTTTTAATAGTAATTTAAAGTTATTGGTTGATTTTTGATGCCAAGATTGGAGCTTTTTGTGTTTTTCAATGTCAAGTTGTAGTGACTATTCAAGATTTAGTTATGATATAGAGTATGTGTTTCTTACTTTCGTTGTGAACATTATCAATGGTAAATGATGTTAGTTTGTTAGTGGTTGGTTGTTAATGATGGGTCTAACTAAGCTTAATAGTTTAACCTCACAAGCTCACATCATGAGCCACCCCTCTTAGAACCTGATGTGTTTTGTGGTATGGGTCTAACTAAGTTTAATAGTTTAACTCTCATATGCTGAAGGTTATTTGTATATACTTTTCTTCATCTATCTAGCTTAGGGTTATATCACTCCAATCCTAAAAATACATTGAGCATTGACTCAGGATGTAGTTTAGTAGAAATTTGACCATTGGTTCGAAGTTACATATATCATACAATAACTATCCTAGCTCTACCGTATCTTTTGTTTCATTTCTTCTGCAATAATAATAAACACTTCTTTGATTATGGATCTACTACCAGAAATTCAATGCGTAATCTCAGCATGCAATGCGTATTCCTGAATAATCTAATTTTTCAATTATTAAATCATTTCATTTTACCAAGTTCAATGTTAGCGAGATTAGTAAACATTTTTATGTTTCGATGCAACAGCAAGATGCTATTTGTAACAAGTAGTTTTGTTGGTTGGATAATTGGTCACATTTTATTCATGAAATGGATTGGATTACTATTAGTTTGGATAAGACAAAATAGATCTATTCGAAAGTACATTCGATCCAATAAGTACCTTGTGTTAGAATTGAAAAAGTCATGATTACTGATCGGCAAAAAGTATATTTGTGTTGAAAACATAAAGAACATATAAATATCTTTTAGCAACTAACAATCGCCCACTTAACTCTTGATATCAAAATTTTATGTGCAGGTACTGGCTATGGAATCCATCTATGGAGAAAACATGTTTGTCCTCGACCAGCATAATGGACTGCGATCTTTTCAGGTGCTCTATTGTCTTTAAGGTGAATTTGATTCTGCATAGTCTAGGGGTGTTCATCAGTTCGTTTTACGGTTTCCTCGGTGTATTCTGTTCGGGTTGTTCGGTTTTGAAATTTTTTAGAGCAAAACCGAAAACCTAACCGAAAACCGAATTCGAATTCGGTTCGGTTTCGGTTAAAACTGGAAAACAGAAAAAAATCTGAATTTAACCAAATAACCATAAAAAATCGGTTTAGGCTTGTAATTGTTATTGTGTTAAGGTTTCACTAGTGTGAAAAGTGAAACACATGTAGTTAATTTAGTGTTGGAATGTGAATATACTTGTTTAGAAAATTTTAATATCACATATATACTATATATATTAATAATTTAATATATTATTAATTTGAATTCGGATTTGGGTTTAACCGAATTCAAAAATTCAAAACCGAAAACCGAATTCAGATGCGTAAACCGAACCGAAAACCAAATTCGAATTCGGTTCGGTTTTCGGTATAAACGGCTTGAAACCGAATATTGAACACCCCTACTATATAGCCAAAAACATGTGATCCTAACAATATATGCATATATTTTATTGCAGATTCATATCCATATTGAAACGCCAGAAGAACTAACCATCTCCACAAAACTAAACTCTCCACAAAATTTAAATACAGATACCAATAATTCAGACGATTTTTCTTATTCTTTTGAAGTCAAATATATTCCGCCAATAATTTTGACATGTTTATTACCCAAGTCATACCCTACACATCTCCCACCTTATTTTACAATCTCTGTAAAATGGTTGCATTCTTCGAAAATTTCTAGTTTGTGTTCCATGTTGGATTCAATATGGAAAGAACAACATGGTCAAGAAGTTCTTTACTCGTGGGCTGAATGGTTGCATAGCTCTTCTCTTTCTTATCTTGGATATAATAAAGAAATAATACTTGGTCCATATGGTGTGAAACACGAGGGCGATCCACGTGCAATTTCGGGATGTGTCTCCCCGGATGTCGATATCCCTTCATTGAAGAGTTACAATGACGAGCAACGGGTTGAAGAATTTTGTAAAAACTTGCAAGAATGTTGCATTTGCTTTAGTGAATTTGTTGGTAATTAATCTTTTAATTGAAATTATATTATGCTTCTGTTTTCCACAAGAATGATTTTATTTTTATATTATATTTCAATCAGTTAGTCAAATACACAAAATAACTGATCAGAATTCTTTGTGTGCGTTTGCTACATTTTCTTCGTCTTTTGCAGGCACAGAATTTATAAGATTGCCATGTCAGCATTTCTTTTGTGAAAAATGCGTGAAAACTTACGCAGAATTGTTGGTACAAGACGGCAATGTGACTAAGCTCTCTTGTCCCACTACAAAATGTGGGGGCATGATCCCGCCTGGTCTTCTGAAGCGACTGCTTGGTGAAGAAGAATTTGAAAAATGGGAGTCACTGACATTACAGAAGACACTTGAATCAATGTCTGATGTGATCTACTGTCCAAGATGTGAAACACCGTGTATAGATGATGAAGACCAACATGCTCAATGTTTCAAATGCTTCTTTAGTTTTTGCACACTTTGCAGGGATAAACGCCATGTTGGAGTCATGTGTCTCACACCGGAAATGAAGCTCCAAATATTGCAGGTAATAACATCATAATAAGGTTATTTTGCATAAATCAATACTTTAAATTTCCTAGATCCACTAAGAAAGAAGGTCACAACTTTATTCCTCAACCACTTAAATCAGCAAACCAAATTCCAATATAGTAAGCAAACGAAGACACAATGAACTTTAGTTAGAAAGTTATAGTATCATATATAAGGTGGGTTCATTTGAGACTCTTAAACAACTTGATATCTTTGTCAAGATTTCATGATATATTGACAAATATGTAACATCTTTGGACAAACAATTTATACAGCCCATAGTTACCAGATTCGCTGGGAAGACCACAAATTACGAATTCGATTCAATTGAATCAAATTGGGTACGCCACCGTAGTGGATTTACGGCACCTAACGAACTGCGAACCTAATCTGCGTACCCGAATCGAAACGAGCCCCGTTTCTGACAACTATCATACAACCATAGTACAATAGAAGTTGCATAAATATAAGTACAAAGGGAAATGTACTACTAACACCTGCTCACAAAATTCATTTGCACAAGTATAATAGAAGTTGCGTCTGTGATAAATGCACCAGACCATGTAGGAATTCACCTTCCACATCTACATTCCATCACGAAGTGTTTTAGTTGGACTATCGTTGTAAAAGTATTTGCTAAGCCTTTTGTTTTTTGTTTTTCCTTCTGTTGTACTTGTATATATGTGGAATTGGCAAATAGTTAGAAGTGTAGTGTGCTTATTTGCAATTACTCCATGGGTTAGAAAAAATCGCTTTGAGGTAAATCAAGAAACGTAAGAGCAGTGTTGTAGTGGCTTCAGTTTCGACCCATTTACGTATGAATGAGTGGATTTGGGCTGTGTTATATCTGTTACAGGTCAAACGGGTAAAATAAAATAATAACTATAACGGAAATGTATCGAAAGGGTTGCTGGGTTGGAAGTCATTTTTTCTAATTGTTGGGTCACAAGGTTCCCAAAACTTAGATACAGATTAAATAACAGTTATCTCAACGTGTTAGTTTATATCCAAGTTTTATATCAAACAAGTTTAAATTAATCTAGGCGGAAAACAAGATTAATTTTAACACAGAGTTTATTATGAATCAAAGTATTATTCACAATAAATTGTTTGTCTCACAAAGATGACAAGGTATTCAAACCCACACAGATGGTTTGAATACGATCCAAGTAGTATACAAAGATACAGTTATCACTACAAACTTCACAGTAAGTGTGGTAATGCTTTAGCTTAAGCTCAAAGGTCTAGTATACTAATTCTCTTGAATTTCTTGGATGATAGCAGTGCTTTTTGGACTGCTATTTATAGAGTTGGATGTAACTCTATATTATCCAGCTTACATAGTTGTCCAAGGGATAACAGATGCATCTTGGGCAACTTTGCACGCCTTCCTTTTTGCTTTTCTTGGAAATAGAAAAAGCAAAAAAGTAAAAGGTTTCTTTGCTGAGAAGAGAACCTTTATATGATGTTTGACCTTTCTCAAACATCTTATCAGTTGTATCTAGCCTAAGGAAAGAAGAATATCTCCTGTACATTTGTACTTTCATTCTTCAATCTGTGCTCTCAGTCTGTGATCTTCAGTCTGTGATCTTCAGTCTGTGAACTTCAGTCTGTGAAGCCTTCTGTATTCAATCTTCATTCTTCAGATGATGAATTCATAAGTCTTTAGGAAGAGCACGGCTTTCAGTCTGTGAGATTTCTTCAGTCTGTGCAGCACAGACTCAGAAACAATTCTTCAGTCTGTGTAGCACAGACTCAGAAACACAGACTCAGGAATTTCACTAAGTTTCCTGAATACAACTGAGTTAGATTTTGACTCTTCAGATTTATAACTTAGGTTTGATCATTGTTTTTCCCAACACTAATGTGTAAATTTTTTGATATCTCTTGTAAGCTATCTGACATGCCAAAAACAAAATAACAATATTGGAAAACAAGTGTTTTGCCTCAAACCAACCAGTTTGAACCTGTACCAGTATGACGATATTACCAGTTTGAACCAGTTTTTGACCCTTCACGCTACCCTCCTGACCTTGTCCATTCTTCACCTCTAATCAATAGTAAATTTATTTTTTATAGGATAAAGGCAATATGGGGTCTATATTGAAATAACATGATACTTATTTGGTGCAGGAGAGACAGGGATCAACTCAAATGAAAGATAAACAAAGGCAACGTGAACGAGAAATGATACAGGAGCTTCTTAGTGTCAAAGAAATACTTCGTGATGCAAAGCAATGCCCGTCTTGTAAAATGGCAATTTCAAAAACTGAAGGTTGCAACAAAATGGTCTGTCAAAACTGTGGCAAGTATTTTTGTTATCGATGTAACAAGGCCATTGATGGATATGAGCATTTCAGGTCTTTTTTACACTCTGATGATTATTTAGTTCTTCATTTTTACCATTTTGTGTGTGGGTTCTATATTCGTTCCTCTTAAAAGGGACCCATGATCAAGCCTTGGTTTGTCTGGCATAGCGTTGACAATTTTGACCCATTTACTTATGAATGGGTGGATTATGTTTTATCCCCAAGGGTCAAATGGGTAAAAAAAGATTAAAAGGAAACGGGCAGAAATTTGCCAAAGTGTAACATTTATTTATTGTATAAAACCTACTAAACCATTTAATTCAAAAAGTACGATTCATATTGAAATAAAAAAATAAAAAAATTTACCTGTTTTGAAACAATAAAGTAGTATATTGATAAAAAGTGATTTGGGTCAACCAAAAGGTTACCTGTTTTGAACAATTACGCGACCCACCCGTTTTGTCGCCTTTCTATGTGGGACAAAAAATGAACATGTTATGGGACCTGGAAGTTTTCTTTATGGCATACAAGAAATTTTGCATTGAACTAATTAGTTTATTAATTGTTAAAGGGATGGAAACTGTGAACTTTTTCCACAACAAGAAGTTCAAAACTGGGAGGATATGATGAATCCACGACAATTAATCGGCCAGGTTCAAGCCGAACTATTCGCTGATCGTGGTCATTCGTGCCCTCAATGTGGTCAAATCAATGTGAAGGTGAGTCAACATTTTATGTCTTATCTACCAGTGGGGCCCTTGTCAATTAGCCTAGCAGCACTAAGGTGCCCAGATCCCCATTTGATCTAAGTTTTGGTGCAGTTTTAGGTGGTGCATGAGTTTGCTGTTAAAATAAATAATAAAAGTTCTCTGTTATTAAAACTTTGGGGGTCTTTGGGATTTTTATTCAGGTGCTTATCTGCTCATTGCTTGTTTTTACCGCAAATAAACAATTCAAAACACTTTTCTAAACTGTGTATATGCTTATTATAGAATTGATCAATTGAATAAACACTTGAAAAGTTATCAGGTTGATAATCATTTTTTAAGCATATAAGCACTTAAAAATAAGCAATCCTGAATGTAAAATCGGATGTTGGCTTGATTATAACGTGCTGTGTTTTTTTTTGTGTGGTCAGGTTGGCAATAACAATCACATATTTTGCTGGGCATGTCAATGCCACCACTGCTATCTATGTAGAAAGATAGTCAGGCGTGGCTCGCAACACTACGGTCCAAAGGGCTGCAAACAACATACAGACGGATAATTTCGGAATTTTTCAAAAGTTATGATTATTTATATGAACCCAACTTGTGTTGGGGTCTTATGGTCATAAAGAAGTTATGCAACTTCATTGTGTATGTGGTTAAAATTTTCATCTTTCAAGTCTTTAACTCATTGATCTCTCATATTAATACTCACAGGAGAAAGTGCAACATAAAGGTTGAGTGAATGTTGATTAGTAGTAGTATCTCTACACTTTTTACCATTGTTGTTTTCTTTGTTTTAATACGAAGTTCTGAGGAATCTTCGACAGCCAAAGATGCATGTTTTAAAACTCCACCGCTGCGTCAAGTGTAGCTCAGTTGGTAATGATTGGGGCATCTTTGTCACAAAAAGCAAAGGTCAGGAGTTTAAAGCCTAGTGATTTAGGTATGCCCCCTATAATATGAATAGTTAGCCGATTGTGGGCCGGTCTTAGTCGTCAGTTATCAACCTTTTGTCACATAACCTCCACGGCGTCATACGAAAGTGTTTGGAACAATGTTTGCAAGAACAAGGATTTGCAAACGGGTTTTGAGATGTTTGAGAAAGCTTATACAGAGATCTTATTGCTTATTGCATCTTCTAAAAGCTAAAAAGCCTCTTGCAGATATTTAAATAAGCTTATTTTGGAGTAGCTTATGGCTTATTTGAATGGGAAAAAATGTGTTTGTCAAATGCATCAAATGAACAAAAAAGAAAAAAAAAACATTAAATTTGTTGCCTTTTTTAAAAGGCAATTAGTCTGAAAATGCGTTGAATTTGTCACAAAATTCTACTGTATGCATTCTAATTTCAAACATTATATTGTGTAGTGAACTTACTAATCACTTCTTGTTGTAGTCATTAACTCGTTGCACCAGTTATCAGTCAGAAATATCTTATATGGCATTATAAGGTGACGTGTCATTGCCACGTCGGTGCCATGTTAGTTAAAGATATGATATATTTTTCCATTTCATTATGTATGTGGCAATTTATAAAAAATTGAAATACCCTTCTTATCTTTATTTTAAGGAAAATACTAAACATGGCCTTCAGGGCTATGAATAAGCAATTCAGACATGCATAAATTGTTTGTACTTTGATAATAATCACCCACTTTTGAATATAACTGCTCCCAACAAATTTAATGTACTACTAAATTTTGTACAAATTTAATTCTTAAACATAGACCTAAGGGCTACAAATAGCAAAATCCTTATTTTAAACCTAGAAAAAAAGCATTTCATCAAACCTTGATACATATCAAAGAAAATATTCAACAACAAAACACACCGGTAGATGCAGTGAACACGAAGAAACACGCCTACAACTAGAGTTGAACTCGAAGAACACACGCCTACAATATTAGTTAATAACAAAAGTAAGTATTTTGTGTAATATATATATAACTGTATATACGCATCTATGCTATTGAATTGAATATATATATATATATATATATATATATATATATATATATATATATGTGATTGTAGAGAAATTAAGCCTTTCTCCACTGGAATATTCTCACATCATCTAAAACTATACGTACATAAGTTTTGTATATATCATTGTTAAAATATAATTTCTTTTACCAATCAAAGCTTCAGATCTGATTTCACTGTATTATGCAGTAAAAAAATGTTAAAATGCAGTAACTGTTGTATAAGATGGAGTTTCTAGTATATGTACGTGTAAATAGTTATTTCACATTACCGCATCTTATTTTTTAGGAACTGCATTTTTTGAATTTCTTTATTTTTCGTCCAGTTATAATGTAGTTTTCATAAAAGAAAAAGAAAAAAAAAAGAAGAATCATATAATGTAGTAAATTTACTATTACTATTTTAATGCATCTTGTATGTTTGTTATTGCAATTTACTAACAATTTTTTTTGATAATGCAGTTGTTTCAGGCAAAGCTAATAAACTATTTTACAGTCCCTGTGGGACAAGAATTTGGTATCCTGATATTGATGAAAAACCATTACTTGGAACCGTATACAATACAATAGAAGAAGCATTCGTTTGTTATCAAAAATATGCTAAGAAAGCCGGTTTTATTGCTAAGAAAAATACATCTTGGAAGCCAAACAAATTGCTAAATCCTCAAAATAAGTACTTTAAATGTAATAAAGAAGGATCAAAGTATGTTAAAAAGTCAAAGCCAGCTGCCAATACACAAGTAGGTGGTACTTCAGAAGTAGTTGTGAAAAAAAAATATAGCACGTTCAAAGAAAACAACTACATTTAGGACCGGATGTGGTGCAAATTTTTTACTTAGAAAGATTCCAAATGACAAATATAAACTGATTAAATTTGAGGAGGGACACAACCACAATCTCTTCATAAAGATGAAATGAAGTTTGCGAAGAGAATGAGCAGTTTTGGATACATAAAAGAACAATTTTTGTTTCAAGTGTCTACCATTAACATTGGACCAGAGAAGGGATTTAAACTTTTAAAAGAACTTTATGGTGGGTTTGAAGAAATGGGAGTGACAAAAGTTGATTGCAAGAACTTTGGAAGATGCACAAATGGCTGTCGACTATTTTTTAAATGAGGAAGGAAATTGGCAGGAGTTTTTTGGGCAGACCCTCTGAAGCACATCGAAACTACAAAATCTATGGAGATGTTGTATCATTTGACTCGACCTTCAAGTCTAACAGGTAAATAACCGATTGAAAATTTCACACATATATAGTTTATTCAAACTTAGTTTTACTACAATGTTTTAGTGCATATGACTTGTTTGTAACAAACTTCAAGAAAATAAACAGAGTAATTGCTAACCACAACAATGCAGTGGATGATATAGTTTTTTTTACCACATGTATGGAATATTATTTGTCCCTTTCACTGGATTTGATAATCATAACAGGTGTGTTACATTTGGTTATGCACTTTTGACAAAAGAAACCGAAGTATACTACACGTGGCTTCTTGAAACATTTCAAAAATGTTTTAAGGATGACCCGAAAGTGGTTGTAACTGATCAGGATAGTGCAATGCGTGCTTCAATTAAAAAGATGTTCAAACAAACAGGACACAGATCGTGCATGTGGCACATGATGAAAAAGTTAACAACAAAGGTATGCTTATATTAAAATGTATCTATGTTGATTTAAATGCAGTTATCTACATCTAACATAAAGCATGTTTCATTTTTAACCAAATGTAGGTTGGTGCAGTGTTATGTGCAAACACATATTTTAAAGAGAAAATATGTGAAATAGTTTGGACATATAAGATCACATCCGAGTGGTTTGAAAGAAAATGGAAGATGATAGTCGAAGAGTTTGGACTTGAGAATAATGAATGGTTCGATAACAGAACATGGTGGATACCAACTTAATTGTTAGATGAACATTTAGCTGGATTGATGCGGACTTCATCAAGGTCAGAGAGCGAAAACCATATTTCAAAAAATTTACTAGCAGACATTTATTGTTGGTTGAATTTTTGACACACTATGATACTGCCATGGAACACCAGAGGTATGTTTAGCAACTAAATGACTACAACTCAAAGTACACAATCCCCGATTGAAAACTGACCTTGCGTTAGAAAAGCAAACGGCAATGATGTACATACGATCTGTTTTTTACGATGTACAAGATGATTTGGTTGCCAGCTACGAGTGTCAGGGAGTGAGTCAAGAAAAGTTTGAAGATAGAGTATTCAATAAAAATTAAAGATCGGGAAACTAGCAGAATCTATAAGGTATGTTTTTACGCTACTGCAATTTTATATATTGGATACTGCATTTTAATGGAATCTTTTTTCAAGTACTGCGTTTTATATATTTTACCGATCTTTTTGTTTCGGGATCTTTTTAAGTACTTCATTTTTTATGCTTTTATTTATGCAATAAAACTTTTGGGAAGGTAGTTTACAACCCAATAGAGATTACTGCTTAATATACATGCAAGAAGTTTGAGTTGTATAGCTTATTATGTCGCCACATATTTTATGTGTTCTGTCTAGAGGACCCGCAAGACTTTCCTAAAAAATATGTGCTTTTGAGATGGTTGATAGAGGCCATATTGGAGAAGGAGAAGATAGCCGATGAACAACCTCATGCACCTAAAACCACTTTAGATGGAATAAGAGAGATGCAACAGATTGTTGAGGAAACTGCAAACAGGTTGGTGCATAACCCCGGGAATTTGGCTAAATACAAAGAACCGCTTCTTGAAATATTTGAAGAAACTAGAGCCGAATTCCCGACAACAACACCTATGGATAAGTCTCAAGCAATTTGTTCTTTCTTGGGAGTGAAAAAACCTGAAAACCACAACATTAAGAATCCAGATGACGTGAGGACAAAAGGTCACAAAAGTGACAAATCAAAAGCGAATGTTGCAATGGATAAAGCTGAGAAAAGAAAAAATCAATGTAAAAATTGTAAGCAGTATGGACATAACAGCAGGGGTTGTACAATGATACCCGAAGAAACAACACCTCAATTCACTGCACTCTATTTGGGAATCACCGCATATTGGACAATAGTCTATTTTACATTATAGTCAATGCATTTTAGAATTACAAAATACTATTCTCTTTAGTTTTTTTAGTATATATTGAGATGATCAATTTTAAGAAAGCTAGTACTCTAGTTGTGTTGTTGTTTTCCTTATTTTTTTCAGTATGACATTCATACACTACAAAATTATAATTATAAATTACATTACGAAACTAAAAAATGCAGTAATTAAAATTTTGTAAAATGAAGTAATTTGTTCATGTAAATGGACTAGTTACAAGTTTTTGATTCAAAAAACTATAAAAAAAAAATCACTATTAGGAAAACAAAACATTAAAAAAAGCAACTAGTTAGTATAATCTTGTAAACCATTATATGCCACAAATTCAAACTTTTACAAATTACCAAGTACCCTGAATTCTACCGAAGACATATAATATGATTTTTAAAAGTAGAATGTATAGAATATGATTTCGCCACAAGTTCGATACATTTCAGACCATCGGCCCTTTTATAAATGCAATGAGAATTAATTTTTAAGCTTTTCTAAACATTCTCTCCAGTAGTAGTAGTGATAAAACGAAATTTGATTTGCGGTTAAGCTTTATAACCCTCTCTTTTTCTATTTCTTATTTTTATTTTCTCTTCTCATATTTTTTAACTTTTGCAAAATAATTTGATTGGTTTTTACTTTATACAAAACTACTTTTATGAAATCAGTAACCCAGAAAAAAACTAATGCAGCACTACTCTTTTTATCGATTATTTAATTTTCTTATAATTGGTACAGATTCTCTTTTCATCATCTTATTAAGCTTTTCTTTATTTTATTTTTCAAACAAAAAAACCCCATTCTATTGCGATCAAAACTCCCCACTTTATTAATTGTTACCTGCTTTCTTTATCGATCCTAGCCTCTACTTTCCTTGTGTTATTATCATTCTTTGTTTCTTACTCTCTACAAAATATACCAACCTATTTTTTTTTATTTTTTTTTTAACTTTTATTTTTTCTTCTGCCTTGAATATTACTTTGCATCTCCATCCAACTTTTTATGCCTTCAATATCACGTATAATGCGGTGCCGGAAGTCGGTTGCCACAAATTAAAATAAAAATTCACTTTTGTTGCTGGCGTTGAAGATTTGTTACCGGTAACTTTTAGATGTCTTCAACAACGAATTAATTATTGCTTTAATCTTTTATTAGAATATTTATATGCAACAACGAATTAATTATTTGCTACCGTTAGCTCTATAAGTAGTTGATTAATTATTTGCTACCGCTAGCTTTCGGTTCATCATTAAGCAAAGTAAGACATAAGGTGATTATCAGACCACACAGAACAATATAACTTGGAACAAAAACTGAAAGCGCGCGTCATTTTTCTAACCCATTCTTTCTCGAGTCTCTCGTCATATTTTCTCTGAGGATTCGTAGATCAAACAGGAAAACGCCTCGTGAACTTTCTTGAAAGCCTTATTGGAATCTGCATGGGCATTGTTCTTTTCAGGATGAAACTTGAACGATAATTAGGTGTAGGACTTCCTAATGTCTTTAGCAGAATAGCAGATGACTTCTTTTTGACACCTAGAATCTTGTAATGATTTGTGGTTCGATTAACTTTAGAGACCAACACAGATCATCAGAACTTGATGAAGACATTGATCGATATTGACTGATAAACTTGAGAGCACTAGACATATTGATAGTGAGAAACCTATGCGATTTAGAATAGAACCAAAAATCTTTTTTCTTTCCGGACTTTCACATAATAATAATAATAGAAAGTGTAACTAACATACATATTTTGAATTTCTCTCTGACTTGGAACCCGAGCCACACTTTTCAAAAATTTCACTTCCGGTCGCCGGTTTTCGCAGGTGGCCGGAAGACCCTTTGACTTTTATCACTTTGTTCCACCTCTTTGATCAACACCTCGGTTTTGTTTTCTCTCTCAACTCCGGCTTCTGGTTTTGTTTCTTTCTTTCATCTTCGTTCATTTCTACGATATCCTTTCACATTTTCGGCGATTTATGCAGCTAACTCACCCTTCTCATATTCAAGTTAAGAGCAAGCTCAAAGGCTCCATTTTCAAGTGTCATTTGTCGCATTTCTCAATTGTTTTTTCTCCTCCTTTCTTCTCACAAAATCATCACTGATGTCTTCGATCTCTCAGTTCAATGACACCTCTAATTGCCGGTACTCTCTGAAAATCGTCTCCGCATCTCGTTGAGCCACCACTCATTCGAATTGCGTCAGCATTAATTAATTGTTGTTTCAGCAACTCCCCTTATGCTTCTGTTAGTTCATTCGGTTTTCCCTCTACTCACAGTCCTCAAGATGACTCCGGTAAACTTTTGTTTCCAACGTAGCAGGGTATTATTTTTTGTATTATTATTATTCTATTATATATTTAAGTTTTTGACTTAGAGATTTATCCTTTATTTTTGTTTGAAATTCATCATGTGAAACGTAAATCAAGCAAATTTAGCGGTCCTAGTGACCGATCTACCTTCACCGTAACTTTTCTAATAAATTTGTTCCCTCCTGGCGCATTGAACCGGGATACTTGTCAAGATGCCCCAATTTCTAGAACCAACTAGAACGTCGAAAGCAAATCTATCTCATTTAAAACTACCTCTCCATATCAACAACAAATACTAGGTACTAACCAGATATGTGTGTGTTGTATTGCAGATTTATGTCTACAAGGATCACTGTTTACTTGTACGCGGAATAAATAAAGAAGACAAATGTAATTAATCTAATCATATGCATTGTCTTCATCAACCTGTGGCTTCACAAAGAACTCGATGTAAGCAATGCGGCTAGGCGGCTGATAGCCAGCAGAATCTATATGTGGGTGAGCAGTAGATGGCCTTGCAACCGATACCAAGTGTTGGACTTTTAACATCCCACCTCTCCCAATGGTCAGTTTGCTTCCTCGGTTATCTTTGATAACACTGCTCGGTATGTTGGAAGTTGTTGCTCGAAGAAACTTGTACTTGTACCTTCAATACAAATACCGGTAAGTTGTGGCACAGCAGAAATCATCAAAACCACTAGCTGCCCGGTGAGGCAATGACAAAAAAACAAGCCGTACATCTCAAACAGGTAAGCGTGAATTTCTCGTATAGGAGGCAATTGATACCCATTATGGGTCAATTCGGGTTATGTTTTATCTCTAATGGGTCGAATGCATTAAATGAAAATATATCAATAAAATATATAGCTAAAAGGGAAACACATCATTGTCAATAGTTTGAAAGTCGTCCAAAGTGTTTTTTTAGTGCATAAACCTTCTACATTGTTTTATTTAAAGATTAGATTATCATTAACATAACATTTTTGTAATAATATTCAACACACTAATTAGTTATAAAAGAAATAGAAATTCCATAAAAGAGTGTTTCGGGTCAACCCAACCCATTTAGACCTATACACGAAATTACCTATTTTAACCCAAACTGATTTGACCCATTATCTAACCCATTGATTTTGCCACTTCACATTGCCAAATGACAATAAACTTTTCATCTTTTTCTCATCATTGTTGATTTAGCTTCAAAAATCTATGGTAAAGAAGGAGCTGGAGTGGACAACTGATGAGATAAATGTAGTGCTTGCTAAATAAGAGTTGACCGGAGATGAAAAATACATGCCTGTGAGACACAATCCGATCACAGTTAAATGCAACCAGTAGATCCATGTTTGCATAATACATGAAGTCTATCTGTAAGTCCCCATGGCCTTCCCCTTTAAAAGTAACTGATGGAGGAGTTGGTTGCAGGATTATTTGGATGCTTGATCCGGGCCATTCAAGATCATCGATGGCTTCTTTCAAGGCAGCCGACTTCAAATGAAAACCATGAGGTTGGTATCAGTTTGCAGTATAAGTCACCATTTTCAAAAACTTTGAAAAGAGAAAATAAGTACCTTAACAGTAAAACTGATGGGGCTGCTTCCTACAGGTTCAAAATTGTAGTCCCATGATATTGTATCAGGGATCCTAGTTCTGATCTCCGCATAAGTAGAAGTATTTAATGAATCAGTAGATCTAACAAAAGAAAAAACAGAATCATACTACAGCAGCAGATGTCCTCGGATACATGGAAGTTAGAACACAAATTTTAAGTAACAACATAAATAACAAGCAATTCTAAGAAAAAATGTCAGTAAAAATTGAAAGGCTTGTGTTAGTTCTTCAATTCCAAATAACGTGATCATAAGTTCTACTTTACCAATATTATGTTAACCTGGTTTTCTTATATTTTTTCACTGAATTTCTTTCTTGTCACATGTCCAACCGTAACACAGTTTTTAGTTTTTCACCACAGTGACTTAGTTAATGAACTTCACAGTCTCCTAAGTCCTAAACTATATTGCTAGTTTTCACATCGTGCTTTAATCATCACTTAATGAATACACAATGAGTCTACATTTCTCAGGTTACATTGCATAAACATGACATCGCTAAGATCAATTTCCACCTTGCCCGTAATGCAGTAGTGATATGTGTACCAATAAGTCTAGAAGTTAACTTCTCTAATATTCAAATTTACTACTTCAAATAAACAAATACAAAAAGAGAGAAAGATCAAAATGTACTTGAGAAGAAGCTGCATATCAGGCCCTGGATATTGAAACTCGATTGTGCTCGAGTGTCCAGGAATACAAAACGTGTTAAGACAATCTACAAACAATCCCAAGCTTACTCCAAACCTAGGCCGCCCGTTTGCACTGTACTCATATCGAACAAATAGCTACACAAAATAACCAACAAGCAACAATTATACTTATATCTCTCGTCGTACATCGTAAACCAGCTGATTAACATTCAATAATGTCAATTTAAGTTAAAATATATTCGTATATGAATATCAGTTTATACCTCTTTTTGTAGATACACCTTTGCTTGAAGACAACCGGTGTCTTCAACAATTAACACGATTCCGTGCTCGCTTAATTCCAAAACAGCATCCTGATTTTTATCAATAAAATAATTTAATTAGAATAGAAACCTAGGTTAGGGTTTTAGCAACTAAATTATTGCAAATTTGTGATGAAAACTGAAAAGAACCTGATGACGTTTCCATCTGACTGATGTGAGGGCATCGACTACGCCTTGAACATTATCGAGTTCACAGACCAGATCAGGTTCTGTCTCTACCGCCGATGAACTCATCCTTCTTTCGCGCCAAAATTGATTTTTCTTTTTCCTTGTCTTTTATCAGTTCCGATACCAAGTATTCGAATTTCATTAATGACCGTAAAGTTAGAAGTTATCGTATTAGTCCCCTAAAATTTCACTTTCGAAATGAATGTTAGAGTTACGAAAAATTTATAAAATGACCTAACAGTAAAATATACAATTGTTAAATAAATAAGCAATGATATGATTATAAAATAATAAATATACAAGAAAAAAAATACAAATAATTTGTCAATATTAAATTGGTTCACTTCTCCTTAGTTACTTTTATGCAAGTGGTAAAGAGTTTTTCTGATTTCGCCGGCAATGTTATGAGTTCATGGACGAGTGTTATGGGGTGGGTGGGTGAATATTGGTTGGGAGTGGAGGCTGGCAAGTGTCACCGTTCACCACCATAAACGCAGATAATCGGCAACCGATGTTCACGACACCCGGTCGGTATTTAGTGAAAAATTGATGGAAAATTAGAGATGGAATGTTAAAAGTTAGAGATGGAAAAATTGTAAAAAATTGATGTTAAACAGAGGATAAAGTTAGAAGATTTTGAAAAATAAAAGTAAAAAAAGTGAAGGAAGACTTAGAGCATCTACAACAAAAGTTTTTTATTTTTTCTGAAGTTTCTTTTTTGTAAAATCTTGTTATAGTTTTTTTAAATGGTTTTAAAAAAACTTGAGCTCCAATGACAAAATAATAACAATAATAATCATCCACCTAAAACAATTAAAACCAATCAAATTGAATTTCATGGAATGAGTGTACATCAATTGAATTTATAGAAAAACCTTTTACAAAATAGCTATGACAACATTTTATGGAATGAGTGTACATTAATGTTCCTAAACAATGGAATTCATTCATTTTATAAAATTTGATGGACATTTGATCTGTTTTACTAACATAACATATATCTTACGAGTATATAAATAGAATAAAATCTGATTCAAATTCTATATATTCTATCGTCATGAATAAAATGTTACATATATTTACTTATATGCATCATTTTTCGTTTAATTTAAATTTAAATACACTATTATGTGAAATTCGATATTTTGAAAATCGGTCCAACAAATTTCATGTTTTCGAGTCAGCACAACTATTTGTAGCAAAAAGATATGAATAGAAAAATCCAAACCTTCCCCGTGTCCTTTTTTCATCGTTTAACCTTGACCCCATCTAATCACCATTTTTCTTCTTCAAACACTTTCTCCACTCTTCCACCGAAAAAATAAAAAAATAAAATAAAATAAAAAATCAAAAATCAAAAATCAATTTCTAGGGTTTCAAATTTCCGTCAATGGCGCTCCCAAAACCCTAAATCAAACCCCAATTTCATCTCCATGGAACCTCATAGCTCTACTAACGCTACCGCATCCGCCGCAGATGGCGGTGCCGTCGTTCCACCGCCGGCGCCGCCTCCGATGTCGAGTGTCAATGCTCCTCCACCGTTTTTAGTCAAAACTTACGATATGGTTGATGATCCTTCTACTGATAAGGTTGTTTCATGGAGCACTACGAATAACAGTTTCGTTGTGTGGGACCCGCCGGAGTTTGCTAGAGATCTTTTGCCTAAATATTTTAAGCACAATAATTTTTCAAGCTTTGTTCGACAACTCAACACTTATGTAAGTTAGTCTTTATAGATTTTGATTTTTTTTCATGTTTGATTGGCATTATACGTTTCTAATTGCTAGATGTAATTATTATATGATAACGAATTTGGAGCTTATTTGGTTTATATATATGATGATGATGTTCACTAGGGTTAGGGTTCAGAATTTAGGGCAACAAGAAGATAAAATTGATACTCAGTTATGTTGGATTCTTGGTATGGATAGGAAATACCTGAGATTCTTACTTCTCAGTCAAAAAGGCTTCCGGTTTTTGTTTACTTCACATTATAGTTAGGAATTGAACTCTATCTTTCTAGATCATCATTTTGTTAGTTGAAATCGTATTTTTATGAAACAACTTATGGGAAACATTGAAGATGCTGATTCCTAGGTTTTTAGTACTTTTTTTCCCCCTATTTATTTAATTGGCTTTTGGGGTAGGGGCGATCATGAAGCTCTATAGAACTATAAATGGACCTTCCAGAGGTATTTTCTGACTCACACCCTTCTCTGAGATTGAAAAACAGTATATTTAAAATAGTACTCTTGTCTGATTTGTGTAATGACTATTGGAGAACGGGGTAAACATAGAAAGATACAGTTATGAGATTGGTGGCAGCTGTCACTTACCACAGATCTTGTAGTCTATTTTTTCCTAGTTTCTGTTCTCCATTTATCACTGCAACAAGGGACTGGAGTGCTGGTATACATAATTTTTTGTTTAACTTTTGGGTGTAAGCATAACATAATATCCCTGGAGGTCTAGTTATAGCTATATAAAGGTTCTTGATCTTCCCTATCCCAAAGGGGCAAGGTCGAACAATAAAGAGGAAAAAAGGAAATAAACACCTAGATGTTGACATCTTCAATGTTCAAAACTGTTGCACGAATGAGTCACACATATTGCCTCCTTCAAATATGATTTCAACTAACCAAAATTGATAGAAGAGTTAAACGATACATCGTAATTGACAGCTACAGTTTGAAGAAAAACGATCTGGAAAACCATCATCAACCAGAAATTGACAGTTATATATGTTTAACCTTAACTAATAAGCAGTCCTGTTTTCTTACCAATTGACTCACGACTACATTTTTTTAGAATGTGCTCATTAGTGTAATTAAGTCAGAAAATTGTATATATAGTCAACGAAATATATGCTCTTTATTTCTGCATAGATACATGTGTATGTTGACATATGTACGTGATTTTTAGCAGCTCCATAATTCATGGTGTCGTTTATTTATCAATTAGAGAGGGGATCCATACTTAACTAAAATAAGTACGGTTGTTTAATTATTAAATCCTCTTCGCCGTAGCATGGGCAAGCAGGTCCATCAATAAAGGGAGCCATTTACTTTTTCTCAAATCTGATTTATAATGAGAAAACAATTACCAGAAACTTAAAGTAGACTATTTTGCTATGGGGAAAAGAGATTAGTCCATGGTTATATACAGACCCCTCCAGTTTCCACATTTTCTTGTATCATGAGAATGAAACTGGTAAGCAATCTGTAAGATGAACTTTAGCTATTGAGGCTCTGATGTCCGTGTATGAGATCCATCAAAGTCAAGCCTTCCTAGATAGTTGCGCTTTCTATAATTTTCGGTCCTAAATCTGTCATACATATAGCATAATAGCTTACCATGCTAAATGCTTATACTTGTTAAATACAAGCTTGAGACATGTCGGATCCTCATTTATTGTTTCTTTTGAAATTTTAATAAACAGGGATTTAGGAAAGTCGATCCTGATCGCTGGGAATTTGCAAATGAGGGATTTCTACGAGGTCAAAAACACTTGCTTAAAAGTATTGTTCGCCGAAAATCAACTGCTGGTCATCATCCACCGCCACAACAACCTCATCAACAGACCTCCTCAGTGGGTGCATGTGTTGAAGTTGGAAAATTCGGTCTGGAAGAAGAGGTCGAGAGACTAAAAAGGGATAAAAATGTTCTGATGCAGGAGCTTGTTAGGCTGAGACAGCAACAACAGACCACTGATAATCAAATGCAATCAATGGTGCAACGTCTTCAAGGGATGGAACAAAGGCAGCAACAAATGATGTCATTCTTAGCAAAAGCAGTTAACAGCCCTGGCTTTTTGGCTCACTTTGTACAACAGCAAAATGAGAGCACGCGACTCATTACTGAAGGGAATAAAAAACGCAGGTATAAAGAAGATGCGGTTATTTCAAACGACCATTCTTCCGATGGACGGATTGTTAAATACCAGCCGGTGGTGAACGATGCAGCACAATCAATGCTCAAGCAGATCATGAAACTCGATAACACATCACCTCGTTTGGGTCCTTTCAGCTCAGGAGTTACTCTCCAAGAGGTCACACCACTAGGATCTGGTCAATCTTATTTACCTGCAGTTACAGGGGTGCTCTCTGCACCTCTAGAAGCAAATTCTGAAGTTGTTGTAGCGAATCATTTTTCAGATACAAGCCCACTAGTTAATGGTCAAGATTTACCGGATGTGTCTGACCTCTCACACTTGCCAGAAATGGTGCCAGATTCCAGCATTGACAGTTACATGCATCCCGAACCACAGAATCAGGAACTCCTGGACCCGAACATGGTTGACGAGAAACTTTCGTTAGACATCGGAAATTTCTCTCCCGATGCAGACATAGAATGGGATAATAGTTTGCTGACAGAGATGGAGAAGTACCTTAATTCTTATGACCCGACATGGGAGCAGTTTCTTGATCCGAGCCCTGAGGTCGATACGAATGATGAAATGGACTCGGGTTCAGCGGATGACCATGTCATGAAGGGAAATGAAAACAAAGCACCGGAAACAGAGTGTTCTAGGTCTCAAGTTCAGCAGCTTACTACACAAATGGGGCTTCTTTCTTCCAATACCAGAAAGACTTGATTATTCTTCAAATACCATTGGAGGTAAAGGCTCGAAAGTAATATAATAGCTGTTTTAGTTGTTAGCGTGTCGGCCCTTATTGGGAAGCTGATACTTGATTCTGCACAACTTTTTTTTTTTTTTTTTTTTTTGCATGAGGTATTTGTGTACTTACAATATTAGACACACGTCATGTCTGTTTTAAAAGAAAATGAACAGTTATAAAGTTTAAATTCCAAATCTTAAATGCACATTGTCGGAAGACTGAACAAACTTGGCCGGTCTATAGATGCAAGATGCTAAAAGTATGAAATTAGACCCAAATGATTTGCTGATTTGTTTGTACATGAATGCACAATTTGGTAGATTTTGAACAATGTTATGGATGTATCAGGTAGTTTGAAGGAGCTGTATTGAGCAAGATAGGGAAAGGGGAAGATGGGTTGAAAAATGGGGGGTATAAATATATGCGTACATTTGTACAGGTTCATAAAGCAGCAACATGAGATCTTTTGATGAAGCTTACTGAAACTAGGAGGTCAGAAATATATATCCGAGATAAGTGAGCTAAGTTATGCTGCTTTTTGCAGCTTATAGCTGATCACCTGGTGGGTTCGGGTTCATGAGCTCTCTAAGCATTTTCAGGGGACTGTTGCTTTTCTTCAAGTTTTCCTAATAGATTGTTAAATTTAATGGGCAGTTCTACTGTAATTTTGGGGGTTTTGATTCTATGTAGTTATGCACATCAGACAATCTAATAGCCCTAACATGAACAGGTGATATGCCATATCGGTTGTCCGTTTCTAAATTATGAATCTTTATATCCCTTTATGAAACTTGTGTTACGGGTTAGCCTCTTTTTCCAAAAGTTAAAAGCAGAAGAGGTTTTCTACTATCATACCTGGCAGTTATAGCTTAGCTGTTGGTTGACGTTTAATTTGGTTATTACTTGTTACTGGTTCTTCCCTCGAGAAGGTGTAACCGTTCTTTCAATATAGAGCGAGCTTGAAGAGGCTCTACATGAGAAATACTCTGGGAATGGTACAATGGTGGTCAATTGTAGTGTTGTATATGAGATCTTTAAGCCAAGCTAAAGGGGTGTCAAATTTTGAATATCGGTTCAATCTACTCGAAATCAATCCCTCTTGACAAAATTCACTTGGATCACCTTATATAATCATTATTATATTATATGTTCCTCCGTTGAAAATTTGCTTGAATGCGATCCTTTATAGTTTGAATAAGGATAAGGATCCAACGTTAACTCAACTGTTGATGTTAAAAATTCCAGAATAATGAAGTCCAAAACAATCAATTTTTAAAAATTAGTATCACTACTAATTTTTGGGCTTCGAAAGAGTTGTAAAATGTAAAATTGAGATGCATGCATTTGCTGATTTGCATAATAAAAGAAATCAAACAAGCATCATAGTTTAATACATTTACGTTACAATTGACATGCAAAATCGTTTTAGGGGTGTTTGGATTATCTTTATAAGGGGCTTTAGAGCTTATTTGAGGTGAAAACTTGTTTCCAATTGCCAAACACCTTTTAGCTATTTGATGTCAGAAGCCCATATTTTAGAAGACAATGAGATGGAGGTTTTAGAGCTGAGCTTTTTAGGCTCAATAGCTTATAAGCTATTAAGCTTAAATTCATCTTTAAAGCTGAACTGAACACCCCCTTATTATCACTACTCACAAGCATCGATTTTCAACGTGGTTAACCGAAACCATATAAGAGTATGATTGCTTTCGTTTTTGGTTGTTAGGCGTTTTTTTTAATACTGATTCTAGTACTACAGATTTTTGATGCTATTTGCTATGACTGCTAGATGCCTGTGGGGGCAGTGCCCAAATTCGAAGTAATCAATATAGAGTGCATAGTGCAACATACAGTTCTTCTTGAAAACTCCTGTTACTTCCGACATAAGTTTTTCAATAATTAGCAAACGCTGAACGTAGCACAAAATTAATTTGGCACTAGATCTTCACTTGAAATATTCATGGTGTTCATGTTGCACAAATAATGGTTGCATCTCTATTTTACCTGTTGTGGAAATGATCAACAACTTGGCTGCTTTGTGTAAGGTGTGTGGTTTAAGGGTGCAACTGATAAAGATTCACCACTAACACATTTCGTGGTCATTAGTACTTCCATGGTGATGTGGCCCTTGTGAGTTATTTTTGTTTATGTATCCACCATTGTAACAAAGAAACAATATATACTTAGAAGGATTATATGGTATACAAATTGATCTCTACAAGATGAGCTTTGGGTACTAATAGTGACAGATACATAAAAACTTACTAGATCGTACTTTGATATATATTTTTATTTTTATTTGCTTTCTATAAGAGTGGACACACAACCTCTCTAGGGCTAACCATATGACCATGCTTAAGAAACTCTACTAAAGCCACATATTCCCTACAAGATCTAACGAATGGATTAAATCGCAAGAACGGTGGAAAAAACATCCAACAACACGCCAAAATCACAAATCCTAGAGTCAAGACTCGGGTGATGGTTAGTGGTGGCTTGATGCTTTGACCGATGGTTTTCTTGATCACAATTTCTAGTCCAACCCAAGCCCCATGGATCACAAAAAATAGGTGATCTCCCATGTTGGAGAAACCCGTCCAAGGTAATAAAATACGAGTTCATGCATTATTCCCGATACAATAAATGTCACGAAAACTGCAGGCACTAATACCCAACTTTGTGGGATTACGTATCCAAAAATCCTTCGGACAGGAAGGTAAACTGTAGTACGTAAAATATTAGACACTATAAGATTCGACCTGTTACCCCAGAAGTTTTGTACGGATGCCTTATCACTACTACAAAAAGGATAATTAAGACCGTTTAAAAAGCTCTTACAGACCAGTTTTTCAACCGCTCTCTTTGGGGGAGGTCTAGTTGACAAAACATATGCAGACCGGTTCAAAAACCGGTCTCTTTGAGACATTAAATTGGCGAGTTTCAGCATGGTAACCGGTCTACATGCCCATAGCACAACCGGTCTCTATGTGATGTTTTTTTTTTCCAGAAACACTGATATATACATATATAAAATCAACTATGACAACAATAGCAAGACAATGGAACTGTGTACACATTGTATATGTACATATAAAACAAACTACAATATATTCAGAATTCCACAACACTAAGATTAATAATACATAACTTTACAAAGACAAAAAGCAAATATATACTACCATTAACATTTCTAACAAACTAAGGTTCCATTTAATCACTAGGTCAACAAAATCTTTAAACATTTCTAACAAAATCTCTCATCTTGCATTCAAATTTCAAAGCTTCTAGTCCTGAAAATAAACACACAACCTTAAAAGCAGGTCGATGCCTTGATCATGCCACTTGCCATAGCCATTCCGGTACAAAGACAAGTTGGGCACTTAAGCTGCAAAAATGAAGTGAAAATATATAGAAGTTTCAAAATATTGAAGATTCTTTAATGAATTATATATAGCTTAGGGGTTAGTAATTAAGTAAACTAAGAGTTGTAACTAGTTTGGCCTTTTGCAAATACCCAAAGATAAATTGCATCCCATAAAATAACAAAGACTTACTTGTCTTGATCAGAGTTGACATATGCAGATAGTCCATAAGTATTGCTGCAACTGAAAGTTCAACAAAAGTAAAGTATTAGAAATCTTTTACGCAAAATAACTTGTTACACTAGAAAACTTTACAGGATAGTCACAATTGCTTACCAAAACCGTGTCAAGACCTACACGTATTCCACATTGAATGTTGTCTGCAAAGTACTGTTCTTTGTGGATTATGTTGGCGATCTTGAGGGCATTTTCATTTACATCTTTGAATGGTTTGCAACACAATAGCAGCACCAATGTTGTCTACATCACATTAAAGCACTAACAACGGTGCAAGATAAAAACAAACATAAATCCATACTACAAGAATTCATCAAACAACATTTTATTTTGAGATCAATACCATTCATTAATGTAGAAAAAGAAGTATAGTCTATATCTCAAGATCACCAATTACATCATCACGCTTATTGATTTTAGCAACTATTAGGGTTAAAGAAATAATATAGTTTAAATTAATACAATCACAAACATTTACAAAAATAACATAGCAATGTATATAACTTGAAATTAGAGAAAGAACTAGTATTACACTGACTTTAGAACTTGAAGCTCGATGACCAATAGTATAAAACTCTGAAAGGCAATTGGAAATAAGCCAATATGATTGTGAAAAAGTATGAATTCAAAGCTATAAAATGGAATATTTGAAAACAGTTGCTTTGCTTTAATAAAAGATAATTATTCAAACTTTAATTAACCTAATAATGCAAACTAAAGGTACTTACTGGTAAATCTTCCATTTGTCGACTACAAAATAAAAATACAAACCCTAGGTGAGATCTATCAAACAAGAATTTTCTTAAAATCAAGTATACGTGAGTACCTTTGGGATAGCAACGATGGTGACTACTTTTGAAGTCAGATTTGATAAAAACGGTGGTCTGTGTAGCACCCTGTCTAGTGGTAGCGGTGGTGTTTGATACTTTGGTGCAGAACGATTTTAGGAGATGTGAGCCACAAAAGGAGAGAAATCAAGAGATTTGGGGGCGGTGGTGTCAAAATGTCAAATACACTGAATGGGGGGAAATTAAGGGGGAAAACCAAATTTTGGGATGAATTTAAAATTTTTGAGTGGGATTAGATATAGACCGGTTTTGGAAAAGGACCGGTTTGTAGCCTAAGAGACCGGTGGAACACATAAAGACCGGTTTAATATCTTCTAACCGGTCTCTATGTATATGTTTTAGAAACACAAACCTCTTCTAGACCGGTTTCTAACATTACCGGTTCCCATAAGGGTGTCTAAATGGTCCGTTTTGTAGTAGTGTATGTGGCTCATTAAATTGTGGCTTGAGCTCCACTCCAATAAGAGCTCTAGCCATAAAGGCGGCCAACCCTAGGAAAAACTCTAACATGACGAAAATAGGATATGCATAATTGAAAGTGTTTACTAAAGGATGTAATTTATCTTTATAGCCAATGAGTTTGATTGTGATCAAAAGAATTAAGATCTTAGTTACATAACATTCGGCCGATTTTTAGGTTGCTTTCACGTTTTCTTGAATTCTTGAATTCGGATTTAAGATTTTGATGGGTAAGCAAGCAATTGATATGAAATGAGAGAAAGGGAGACGAGGGTTTGAAGCCAAAGGGCCTTGACCAAATACAAAAAGGATGATCTTGAAGGTTGCAAGCCATGATATGAAGAAAAAAGTGAAACCACAGAGATGCATGGTGGTAAGGTTCAATGGAAGATAGAAAAAGAGGGGTATAATTGGAAATAAAGCCAAGAATCTAGTTGTACCTTGTGCGATAAACATACCAACAATATGACAATATAGAAGAGATGCCACAACTATGCACCAATCTACCATCAAATTCCATACTTCTCCTTCCATTAACTCTATGGTTTTGTTGTGGCTTCAAAATTAGATATGATGCTAAAATTGTATAATGCAAATAGGTAACACAAGTGAGTAATGCCATATATTTTTAGTCTACCAAGCTTTCAATTCATACACTAAAATTGATGCAAGCATTTGATTTTCTAAATGCTTATAGTTGACACGTATAAAGACATACATAAAGTTGAATTTTACTATTTTCATAATTTATATTATTAAAGGTAACTTAGACCATTTCCAATAGTAAATTGAAATTAATTAATTAGTTTGTGTCAATTCAGCGTCACATCAGCTATTTTCAAAATTGACTGAAACTGACTAATAATAGACTAACCACCCACCCCCATCCGTGTCATGGACCAATAATGAGGTCAACATCTTGATCGAAGAGTGGGAGAACGCTTCCCAAAATTGTCCGATTGAAACTTCATGAACGCAACAAAGTTTTTGACAAATCATACAACAAAAGTACAACTCCAGAGTTGAGGTGAAACATAATACAAATCAAGTGATCGTCAAATTGAACAAAACAAAATGAGAGTTTATCTAATATTCATGTTCGTAATCCAATGTTTTTTTATTATTATGATATTTTTTTAATTAGTGTAGTGTATTGTTTTATTTTAATTAATGTAATATTTTATTGTAATTAATGTAATATTTTTTTATTTTAATAAAATAGTTTTAGTTAAATTTGTGTTTTAAAAATTAAATAAAATAATGTGTGGGTCCCAGAAATTCAATTGAGGAAAGGACTTTGATAGGGTGTGTCAGTTTTGGAAGTGATTATGTGACGTTGAACTGACACAACTGATGAAAGAACTGACGAAAGGACTGTTGGGAATAGTCTTATACGCCGTGTGTTGTACAAAAGGGGATATCATATATTTTTCAAGGTTTTAATAATTACCGTCATTAAGAATTTGCATTTATGCTTAAAACTTTATATTAAAGGTTGTTGGTGTATGATTTGTAGTTAATATAGCACATCTAAAAATTATATATATCATTTTAAAAGACAAATTTTCATTAACAAAAGCCAAAATTGTATAATTTGTAGGTAACTCGGCCCTTTTCTGTAGGGGTGAACACACAAACCGGAAAATCGAATCGTAATCTAAATAATCGAATCGAGAAAACCGAACCAAAAGTGAAACTAACGGTTTGATTTTTAATAATGCAATAATCGAAATGTTTTGATTCGGTTTGGGTTGTACCTAAAAACCGAACCGATATTTAATTATATATTTTTGTTTTATAGTTACTATACAAATTTTATAAATTATTTTTAATTATTTAATGATGTTATCGACCGGCGAACTTTATAAATACATACAAAATCTACTACATCATAAACTTGTGTATCCTTGTTTTTTGAGATGAAATTTTGAATTGTTGTTACATTACATACTTGACTAAGTGTGTGACTAAGTGTGTGACTAAGTGTGTTATGGAGTATTAAATATTTGAAAGCATTAATTGATGTGTTATAATATAATGATATAATATAATATAATTATATTTACTTTTGCGTGTTTATATCTGTATAAAATACTTCACAATACATTTTTGTTTAATATTCTAGTACAACTTTTTAAATTAGTTCATAGTGTAAAATTCGACAATAAACCAAAATAACCGATAGGAAACTGAACCACACCTAAAAGATTATATCTTAGAGAAACCGAAACCAAAACCGAAACTAAAAGGTTTTCTTATTAAAAAACGAAATATTCGGTTAACACCCCAGCTTTTCTGTTCATTATTCAAGACAGCTTACGGCCCAACAAATTCAGGCCCATTTGAAATTTGTCTACCCGCCTAATTGCCTAAACATGCAGCGTAATCAGCGGATGACCAGGGCGGATCAGGTGTGAACAAAAAAAAATGAACCCGAAATCAAAACCGATTTTGACCAAAATCGATTCGGTTTTTACAAAAACCGACAGTTTGGAACCGGTTTGTATATAGCCGTTAGAAAACCGGTTTTACCCGAACCGGTTTGGAAAACCGATTTGAAACCGATTTTTGGAGCTGCACGAAAACTAGCCATTTTTTGACCGTTTATGACCGTTTGGGAGTGGATTTTTGGTGTTTTTTTGACCATTTTGCCATCCTAAAATTAGTATAAATAGATACTTTGGATATGGTTTGGTCACAACACTCAAACTTGCTCATTCTACTCTTAAAACTCTCAAAACGCTCTCTAACACTCTCAAAACGCTCTCAAAACTCTCAAAATGGCAACTCAATCTTCTTCAACTTCCGCTGGTGTTGGTTCTTCAAATGCACTAACTATTGTTCAAGTTTTGGTAAACAAACGAAATCCGGAGACTTGGTGTAATTACGACAAAGTGTTGTTGTCGGATGGTACGACTAAGACACATTGTAAACGTTGCGGGAAATTTTTGAAAGCCGACTCCAACTCAACGTTGAAATCACATGCAATACGGTATTGTGATGGAGTCAAAACTAATCCGGATGAGGGTCAAGCAACCATGTCACGGGATGGAGGTATTTTTACATACGAAGCGGAGCGGTGTCGACAAGCATTTGCGGGCTTTGTGATTCAAGAAAGTTTGCCGTTCAACCACTTCGACAACCCTCGGCTTACTATGGTGATTCAAAATAATCCTCAACCGCGATATAATCATGTAAGTCGTGTTACTCTTAAACGTGATGCGCTTAAATTGTGGCAAGAAGCTAAAATGCAACTAAAAACCGGTTTTGAAAACTTAAATACAAGTGTATCATTAACAACCGATGTTTGGTCGGCTCCTCATGGTTTGCCCGGTTCGTACCTTTGTGTTACTGCACATTGGGTTGATCCCGTAACTTGACAAATGATGAAACGTACCATTGCTTTTGAAGACTTTGAGTATCCTCACACGGGTCAAAATTTATTTTACATGTTACGAGATGTAATGAAAGCGTTTAAATTACAATAAAAGGTTTTTTCAATCTCGTTTGATAACGCGAGTAATAATACAGACGCCGTTCAAATATTAATACTAAAATACAGACCACCTTTGAAGGGCATTTTTTATCATAGTCGATGTGTTGCACACATCATTAACTTGATTGTGCAAGACGGACTAGCGGTTGAAGAAATAAGCGTAGTAAAAAAACGCGTATAAAACTATGTTACAAGATATATTTTGTAGGGATAAGGCTAGATACAAACATTATATGAAATTGTGTAAGGAAACAAATTCCAATTTTTTAACCCCTAATTGGGACATGCCCGTAAGATGGAATTCGACTTACAATATGTTTGTATGTGGTTTACGCCAACGCGACACTTTATACGTTTTTCATGATCAACTTGTTCAAAAAGGTATTGCAACACCATTTCCCTCCGAATATTGAGAGGTTATTCAAAAGATAACCAAATTGCTCAAAGTTTTTAAAACCGGAACTACTTTATTATCGGTTGTTTATTATCCCATGATTCATTTGGTACTTAATCAAATTTTTTTAATGACTTCAAAATTAAGCGAATACGAATTTTGTAGTGTTGTATATTCAAGAATGGTGGCTCCAATGAAAGCAAAACTAAGAAAATATTGTCAAGAAATGTCACCGGTAATTACTTGTTCCGCCGCATTGAACCCTTGTTTGAACATTTTCGGGGTGGAGTTGCTTATCGATAACATTCGTAACGATTTGGAGTTGAATGACAAGGACCCATTTTTTTCACAAAATATAAAAGACAATTTTAACAAATGTTATAAAGATTTATTTGGCCATTATTTTCAAAAATATACTTCAACAACTGACAGGATCGAATTGAATCTTTAGGGTCAATAATTATAGCAATTGAATATTTTATAGAAATACCGCGGAATAGTAATCTATAAATTTAGAAGTAAAATTAAATCTGTTTTAAGGCATAAATTAATAACAAGTAACAGCAAAGTAATTATCAAAAAGCTTCAATATTATTTCTTTGAATAATACGAATACACTTAAGTATCAGGGTTATGATTAACCTTGAAGCTTACAAATGACAATTATACAAGCTTATCAATCTATTGAATACACTTATGATGTTGCACTTCTACTCTTCTGAGATCTATTTTCTATTGAAGGTAAGGAGCTCTATTTATAGAATTATAGAGCTCCAATTACACGCTACAGTAATTAATGAAAAGAATCTTTCTATCTAATCCTCCTATCGTCTTGAGCCATGCTCTGCTTTACTGAGCGCTTTTTGCTTTTGCAGAGAAGATATTTGATTAGCCCACATGGTTAGAAAGATGCTCTAATCATAAACAGTAGAAACTTCTTGAAAATACACGGGCAGTACTAATTTCTGAAGAACAGTAGTAACTCCAACTAACAGCACTAACTCAAGCAGTAGTAAGTTATAAACAATATTAACTTACCCAACCGTAGAAACTTTGTACTGACAGTGGAAACTTTACCCGGCAGCACTAACTTTGTTCTACCAGTACTAACTCAATCTTTTCTACCAGTAGTAATTGTTTCTACTGGTAGTGTAAAACCCGGTAGCAGTAGTAACTTTTGTTCTAACAGTAGAAACTCCTCTTCATCAGTAGTAACTAGCAGTTGTAGTCTAACCAGCAGTATTAATCTTCGATCAAGTTCTCTAGCCATCTTTAGACCCAACAATCTCCCCTAAACTTAATCTGTCTCCTACATATTCAAGTTTCTACAAAAATCTTCAAATAAATCCAGGGATGCTAATACACTACCTTCTTCCTTTTGAAGCTTCAGACTTCTGATGTATCTGATTTAGGATCATATGAAGAAGAACTCTTGCAGTCTCTGAGTCTTCTGGGGTAATCAGTTTGACTTGAATCATGCATCTCATCAACCCCAGATTCAAGTTGTACTGTCTTTCAGTAAGCATGAATAGAAGATCTCCATTCTCTAAGGCAACTTGATGGACACCAGATCTTGGAAAGTACATCCAAAACTTAACTACTGAGAATCTACCGAAGATATGAGGTACTCTTTCAGGTTCAAACATCATGAGGAAGTATTCCCAGAATAATCTATTCAATACCTTCCTAACCTGTTTTCCCTCATACTTCATCTTTCTGACTTCATACATCTTCTCAATATCATCTCTATCTAATTTCTTCAAAATTTCCTGAAATGACCTGTAGAACTCTGTAGCTCCATCTTCCCTTGTAATCTTGGTCACTTCAGGTCCTTTATGCACCAGCTGTACATGATCCCAATCTACTATCTTTGGAGGCTTGGTAGCTAATGGATCTACCTTCACCCCATCATCCCTCAAGATCAGTAGACTAAGCAGCTTTGCTTCATTTCTTTCTAACTCCTCTTCTTTTTCTTCTTCTTCTCCTTTCTTCTCATCCTGACCATCCTTATTACTCATTTCCAACTTTTCCCTTTCAACCTCCTTTTTGTATAAAAATTCTAATCTGTCAAAATTCATACTTTTAAGCTCCCTATCTGGAATCAAACCCCCCAATCTCCCAATATATGTCTTTCTCAATTGGGCTTTGGTTGGTTTTTTGCTTCTCTTGGCAGCTGCCCTTTTCTCTGCCTCTGCCCTCTTCTTCTTCTCCAGCAGATCTCTCAGGGCCTGCTCCCTCTCTTCCTCATTGTATTGAGCCTGCTCTTCTACTTGTAGTCTGAGGGCTACCTCATGATCATGAGCCTCCTGCTCCTCCCTGGTAGTGAATCCCCCAAACTTTTCCTTAGATTTCTTAGCAGACTCTTCTTCAACTAATAGACCCTTTCCCTTATCCTTAGGGTCTATTTTGGGCATCTTACCTCCAGAAAATGTTTCTGTAGGTTCAGAGAATAAGACCCCTTTCTCCTTCCTTTTATATACTCTGGGCTCTTCCTTTGCACCCTTGGGCTCTGCCTCTTCACCCCTGGGCTCTGCCTCTTCACCCACAGCCTCTGCAGGCTCAGCCTCTGCTTCCTTCTCAACTTCTTCCTGAGTCACAGGCCCAGGGATATCTTCATCTTGTACCCAGATGTACTTCTTCTTCTCATCTAGGCACTTGATCAATAACATCTTTAGATCTTTTATTTGTTGCTGCTGTTGCTCAACAAACTCAGAAAGCTTCAAGATATCCCTGTTTTGCTTCTTGATTACTTGCTTGTGACTCTTCACCTCTTCCCACATGTACTCTAACATACCCGTTAATTCTTGGTAAGATCTATCCTCATTACCTTCAGGATGTGAATCCCTTGGTAAGTCATTGGAAGTGTTACCTGCTGTCTCAGGCCTAGCCTGATCAGCAGAGGCCCCTTGGTTCTTGGTACTGGGACCTGCAGCAGAATCATCTCCTAAAGGAGATTCATCATTTGCAGTTGCCTCTGGTTGGGTCTTATTGATGTTGACCATGTCCTGCTCTGCTAGTGGGCTAGAAGCAGTAGGGTCAGCCCTTCCAGAATGGTCACCCCACTCCTCATGGACCACCTCCTCTGCTACATTTGGCTGAGACTCATTGAGGGGAGGATCCTCAGGTTGAGCATGTTTTTGTTTCTTAGCTTTGGTAGGCTCGGAGGTCCCTTGTTTTCTTTTGGGAGCCTTACTAATGGATGTGGGTTGGGATACAGATGGGTTTTCTGTTCCCTCATCTCTAGTAGCAGGTACACTAAGCATTGTGGAAAATAATGCAGTGACCTTATTTGAAAATCCAATGTTCTGTCTCCTCATGTTAGAAAAAACTTTGGCAGTATGAGACAGAACTTTCAAAATTTTGGAGTGTGCATTTAAATCATTTATTTCTTCATTTAAGAAGATTTGCACAAACCTTGGATACATTAAAAACATTTTAGAGGATTACTCAATATTTCTGAGCATCCCATTAAAAATCTTTTCAGAAAAATTGAACAGTTGGTCTGTGGCTAGGCATACAATTGCAGAAGCAATTGCACTCCCAAACTCATTCCAACATGTTCTTTTAGTGGACAGGCACTGTTGGATTGTATGGATTAGAAATTTCCATTGGGGAGAGAAAAGTCCTTTGTAAAAAGTAAATTTTGTAAGATCCCCTTCATAACTCATATTTTTTAAATTTTCAAAAATTTCAGTGCCTGAAAGTATAGAAATACCTGTATTATCTCCTAGATGGAGATGGTTGCGGATAGAATCCTCTATGACCACCACCCGTTTGTCCTCTACCTTCGACACAATGAGTTTAGTGTCGTCGATAGATTCGATTTTGGCGTGGTTCCAGAAGGAGTTGATATGCTTAAAGTAGACTGTTGGGTTTACAGTCAAAGCATAGTGGATGTGACTTTCTTTCAAGAAATCGATGATTTCATGAAAGTCCGTCACATCCGGAGTTTTAACCAAATATGCGAGCATATTGTGGTTATCTACAATCGGAAGAGATGTAGATGAGGAAGATGACACCATTGATTTTGAATGATTGATTTGAAAGAGGTTGAGTTTGAAGGTGGTTTAGGTTTCTGCTGTTTTAGGCTTCTGCTGTTGAGAGAATGAAAGTGTTTTTGATACCTTGATACTGTTGTATAAGTAGTACTGCCAAGCCCTAGAATTTTGCAATCCGTAGAACTTTGAAAACAGTATTAACTATGCTAACAGTAGTAAAGTAGCACATCTATTAAAAACAGTAGTAACTTTCAACCAGTAGATTAAAAACAGTAGTAACTTTCAGCCAGTAGAAAGATACATACTAGCAGTAGTAATAGATAACCAGTAGTAACTTGATGCCAGTAGTATTTATAAACAGTAGAAAGTGTAAAGACAGTAGTAATACTCTTATAGTTCTATTTTGACAGTAGAAAGTGTATAAGCAGTATTAACTCTCACACTGAGTTAAAGAGCAATACTAATATTGCTAACAGTTTAACTGGTTATAAGCAGCACTAACATGATAAGGTTGGAGAAAAGAAAGAAGTGATTGAGAAAACTGAAAATAATGAGAATACTGAGCTTACTAAGCTAGCATCTAAAATTGGTAAAACTAAACTAGCAGAGGGTAAGAAAATGTTTGAAGAAAAGGCAAAAATGAATCAAAAATCTAGAAATAGATTAGGATATGAGAAAAAGGAAACAAAAGCAGTGAATAAAAGGCAAAATAACTGTGTTCATTGCAAATGTAAAGCAAGCTTCTCTTCACAAAACTTTTTGAGCCATAGAGGAAATCAAAGAAACTGGAACCAAATGCTTTCACAAAAATTGGGACAAAACTTTTCAATTATAAAAAGGAAGAACTGCCTTATATGTGGAAGATCTAATCATCTTCAACATGACTGTTTTTATAATCCTAAGAATACTCAAAGGATTGCACATTTAGCATGGAAATCAACTAACAGAGTCAAGGATACAAGTTTTAAAAGAAACTCTGTTAGTACTGGTAAAGAAATGAAAGCAAAGAAAGCAAACAGTATTAAAATAAAGAAGACAGTACTAAAAACAAATATGCATGTTAATACTGTAAGAACAGTTAATACTGTTAGGCATATTAATACTGCTAAACCTTTTAATACTGTAAATCAGTCTACTACTGCTTTAAAGAAAATAGTGTCAAAAACCAGTTGGTGTTGGAAACCAATGGCAACAGAAATTTCAAACACCAAAAGTGCATCAAAATCAATGACCTTCAACAGAGTTGAATTCATTGATGCACTTGTGAAGCCCAGAACCTCTCTGGTTTGGGTTCTCAAAAGAAATTATTTTTTCTTTCTTTTAAATGTGCAGAGCAAAAGAAACTTATGGCATATTGACAGTAGATGCTCTAGACACATGACAGGAAACAAGTCCAAGCTACAGAATTTCAAATTAATCAATGGTGGACATGTAGCATTTTGAGGTAATTCAAAAGGAGGAAAAATTACAGGAAAAGGTATGGTAAAAGGTGAAAGACTGAACTTTAATGATGTTTACTTTGTTGAGGAACTCAAATACAACTTGTTAAGTGTCAGCCAAATCACAGATAAAAGGAACCCAGTTCTTTTTACAAACACATAATGCTTTATTCTTTCTGAAGATTTTAAACTTGATGAAAGTAAAATTTTACTCAGAACTCCGAGAAAGATAATGTCTATTGCTGTGATTTGGCAAAATTGAATCCTCAACAAAATATACACTGTCTTTTATCAAAGGCATCAGTTGATGAATCTGATCTTTGGCATAGAAGGATGTGTCACATGAATTACAAAACAATCAATAAACTTGTTAAAAGAAAACTTGTCAGGGGATTACCTGAGAAGACATATTCATGTGAAAATCATTGTATTGCATGTCAAAAGGGCAAGCAACACAACTTTTTTTAAGACCAAAATTTTGAATTCTAATTGTTCTCCCTTAAATCTACTTCATATGGATTTATTTGGACCAACAAATGTAAGGAGCATAGGACATAAAGTATATTGTTTAGTAATCATTGATGACTTTAGCAGATTTTGTTGGGTCTTCTTTCTTAGAACTAAAGATAAGACATGTGAAATACTTAGATCATTTATTACTAAGATAGAAAATCAAACAAATAAAAAGGTTAAAATCATTAGAAGTGATAATGGTACAGAGTTTAAAAATCTTGAGATGGATAAATTCTGTAAATTCAAGGGAATAGAAAGACAATTTAGTGCTCCTGGAACTCCACAACAAAATGGAGTTGCAGAAAGAAGAAATAGGACACTAATTGAGGCTGCTAGAACTATGTTAGCAGATGCTAAGCTACCCATGACCTTTGGGCAGAAGCAGTTAGTACTGCTTGCTATGTTCAGAACAGAGTGTTAGTTGTCAAGCCTCACAATAGGACACCATATGAGTTATTCTTTGATAGAATACCATTGGTCAGCTTTCTTAAACCATTTGGATGTCCTGTCACTATTTTGAATACCAAAGATTACTTAGGCAAGTTTGAGAGCAAAGTAGATGAAGGAGTCTTTGTTGGATATTCCACTCAAAGTAAAGCTTACAGAATATTCAATCATAAGACCAAAATTGTTGAAGACACCTTAAATGTGACCTTTAATGAACAGACTGTTAATACTGCAGGAAAAGGTCCAGAATGGTTGTGTGATATTAATGCACTAACAGAATCTTTTAGATACATGTGTGGATCATCAAATGCAGGAATAACTGAACCAGAAGTTGCAGAGAAGAAAGAGAATAAATCAGAATATATTATCTTTCCTATTTGGTCTGTTGATCCACCAGAAATATCTCAACCATCTCAACAGGATGATGAAGAAACAGAAAAAGTATCTAAAACATCTGATACTGCAGAAGATCAGGGAAGCAATACCAAAACCTCAGAAAATAATGCAGGTGAAGAAATGATTTCTGAACCTATCTTTTCTTCTAACGAAGCAGACAGTGAAGAAACAGGAAGTCCAGACATGAATCTCACAAATTTGGAAGTTGAAATTTCTGTAACTTTTCAACCATCTGTAAGGGTTCAACTCAATCATCCTCTAGAGAATGTTATTGGGGATATAGGGTCTGCAATACAAACAAGAAGGAAAGTTGTTGTTCACCAAGATTCAGAAAGTGAAAGTTTTATAAGTGAATGTTTATTTGCAGCTTTTCTTTCACAAACAGAGCCTAAGAAAGTGGTAGAGGCTCTAAAAGATCCAAGCTGGGTTGAAGCTATGCAGGAGGAGTTGCTTCAATTCAAAATACAGGAAGTCTGGTCATTAATAGATCTTCCCACAGGAAAAAGACCTATTGGCACTAAATGGGTCTTTAGAAACAAAAAGGATGAGATAGGCATAGTGATCAAAAATAAAGCCAGATTGGTGGCTCAGGGGTACACTCAAGAAGAAGGAATTGATTATGATGAAGTTTTTGCTCCTGTTGCCAGAATTGAAGCTATAAGATTATTTTTAGCTTATGCTTCTTTCAAAGATTTCAAAGTTTATCCTATGGATGTTAAAAGTGCATTTTTATATGGCACAATTGAAGAAGAAGTGTATGTTTGTCAACCTCCAGGGTTTGAAGATTCAAAACATCCAGACAAAGTTTATAGGCTTGACAAAGCTTTATATGGTCTACAAAAGCTCCTAGAGCTTGGTATGACACTTTGTCAATTTACCTGCTGCAGAATGAGTTCAATAGGGGAGCTATTGACAAAACCTTGTTTACAAAGAAAATCAATAATGATATCCTTCTTGTTCAAATCTATGTGGATGATATCATTTTTGGATCCACAAAGGATTCTCTTTGTAAAGAATTTGAAAAACTCATGCATCAAAAGTTCCAGATGAGTTCCATGGGAGAATTAACATTCTTTCTTGAACTACAAGTTAAACAGCAGTAGGATGGTATCTTTATAAGTCAAGGAAAGTATGTAAATGATATTCTGGAAAAGTTTGGGTTCAAAGACGCAAAGATTGCAACCACTCCAATGGAAAAACAGAAGCACTTACATGCAGATCTTGAGGGGGAGGATGTGGATATTCATCTGTACAGATCTATGATAGGATCTTTATTATATCTAACATCTTCAAGACCAGATATTATGTTTGATATATGTGTTTGTGCCAGGTTTCAAGCAAATCCTAAATTATCTCATCTATATGCAGTCAAAAGAATCTTCAGATATTTAAAGGGTCAACCAAAATTGCGCCTTTGGTATCCAAAGATGTCATCTTTTGATCTTATTGCATATACAGATAGTGACTATGGAGGATCAAATATGGACAGAAAATCAACATCTGGTGGTTGTCAATTTCTAGGGAGTAGATTGGTTTCATGGCAATGTAAAAAGCAAACCACTGTCTCAACATCAACAGCAGAAGCAGAGTATGTAGCAGCATCAAGTTGTTGTGCACAGGTACTTTGGATTCAAAATCAATTGATGGATTATGGTTTAATTCTTTTAAATACTCCTATTTTTATTGACAATAACAGTGCAATCAGTATTATTAATAATCCTGTTAAACATTCAAAAACCAAGCACATTGAAATCAGATATCATTCTATTAGAGATTGTAATGAGAAAAAGTTAATTCAAAATTTTAAAGTCCATACTGATAATCAATTTGCAGATCTATTCACTAAAGCATTTGATGTTGGTAGATTTACATTTTTGGTTACAAGTATTGGAATGATTAATCTTTCGTAAATGATTTTTCTCATAAAACTCTATGGTGCTTGTACAAGGATTAATACTGATACACTAGTTAGTGCTGCTTATAGTAACTTTAATACTGTCAATATTAGTTACTACTGCTACTTATCAAGTACTGGTAGACCAATTAATACTGTTATGTATTATTACTACTGTCTTCACTAATTAGTACTCTATCCTATTTATATATACTATTTGTTTTCATTATTGAAAAAAAAAAAAAAAAAAAAAAAAACTACAAGAACTGCTAAACCTCTTAGTACTGCTTGTAATAAGTTTCTACTGCCTTGGTCGGTTAGTGCTGCTTATAACCAGTTAGTATTGTTAGCAATATTAGTACTACTCTTTAATTCAGTGTAAGAATTAATACTGCCGGTTGTTAATACTGCTTATACACTTTCTACTGTCAAAATAGAACTATAAGAGTATTACTACTGTCTTCACACTTTCTACTGTTTATAAATACTACTGGCATCAAGTTACTACTGGTTATCTATTACTACTGCTAGTATGTATCTTTCTACTGTTTTTAATCTACTAGTTGAAAGTTACTACTGTTTTTAATAGATGTGCTACTTTACTACTCTTAGCATAGTTAATATTGCTTTCAAAGTTCTACGGATTGCAAAATTCTAGGGCTTGGCAGTACTTCTTATACAACAGTATCAAAGTATCAAAAACACTTTCATTCTCTCAACAGCAGAAACCTAAAACAACAGAAACCTCAACCACCTTCAAACTCAACCTCTTTCAAGTTTTTCTAGACTTTTAACAGTTTTTGCCTCAACAACTTCAGTTTGGATTTCTTGTGTTAAGTCACTTGTATCTATTTTAGTCTTTTGAAAATAATTATTGTTATAAAGTGGTGGAACACTAGAGTAACCTAATCCTGTTTTAAGCTTATCATGAATTTGAACATTTAGAAGATTTTGAAGTTTAGAGGAAGCATTATCTAAATCACTTGCTTTTAGCTTAATGCTATCCTTTTCAACTTTAACTTCTATCAGCTTTTTATTGAGCTCATCTATCTTATCTTGTAAGCAATCTCTTTCCCATCTAGCATATTTAAGATCATAATCATACTCTGTTTCATTTTCTTGATATGATTTGATCTCTTTTTCAAATTTTTCAATGGTGTTGATGTATGCTTTGTTCATGATTTCACTTTTGTCAAATTCCTTAAGTATTTTAGCATTATGATCTCTATAATGTGTAACAGTTTTCTTACAAATAGAAGAACATAATTTGCTTTGTACCTCATAAGGAATTTCAGAAGAAGGTTCTGATTCAGTGATTGCCATAAGAGCTTTATTATGCAATTCTTGTTCTACATGGTCACTCCAATCAAACCCTAGTCCATCTTGTGATATAAGTGCAGTGGAGTTTTGAATTTGGATACTCCTGTTTTGAGTTCCATTTCCAGTTCTTTGATTGTTTCCTTCTGTGCTTCTGCATTCTCTAGCAAAGTGACCTAGTTTATGACAGTTAAAGCATTCAACTTTGCTTTTATCAAAACCTGCATCATCATCTCTTTTGTATGCAAAGTTGTTTCTACCAGTTCTTTGCATGAATCTTTTTGCTCTTAAGGTTAACATGACCATTTGCCATTTTAAGTCCATTTCTTCTAAATCATCAGGATTTACTTGTTCTAGTTCCCCATTAGTTAGTGAGGAATTTATATGACTAGTATAAAACGCTTCTAGAACTGAGTCATTTGATTTTTCATTGGAAGATGTTCCATAACTTATAGAAGTAGTTCCATATTGATTTAGATTTTCAGTTGTTTGTTTATTTATGGACAAAAAAACAGCATTATTTGAGAAAGTAAAGGTTTGTTTCTTGCCTTCAACCTCTGATTCAAATGATCTTAAATCATTATATAAGTCATCTAAATCCTTCTCATCAAGGTTTTTCCCTTGTCTCAAAGATACAGTGTACATGGTCCATTCTTCTCCTAAGGACCTTAAAAACTTTCCGTTTAAATCATCTTTGTCAATATTGACATTATGATTTTCTAAGTCTCCAACTAGTTTTGAAAATCTGTCAAAAGTTTGAGTTAGAGTTTCAGTTTTTATACCCATAAAGTTTTCAAATTCCCGTTTCAAAATCGATCTTTGAGTTTTCTTTGTGCTTTCATTGCCACCAAAACGTTTTGCAATTGCTTTCTAAAGGTCTTGGGCATCATCACACTTTTCAAAATGTCTTTGGTACTCATAAGGTATGGACATCAACAGAGTACTTAGAGATTTTAATTCTGTGGATCTTATTTTTCTTTCTGCATCATTTGTTGGTGGTGATCTAGGAATTCTAGAACCATCAGTATTTAATGCATATTTAGGGTCACATTCTATGACTTCTCATAAAGAGTAATCAGTAAGAAGCATGTATTGCTTAATCCTGGTTTTCCATTTTTCATACTCATTTGGTTTGAGCATGGGAATTCTTGTGGCCTGGACTCCATCACTAGTTTCAGAAGTCATTTTTATAAAGAATATTTCAGAATTTAAAAGACTTCAATGGAACAGTGAATCTTTAAAACAAATTTAAAGAAAAACAGAGATTAATAAAAAATTAATGGAACAGTGATTTTTCAACTTCTTTAAAATTCAATGCTTTTGAGACAGCGTTCTCATATCAATTTATAAGTTGATATCAATTAACAAAGCTCTGATACCAATTGACAGGATCGAATTGAACCTTTAGGGTCAATAATTATAGCAATTGAATATTTTATAGAAATACCGCGGAATAGTAATCTATAAATTTAGAAGTAAAATTAAATCTGTTTTAAGGCATAAATTAATAACAAGTAACAGCAAAGTAATTATCAAAAAGCTTCAATATTATTTCTTTGAATAATACGAATACACTTAAGTATCAGGGTTATGATTAACCTTGAAGCTTACAAATGACAATTATACAAGCTTATCAATCTATTGAATACACTTATGATGTTGCACTTCTACTCTTCTGAGATCTATTTTCTATTGAAGGTAAGGAGCTCTATTTATAGAATTATAGAGCTCCAATTACACGCTACAGTAATTAATGAAAAGAATCTTTCTATCTAATCCTCCTATCGTCTTGAGCCATGCTCTGCTTTACTGAGCGCTTTTTGCTTTTGCAGAGAAGATATTTGATTAGCCCACATGGTTAGAAAAATGCTCTAATCATAAACAGTAGAAACTTCTTGAAAATACACGGGCAGTACTAATTTCTGAAGAACAGTAGTAACTCCAACTAACAGCACTAACTCAAGCAGTAGTAAGTTATAAACAGTATTAACTTACCCAACCGTAGAAACTTTGTACTGACAGTGGAAACTTTACCCGGCAACACTAACTTTGTTCTACCAGTACTAACTCAATCTTTTCTACCAGTAGTAACTGTTTCTACTGGTAGTGTAAAACTCGGTAGCAGTAGTAACTTTTGTTCTAACAGTAGAAACTCCTCTTCATCAGTAGTAACTAGCAGTTGTAGTCTAACCAGCAGTATTAATCTTCGATCAAGTTCTCTAGCCATCTTTAGACCCAACAACAACAAATGTTTCTTCTAGTTCGGTTGTCACAATGTTTGCTTCATCTTCCAGCCAAAATCCGATGATTAACTTATATAATAGTTTAAGACAAGAAAACCATAAACGGACAAGGGGTGATGGTGACCAAAGGGCCACTAGTGAATATGGGAGATATACCGGAACAGATTTTTTGTCCACTATTCTACCCAATGAATCCGCACAATTTGATATTTTGGCTTGGTGGAAAGAGAGGGAATCTCAATTTCTCGTTATAACCATCATGACCCGAGATTTACTAACCGTCCAAACTTCTACGGTAGCTTCGGAATCCGCATTTTCTCTTAGTGGCATGGTATTATCTATACGAAGAACAAGACTCACACCGGCCTCATTAGAGATGTATATTTGTTTGAAGGATCACTTAGACGCCGCGGAACGTATACAACACGTTTCAAGTCTTGAAGGTGAAATGGAATACGAAGGAGATATACACGATGTCTAGGTGGAAGCGGGTATGGTAATATCACTTTCCGACGAGGAAATTGCTCTCGATGAAGCTTCGCGCGAGGCTACCTCCGAAGAAGATTTCGACTTTTGAAGATTACGCATTTGAAGATGTTAGAAGAATTGAAGATTAATAAAAGTTGAAGATTTTGAAGATTATAAATAAATTATGAAGACTTATTGGTTTCAATAATATTTTTATGAAGATTTAGAAAACTTTGTTTTAAGTTATTGTTAAGTTATGTTTCAATTCCTAATGTACTAATATTCTATTGAAAAATTATTGAAGATTACGTTGTTTTTTCCTAAAACGCTTAACGCTCGAAAAAAACATACTTATATAGACTTATTGGTTTCAATAATATTTTTATGAAGATTTAGAAGACTTTGTTTTAAGTTATTGTTAAGTTATGTTTCCATTCCTAATGTACTAATATTCTATTGAATTTTTTTGAAGATTACGTTGTTTTTCTCTAAAACGCTCGACGCTCGAAAAAAAAACATACTTATATAGAAAAACCGGTTTGGAACCGGTTTTTGTAACCGAACCGGTTCCAAACCGCGTAGGGTCGGTTTGGGTTTTTACCCCCTAAAACCGAGTCGGTTTCAAACCGGTTTTGAGCTAAACCGGTTCTTGACGGTTGATCAAAAACCGGTCCGGTTTTCCAACCCGAACCGGTTTGCCAAAAAAACCGGTTTTGTTCACCTCTAGGCGGCGGATTCGTAAAACGGAAAAGGGATCCCATTTCTCAAATTCCACCTGATCATCATCATCATCATCATCAAGTCCGTAATCCTCTTCGACTAAACTTTAATTACAATTGCTGTAATCTTTATGCAATCAGACTCACGGGAGCATAATTTCTCCTTGTAAAATAATATGACAGTTAAACCTTAACAATATATCCTATCTAACATTCCTCCATGTTTGTGTCGATGAGTAGTTCATAAGTTTGTTGCAGCATCTTCAAATTTGTGATATATTGATCTGTAACTAAAAATATGTTGACATATAATTTTTGAACAAGTTGACTAGAATGAAAATTGGACTTATTATTTTATTTTTCAAACATTCTAACATATCCAGGAGCTTGTATATTATTTTCCTGCTTTATTTTTTTGACAATTAGCAGACGCTGGAACATAGCACAGTTTTAATTAGCGCTTCATATTTGCTTGAAATTTTCATGGTGTTAAACTGTTAATGTTGAATTATTGTAATGAATTTAATGATCCCCTTCTAGAGGTACATATATACTATACGAACCACTTTTATCTGTGTCTTACCTGTTGCAGAAAATCACCATTTTTCATTTGAGAAACATGTCTTAGATGAGAGAAGTTATTATTTTATATCTCAGTAGGCCATTGTACTTTTAAATCTTGTCCCAGTTAAGTCATTATGTAAACGGTTGACTGGTTAACTTTTTGAAAGTTATTCCAGAAATCCAGGCGAGCTTGTTCAACCTCATCACGCTCTACCACAGTTCCATAGTCAGGAAACTCAGCTCCCATGTTTGCGTACCAATGAAGTTGTTTTTGGTTTAAAGGTATGGATTATCGCTCCCATCTGATATCTTTAGCTTTCACATTATATCTCTGAATTTTATAACTGTTACTACTGCTACAATTCAAGCTATCAGTGAACCCCCAATATACAGGCACACACATGAACTTTGTTTATGTGTGTGTGTCTCTAGTAATATAGGCTTCTAAAGTTCAAGTTAACACGATCACGTTTTTAGAAAACCAAAGTTGGTGAGAGGTTGCCATTGGGTTCTCCCTTTTAGCTCATATCAATTGTATCACTCAATTGTTATTCTAGGATGCATTACCGGATTGTCCCTTTCTTCTTATTTTTGCTTTGAACCGTGGTTTTGGATACTTTTTGGAATAGTAAAAGTGATATATTGGTCATTGTTTTTTCATAGCACTAAAAATTAAGTTATCTAGTTTTAGAGGTTCACTATCGAGCTACTGCAAAGTGCAAACAAATAACAAGTTGCACATAGCTTGACCGCGTTGACATGAAGCAGCAGGTGCAATAACCATTTTAACAATTTTGGATTGTCTACAAAATACTGTTTTTGGGGCCTTTGAGGCTTCTTTTTAACTTACTTCTGTTGATTAGCTTCTTTGTTTTGTTGTTTGTACTTTTTATAGCTTCTTTCTAGATTTAGATTTTTCATTAAAATACTTTTGGCCGTTAAAAAGGAAGTTTAGAAAATACCTCGAGGGCCTACTACTTAGTTAATTGGTCAGGTGAATGGCGAGGACAACCGTAATTAGCATACCATTAATTGGTATATAGTTACTAAACTCTTTGATATTCCATTTTATTGTAATTATGAGACCTTTAACCATTAGATATATATATTTGGTGGTTTATTAGGAACAAATGGTGGATTTATCGTGCAAGAGTTCATGGATTGTACTTCAATGCAATTAAGATTAGTTGGGACTAAGGTAGAAGCTTAAGAGTTATTCCATGACATGTTTAGAGAAAAACAGCAAAACAATACTCACACATGCATTAATCTTGTCATTACCAAAAACAAAAAAAAAAAATGCTTATATTTTGTCACTGAAAATATAAAATTAAAAGTAATCAAAATTAATTATTGTGCTTGTCCTGCACTTTATAGAAAGTTAGAGGGGTTGGTTTTGCTAATTACTAGCAATGAGGGTTTTTATTGTAAATAAAATTAGTATGCACCATGATGTTACCAAGGATATACGTGTGCAAGGAGCACAATTTACAAGTGATCATACTTGACATTTATTGATATATTTGTGCAGAAATCTTCAAATGATGGCAAATCTCTTTAATATTGCTTTCAAACGGGAAGCTTGGAAACACTACAATATCAGTTTGCAACACTACTATATCCTACTTAATCTATCTTTAGACAATATTTTTGAGAGTTATATATCATAACTTCTGTTCCAGTATATTATTTTGTTATTAGATTATGATATCATAATCTCTAATTTCTGTGAGTCCTCCAAGAGCCCACCAGGTACTGTATACAAAACACACACCCCATTCTCCATACCTAATAACTATGGCTCTTATATGTTACGAAAATGTAATTTTAATAGTTTTAGGAATCTAATGCTCAATTGAGAAACAAACCATGAACCATCTGGCATCTGCATATTCTCCAAGTATCCACATGCCTTTGTAAGGAGACTTTCTATCTCTTCCCTCCTATGATTAGGATAACACTTCTTAAACAGAACCAGGGCCTGCATTGCTGATGATGCGCATTCAACATACCTGATCGACAACTATTATGAGTCCCTTAAGTGATTGATACGTACGTAAACCAGAGAAGACATGAAAGTAGTGAACTGCAATGAGTCTTACTCATGCTCAACAACAATGTCCTCAAAGAACTCTGTAGGGTTGAGTATCTAAAATGAAACAGAAGTTTAATAATTAAAGAAGCATAGCGAATGCACGATGGATCGGAAGATAAACAGTTACTCGTGATCTAGATACCTCCAACCACTTTGATGATTCTGCTGGTTCCCATCCTGATAAGCCACCAGTTTTGCTCTGAATCATCAACAGAGTCAAAAGAGACGCCTTTCAAGGTTCCCATTTCTAACGATCAAAATTTCATTTACTTATTCTTTATTTTCTTTATGTCCACTGAATTTTATGTAACCTTCCAACTATTATACATTGAAAATTTTCTACCAGTGATTCCATGAAATGGAAGAAGACAATTAGATATGCCAAAGAAACAGCAAAAGCGATTTTAAGCTTGCCTGTAAGGAAAGTATTATATTGACGGCATCGTTAAGTTGCGCAGGCTCCATCTTCTTGCCAACAATTTCTGAGGGTAACATTGACAATAGGAGGCAACACTGAAGACATAAAGTAAGTATAATTAAAATGCTGTTCTGTATTGTGTAATTATTTGGTTATGGAAAATTATAGAAATACCTTCAGTCCTTCAGCAGTGCAATCCGTAACCTGCCATCCGTGGTCTTGATCTGAAAAGGTCCATGACCCTTTAGATATATGGCGATACATGCTTTTAAAGTCGCCAGAAGGATTTTCCCTAACCTAGAGTTAAAAGGGTTTTAATCTGGAATGAGTCCAAGTAGAAACTCATCTTTAACTAGTAATTCAGTTCAGAAAATGCTTCCTAGTTTGATTCTGGATACCTGTGAGGCTTTTATAAAATCATGTCCGTTCATCAGGATCGGGCCAATCTCGTGGGTAAGATCTGTAGCCAGCAGGGCTTGAATGGCAAGACTTGCATCCCACTCTTGACTGCCAAAACTCTATATCAAGACAAACCCATAATAATTCGCAGTGAGATCATATTAATTGAGTGTTTGTATATATCATGTATCATAAGAATCATAAGAAAAAATAAAACTTTTTGATTGAGTTGGTAGTGTCAGGATCGACTTGATCAAGATCAAGATTAAGTTTTACTATGCTTGAACTTCTTAATAAGAAATTTGCGGAATAATACTTGTTAAGTTTGGAAGTTGTATGTATGTTTTGTATGGATGTTTGTATTTCAATAGACAAAGAACAATAAAACACACACGTTGAATAACAAAAACTCCAATATTATTAAGATTAATAATACGAATACACTTGATTGTATTAGGGTTACAATAACCTTGAAGCTGACTAAACTATGTGTATTTTTTTATTATGTACTAGAGACACAAGGATGATATTTATACACCAGGGCATCTGAGCACGCATGCTGTTAAGGTATGGAACTCTACTTATAAATTGTAGAGTTCCAATTACACGTTATAGTAATTAATGCATATAAGTCAAACTATCTAAGCATGTCTTGAAGCCGTAAAGCAACCCATGCTTTGTCGTGCATGCTTTGTCAAGATTAGGTAACTGCAGACCCATGTGCGCCGTATATCCTTTGGACAAGGTCAGCAGTAGAAACAATGGAAACTGGTCTAGCAGTACTAACTCCACAAATCATACCAGCAGTATTAATCCTGGAATCCTACTAGCAGTACTAACTCTGAGATTCTTCTGGCAGTACTAATCTTGTTTTTGCTCCAGCAGTAGAATCCATGGAATGAACCAGCAGTAGAAACTTTGGATAGCAGTACTAACTCTTGACTTGCTTGGCAGTACTAATTTATTATATCCCAACAATCTCCCCCTAAACTTATGCTTTCTTCCCAACAGCACTAAGTTTCTCCAGATTCGCCTTTTAATCAGATTGTGGTTCACCTCTTCTGCTTATTCATTCTTTCCAGATAATCTTTTAATTCTTTTACCAAAACTGCTGCAACAATCAGATTTGAGCATTTGACCTTGAGCATTAACATGCTTTTTATTACAGCAGGATTCCAAGGATATTCTTTGCCCATCAAGAAATATCCTACACCTCCATCTACCTGGCCTATCATATGTACTCTACAACTATCAAAACAATACCAGTAGTTGGCAGGTGAGAATGCTTTCATAAATATTCTCATTTCAGCTTCAGGCAAGTACATCTGCTTCAAATATTCGAATAGTTGATGATCATCATCATAGCCTCTCTTTTCACCAAACTTCTTCAAGCCTACTTCAAACATTTCATCCAAGTCTTTTCTTCTAAAAACCTTGAGCATTGAACAGAAGTTTCTGTATAGCTCAGATGACCCTCCTGCTCTAACAATTTTATAATACCTCCTATTTGCACTATCCAGTGTTTGGTACCAATCTATGATTGGATATTCCACCTTCAAGGGCTCACAGTCGGCTGTATCTATGATTACCAAACTTCTATTACTGTTATCCTCCTCTCCTTTATTATCTGTAGATGGCACCTTAGTGTGCACATCTTTTTCATCATTATGCTTCTTCTGCATTTTCTCAAAGTATCCTTCACTTTGTATGCTCTGTGCAGCATCTTTCTTTCTCTTGAAGGTTTTGATACCCTGCTGAACAGGCATATCATACATACCCTTCATTTCCCTTTCCCTCTCCATCCTTATATCTTCTGTTCCCTTCTTCATTCTTTCTTGCTCCCTTTCATACATCCTCTTTAGATCTTCAAATTGGAGGGTTGCTAGGATTTTTACATGAAATCCAGCTCCCTTAAGGAATGTAATGAACTCCTTCTTCAACTGAGCCTTAGTCTTTGGCTTTGCTTTCTGTTTCTTATATTTAGCCTCTGACTCTCTCATTTTCTTTTCATTTAGTAGCCTCTGTAGCTCAGCTTCTCTCTCTTCCTCTGTATACCTCATCCTTTCCTCCTCCTGTAGCTTTCTGGCCAATTCCTCATCAGCCTCTATTTGATGTTTTCTTTTCAGAGGTCTGACTTCTTCAATCATTATCCCTTTACCCTTATCTTTGGCCCCAATCTGCTGTGCTTTTCTTGTCGCTGTGTGTTCTGATGGTTCTTGGATGCTCACACCTTTTAGCTTCTGTTTTTCCTTTTCTTTTGGGCTCTCAGACACCCTTATCAATACCTCAGCAGCAGCAATCTCCTCATTAACTACAGCAGTACTAACTGGCTTATTTATCCGAGCAGTACAAACTGCATCTGCACTGGCAGTACTAACTGGCTCACCAAGCCCAGCAGTATTAACTCCTTCTGCACTGGCAGTACTAACTCCAATACCAACAGTAGTAACTGGAGCAGTATTAATCTTTTCTAGCAGCATTTTCACCAACTCATTCAACCTGGAGATCTCATCACCTTGAGATGCTAGCATTTCCTTCTACCTAGCCACCTCCTCAGATAAATTGGTACATAAAATCGTCAATTCATTTAGTGATAAGCTATCCTCACCATTTCCAGAAGTGTTACCCTCTCTTAATGGATCATTGGAAGATTTAGCTAGTGTCTCAGACCTAGTCTGAGCATCACTAGCCCCCCTTGTGGTTTCTTGGCACCGGGGACCACTGAATGCATTGATATCCACTGGATCTTCTGCAATAGAAGAATCCAATGGAATCTCTGCCTCCTGTGTTGCCATGGATTGGGTCCTAGTTCCAATACCACTGTCCTGTTCTCCCAATGGGGCAGAATCAGTAGTGGCAGCCCTTTCCATATGGTCACCTACCTCTTCATTGACCACCTCATTTAAATCAATTGGCTGATGCATCTGAGGAAGAGGAGCCTCAGATGCATGTTTCTTAGCCCTTGTGGCTTTCTTGGAGGTTGGCTTGGAGTCCCTTGTTTTCTTGGATTTGACAGCAGATGTGGGTTGAGAAGTAGTGGGTATGGCTACTTCTTCATCTGCTGTGGAGAGTGCACTAAGCATATGTGCAGTCAAATTTGTGACCCTCCCAGAAAAAGTGGTACCTTTAACTAACCCTGTTCTCCTCATGTTTGAAAATAGTTTTTGTGTATGAGAGAGGAGAACAATTTTACCACCAACTCTTGGTAGGTTAGTTAACTCATTATCAAAAATATGTTGTAAAAACCTTGGATACATCAAAAATTTTGAGTCGGGATGTTCCAGGTTATACAACATTCCAGTGAAAATCATTTTTGAAAAATTGAACTTCATGTTATTAGCTAAGCAGATCAAAGCGGAGGCTATGTTACTGCTGAACTGATCCCATGAAGTCCTTTTTTGAGATATACATTGTTGCAGGGTATGAATTAAAAATTTCCACTGGGGAGAGAACATGGATTTCCAAAAAGTTAGTTTATTCAACTCCCCCTCATACCCTAGCAACAATAGATTTTCATAAATTTCAGATACAGATAAGCATTCGATACCTTCTTCATCGTGGAGTTGAAGATGAGCACGAATGGATGCTTCTGTAACTTTGACATTTTGCCCTGCAACTTGACCAATAATGGTAGCCACCCCATCGACTTCTGTCTTTTCAGCAGAAGTCCAAAAATCGTTTATATGTAAAATAAAAATGATAGGGTTGACAGAAAGTGCTACCATTAAGTTGCTATTTTTAAGAAAATTTACAATTTCATAAAAATCTTCTGCTCCTTTGGGTTTTAGCAGATAAGCACGCAAATTGTGCTTATCGGCAGTTGGTAAAACAGCGTTAGAAGATGGAGAAGAAGTCATTTTAGAAGTGAAAGTTGAAAAGTTTTCTTGTGAAAAGATGAATTGTGATCGCTTTTGGTTGTTTGAGATTAACAGTAGGTGAAAAGCGAATAGTGAAAAGGTTTGCTATTTATACTATTTGAAAAGGAGCAGCATTAAATGCCCTAATTTTAAAATAGAATAAATTGCACTAGCAGTATTAAATTAGAAATTTTGTACTAGCAGCACTAAAACATGCCCAGTACTAAAATTATGTTAGCGGTAGAAACCGTTTTATCACAACCAGCAGTACTAATATAACTAACAGTACTAACTAGGGAAAGCAGTATTATTATATATTAGTTACAGACAGCAGTATTAATAATGACTAACAGTAGTAATGGAAACTACATTAGCAGTATTAATAATACTAATCACTAACAGCAGTACTAAATGAGGATTACAATATCAATACTGTCAGTGCTTAGGAGTAACAAGCAGCACTAATGTTGGCAGTAGTAAGAATACTTTTATCCTTAAGTAGTAGAGCAGTATTAATGACAGTACTAATTTTATCAGCAGTATTAAAATTACTTATCAATATTAACACCAGCAGTACTAAAAGTAACAAGCAGCATTAGTATTGACAGCACAAAGAATACATACAGTATAAATTAGTGGATCAGTATTAACCCGTTAAGAAGCACAAGGTTTTGTAAAGAGCAGTATTAATCAAAGATTTATGAAGAATTTATCATGCCAATACTTGTAACCAGGAATGTAAATCTACCCACATCAAATGCTTTTGTGAACAGATCTGCAAACTGATTATCAGTATGAACTTTAAAAATCTGAATTAATCTTTTCTCATTACAATCTCTTATAAAATGGTATCTGATTTCAATGTGCTTAGTTTTAGAATGTTTTACAGGGTTATTTATAATACTGATAGCAGAGTTGTTATCAATAAAAATGGGAGTATTTAGAAAGGTCAAACCATAGTCCAACATCTGATTCTGAATCCAAAGCACTTGAGCACAGCAACTTGATGCTGCAACATATTCTGCTTCTGCTGTAGATGTAGAAACTGTAGTTTGCTTTTTGCATTGCCAGGACACAAGTCTTCCTCCCAAAAATTGACAACCCCCAGATGTAGATTTTCTATCCATATTGGCTCCTCCATAATCACTGTCAGTGTATGCAATCAAGTCAAAGGAAGAATTTTTAGGATACCAAAGTCCCAGTTTTGGTTGACCTTTGAGATATCTAAAAATTCTCTTGACTGCATGAACATGTGACATTTTAGGATTTGCCTGGAATCTAGCACAGACACAAACAGCAAACATAATGTCTGGTCTGCTTGAGGTCAGATACATGAGGGACCCAATCATAGATCTGTAGAGGTGTTCATCAACATCCTCCCCCTCAAGATCTGCATGCAATGGTTTGTGTGTCTCCATTGGAGTGCTAGCAATCTTTACATCTTTGTATCCAAACCTCTCCAGAATGTCATTAACATATTTTCCTTGACTTATGAAGATCCCTTCTTTCTGCTGTTTAATTTGTAATCCTAGAAAGAAAGTCAATTCTCCCATAGAGCTCATCTTGAATTTCTGGTGCATAAGAGCTTCAAATTCTTTACAAAGACTATCCCTTGTTGAACCAAAGATAATATCATCTACATAGACTTGAACTAGTAGGATGTCATTTCTAATTCGTTTGATAAACAAGGTTTTGTCAATTGCACCTCTTTTGAAACCATTCTCCAACAGATAAACTGATAAAGTATCATACCATGCTCTAGGAGCCTGATGCAGTCCATAAAGTGCCTTGTCCAATCTGTACACTTTATTTGGATGCTTGGGATCTTCAAATCCTGGTGGTTGGCATACATAAACCTCTTCTTCAATAGTGCCATATAGAAATGCACTCTTCACATCCATCTGGTATACCTTGAAATCCTTAAAAGAAGCATATGCCAAGAACAACCTAATTGCTTCTATTCTAGCTACAGGAGCAAAGACTTCATCATAGTCAATGCCCTCTTCTTGAGAATATCCCTGAGCAACCAGCCTTGCTTTGTTCTTGATCACAATGCCTCTCTCGTCTTTCTTGTTTCTGTATACCCATCTTGTTCCAATAGCCCTTTTTCCTTTTGGAAGATCCACCAATGTCCAAACATCTTGAATCTTAAACTGAAACAGCTCTTCTTGCATTGCTTCAACCCAACTTGGATCTTTCAAGGCTTCATTTGCCTTCTTGGGCTCTATCTGAGATAGAAAACAGACAAATAAAGAAGTATTGATGTCTTCTTCATTTAATCTGGCAGATCTTCTGGTTTGCATTGCAGAGTCAATATCACCTATTACATTCTCCAATGGATGATAGGCTTTGTATTGTTGATACTGACCAGTAGATGACATAGGAATCCCAGATTCCAAGTTTGTATCATTTTGTTCTATGAGAATGCTAGTCTCAGACAAGGATAGACTAGTTGGATCTTGATTCTCATCTACATTTTCTTCTGCAATTTCATCTGCACTTCTTTCTGCATTCTCAGATGTATTCACACCATTTACTTCTTCTTCTGGAAGCATTTCAGGATCTGAGGAGGTATGGCCATCATCATAAACACCATACTGTTCCTGACTTGATGTGATTGGTTCTGAACTCTGAGCTTGTTGTTGTGGAGGAGGATGAACAGCTTCAGGTGAATCAGGTGACCAGAAGGGTAGAGTGATGTACTCTAATGGTGTATCTTTGTTCTGGTTAGCTGCACTTGATTCACCAGCATTTATACCTGCATTTGATGACTCATACACATATCTAAAAGATTTGGTTAGAGCATCAATATCAAATAACCAATCTGGACCTTTGCCTACAACACTAGGTGTATGTTCATTAAAGGTCACATTCATGGTTTCCTCCACTATTCTAGTCCTATGGTTGAATACTCTATATGCTTTGCTTTGGGTAGAGTATCCAACAAAGACTCCCTCATCAACCTTGCTCTCAAACTTGCCTAGGTGATCTTTGGAATTTAAGATAGTAACAGGACATCCAAATGGTTTTAAAAAGCTAATCAAAGGTTTTCTTTTGAAAAACAATTCATATGGTGTCCTGTTATGAGGCTTTACTACTAGTGCCCTGTTCTGAACATAACAAGCAGTACTAACTGCTTCTGCCCAGAAAGTCATTGGAAGTTTAGCATCTGCTAACATGGTTCTAGCTGCCTCAATTAGTGTCCTATTTCTTCTTTCTGCTACTCCATTTTGTTGTGGAGTTCTAGGAGCACTAAACTGTCTTTCTATTCCTTTTGTTTCACAGAATTTATTCATCTCATGATTCTTAAATTCTGTTCCATTATCAGACCTGATGACTTTAACCTTTTGATCAGTTTGGTTTTCAATCCTAGTAATGAATGATCTAAGCATTTCACCTGTTTCATCCTTGGTTCTAAGAAAGAATACCCAACTAAATCTGCTAAAGTCATCAATGATTACCAAGCAATAAACTTTCTTTCCTATACTACTGACATTGGTTGGTCCAAACAGGTCCATATGCAGTAGATGTAAAGAAGAAAAGTTTGAGTTCACACCTTTGGTCTTATAAGAAGATTTGTGTTGCTTCCCCTTTAAACATGCAACACAGTGGTCATCACATGAATATGTCTTTTCAGGTAAACCTCTAACAAGTTTGTTTTTAACCAGTTTGTTAATAGTTTTGAAATTCATGTGACACATTCTTCTATGCCAAAGATCAGACTCATCAACAGATGCCTTTGAGATAAGACAGTTTAAATCTTGTTGAGGTTTCATGTTTGCTAAGTCACAACAGTACACATTATTCTTTCTGGGAATTTTCATTAAAATCATGTTTTCATCTAGATTGAATTTATCAGAAAGAATAAAACATTCTGTGTCAGTAAAAAGAACTGGATTCTTTTTCTCTGTGATTTGACTCACACTTAGCAAATTGAATCTCAACTGTTCAACATAATAAACATCTTGAAAGCTTATCTTATCACTGTTGACAGTCCCTTTTCCTGTAATCCTACCACCTTTAGGATTACTTCCAAAAGCTACATATCCACCATCAATCTCCTTGAAGTTCTGTAGCTTACTTCTATTCCCCGTCATGTGCCTTGAGCATCCACTATCAACATGCCACAAACTTCTTGGCTTGCTCTGCACAGATAAAACAATAAGGATTATTAGTTTTCTTTGGGAACCCAAACCAATCTGGTTTTGGGTCTCCCTTGTACATCCACAAAGTCAACTCTTTCAAGAATCACTGCTTGTGGTGTACTGTTGGTTTTGGAAACTTTTGATTTTATTGTAGGCACAGGTTTCCAAATCCAACGAATGTTAGACTTATTAACAGCATTAAGATGACCAACGGTATTAACATGTCTGGCGGTATTAATTCTGTTTGTAGTATTAATATGTCTGGCAGTATTAACTTTGTTAATATGCCTGGCAGTATTAATTCTGTTCGCAGCCTGCCTAGCAGTATTAATTGCCTGAGCAGTTTTAACTGTTCTACCAGTATTAAATGGTGCAACAGTTTTAACTGAAGCAGTAGTATTCTGCTTACCAGTATTAACATTGATAGCAGTGTTAATACGCCTGACAGTATTAATTTTTAATGATGTTTGAGTCTTAGTACTGTTGGCTCTGTTTCTGATTAATGCTGCTGTAGTAAATTTTGACACAGCAGTATTAACTGATTGAGCCTTTATTTTCTTCACAGTATTGACATAATTAATTTTAGTTTTAAAGTTGTGATGATTAATTCTGTCAGTAACTGTCCATGGTGATCTCATAACCCTTTTATTTCTTGGATTATGATGACACTTATTCTGAAGATGGTTTGTTTTACCACAGATGTAACAAGCCTTTTCTTTAATCATGACAAAACCCTTTCCTAGTTTTTGTGAAACCATTTGGTTCCAATTTCTTTGATTTCCTCTAGGAACAGATTTTGTATAATTGTATGGTATTTGAATACCTGCTTTACAATTACATTTATCACAGGCTTGATTCTTTTCATTCTTGTTAGTGGTGTTCTTCTTTTGAGCAGATATAAACTTAGCCTTTTCTTTGAATAATCTTTTACCCTCTGCTAGTTTATTACCAGTTAAGATAGTATCTGATGCACTACTTACTTTCTTAATATCTTTCTTAGTTGATTCAACTAGCTCAGTAAGTTCTCCTTCCATGTCATCATCAGATACCCAACTAGTGATTTCTACATTATCTAAATCTATCTCAGGTTCAGCTAAACTTTTGATTGGATCAGCCTTTATAACTTCAATTTCTACATTCTCCTTTAAAGTTTCAATCTCAGTATCACATTTTGGAGGAAAGTAATTGTTGTTATAAGGTGGAGGAACATTGTTGTATCCCAATCCAGTTTTGAGTTTATCATGAATCTGAGATTTAATTAGATTTTGAACGTTTTGAGAAGCATTTTCTAGATTATCTATTTTCAGTTTAATGCTATCTCTTTCAGTTCTCGCATTCTCTAAATCTTTGCTCAATTCATCAACCTTGTCCTTTTGACAATCTCTTTCCCACCTAGCATATTCAATATCATACACATATTGTGATTCATTCTTCTGATATGCTTTTATTTGTTGTTCTAGGTTTTCAATTGATGCAATTGTGCTTCTATTCCTAACTTCCCACTTTTCAAGTTCAGCACAGATAAATAGATTATGATCTCTATAGTGTTTAACAGTTTTCATGCAGATAGATGAACATAATTTATTTTGTACCTCTTGAGGCACTTCAGGAGATTTCGCTTCTGCTTCTGTAATGGCCATTAAAGCTTGATTTGTCACAGCATGCTCTTCTTGATCACTCCAATCAAATTCAAACTCATTTTGTGACATCAGTGCTGTTGAGTTTGAATTGTTTTGAATTGGAATGTTTCTTCTTTGCATTCCATTAAAGCTCCCTGCCCTTTGGCCACTATCATTAGCTCTTCCAGTACTTCTGCATTCTCTTGCAAAGTGTCCATTCTTGTGACACTTAAAGCACTCAACTTTGCTCTTATCAAATCCTGCTCCATCTTCTCTCTTATATGCAAAGTTGTTTCTCCCAGTTCTTTGCATAAATCTCTTTGCCCTTACAGTCAACATGGCCATCTGCCACTTAATATCCATCTCTTCAAGATCATCTGGATTAACTTGCTCAAGCTCTTCATTTGTCAGAGATGAATTCACATGACTGGCAAAGAATGCTTCCAACACTTGATCACCAGTGTTGTCTTTTGATGATGACCCAGATGCAGAACCTGTAACATTAGAGGTAGATACATATGCTGAGTTTGGATCTACCTGTACTCCTCCTGATGACATAAATGCAGCATTCTGCATATTTGGAGTGTATCCAGTGGCTTGTTTCTTGTTTTCTACTTCTGGCTCAAATGATCTTAGATCATTGTATAGATCATCAAGCTCCTTGTCATCCAAATTACTGCCCTGCCTCAAAGCAACAGTATACATGGTCCATTCATCTCCAAGTGATCTTAGAAACTTTCTGTTAAGATCATCTTTGTCAATCTTAACATTGTGGTTTTCAAGATCACCCACAAGTTTAGAAAATCTGTCAAAAACTTGTGTTAATGTTTCAGTCCTTACAGATTTAAAGTTTTCAAATTGTTGTTTCAAAAGGGATCTTTTATTTTTCTTGGTGCTTTCATTGCCACCAAATCTTTTCTCTATTGATTCTAAAAGAACCTTTGCATCCTCACAATTTTCAAACTTTCTTTGATATTCATTAGGAATGGATATCAATAGAATGCTAAGAGCTTTAAATTCTGTAGCTCTTTCCTTTCTTTCAGCATCTGTACTTGGTGGGGCCCTTGGAATCCTGACACCATCACCATTAACAGGATACTTAGGACCATTTACACAAATATCTCATAGTTGATAGTCTGTAAGCAACATATACTGCTTCATCCTATTTTTCCACATATCATACTCATGTGGCCTGAATATGGGGATTTTGTTTGCCTGAGTTTCTTCAGAAGACATTTTAAAAGTTTTTTTTTAAACAGACTAAATTGTGACTTCCAAAAGTTCAAAGCAACCTGGCTCTGATACCACTTGTCAGGATCGACTTGATCAAGATCAAGATTAAGTTTTACTATGCTTGAACTTCTTAACAAGAAATTTGCGGAATAATACTTGTTAAGTTTGGAAGTTGTATGTATGTTTTGTATGGATGTTTGTATTTCAATAGACAAAGAACAATAAAACACACACGTTGAATAACAAAAACTCCAATATTATTAAGATTAATAATACGAATACACTTGATTGTATTAGGGTTACAATAACCTTGAAGCTGACTAAACTATGTGTATTTTTTTATTATGTACTAGAGACACAAGGATGATATTTATACACCAGGGCATCTGAGCACGCATGCTGTTAAGGTATGGAACTCTACTTATAAATTGTAGAGTTCCAATTACACGTTATAGTAATTAATGCATATAAGTCAAACTATCTAAGCATGTCTTGAAGCCGTAAAGCAACCCATGCTTTGTCGTGCATGCTTTGTCAAGATTAGGTAACTGCAGACCCATGTGCGCCGTATATCCTTTGGACAAGGTCAGCAGTAGAAACAATGGAAACTGGTCTAGCAGTACTAACTCCACAAATCATACCAGCAGTATTAATCCTGGAATCCTACTAGCAGTACTAACTCTGAGATTCTTCTGGCAGTACTAATCTTGTTTTTGCTCCAGCAGTAGAATCCATGGAATGAACCAGCAGTAGAAACTTTGGATAGCAGTACTAACTCTTGACTTGCTTGGCAGTACTAATTTATTATATCCCAACAGGTAGTTATATATGACTTGTGCCTTCATTCCATCCTCAGCAACCCACAAGTAGTCTGGGATCCTCGCAAGGTGCTTTTTAAAGTAGTCGCCATTAGGATCTTCAACCCAGCATGCAAGCATACACAGTGCCTGCACAGTTTGTTTAGAGGACACTAAATAAAGGTGAAAGCCAAGAAAACACATCATCTCCCATATCTACTTGATTGTCATCTTTATGTGAATATTTACTGTACCTTCTCCACAGAACCAATTGTGATATATCGGCTATTCTCATCTTCGTAATGTATATGCTTCATGGTTTGCTGGAGTGCTGTTTCTCGCAACTTATTGAATGGCCAACAATTTAGGAGAGGCTCAGCGAAAATGTTAAGACTATCCCATATTAGATCTTGTAGTAAAGGATGAGGGTAGTATAGGTCTTCCTGAGAGAAGAAGTTAGCATAGGCGCAGCTTATCTGGATAAATGTACACAAATAATGAAGCTAGGAAGTAAGAAAACAACCTTAGCGCACAAATGTCTTGTGCTATTCCAGTTTATTTGATTGTAGGGTTGGGCGTAAAGTTCATCCCGAAGTTCCAAAACAAGAGTGATTGGACCCACAAATCTTTTTCTATATAGGTATGACATCGGCAAGTATACTAGCCGACAAAAGCACGCGTTTTGGACAAATTACGAAGACCGTTATGTATACATGATCATTGACGTGAGTCTATTAATCTTTGAATTCTGGTACAAATATACAATTGAGGATTATTTTCTAAATTTCAGAGATCTTTTACTATATCAACATTATAGGTTAAGTTCGTGGTAATATAAAAAATGTGTGCGCACTACACGATAAACGTCATTTAATAACACAAATATGAGTGATACATTGAAAACTGTCCCCGTAACTTGGCCTTTATTGACACCTCTTAAAATTTGTGGGTAGAATTGTGTAAGATTATGATAAACGGTGTACAAACCCATGCGTTTTGAGTCTACATACAGGGCTTTACTGGGAGCATTTTTACTTGAACTTTTTGATGTGTTGGCAAAACACTTGGATATTTCTGTGAGATTTTTACTTCTGGCGACACTTTTTTTATTTTTAATTAATGGCCCTATTTTACCATCACTAAATGACAGTTTACTCCCAGTCTAGTAGTGTTGTACCTTTGTTCTAGAATTAGTATTAGAGAACCAAGCTAACCTGGATGCATGGGAAGGAATGAAGGAAGGATCCAGAACTCTGGGGGCATTGGGTTGCTTCCAGCCCACTCAGAAACACCAAGGACCTACCAGGTATAATTAAATGTTATGTTTAGTAAAAAAAATATCAAAGGCATATCAATTGAACTCTCACTACTACAAAACGAACCATTTAGACCCCCTTATGAGAACCGGTAATGTTAGAAACCGATCTAGAAGAGGTTTGCGTTTCCAAAACATATACATAGAGACCGGTTAGAAGATATTAAACCGGTCTTTATGTGTTCCACCGGTCTCTCAGGCTACAAACCGGTCCTTTTCCAAAACCGGTCTATATCTAATCCCACTCAAAAATTTTAAATTCATCCCAAAATTTGGTTTTCCCCCTTAATTTCCCCTCATTCAGTGTATTTGACATTTTGACACCACCGCCCCCAAATCTCTTGATTTCTCTCCTTTTGTGGCTCACATCTCCTAAAATCGGTATGCACCAAAGTATCAAACACCACCGCTACCACTAGACAGGGTGCTACACAGACCACCGTTTTTATCAAATCTGACTTCAAAAGTAGTCACCATCGTTGCTATCCCAAAGGTACTCACTTATCGGCATTTATATGTTTGTATGTATAAACACGTATACTTGATTTTAAGAAAATTCTTGTTTGATAGATCTCACCTAGGGTTTGTATTTTTATTTTGTAGTCGACAAATGGAAGATTTACCAGTAAGTACCTTTAGTTTGCATTATTAGGTTAATTAAAGTTTGAATAATTATCTTTTATTAAAGTAAAGCAACTGTTTTCAAATATTCCATTTTATAGCTTTGAATTCATACTTTTTCACAATCATATTGGCTTATTTCCAATTGCCTTTCAGAGTTTTATACTATTGGTCATCGAGCTTCAAGTTCTAAAGTCAGTGTAATACTAGTTCTTTCTCTAATTTCAAGTTATATACATTGCTATGTTATTTTTGTAAATGTTTGTGATTGTATTAATTTAAACTATATTATTTCTTTAACCCTAATAGTTGCTAATAGCAATAAGCGTGATGATGTAATTGGTGATCTTGAGATATAGACTATACTTCTTTTTCTACATTAATGAATGGTATTGATCTCAAAATAAAATGTTGTTTGATGAACTCTTGTAGTATGGATTTATGTTTGTTTTTATCTTGCACCGTTGTTAGTGCTTTAATGTGATGTAGACAACATTGATGCTGCTATTGTGTTGCAAACCATTCAAAGATGTAAATGAAAATGCCCTCAAGATCGCCAACATAATCCACAAAGAACAGTACTTTGCAGACAACATTCAATGTGGAATACGTGTAGGTCTTGACACGGTTTTGGTAAGCAATTGTGACTATCCTGTAAAGTTTTTTAGTGTAACAAGTTATTTTGCGTAAAAGATTTCTAATGCTTTACTTTTGTTGAACTTTCAGTTGGAGCAATATTTATGGACTATCTGCATATGTCAACTCTGATCAAGATAAGTAAGTCTTTGTTATTTTATGGGATGCAATTTATCTTTGGGTATTTGCAAAAGGCCAAACTAGTTACAACTCTTAGTTTACTTAATTATTAACCCCTAAGCTATATATAATTCATTAAAGAATCTTCAATATTTTGAAACTTCTATATATTTTCATTTCATTTTTGCAGCTTAAGTGCCCAACTTGTCTTTGTACCGGAATGGCTATGGCAAGTGGCATGATCAAGGCATCGACCTGCTTTTAAGGTTGTGTGTTTATTTTAGGACTAGAAGCTTTGAAATTTGAATGCAAGATGAGAGATTTTGTTAGAAATGTTTAAAGATTTCGTTGACCTAGTGATTAAAAGGAACCTTAGTTTGTTAGAAATGTTAATGGTAGTATATATTTGCTTTTTGTCTTTGTAAAGTTATGTATTATTAATCTTAGTGTTGTGGAATTCTGTATATATTGTAGTTTGTTTTATATGTACATATCATCTTAGTGTACAATGTGTACACAGTTCCATTGTCTTACTATTGTTGTCATGGTTGATTTTATATATGTATATATTAGTGTTTTTGGAAGGAAAAAAAAAATCACATAGAGACCGGTTGTGCTATGGGCATGTAGACCGGTTACCATGCTGAAACTTGCCAATTTAATGTCTCAAAGAGACCGGTTTTTGAACCGGTCTGCATATGTTTTGTCAACTAGACCTCCCCAAAGAGGGCGGTTGAAAAACCGGTATGTAAGAGCTTTTTAACCGGTCTTAATTATCCTTTTTGTAGTAGTGTCTGCATACATATTATTTTATGGGTCAAAGTTTTTTTTTTTTTTTTCAGTCTGTTTTACAGAAAGAAAATGCCTTACTGAAAGCCAAGTTTTTCCCCATGAGGGAATGATTGTCGCACTGCCATGATCTAGAATCCATATTCGTGCTTTGGTGCATGCACCATTCAAACCACCATCAGGCCCTTCTCCTAAAAGACGCATGCAAATGTAACTGAGTGTGGTGCAGAACATTGTGCTATGACCTTCTATGTGAAATCCCCATCCACCATCTTCGTTCTGTTAATTTCAAAGTAAAATATACATGTCAAACGCTTTCACTTGTCTATTTGTGTGGCGTCCAAAAATAAAATATATGAATATTTAATCGGCATTTCTATTACCTGATGCCAATACAAGTACCGAAGAATTTCTTTTCTGTGCTCTGTCGGAAACACGCTGTCAAGATGTCCGGTGATATACAAACATATAACCTGCATTTTGTTGATATGAAGGTAACTAGTATCATGTTGTCTTGATGAATTGTATGGATCTATGAAATGAGAACCATATATGATTGATGATTTTAGTGTAGTCAAAAGTAGTTTTAGGTAATTGAGATTCACACGAGACCGATGTGATTTTGTTCGTTCTTGCCTAGAAATTCGTGTTATTTGAATTATCCTATTGTAGATTTCGTATGACCCAAGTTGTAAAGGATCGAAATACTACATTTTGAAAGTGTTCATACATGATTCAGAGTAGTTATATATTCAGACTAATCATTGATTATCATTCTTCTTACGTACTTATGTCCAACACATGTAACCAACCATCAATAGAATCAAAACAATTACCAATGGCTGCATGAAATACATTGGACCAGCATTTTCGGCTGGCCAGTGGCCATCGTGAGCCTGCAATGCTGCAAATAAGTGAACAGACCTCCTTAATGTGGCCGTAACTTTATCATACGAGATCTCTTCACCATCTTCTATCTTCACCAGGGGTATCGTCTGTTTGAATTGCTTCTCTTTTAAAAACTGCATACATATATGTGTATGTCCCAACTTCCAACATTCTTCTATGAATTCCAAAAAAGTAAGAAACTTTAGAAAACAAACAGAAATTAACCTGCATACGCCAAAGAACGTCACTGCTGGGCTAAACTGCATGTCGATGATTCCAGAAATCACGACGAGCCTTTTCAACCTCATCACGCTCTTCCTGAGTTCCATAATTCGGATCAAACTCCCAAATTTGCCTACCAACAAAATTGTTTGTACTGTAGAGATATGGATCTTTGTCCCCTTCCGCTATCTTCAACCTCCACATATTTTTCGTCTAAATTTAGTTCTAAATCTTGCAACTGGGTATAACTGCATTCAAGTTATCAATAAATTTAAAGTCATGTATAAGTAGTTAAACTTAAAAGCTATAGTAGTGTAGTCTGTGAAGTCCCTCAGATGCTGAAGTGGGATTAATTAGTTATGCATGTCATGGCAGCTACTTACATTTGTCTATATATATCATGCAAGCCCTTTAAAGATACCTATTTATGATTATTATTTTTTAAAAGTTTTGTTTTTTTAATTATTAATTATGTGTGTTTCCTAATTAAACATATTGTTCACTGCTATAAAATAAAGGTGATCAGAACAGTAGACCATACTGCAGTGATGATGAGCATTATATGGCAAGTATCCCCTGTGTGTATTTAATATATACACATAAAAAAGAGTTTCACAACACATCGATTTCACCAAGCAATTATTAATTAACCGATGGATCAAATCATTAAAGATCGACAAGAATATGGTTTCGTTATTAATTACTTACGTTTTTATGTTTGACATGCAACAGGTTCACAAATGGTTCAACAATTAGTTTATGACTTCATTTAATAGCTAGTTATATCATACTTCATCCGTCCCATTTTATTTGTCCATCTTTTCATTTTTGGTATGTCCCAAAATAATTGTCCTCTTTCAAAATCAATCAATCAAATTGTTTGAAAATGATAAAGATAAATTTTATTGGTGGTCAATATTAATAAATGCATTTTCTTAAACTGTGTGTTTTTTATCTGATGACAATTATTTTGGGACGGAAGGAGTATTTATTTTGGTGTGGTTTCAGAAAGAAAAAAAATAAGTTAGTTACTAAAATAGAGAGTCAATGAGAAGATGCAGTTAAAGGTCACGTGCATCAAAATTAAAAGTCATGTTGCATTATAGTTAAAAGTCATATACATTATGGTTAAAGATCAAGTACATAATAAACATAATAATAATAATAATAATAATAATAATAATAATAATAATAATAATATATTTTTCGGTCATCGAAATTCAGCAACGATGTTGGCTGACAAAATTCGGTGCCGGTAGATGGGGTGGTGGTTGGTGGTCAGCCAGCATCGTGGGGTACATCATAGTTATAAGTTAAGTACATCATAGTTACTTTCATTCTTTTGCAATCTCCCTGCCTAAAATCTCTTTTGCATTAGATTCAATTTCTATTTATTTTTGTTGAGGATTCATATTGATGTAGTTGCTTCTTGGGTAGTTTTTATCTTGTTTACTGTACATGACATTTTGATTAATTAATGCGCGTTTAATTCCAAAACTTTTCCTAATCTTCGATCTATTACCCAGAAAATGAAAGGTGTTTTATTTTTATTATATAAATTAGTGAAGATGAAGATTTTGAAACCTTGTTTAAATGTTTTTACTTTCCTGCAAAAGTAATCGAAATAGTTGACATCTATGATCTATGAATAGAGTTATAAAAAATGTGGTTGAACTTGGGCTGAAGCTTTAATCTAGTTTCTAGACCATGGGCTTATCAACCTTTGAAATCCAATATTCGCAGGCTACTAAATGATGTAAACCCACTTTGGCCCAATGTACATAAAACAAAGTGTAGAAATAGTCTCCATGTTATATCATTTTTTTTCAGTTTCAGCCCCTTATCATTTTTTTACATGTTCGGTTTCAATAAGACATGTTTTGTTGCAGAGTCAGTCCCTTCTAGGGACTAAATTTGCAAAAGAAAATGTTAGGAGATGTGAACGAGGGAATAACGTGTAATAAAATATCTCTTCTAAAAATATTAAACGTGCAAAAAAACATTATCAATGGATTGAAAATGCAAAAAATAATATAAGGAAGAGATCATTTCCATAATTTACTCTAAAATAAATTTCTACTTAATGGTATCAAGCCGTTTCCGGTTTCTGATCTAAGAGGGTGTCATCCGAGGTCTCTTTGATCATTGAAAATTGATCACTGAAAATGAGTTGTCATAAATGAAAACAACATAAAAATGGTTGATGATAGTCTTTGATATTTAACAAGATTGTAATATATTATTTATGTATTTAAGATTTTAATACTTACCGATTGTTTGGCAACGAGTATCTAAAATTTTTAGAAGTTTTAAACTTTTTGTTTTTAAAAGATAAAGCAAATGTTGATAGGAATATATGGACTCTAAAACAGGAACTGTAAAACCCTAGTTATACCCCACAACAAGAAACAAACCAAACAATAAATAATAATGCGAGAATGTAGACGACCACGCGAATATAATGTGGTTATATCCAATCTACTCGATTGGTTTAATCCACGGCCAACTAGAGAGAAAATCTTATTAATTTCGTAGGTTGAGGTTTACAAGAGTAGGGGTTACACAAACTTAGACAACAAGAAAACTGCAAATCTATTGGAACCGCCCTAGTTCCCGCTGGGTAGACCATCTTACCCGTCGGGTACATTACTTAACCACCGGGCAGACTTCAAGCCCCAACTTTCAGTCCCATTTTGTTCATATCTTACCTGGTTCACTTGGTGGTACCCGCCGGGTACACCAAGCCTACCAGCGGGGTATGGCAAATACCAGCCAAGTACTCCCTCAGCTTTTCAATTTCTTTGTTTTCTTCTTCCGTTCCTTTGTTTAATCTTCACACCTCAACAATCTCCCACTTGAAGATTCAATCAACGCCAAACTCTTAACCCTTCAACAACATCAACCCCACTTTATTAGAACCCGTTCTAACTTATTCTGCAAAAATCATCGGACACGGCGCACGACCACACCGAATCGGAAGACTTTCGATACGAGTTAACATAACTCCACTATTAAACAGTGACCAAAACCTCTCTCTAGTTTAACGCCATCTCATTAGTTCATGAGAAGACTGATTGAAGTCCGACACGACTCCAACGCCTTCGTTGCACACACAACCCATCCATACAGAATTTTGCCTACACGATCTTTCTTTCCAACAAAGAGAACACCACCCAGTAGAACAACCACGTAAATATAACCATCAAGACAGCCGTGTGAAAATACCATCACACCCTTGATCATCCACTCCATCACTCTCGCTTTCACCATTGGATCACCGACCACAAACATGCACAAGAATTTCGACAAACACATCTTTCTCCAACGAGCCAGCTCCCACTGTACGGAATCATTATTAAACATGGCTCTCGAAAAGGCATTTTGCTTATCACCTTCGGTCAGTCGCAACCTAGTTGCCATTGGAGATGATCTACCCGAAGACTCGAAAACACTAGCAGCGCCGAGATGACAAACCGTATCTATAAAAACCCGAAGGCTCCCACTCAACACCAAACTCCCACTAGTTTCAACTCTTCCAGAATTCCCACTCGTTCCAGACCTCTTAACAATTTCGTGAAGCTCAAGTCGACTAGGATTTCCAACACCTACCTCACCACATAGCCATTCCTCATTCGGAATCTCAACCATATACAAGGTTCCCGTTTGTACCCGCGAACAATTACCAAACTACCCTTGATAACCTTCCATTGTTGGTCACCAAAACGAACGTGGTACCGTTCATCATCCAACTGTCCAATCGAAATCAAACGCTTCTTGAGCTTGTGAATGAACCTCACATTCTTGAGGACCCAATCCGTACCAAGGTGAGTTTTGAGGACAAAATCCCCAATACCTGCAACTTTAAGTTTCCTTCAGTTCGCAATACAAACCCTACCGGAATGAGACCTAAATTTCGTCATCTCTTCTATGCACGGGATCGCATGAACAGATGAACCTGAATCCAAAACCCAAGATTCCACAAGATTCTCCTCGCAACACAACAACGCATCTTCAGTCGTCTCAATAGCCGCGTTCCCGCTCGACTTACCATTCGGACATTGATACCTAAAGTGACCACAACAATAAACGGATCAAACAAAGCAAACAATAAATAATAATGCGAGAATGTAGATGAACACGCGAATATAACGTGATTATATCCAATCTACTCGATTGGTTTAATCCACGGTCAACCAAAGAGAAAATCTTATTAATTTCGTAGGTTAGGGTTTACAAGAGTAGGGGTTACAATATATGGGGCACACAAACTTAGGCAACAAGAAAACTGCAAATCTGCTGAAACTGACCTAGTAGCCGCCTCCCAACTTTCTGTTCCCTTTTGTTCATATCTTATCCGGTTCACTTGGTGGTACCCGTGGGGTACACCAAGCCTACTAGTCAGTTATGGTAAGTACCAACCAGGTACTCCCTCAACTTTCCAATTTCTTTGTTTTCTTCTTCCGTTCCTTTGTTTAGTCTTCACTCCTCAACAAAAGCCTTCGTTTGAAAAATAGAGCTTCTAACTTTTATGTTGGGAACAAAGTTTTTAAACGGAAAGCGAGTTGTGAAACTTCTAAACGGAAATGCAAATTACTTGCATATATACGGAGCTACTTGAATAATTACTTACTACTCTGTCCGTCCCAAAATAATTGTCAACCAACAAAAAACACACAGTTCAATAAAAACACAATCATTAATGCTTTCTTTTTCTTACTTTCTACATAATAAAAGTTTTTCCCTTAACTAATTAATTATTGTTTTCCTTTAGAGTTTGTAATAATAATTTCAAGTAAGGGTAATATGGTAATCTGGATCAAACTTCCCTACTTATTTTTAGTAGTGGACAATTAATTTGGGACAACGCGAAAAGGAAAGATGGACAATTATATTGGGACATAGGGAGTAAGTGTTTGTTTTGAGGGTTTAGAGAATGGGAATAGGTATGGGAATGATATCATACCCATTAAATTTGTTTGGTTGCTAATTCAAAAATAAAAAAATGGGAATCAAAACCCATTACCAAAGTGATTTTCAATTTTAAACCAAACACCCCCCTTTCATTTAGTATTTCTCGACAACAACTTCAATCTACTTTTGTCAACCATTTTCTTGACGCTTAAAGTACCATCGTTTAAGCATGCCATTGTTATTGGAAAAAGACATTCGTTGATAAATCAAAAGAATTGTATCATAGGCATCATATAATTTTTAGGGTTTTCAACATGATTTGTAGCTAAAACAGCACATTTAAATATATATCACTTTAAAACTGGGGTTTTCGTTAACAAAAGACCTAACACTATAATTTGTGGGCAAAATAAAGATATACAATTGATCAAGTTATCGAATCAACTTTGTGTTAACCATTTGCAAAAGACATCAAAAACAGCATCCAAAGTTAGAAACCCACAATTTCAACAAGTTAGAAGAACAAAGCAAATTAACAACTCTTTTGCCACCATTAATTGTCAATGAAAAGTACAAAGAAATGAAGAATATGTGTAGTAGTAGTAAGTAAACACCTAACCACCATAAAACTCAGGAGTACAAACAAAGAATATACCATCCATCCTAATTCACATCTCTAACAATTAATCACTATCTCAAGGAAACTGGAATGAACCTCCAATTTCATTTGCACCTGCAGGTGGATTAATAGCAACCCAAAGAAGCGATATCGTAATCGCAATCAGCCCCGACCAAACAAAAACAATAGTGGGCGTCCTTCCTCTTCGACCCATTAGCCCTTTTGCAAAAGGATACAAATGAGCCAGCACCCAAAAGCTGAAAAACACCCCACCCAACAGACGACTCCACTGCGGTATAGCGCTGTAAATCGTTCGGCTCACACCAACTGCAATCGCGATTAGATTTGTCATCATGATCACGATTGGCGGTATCATTAGAGACGACCATTTGATGATATAAAGATCTGCAAATTCGTCATCATTATCATCACCACCTGATTTTGATGTTAGTGTAAAAGAAATCTCGATTCCAGCAACCACTTTTAAAAGTCCTTGAAGAACAGCAGCAAGATGGGCACTTGTACCTCCGATGAGCCAAAACTGTTCATTTCTCCACCATTCTTCTAGTTCGATACCTGACCATTTGATCTCCAGCACAGCTAGCATACAAAGTGTAATGGTAATAGCCAGAAGGTAAACGAGAAAAGTAACATCGAGGCTTTGAACAATGAATTGGCCCGAGAAAAGAGAAAGGGCTGGGAGAAAACAGTAAACGATCAGAAAGATGGAAGTGAACGGGTAAATTCCGACATTCAGGTAAGCAATTCTTTGAAGAAACTTCATTTTTGAGCTCGCTAGAAGTGCGTTGTTTTTCGAAAAGAATATTTCGACAGAACCGGTGGCCCACCGGAGCACCTGGTGGAGCCTGTCAGTCAAGTTAATCGGGGCGGTCCCACGGAAGGCATCTCGTTTGGTCACGCAATAAATCGATCGCCATCCCCTGTTATGCATACGGTATCCGGTTACCACATCTTCCGTCACCGATCCATAAATCCATCCAACTCGGTTTCCCCATTCAGTTTTGTCTTCATACCAACATGAAATCACACTGATTGCTTCAGCAACAGTAGATGCATCAAGAAGCTCTCGAGGTATTGTAAGTGCACCAGGCGCTCGACCATTTTTGACTGCGGGATGGTCAGCAAGCGGCCGGCCTTGAAACTCTGCTATTGGGATTGTATCTATCAGTAAACTCGAGTTTCCAAACTTTTTCGGGAATAAAGACATATTAATGTCTTCATCATCTGAGTCTCCCATTCTCAATGCTCGGTTTTCATCAGGTGCGGAAGCAACAGAGCTTTTCTTGCGCTTACCGAAACAGCAGGTACAACAACCCGAATGGTAGTCTTTGGACCGAGGTGGGTCAAACCCGTAAAGTGCGGTTCTACGGAATAAGGTTCCCGTACCAACGTAAACCGGACCTTGAAGCCCATCGAGAGCCCTCATGTTTCCATCAAAGAAAACCGTGTTATGATTAGCGTAACGATCAGAAGGATCAATTCCTTCGAACCTCTGTGGGAACTGTACGTAACAGATGCGGTCCCCACCTCGGTCCATCATGAAGCACATTCCTTCTCGTATAGCTTGAGAGTTGTATATATAATGATCACAGTCGAGGTTGAGCATGAACGGGCCGTTAGACATGATGGCTGAGGCTCTAACGAGTGCATTCATGGCTCCAGCCTTCTTGTTGTGATCGTAACCAGGACGTTTTTCACGGGAAACATAAACCAGAAGGGGAAGACGAATATCAACTTCAGTAAAATCAAAGGGGTTTGAGTCATCATCGGTCCCGTTTAACGGATCATCACTTGGTGGTTTCAACATCACCTGGATTTTACAGAACAAACATGATAAGTCACTTGGGAAAACAAATGGATAATGGAGGTCGAACACAACGATCATGCAACAATCTTGACCAATTATGAATACACATGTCAATTATGTTTCCTCTAACCAGTCGAATGGGCGAAGTTAAGAAAGAATTGGTTTAAAAGGGAATGGCTCGAGCAGGTCAAATGGGTCAAATGTCACAGAAAATACTATCATAATGCACGAACCCTCCTAAATAGTTTTATTTCAATTAGATTACCACTATACTACTGTATGTTTTAATCGTATTAAAAAGCTACTTAGTAAAACTCAAAAAAAATACTAGGACAAAAAGTGTTTACTTTAAGGTCGCCCAACCCAACCTGTTTTGACCCGTTCTATAAGCCATTCATTTGACCCATTCTAAAAAGCTATTTCTTTGACCCATTCTAAAAGCTATTTGTTTGACCCGTTACCCAATTTTTACGAGCTACCATTTTGCCACTTAGTAGTTGAAATTCAAACACAAAGTGAACTTGTAATACGAACCTGTATGATGCCTGCATGATCACCTTTTGAGTGTTCTGGAGACGGTATCATCCAGGTACCAGGCCAATGGGTAGCATCTGCCATCCAAGTAGCTTTCGGAATCTTCACTGGTTGCAAAAGTTCATCACCAGCAGTTTCTTTTTGAAGCTTCATAGCTTTAATTTCTTCTCTAGCATTATACGCATCAGAACGTCTCCTAATGGAATCAGGAAGCCCGTTGATCCGAACCTTAAACTCATCATACTCACGTTTAACTCGCCTACGGTCCTTAACGAAGTCCTGCCTCACCTTATTCTTAAACGGATCCTTTTTCAAACTGAAATACGACTCAGGATTTCTCGGCTCGATATTATGTTTCCGACAAAATGGGACCCACAAATTCGCAAAACTGGCAGCCTCTGCCATGGCCTCAAAAGTTAAAAGAGCACCACCGTCATCAGAAACATAACAAGAAAGTTTATCCACGGGGTAATCAGCAGCAAGAATAGATAAAATTGTGTTTGCAGTAACAAGCGGTGGTTCTTTTTCGGGATCTGCAGTAGAAACGAACACATCTACCCCGGGAAGATCAGATTTTCCTGACGGGTTTTGGGGACTCGGAGTTTCAAACTTTTCTTTCAAAACATTGAGGTCGGTTGCACGGTTAACGGGTGCGAGTTTTGGAAGCTGGTCAAGAATCCATGAGAATGCAAACCAAACCTCACAAATAATCGACATGAACCAGAGCCATATTGCATCTTCGTTAGGGTGAGTGATTCTCCAATGAAGAAATAACCCAAGAACCACCAATCGAATCAAGGCTAAGAGACTGCATACACAAGATAGCAATTAGATGGAGTCAGTCATGAGTTATCACTAATTCTGAAGTATTGTTGTGCAAGATAAGCAAAAACGTTTTAGTAGACTTTAGTTAAAAATTTAACCTAATGAGACACGGATTAATATCATCAATTCTTGTGTGATGACAATAATGGCCAACTAAAGTGAATTAAGATTAAACACCTTCCAAAAACAGAAACGTTCTAAGTCTTGAGGTAGATACGGAACGGGTCAAAAAAAAGAAAAAAGCTCAAAACAAAATGGGTCAAACTGTCAAAAGTAACCCAAAGTCTATTCTAATGAACAAACCTCCTGAATCATTTCTGAAGAAAAAAATTACTATTAAAATAATATAAATGTAATCAAACCTTGAATGCTATTTTTTTTAAAAGAACTCGGATACAAATTGTTGACAGTCAACCCCACCCATTTAGACCTGTACAACAATTACATGTTCCCACCATTGCCCAACCTGCCCGACCAACCCATTTTGCCACAATTAATTGCAAGAACTAAACTGGAAAAGAAAAATAAGATAAGGTAATCAATGTACGTACCGATAAGGACTTATAACAGCAGCAGGTATCTTGAGTTTGCGAGTAAGAGGTCGCCAAGGTTTGTTAAGAAGCTCTAGTTGTTCGGCTCCCGTTACCCCATCTCTATCTTCACTTAATCCGTCATCCTTTGGCCAAAACGCGTTTCCATAACCATAGGTCCCACTCGTCTCGAATAACCAACGGTTATGATCAAACTCGCCAGTCTGACTCCTAACCAAAGCTGACTTAGTTGACTTCATTAACGACAACCTCCTCTCCATCTTTGAGGACACGCGTCTCTCCATTTTATTATTTGGAATATTAGATGGAAGCGATAACGGCTGACGAGGGTCGACACTGTTTTTATCAAGATCTGTTTGCTTATACGGCTCTTTACAACCCGGGCAAATCCCATCACCAGTTTTCACCGCATCAATATAACAATCTCGACATATTTTGAAATCACATTCACACGGAAGAATATCCACACCCCTTTCGTCACTCATAACAATTCCATCACATCCAGGTATTTTACACGAAGACCCTTTCGCACCCGCCATTTGAGGATGGCTAGTTTCGGAATCAATAACTTTGTCCATCAAGTGGGCCCGCGTTACACTATTGAACCCACCTGTAAAAAGTGAATTCGAGACATATTGCTCTTCAACCCTCTGCGAAATTGAAGGATCCATGGGTTGATTATCGGGTGTGGGAGGTATATGGACTGTATAATTCATAAACTCGCCACTTCCCATTTCACTATCGAGATCCTCTCTAGAATAGTTAACATAACGGCCCGAAGACGTCCTCCTGGCAAAAGTTACTTGCGGCGGAATCGCACCTCGGCCTTGTTGTAGCTCTAAAGCTTTGGGTGATCTTCCAGACATGTTATAATAAATTTTGCGAACAAATTTTTGTAACCTATATATTCCAAGAAATCCACAGATCACCTAAAAAGAAAATTAACAAAGTAAGTATTATTAATAGTCCAAACCAAAACCATGTTCTGATTAAATACATATGTATAATGTCACCCACAGAAATATTTAATTATGTAAAAGGTGACTAGATTGATCAAAAGCACAAAACAAATGACTAATCTTTATCACATCTTTAAGATCTATCAAAACTTTCTAAACAAGTTTTACATTCTTAAACATATATAAAGGCAAAGATCTACAGAGAAGTACACTTTTTTCTGAGGGAAGCAAGAAAGCAACCATATTTATCCCTAATATTCATCGACAAATATTAGTACCACACAAATCTAGTGATTAATACTGAGAAAAGAGAAGTAAAATATTCATCGTTGCAATAACATACAGGCAAAAATCATACTTTACTGTTTCCTTCAAAAAATTCACTTCCCATTAGATCCTTTTTACATATCAAGAAATATATAAAGAGAGAAAAAATAATTAGTATTTAGTACTCGTAGTACCTAATATGATATCAAGCACAATCCATGGAAGAAACCCCAAATGTTATTTTGGTTTTTTTTTCAGTAAGCAGAGCAAGCAGATGAACAAAAACCACAAGTTACTTCGTCATATATAAGACTAGGTACTTAGTAATAAAAAAAATATTCAATTCAATTATTATTATATTTAAAAATATTTCATAAAAACAAGAAAGCCGCTTCAATTAAGAGCGTGTGAAGAAAAATTCAAACCAAACACGTACCAAGATTGAAATAACATTTGGACATCGTCCATATTACAACTGTAATTAACAAATCCTTTATTTTATTTTATTTTTATAAAAAAATAATAACCTAAACCAACACTTGAAAAAGCAGTCACACTCAACTTAAAGAAATAATACAAAACCGGAGCCAGGTCAAACGGTCGCCGGCACCGGCTCTCCACTTAGTCTAGAAGTAAAACAAGCCCTAAAAAACAGTACGGACAAATAACAGTATTCATATATATGAGAGAGAAAGAGAGATTAAATTAAATTAATTACCTGAATAAATTTGTTTAAAGAAAAAAAAAACAGGATAATGTTGACGGATGTTGTTGTCCGAATAGAATAGAATCAAAAAGGAACTTAGGACGAATCGCCGGAAACTAAGAAGTATACAAAAGTGTTGCCGAAACACGCTCCGAATTAAGCGAATGTGTTTGTTTGTGTTTTTTGTAAAGTGAGAGAAAATGAGTATGAAAGTGGTGAAGTGTTTGGGGGGAAGTAGGAAGATGAAGGGTGTTTTCGGAAGAAAAAAAAAAGGGGTGGGGCCTACCTTTCGCTATTGTACGCGGATTGTATTTTTGAAAATCTCCATACATTCTACAAAATCTGAAGAAAAGATAATGATAATTTAAAATTGGTACTGTATTTTATATTAATTAATTAATAATTAATTGTTTAATATTTAATCAATGATCAATGATAGTTTGGCAAATTAAGTGTTAATTTAACCAATCGATTTTTTGTATTCAATGAAGTAACATGTGTAGTTATAGTTAATGATGATTTGCCGATTTGGAATTGTGCTGATATTATAGAAAATTCAAAAAACTTATTTAAAAAAGGGTTTAAGAATTTTCAATTAATTCCAGAATGATTTTTAATGATGTTTTTTGCAACTGTCATAAGTTAATAGTACAATCGAAATCTTGTACATAAATAGATTTACTCTAAAGAACAGTGTACTAAAACTAGCACGTTATTGATCAACTTAATACAAATACCTTTTTTCTAATCAGAATTATTATTATTGTTATTATTATTATTATTATTCCTTAAAAAAATATTTCTTGTATTTGTACTTTTTCACAAATAATCCTTATCTTCTTTCTGAAAAAAGCATATAAATATTCGGTTGAAATTAAAAAGTTATTATAGTTTTGTCTTGTTATAAGTCATATTTACGGTCTTTTATATTTAAGTTTTAATAAAAGAAGATGTTACCTCACGCAAAAAATTATAAGAAAAATAAAACGATTAGTACAGACTCGATAAGATCTCAGTACATACCCCTAAGATGTACAAACAAGACCTATAGACACTCTTAAACTATATATTATCTATGAGCAAACGACACTTACACAAATCTAAACACGAATAAACTCGACTTGCTTCTAATAAGCGTTAGCAGCATGTCTAATCTGGTTACACACTTCATCAAGAACTTCATATAGGATGTTTGTTTCACTCACTTCCATCAGCTTCTAAACCTCTTCTAATTTTGATGTGCTTCTTGAGTGTTTAAATTTAAGGCACGTAATCTTTGATCTCACCGTCTCGAAAATCACATCGACTAATGCCTCCTCGGATCTGGATGTATTTTGGATCGTTTGTATCTTTCCTGCCAAACGAAATAGACAGTAGCTGTAAGGACGAATATAGTGTTACCCTTAAGTGTTTATACTTTTTCTTTTTTATTATTAAACATACTCGTGTGACTTTAACGAGATTTAAATCGTGAATCTTATAATACACACAAATTGTGATGAAATATTTGTATTATTGTAGGGAATGATTATTGTCGAATCATTATATTAGAAACTGTAAAAATGGTCTTTTTCATTTTTAATTTCAACCATAACAATTTTTGAAGAAAAAAAATAATATCAAAATTATTAGAATTTTATTCTCTTTAATATGAGATTAATTTTAAAAAATATATACATATATTTGATATACAACTTTTATGTGTAATACTGTGATACATACTAAATTTTTTATAACGTGTATTACATTTTTTTTAAATACCATCTCAAATCAAAGAACATAAAATTATAATAATTTTGATATAATTTTTTTATTGATAAATTTTTTTATTATTTAATTAATTTTAAAATTAATAAAATATGTGTTCTTACCGTTTTCATTCTAAGAAGCGTTTATATTTAAACTTTTCATATTATTATATATATGTATATTTAATTTAATTTATTTTAATAATTCAATATTCGTCTATATTTATTTATTTATTATTGAAGAATTGAAGAATTGAAGAAACAAAATTAAAAGAAAACAAGAATACTCCCTAAACCCAATCAAATAAACAAGAAACAAAATTAAAAGAAAACAAGAATACTCCCTAAACCCAATCAAATAAACCGGGGAATGTAATTGACAATGGTATCCATACAAATCCACTATTGGAGTCAAATACCCAAAGTACCCTCATCTAACTTTTTCCCAATAAAACATTTGAATCTCCTAGGGACCTAGACTGGAAAAATAAAAAGGAAAACAAAAGGAATGTACTCAATAACAACGGGCAAAAAATTGATGAGAAACCGATGTGGGCCCACCCCACGGCCCACGCGTTTAAACTTTCTATGTTTTCCCATTCAAGTATTCTCCTTGACTTAGCCGACCCGCCGGTACGTCGTTTATCAAGTCGTACTATCGTACCAACAAGACCATCCACAGTGTTAATCACAACCAGCGCAAAATCAGCTTTTCACTAACTTTTTATTTCAATCACTTTCAGCTTGAACCCCTTTAACCCCTATTTAATTTTACTTTTTAAAGTAAGAGATAGAAATTGATATGTAAATGGTTTTAATTTCCACTAACTTTAATTTTACTTTAAAAAATTATATAGAATAAGAGAAAGAAATGTATGAAATTGGTGTGTGTAAATTGATATGTAAATGGTTGTATTTATAGGTAAAATTGAGATGTTTGAAAAGTTGTATAATTTTGTAGCCGTTTGTGAGACAAAAAAGTTGAACGTTATTTTTTTTTGCGTAAAAATGAAAAAGAAAAGGAACCAAATTCGGTATTGCAATGAAAAATTTTGTTGTGGCTTCCCAACCCCAAGATGACCCCAACCCAACCCCACTGAATTGTCATTTGAACCCCGAGCAACCCCTTTGCCAATGCACTTGCTCTAACAATATTTGTGGTTTCGTCAACGAATAATAATCAAGTTTTTTTCTTTTTTTTCGCAAGATCAAGATTTTCACTAAAAACTTCTTCAAAATAGAGAAGAGCAAAACTACATCCAGAATTCTTCAAGCAACAGGAAAGAACTAACTAAAAGATGAAGAAAAAACATAACTGAAAAACAAAAAAGAAAGATCCAACATTAGATGGGCTCGAAACACCCACTTGGATCAGCCACCCATCGAGACCATCTATAAGAATCCAATGATAAATGATGAGAGATCCACAACAGGGAAGTATTCTGCAACCTCGAAAATAGGTCTAACTCACGCAAGATAGACATTTCCTCTTACAGGGCATGAAGGATATCATTTCGCCACCTCCAAATAAGCCACAAAAGTGCGTAACAAACCCTCTAAAAACCTTTCCATTACCTTTTTTAGATGACACAAACCAATATTTAAAAAGCATATCGTTCAAGGACAACGAGGAAGGGATGCAAACACCCCACCAACTCCAACATTTAGCCCAAAGCATACTTTTGGACAATTAACCAAAACGTGATCAACATAATCAACCTCCAACTCACAAAATACACAACGATCAGAGGGAATAGCAATATTGCAGGCTGAAAGATTTACACGAGTTGGAAGGCGAACTTGGTCGGCTCTCCAAACACAAACATTAACCTTAATAGTAGGGGTGTTCACGGTCCGGTCCGGTCGGTTTTTGACGAAATTCCAAACCTAACCGGTGTATGAAGGTTTGGGAACTTTCAAACCGGACCGGACCGTTTGTATTATTTAACCGGACCGGACCGAACCGCAAAAACTGGTTCGGTTCGGCCAGTTTTGTGGTTTTTTGTTTTTTGCGAAAAATGAAAAAAAAAGGTCAAATTTGAATAAATGTAACATCATGATAACATTACCAATTAATATTAGCAACAATAATCATAGTCCATTGTCCATAATTAAGTCAACAAATATAAATTTCGAATAAAAATATAGTTATCACGTAACGAAATTAGATATGAGTTTAATATAAACCTTTCGTGCATAAGATCAGTTAAAGAAAATATAATGTTGGAATCAACTAGTGGTTTTATGAGATAAAATAGATTACACTTTGTATGATTTATAATATTTTCTTAAATATATATATAAAACAATGTATATATATTATACGGTTCGGTCCGGTCCAGTTTAACTGGCCGGTAAACCACTACAAACCGTAAATCAGACCGGGTAATCCGGTTTTATAATTTCCAAACCGGCGGATCAGACGGTCATCTTCCAAATCGGATCGAACCGGTTAATTTGATACGGTCCGACCTGTTTTCACGGTTTCGCGGTTTTGTGAACACCCCTACTTAATAGGAACCAAATTATTCCAACAATGAGGGGATGAAACCGACTCGAATTTTAGAGTTTTTTAATCAATCAATTTGGATAAATTTCGAACAGAAAATCCATTACTTTTGTCCAAACACCAAGACCAACCATCTCTACGACCCGAAGATAGAGATAAAGAGCTAATTCTCGAAATCAGCCTCCCCACATCATCCATTGATCTCCCTCTCGGCTCACACCTCCAACTCCATCTAGCATTCCAAACATTATTAGAACAAACCCATCTATCATGCATTCGAAAATCTTTGAAAGATTCTAAGGCGAACAATCTAGGAAACTCAACTTTTAAGTATTGGGATTTGATTCTATTAACTAAAATTGAGTTGAATGAATTTGGTAATCCAAATTAATTGTGAGTCTTGCGGAGCAAGTTAACTTGGAGAACAAATCGAGATTTTGCCTATAAATATAGGAGTTGATTGTTAGAATTTTGATGAGGAGATCGAGAGAAAAATAGAGAACTTATGAGAGTCGTTTCAATCCGTCCCGTATGGTGGTTTCGGTGATTAAATAACGACGGCGCGAATTCTGTTATTGTAATCTACCGGTGAGAGTGGTGTGAGGATACATGATAATATTCAAGTGTGTTGAGAGGAGCATCTATTCTTGTAATATTGTTTGTATATAGTGGAATTTTAAGTGACCGCTGGTCCTGTGGTTTTTACTCTCTCTTGAGAGGTTTTCCACGCAAAAAGCGTGTGTCGTGTTTTTTCTTTTTTGTGTGTATTTAATTATTGGGTTATACATGATTGTATGATTTGATGTGGTGGCTATCAATTCCAATGAGCGATATGAGAGCGGGGTCGATTCCAACATTAAGAAGCAGCTCAGCTCCACCCAATCATCTTTCAAAACAAGGTATTGTTTCCATCACCAATCGATCTAGCAAAGGAGGAACTAAATTGAACATCCGCCTTATCGATAGCATTACCACAACTTATAATGCCATCCCAAACGTCCTTACGCAACCCTGACCCCCTTGACCCATCAAAATCGCCTCTACACCCATGAATACCCTTAATCACTTTTACCCAAAGAGCATTCAGCTCCATCCTAAACCGCCACCACCATTTACCCATTAAACTCATATTTTTTGCTTTTAAACTACCCACTCCAAGACCCCCAACAGCCTTCGGAGCAAGAATGAGATCTCATTTGACCCAAGAAATTCCTTTAGATTCTCCCTTAAAATTCCACAGGAAGCGCCTCCTAATCGATTCAAGAGAATCTATAATTTTCGAGAAGGCACGAAAAAGCGAGAGGTAGTAGAGCGGAAGGCTACCCGAAACAGATTTGATAAGCATTAGCCTACCACCAATAGATAGTAATTTGGCCTTCCAAGAAGCTAAGTTTAGAATGAAACTGATCAATCACAACATCCCAATTACCAGATTTTGACATGTCTTTCCCAACAGGAAAACCTAAATTGATGAAAGGAAGTTTATCACACCTACAATTTAGGCAATTAGCAACCTGCGAGACCGCATCAAAATCAACACCAACTCCAAAAACACTGCTTTTGGCCAGATTGATCGGCCAAAAGATTTACAATTTTCTTTGTTATAAAAGTACTCGTAAAGATTTACAATAACGCTATAAGCCTTAATAAGTTGTTTTTCCAAAAAAAGAATTATATTGGATCTTAAGTACACAATGAATTAATGTAATATCTCATACCTTATAGTAATGTAACTTTTAAGGGAGGAGAATACAATGATAATCTAGATTGAAGTCACAAGTTCCCTCATGAAATTCACTAAAGATACACGGATTTGAAGGACGCGCTCATGATCAGCTACGTATATCAGCTACTTAATTTTTATCTATTGGTTAATACAAGAATGGCATTTCATGTTGTAAACTAACTTGTATTTATTTATAAAGATGTAAATAAAAATACTAAGAACAATTTTAGATAGGCATATGAAAAGAAATAAGAAATACATCATTCCTAATAATCATTATATTTATTTATCAAATGGTTATTTGATTTAGCGGTATATATGTGATGACATGGTGCGTATGTGGTGTGCCACATAGATCGCCACGGTGAACATCCACATGATGACTCATTATAAATATTGAGTATCATGTCAATGTACCTTAAATGTTTCAAGTTAAACTGTTTTATTTTTATTTTTTCTTTGTATAAAAAACTAGTTAATGTCCTACGGTGTAGAAAAATATGATTTTGTGTCACATTTTTTACAATTAAGCCTTTAATCTTACAAAATATTTTAGTATATTCTATTTGAGTGAAAAGTTTTTCTTATAAAAGGTTAATTATTAAATATATATTGTTTTCTATAATTTTCATTTATTATTTTGAAAAGATGGTTGTACTTTAACCTTTTAATCTTCACAATTTTGAGAATGTTATGCCTTGTGTACAAATCTCTATCTAGATATGTAATAACCTACCTTGAATTATTCTTGCAATATCAAATTGAGATTCTAAAATCTTACTAAAATGGTTTAGTCTATGTCATTTGTTTTATAATTTATATCAAAATGGTTGATAAAATCTTTATTTTTGTAAATTTAAACGTAATCACAATAATACAATACAACTCATTTGAATTTAGACTTGAATATGAAGTACAACTTATTTGAATTTATATTTGAATATGTGTGTATAAAATCTTGAATTTGTTTTAGTTTAAACATAATTACAGCACAATAGTAATTTAATTTTTAAGTTGTTTAACTATTGAAGTCAACATATCGATTGAATAGTATCCTACGAATAGCTAAATCACTATTTGGTAGGGAGAAATTGAGAGGAATGAAATGGAATAGAGAAATCAAAGGCAGAGAAATGAAATTGGTTAAGAAATTTGATAAAATTCATTGTTCGATTAGAGCAGAGAATTCAGATGTAAAATAACTAAGAAATCAAATCAAGTGTTTGGCAGAGAAAATAGAGAAATGAAGATGGCTAAGAATTACCATAATACCATCAATTTATTTACTGTTGGATGGTGATAAATTCACCATAATTCTGCATTGTTTAGTGTATATTATTTCTCATATAGCTTTCACATAATAAAAATTAAAAAAATTAAAAACTAAGTTTCAACAATAATCCAGTAATTTGAGGGATGAATTCACATCACAAGTTCTGTGGTGGCGTTATTAAATTGCATAGTTGGAAAATGAATAGGTTCAACCAAAAAGTGATTTTTTTTTAATTTCTGGAATTGTAGGTTCGATCTATTTTTTTTTACTGAAAACAAACTATTTTTGCAAATATCAAGATCCATATAGATGACAAGAATAGTTGAGTTAAAAGAGGGTAGAGATGTAACATATAAACAAACTGAAACCATGAGAGGATTTTCTACTCGATTGTTTACTCATACGAAATAGAAAGAGGCCAAAAAAATAAGAAGCAGCCAATTTATTTTAAAAAGATGGGAGTAGGGTGTTCAATATTTAGTTTTAACCTTCTAATCTGAATACCCAATCGAATTTGAAATTCGTTTTCGGTTCGGCTTTCTGTTTTTTATTTTTTCAAATTTGGTTAAATCGAAATCAAATTCATTTTCGGTTCGGTTTTTGGTTTTGAATTTTTCAAATTCAGTTAAATCGAAAACCGAATTCGATTTAATAAATATATTATTATTTATATATTAATATATATATGTGTGTGTGTGTGTGTGTGTGTGATTTTTCGAATTCGACTGAAGACTTAAAAAGTTTAACATTTTGAAAACTTAAATTTTTTAGCTATTATGTGTTTGTGAAAAATAAATGTTTTGTTTAGACATTAAAATTCACATACATTGACACTTTTATGCTTTATAAACTCGAATTTGAATAACACATAACAATTTTAATAGTTACATCTATGTAATTTGTATCGTATAATCGTGCATATTTCTTAGTTTTATATGTTGAAAGGTGTTTTTGAAAAAATGTTAAGTTTTTCGGTTTTAACCGAAATCGAACCGAATTCGAATTCGGTTTTCAGTTCAGTTTCGGTTCAATTTTTGGGTTCGATTTTCGGTTTTGCTCCCAAAATTTTCAAACCGAATACACCGAACCGATTATATTGAAAAAATCGTAAACCAAACCGATGAACACTTCTAGATGAGAGTGGTGGAGCTCTGCTAGAGCTTGAATAATTCCCAAAAATTTATGTGCAAATGTGCTTTGCACGTGATGGGTATACTTATGCCCTTTTGTTTTAAGCTCTACCCGTTTTCTTTCTGGAAAAAACACGGAGATATGCCCCCACGCAAACTCAATTTCTCTACAAATTGAAAGAAAATTAAAATACAAAGGAGAAGATATCTCGAGAAATCCATTTCTTCACCTCCTTTATTTCTCAGCCCTACCAAACAAGTGAAATTAGACCATGTACATTTCTTTTCTTTTATTTCACCCTACCAAACATACCCTTAACACTTTAAACTTTCATCAAAGAAAATTAACATCTTGATAGTTTCTAGTTCATTAACGCAAACGTATTAAGATCGAATACGTTAAAAATCCTAATATCATGTGACCAGGATCTTTATATAGATCCTATGATTCCAAAGATCTTACTTAGAATTGGATCATTTTCGTTAATCAAACGTATTTCATCTTGAGCGAAATAAATGTGTGGATTTATAGGTGATTAAGCTATTACACTTTAATAATTATGCAAACCCGGTTTGAGATTACACTCAATCGAGGGTAGTAATGAACTTAATCCTTAGAGAGAATTGTAAACAAATAACCTCAAGGTTTATGAGGTGTTGACTTGAAATGGAGACATAACACTAGTATTTATAATGAAACTCTGACCAAAACCCTACCTTCTAGAAGGTTCTAGAAGTATGATCGGTTTAAGGGTTTGAGCGTGGGAACATTCTCTGCGCCCGAGCTGACGTAGACCAATGAGAATGTCCGACCAGGTTAGTGGGATGACCATACAATTACGTGAATAACACATGCATGAAACATTCCGTGATTGTACTATGTTAGTTACTTGTCGGGAAGTCAAAGTGTGTGTTGGACGAGCTCATGAATATAACGATTTGAACTCGGATGGCGCATAGCGGAAATGCGGACTCGGGAGAGGGTCCATGCATCGCACTGAAGCAATGTTAAATATCCGAGCTGAGTTCGTGACCCGTGATCCGAGTTCAATTGATTCAGAGTTGGATTAGTCGTGATGAGAATTAAACGTGATGATATCAGATCATTATTCGTAAAGAAAGATCCTAAAATATTAAAGGTCAAAATTCGGAGTCCTAACGACTCTGTTTTCTTTTAGTTGATGATATCTTTTAAATTAGGTTGTTTAGCAACCATTTTACAAAAGGGGGCAGAATCACCGAATTAACGGAGCGACTGACGGAAGGATTTAGGAAGAATATCCGGGGACGTCCATAGGTCCATGTGTCAAACGAGAATGATTGCTCTTTCTCTTTCACGGTCTCACCCATTAAATTCCAAAATTGCCGTTATGCTAATAACACAAGCATTTGTATCCACGCGCCAATATATATTTTTTTTGATTTTTCTTAATTTATATTTATAAATATAAACTATGTTAACATTTCTTCCTATTTAATCGTTGTCGTCTAACTTACAGTCTTAACGAATTAACATTCATAATTTTTTATGTGAAAGCCGGATTATAATTTCATAACCTATGCATTTATGTAGTTATATTTTGAATTGTTCGGTTCCATTGCGTATAATTCGCATTATATTTATTTATATTATATCTAAAATAATAAAATAATAATATAAAATTGGGATATCAGAGTTTTAACACCCATCGGCAACAAATAAATAATAGTTCAGTCTCGATACAATTCAATTATTTATTTGTTACGATTAGAATTATTATTTATGAATTGTTTTTCTTTATTAAATGGGCTTGAGTTGGTCAATACGGGAAGTTTTACTGATATTAAAAGATGTAGATAAAATAATGGGGTAAATGTTACGGAGTATTATTTTATTGTACGTTTCACTAAAAAAATATAATTTTTGTTATTAACAGGGATCGAAATTAAGGTCTAAAAGTAGCAGAAATAAGAATTGGTTTTGTTTTGGCAACTTGTATTACCTGGGTTTGCTTTTACATTTTCAGAATCAAAATACCAAAATGCTGCCGTCTTCTTGATTATATTCAACTTGATAATACATTAATTGTATGTTTTTGACTAATCAGTAAACACCAGTTTTACATTTTCAGTGCATCGATTTTTAGATACGTACAAATTTAGTCCATCCATTTTGACTAACGGCACCTAAATTAGGTGTTGTTATCATGCTAATATGAATTTTGATTATCAAAAATGTTTTTTAATCCCTTATCATATAAGTAGTTAGAAGAATAATTAATTCTAAAAAAAGTGACTATATATTGTACATATTTACGACCCTTACAAATGATTTTCAACTCTCTTTCTTAATCCTTAATCACGTAAAAATGAGAAAATCGTAAATTGCGTTTTACCTTAACATCATTGAAGTTGTCTTTGCAAAGAAACTCATATACAACCCTAAATACCCAGTTTACCTCATACATTAACTCAACCAATTACGTAACTATAACAACTTATTACTACTACGTATTGAAACAAAATCTTCTTCAAATATTGTTCATCAAAAGTCAAACAATATTCATTGGAAATCACTATTGACTATTTGTAAATATTTATTTTTGTTTAAAATGCCCAATTTTAATGAAAATGTGAGAACATATCTAGCAGACTGACACATGGTATTTTCATATATTTCTTACCGATATTCAGGAATGCTACAAATTTTCAAAGTGAATTATTATTAAAAAACACTAACATATAAAAAAAATACAAAAATGTGAGATGATCCGGGGGAAGCTTCAATTTTGAGAGAAGGGGGGAAGTGCCTTTCCAGCCATCAGATATGTCCAACTATTGATTTTCAGCCCGTGCTCTGTTTCTACTTCTGTTCAAGTGTGTTTGCAGGAAGAAGGTAGTATAGTCATTTTACCTTCTATTTTCAGTTTAATTTAATATTATTTTATTAAGGAAGAAACATATACGACCAAATTCAGTTTCGTTCTCAGCTAAATTGAATCTAATCCAGATAGTTTAATTAAATCCTTTAGATCTAAATTAAATCTCAATCAACTAAATTACATCTAGCATTCAGTAACGATTAATTAATTCATTCCACTAAATTCAATTTCGTTTCTCAATTCTAGTTCATATAGTTCTTAATTGTTGTGTTTACGATTGAATTACAATTCAATTGCGATTACAATCGTTCCTAATTGAGATTTTTTATCGATATCACTTGTTTTTGCTTTTCTTTGATTTTGATTATACATATGATTTTGATTTAATTATATCTGATTGTGTTGATTGTCTTTAGGTTTAAATCATCATTGACATTCAAGTTTTTGTTTTTAGGGTTTTTTTCGGCTTAACTTTGTGATCATGTTGTTTCATATATTATGATGAATATGGTTCTTGTGTTCTATTAGCAACGAGTTCAAGTGTTCCCGATTCTATTGGTAAGTTATTTTTTAAGGTAATTTGTGTTTTCTTGTATGTTAGTATGTTCATGATGTTGATTTGCAGTAATTATAATATTAGCTACAATGAATGTTACTTACTTTTATTATTTTTGAATATTTAATTAATGTGTGGATCCTTCGTGTTTAGCTTCTATGATGTCTTCTAGTTCTAGCCTCTAGTTATATTGAATTCAAGTGTTCCTGATCGGTATATTCTTACTTGCAAGTTATGTGTTCTTGAAGCTTTGCTAAATTAATGATAATATTAACCTTGATGAATGTTAGTTACTGAATACATTTATTTTTGACTACTTGATTACATTTATGTGTCAAGATGCTTTTTGGTGTTCTCACTGGATCTCCGGTCTCAAGTGTACAGGTTCTTAAAACTTTTCAACTAATGGATTTAGGTCAAAATAGGTAAAATTTATACGGGTGGAAATGTGACAGGAAGAGTTCACCCTAAAACACTGTCCAAAAACTCAATAGATTATTAGCTATCACCAAAACAATTGTTTCTTACTCTGTACAATGCATATTTTCTATCTTCAGATTTGCTATCTTTGCATCCAACAGTAGCGATGCTTAGGACAGTGCAAAGAAATATTTTGAGGTATAATGACATTCCTTTTCTTTATTAGTGAGAAAATGAGCATGTTGGGTGGCTTGGGTAACAAAACACAAGTTTGGGTACCAACCGAAACGGGCCAGGTTGACTCAAAACTCATATGTCCAAAGTTTTCAGTTCCACATATAAATCCTTTGTGTGTAATGTATGATTTCAAAAATAATTATAATTTCAATAAATAGTCTCATTTTTAATAAGAATTTAGAAGGTTTTGTGCCTTTTTGTTAACGATTAAACATAAACTGAACTAACCCATCCTACAAGTCGGTTGTGATTGGCGATACTGTTGGTAACCCTCTAAAGGACACTTCTCCACTGTCTTTAAACATCCCCATCAAGCTCATGGGTGTAGAATTATTTGTGTTTGCTCCATAATGATTCAATAACTATTATAGATTTTGTTGACTATTTAGGTAGGCATTGTTTTATGTATGTTTATTTCTCTCTTTAACATTCATTCCGATGAATATTAACCTATAATACATTGATGAATGTTATAATTTTTTTTGATGAAAATAAAATATATAAATATACAAAATCAATCCTCAACAAAATTGAAGATCGACAAAGATACATAATGGATGCAAGAAATGGAGCCTAAATCTGAAGATTACATAAGAAACTGCATATAAATTGACCAAAAGTGATGAGCTTAAGGTGCCGAATCCAATGACCCAAATGAAACTACATGAAAAAATGTTGCATAAAAACCGTGAAATGGGAAAACTTCATGATATTGATTAACCATGGCAAGCTATCGAAATCATTTCTTAGTAGGTGTGTTATAACTTATCATTCATTTTTTATTAATATTAAGTTATAACATCCTTACGATGAATAATAAGTGATAATATTCATCGAATAAATATAACATTCCATTCTAATTCAATAATTAAATGTTTTCTAGTTTATAACTTCCATGTAAAATGATTCAAGAACTATTATAAATTTGTTGACCATTTAGGTAATGATTGTTTACCATTTGTTTATTGCTTTCTCTGTGACATTCATTATGATGAATGTTAACTTGTATATATTTATATACACTTATGAATGTTCTAACTTTTGTGTTCATTTTTATGAATATTAAGTGATAACATCCTTTTTGATGGATATTAAGTGATAACATTCATTGATAAATTTTAAAATATAATTTGTTAGGTTTGAATCTTCAAGTGATTAATGTTGTTAATACAAGAGTTACTACTGGTAGCTAGATTTCTACTGGTAGCTAGATTTCTACTGTTGAATGTTACTGCTGCTATCAGGGTTACTACTGGTTGAAGAATGAAGTTGTTACTACTGCTAGCACGAAGTTTCTACTGATGACAAGGTTTCTACTGCTAGGTAGTTAGTGCTGTTTATGTAGATATTAATATTGTCTATGTAATAGTTAGTGTTGTTTACTGTTTTATTAATATTACTATTGTTAGAGTAATATTGTATTGACTAAGAGATAAAGTTATATATGGAATGTATTTACTTCCATAATTGTAGGACAACTTTTAGAGGACTCAATACGATATAAATAGAGATAATTAGAACCTAGATTAGGTTAACGATAGCTTCAAGGTTTAACCCTAATACAACCGTGTATTCGTATTATTATCATTAATAATATTGGAGCTTTTGTGATTAATAGTATTGTTCTTTATATTCTATGATCATTGTCTATTATTGATTTCTAAGTTATCAAGTACTATTCTACAGTTTCTTGATAATTATTCAAAGCTGTCTGTCTTGATTAGATCAAACCGATCTTAACATAATTTTTCTCTAAAACATCCCCTTATGATTCAACAATTCAAATTTTTTTAGTTTATAACATCAAGTAAATACTTAGTTATTCAAGAACTGTTATAAAGTTGTTGGTCATTTAAGTAGAGATTATTTTTCATTTGTTTGTTGCTTTCTCTTTACATTCATTCTTATGAATGTTAACTTACACACAGTGAGATACATTGACAAGTGTTATAATTTAACATTCACTCCGATGAATATTAATTGATAACATTCTCTTTAATAAATATTAAGTGATAACATTTACTGATAAATATTATAATATAACTTTTCACTAAAACATTGATGTCGGTTGGGCAAGTACATGGGTGAAAAAAGTTAATGAATTGCAACCACAATATATGTAAGTCTGTACTTATGGATGTACAAGTGCCTTACTGGAATATGCTGACTTTGACTTTATAAATGTTTGATTATTGAATGCAGTATGGAAATTGATTTCTACAATTGTTAGACAACCCAAGGCCATGAATCGTGAAGAACCTATGCAACAAGAGCAATTGTAGGATTCAGATCGACGATGCATTAGTCTTGTTAAACTACTTGTTATATTTTAGCTAGTTTCATCGCTATTGGTGAATGTTGGATAATAAATGTTTTCTTACAATGCTTTCAGATGAATGTTAAGTTTTTAGTCATATTATGTTAGTTTTTCCTCTGCGTTTTATACTGTAACTATCTACTAAATTTTTATTATGATTTTTGGTGAATACTCTTACAATGTTTTCGGGTGAATGTTAACTTTTTAGTCTTATCATGTTGAATTTTCCTCTGCGTTTAATACTGTTACTAGCTATTAAATTTTAACATGATTTATGACGAATGTTATTTTTATAAATGTATTTTTTTTTTCTAAAATCTCCTAAGGGATTGTTAACTATATTTTTAGTTGCAAAACTTTATTGATAAGCCACAAAGGGCATTGGAAGTTACACATCTCATGCAGTATCACATAATTATTATGCAAATAGTACATGACTTTTTACTACAAAAGACTCACAAATACAAGAAGAAAAAGAAGACTAAAAAAACCGATCAAGTGCCACCATATGACCTGCCATGCTTCACAAATAATTTGTCCATCCGTCTTCTCGCATAGTCCACAATTCCATGATAGATACTCATGAGATTCCTTTCTTTGCAAGTATATTAGAACTTTTATTAACTTCTCCGTTCATATAAATAAACTTAATACCATATAAGCTGTCATCAACTCACAGTGTGCACGGTTACAAAGCTTAATTCAAAGTACAGTACCACGCGACAAGAAGAGAACCGACCCTTATCATCAGGTGTTTGACTTCTCTTAGCTGAGTATGTGTTAGAGGTTTTCACACAAAAAATATAGAACAACCTACAACTATACCAAAACATACAAAACATATAAACAAGTAAATAATCAAATCATAAAACGTCATCCATTACTTGAATAATAACAATTTAGAACAACAATTAACAATCACTAGACAATATTCTTCAACACTTTTGGTTAACATTCATCAGTATGAATATTAACATTCTGTAACAAAATCGAATTTTTGAAATTCAGTGATGAATCAAGTATTGAACACAATCAATGGGTGATGCATACTAATAATTTAATATTACTTGAATAATAACAATTTAGAACAACATTTAACAATCACTAGACAATATTCATCAATACTTTGTTCTGTAACAAATCGAGTTTTTGAAATTCAGCGATGAATCAAGTATATAACATAATCAATGGGTGATGCATACTAATAATTTAATATAGCTTGAATGATAACAATTTATAACAATAATTAACAATCACTAGACAATATTCATCAATACTTTAGGTTAACATTCATCAGTATGAATATTAACGTTCTGTAACAAAACGAGTTTTTGAAATTCAGTGATTAATCAAGTATATAATTTAATTACTTCTTTATTTGTATGTTTTGTATGATGAAATTAGTTTAATTTCATGTTTTCTGTCGAAAATCAAAGGTTACACACAAAAATTGCAAAATCAAAAAATCCAGATTTTTTTAATACGATAAATTTGAATTTCGGCCATTGTTATGAATCGATTCAGGTGCTAATCATGATTCTCTCTATGTATTTAGGATGAATTTGTGTTTTTGTAGTCGGATTATTCAATTGTTGGTGGAGCAGGGATGAATTTTCAATAGCTATCGTATTTCTCTTCTTAATTCAATTTAATTTTGTTATTATACAATTACCTAACTGCCCCTCCACCTTTTTATTAAATGACCTGATCCAAGGGTCAAGATTCACTTCCCCCTTCCCCATGTATCTCTACTTCCCCATTGAACACTCCCCTATAAAAAATAATATATTTTTATAAGTTATTAGTACTAAACATACAAAGCGTTAATGTTTATGTCACACAACTCTTATATACAACTCTTATATTTAATGCATAAAACTACTTATTTGATATTGTTACAATTTGGTTAAGTGTACTTGTAATTTTGTATGGTTTAAAAATAGAAATGTCCGTCTCAAAATCTTAAATATTCTTAAATATTCTAACGGATTTGGAACGGAACTTTAAAAAAAAATTAATTTTATTTATTTATAATGTATAACCTCGAAAATTCTTCGGAAATGTTTTTATTTAGAGAGGAATTTGAGACGAATCTTTGGTCGTCGGAAATCCATCCCAAAAGTGTCGTTAATCTCCCTCTGGTATATGTTCGTCGAGAAATCGTCAGAAATTCGTCGGAAATTTGGGACGGCTACTTGGCCGTTAGAAATACGGAAATTTGAGACGGCTACTTGGCCGTTGGAAATACGTTAGTAATTCGGGACCACTACTATGGTGTTGGAAATCCCTCGGAAATTTGCGACGTATTTATGTACTGTCAGAAATCTATGTTTCTATTTTCAGTCTTTCTAGTAGTGAGTTATGAGGATACACTTAAACTTCAATAACACCATTTGATATATGTGACTGATGTCACCGGTCCTTATTTTGTTCAAACGGTTTGATAGAAACATACATTTTATTAGTAAATTTTATTGGGATGATCTTAAGTTTAAATAGGAACAATCTAACTATAAAACATATTACTCGCATTAACTAAGCAAAGGTTAATCACAACAAGTTTTTCTTTTTACCGCATTGGACGGGTCCTCTCTCCTAGTATCAAGATTAAGGATACATAATTTAAATATTTTATCTTATATTTGCTTTGTCTACACATAATTTAACACCTGACTTAAGTGCTTGATATGTACGAATTTTGTCAATCCATTATGACTAACGGCATCTAAATTAGGTACTCTTAAGAATACATTAGATCACTAGTTTACCATTATTTTTTAATAGTTGACACCTAACTTAAGTGTTGTAACTTAAGTGTTACAAAACGATAACTAATACGGAGTAACTAGTTACAGAACACGTACCCAAACACCTTTGTATATATTAATCTTATTGATTATTGATCGATTGATTACACTTTATATATATACTATGCATATGGTTTGGTTTAACTAGAAGAATATTCGCGCAATGCGTCAGACAATAATCTCCGTTTCGATGATATATTAATTCATTTATTACTTAAGTTTGTTTTATACACGTACAAACTTCGCTAAATAGTAGTTTTAAAAATTAAAGGAAAAACATATTGAATTATAAAGATGGATAATAGTAATTTGAAAGTCCATTGTATTCGGCATGAAGATATATTAAAAATCAAAAGTGAATACATTTTTAAGAATCTGTAAGTCAAATTATTAAAGTTGTAGCATACTATATATAAGTGTCATAAGTTAACAGTTTTCATGTATAGACGTTTAAAATTCTTTATGTCATTAGTTTTATTGGGTATAAATTAAATATATATTTTAATCGGATACAATTTAAGGGTAATGATTAAATTCCTTCTTTTATATAAATTTGAAAGGTTTATTGGTAGTAAAACTTAAACAATTTTGTAACACCCCGAAATATGAGGTATTATTTAATAGATATAAAATACTTATTATAAAAATTGTTGTATAAAATATTAGTATTTGTAAAATGTTTAAAGTTGTTTAAATAATTATAAGTTGGGAATAGTTAGATAATTGTTGTATATAAGATAATGAAACTTGAGAGGCTAGAAGTATAAATGACCATATATATTGAGGTTAAAATTAAAAGAAGATACATACATGCATATACATGCATCGATACATCTAATCTAAATATTAATAAAAGAAAACCTCTCCTAAAAGATTCTATGTAAAATTGAACCTTATTAACCAATCAAAATCCTTAATTTCATCAAACATTCAATTGACCAATCAAATCATTTAATTTTCCTAAAAAATCTAATCGATTATTTTTCCAAAAAAATCTAATTAGGAAAAAAAAATGATGTCAAAAATAATTTCCCATAAACCTTATCTTTATAATTTATTATATTTATTAACAAGAACAAACTAATATTTTATCAAACAATATAAATATTAATTAAACGTTATTTGCTACACATCAGCGAATTATAAATATTAATTAAACGTTATTTGTTACACATCAGCGAATTATACAAGTGAGTACGTATTCATAAGCTAATTTAATATATAAATATTAATTAATTAATAATTATTATTATTATCATTACAATTCTATGAAACAAACAAATATTTATTTAATACATTACATATTTACAATAAACGAATCACGTATTCATTTTACAATAATCGTGTGCATATACGGGTTTAAAATTCTATATTAATAATAATTAAAAAAAACTATGCTTAAGTTTCATTTTACATTAACTGTGTCATTTGTATGTACGGGTTTAAATTCAAACTCTATATATTAATCACAATGGACGGCTGACTTATTTATTTAACAATTTGCGTGTGCATACACGGGTTTAAAACTCTATATTAATAATAATTAAAAAAAAACTATGCTTAAATTTCGTTTTCCATTAGTTGTGTTATGTGTAAATACGAGTTTAAATTAAAACTCTATAATTAATCACAATGAACAGATGAATTATTCATTTAACAATTTCCGTGTGCAAACGGGTTTAAAGTTTAAACACTATATTAATATAAAAAACATTATACTGAGTTTCATTTTACGTTAACTGTGTGTATACACGAGTTTTAAAACTCTATATTGACAAAAAAAAAATATGCTTAGTACAATAAAAAAAAATGTGTATAATTTTTATATTAACTCGTGTTTACACACGGGTCTTAAAACTAGTAGATAGAATATTCCATAAATTTGTTCAAAACATTTCTAAAGAGAGCGTACGGGAGAAAGAAGGAGATGAAGAGAATCAGTTGGAAATTATCAAATTAAACATCAAAGAGTTTTATTCAACCCTAAATCATCAGTTATAACGACCTGAATTTAAAAATATGGGTTTTCAAAAAATTTCTTTAATAATAAAACATAAATGCGGAAACGTCCCAATTAATAATAATAATTACCAACCAAACAGTTTGGCTCATCAAAGTTCAGGCGTTACACGTCTTATCATCGCAATAGTAAAAGAAAACCCAAATGTCTACTGTTTGCATTATAGGCAAAATCATCTAAATAAAAATAAGATAAGGCTCTATAGACAATCTTGGCTATTCTTATTAGCTACCCGCCTCGCTCATCTATCCTCCTGAAGTTCCTAACCTGCACGGTGTACACAATCGAGCAAGTGGAAAACAAGTGTCAGATAATTAAAGCTGAGTAAAATAACGGGTTAGTTATAAAAATAATCCAATTAAAACATCAATTATAAAATCTATTACAATCAGCATAACAATTAAGTTATAAGGATTCATGCACATCGCGAAAGCATAACAAGGAATCATCAAACAGAATCCTAAAGCCGCACCTATTTCATCTTTCTCAACTTGTTATCATCTAGTTACCTATCATCTTTATCTTTTCAACAATTCATCTGTTCGTCAAAGACGAAATACCGACTTGATGGGGTGCAACAAATGCAAACCATCGTTGTCGTTAAGGAATTAGTCCTCTCTCATATTTGCCCATTCCCGGAGCAAGTACCACATGTGATTGGCTATCAACCAAGTACCGCTCAAACCCGTCCGAACATTGTCTAGAGTATCCGGTAAAACATCCACGAGCCCTGTTCTCGCGATTTGGATCCATCGGGGAAATCCACTTTAAGTTCTCATTTAATTCATCTCTTCGTCTAGCATCAAATATTAGGACCCCTAATCGTGCGTCGTGTCTAAAGCATCATGTATCATCATCTAGTGTGACTAATCAAACATGGAGTACAAGTATCATATAGAATCATGACATATTACATCTACTCATAATCCCATCCCACATGTACAAATATAATTTCCCTAGTAAAACAATTAAACTCAAAAACTCTACTAGTTTTGATTGTGTTCCCGGATTTTCACAAACATTATCTTACCTCTTGATTCGCTGAAAACAAAATCAACTCAATTCAATTCTCAACAACTAATGGAGCACCTATCAAAATAAGTAATACCAAAGTATTGTTACGAATAGAGCATTTATAACGTATAAGTTAAAATGCAAGAAGTGATGTCTGACTCCACAAAAGTCAGTTAATCATCAATATTTTAAAAATGATAAAACTCACGATAATAACATATATGATGATAATTCAGTATCCTTTACTACAATTTATATTATTATGACCATAGTCAATTTAAGCATATATGAAGTACTACTTTGTTTACATATATTTATATAAGTACTTATTTTTTTATGTAGGCACGTTAACTACAAATCTGAATTTCCTTAAATTGGTAAAATAATAAGGACATGAAGATCATGAAGTCTATGAAATATTTATTGTATAGCTTTTGTAAATGTGGTCACCGACCCGTTAGTGATCATGGCAACTAATAGGAATTAAGCTTATACTTCTCAATGAAGCTAGAGTCACTTAAATAGTTTTGGTTTTCCATACGTAGCATTACTACTATGTGTGCAGCAAGGCCAGTTAAATTTACAGACTCATCAAAACTTCACAGCCCACTTTGATTTATACGTGCAGTTTCAATTGTACGAATCTTTCAAAGATTAATCAAACCCTCCCATCATCTATCTGTAATCTATATAAACGGATAATTACCTTTGGCAAAAGTAAACTCTTGGCCTAATTCTTCAAGACTTAGTATGCCAATCAACCCTCAAGGAAAACGTATTTGGAACCTCTGTCGTTTCACTATTTTTATTTTTTTTAATCGTGCAGAAAAATTATGATCGCATTGGGTTTACAGAACCCTAATAAGCCTAACCCTTATTAAAGTTTAATTAATTTATATCTATGCACATAATTTTAGCAATTAGCATTTTAACCCCACATTTGGCATCTTTATTAAACTTTAATCACATACAATCTTAGTTCAAGTAATTCGAATAGTCAACTAGTAATTGTTTTAGATCTATCAAATAAATTATTAAAAGTGATTTTAGGACGTTACATCAGCTCTAACCAAAGGTAAGTGTATGTATTCTTGTTTATTTGACCTAGAAATTGAAGGATATGGAGTTGGAGGATTGGGGTGATGTATAGAACGAAATTAGGGCATGTTATGTTTGAATTATGATAATTAGATATAGAAATTTCATTGTTAATCTCAATTCAAACCAAGGGTTGAGATTGTGATAAGTGTTCATGATTGTAATGGTGGATTATCCTAAAATTCTTGTAAATAAGTGATAACTCACCCAATTGTTAGCTTAAATGAATTGTTATGATACTCTTGATATGATTAAAGTGGTGTTAAGGATAATCTAATCATATAATTAGTTTTGGTATATGTTAGTGAAGTTGCGGTTAGTTTGACTAAAAAGTCAAACTGGTCAACCTAGTGGGAAGGACAAATGGTGATGAAATGAGTATGAAATGAGTTGAAAATAGTATTGCTAGATGTTGAATATGTTATTAAATTGCTATGTGATGTTTGATAGGTGCTAAGGAAATTGGAAAGTCTTGTGATCATTATTGTGCTTAAATTGCAAAGGTGGGTGATATAGGGGTTATCTGGGTAATAGGTCGTGAGAATTCCGGATTGTATACGTGCAAGAAGTTTCATACGACCAAGTGAAGTTGTATGTCTTACAGTCATATTTGATTGTTATTGTTATTAATGCTTTGTAGAGATTGACTAACTTTATGTTAGCCTAAGTTGTTGCAAACTGTGCAAGTTGTTGCAAGTTGAAGTTGATAGCGGCTCTGCCCAAGTAATTTAAAATCTCTACATTGTCCAAGTTCTCACTAAGCTTATTGCTTATTATTTTAAGTTGTTTAATATTATAGGTGCAAGTGAGTCAAAAGATCAAGGTGATCAACGGGAGGGCAAGACAATTGTGAGGAATTGATGTGGATTGCATTTGCTATATTGGGGTTTGGCAAGTTTCTCTTTCTTTTGAATTATCGTTGTGGGTACAACTTGTATAAGCCGCCCTTATGTCTTTTGACAAAACATTTTAACTTTAATCTACATCAATATTACAAGTGATTCAATCTACTCACATGTGAAAATCCTATAATTTAAAAGTTCTCGCACTTCTATACTTTTTTTGTGCTTCTCGTTTAAACCTTCAACTTTCAAATCAATTTTATATGTGGGTGAGGATCCCGTGTGAACTATACATTGGTGAGAACAGTGAGAACCAACTTCACGCGACCTTCACGTACACCGACAGTTCACTTTCAAATCAATTTTCCCCAAACATTTTGAAACGACAATGTCTCACACATTTAAATCTCCTTCTTATCATATTTAACTTGATAAAAATTCTAAATTTTTTACATTTAGGTACAAAAAGATGTAGATCAAATTCTGCACATGTTCATTATGCACTTAGTTCATTGGTGCAAATTAAATTCTGCACCTCGTTCATAGATGCAAATCTGATTATGCACATGGTTCATAAATGCAAATATGATTTTGCACATGTTCATCAACTACTATGTATTTCAATTACTTCTTCTTAATTATGCATAACAAGAAAAAAAAATATTATCATCTATTTTATCTTCTTCATCTTTTGAAGCAAAACACTTGCAGATTCATTTTTTATTCACATGTATTTGCGCACAACAAAATCAGATCTAGATTCTTTAGTGAACGAAAATAGCAAGCGATGAGTTTGATCGTGTACGTCAGCGATGATTGTGAAGCAGAGCGGAGACAATGATTATTTGTGGAACACTCTAAAATTTATTTGAAAAATAGTTTGTAACAGTTATTTGAATAATGAGCTATGAATGAAATTTGGTAAAATAAAGTATTTTAAATATTTAGAAAGTGATTTTAAAGTCATTCTTACTTGTTTAACCGATTAGAGATGATTTATAAGCCGAGATTCATCCATTCATATCGGGTCAAAATGAATAATTCTTATTCTTTTGTTGTTTATTATCATTATCATTTTCTTTGAGGGTCAAATGAACACGATTTCCCTTTTTAGAGATCCTAATCATCTCTCAAATGGCCAAATGATTCACAAAAGATCATATTGCTACGCGCAAATGGGTCGGATAAGATTGATTCATAATGGACATGTTTGATTCATAGATAAAAGTTTAAGTAGCTATAAATTTTAGGTGCTTTGTATGGTTGCCTTTTTCTTGAATCTTTGTCCTTTCAAAAGGAATAGACCAACATCTTATATCTTATATATACCGTATAATAAAGGGTTTTGGTCATAGTCTTAAAAAGGAAAATTAACAAATGACTATTCTACCTTTTTAGTATTTAGTTCAACTTTAATACTTTATTAATGCATTTAATAATATAATATAAGTTAATATATTATAATAAATTTCGGTTACAAAATATGTAATTTTATGATAATTTGATTTCTTTTACTACATACCTAACTAAAATGACATATTGTAATCGATATTAAGTTGTCGATTACAATTATTTTGATATAAATCAGTAAATGTCAAAAATATTTTTATAAACTTTTATCATGTCTACATTATATCCATATATACACTCTTTCATATAATGAATTCATTTTAAATTTGATACGCCCAAATTTTTTATTTTTAAAGTACGCGAACCTGACAGGGTGGTACGCGATCGCGTAGAAGGCACAAGAAGGGAGTACGCGAGAATATACTAAAGGGTACGCGATCGCGTACTCACTACATGAGAATTCTCTATTCAAATTTATTACAAGTTACGCGATCGCGTAGTTGACACAAAAATGGAGTACGCGATCCTACTAAAGGGTACGCGATCGCGTACTCACTACATGGAAGTTTTCTGATCAAATTTTAGTACATGGTACGCGATCCCGATGAGGGTACGCGATTGCGTACCTGTGCTGAATTTCTGAAAAGAGCAGCAAACTCAGTTTTTAACCAAACAAACACTTAACAACTTTTAACTCATTGACATACAAATCACCAAAATATGTAAACATCATTCAAACAACATTATGATCACATTTCAATTGGCACATTTGCCAAACTTACCACAATTAGTGATTTTGGATTTGAGATCAAATGACCCTTTTAAACACTTGTTACAACCATTTTATACTATTTCATTTACATCTAACTTGACCCATTTCATTTCTACACCTGCAACCTTTCAAGATTCATATACACAATAATTTACAACAAAATCATAACTTTGACAACATTCTTGCATAACACCACTTTAACCATTTTGACACTATCATTATTACATCAATAAAATAGTTTACGAAAAATAAGTACCTTTAAAATCAAATTCATATTTATTCGTTCACATGTGCACATTTGGTATGTGAACATTTCATATAATGTATAATTTAACATGCATTTTGTGATTTTTAATTTTTATTTGTCAATACTATAAACATTAAATAACATTTATATGTAATTTTGTTGCTTTTACATGTATAAAAACTATGTAATTTAAAACTTCTTGTAGTTTTGTACCTTTTTGTGATTCTCATTTCAACCTAACCCTATATATATATTATATGACCGACATGTCAGAAATTCAAATCCGTTTTTCATCATATGAGGGTGATTTGTGGACATATGATTTGCACAGGAGTAGGGTGGACGCGTACCATTGAAATATGATATGAGGGTGAGAGGTACCCTCCAAATTACCTTTGTTTTATTAATAAGTATCGACCGTGATCTAAGAGCATCAATGAAATATGTGTTTTAAAAAGAGCTATTTTTTTTTCTTTTGCAACTTACAATTATTATTCGGCCTATTTATAATGCATTGTGCAATAAATAATTTTTAACCAATTTGTTAATGGTGATTTAATCATCTACCTCTCAATGTTTAATTTAATGTCCACATTTCTCAATGTTTACTTAAGAGCATGGGAAGTTGAAAAGGAAAAGTCATCATTGATGACCATAAACACCGAGTGGAGGAATCTCCACAGGTGTTGATTGTCCAATGTTAATGTTTCAACATTGAGTTGATATAATTTTGTGTGTCCTACTAATTTTGTTAAAAGAAAATTCTTTTCCTTCCTTTCAATCTCATTGGTTCAAAATAATTTTATAGGGTTCTTAGTTTGAAATTTCAATCTTATTAGATGTCGTTCTCAGTCAAATTTTTGACGGGAACGGATCCACTGATGCTCTGAACCCAACACCCATTAGCCCCATTTAGGGTACAACGTAAAGTGATTTGGATTGATCATTTAACAAAAGGAAAACAAAGACTTAAAAAGACACTTGAATTTTTTATAGGTATATATGTTATAATGAACTAGCGTTAACTCGCGCAATGCAGCAGGACAATCACATTACTTATGAAGATGAAGATGTGATAGTAATAATGATTTAAAATAATGTAAGAATCATCTAGAGTGCTTGTTTATGTATATATACATATTTACTTTTTCTTTGTTAAGTGGGACATACATTGTATTGTTTGCTCATAGAGATATTTTGAATTATATACCAAAGCTAGCAACGATTCTTTGCGTCTAATTTTTATAGTATATTTGGCTACACATATTTGTTTTCAGGAATAAAGTAACGTTTTAATGGAATTCATATTCTCAAATATAATATTACTCGGACTTATTCGTTATTTCCACATTTATATATGTTTATTTATGGATCATATTTCGATGTTGTTAAATTTATAAATCTCGTTTTGAAGATCATGAATCATTTCCAAATTTATAAATATGTTTCATTTAGTTATGGATAGTTTTATCTTTTTCGATCTCATTAGGGGTAGTTTCATCTTTTCCGATCTTTAAAGTGGTAAGGCTCTAAAGAAAGTGGATAAACAAATTATAAGGGGTGTTCATAATAATCCGAAACCGAAAAACCGAACCGCAAACCGGGTGAACCGCACCGAATTTTAGGTTAACCGAACCGATTTTTTTTGCTTTCCGGTTTCGGTTAACCGAACCGGCATTTTTTTCGATTTTCGGTTTCTGTTTCGGTTTACACTTTGGGGATAACCGGTTAACCGAAAAACCGAAAAATTTAAATAATTATTTTTAATATGTATATTTCTAAATATATATATATATATATATATATATATATTTATTTATTTATATAGACTTATTATAAATCAACATTATTAATTATATTTGTAAAAAGGGGAATGTATCTTTGTAAAAAGTGAGGGATCAAGATTGAAGGATATATTTTTTTAAGTGGCTAATACTTTTTGGTGAAAAACCTAAACTTAGATAATTATATATCAGTTTGTAAGTTACGGATATGTATATTTTGTAATTGGTGGCATATTTAACTATAAATATTCATCAATGGATGTTGAAATGTATTTGGATATATGTTAAGACTTAATAAATATATTTTGATAAATTTGTATTTGTGTGCTATTCTTACTTTTAATATAAACCGAATTTTCGATTAACCGATTCTCAGTTAACCGAACTTCCGATTAACCGTCCATGAACACCCCTAATATAGATAGTTATAAAAAGGAGAATTAAATGATCAATGTCATGTAATATGAATCAAATAGTTATATATGTTTTTATACTTATGTAATTAGGTTCATATACCAATTTATATGTCTTGAATAAAAAAAACATAGGAATAAGTCAAAGGTGGTTGAAAGTCTACCCACATCAAATAGAATATAGAAAATAATATGATACATGAGTTAATTGTGTAATTAGAAATACGAGTGAGTGAGATAATCACTACCAAAATCTTTCATGCATAAGAACCCATACGGCCATACATAAACGTATACACATAATTATCACGTATGGGATTAATCCTGTAGTTTAAAAGTTTTGCAATTCTCTACTTTTTTTAGTTGTTATGTGAACATTTGACTATATATTATTATTATTATTATTATTATTATTATTATTATTATTATTATCATCATTATTATTATTATTATTATAAGGATGGAATAGAATTAGAGAAAGGATGTAACGTAGAAGAAATAAAAATCACCGTGAAGCTAAACAAATCAACTAGTACTTTGTGAATTTCTTGAAAGATTCCATAGAAAAAAAGATCATTCATCAAATTATTACGTTTTATTTGGGAAACGTTATTATAGAATCATTCCTTATAGCAGAAACTGTAAGAATGATATTTTTTATTTTAATTTCATCATCTGTAGATTTTTTTGCAAAAAATTAATACCAATATCATTTTAATTTTATCATTGGGACAAAAGTGACAACCTTTGGTACTGTTCCTGTTATTAATGAAGTTGGAGGATGTTTTTTGAAAAAATGGACAATCACATATATGTTTTTTGTAATTTACCTTTATGTTTAAATTCCATTAGATTAACAACGATGTATTCATAAATTTTGAACTATAGATACAAACTTCTCATCATGTTTTTTTTTTATTTATTTATGTCTCTTAAAGATCATGTGCTAGTTTTTTCTTCTATTTCACGTCTCTTAAGAAAAAGAAATAACACAGGGATTCAAATTGAACGTAAATGAGAATGATAAAGGCTTTTAATTTCTTTTACAATTTTAATTATTACTTATTTACTCGTTTACTCAAAGTTCAACCTAGCCTCTGAATTCAGGAGCTAATCTCTTGTATTTACTATGAACCATGTCGAACATCGTTACAATTCACTAGATCATGCCATACCACCGCTCCACACACCTCATTAAACCCTGAATTTTGTGTACATGTATGAGATTCATACGACTATGCTAAGATTTGAGTAAATCTTAAAATATGTGTACACATATAAGATTCATGTGTATGCCATAAAAATTAATAATTTAACATCTTTGCATGACAAAAGACATGAGTTGCCCCATAAACATAAACGCTAGTACGTATATATTCATGAAATGCCAATGTACCAAGTCATTTTACTAATCATACCTGGATTTGGGATTAGAGAAGATGTGGCTTAGAGAGCGAATGAAATCTCCGTTTTTGATTTTTCTGATTTACTACTCAAATTCACTACATCATAACTACACTGCATCATAACAACACATTATCTCATCCTTTAATAAATTATAGTTATAATCTTTTTTCTTTTAAAAAATTAAACCTAGAAACTCATTAACGAGTGAATCATCACTACTAATCTAATATCCTTTGTCGTTTTCTCTTTCTCTTTTTCTTTTTTATCTTTATCTTTGTTGGACTTCATCCTCCATTTAATTTAAACCCAAAAAAGAAAATAACAAAATTCAGAAATTGTGAAAAGTAAACGTTACGTAGAGTCAGAATCCGGCCCATTTATCACTCTTGTAAAACGATGTCGTGTCACTTCTCTTCTACAAGACTACAACTACCCCTAAAAATATCTTCTTTTTCCCCCAGAAAAATCACGACTTATGACCTCGCCGTCTTTTCTCTCTCATCCGTTGCTTTTTCGCCTAGCATAACCCCAAATTCACACATATAAAAAACCCTAATAATAATGAATTCCAACTCATCACCCCTTTAACGTCGTCGTTTTGTCTTCTTCGTTCACAAAATTCAACTTTCTCCTTCCTTTTTTTTATTTCAACCGCAAAAGAACGACGACTTTGTTAAACATCCGATCGATCAATTAACTATTCGTTTATATTAAAACGCATATAATTTTGGGGATTTATGCGTGAGGTTACATAGTCTTTTTTTGTCGGTAAGTTATTTTGATCGTGTTAATGCCTTTTTATCTGGATTCTAGGGTTAAAGTTACTATTTTTTCAACAGATCGGCACTGAATTGTGTAAATATTTTGTATTTGAGTGTTTTGTGTGATGATATCATTTGATCTCGTAGGTTATTTTAATTATTTATTTAGTAGGTTTGGTGATTTTATGATATTTTTGTGAAAACATCATTAATCATAGTTTTATTTGGTTAATTAACACGTCGCTTGATTGTGGCTACTTAATTTTTCTAGGGTCAGGCATAGATGAATTTTGGGGATTTAACTTATTTCATGATGAACTATTGTTGAAAATAGTTACTTATGCATTTTTTGTTTGTTTTGTTTATATATGTGGTTTGAGTGTGATTAACATGTGAATTGTGTATGGTTTCTAGAATTGAAACATGGATTTATTGGATTGGTGAATAAAGATGTATTTAATTATATGCTGTAAATTCCTCGGTGACATTGACATGCGTGTATATATGTTAGCATACATAAATGAAATGATGTGCAACCGTGTAAATTGGGTTTAGACTACGGATCATATCATATTGCATCAAATTTCTATTTGCGACTGTGGAGTAGACCTAGAAATTGTGGTGCTTTTGATGGATCAAGAGTTTCATGTTTTATTAACTGTGAATTGTGACACAGCATATTGCATGGCACAGATATTCTATAGATTTTTTTATTCTTTATGGAAATTAATGGTGTTTAATTTATCGTATCTTTTTACAAGTTCTGATGACTGTTTTGTGTTTTAGCGTAGCACTCGTTAGAGCTGTAATTACTCTATATATGCTAGGAAATATAATTTGCCGACCTCACGCGATGGAAGGCAAATGGCCACATTATGCGGAGATGAAGCCGGTTATTAAAGTTGGTATGTTTTCTGAACTTCAGTACTCTTGAGCATGATTGTGTGTTTCATTTTGCTCAAGTTCATCTTCTTCTCCGACTGCATTTTGGTTTGAGTATAACTTTTTTAATTATTATTGGGGTTTATTTGTTAGATTTGCTTTATTAATCATTGCAAATCATTCGACATATTTGATCTCACACGATGAGACTTCTTGTTGCATGCTCAACTCCGATTATGTATAGTTTCTTACTATCTGTTGTTTGCAGTTTTACTTTGTAGGTGCATATCTAATTTGTATGGCACATATTTTCATATATAAATTGTTGTTTGCTATTACCTCTAACACATTTTGCATACCATGTGAAATTTTACTGCTGGCATCTTTCTAGCGATCACTGTTGATCTTTTTTCTTTTTTCTAAGATTCACTTGTTATTCCCCTTGTGATGCTGCAAATCTATCTATCCTTTTTGGATCGTATTTATCATTCATTTATCTTATCTTAAAAGGCAAAACAAAAGATGAACGATAGATATTTGTGTAAGGATTTAATTCGTATTTAATATATGAACCTTGATTTATTTGTACCTCCATCAATTGCGATACCGATACCCTTGTTGCTACTATTTTCCATCAAGATATATGTCATGATTTCTATATCTACATGTAATAATATATTTTCTGTAAATAATATCGCCACATGCATTATTGAACCTGTCTCTCACTTGATGCATTTATTATGTCAAATAATAAATCTACTTGTATGGTTCACAAATGTTCATGTGTGAAGTGATGTGGCGGGGGGTGGGGGATAACTATCGTGTTATTGCACACATAATGCCTTGATATCATTTACATGGACAAGAAATACCAAGAAAACTTGCGGTTGAGAAACTTCTTTCACATCTATTAAATAAAAGAAGGAAACTCTACACTTAAAGACTCATATAAACTATTTACTAATAGAAGATAAGAAAACCTTTTGCTCTCTTTTTTGGAAATTAGACGTCTTGTTGTCGAACTAGGAAACTAACTCAACAAAATAAAATGAGGATAGAAGATAACAGGATAAAACTACTCTTTTATGCTAGCCAAGTTATTAACTACAAGGAAACATTAGTTAAACTTGTAAAAGGAGAGATTAAAAAATAAATATATAGCTTCCTTATAATTGATTGATTGTTTCTAGGAACCATAAACCACGTTCCTTATAAGCTAAAACTTTTCATGTTTGGTCAGTAGCATGTGCATGGTGTATCTGCGAATACGGAAGTATAAGTGCTACCCGGAGTCTGCATGTTATTTTTTAATATTTTATATGACCCGTTGATTAATATGTTCAATGGGATTGAGAATCTACTACAAGTACGTTCCTTATATGCTAAAACTTTTCATGTTTGGTCAGTAGCATGTGCATGGTGTATCTGCGAATACGGAAGTATAAGTGCTACCCGGAGTTTGCATGTTATTTTTTAATATTTTATATGACCCGTTGATTAATATGTTCAATGGGATTGAGAATCTACTACAAGTTAGATTGTGCATCGTGGAATCACTTGTCTCTTGAAAGTAAGCCGTCTGATAGTGTATCAGTGTCTCTTAGGAACTTGAACGTACAATCACTTGGCGATATTTATATTGGGTTTCTTTCTTTTTTTTTTCTTTTTTTTCTGAAGTATGAATTGAACAGAATATTTAAAATAATATATAATACGATACAAACTCCTGGTAGCACTTTAATGTGAAATATTACCTGATATTTATCTTCTATATTCTTGTCTTGCATGCTATGTTACTATTAGGTTAGCGAAAGTTGTTGGTGTTCCATGCTTTCCTTCTTATTACATTAGATGAATGCACTGCTTTTCATGCAATATGGTTTGTTGTCTTAAAGTATTATTCTTGCGTACGAAGTTGGAAGGTCATGACTCTTGAAGAAGGAAAGGAAAAAGACAAACCACGTCAATAGTTTTATATTTAATTCATGGCTGTTAAGAATAAAATAGAGTTATAGCTATTTGGTCTTGTGTGATTGCTTGGGCAATTTTCGAGTCACCAACTCTTTGACATGTAATCAAGACTTAATTTTTTTTGCATGCATTTGTATATTATTTAGTTTGATTTGGAACTAACATGTTACTTCTGTTTCTTATGCAGGACTTGCTATTTCTTCGACACCTCATTTTGAGTATTGTACATTACTCCAGCTAGGTGATTTTTAGGTTGTCTTGCGTAAATACAATTAGCTTTGTAGATAATGGCGTCTAAGTGGGTTAAAGTGTCAGATGGTGGTAATAGGGTTTTTGTTGACTCAAAGAGGAAACGAGTATCTCAAATAGGTAGAACTAGCAATAGGGCTATAGCCGCAAGGCCTAGCTTTACTTCAGTACTGAACAAGTCTGGAAAAAGAAAGAGAGATGAAAGCTGCAAGTCCAAGTATTGCTTGTCCTCTAGAAGAACTTATCTTAAAAACTACTCGAATTTTATGAAAAGTGGACCACCTCAACGTTTGCTTTTTTCTCAAGATGGTCAATGGAATGATTTTTCCCAAAATATCGTCGACTTGGTGAAGGAAGATTTCCTGGCAAAGAAGGCATCAATTGAAGTGAAGTATGATGGGCGTCATCTAATGTTAGATATCTTACATATGATTGAAGTAGATCTGAAAACTGGTGTACAGAAACCTATAGCATGGATTGATGACACAGGTAGCTGCTTTTTCCCTGAAACATATTCTAGTTACGAAAGTCATCAATGCAATAAGTTCGAGGCACTGAAAGATTTAGAATTTGTTGAATTAGAGTCTTCTATGACTCCTGAAATTAAGTTGCATGTTGAGATTGAACTAAATGGACTAAGTACTAATAATTTTGACGAATGCATGGACGAGTCAAATGTCCACGAGTCAAATGTTAAGAGGATCAAAGTTGATTTGGACGAAGGTCACAAAAATACTCATGATTACAATTTAAATGATAATTGCAATCAACTAGATGCAAAAGCTGACCAACATGTTGAGAACATGCAACAGAGTGATGAAGATGCATCCCCAACATTCTGCAAAACTATGGACCCAGAAATGGTTAAAAATATGTTTACGAAGTGCTTTAATTTAGCCTCGAAGGTTGATATAATTGATGTGGAGAAATGTTCTGGTAGTATTATGGAAGCGAGGCTTGAGCTTTTCCAGAAGCAGGTTGAAATTACACAAAAGCTTCGTGGAAATGCGAATGTGCAATATGCTTGGTTTGCATCTCTTAAAGATGCACCGTGTAGTACTGTGATTCATGGGCTTGGACGTGACGGGCCACAACTTGGAAGGTATGGGTATGGAGTCCATCTTACAGCTGTCGACTCTGCCTACAACAGGTATAAATAAGTCTACATTTTTTGTTGTGACCGATGATTTGAGATGATGAATATACGATTAAGTGCTGACATTTCACTTTTCTGTCTTCACATACGGGAACTGTCAGCTTTTCCTATCTTTTTTAGAGCTGGTATATTTCAACTTCTTTTGCACATGTTTTTGTAAAAATTTAATCTTGTACTCTCGTTACAGTGCTACTATTTGTGATGTTGACGAAAAAGGAGTAAGGTGCATGGTGTTATGCCGTGTGATACTGGGAAATATGGAACTTATTTTACCTGGATCTAAACAATTTTATCCCAGTGATGAGTGCTTTGACAGTGGAGTTGATAATTTGCAAAATCCGTATCATTATGTTATTTGGAACATGAATATGAATACCCATATCTATCCCGAGTTTGCTGTCACTTTCAAGATGTCTCCAAGTACTGAAGGTGGGTAGTAGTTTGTCTCTTCATTGTCCAACTCCAACTCCAGTTACCAATACCTTAATCAACTTTAACATCACTACTGTGATGTATAATCATAGGGCTGTTTATTTGGTCAGATCCATACCAAAACTGGAACCTAGAAATTTTAAACAACTGAAGTACTGAACTGAAAACCGGAGCGACCTGAACCAGTCTACGTATTCTCTTTTCTATGTTTCAGTTGATGTTTTTATGTGGTTTTTTTCTGCTCATATTATTGAAGCATTTTCCGCTTGAGTGATAGTTTTTTATCTATTATAATATGACAAGCAATTGAAACCTCAGCTTAGAATTGTTCAAAATTTCATAGATAACAATCGGGATAGAAAGAGAAATTAGAACTTGTATGGAAAGAAAGGGAGGCATATTTTTGTTCAAACATAATCCCTCACGAAAGTATGGTCGTAGTACATTTCAGGGAGATATAATCGTTATATTGGTATAACCCTGATACCAATTGGTTACAGACTTGGCATAATTAGCATGAAAGCTAAGGGAAGTTGCATATTGGTGGAAGTAGACCCTGAGGACAAGGAGAGATATCAGTATTTTGTAGGGAATATAAACCTTAATATGTTCTCTTATAAGTATGTATGTATTTATTTGATAATGCAGGCAACCTGATTATGGAGGGTAGCAGGGTTGACATTTCTAGGGTAACAACCCAAGATCACCATGGACCTGCGCAGATAGGTTCCTCTACTAGTAAACTGGTGAGTGTCTCCTGATATAATAATTTCACTCGTAGATCTGCTAGATGATCTATCCTTCTTTTTTATTGACAGTCTTTCTGTTGCAGGCGATACTTTTAGATTGTATATTTGGTATTTATTCTAATAACCTTTCATTTTTAGGGGACGAGTGGCCCTCATTATGATAGTGTGAATGGTGTGTCTGTAGAGAAGGTCCCTAGTGTTGGATCGAGCACCTGTAGGGCTCCTAATTCCCCTTGGATGCCTTTTTCCAAGCTGTTTGAAGCTATATCGGATAAAGTAGCACCAGATGATATGAAGCTAGTGCATATCCTGTATGAGTCTCTTAGGGTATGTTTTTCCTGTCATGTGCATCAAATTCTGTGTATTTTTGGTGCGTGCTTACTAGTGTATGTTTGTGATTTTAAAGGGAAAGAAGACAAGTCGGGAAGAGTTTATTAAAAAGTTGAGATTGATAGTTGGGGATCAGATATTGAGGTCTACAATATCCAGTCTCCAGTCCAGGGATTAAGCCACTAGGCTATATACAACTCACAGCTTTTGCTTGGGTAGGACTTGTGATTCCGTTTAGGTTTTCATTTTTTTCTTCTTGAACATACTGTTTACATTGGCATTCTGTTTGCAGCATCATACCTATTTGGCAAGACAGCAGAAGCTAAGAAGTGAGTGCAAGGAATTTGAGGTTGCAAAATACTTATTTTTGATGTCCGTTTGCTTTTGGTGTTGGAACTATGTAAATCTGGTCTTACATTTGTCCTTGGATTGGTACTTTACTCTTGTTTGTGTCTAGATTAGGTTAAACTTGAATGTTCTACTAGGATTTTACGTACATTATCTTTTTTTAGGGCAATGAGGCATCAATCTTTCCAGCTATCCCTCAATCTGTTTGATAGGATCATGTTCATCACTCATCTCATAGACTCGTAGTCTTGTGTTTTGCGTCTTTCTACCATTTGAAGATCGATGTTGAACTTGAATTTGATCTCTGGTTCTGGGTTATATTGGGTCAAACTAGTCGTGATATGACCGTGGTCTTCTTGCAATTATTCCGTGGCATTGAGGTTCTCGGAGCAGAGCGCGCCATTAAGTAATAAACTCCCTTTGAATTATAAGGTTAGCCAGTTTGCAGAAATAATATTACAGTTGCTGGAGGAGAAGGATCTTTGGTTACTGATGGAGTTTGGTGTAGAAAAAGATTCGATGTATGGAGGAAAAGTTGAACTTTTTAAAGGATTTCTCGGTTTTTATGCAGTTGGAACTTTAAATATAATGGATGTGTTAGATGATTCAGACCATCTACACATGGGCATTAAGACCACACACAGCAGAATTGCTTGTACTGCCCGCATGTAATTTGCTCAAATGCGTGCTTTTTAATAACATGTGATCACCAGTTGAACTTGGAGTGGTAGGTGAGATTGTTACCATCAGTACTGGTATGTTGATCTTTTCCCAATGGTCAAGCTAGCAGGAATTTGACTAGACTGTTCATCCGTGTATATAAGTGATTACTTATCGAGTCTGATGGTCAAGCCAAAAGTTTCTCGTTCGCCATATATGAACTGGAGCGGATCTCATTAAATATGTATTTTAAATTGTCTATACACAATGGTGTATAATGGTTGCGTAAAAGAGTATTTACATACAGAAACGCACATTGGTGTGTTCACGTTTGTATGTTTGTTCTAGGTCTTGGTGGGATAATTACGATGACAACGTACATACCTGTTAAGAAAGAACATTACCAAGAAATTGCTTTGAACATAATCAAAATAGTGTGGATGTCAAGTCAAAGCTAATAAGTGAGAACTTTTTCATGCTTTACTAGTCAAACAACCTTGGTTTGAAAAGACAAATTTGTCGAAATTAGGTGATCAAAGTGCAATTAGACACAAATGATTAATTGTTTATTATTATGCTTTATATGATATATGATGATGTAATGGTGATGTTGTGATGATTATGATTCATTTTGAAGTGGTTAAATTGGTATGATATTTTTCCAACTTATTTCATATGTCAATCATTCGATCATGTGTTTGTTATGTGGTACGATAAGACATAGAATGATCCAGGTAAAACAAGTTCCATGATTTTGAATGATTGATAATTGCTAATGATACTACTTTATGCTCCAAACTTTTTGTTCACAACACTAGAAGACAACTAATTTGTATTAATTTCCCAATAATACTTTGTATAATCTATTATTGATAATGCCTTTTTATACTTTGACTTAGATGACCATAATTATATAAATTTTCCTACATGATTGGACTATCACATAAATTGGTGGGGTCTACTTGTAGCTACCGAATGTCACATCTACTTTTTTCCATGTCTTTGAATTGAAACAGAACTTGGGGAATTGAGAAAAAAAAGTATATCGGATTAAAGAATGATTTGATTGAACAAAAAGCAAATATGTTAATGGGTTCTTGTCACTCACTTAATTGTTACCAAAGATTTGTAGGGTACTAAATTTAGCTATTCATTGCTCAAAGTCATTAATAAAGATTCAATGTGTTTCCTAACTTTTGGTTCTTCATGTCAAGCTGCGATACCCTTTTGAAAAAATATATGATGCTTTTCCCCCCTTCTTTTATGATCAATTAATTGGGCATTTAGCAAAGCTACATTATTATATTTTTATACTACTGTTTAGTCAAGTCTCAAGAAAGAATCATATGGACAATTGCATAAAAGCCCCAATTGTATAGGGAGTTTTATGTTGTACTCCACGAACAAGGAATGAAACTATGTTGTTACTTTAACTGATTCATTACTTGAATGTGAAAAGTAAATCGTCACGCTTCAAGTGGTAATACAACCTACAATGACATGTGTACTTACTATTAGTTCGACATCGATAAGCATACGATAAGTGAGTTGAAGATAAGGTACTAATTCAACAGTATGCAGGAGCAACGAGCAAAGATGATGGATAGAATGAAGCTTTGTACGTAATAATGTCGTGGGGACCAAATGACCAATATACAAAAGATAAACCTTCTTTGTAGTTTTTAATAAGTTTAGATTCATTTATTGACAAGGAGTTGTCAAGTAGGAGTTTGTGGGCACTTCATAAACTCCAAAAGCTTCGATTATAAATTATTTGAAGTTAAAAATAAGGTAAGATGATTAAAGTATCGTGCTAAACTAAAGTTCAATGCAAATAATACTAGTACAAGTTAGGGCAGATAACTGAAATAGTTAATGAAAATTAAAAATTGCAAAAAGTAATGTAAGTTCATTTTCTTCGAAAACGCCGATCGAGTTCTATTTTATCTACAAAAATGAGCGAGCATCGGATTTAAGATAAACAAATACGTGCTCTAATTAAACAGGCACGATGAAGCCAATAATACATGACACTAACAGAAACCAAAAACTTAAAAACTCTTGAACTATCAAAAGCGTGTGTCTAGCCGGCATTAGGTATCTAATTTCGGGTTATGTTTTGATAAACAAAATTGAATTTATAGTCATTTTAATGTGCAGAATATAAACTAACATTTGAATCACATATCCCTCCTATTTTGGCATACGAGTTCAAATTAAAGAAGTTGAAGAGTGGAGGTGGTTGAGGGTGGTGCTTTTGAAGGGTGTACCAAAGATATGATTAACGCTGAAAATTAATGTAAATAATTATCTTATAAACTTAATTAAGGTGACAAAATAACCTTTTTAAAGAATCATCACTTAAATTATTAGATGCGAATGATAATTATTTGTGTCCTCAAACATATATACTTTAATAAAGCTATATAGCTGGAGATGATAAAAGTCACGATTTTAGTAGAAGACGCAACAAGTATAAGCAAATAATTATCAAAGGGTCATTGTCTTAACGGTATGAGATGAGCTTATCAACCGGAAGCTTGTGGGTTCAAGTCTCACTTGAAGCAGCGAGTGTATATATTCGTGGTGGTTGTATATAATATATGTGTTAGGTTGTACGGTTGTTGTTCTAAAAAAAGTATAAGCAAATAATTAACAAGAAGTTTGTTATAATATGAGTCTCTTTAGCAAAGATATTTATAGAAGTTTTTTTATTAAAGTCGTAAGTTTTTTGTTTCGAAAAATAAGCTCAATGTTACATAAAAGCTTTGCTTCATTACACAAGCATATAAAGCTTTATTTTAATCAATCACTAAACGCTGTTAAAACAAGCATTCATGATTTTTGAAACTTTTAGAATCTTAATATTTTTTATATGAAAAATATAAATTTGTAAAAAACTAAATTATTATACAATATAATGCATTTTTATTTGTTAAATATTTTTAATTTTTGTCATTCTTTATCATTTTACAATTTTTTATCAATAGTGGATGTTAACTCACACATGATTACGACTTAATATTTATTCACATAAATAACTATAAATAAGATTTTAAGAATTGTATTCGTTTACGGTCAAAATCACATGAGATTATTGATTTGAAATTTAATTACATGTGTTTTTCAAATGAAGTGTGTGATAATAACTGATAATTCACATGTGATTTCACCTTTATATTTATTTACATGTATAATTATAAAAAATTATTTGAAATTCGTATTTATTTACACTTTATTCACATGTGATTACTAATTTAATGTTTAATCATATGTGATTATAATTAAAAAAAATTCTGAAGGTTTATTAAATTATCAAATAAATTATTTTTATGTGATTTTAAATTTATAATTTGTTACTTTGATTATTCACATGTGATTATAACTAGTGATTTAAAACTTATAATTTGATTGTAAATATATTCACATGGGAGTGTTAAATCACATGTGATTTAATATTACGAATTTCACATGTTCATTAGAAAACGAAAAAAAAATCGTCGGAAGTATGTTATGTGGGATATCTAATTAAAGATAAAAAGACACTAATTTTAACAGTGTAATTTTTATAATTTATAGATATACGATTTGTGAGATATTTATATTAAGAAAAAAAAAAGTGAAAATGGATAATTGAAATAGAGCAATCCTATTGGTTCCTCCATTCTACATTTTTTTAGCATTCTATATTGAACTTTCCCCTTAAACAATATAATGCATTTTTTATTTGTTAAATATTTTTTATTTTTGTCATTCTTTATCATTTTACATTGTTAAATCTACTTTACTAAATACATTTATACAAATAAAGCTATAAATTATAGCTTTAATTAAAAGAATCAATTTGTAACTACTAGTTTATAGCTACAGTTACAACTTTCGGTTATTTTTAACAAATATACGCTTTGAGTGGTACGTAGGCCAATATATTTGTCACTATGATTGAAAAATCGTGGATACTTTCTCATAAATTTGATGTGTTTTGCAATAAAGTAATTCTTTTTTGGTTTCTTCAATTTCTTTTTATAAAGGTTAAAATCTACCATTAGATTATGTGCTTTAAAAAGGGTAATATTTAAAACTGGATCTGATTCGATGACCCGACTTTCACTACATATTAGAATGAGAGTGCACACTAAATATTATCTTGACAACATAAATATTAGACAACATGTTAACATGAGAATTTTGATGTGTTTGACTGTTTTTTAATTTATTTATTATTAAAAATAGTTTGATACTTCCATTCAAACGTGATCACGATCTATATATAAAAAGTTGCTCAAATGCAATCTAATAATTTGTTATATCTCAAAAAGTGAAAATTTTTAGGTTAAAAATATTTCGTAAAATGATTTGTCATCCTTATTCTTTCTCTTCTCATGATTTGTTGGTGTAACTAAGTGCGAATTATTGATCGGTTAAAATGACATGCATTATTACTCATATTTTAAACATGTATCATATCATATCATTACTAAAAGAACTATCAAATTACCACTGGTAAAAAATGAACTTATTTATCTTAACGAATAACCATAGACCGTAAATGTGAAGTTCGTTGTTTTACTGTAATGGTACACTTCATGACCATTATCGCCTTGTAAACATCTAACGTAACTTTACATTGAACTCATATCTTAACACATGCTAGATATATAGCGGCCTTAGGAAGCAACTTTCCCGGGCTCTAGATCTACACAACGTGCACTCTTCCATATTCTTCGGTTGGTCTACTCTGCACTCCCAGCAGCATTCGTTCGTCTGAACATGGAGACAACCATGCATAATGCTATAATTCTTGTACAAAAATGTTGAGTACAACGTCATGTTACGGTGCATGAAAAACTATATATAAATTAACAATAAAACCACAGCTTTGATCGACTGTGATTGATCATTCTTCTTTTATTAAAGACACGTTACTTTTAGGGGTCCTTTCCATGGTTGTTAAGTGTCACGATTTGTCAAAAAACAAGTTCACATTATGTTTTAATTAACTTAGCTTCACTGATAATTAAACTATTTATTCTTTTATTCTTAAAACAAAACATTAATACAAGTGAGTGGTATCATCAACTGATCTACAATTCTATAAGATTGAATTTTACTCATTTAATTTCTCGTTTAAATGGCGATAAATCAAATAATGTATGTATCAAAAGCAATGATTGTTAAGTGTATGTGTATACACTGAGTATTATTTACGTATACACACACAATACTATTATAAATGTCAATTATTTTGTCTCGAAAAAATATCTCTAATCTCTAAATCTCTAAATCTTAATTAAAGGCAAAAGTTGAATGGTGCTTTTGGGATATGATGTAGTATTATGCATGGGAATGATTACGATTGAATATTGATTGATTATGATTATGATTATGACTGGTTTAAATTTAAATTATATAATAGATTATATCACTTTTATTCGATGTATTAGATAAAATGAAAAGAAAATAGATAATAATATTTGTGAATCATATCTCAAGTAGAAAATAGGCAAAATACTAAGAGCGCATTTAGTTGCGGAAAAATATCTACATTTTCTGGTTTTTTTTTTAATGTTTCGTCCCTTAAAAATTATAAGAAAATTAAAGAACGCGTTCAAATGTAAGGGAATAGAGTTTTCATTTTTCAAAATAGTAAAGATAGAAAACCTTAAATTTGAAAAATTCTTCGAAAAACTCTAACTTGAACACATTTTATAATTTATTAGTTTTTTAGAAAAAATTCAAGAAAAAATAACTCAACTCCAAATCTTAAATGTGTACATATTCCACGTATAGGGCTGTTCATAGTTCGGATAAAATCGTATTATCCAATTGGATAACTCGGATCGGACTATATGGTTTGGATCAAGGTTGTCAAGATCGCGATCTTGATCGTAGGATCGTACGATCCTACCAAGTGAAAACGTGCAGGATCGGAGTAGGATCCCTCATGAGGTAAGATCGTAGTAGGATCGTAGGATCGCACGTAAGATCGTAGGATCGGTGAACAATCCTACAAATGGGTTAACTTTTTTTTTTTCCATCACAATTGGGCTAAATCTTTATATGACATATAGCCATTATCCAAAGCTTAATATTTGCTCAAAAATCGCCCCACACCTTTATTTTCATATTCAATCTATCAATTCTCACTTTTTAAGAAAAAAGCCCTAAAACCCCAAAATGACGTTTGAAGTTCCAATTAATATCTTAGGTTAGTAATTTTTGTTTGTAGACGAGTATGCTCTTTAACTTATTATGACTAGTGGTGCAATTGTACTAGCTACATTGCTACTATCTTTTTGTTTTAGTATGTTTTATCATCTCACTAAAATTGTTGACAAATTGCATCATTTTTGTAAATAAAAGTTTTAATTGTTAGTTTTCTACATGAATTTAAATATATTTAGATAAAAATGATCTTTTGGTAGGATCTTACGATCCCGATCCCGATCTTGCAAAGACGAAAACGATCCTACGTAGGATCCCAATCTTGACAACCTTGGCTTGGATAATTGGATTTTTGGATTGGCTCGGATCAGAACAAAACTTATTATCTCGAATTACGGATTGATTTTGGTTTGTAAACTACAATCCGGATTATCCAACAAAACCAAATAAGAAATAAATATTAATTTTTCAAACATTTTATATATATATGTATATATATACACACACATGCGGATACATAATAGTTTACTAAATTATTAATAGTCTATAAATATCTAAATATAATACTAGTATATAATAGTTGATACTAAATATCATATTATTTTTTGTAAATGTGATAAATAATTTCACAAACACTATAATATACAGTGAAAATGATATTGATTTGAACTTGTACAAATCAAACTTAGTATCATCCATGTTGTATATTTTTGTCATAATATCTAACATACTTTTAGCATATATATTTGTGAATGTGTTTGGATATCCAAAAACCAAATCGATCCATCCAAATAATAAATCGGATGGACTGTTCGGTTTTTGAATTTGTTTGGACGGATCAGATTCATATTTTTAAAATCATAATCCATTTGTATTCATGTAAATGGATCGATTTTAAACCGATCCATCCATTTGAACACCTCAATCCACGTACGTACTAATTAAAGTGTCCGGAACTATAAGAGACAAACAAGAATAACAAAACTCGATGTTAATTATTATCGGGTTCATCAATTTATAGTTAAGAAAATAATGGGGAAATGGAAGGAAAAAGAAAGATGTAAAGTTATAAACAAAAACAAAGATTCTTCAATTCCTTGGTCATACCTATAAATAATTGCCTAGGTAATATAAGACCAATCTACCAAGCAAATGTTTTGGTTTTTTTAGTACCTACGATATATATCATACCTCTTAATTAAAAATAATATATATATTCATCATAATATGAAACAATAAAATATCATTTTATGAACCATCATGAAATATTCTAAGAAATTAACAGTAAATATATCCCCGTTAAGTCAAAGTCAAATAAACTTATCTTGTTGCTCATGAACCACAAAACTGTATGAGTCGGTTCTTTTTAAAATATACTGAAAATCTGGCAGATTTAATATATATATCAAGTAATAGTATATTTTTCACTACTCGAGGTCTTGTTGACATTAATGCCATTCAAATTAAAATGATATTAATTAATATTAAATGTTAATGGTATTAAATGAGATTAGATACATTAAAGTCAAAATTGATACAGATACCAAAAATGTCAGTCTTCCATGCATTTGGCAGAAAGATTCATACTCAAATTCTTAATTTCTTCTTGTACCTACTGCTTCTATTGCTGTCGGGAACCTTATTAAGTTCCTCACATTTTATTCAAAATTAATTAGGGACGCAACCTTTTTTAAATCATTATATTCGTTGTTTATCACATAACATTAACTTGTTTGGAACATGTTCATGTATGGTTTGGTCTTTGCTGTTAGTTGGAGAACCCTGAAAGTGAACGTTCTGGATGGATGCGGTTGGTTATAGAAAAATACTTACAATTTCGATATTTTTATGTTACTAGAGAGTGAAATGTGTTTTTGTGCCTCTAAAAAAACTTATGAAAACTTAGAAAACAGACGTGTTCATATGTAATGTACATACTTTTCATTTTCCATCATAAAAACGTAGTAAATTATGAATCGTAGTTGTCAGATTTGTAGTTATAACATGGAAGATGAAAAACAATCTTGATTGGCTCGAGTGGAATTGTAATCCAAAATCTGCTTGTGTCAAATCCTTGTAATCATTTCTCATGCCTTGGTGACTTACTGGAGAGCCGCTTTTATTCAATCTATTTTCTGATGTTAAAAAAAAAAGATCACTTCATTTTCATTATATCCGGTATGATTCATATATTAATATAGAACCACTTGTTAACTTTTTCCTTATGGTTTGCCGCACGTGATCATTCAGATCAGTGATTTTTATGTTCTTTATGGAACATAAGGTTAAACATAATTTGATTCAAGGGTTAACGTTGTTTGCGTGGTTCTACATTTAGGGTGCGTAAATACGTCATGAAATCTCTTGAGATGATTCGTCTTCATGTCGAATGATGGATGGATGATATTGCATAGAGTATAAGTAATTCATGGGCTTCTCAATCACATAAAATGTAAAGTTTGTCTTGTTATCACGATTACAACACAAATTTGGTAATTCGTACTTTACGCACATTATCGTTACAAATACATGACAAGAATATACATACACTTATATGTATAAGATGCATTCATAGATCACTGGCATAAATATATACATATGCATAAGTTAAATATATTAAGAAGTCCCTTGCAAGTCGTTAGCTAAAGAAGAGAAAAACAGTCACAATGAAAGGAAATAAAATTATTGATACTCCTATTTGATGAACGTACGGAAATAATTTCTATAATTTCATCAATTCCAAAATGTTTTTTCAAATTTCATATACCAATATTATTAAATTCCCAGTTGTGAAATTCCAAACAAGATGTCATACATTAATTTTTTAAAATCTAATTTATAATTCCTCAAATCAAGAATACGATTATTTAATTGCTAATATATATATATATATATATATATATATATATATATATATATATATATATATATATATATATATATATATATATATATCTCTCTCTCTCTATATATATATATATATATATATATATATATATATATATAATATAAATAAATTGAAGTTGTTACGTAGATAGGTAGGTGAATAACATAAGAGAAGTAAGGGGTGAGTATGGAGCATTGTGTAATCAAGTACAAAATCAATAATCTTGTAAGTTTGTTGATATACGATTATTATTTATTATTATTATTATATATTATATATTATATATTTGGGTTTAGTTGGAAAAAGGGGGCAACAACTATTGGTCTCACTTCAATGAAGAAACTTACGTACGTACCTAGCTTCTATATATTCATCAAGTTAACAGCGACGACGACAAAATGTCACACGTTCAAAAGCTTTTTGTAAAGAAAAATTATCTATCTTTTCTTTTAATTTTATAAAAGTCATAAGTGATATTTGTTCATACGGATCAAAAAAATCATATAACGTTGAACACAACTTTTGACTTTCACTGTTTACTTTTCTACTCCCTTATTAGACCAAAGCCAATGGCTTCTTCGGTTTTCTTCGTCTCCCTTTCTTCGGTTTAGACACCACTGGCACGGGTTCATCACTTGGCTTCTTCAGTTTCCTATTTGTGAAAAAAGTGGGTCCCGCTTACATTCAATGTATTGTTATTTTTAGTTTAGTATATGTAAATGTAAGTATATTGGTAAATGTGGGGTCCAAAATTATGACGAAAGGACCATTGGTAGTGTTTAATCGGTCTTTAATCAGTTTTGAATGTGCTGACGTGGTAAAACTGAAGAAGCAACGGTTGAAAGTGGTCTTATAAGTCTCTGGTTGTCACTTTAGATATACGTTTCTGTCAACCCAAGCTAGTAAACCGAGTTACGAAAATATAAATTGTATCTATAGTTTCCGAACTAACAAAATGTTGACACATTACCCTTTCTCGCCGCCCTTACACCACCATTGTTAACCACTGTCAGCAATCGACCTCCAGAAACTACCATCTCTCGCCTCGATCTCTATCAAATGTATGATATCCTCTTATTTTGTATTTCTGTCAAAATAAAAATTGACTAACTAATCTTTCAGAATTGCTAGTAATTAAGTATGTTTTTTATTTTTCTTCGTTGGTTTCTTTCATTCACGTGATTCCATGCAACATCGTTTTATATTCGATCGAGTATACATATGCATGTTTAAGAAAATGCAAGACGAAACCAAAGAGAAATGCTTTAATTCATATGGGGATCGAAATAAGAACTCTAAAGTCTAAACGTGAAGCCGTAACAAACCAACTTCCACCGAATATCAACCGAACTACAATAATATATGGGTGTTCAAACTTTCTTATGATAAATTTAAGGGTTATCTTTATTAACGTTAATCTCTTGATTATATTATATTATTATTAAATAATATGAGTAAGACTAGTAAAAATAAGGAATTGATATTTATATATTATTATTCTTGTTTTTTGATAAATATACGATATAAATTATGCATTAATTATTTGTACAATATTAATGTAAAGTTATGGTGTATTGATTAATTATAACCATAAAAAAATAAGGCCGAAAAAGGTACAGGAATATAGATTGAAGATGTAGCTATAAAACGCAATGTGTCATACTACAGTGACTACTATTGTTTTGATGACCAGTCCAAAAGTCAAACAAATATTTGTATCTCCAAGCGCTCGCTCACAATTAATTATTATAATTATAATTAAATATAAATTCACAACATTTCATTTTTTTTCCAACACAAAACTACTTATCTTATATAATTAAATTATAAATATTTTTTTACATAAAGTTTTATTGTCATTTTCATAAAAGGGATGGAGTATGAAATATTTAATAGAAAAGGAAAAACAATAAGAAGAAAAGGAAAAGATGGTAAAGGAATCATTTCTCAAACGTATTTACTTTTTTTTCCTTTTTTTTTTCTTTTTAATTTTTATCCTTTTTAATTCTTTCTTTTCCTACTCCCACGTCCACATAAAAGAAAGCATCTCTCTCTATGTAGTCTCTTCAAGTGTCATTTTCTCACATATACTTCACACAAAAGATACAACCATTCACTTAATACCTTGTCTTCTCTTTCTCTATTTCTCTCTCTTTACAACTTCACAACTACTCCCATTTCACCATTGATTAGACAAATCTCATCTCAAGAAAACAAATCATCATATCATCATTATCATCATCATCATCTTCTTCACACCTTCCATAACTTGGATCACATATTTGAACCAAACCCTTAACTATTTTACTCAAACAACAACAGTTTAACCACCATACCCATACTCTCAAGGTTTACCAAAAACCTTCAAGCTTGTAGCAAGAACAAACTAGGTCTTTTTGCAAGGTCAGTGTTGCTGGTTATCATCCACGTTTTTACAAGTAGCAAGAACAAGCTAGGTTTTTTTTTCTTCTCAAGTTATTGGTTCAAGTCTTGACCATTTTGCTCATCAAAAGAGGAAACAGTAGAGAACTTGGTAAGTAAAATGGAGCTCTTTCCTGCACAACCAGACTTGTCTCTTCAAATAAGTCCACCCAACACCAAGCCCACTTCAAAAACATGGAGAACATCATCAACACCAAATGATCAAGATCGTAACCATGATTTAGATTTAGGGAATTTATGGAAAAGAGCCTTTAACTCTCAACAACTACACCACCAACAAAACCACCACCATCAACAACAACAGCAACAACAACATCATGGCTCAGTAAGAAGACCAGACCCCTCTTTTGGGCTAGCCTTATCTAACCCTGGTTCTACTAATTCAGACCTCACCCATTTCCACAATCTACTCTCTCAAACCACCAACACCACAACATCAAATACTAATTACCCTTATAATAACCAATATCACCAAAACCATCATCAGGGATTTAGCTCAGATTTAGGTTTCTTGAAACCCATAAGAGGAATACCTGTTTATTATCAGAATACCCCTCCTAATTTCCCAGTTTTAGCTCATCCTCATCAAAAGAACCAAACTTTATTAGATTCTTGCAATAACCCTACTAATACTAGCTCTTTAATTCATGGAAGTAATATTAACAATATCGTTCGATCAAGATTCTTGTCATCGAGGTTTCCTTCTAAACGTAGCATGAGAGCTCCTAGGATGAGGTGGACTACTACACTTCATGCTCGTTTTGTCCATGCTGTTGAGCTTTTGGGTGGTCATGAAAGTATATTACATTTTCCCTTCATTTTCTTTTTTATGATTATTTTTTCTATTATATGTTTATTGGTTTTCCTAAATTTTCATTTACTGATCATAATTTTCAAATTTGTGATGATTTTAGGAGCAACACCCAAGTCAGTTCTTGAGCTAATGGATGTTAAAGATCTAACTTTATCACATGTTAAATCTCACTTACAGGTTAGTTTCAAATCTTTTTTGGACATAAATTTTCTGGTTTTTATAGTATAAATTATTAAATGCTTTTAAAAATGCATTGTCTGTCTACTGTGTAACTATTTTAATACACACTCAAGAGCACCTTCATACTAAAATCTGGAATATATATCCAAGATTCAGATTTTATTATTTTTCCTTTTGACTTTAGCACTAGCTATAATAAGAAGCAATTTGCATTATTAGAAGAAGAAAAAACATACTTATATTAATACTTAATAATTATTACCAAATGATTTTAAGTTATTACAATTTCCAATGCTTTGTTTACCTGCAGAGAGGCATTACTAATCTTTGGCACTTGTTTCTTTCTCGCTACTATTACTAGATCTGATGCTTCTGTATAAACATAGCTTATCAGTTCAGCTTTTTACTTCTTCCATATTTTTAGACATTATTATATATATTAAAAATAATAATAAAATAATATTATATGCATATAGCAAGTAGTATAGTGTATAGTAAGACAAAGCTCAAAGAATTGAAAACACGGTGATAGGGTCCAGGCAAAGACAAGTCTAGAGAGTGAAGGGAGGGGTTGAATTGAATAATTTTATCCTTTTTTTCAGAGGGAAACTTGAGATATGAGAGAGTACAAAAACGCCATCATTTGTCAATGATATGTTTGTATATGTCTCTACCATCACATGTGGTTTCTGTCTTAACCATGCATATGCATATATTAACCATGGTTACTTAACTCACTTGCTCAGGTCTTCTTACACTTGTTCACACACACACACACACACACACATATATATATATATATATATATATATATATATGTATGCACCTCTCTCTTCTCCCTTTCTCTCTCTATACATATATATGCATATACAATATATTGTCAATGCACGGTCGCATATACTACCACCATGTACTCTTGATCATTTACTCATGTTTGTACTGTTGATATTGCATATACCATGAGTCATAAACATTTACATTCGTACAGTATGGTGAAACAGGCTAAGTTAAAAAGGATATAATTCGAACAAATATATTTCTTTACAAGTTATATTGTTTTAGATTAATGCAAATTAAAAAAATATATATTTGAGGGTTTAAGGTGGAGCAAAATAATAAAGACTTGCATTTTACCTAAGGATGAAATATTAAGTTTTAAATAAAAGAATATATGTAATGGACATTGTTTGAGAATATAAACATTCATTTATTCTTGTGTTGCAGATGTACCGAACGGTGAAGACAACTGATCGAGCACCAGCTTCATCAGGTAATTAAGCATTGCTGCTGAACTTTGACATCATATAATTTTATTTCACAATATGCTAATATGTTGTCAACCTGCAGTTTAGTTTAATCATCTGTATACTGATTTTTTCCAAACATTAATTAGGGCAATCTGATATTTACGAGAATGGTTCATCAGGGGATAATTCTGATGATATCATGTTCGACATTCGTAACCCAAGAACGACAGAGTTATCAGCCGAAAATGGAGGACGGTCTAGTGTTCAACAGGAGAAAGATTATCAGTATGGTCTTTGGAGCAATTCTTCAAGGTGAATTTTTATTAACTATTTCTACTTATGTTTTTTATATTATATGTAATATGTAATTTATATGATAATATGTGTGAACAAAGGTTTTCTGATATATGATCAAATAGATAGTACAAAGTAATTAAACCCCACAATTTATAACAGACCCCCCTCCTCTCCTTCTCTGGCAAATCTTTTTTTGTGGACATAACTAAAAATGATTGACTGTAATTTTTTCCTTTTTTAACTTTTTGCTTTTTCTGAAACACATACATGCAATAATACTATGTAACTGCAAACTACTCTTTGGACTTATGTAAATAAAATCCGTTCTAAAATGATAATATTAAATAGAAATCCAATAGTATGCAAGAGTAGTTTGAACTACATTTCAATTTTTTTAAGAACAGCTTTCACCCTTTGAAGTATTCTGCTTCTATAGCCTGCACATTACTATTGAAATTAACCGACCTATTGCTGTTAATCTTATTTACATATCTACATATCATAATATAGAATTCTTCATGAGGCCAACAAATTACTTAAAGATCGATCATCGCTAATAAAAAAATCTTAGAAAACAGTCACCAATTCACCAATATATATTATATATCCATCGTCATTTAGCTCTGGTCGCATTAGATAGATAGATAATGCATGCGTTTGGATACTTAGCTTGTCGTCTAATTTATCATAATTTGCCATTAATCGCAATTTGAAAATATATAATATTCCTTACATTACCTACTTAATTTGTAAACTTTACCTCTTTCTATCCCTCATAGTTTAGGGAATAAGACAAAAGGTATCAACATGATTGTTTAGATTGTGTCCTATGTCCATAGAAAATCTCCAAAATTGAGTAGCTAATTTTCTTCCCTTCAAGTGGTTTGAAAAGGAAACTTAAAGTAAAACTAGGTATTTTAACATAATTGGCATTAAGTCATGATTTTCTTTTACATTTGGAACATATCTCTTCCCTTTGATTTGTGGGCTTCATGTCCTCCTAAGTGGGACCTGTTAGATACTTGTAAAACTTAGTGTCAAAGCTAAGCTCTTTTGTGAAAAATTAGTGGATGCCAAATCTGCTCTCTTTGTACCTTCTGTCTGTTTATTTATTTTTATTATTGTGTGTGTGATATAAAATTCCCTTTATTTTATATTGGTGTTGCATGGTTTATGGGATTTCACATGGGTTTGATTTTAGCTTTATAGTATATAACAAAAGTAAGAAACTAGGTATAAACCAAGACAATGGAAGATAGCTTTCTTTATGAGCCTTGATTTCTGATATTTTTGTTCATATGCTGATCTTTGTAGCAGGGAAGCTTGGTTGCATGGAGAACATAGAGATTCTGAAGGAAACAACCCATCTAATGAGGTAGACATGAATATTTAATTATTTGTTTTTATATTAATTATGTAGTTTAATAAGTGAGTAGATCTCCTTTCACCACTTTTGATACATTCTATTGTGTGATATTACTAGCTTTATGCTTTGCCTGGGAATATATAAATATATTTTAAGTTTCATGAGAATGTTATGTAAAGTGGCAAGAAAGACCAAGGCTTTTGAAAAGCTGAGTCAATTCACCAAAGTATTTAAAGGTCAATTATGCCTTTCTTTAAGCTAAAGCCAACAAATCTCGAACCAATTAAAAGAAACCTCACTAAAGAGTACAACAATTTACACTATACAAGAATGGTTCGTTAACCGGTTAATTTGTTAGGTTGTTAGAATTACGGTTACAAATTTCCACGAATAAGGCATTACAAGTTGCTTTATAAACTATAATTTAGCATTTGTTAGCTATACTCAAAATGCACATACACATATTATGCATTATGGATATAATTTATTGATACAATTTCCATGAATGATTTTCCAGAAAGAAATGAATTCAGAAGGTTTAAATTATGAGAGATTGTCAGAAGTGAGCTCATCAACTCCTAAGAAGCCTAATCTGGAGTTCACATTGGGAAGACCACAATGAAATATGATAATGATCATCATATATATGCATGTATGAGTATGTATATATACATATGGAGTGTACTAGTGATCATCATTTTGGTATAATTGTGTTTTTGAATGGGAGCTAGTGAAAAAGAATCAGGTACCACTGAAGAGAAAAGAAAGTAAAGAAAAGATGAAGCTAAAGAAAGACAAGGAGACAAGAAAGACAGAAAGCTATCAAATTTGTGAGAGATACATCCATATCATGCACCCTTTTAAAAATAATATTATTATATATTATTACATTTTTCATGATATGATGTTTCTGGTATGAAAATATGAATGAAATCCAGTTAAGTTTTGTATCATAAGTTCTGAAAAGAAAGAGAGAATTGAAAAAAGAGAGCTTTAACTTTGTTAAAAGGATAATGTGGTGATCATTGGTAATTGTAATGAAGGGCTTTACATTTTAGCAGGAAAAAAGGGGTATATTTTTGCCCAAACGTGTAAGAGAGCTCTCTATTTATTCCCATGCATTGTCACATGCTTTACACTTGCTCAAAAAAAGGAAATAAAAAGCAAAAGATAACGTCAACATGAAAAGAGAACTGAAAAATGTAACAACTGTTGGTAGATGCATTAAATAGCACAGAAGGGAAAAAGTGCAGAAATGGTGCTTCTTTGAGCCTGTATTCTTCTATATATATATATATAGATAATAGATATAGATAGATAGATAAATATATATACACATTAGTTTTTTTAAATCTATGAAAGATTATACACTTAACCGAAAGATAACGCAAAGAATGATGATAATATTCAATGTACATAAAATGGTTAAGTTAACTTCACATTTATGAGTATTTATCATGAAATTAGCGTTTAATTATTCTTTGTCCCTTTCTAATTCTATAAAAGGTACCTTTGGGTTACAAAAAAATTGGTCATCTTGAACATTAGTTTTTCTTTTTCCTGGCTAAGTGGTACTTGTTATTTTTCAAAAGATTTCCCTGTAACTAGAGTAATATGAAAATTTTAGTTATTGAAGAAATTAAAGTATGAAAAATCAAAACTATGTTAATTAATGTAGTACAGGCAACCAACTAAAGATCGAGTTGGGTTCATGATAACCACTTGTCACGGTCACCGACAACGTGAAAGATATATAATACGCTTCAATTATTCTTGCGTAATTGAGACTTACTCAGATCGAAGTCTTTTTCGAATAAAATTATTTAACGATTTGGTAAGTTCGGGATGCAATCTCATTTCATTAAACTTGGCTAAGGGGTAGCATCCCTTGTAGAGTCCAGGGGACGAGCCCCCTAAGCTTGTTAGAGATGATTAATTGTTTTTGTTTAACCAACAATTGTAACTGTTCGTTTGTATAACTGCTATAACAAATTATGCATATATTATAATTTGCCTCATATTCATATGAAAACATAACATAATCTCTATGCTTTTACTTAGTTTCTCTCCCAAGATTTCATGTGTTTCTTTGTCCCATTTAATGTTGTAGACAATAATGGAGTTTTCTTTTGTTCTTCAATAAGCTTATTGCCTTTGAGCCTTATCAGATTTCAACAGATGCTAGGCAATTGCTTTAGTCAATGTGCTTTAAAGTTAGTTATATGACCATTGATACAGTCTCTATTTAAGAGTAAGTGTTTGAAGTGCACTTGAAGTGTACCAAACACTTCTGTTAAATTTCTTGCATCATAGATTGTTTCTTTGAATCACAAGAAGTACAACATATATATACCATTTGTTAAGTATCTCAATAACATCTTATAACTGACTATATACGCCCAAAAGTGCACGTAATTAACCCTCGTTCTGAACAATCCAATTCATATCATTTCCAATATATAGATGGAAGTGAAATAACTTACATTGGCTCGAATGATTTTGCAAGTACTTGTGTGGGTGATTATATAATAAGATGTTTCAAAAAACCATCGAATCGTAATTATTTTGGCATAACTTAGAATCATATTCGAGCTAATTAGCGGTTGAAATAAAGGACCCCTATATTGTTATTTGTTAAACGAATATGTTGATGTGTTTATAAGGAATGATGTAATATTCTCATTAATACGTAGGGAAACATGCATGTGCTGATGTGAAACGACTTAGAGCTAGAAGATAGCATTTAATTAAGTAACCCTAGCTGTCGTCGTAACTATCCAACTATAGATACATAAATGTGGAGCAATACTAGGAGTTGATTTTTGTTTATTTTTCGAAAGCTATAAGATTGATATCGTATTTAGTCCTAAATAATATCATACTCCCGTTAGTAAGAAACTAGCAGTAAGATAAGAAAACGAAGGTACAAAAAACTGTCTAAAGTTTTAGGATTGTAACACCAAATTTTCTATATACAAATGGGTATTTGGACCACCTATTGGAGTCGTTCCATATTTCAATGGAGCACGACCGAACCCCTCACAAGGTCCAACGTCGCCGGGCAAATCACCTCCATCACATATACCACAACGTCTGAGCCGGAACTCGAAAGTTTCAAACCCATGACCTAAAGGAAGTTATGAGTTGCACTTACCGCTAGACTATTTAGTCATTCGTAAATTTTCTATATATAGGTAGCTAGTACTATATCTTTCAATTATATTTTATTGATATCTAAAGATTTTACAACTTATATCAAATTTCTAGATAGCTAGTAATGTATCTTACAGCCAATAAGGCAAATGGTCAATTTGGGAAACAAAAAATGGTGAAGATAAGAAGAGATAAAAATTGCAAGATAATTGTCAAATATGGGAATATGTATGTATTTCTTAATGAGTGAAAACTTCGTACGATGAACGGGCTCCAAAAAGGTATTCGAATAATCAAAAATCTGTTATATCACTAATACGAATCTTGCATCATTATGACATAATACACTTGCGTATACCTAATTCTCAAAAATTATTAACATAATAATGTACATTTAGTATAACCGTAAAAGTCATTGAAAATTACAATGAAAACTAAATGTTATCACTACATAGCACGACATTTGAAATAAAAATGAAAGAATTTTAAATGAAAGAATTTTATAGACTAGTAGTAGGATTACAACCTTAAACATAGAGTTTGATGCTCAAGAAAAACTTTGCTATTCTATTTATGCCAATGTCATCATTTTAATATAAAGAATATCAGTTACACACAAGTATTACATCAAGGTATGAGATTTTTTATTTTTTATTTTACTATTCAGTCAAATTTACCCATGTAAGTGTCATATAAAGGTTGTAAATTCTATATATCAAGATTCTAAAATTGTTGCTCGATTTGTCATATTTTGCATAAAATTGCTTGTTGTTTGTATAATGAACATTCAGTTTTATTATAATTTAAGATAGTAAATGATAAATTTGCATATAATAGTACTATTAAGGTACAGAGTAAAGCATTGAAATAATTTCGTCCAACACATGATTATCTGAATATATATAAAATACACAATCAACATCACCATCATACTCGTCATGTGCAATGAGATATATAATGCCTAGACGTTATGAAAAATATATATCAATGCTTAAGAATACTTAATTATTCATATATTGACAAATAAGTTAGGGGATACTCTCTTAATATAATATAACAGAGAGATAGAGAGATTATATTTAGGAATATATATCCTTGATTACTTTGGGGATGAGTTGTATGTAGTGTTGAAGCTTGTTTGAATCCATAGAACTTTAAGGAGTATATAGACATACTATCCTATAGTTAATATAAGGCATGGTCAATATGTGCCTTCTTTCATAATGCAAAAATGTATCATTCAAGGCCAATATATGGCAATTAAGTTAAACTGATACAAGAGGAATGAATAGGCAAAAGGACCGTGTTTTTCACCATCTTGACCGGAAATTACATAATCTGAGTCATGTAATTACTGCAATAGGCATGTCTCCGATAAAAGTAGCATAAGTTTCATCTTTGTATAACTGGCCGTGTACTAAAAAAAGACGAGTATTTTACTAGGAAATATATATAATGGAGTATACAAAATCTACTCGAATGAAATTTTACACAGGAATATTTTTTTTTTTTTTTAAATTTTAATTAAGTTGGTCAGTTTCTCTTTGACCGAGAAAGTAACAATAATAACTCTTTTAAATACAGTCAAATTTTTACTTTCTCCCCAACTAAATTTTTCAAAATGAAAATTTAAAACTATTGAAACTAGCTATCACTTTTTATGAAAAAGAAAATTTAAATCTTATATAAAATGAGGTCTTTTTTTAAGCATAACAACAATTCTTCAAACAATAAAATAGAAAAAAATATATATATACGATTGCGTACTTTTGAGAATAGCATGGTCCAAGTAAAAAGATAGCAAGATTTGTTTACACTACAACCATTATAATTTTTACTCATTTATGTTTTATGCATATATTCAATTCTTATTTATTTTCTTTCTAAAATATCTTAAATTTTGAATTTTTGTTTTTTGGCAACTTGTGTTTTTAATTTATTGTATGTTTACTGTCCAACATTAAATTTATTATTATTATTATTGTATTATTAACAATATTTATATCCATCCTATGATTTGCGTTACTATACTCTCTTTTTTTCAAGGCAACAAGATTACTTATTACTTTTATTTATATATAAACAACAAACTAAGAGACCAATCCATAACCCATCTTCAAGTTATAGATAGGTCATGTGACAACCGTTACCAAATCAGGATAGTTGACTGTCGTTGACTCTCACTCTTAATCTGCAAATTGAATGTATGATCTCGGGCTTGAAACTAATAAAGATTTCATGTCGTTTTAATGGCACATGATCATTCATACTCGGACACTATTGAGCGAAAGACGTATACGAACGTATGATACTAAGATCCTAAGTCTACAAACATAAGTAATAAGAGTATTAGCTCATACAATAATATTTATATAAGAAGCTAAGTAACAATCTATAACATATAATTAATAAAGATATAATACGTTAAAAAGATAAAAGCTGAGTTTTATGCGAGGCTGCACTGTTGGAGAGCCCAACCGCCGGTGGATGTGCGTGGGCCGTTAACAGATCAGCCCAACCGTCGGTTAAAAAATCCAACCGCCGGTTGGATATCTGCAGTTATAAATTCGCAAGTTTTTAACCCTAAACTACTTATACTAACTCCAAACGAATTTCAGCCGCACCTAACCCTATTTTCAGTTGATTTTGACACCAAATCGCTTCAAACTAAAGGGTGTAATCCCCTAATCACTTCTAGTAATCGAGATCATTGTTATACGCGTTCATTGGTAAGTTTTCGACCTACGATTCATCTTTTAAATTCTTATCCATTAATAACTCAATTTTGATGTGATCATACGAGGATCTGTAGAATAGAATTGATTATAGGATTTATATATAATCGTACGAGTTAGTATGTTTTGTCAAAATCAAAGAATAGCCGTTACAAGCGGATACGATTTCTGAACAGATTTATAATCAAAATTTACGGAGTCATAACTTGGTCAAAATATAATGTTTTTAAACGTTTCTTGAGTCTAAAATTAAGTTCAAGATGTCTACTTTCAAATGCAATTGATTTCGTGTCAAAATATTGAGCTTTGGTTGGTCAAAAGTTAACTACAAGTTAAGTGGTCAGAACTGAGTTTTCGATTTGTAATTTGAGTCAATTTTAAAGTGTCTTAACGTATGTTATTTATGGAATTAGGTCTTGAAACTTTTTCTGAAACGACCTTAATATGTCAACTGAGTTGTGTCAAAAGATGAGAATTTTTAGAGTTCGTTAAGTATGAAAACTTTTATAAACTTTTAATGGGTCAAAGCTATAACGTTTTGTAAGAAGGCTATTTTGGAAAATTTCTAAAAATAGAATTTAAAGAAATAAATTATGAAATAATTATCTTAAGTTCTTAACATCTTAAACAATATGTGGTTAAAATATGGAAGTCTAACAAAATCATTTGAGCCTAATTCAAAGCACCCGAAGGGACACGAAGTTTTAAGTAAAACATAATTATATCAAGTATTGAATAAACTATCAAAATTCAGTGTTTTAGTGGAGTCTTAAGATTCGTCAATACCTGGAAGGAACTTAGAAAGAGAGGGACTCTAGAACTCATAAATAACTCATCAAAATATGATACAATGGAAAGGCCTTTAGCCTTGTCTAAATTGTAACCTACGCATATATTTGTAGATCATCATAAGGACTAATTTGGGAACGCTACTTGCTTGCTTTTGAAGTGAGTTTCGTGGCCCCATTTTCTTTAACTTTTCACTTGGGGGAAAAAATGCGCAACTTATTTTCAACTGTTTTCATGCTGTGAATTTATTGTTTTCATTTTTGGACAAATGAATGATTTGTGCACTGTGAATTAATGTGACATACAATGTGGGACATTGTGGGACAATGTGAGTGTGACACCCGGCAAATTAGGCCGTCATTTATACCTAGGATAGGTAATTACTACTTGTAATTAGTGTGAAATAGGACTAATTACGTTAACACTTTGTATATTGTATTATACGCACGTACGTGATTAAATTCAATTACGCGAATTCGATCGGATGGAATCCGACACATTAAATATGGACGTTGGTGAAAAATATTTTATTAAATGACATACTCATGACAAATAATTGTTATTTAACTTATATTATTACGATAATATCTAAAACGTTCTACGTTTCGTACAAAACGTACCAATCGCGACGAAAACGCGCAAATCGAACTCGACGCCGAACGAAACCCGACAAACATTTTGAAGAGGTTAAAAAATGTATTGATAAATATTTGGTCCATTTAAAATCTCAATCTTATATCAAAATCAAAATATTAACAATTAATATCTAACACGCGCGATTTAACGTTAACCGAACGAATAACGTAACACGAAATCGAGGAAACGAGTCACGAGCCCGAGACCATAACGGGTCAGGCCCACCTCGGCCATCCAAGCCCAGAAAAGCCAGCCCACCCTTGGCCCCCCTTCCCCCTCTTTGCCTCCACACCCTCACTCAAACCCTCACACTTTTTCACACAATTAAACTTTCTTTTCTCTCTCAATTCCTTACTCTCTCAATTCCTTACTCTCTCAAACCTCCAACCATAACCACCACCACCACCATCAATCTCAGCCACCTCCAAGACACCTAGACACCATTATCATCATTAGAAAAGAAGAACAAGTGAAGAACAAGAGATCAAGTCACAACAACCCTTTTCCTCCTCATTTCGGCTCTAGATCGACTTCTCCTTGTAAGAACCCCCTCCAAACTCTTTTATTTTCCTTGGATGATGTTAATATACATGTTGGAAGTTCGTTTATGCTAATTATGTCCAAGATCTAAACCGAAAACCAAAAGATAATGCTAAAAACTTTCGGGTAAAGCTATTAACCTTCGGACAAAAACTTAAACCGACTTTGACACAAGATATCTAACTCATTTCTTAACCAAATCAAACGATTCTTGAGTCTAAAATCAAGTTCAAGGAGTCTACTTTCGAACCCAAGTGGTTTGACGATTTTCTGAGGTCATTTGATATACGAAAACGATTTTACAAAAATATATGTCTGGACTGTCGTTTTGGACAGAAAAATCGACCAACTTTGGGAAAGCATATCTCGAGATCTACAACTCCAATACGACTGAAACCACTTGGAAAAGTTTGCTTTTTCTGTTACCTTTCAAAGTTTTACTTTCACTTTTTCTGAAGTTTTGTAAATCGTGAGATATAGACCAAACACTGAGCAAAGGTCCAAAAACCGACCTGCTGGACCTTTGTTTAATCCTTGGACGATTTCGTGAGCTATACTTGACCAAAAGTTATGAAATTTTTACTGGAAGTAGCTAAGACATGTAGGAACAACTGTGATTTTTCTTGGAGTTCACTTCGAAACTTTGATTAGTCAAAACGAGCCCCGAAAAAGACCCAAAAACTCGGGAAATAAACCCATGGACTGATTTTGTGACAAAAATGAAACGACACTTTCGGGTTAACTATAAAACACGACAATTTTCCTAAGCTCTAGTAACATATTTAAGACTTCCCTAAAAGTTTCGGGTCAAACCGAGCACATTTGAACAAGTTCCCGAACAACAAAAACATCACAGCCCGTCTGTGTCGCAGAAGGCCCAAAGTTATTGCGACACAAAGCTTGTGTCGCTAAATCGTATGACAACAGTACTAATCGGCGACACAAAGCTTGTGTCGCTAAATCATAAAGTAGTACTAACTTGCGACACTAAGTTAGTATTAACGCTTGTGTCGCTAAATCTCAAACAGTACTAACCTAATGTCGCAACATGCCTTGTGTCGCCAACTATTTTCAATGTCGCTGAGACTAGCGACACAATGACTTGTGTCGCATACTTATGGAAAATCATGACCTGCGACACTAATACCTATGTCGCAAAATTATCTTAAATTCACATTCAGCGACACTACCCTCATGTCGCAACACCTCATAGCGACACAACATCGGTGTCGCATAAACAGTCTGATTGGAAAACCTAATTTGCTAAGGGACGTTTTCGGGAACAACAACTATATCGTATACGACGCTACTTGAACACACGACACCTATACTATTACAAGTATACAACGAAACGAAACATAATAATAAAGTCTTCGAGAATTATTATTACAAAACATCACCAACGGGCCATACATATTTTCTAAACGCAAACGATGAACAAACACTTGGACATAACTAGTTGAGTGGACAACTAGCATGAATGATCTTTTTTTTTCAGACATTCACTCATACATAACCTTGTGCGTTTATGGCGCCAGAAGGTTACACTTTGGACAAACGTTTATTAACTTAAACGCACGCTTACAAGACTCAGGTGAGTCTCATAGCCCCACTTTTACTGTTTTATACTATGGGGTGAGATTACATACACTGTTTATTATAATCACGAGTAACTGAAACAACTCTTATACGGATTGCATGAGACCTTTAATCCACTGGAAGTCCTCACCTTATCATAGTTCGTTAATCGTATGAGCGCGAGTATTATTGGATAGATCTATCGGGGATTGACATCCCCGTCCGGGCTAGTCGCTCTAGCCGACCCACGGACGCATTAATATTTGACTGTTACAGGTGTATTGGATTATGCATCTGCCCGAGGCACAAACTAGGTTAAGCGTCGAACTGTGAGACTCATGGCAATAGTATACTTTTATTTTTGCATTTGTGCAACACTGATTAAATCTTGTGATTATTACTAACTTTTGATAACTGTTTCAAACCTATGAACTCACCAACATTATGTTGACCGTTTTAGTATGTATTCTCAGGTTCACAACAGGAGTAGGACTACCCCAGGACACGATAACTCGAGTCGCATGCTTATAAACATCAGAGATTTTCTTGCATTACTATTTTGTAACATTGGTCATGTAATAGAATCTCTTGAACTATTCGCGAACTCAAATCTTAATGTAAACGGTTGAATTACTAATGTAATTACTTTGTATTATTTTCAAAACGTCTCATATAGAGTCGTTTGCCTTAACTTTGTGTAATGATCCATGATTAGTCGCGCCCCGACCCGACTTCCGCTGCATCATAATTTGGGGGTGCGACAGTGAGACAAGGTGGGATAAGGTGGGACAATGTGGTACAATATGCAATACTGGGTCGGTCAATCAATCATACTGCTGAGTCTTGCTCCTTTGGGGCAACGACAACATGCAACATACATACGAGCTAAGTCTTGGGACTGCGGGACCAAGGACAACAGGCATTCAGTCGGTCAATTCAGTCAATCAATATATCAATAGTACTATTGGGCTGTGGCATAGCTCACTTTTGGGTTATCCATCCGTGAGTGAAAATAATCAATTCAGTCAGTCAAGCAGGCGTTGTGAGGCAACGATGATCATGGAAATCATACTGCATTAATTTCACTTATGTGTACCATTTCATTTCATTTGTTCTACTACTACTATCATACTTACTGCACAACAACTGTTTATGTGTGTCAAAACTAAACATGCGAAATTCACCAACCTTTGTGTTGACCTTTCTGAGCATCTCTTTTCAGAAATTACTAGCAATACAAGAGTTGAGACTAGGAGGACTTAGCGAGACCGTTAAGTTGCATTTGAGACTTGCTTTACATGAGACTTTATTCTATTTTGTTGTGTTATTATGTTGAGAAGGCGCGTTTGCCTAGACTAGTTGGGTTTTGTAAAACGATGATTTGATATTTGACTATGTTTACTGTGGAAGTGAAAGTCCACGGCACAAGTCACAAGTTGTGTCGGGCGACATCATAACACATTATTTGGTTTCATTTAGTGTTTCTCTTGTTGTGTCGATGTGTTGTGATCTAGTCGTTCGTCGCACCTCGTTATTTCCGCTTTAGACGGGGTGCGACAGGTCATGCGAGTAACAAAAAGTCAACGCAGCCTATTACATGAAATATAATACTAAACATTTAATTTTTGTATATGTTTTAAATAATTGCAAAACTTAATTTAAATTAACAATTAACAATATAAATATAAAAAAGAAAAAAAAGGGAATAATAAGTACCATGTACATAATTATAAATAAAACATTAAAAACTGAAAAAGACATAATTATTATATAATAATAATGGTTGACAGGTATACTAAGTAAAAATGTTGAGTATGGTTAGAAAACTCTTGTCTAATAGAATCTTATTTTATATATTTTTCAAGAGATCGATCGAAGGTCCAGTTTTTCTTCGATGGTATTCAATAATTGCAGAAGATTGTTCTTTTCCCCCAAGTGCTTAATTTCAAACTACAGTAGTTTTGTATAAATAAGTCTTGTTTATTTACGATTGTTTATGTTTAAATTATAAGTCACACTTAATCGAGTGAGATTCAGCAGTGGATCGAATAGTATGATCATGGATCTTGGTGTTAACCCATAACTAATCTAATTCAGTTTAACTAAATATACCTCAAGAGGAATTTAAAATACCATATAGTTGGTAAATTATGTATGCAAATGGTGACAATTGTATTTTTTTTATTTTTTATTTTTTAAATAACAACTGCATAACGTCGAACATATATATGTATATCATGAACTAGAATTTTGGTACTAAAAGGACAACACACGTACACTTGTTTTATTAGGTTAACTTCAATTTTAATAACAGACAAATAAAGTCCTACTGGATATAGTACTATTAAATGACAAGAGGTTGCATATAAAAATTTGATAAAATTACACAAATCGTTTTTAAGTTTATTTCAATTTTACTGGCTGTCATTTACAAAATTTAGTTACACCAATGATCATTTCTTTTGAATCTTATTACACATTTACGCTATCAGTCCTTTATATTAACAATTGTTAACTCTCCGTTAAAAAGGACCACGGGTGATTTTTTTTTTATTCTTGTAACTTTTTGTGAAAAATATAAATTAGAAAAACTAAAATATATGTAGATACATTATTAGCTGCAAAGAACATTATTTTCATTTTCCCCACTAAAACATCAAATTTTATAGTCTACCACCCAAATCCACCACCAAATCATACATTTGAGGCTTAAAGATTACAAGTCACATATTTAGTTCATAGTTTTCAACGTCGTTTTACTTTGAAACTAGGATTTTCGTTTGAGATGTTTTTCGAGTAAGGAATAAATGAAAAAGAGATAATACAATGGCTATCAAAATCGTGACGAGATAAGATGAATGGGTGACAGAGGGTCACAAGTGGTGAAAGATGGTGTTAAATTATAAAATTTGATGTTTCAGTGCAGAAGATGATCGAATTTTGATGATGGATTTGTTAAGTGATAGGAGAAGATGAAAATGATGTTCTTTATACTTAATAATGTATATATACATATTTTAGATTTTATAGTTTAAATTTACTCAAAAAAAATAAAAAAAAAATAAAAAATTATCATCCGTGGTCCTTTTTAACGGAGAGTTAACAATCGTAAGTGTAAAACACTGTTAGCGTAACAAGTTTCAAAATAAATGATCATTGGTGTAATTAAATTTTGTAAAAAAATGTCAGTAAAATTTGAAGTAAATTTAAAGGACAATTTGTATAATTTTGTGTGATTTTTTTTTTCCAGAATTTATACCTTACAAGAAGATTACTTTTGGCTACTTGTTCATAGTTCATAGTTACTATTGAGTCTAGATACTAGGATGATTTTGGTCAAAGATTGTGTACTAGCTACCACATCACATCTTTTAATTATAATGTGTTATTGGACACATGATCGATTGAAGATTACATTTAATAAAACTTAATACTTACACGTGCAACCTTTTAATAACTAATAACCTCCGTTCTATAATTACTACAAAAACTAGATTTGTAACGATCGAGATCGAATGAAATTTTCGCATAACTTCTGCGCATTAAGCTTAGGAATACGTTTATTTGCTAATATGATGGCTGGTTGTGTGATATAATATATAACATGTTTATTACATGATATTTCAAATCATCAAAAATTAATTTTTTACTTAAGATGTATTTGTTTGTGTGAGAAATGCGTACTTTCACCAAAATCGTGAAACTAACATTCAGAAATCCGGTAAATATCAATCGGTTATAAATCCGGCCATATTTTGTAAGTTTTCAACATGAAAACAAATCAAATTAAATAAATTGTTGTGTCTCACGTAAGAGGAGGGATACTAACCAAAAGATTTGAAAAGAAACAAAGGAAATAATGAAAAGAAATAAAAATCACTTTTTCTTTAATTGGCTTTTCATACTTTCTTACAAATTGCCTTTTCTTTCCACTTTAAACTTTGGGTAGCTTTCCCTACTTTTCATCTATAAAACAAGAAAATAAAGATGAATTAGTTGTGTTTGCTTTTGAAAATTTATTTAAATATCGTATGAATTTGTTCACATCAAAGGTCGGGCCACTAGGTAGTGATCGAAGTAAATATATACAAGAGTTCATAACATTGAGAAGGCCGGGAATATATATAGTAAAACGTATATATTTAGATCTTTAATCGCAAATTAAAGGAGTCAACTTTGCTCTACATTGATTAAAATTTTAAAGTTGATTGTCTACTTTAAGTTATGTACCAAGAATGTCTCCTAGTTAGCATCATATCGTCACAACCCGGACTAACGTATTAAATTCTTTTTTCTTTTAAAAAAATTAATAACACGTATTAATCGTCAACTTGAAGTCAATCAAACTATCCCACTAAATTCACCCGAAACCAACTTGTCAACTCAAAATCAATCCATCTTAATAACCCTTTTGACCGAAATCACTCATCAACATGTTTAATCCGCAATGTGGCTCATATACGGATTAGATACTTTCGATCAGTCAACTTATAAAATTACGTCGCATTGAAGTTGGCAAATTGATGTTAAAAGGAAAACTATTGGGTTGTAAGGTTGCATAAACATCAAAATGCGGATGCAATAAGATATATAGGTGATTTTAAACCACATATAAAATATATCAGATATTAATACACTTAAAAGATATAACGTCTTAATTACATATATTAAGTGGGTATTAAAAAAGTGATGTAAAAATAGTTCCAATTTTATTAAATATAAATATAAATGTAGAGAAATGTGGTAGGTTGGAACTGTAGTGAAGCAGTGAATGTAAGTATGTGTACAAAACAGGTCAAGAATGTCAAATTATTTAAGAATGATTACACTATCATTCGTTCTTGATCCACTATCTTTCTCTTCCACGTGTCACAATCTGGCTATAAGGTTTAGATAACAGTAGCCGTCAGATTTTGTCTGCAGGTCCCCTACACACTGATTTATCAAAGGAAAATTGACTAGTAACTGTTTGGGTTTTGACACCTTGTTTTCATCCGATACTTTTTAACTTTGGGTTTCGTTTTTTGCTACAAAATTCATTAGGGTTATAATCCTAGCGAAAGTTTTTACTCAATTTACCGGTCAACTTACATTATTACGTAATAATAAATATGTTTTTTAAACATTCAAGGACTCATTCAATACTAGTAAATCATCATTAATTCTTAACTATTTCTTTTACACTATATTCTCAAGTTGAAAATATCATCGAAAAAGAAAAGAATTAAAAAAATTCAAAAATGAAGTTGTGTTCTCAAATGTTTTTTGTAAAAGGAAAGGAAAAGAAGGGTCCTCATACATTTTTGTTCTAATCATTTCCTTCCATTTTTGGGATGAAGATGAATGAATCATTCCTTCCTTTCATTTTCTTTTTAGTAAAGAACACAAATACATAATTTATCTTCTTTCCCTTTCTCATCTTTTCTTTTCTTTTTTCTTCCTTTCTCTTCTATTCCACTCAATTTTAAACTCGAGAATACAATTAGATTTTTTTTTTAATTCTTTTATTGTGTTCACATTTTATATGTATTGCATTTTTTATTTTAAGAATATATAACACTATTGATAATACAAACAAAATTTGACACGTAGTATTAAAGATAAAATAATTCTTGCAAAAAAAGTATGTTACTCGTATATATTAGGTTTGAGACGAAATAATAAAGACAAAAATAATTCTGGCAAAATGTCCATATTCATGTTAAAAGTAATTGGTCGTATAATATAATTTACGGGGAATGTTAAATATATGAACACTTCTTATGGTGGGAACGGTATAAATGCATATTTTTCTTTTTAATTTTAAGATTACCTCATTTTTTTGATAAAAAAATTATATCAAAATTATTAGAATTTTATGATATTTAACATAAGATAATTTTTAAAAAAAACTGTGATACACATTATAAAAATTTTAGTATGTATCACAATATGACAGTATTACACCAAAAGGTTGTGATACACAACTTTAAATTGTGTATCATATATATATATAAATCAATTTCATACTCAAGAGAATAAAATTCTAATAAAATTAGTATTATTTATTTTTCAAAAAGTGTACAAATGATGAAATTAAAAATAAAAAATATTGCTCTTACAGTTTTCCTACAATAAGGAGTGATTTTACAATAACCATCCCTTATAAATCACCACAGCTCATAATAAATTAGCTATTAAAAAAGTATTTTTTTTAAAATGTAATTTGTTATTCTTAGAACTTGAATTCTATGCCCATTTAATTATTGAGATAATTTATTATAAACTAATTTTCAAGCACAAGTTGCTTGTTTACAAACTCATGCTTTAGAAACTCATTTAATGGATCTATATTGAGTTCTTGTAAGTTCATTTATACTTGAGGTATAAGATTCAAATATATTAGTTACTTTAATTTAAAGTATTAAATATATAAAAAAAAAGCATTATATTAACTAGGCTCATTCGATTGATTTAAGCTTATTAGCTCCTCCGACTCGAAATTACCTGAGTTGAGTCGAGTCGAATAATAATTTTTTAGACCCGAATCGTGAAACTAATCAAGTAATAATTTTTGTTCGAGTTCGAATATGCTCAAGCTCAAAATCGATTGAATTAAACAAGCTCGAATTCGAATTAAACGAACTCAAGATTGAATAGCTCAATAATTATTCGTCTTGTTACAAAACCTAATCCAATAGTATAATAATATTCTTTAAAAATGCATATTAATCCATCTTATTAGGTTGGTTTTTGTTCAAAAGAATAAAATATTTACGTTTTAGTTTTAACTTCCACGTTTAAAAAATATGTCAAAAAGTAATTTTTTTTTAATTAAATAGTAATATGTTTGATGACAACATTTATTGTGATTTATCTTTCCAAAATAGAGTGGAATAAGACCCTTGAAGTATAAAAAGTAGGTTCACTCTTAATTTCGAAAATACAATTTGTAATGTGTTAATTATGATTAGCAAAAAAGATATGATTTGATTTAGTAGCTCCCAATTCATCATTCACTTGAATTGCTTTTTGTTCACACAAATCCTCTCACACGCACGAATTCATACCAATTATGACGATTTAAAGAATTTTATGGTTAAAACTTAAAACATAATTATATGATTATAAATTATGCATGAGTATATTGTAAATTTCAACATAAAATTCACTTTCATATTTATGTTTCTTCATAAACATATATTAAATCAAAATAATATAGTCACCTTTTCATGATATCTTTGTTTCATTCACTTAGTGAATGGGTTAATATATTGTAGGTTCCGGTTCAGGATTAAGGTTTTCGAATTTATAAGGGAAGTGGATGGAGGAGGTGACGGTGAAAGAACGACAGTGACCCATTGTGGTTTGTTAATTCAAGGTGACGTTGGTGAGTGGGACTCGGCTCTGAGGGGTATTTGGTTTATTTTTACTCAAAATAAATGAAAAAAGTAAGAAATATATATATAAATTTTACCCTTATTTTAATTTAGTGAGAGACAATTTATATATAAAAATACAAGTTAATGGACTGAAGTCACACAATACTCGACTTCAAGATGAGATTATGTTATACCATAAAAAAGAATAATAATAATAATAATAATAATAAAGTTTCATAATTAAATAATAAAATACGGATGGCTACTGGAATTAGAAGTATTGTTCAGATTTTATCAAAATGAAAAAAAAGAAAAATAATAGTTTGCTGAGGAAAACAATTATGTTCTTCTATATAACGAGAAAATTTGTATCCTCTTCGATGTTAAGGAAAACAATAGTTTTCTAAGAAAGTCACATGTCTTTCTTGGTTGGACCAACCGGCAAAATAAGTCTTCCAGAATTGGAAGAGCAAGACCTAGAACAATTTAACCTTAAAAAGCTTAGCACAATTGCACAAATATATGCAATATTTGGCTTGTTATTTCTAAACATGCTTGAAATTAGCCATAAAAGTCCCAGTTACTTATTACACATATAATAACTCATTTCTTAAATATTTTCAATAAAAAAGTATCATTTTCTTCTAAACAAAGAAAATCAAATCCATGGTGTTTGAGATTGGCATCATGTTCTCAAAGAGCGTCAAGCATTAAGCAACCACACTTTTGATTATAACAAGAGACAAAAGTAGCATAACAAAACAACACATATTTAACCTTATTATAAAATAAAAATATATAATATAATAGTCTCTCTTTGTATCGGCGCATGTTAAGCCTATATTCTCGCGGGGGCAATCTTTGATCCATCTTTTTCAACATATAATATTATATATATATATATATATATATATATATATATATATATATATATATATATATGCATGTGGAGACTCCCAAGAATTGATGTTTGCGATAAAGAGAATGGACCATTTTTAAGAAATAAAGTTAATTCACATTTATTTGGAGTATACCAGTCGAGCTAGTCACAATTAAATATGGTAACAACTAGCTAGATACAATCAAACAAATGCATATATTAAACATTAAAATGAGCAATAATATAAATATAATTGATATCGTTACAAACAATGTTTACAAAATGATTTGAAGTCATCGTATTTGTTTACATTTCTGGACCCTTTTTCATCTTTTCTTATCTTGATGGTGTCACATCATTTTATAACAAAATTTTATTAACTTTTTAGAACTAAAATACATAAAAACATTTATCCTTCACACATAGAATTACCATAATTAACCATCATTAAAGTGACTTAATTAGTACGTGGTAAAGCGTTCCGAGTCCTTACAAGAAGTTTTAAGTTTGAACCATCATTGATAAATACCTTGAGGGTGACCAACTAGGAACGATTGTCGAGATATTAAACAGTGCATCTGAATAAACAAAGAAGACTCATCCTCCCTAACTCGTTTGCCCATATATATACTGTATGTGTGAATTACCATAAAATCATATTAACATTACATGGGAATAAACATCTTAATGTTAAGTTGTCCTAATTTTGTGTAGCCAGTTAAGTAACTTCTGACTTCTTTTTAAGATAAAACATAAAACATACATAGAAATGGACACATGCATGTAATGCATGCATGGATGCATGCATGTGATGGAGGGACATGTGAGTAGGCTTAATTCATGTGTGCATACAGTTTGCATTATGGTCATGTCATTGTCTGCAGAGCATGATGTCTTGATATGTGTGTGAAAATACACCAGGGGAGTGTGTTTGTGTGTGAGTAAATCGATGAGAATTGAAGATGGAAAACAATCAATGATTTTGTAATCCATTGCTTCATGATTGACTCCTCGCTGACTGACCACAACTCATGTGTCCCCTCTTTGTTTTGACCTATTTGCATATTTTTATTTTTTATTTTTGTATGTTCTACACTTTATTTCATTTTCATATGTTTTATTAAGTTTTTCTGCAGCCTTTTTATATTATTCACAGTCTGTGGGTTCCAATGGCCCATTTCACATAAAGTCCCTTTTATTCCCTGTGTATTTTTAGTTTTTCATCATTAAAATGGTTTTAACCTTTTAAATACTTGAAGCATTTAATTAATATAATGAAATGTCATGATTTTATGAACCCATAAGTGGTATAAATAATGGAATTAGGGTGGTACCAAAATTAATATTAATATTAATTAATAATTAATAATAAAAATTGGTTTGGTTGGCATTAAAGATAGAGAGAGAGAGAGAGAGAGAGAGAGAGAGAGAGAGAGAGAGGTAGTTTTAGTTCTAGGAATGAGGGATATAATTAAAAAGGTGAAATTGACCATACTTTTCTTACTATTTCTTCTTCAATTCTCCCCTCAGTCATGTCCTTTTCTCCCCGGCTTTCAAGGTGGGCTTTTATTTTCTTTTTTTATTTCTTGTAATTAATAAAATTAAATAATTACAAATAATTTCTTTAGTTTGGGATGCTTGAATTTTACATCTTAAAACTACAAGCCAAACCAATTTATTCCTAAAATAGACAACTCTTTTTGCACTTAGATACTTAAGTAAGTCCAACCATTTCATTATCATGATCAACCTTATCATAATGCATGTAAAAACTAATCCCTATTCTTATAGTCTTAGTCAATATTCGCAAAATGTTGATAACGGACACACACCAAAAGAGAAAAGGGAAATAATTGAGCCGATATTCTAAGTATGTAACAATTAATATTAATTAAAGTTTAATCACTATATAATTTGATATGATACATATTTAATTTAATTAATATATGAGAAATGGTAGGAATACAAAAGGTTAACAAAATCTGGGCTATAAAATGACATGTCACCAATAAAGTACAGAGAGAAAGATGGGTGAGAAAGAAAAGAATCAATATGGTTATAAGTTATAACATCTCAGTTTGTAACTTTCATTTATGTAAATTAAAATGTTTATAGCCATAGCAAAACATAATATTCGATACATTTAGGTCAACGCTAGAAAAAAAAAATTGTAGAAAGCAAACAAAATATCGAATACCCATAGAACAAAAATGTGTGCATGATTAATATGACTAAAACATATAAATGACAACAAGGAAAGTAACACATTAATCAAGTTGGTTAGTAACCAACAAAATTAGGTTGGGATTTACTATATGACACATTAATTAGCGATGTATATATGTATGTTTTTATGATTGATAATTGATGATTAATGTCAATGCGTTCGTGTGTTACAATTTATCTCAAAACGTCCTTTTTGGCATAGAATGTTATAAATAAAAATGGTGTATTAATATATACGAGTTGTATAAAGGTATCAAGTACCAAGGGCTATAAATAATGCGTTGTCCTTGTATAGTATCTCTATCTCAATTCGTATATTAATTAAATTATTAAAATCATAATAACGACTTATAATTGAAATGTACCATTTTAAAGTATTAAATGTGACCACTTTTACCTTTTTCTTTTATTTTATACACATAAATTTTGGGCAGTACGTATATGTCAATGCATTATTTATTGTTTCCATTATTATATGGAGTAAAAGCAATTTCATGATTTGGGCTGGACTTTACAACACGAGCCGGTAGGAGGCTAGGAGCCCACAACTTGCCGACCAAGATCCACTTCTTCCAGCTATAATTGTTTTTTTTTATAATAATAATAATAATAATAATTATTATTATTATTATTATTATTATTATTATTATTATTATTGTTAAATTAAATTAAAAGAACGGAATCATGGTGATATTAAAAAAAAAAAAAAAAAAAAAAAAAAAAACAGAGGGTTATCTCGTTTAATAATTATTTTTAGTGTTGTATTTACTTTTTATGTATGAGCATATATAATGTGGGTTTATAGATTCAAATATGTTCTTATTTGCATATTTAATTGTGTTCTACATAAATTTTTTAAATAATCAAAAGGAATATAACCCCGTTGCTGAGTTTGGTTATTTTGAAAAAATGTCCCACTATTAAAATCAAAATAGCTTATAATTTATACCCGAAATTTCTAGTAATTAGTAAAGCAACTTAACCCAAATCGAGTAAAAGATCTCGAGTGGAATCATCATGTAATTTCACATATAAAGAATGTTTAGAAGCAAAGTCAAGATTCTGATACTAGAAACTTAGCTGGATCGACCTAAACTTGTTTTGTACATGGAATCAAGCTCAGAATCACAAACTAGGGGTGTTCATCGGTTCGGTTTACGATTTTCTCGATTTATTCGGTACGGGTTGTTCAGTTTTGAAAATTTTGAGAGCAAAATCAAAAATCGAATTCAAAATTGTAAACCGAACCGAAAACTGAATTCGAATTCGGTTCGATTTCAGTAAAAACTGAACAAAAATCCGAATTTAACGAAATAATAATAAAAAATCGATTTTGGCTTGTAGATGTTAGTGTGTTTGGGTTTCACTAGTGTGAAAAATGAAAAGATGTCAAGTTAATTTACGGTTGAAATGTGAATAGACTTGTTTAAGAAATTTAAATATCACATATATACTACATATATTAATAATTTAATATATTATTAATTTGAATTCGATTTTCAGTTTAACCGAATTCAAAATTTAAAACCGAAAATCGAACCGAAAACCAAATTCAGATGTGTAAACGAACCGAACCAAAAATCAAATTCAAATTCGATTAGGATTTTATTCGGTTTTAATTCAGTTCGGATTGCAATTTAAACGGTTTCAAACCAAATATTGTTGAACACCATATCATAAATTTTGCCATAGGGTTGTTTTATAGAGACCATTAAGAAATAATGACTTGATGGTTCGAGTGTTTAACCTAATGGCAGTACGTAATAAAATGACAACGATTCAACACACCTCATAATGTACAAAAGTTTATATATGAACGTGTTATCTTCAATTTTTCTTTTGGTAATATTTATATGGGTTATGCCAACTTACACCCTCTGGGCATATGCTAACGAGTGTTTCTATTTCTATATATATAGAATAAATGAAATTAATATTCCATTAATTAAGTTTATTATTTACATGTTTGAGTTGATTTTTTATATATGAAACTTCATTAAACATTTGTTAATTTATATATGCTCTTATCTCATAAGTTAGCTTTTAAACTATTATAAAAAATGTCATTTTTTAGATAGCATTTTATATAACACATTTTTACTTTTGTATATATATAAAAATCCTACTAACAATTTCCTAACGTATGGACAAACATAATCAACTAACGCATAACACAACGCCATAATATCACATTTGTATTGGGCCACTGTTTCTCTCTTAATGTTCATACTTCATACTCATAGTACATAACACGCATATTTTTACATATACATAAGAAAAATGCAACCATGTATCATACATAAAAAAGTCATGGGCCCCTGCTTCTTCTAGAAGTGGAGCAAGGCCCGGATCGACCCAGCGAAGCCCAACTATGAGACTAGTTTTAGTTTTAACAATAATTTTTTTGAAAAATTTCATATATATCCCTAGAAACTCTTATAATTACATATATATCCGACCAAACTTCATAATTATATATATGTCCTTACAAACTATTTAAACTCTCATATATATCCATTACTCTAATTAAATAAATACAATTAAATTATTAGAAACTACTCCACTGTCGCTTTGGTGAGCTTTTTGGTGTTAGATTAAACGGGTCGATTTTGATTACTTTTTTCAGCACGGAATTACAAATGTTGATGTCACTTTGAGTTTAATTAGATTTGTGTAGCTACTTTTAGTAGTTACGGGTATGCGTGTTTTTTTTGTTGGATTAAACGGGTCGAATTTGGTGAGCTTGTTTAAGAATAGAATTACAAACATGTTGATATCACTTTGATATATGTTTACGAGTCTTTGCATGAAAACCATTTGGTGATGACAGTGTTGCTTTTTGTAATGTTAAAAAGATGTTCAATTGGTGAAAGTCATAAATAAAAAAATTAGTTTCCATCCAAGAAACAAGTAGGACCACATATATAATAGAGATAATGCACATGAAGATGGGAGTTTTAATACCTATAAGTTAGATTTATGTCAATAAAATTACAAAGTAAAATTTACTAGGGTTGTTTAAGACTTTGATTTTGAGCAACAGATGTTTTTCATGTTTCCAAATGTCATTAATTAAAATATTATTTTAAACTAAATGTTAATATTAGTATTTATTTATTTAATTAGAGGAATGGATAAATATGAGAGTTTAAGTATTTGTAAGGATATATATGTAATTATGAAGTTAAGTTGAATATATATGTAATTATTGAAGGTTTTAGGGATATATATGAAATTCTCCCTAATATTTTTTACTGAAACAAGGTACACATTCATGACAGCAACTGCTGTGAAAACTGTAGATAGAAATTCAGCCATTCTGCTGTTGAAGATAAAGCATAATGAAAGCAACTAGTTAGTTAATCATTGTCTTGCCTTCTAAGCCAAAGTATCAAAAAAATCCTTTCCTTAGAACCAAAGATTTGGTGATAAAAACTAAAACTATTTTTGATTATACATAAAAGAATAAAGAACCCCCTACATTAAATGACAAGTGGGTTTAATGGTATCATAACCATTTTAACCTCATTAACAATTGATCAAAAGTTAATGACAAAATGTACATGAAAAGAAACTGCTACTTTGAATCCATGATAACCTACTTACCTAAAAAAAGAATTCACCACGGTGCCAATTACCCCAATTAGAGGCCTGCACAAAGAATATATTTCTGTTTAATCTACTGAATGTGGGTTAATTTTCGTCATTTGCTGCTGCTTCCATAACTAAAAATGGCTCATGTACTCTTTTTTCTCTCTGTGTAGTTAGAACTTAGGTACTCCAATTGAATGAATCCAAGTTAGCCAAGTAGAACTTAGGTACTCCAATTGAATGAATCCAAGTTAGCCAAGTCAAAGCTCTAAGGAATTTATCTGTATTCATAGGAACTTGTAATTGAAGGGCCTTTTACTTTCAGTCGCTTCGGACAGGATTCTAGGGAAGGTCGTTCCCTTTGTTTGTAGAACCCATGTTTACTTACGGGTTCTTCGTCTCCCATTTTCTTGCACTTGATGGAGATAGAATTGGTGGTTCCTTTAGCAAAACTTTCCTTTGCCACATAGTCTTTGCTAGTTTTCGAATACTCGGGTGATGAATTATGTCCAGATCTTTCATGTTGTACTTTTTTCAACCGCTTAAGCCCCTGTGCAAAAAAAGCAACTCGTGTTAGTACCTGGAAAGCATTAATATTGAATAAAGAATAATAATACAGGATTTGCATCTTTCCATTACCTGATGTTCTAGTTTAGAAGGGACGGAATTAATTGCTTTTCGGTGCGGCTTTAACGATGAACGACGTTTGAACCTAAATACCTCTGAGTCAGAGTCATCACTATAATGACATGTACTTTTAACATCAATCACTGGTGAAACTCCATGCATTTCAACAAGTGTGTCTTTGGAAGAACCGAGACACCTTGTACTAGAACGAGTATCGTCCTGCAATTGCTTCACATTGCAGCCCTGCTCAAACTCAATCTTGCAATAAGGATGGTATCCATCGTTTTCAGCTAGTGGGTATAACTTAGAAAGCAGAACCATGTCACTTCCACTGTTATCTTGATACTGAACTTGCTTGACGATATCTTTATCCTCCTCAAACAACTTGGAAACTGCCTCCATATCCAAGAGTTCATCCCTTACTGAGAGTGTAAAGTTGGTTCCACAAGGCAAGTTAAGTTGTTTGAACTCTGTACCAATTCAACGAATACCAAGGTTAATTGAATGCTCGCGTAAAAACTACAACTGGTTATATGAAGATATATATGAAAAGCAAGAAATTATTTCTCGAATATTTATATACCATGGCGAAGGCACACAGGATGTAAATAGCAGTTGCAGTTGATATATGCCACATAACAGTCACGTTTGCAGACACTGCAAAGAATGGTTCCGTGAGAATGTTGTGAAACGCCTGCACACCCTCTTGATCTCGTTATGCACCAACGAACACGATGTTGGAAGCGTATCAAATTCACAAAAGAGGCCTTAATGCTAAGTTGAGATGCCATATCTGAATGATCTAAATCTTGATCATTGGTAGCTGAAGAAAGAAGCATTGCTTCTTTGCACAAAAGCTCCTCATGTGGAAGGAGAGGTGTCCGGTTGAGAAGTGCATATCGACGACTGGCTATCGATCCCAACTGGAACCAATCGCCAATAGCAAAATTCACAGCCTCACCACAATTAAAGCCTATATAATATACCAAATTTCTAAAATCAGCTTAGTAACTTGTATGCTTATAAATAACCAAATCTTTTAGGATTTTGTAGATCAAACAAAGAAAATAATATTACCGTGACTGAATCCTGCATGATATGCTCTGGGGAAGGTGACGACATATTCCCCAGGCTTTTGTACAGCCTTGTAAACTGGAACACCATGTTGTGCCAAAATATTAGGAGGAAACAAGGTTGTTTTCCCTAAAAGAACATCAAAAGCACCATCTTCACCTTCAGTTGACAGAATATCATGAGTATAAACATTCTCCCGAACGACCTTTTCAAAATCCAGTGCGGCGTGCCCAGGAACACCGTACCAGGTTTTTGCAGCTCCACAATGATGGTAATTAATGCTGTGACAAATGGATATATATATATATATATATATATATATATATATATAAGTATATAAGTAGCATAATAACAAATATGAAGATCAAAATAAAATGATAAAATGATGTAATATAACAAACTACATACCTGTACAGGTAATGATCTTCTACATGCCAAGCAAACATACTGAATAGCATCCCTATGTAGAGCATTGGTTCAGTAACTCCCTGCAGATCATACAAACTTAGGTTAGAGAATAAAGAACATTGATTAATTATAATATACTAACACTAGAAGAAAGATAAACTCTAAATACCGGAATTGTCGTTTCTAACAGACGCAAAATCGATCTGGACAATCTCGCAACTTTCTGCAATCAACAGCAAAATCTTAGTTAATAAAACATGAAGAAAAAAAAATACTTACTAAAAGGAATAAGAGATCCACAAAGAGAAACAACAAGAAAAACAGAAAGAACGTTATTCCAGATAAAAGGACTGATTGGCGACAAAAGTCTCAATAATTATGTTACAAAAGTATATTACGCAAAGCTATAAAGTTTTCAGCAGATATATCATGCAGTAAAGTGAATGAACTACGGACTGCAAAGTGTCAATTATAAAGAATTCAGGGGAAGAACTTGACTTTCAACATATGTTGGTCGTAGAGGAAATTAAAAAGTAGTAATTGAAAACATATTGCAAACAACGATGCAGAATATATTGGTGGATAAGGAACAAACAAAACTTAATAAGAATGACTTTGACCTTGGTCACCATTAAGCAGTGAAGTAACGTATTCATGAGAGGATAATATAAATTCTAGATCGAGTGAAAAAAGTCAAAACCTTCAAATTCCATTTGCTATTTCCAAGTTCATCAATGGGAGAAGATGAAAATGCACTGCCGTCAACATCACATGCATACTCGACACTTTCGGTCTTTCCATTTGCTATTTCTTGCCAAAATTCTTTTTCCACATAGGTAGCAGGTAGACATCCAGCACTATAATATTTACGAGAAAAAACCTTGTTCGCCATTTTCTCAAAATCACGGAATGTATAGTTTCTGATATAATAAATAAACGCTACTCAGAATCTGAAAGAGCATATAGAAAAGTATACCAAATAATACAAGGAGACTCACCTTCCACTCATGAAAAAGGTAACCTTATCGTCAGTATTCCACTCAGCAAGACGTAGGGGTTGAACTCTTGTAGTAAACCTAAAACCAGCTTTCTCTTTCATCAAAACCATGCCAGCCGGAACAGCTGCACTCAAAGGCGAAACAATCTTGCATATACCTAAAAAGGGGGATTTAAAGCAAAGAATTTACACACCATTCACGCGGTACTACTAACTAATGAAAACACAATAAGTATAAAGCTGCAGCATATAAAAGATGAATTCAGTTAATGAGGCTTCAGATCTCAACCAGTTCTTTATGAATCCTACACCCTAGTACTTAGAAACAATTAAACTTCATTTGGCATCAAGTCCATAGTTATAATCTACCACAAACACAACCACTTTAGATCAACACAAAGATTTATACATCTGAATCCAGATAACATGCAAATTAGTAAAATATGCTAGCAGGTGTTAGACGTAAACTAGAGACACACATTTAGACAAATAAACAACAAAAAGATGCATTTTTTATTAATAAATGCCACTGAGCCATTTGATATATGACACATATATAATTAGTCATTGTAGTAAACCATCCATTCTTGATTTAACATGTGCCATTACCATATGCTGAAGCTTCTGGGGCTATCTTCTGAAGATACGCTAAAGGATCCTCGAACTCTTCCTTACTCGGATAATATACCGGGCACTCAGGCATCCTATCCGTCCAATCAAGATCCGCTGCGTCAAACTTTTCAACCTTTAGCTTTGACATGGCATCCCTTCCAACACCACCAGAGTGTGCAGATACATCTGCATTGCCAAATGATTTCACACCACAAGATGCAGTACCTCTTAAAGCATCTCCACTGCTTCTAGTCATTAAGTTCATCACATTTGCAGTTTCATTTAATGTCCCCGCGTTATTTCGTTGAAGCCTCTTATGCTTCAAAAATTCCAGCTTGGCCTCTCTTGAGAAACAAATCCTTCCTTCCCCCTGAAAAACAAAACAAATGTATCTATGTAAGTCTAAATCAAATCAAAATTATATATAGGTCTGGTCAATAATATATTTATTTCCTCAATTAAAACTAGTATCCTTCAATTAACTTCCATACAAAGACTTCAAATCTTTAGTGAAATAATTTAAACAGGAGCTAAAGAATCCAACTAGATGTCAAGCAACTGCAATAAACAGGATCTCAACAAAAGCTTACCAAATAAAAAACACAAAAAGCATGTGAACAGTGTTATTATTTAATAAATAATATATAAGATGAATAAAATATACACAAATTATAAAACTCTAAAACAACAACAACAATAACACATAATCCAGAAAAAAAAAATCACGGTATAAAAATCTAAAACTAGAAAGAAAAAAGTCAGAGTGTAACAGAAATTACTTTTCTAATTTTTATGAATTTTCATAAGAAAAAATAGGCATAACATCTGCTAATTATAATAATTAACGAATAATTTCATGAAATTGAATTAGGAAACTGAATATCCTTACGAAAATCATATAATGCTACAGATTTTAGGAAACTAATTATTTTACCAAAATAAACAAAAACCAAAAACTAAAATATATTCTATAAGTATTTTTTATCGACGTAACTCACCATCTCATTCCCAAATTTGTCGCTGGAACTCTCCGTCTTCACTTTAATTCACCAATACTAAATACAATAATATACAAAATATATATAAAAATCGCAACAACCACAAATCTCAACCCTAGATCACGATCTCGGTCAATAACTCCGGTACATTCTCGTAAAATAAACACCGGAAGACGAGATCGGAAGATTCAAACGGTTAAACTCTGTAATCTCAGAAAATCGCACGATAATTACACTGTTAGTGCATTTTCCGTTACTTTAACCGTAGTTATTGTAAATAAATCCTCCGGTAATAACTCCGGAGGTCGGTACCGTCAATTAAGCGGTTTTCCGGCGAAAACAGAGCAGTTTCCGGCCGTCTAGAGAGAGAAAGTTTTAGAGAGAGAGAGAAACAAGAGAGAGGAACAGTAAATGAAATCCAGAAGGAGAGTATGGCTTTGGAAATTTAGAAAACAGAAAAAGTAAATAAAGAAAGAGAATATATAATATTTATATTGTAGTTTTTTATATTTACTGTATATAATATAACTTTATTAAATTAATATATTTGATTTACTTTATTAATTTTTTTTAAAAAAGAAGGAAAAAGCAAAATGAGTGTGAACCATGAAGGAAAGTGGTGGTTAGGTTTGTTCAACCAAACGCACCCTTTGCCGCCTTAAAACGTGTCGTTTTATTGCTCAGAAAGTGAATCTCCCGAAACTACCCTTACAACAAGGTCTTTTTAATATTCCACTAAAACCATATTTTATTATTGAAAATTTATATAAATCTTTTGAATAAAATAGTGTTAAAAACATGAAGCACTTTTTATAACTTTTTGAGTGATACATTATTTGATGAATTAATAATAATTTAACAATATTATTATTATTATATATAAGTGTAAATTATCACACATATGTTATTTTTGGTAACTAATTAAGTGGGTCCACCTATATGAATGAACAACAAAATAAATAATTCACACTTGCTTTCCATAAATTCTAGTTTTAAATACCACGTTGTAACCACAATATGTGAATTAGGTTCTAGTCAATCAAATAATATTAATAATAACTCAAAAAATATATTAAAGATTAAATTAAATTAAATAATTATATTCTCTGTTTTATTTAATATTTTGATTTTGATTTTTTTGCACTAGAATATTACTAGAAAATTGTATATATGATCCGAAAGGGGCGATATATATACATGCATTAGCGGTGTACGTGCATATTAAAATCCGTAAACGAAGCTAACGTCGTAGGTACGTACATACTCAAGTAAGTATCGTCAATGTTTGACTAGTTAAATGTAAGGAATTGAAAGATAAGTTTCGATTATTGATATGATAGAGCCTTATCTGAAACACGATGCCACGATGCCACCAAACGGTATCCAAAAATGTGTTAAGATGAAAAGCTCGAAATAGAAAATGATGTCAACACGGTGACACGTGGCCACAAGGTACGGTGTGAGTTGGATATGATATTTTGGGAGACAACGAGGGAGATTAAAGAGGTGTTTTTTTTGCTTATGAAAAGCTTTATTAGAGATATGTAATATGTAATGTAATTAGATTAGATTAGATTTTGTTATTAATATTAATAGAGGATTTTTGTTATCTTAATTTGAGATTGAGACTTCTACTTTTTTTTTTCAAGAAAAGCAAAATTTATTAGAAAATATCATAAACATGAAAAGGTACAAAGCTTTAAGGAGGAGCATCAAACTAGGTCAAAGCAAAAGCAGTTAAAATAACACACAGAGTAACACCAAAAATGAAGTTCAACTATCGACATAATCAATGCAATCTACGGGCTTTAGAATCCATCTATCCCACTCCTTTTCAAGTGAGAGCATCTGTTTCCAGTTCGGCGAAACGAGAGTCTTTGGATATGCGAAAATATATCCTCGTGAATCATCGAATTAGCAGTCTCATCAGTCAGGTGCAAAATCTAATTTCACTAATTCTAAATTGATCAGAGAGTGACGTAGAAGATCTCGATAAAAACTTTTAGTATTCATTTGTTTTCAAAAATTCCCATCATCCCTTCTACTAGCTATTACTTGTATAATTTATTAGTTACCATAATAACTAGAGGATTTTTCGTTTTCTCGAGATTGTGCATTTTGTTCTTTGGCTAATTATCACTTCCGATAACTACTTGTATAATTTATTTATTTAACTACTAATTTTTTTAATATCACAATCTTTTTAAACATATCTATCTTGTAAAAGATATCATACGTAGATCATTTAGTCCCGTCATTAATCCCCTTGACATTGATTGGTGTCAATTCTTAATTTCTTTTAAGAACATGTAAAGAATGACATAGCTATCAACTCAATATTTAAAAGTGGAGTACAATATAATAACAAGTGGATATTTATAAAATGACGTGTCATAAAAAGTGAAGATATAAAAAATAAAAGAACAATAATTAATATAGTTAATAGACTAGTTCAACACATAATTTCATGATTAAAGTTTGGGTGTGGTTCTTGAGATAATTGTAAATTATGTAGGAAGAAAAAAACGAATAGAAGAGTGACATGTATTTCTCTTTCATTTTCTAACATTTCTTTTCATCTTCCTTTCTTCTCTTTTCTTTTTCCAAATTTTTTTTGCTCATCCTTTTTCATTTTTTTACTTTTCTTTTCTTTCAAACTGTATTTAAGAAAAAATTATTTCACTTTTGTATATCTTTATTTAATATTTTTTTTAACATTTTTTGTCTATCTTTTTTCTTCTTTAATGCATTTAAGGCTTTTTAACTCGATTTAATATTATTATTATTTTTGTACTTCTTTGTTTAAAATTTATTTAAAATTATTCAAACAATTATTTCACTTATTTTACCTTTATTTAAATGATAATGTAGTATTTTTATCAATAAATGTTGTAGCGTTTGGTTAAAGTACGACACACTTATTTTTTTAAAAGTATAAACATAGTGCATTATGGTAATAAACAATACATCACACTAATGATTGAATGCATTCTAGTTAAAAGTTAATTGCATCATAATAATAAATACACTACGTCAATAGCATTGTACTTAAAAGTCTAGTGCATCATGTATATACTCTAACGATGCATCATCGTAATAATGTAGTGCATCATAGTTAAATGTACACTGCATCATACGAGTAGTAATTTAAATAGTAATAATTGTAGTGTATCAAAGTTAATATTAGAGTGTATCTTAACTACACAATGACGGTGCATTAAATTTTAAATTTTGGTACATATTAATCCACTTATTTTTAACTAATTATGCATCACAGTAATGTTACATTCATAGTTAAAAGTCAAGTGCATTATAGGTAAAATTCAAATGCATCATAATAATAAAACACAGTGCATCATAGTTAAAAGTCAAGTGCATGATAACTAAAATTCAAATGTATGATAGTTAAATGTCAAATACATCATAGTTAAACGTCAAACGCATCATAATAATAAATACATTGCATCGTAGTTAAAAGTCAAGTGTATCGTATCTAAAAGTCAAGTGTATGATAGTTATTTGTTAAGTGTAACACAGTTAAACATCAAGTGTATCATATTCACACTTTAATGGTGCATCACCATATAATAAAGTGCACAATATTTAAAAAGTGTGTAGTGCATCATACTTAAAATAACAGTGCGTCATAGTAAATTAATTAATAATTATTATAGTACATCAAAGTTAATAGTAGAGTGCATCGTAACTATAGTATAACGTTACACTAAATTTAGTTTTTTGTGCATTATAATCCATGTTTTTTGATGCATCATGATGTATATTATAGTTCAGACTATCAAATTATTTAAATTTTAATATTTTCAATATTAAAATCTAGTATATGATAGTTATAAAGTTATACATTCATAATTATATACAACAAAACGTAATAAAATATAAAAGTTAAAATAAGTTGCTAATATATTGAAAAAAAAAAGAAGACAAAGTAAATTAATTAGTTACTAAACTTTAAAACAAAAAAAAGTTAAAAAACATCAAATAAAAAAAAAAGTTAAAAACGTATTAAAAGTTTAAAAAGAAAACTTTAACAAATAAGTTAAAAAAGAAATATTTAAAAAAATAATAATTTTATTTAGAAAAAAGTGGGTGGAAATGTATGAGACAGAAGAAAGGAAGGAGAAAACGATTGAGAGAAATGAGGGGAAAGATTTAAGATATTTGTTACTCTTCCATTCATTTACTATCTTCTTACATAATAGAGTTAATTACACCAATCGTCCATGTGGTTTACACGAAGTTACACCGATCGTCCCTACGTTTGAAAAATTACACCGATCGTCCCTTAACTATTTAAATGTGAACGGCGCTAGTCCCTCCCACTAACGCCCGTTAAAAGAAATGATTAAGTTCGGTCAAGTAAGGGTATTTTCGTAATTTGAACTTCTCCTCCTCCAAAAGTCATCCACCAACCTTCTTCCTCCCAAAATCCACCATTTTTGTTACTTTCTTCACCATCAATCTTCATCTCCACCAAAAAATTAACACATACACATAACAATAATTTGATCACACCTATCACTATTATCATCTTCCACTATCACCATAATCATATTAATATGCTACTAATTAAACTCTATCAAAATTCAAATCGTAAAACACCGATATGTAATTAAGGAAAATGCAAACAATATACCATCAATTTGGAAACATCATCATTATTATCATCAACTTCAATATCAAATATTGATTTTAATTAAAGAACAAAAAAAAAACAAATCTCGGTTGTGTGATGTATTCATGACGACGATCATTGTGACCGGTGAGGGCAGCGTAGTAGCGATTGCAGGTGGCCGACGGCCGCACTTAAAATGAAAAATGAGAAGGTGTCGAGTTGGGGGACGAAGATTGACGGTGAAAAAAAGTAAAAATATGATTTTGGGAGGAAGAAGAAAAGGTAAGTGGGGATGAATTATGGAGGAGGAGTTAGATTACGAATATACCCTCATGTTACCCAACATAACGATCTTTTTAACGGGCGTTAGTGGGAGGGACTAGCACCGTTCACATTTAAGTAGTTCAGGGACGATCGGTGTAATTTTTCAAATGTAGGGACGATCGGTGTAATTTCGTGTAAACCGCAGGGACGATCGATGTAATTAACTTTACATAATATCATTTTTGTTTCTCTTTATATTTTACAACCACAACAACATAATACCGTGATAATAATGAATATATAATTCATATATTTAACGAGTAATTTGACTTCCAAAAAAAGTATTCTAAATGTCGGCCCCATTTATGTTTTGACTCTTTGACTTCGAAATATATAGCAATATATGGCATGTATCATGAACTACATAGTATAATTTTTCTATTTATTTTAAAGTCGTCGTAAATGCAAATTTGATAAAGATGCATTGGAAGCGTTACCATCCGCATTCAAAATCGAGAAAGCCGTTTGATGGCGTTTCACCATTCCGCATCAGTGTTTTTAAATGGTGTTTGACTCGGGACGCTGAAAACACACTTGTTTCTTATTCTTTTTCTTTTCTTGCCAAGACCACTGTAAAATTCGATATCATTCACTTCTCAGATTCTCAACTTTGATGTTCTCCTTAGAACATCGAAAACTTGATGTCACCACTTGTCGCGCTCTAATGAATTGTTACATATATATTGTTATATATATATATATATATATATATATATATATATATATATATATATATATATATATAGTAGGTGGAACACCCGTGCAATGCACGATAATTTATTAGAATTACTTTAGATATTATGTGATTAAATGATAATTGTAGTACATATTTTATAAAATAATATTAATTAAATAATTTATAGGACTTTGTTTTCGTATGTGACTCATCTTTCCATATTATTATAATATACGTAGTATTTATATTTATTATTTATTAATTATTATAAAATAATAATATAATATTAATTAAATAATTTGTTAACTGAAGTTAAAAGATTGACACGTGACATTCATACTTTTGTGATAAATTTTGGAGCTTTCTTTTATACTCTTTTAGTATATATATAGATATAGATATATATAATACGATATGATTTTGATAAGGGTAAATGGGTAATAATATTTTTATATTTTTTGATAGATCCACTATATGATACAACTATTTATGCATTTAGTACAACTATTTACTGCATGTTTGTGATATATTTATTAAAAATAAAGATGAAAATATCATTTTCTTTTAATAATTGAATCCGCAGTTTAAAAGAAAAAATAAACAGAAATTGCATATATTATTTCCATAAATTAAGCGTTACTTTAGTGGATTCGCTGAAATCTGTGAGTATCTATCGTGTAAGCAGAAGCATGTAACAGCTGTACTTTGGAAGTTGGCTCTAATCATTGATTTCAACAGTCGCTTGAAAGCGACACCTTTTTTATTTTACAAGGGGTCTATGTGTAAATTTATTCAACTGTATTTTTCTCGGCTCGGCTTTTTGAAGAGGTCAACATTTCAACGCGGCTGGCCGGTCGTTTTGGTTTTCCGCATGGGCGGAGTCAGCCGACTTTTTCATTCGTTTGAGTTTGCAAAGCTAAATTTGCTAATCCAGTAATAATTTTGTACATCAAGCATACTAAGTTGTACGTTGCTCTAGAGTTTGGAATTTAAATTGTGGCAAAAGGTTGTAATAATCTTGAATTAGGTCAACTGCAAAAGTAAGACAAAATGTTGAATGTTGATTGGTTGATTCTCCATTTCTCCTCATTATTGCAGGAATGAATTCTTGGTTAATATTTGGTCAACCAATTTTGTTTCGAATGAAAATTAAGGATCAACATCATGTTTCCACGCTGACCCGTACTGTTTATTCTTGTCATTAATCATTTCTGCGTATTTTCATTTATATTCTTTCTACTCTTACAAAATACTATATAAATACTACAATACTATACTATTAGAACGACATAACATTTATACAAAATACACGTATATATACAAGATTTGAATAAACAACCATTTATAAAATACTATACTATAGAACGACAATTTTACAATTTAACTTACATAACATTTGTACAAACTGCACATGTATATACAAGACTCGAATAAATAACCCTCTCGAACCGAGAGATTCATGAATTGGGATCTTGATGTATATAGATACAGATGGTCCACTGGGAGCAATAATTTTCGGGAACATTTGGAAGATTTCGTTTTTTAGCAGAAGAGTCGTTTTCAAGTAGTGTTCGATCGATTACGTATTAATCCATATTTGATTGATTGGTCTGAGATTATCGACAGCAAAGATTTGTCTAAGCCACTTCGTTTCTTTTTGTCCAAGTTGCTTCTTTTTTGTCTAACTCACTTCCTTTTTTGTTTGTCAGTTTCGAGAATATCCAATTCATAGGTCCGAGATCTACATCTATGAATTGAAAGGTCCGAATTATCCACAATTTTTAGAATCAGTAGGTCTTCAAATCGTTTATTTGAAAAAATTGAAACCCATCTTATTGGATGATCATGAGATCGAGACTTGCCAAAAATCGTAATACTTGATCAATGGAGGAACAATATCACCATTTTTGTTCAATAAGATATCAAAGTGGATGATTGACTCATTCCATCCTTTAATAACACGGATTCCTATTTCTCAATGATATTTCACGATCAATACAATTGGCTGAATCCCGTTGATGGGTTTCGCATACAAGCTAGATGTCCGACAATCCCATACTCACTTTCCCCTTTTATGAATATTGACACCTAAAAATTTTTGTTTTGTTTTGTTTTTATAAAACACAACTATACCTTTCAAAGAATTCAAGTTCTTGGAAGCCATTTCTAATACTAATAGGAAAAAAAAAATGAAAAACAAAAATCCAATTAGACTCATAAGCATGTTGATATTGAAAATATTTGGGTTTTTTTTCTCTGTTTTCTTGCTTTATTTCTCATGATCCTAATGTACATATTATATTATATCATATGTCAAAAGACAAATTAGACTCATAAGCATGTCGGTTCTATGTAGCTAAATTCACCAACATAGTCCCTTTATGTCCTTTTTCACATAATCCTTTGGAGACAAAACTAGAAAAAAGAATTGAAATAACCACAAAAGAGTTTTAAAAATTGTCGGACCTTAGATGATACACAATTATTAAAATTGGGGTTATGAAGACTTGAGAAATATGTTTGACTTTGTTTGGAAAATGTTTTTGTCACAAATTCTATTTTAGCATTTGGGAGTGAGTAATCGGCTTAGTAGTTGAGAAACATCTCTTTTATTCTTCCATGGTTTGTTCAACCTCTTTTAGATATTTTGATGTCGATCAAAAATGCTATAAATTTGAATATAATCATTTATCATTTTGAAATTAACAGTTAACTAATATATATTTTAAATTGTTTTATTTATTTATGACAATATAAACGAAAAGAGAAGCATGAAAATGCCTAAAATGAAAGCTTTTTAAAAAAATTCTAGAATATTTTTAGGAATTATCAGTTTCAGCCATCAGCTTCAACTCCAGTTATTTGTTATCAGACATACTCTTTGACACTAAATAAATATCGATCTTTCACATATCTTACAAGCTTGAACTCGGTAGTTTTGGTAGGTTGTTGAACTCGATAATAAAATTAGTTCAACTCAGTTAGGCTAATTGCCAAACCTAAGCCCTTATATGTAGTCTCAGTTTCAGAATTTCACATTAGTCTCAAAGTTGCCTAACTTTGCCAACTCATAAACCCTCATAAGTGAACTTGTATCGTATGGCTAAAAATGCTTATATTACAATATGCACAATATAGGGTCTTTATTGTGTTCACATGAAACTAAAAGGGTTATTAATGAAAGTTTTCTTCAAATAGCATTGCTTACCATATATGTTGTAGATTTGACCCTTGCAAAGTTTATTTTTGACCAAACAACTCACAAATTTTCACATGCAAAGAAACAGTGAACTAAAGTAAGAAAGCTATTATTAATAAATTGGCATGTATCAGTGTTAAATTTAAGAAATTTGATAATAACGGGCCTCAAAACTGTCAATAACAGAAATTAGGTGTATTAATACACTTGAAGTACACATTTAATATTACTTTATAAAATTTGTTATTATAAAATAAATTTGAAGTTTAATTAATGTGTTTAGTGTTTGATATAGACGGTTCTAAAATTTGTCATTATCAAATCCGTTAACTTTTATTACTGATAATAATTTGATTTTATAAAATAAATACTTCCTAATAGATTAATGTATGAAAACTCGTCAGATAAAATCAGTCAAGCCTTTTGTTGTAGTTATTGGTCAACAATTTAAATTTAAAATGGTTAAATTAAAAGAAAACTATATTCAGGATTTCATTCAAAAAAATGTACCTTATCTTAAAATGGTTATGTGGCACGAAGTCGTTTATCTTGATATCATTGTCAAATATCAATTGTCAACCTTAAATACAAATATAAGGACTGATTTGGAATCAATATTTTCTGGAGAAGAGGAAAGCTACACATTCATCAACGATGAATGTTAGCGAATTCTCTTAATATTCATCATATGATATCATAAATAATAAAAAATAGTTTATTGATGAATATTAGTAGTTATAACATTTGTTTTGATTAATATTTATTGTTAAAAATACGGTTTTATGCGTTTTAATTATCATTCATCGTTGACGAATGTTAACGAATAATTGTTCAAAGAAAATGATAATATCCACTTCGGTTAACATTCATGAATGATGAATATTAGAAAATTCTTTTTATATTCATCGTATGATATTATAAGTTATAAAAAGTAATTTATATATGAATATTAGTAGTTATAACATCGGTTTTGATTACTACTTTTTGATAAAAATGTGTTTTTTTACGTTTGATTTTCATTCATCGCGAATGAATGGTTAACTTCTATCATTCCCTCAATAAATTACTTCCCTCTTGATCCTTACCATATATATATATATATATATATATATATATAAATATAAATATATAATGTGAGATTCAAACGAGAACTACTTAAAAGTTGAGAACTTTAAGAACCACTAGAATACATGATTGTTCATATGTGTATAATCTTAAAATATTTTTAAAAAGTTAATAATAATCAATAAAAACATTGAAAATTAAAAAATTATGTGTTAAAATTTACTTTAATTAACTTTAATCGATTTGTTTACATGTGAACTGTTCTGTTGTGAACATATGTATTTTTACGTATTTTTATAAGTAATTTTACAATTTTTGACATTTTTTTTGTTTCTCATTCGAACAAATATTAATGTTCACATGTGTATAAAGTTAATCACATGTGAACAATCACATATTCTTGCAATTCTCACAAGTTTTCAACTTTTGAGTGGTTCTCATTTGAACTTCTCATATATATATATATATATATATATATATATATATATATATGTGTGTGTGTGTGTGTGTGTGTGTGTGTGTGTCCTTTCACACGTATTAGACCATAGCCAACGGCTTCATCGGTTTGAAACCGATGAAAGCCTTCCAAAGTGACACCGATGGCACCGTTTAATCGGTTGCTTCATCGGTTTTCACTCTTCGATTTCCCGATGAAAGGGAGCCGGGTTCGATGGGGCCCATTTCCTCTTCGAGCTCGTTCGAAGACGATTATATGCAACAATATTTAGCAGTCACGCAATGTTTGATCCAAGACGTACGTGGGACGAGAGGTTTGAAACACAAATACGCATGGACAAGGAACTACGCAACCAAAGGGTTCATCATCAACTTCGCAATGCTCTTATCGAATAAATTTGACACCTCTCACGTGGCTTCCGTCGCCTAAACCGTGCTTAGTTTGTTTTATTTTTTTCAATAAATGTAATGTTTTTTTTTAATTATTATAATGTTGGTTTTAAATTATCGTAATGTTTTTATTTTTATTAATGTAATATTTTTAAATTTTTAATGAAAGAGTTTTAATTTACTTTGTGTTTAAAAAATAAATTAATAGTTAGTTGATTTTAGAAATCAAACTGAAGAAAGGACTGTTGACAGTGTTTAATCAATCTTTCACAAATTTTGAATGTGCTAAAGTGACGCTGAGCTGTCAAAACTGAAAAAGTAAGGGTTGGTAGTGTCTGATAGAAAGAAAGACAACAATTAAGGGCATAAAAGACAAGTTGCAAATTTAGACTTGTTGACCAAAGTTTCCACGTTGACATGTCAATATTGCATGTACGTTGTACCAATTAAGGTAAACGTAACCTTTTTAGCGGTCAAACATAAGACCAATGACTTTCACTCGTTGTCCAGTAGTTTCCCCAATGACTTTCGCAGTCAATTAGTTACACCTTTGCCTTTTATTTTTCATTGATATTAATATAAAATCCTTAGTAAAACGTGGATATATATATTTATCTATATCTATATCTATTATATATATATATATATATATATATATATATATATATATATATATATATACTAAAAGAGTATAAAAGAAAGCTTTACAAATTGCTACTTGACATAAATTCTACGTGACAATTTCTTATAATTTTTAAATTAATAAATTAATTATATTTTAAATAGTTTAAGATAACCATAATTTATTATCACAATTGTCAAATTATTATTAAATAAGGATATGTTTAGAATAATTAATTTATTAATAATAATCTATTAGTTATTGTTGTAGTGTGTAGTTCTATTATGTTTAGAATATATTTTAATAATTGTATTGGTGCATTTTCTTGATTATTTATGTTTGTATTATGTATTTAAATTATTCAATTGATAATACACTTGATATCTAAATTTATTTACTTTTCTAAAAAAGTTCGACATAGATGATCTTCTTTTGATGTACCATAAAATTAAATATTGTAAATTTGAGATAGCCGTACATCGTACGGGTTTGCATCTAGTATATATATATACTAGAATATAAAAAGAAAGTTTCAAAATTTGCCACATAATCACAAATGCCACGTGTCAACATATTACTTTTAGTTAATAAATTATTTAATTAATATTATTTTATTATTTTATTATTTTTTAATATTTAATAATTAATAAATATAGATGTAAATACTTTATGAAAACAAACTTCTATAAATTATTTAATTAATATTATTATTTTATTATTAATAATCATTAATTAAAAAATAAAATACCATTATACAATTTGACATATATTTAGTTACGATCTTATGTTTAGTGTAATGACATGAACTTTGTATATAATATTTATCATATTACGATGAACATCTCACAATGTAATAATAGTATGTACTAAAAATAATTATATTTAACAAATCGCTTAATAATTAATTTATTTGATTAAATTAATAGAAATAAAAATTGTATCGCACGGGATTAAATTATACTTCACTGGTTTTTTTCATGGATGACAGAGTATTACAATAATCTTTATTGGTTCGTGTTATATTTAAAAGATTATTTTTATATATTAATTCTTTTACCATATTTTTATTTCTAATTATCGTTTTAATTTGGGTGGCAATAATTCACGTTTTTCCTTCTTATTGGTGGGGCTTTTTTTCCTTTTCCACTTTGCTTCTATACTTGTTGCATGAAATAATGACATAATATATGCAGATATAAAGGGATTCTTGTCTCAAACCTCACACCAAATTTCCACTAAATTACAATTCAATAAATGGTCCTTAATTTTATTATGTTTATAACTTTTAGGATAATTGTATTGGCATATTATAGAAGATGAGATGATCGGATATTAAACAAAAAAATATACAAAAAAGTTTTGTTGACTCATTTCTATTACATTTTAGTTAAAGAAATCCAGATAACATATATCAATGTGAATAAATGACAAATTGATAAAGAAAAGATTAATAACAATCAATAATAACTATTATATAACATCATGTTTCTCATGGTTTCACTTTTTGTTAGTTGTTGGTAAAATTTGTTCTAGTCTAGGCCACCAAATAATCTTAATTAAAATTTAACTATTTTTACTCTAACATGTAAACGTGACGGAAAGTGATTCGTACACCACCAAAAATTATTTGGACACAACTAATTGTGTTTTATGATGTTATATATTATATAATTGTAAGAGTATCTCCAATGTATGCACTAAACGTACATTTTTTGTACTAAAATAGTGCAACAGTATAAAAAAGTTACTTCAATTTTAACACTCAACACTGCACTATTTTAGTACAGTGACAAATAGTGTTTAGTGTAGCACTAAACATTGCACTAAATAATAAATAAAATATATTAATATGCTATATTGATTATAAATTTGTGATTAATATTTTTATAATGACTAAATTATAATGTTTGATCTCTTATTTAGTAAAAAACTTTATAATATTATAAAATTTATAATTTATAATTAGAAAATTCTACATACAATAATTGTTATTACATTTTTAAAATGAATTATGTATTTTAAATCAAGTAAAAAATATTTCGTGTAAAGATTTAGTGTAACACAATTGAACAACTTTTTTTTAGTGTAAGCATATTCTTCAAAAATTCTCTTTTTACACTAAGATAGTGCAAATTAAGGCAATAAAATAGTGTACACATTGGAGATGCTCTAAAACACAATTAGTTGTGTAGAAATAACTTTTGATGGTGTACGGATAATCACTCAAACGTGACACGTACATGACAAATGCAACTAATCAACCTTTTCTTACTTTTCTTAATATATTAAATTTCAAGAAGGTGAACTAACTTTGGCTTATTTTGGTTAAAAATTGTTATTATATTACCCATATATAGTTGTATATTTATTAATTAATAATAATTTTTACTATGCTTGAAAATGTGTTTACAAAAATATATATCTGAAATTAAGTTTTGTGTGAGATAACCCTAACATTCATTTTCATTGACTATTTTCATCACGTTTGTTTTTTGATTATATTTATTTATTTTCACATTGCATTTTAACCAAAATGTAGTTTCTAAAACATGATTGGTCCAGCAAATTTGTACTTTCAGTCGGCAACGAGGAAAGGTAATTAACGTTTTCAAACTTGGTTTAACTAAAACATGACACGTGTTTATGGATGAACTAATTAATTAAAATTAAAACTTAGCTAATATATGTAAATAAACACATGGCATTTTCATACAACGATTACCATACAAACATTATTTTTATATAAAACTTATGAGTTAGAAGATTAAAATATATATCATGTTTTTAATTAATGTTTCTCTAGTATTATGTTAAATGAAAAAGTGTAATCTGTAAGGTACCCCTGACTCCCCGTACCATATTTCAACGGTATGTGTCCGCCCCACCCGCAAGAAGCATCAACGCCGGATATATCACCTGTCTATAAATCAACTACATATGCTGTGAAACGGATTCGAACCCCTGACCTAAAGGTCACACATGTAGAGTCTGAGCGTTTACGGTGATGGTACCACTTGAGCTATGCTCAATTGGTATGTCAAGTATTCCCTCATTATCACTAAAAATACCTTCAGAAAATATACGCGGAATGAAAGGTATTAAAGGCTAAAGTTAATGTTTAACGTTAGAGAACACCAATTCCTTTCAGTGCTAAAGACAATGTGGAAGAGTGTTAAAAGCTAGTACTCCAAAATAATCGTGTCATATTCTTTTCACACTTAGAGCACATGAAATAGAGAGACATCAAAACGTTCAACCAACTTGAACGTCGGAATCAACGTTCGACCACTCCCCACTAGTGTTAAACTCTAGCGTGCAACATCGTCGTGTGGAATGTTGCGTTCAATCGTTTAACTTTTTTTTTTTCTTTTCCTTTTTTGATTGGTTCAAGATCATTTTTATAGGTCCATTTGAACTCCGAATTGAACATTGAATCAATCCCCTCAAAATTGTATCCGTGTTAAACTTCAATCACTCCTTGTGTTATTAGTTTAACACTCTTTGAAAATAAAATTTGGTGTTGAACTCAATGTTAAATTCAACACTGAGTTCAACACCGGACCACTTCTTATACTCGATCGAACTTATAAAAGTGTAAAAAGGAATGCTAACTAAGATATCTTAAAATAATGACGTTTCATACAGAAGTAAAAAAATGTTTGAAAACATAGTATGAATCATAATTTTTTTGATACATAGCAACATCGATTTTTCTACAACTAAAAAAAAGGAAGTGATTATTAATCATCATAATATATATCTGAAATTATAAATAAATAAAATAATACTTATTTAATAAATAGTGAAACACACCCTTATGGCCTTATCTTATTTGAGTAGACATGGACACAAGAATCCATAATTTCTTGAGAAAGAATCTTTGAGGGTATCATAAAGTATACACACAACATTCAATTGTTATGAAAACAATGTAAACAAATACCACCAAACCCACCTCACCAAAATTAAATACATTATCTTTTTTAAGTTTTATTTTTTTTAATTATTTAATTATTTACCTCTTTTTGGTGTATACTTTCTTGAATTCCAAATTGGATGAGCTTAAAGAAGGCTATAAATTTTGACCCTTTTTAAGTTGACAAAGTTTTATGGATAGTGATGTTTCTCGAAGGGTGTTGAGGACCATAAACTTCATCATAGAGAGCATCTTTTGTGTTTGACCTAGTCCAAATTCTTAATTAATTTATAAATAAACTAATTAATTAAATAGATATCGATTTTGATTGGTTTTAAAAAAGAAAAGAAAATTAAGCAACGAATGAGTGTATGAATATTTGATTCTGATTCTGCGAGTATTTGATAACATACTATTGGATATAATTTATGTATTTTTTGTTGTCGTAGGTTTAAATGTTTAAGTTATTTTGGGAAAATGGAAATTTAAAGTTCAAATTAATGTAGCAAAATCTATAGACATTGAAAGAATTATTCATAGTTTCAAATTTATAGGGTGGGGATCGGGATGGTGTCTTAGAGAGGAAAGAAGAGACATACAATCTTAACATTTAGTTTTTGTAGTCTACAGTCTAAATTTTTGCATCTGACATCATAACAAAATTGCATTTTACCTTTACAAATTTGACAGCATCATAACTTCCTACTCCTCTGAACCGGACCCAATTTATAATCCTTATAATTATAACTCGTAGGATTAAATTTACCAGAATCTCAATAACTATTTATGTAACACCTTCACCAAAATGATACGGAGTAATATTTAATAATTAGATCCATGATTAAAACAGTAGTTAAAAGATATCATATATGTAAAGCAAACTCAATATCCTCAACAATATGTAACATTACAATGCGTAAAATACACACATTAACTTGAAAATCGATTAAGACACATGATATTTACGTTTTTCTACGTAAGGAGCATTAACGCCAAAAAAATCAGATGTCCACAAATTATCCATACGTGCTACAACTTCGATTCAAACCTCTGATCTGTCGGTCACACATATAAGAGCTGAGAGTTTGGGGTAGCGATACCATTTGAACTAGGCCCAATTGATTCCTTTGTTTCAGTTAGATGCAACATTAGACCATTCCTATCGGCTTAGTCGGTTTTCTTCGTCGGTTGAAACCAACAGAACCGACAACGATGGCACGACGCCGTCGGTTTGATCCATCGGAAGATCGTCGGTTGGTTTAGGTGGGGCCACGTGAATGTTTTTTGTTTTATTTTTAATAATGCCGTTAAGAATAAAAAAAATAATATTTTTTTTAATGTGTTTTATTTTAATTATTGTGTTTTAAAATTTTAATTAAATAGTCATTGGGTGCAGAAAAAATGAAGTGACGAGTCACTGAGGTAGGAACATGTCAGTTTTCAGTAAGTTTTTACAAAAGTTGACGTGACGCTGACGTGGATTATCAATTTCAGTCAGTTTCAGTCACGTATGGGAGTGGTCTTGGTTGTATTATTATATGACATACGAGTATATTACAATTACAGCATCAATATTCACGCCCGAGTATATATAATAGCCACATGTAAACAAGACAATGTATTATAAAAATTTATGTAAACAGGTGTCATTGATTTAACCAATGCTAACCAAGTATGTTGAACAATTGTTGTAAATTCTAGCCTGGATGATTATACGATGTACCTATATTTCTACCATTTTATAAATAAATAAATAAATAAAATGCTAACTACATTATTTTTTCTTAATAAATAAAACTTGGTTTGACTGGTAAAGTTCTATCGAGAGGACAACATTCGAAGTTTGTAGGTTGTGGGCTTTTCATAATGAAGTTTACGTCATCAGGCCCAATTCTAGAATCAAAGCCAACTACAAACCAGTGAGCCACTACCCCAAAATTATGCATCGAGAATTTATATCGTACGATGCACATTTTTGGCAGAACTAAAACATGATATTTTGTTTTACATCAATAGATTAACAAGATCAAACTCCAGCTGTTGATGCAATCGCAATCTAATACTAAAAGTATTCTGCATATTCATCACCGTAATGATGGATGTGCACAGTAAACATTGATCATAGATAAAAACGTGGCTACAACACATGTAACCAGACGAGGTATATATACTACCCACGAAAGGGTAAAAAGTGTGTTTCAATGCTTTCGCTTATTGGGCATAAACAATATCAGTAATACAGAGCACGTTAAACAAGACATGTAGATGTATTCTTCAATTTATCGCCTCTATTTGGTTCAAAAAACTGCCTTGACCGTATTTTTCCTGTTTCACAACAATGAGAGAATAAGGTCGATTATAAGAAATGTAATATATTGGAAAGTTCACCATGATAACCTATTTCCCAACACACAAGATATAAATCACTATAGAATCAGCTAGAGGTGACAAAATGATCAGGTCAAGTGGGTTGGATAATGGGTTAGGTTGAGCTAAACGATTCTTGGTGGGGGTTCTTGTAGGATTTTATTTTTTACATAATTAATGTGTTCAATATGATCACAAAGACTATATTATTTAAGAAAACAATTAAACTTACGAAAAGGGCCTTTAACGTAGCGGTACATGGGGAACTCATCAACCAAGAAACTGTGGGTACAGATCTCGTTGGAGACAAAAATGTGTATATAAGGCGTGTATAATGTGGTTTACGCCTTAGGGTGTGCTAGTGTTCTAAAATTAAAATAATTAATAATAATAATAATCTAACTTTACTAATAAATTGATTAAGAGGTGGTATGCACTGAAATACAATTTGGGCAGTGTTCGACCCATTGGACCCATTTTTATCTGGTTAACCCTTTTAGCAAAAGAAAAATAAAAAAATTTTGACCAGCCATTCACAAGTAATTAAATGGCACCTTTAGGCTGTAGCATAAAGTAGCAACTTTCACTAATTCTGATGTTTCATTGCAGAATAACAATTGTACTTGGTTTTTGTCTTTTTTTTTTCGTCTGACCATCTCACCCACCCACCCTACCTACTTTATACTTTTATCATATCTGTCTCAAGTGAGACTTGAACTCACAACCTCTTAGTTAATAGGCTATCCTTATACCGCTAGGCCAAAGACCTGTTGGTAACCACCGTACATGCGTAAGTGCAAGAAAAAACAAAAATGTCACGATAAGCTTTAGTCAGTATCCAAGGGTTTTGTTACAAGTATGATAGTTGGAAATTGTCACTGACATACTACAGTGTTATTATTTTATTTTTATTTTCAAACGTAAGCAAGAAAAAATATTAATTTGTAACAGAACTAATAGTATGATGCTAAGAAAACTCACCACTCGTGGACAAACCGGCCATAAAAAAAAGATATGCATGTAAAATTATGCACAATACCATAACAATAATTGCTTCTAAAATAACAGGTAGATGTGCCATTTTCAACCCATTTATCTATAAATAAATTAATATGGGTTATATTTGGTCTCTGAAAGGTAAACTGGCAGAACCCAAAAATTAGCTTAATAGGAAACAAATCAGATGGTTGGGTTGAAAGTTGCTCAAAGTATATTTCTAATATATAAAACCTCTTAATTCCTTTTTTTTTTTTTAAAAAAAAACTAAGATTATCAATAAAATGACTTATGAAATCATCTTTGACACATCAATAGTTTTCTTCAAACAAAAAAAAAACCAGACAAAAGTGTTTTGTTCAACCAAACTCGACCCAACCACCCAACTTGTCACGTTTGGTGCCTAGATTTCAGAAAGAATAAGACAGAATGTGACAGACAAAGGGGAGTTGCGAGAATACAACAGTTTATTTGGGTACAAGAATGCAATAGATATAAATACCTGGTCAGTGCTCTCGGTTGATCAACATTTGAATCTAAACCGTCAGCAAGGTCCTTGACACCCTGGAGAAGAATAATGTCACACAAGTTCAGCAGATGATTTGAATCTTTCTATGATGTAGTTCTTTTCAACTCCATAAATAAAAGTATCACAGTGTCACAAATTAGAAGCATTCTATAAGAGGAGCAACTTGTGAAAAGAAAAAAACTTGATCAGACTGCTTTGAGATGCTCAAAAGTTACTAACCTTGACACGACACAATTTTCATTTTTACCCGATTTGTGGCAAGTCAACTGAATGTGAAGAACTCATAAAAGGAACTTTGTTGCATTGTTTGCAAGTTGGAAAATTATAATGGTGCATATTATCAGTGACATACGACAGTTACCTGAACTTAGTGTTCTATCTTTACAAAAGAAAATAGCATAAGAAAGAAACTAACCTCAACACTCAGCCCTCCCCCAGATGTAAGATAACCACCAAATGATTTGGCAGTAAGTTTGAATTGTTCCTGTATCAAAATAAGCGATCATAATCAGAGACTCAGAGTACGAAACAAATATACAAGAAGTTATGCAATGTAATAGACATGTTCCAAGTTGCAACAGAGTTATTAACAAAGCATCATAAGCCATATACAGTTCAATGATACAAAATGTAGTTACGGAAAATAAGCAACTAAGTAGTTTGTAAGACCTGTGCCTTGCCAGAGATCTTATTTCCTTCAGCTAAGTTGCAGAGGTACCACACTCCACGGTTAGTAAAATCCTATTAGCAGAAAACATTGTTAGTACATCCTCCAAAAAAATGAAGCTGATCAACCACTGAAATAATAATTCACGCAAATCAAGTGACATAGTAAATCTTAACAAACCCCCAGGAAATAAACATTATATAAAAACTGAAGTGGCCCATTCTTTTAGCTCACATGTCATAAAATTTTCACAAATGCGCGCGATATGTATCAAGTGAACCATTGAATATTGAAAATACTTCTATTTTTTAGAAAACTGAATATTTTCGTACCTGCTTTTCTTCCAACGTCATGATCTTGCCATTCTGCAAGGAAAAAACCAAGTCGGTTAAAAAAGGCAAAACATAATCATAATTCAACAACAGCGCTAAATTGGAAACATTGACTACCATGGTGAACTTCCAGGAAAGAACACTCACCAAACCATGAACCATTTTATTTAGCGAATCCAAGTCGTAGCCTATTTGGGAAATATCTTCATGGACACCAGCCACCTGTTTCAAAGTTCAACAATGTATACTTCTAGAATAAGTTCATAGCAGAATCTAAACATTACCTTGGGTGATTCAAATACCAAGCACATCCTCTTCTTAACAACTTTATACCATATGTTAAGGCCGATGCTAATAAACAAGTAATACATTGGTCTGATAAATCGGTTCACAAGCATACCTCACTTCTAATCAACTTGGATATTTCCACTTGTTGATCCATTCTTCCATCCAAGTTCTCAATTCTCTGGGTCAAGTGTCTCTTGGCAGCCTGATTAAAGATAAACACTGAAAGATGTAAGAAAGTACGAACTTAGATGCAACACTGAAGACTGGCAAGAAGAAAACTATAGAATCATGTCTAACACTGAAAGAAAATGTTGGTTTATGGTAACGATGATTCATGTGTTACTTTTAAATTGTTTTGATGTAGTACCTAACACAGTACAGTTCATATTTGGAAGATAACGGAACTCTGATATGATACAGCAAAATACAAACCATGCAACATATTGGACTTAGAAAACTTTCTAAAAGAAACTTACCGCAAGAGCATCTGTTACTTGGTCCAAATGTTTTGTCAAGTTTGACACAGCATTTGACATATTTTTCTTTGTCACGTACATGAGGTCTGAGAATGATAAACCCTAAATATACATCGACAGAAAGATAAAAAGTCAAGCTTTACACACTTCATATACCCAAAAGAACAAAATATAACAAATTTAAAAATAGAATGTTTGTTCTGAATAAGGTCAAACTATTGTCTTTAGGTCTTCTTTTGCCATGAGTGTGGGTGCAAGACATAAAGTGCATTAGAGATATTGAAATATAAATATAAAATCTAGAACAAATTAAATCAACTATTCAAGCTAGTATACAAAAGAACAAAGAAGACACAATCAAACCTTCCACCACATGTATCCATAACCAATAGCACCCACTGTAGCAGCTGGTACCAATAAAGATGTTACAGTACCTGCATTAACATGAAGTTTTTATTAAAGATAATCAAATTCAGTTTCATATACAAGAAACAGATAATTGCCTCAATAGCGGTCCACCAAATTATATGGTATATATAACTTCAAATGAAAATATAGAAAAGCATGACAGTAATAATGCAAGCCAATTGATATGTGTTAAACACACGCAAAGAAAAAAGGCACATACCACCAGAACCACCATTCAAAACAGTGATCTGCCGTGAAGAAGCCATCTGACGAACTTCCATTGCCAATCGACGAACCTGAAAATTTTGTTATCATGAAAGACAATAAAGATATACTTGTAAACATAGATAACCAGTGTGACTTATCTCTGTTGAAGCTACTACATTTTTACATTAAATAGAAGTGAAAAGAATGAATAAACATCATTAGATTTGCCTATTAACTTTGACTCTAAACTTAACTTATTGTAAAAAAAGAAACAGAATAACGATCAGACCATGTCTAAATTTTCTCCAAGAGTCGATGTACAAGAACAGGATGTGACAAAATAGAATTAGCACCGAGGGTTGGGTTCCAGTGAGAACACACTGTTAAAATGAGAATAGTGAGAACATAAAAAAAGCTTCATTCTTTTGTAAATTTCGGTGAAGCCAAAAAATAATAAAGGTTCACATTAAAAAAAATTGTGAAGCAAAAGAAAATAAAGGTTCACAGTTAAAAGTTTAGGCGAAGCAAAAAAATCTAAGGTTTCACTTCTTTGTAAATTTCTGTGAAGCCAAAAAGTAATGAAGGTTCACAATCAAAAATTTCTGTGAAGCCAAAAAATAATAAAGATTCACAACTAAAAGTTTTTGTGAAGCAAAAGAAAAAATGTTCACAAATAAAAAGAAACTAACTGAAAGTGTTCTCACCGTTCTCATTTTAACATCGTGTTCTCACTGGATCTCATGCCTCAGCACCAAATATAACCATAAAGTAAGTGTCTATGCCAATCCTTGTAAGACAGTATCAAAGCTAACTAAGTTCTATGCTCTCTTACGTAAGATAAATCATAGAAGAAACCTATCATACTGAAAACACAACCAAAATATAAATTGCATATAGTTGAGATCTTCTTTTTCCGCTTAACGATTCATTAGGACTTGCATATCCCGATTTAACAATAATCACCAGCCTATATGAACAAGAATCTAACTAAATTAAACTACACCTAACGAAACATGTGGAGAAAATCATCGTAAGGCCCATGACAAGTTGGTTTTAGCAAAAATCAATGCACATTGTAGCTTCATCTAAGAGGGGCTTTTTGAATTATGTAGGGATTTTCATGTCTTTTAAAAAAATCCCCATAATTCTCCAATTTTAAGGTAGATACATACTAGGGCAGCCATCAAGTTTTCACATAATTCCTTATAACCATATTTAGTCAAAAAATGAAAAAATAAAAAAATTTAAAAATAAAAATGAAGATACATAAACAGCTTATTGCAGAAGTAGTACCTGAGCAGCAATAGCATCAGCATGATCACCTTCACCTCCCTCCCCATTCTTTCCTTCATATCCTTTCACCAAAGCCTGCCCATTTTAAAAAACCAAAACTCACTTCTAAGCATTAAATCAAATTTACAAATTAGCTATTTGACATCATTATTACTTAAACTATTCTAATGTACATCACTAAATATACCTTAATGAATATATTTCAGGGGGAATAAAATAATAATAATAAAAGTGTATATATTAGCTGAATTACCTGAAGTTCACCCAATACATCAGAAAGTTTACCATTTTTCATCATCAATGCACTTGTGTACCCTACACAACACAATAAAACACATTCAATGTGAGTAAATCAATTCAAAACTATACATATATACCTCTGAAATAAATAAATAAAAAATTAGGGTTTCAAAGGTAAGAGATCTGATAAACAAATAAACTGTATGTATATATAGATAGAGATTAGGTATATGTAAAAGAAACCTGCTCCGACAATGATGATGATCTTAGAAAAACCCATTCCAGCATTCATCATCGCCATCTCTCCGGTTCAAGTTTTCGTCAGCAAACAGGGTTTTTTTTTGTACGACTACTTGTACGTTCTAAGCTTCAAACGACGCCGTTTTATCCTATGACTAGCGAAACCGACACGGAACCCAGTTTAAAAAATAAATAAACATGAATAAAAAATTTGTACTCCGTATTTTAAGGACACATTTACGTGAATAACCCTCTAAATAGTTCATATGTTGATAACTACCCCTCAACTACCAGTAAAGTTTAGAATTACGTAAATTTGTCAACTATATTAACATCACTGATTACCGATAATTTTTAATTAAATATTTTAAAAAGTAAAATTCATTTATGAATAAAATATGGTATAACTTTTTTTATAAATGGGAATTACATTTTCGATAAAAATAACAAAGTTATACAACAATCATGTACGTTTAAAGTGAAAAATATTTAAAAAGTGTAAAGATATACAAGAACAGAGTATTTAAAAGTACCATCTACAAAACAAAGTTAGATAAAACTTGAGCATTTGGTGTTCTAATTGGCCTCTCTTGTACAACAAAGTGGAAAATTTTAACAAGTTTAGGTTAAGGAACAAAATAATGGTAAAAACCAAATCTACTAAAGATTAAACTATATTACAACCATGGCATCTCAAAACAGCTTTTATCAGCACAAGCTCATTGCCCCTCTAAACTCTCAACATATATTACAGCATTAGCAAATTTGCTTTACAGAATTACAGGTGATGAATCTGAAAACACACATTTCTTTCTAAATAACAAAAGGTTTCCATTTCTTAATCAACCTTCTCACTGCTATCAGAAATTCTATTGTAAATTAGCAGAGAATCATTGAATATATCACGAGACGTATCCCAAAGTTCTCTTGAAAGTTTGATGTTATACGATAGTGCAGAAGAATCAACGGTCCTACCATTCCCTCCAAAAAAGTATAACCCTGACATTTCCTGCATTCAATGAATTCGTGTTAATCATAAACTTTAAGCAAGAAGGTCTTGGGTGTTTAGATCTGTGTTTTGAAAGTGATTAATTGATCTTGAATAATTAGAATCAAATAGTTAGTGGTAATAAGCAGTCTATATAGATGACGGTTTTGGAAGTGCTTTTGTTGTTTAAAGCCATAATAGTAATCACTTAATCAGTAGTTATAAGTGTTTGACAGATTCTGATTAGTCAAAAACAATTTAAATACACAGAGAAAAACGACCGATATGACAATAAAAAGTTCAAATGACTTACCGGAGGGGCAAGGGCTGCATCGAGAATCGACGAGATACCAGCCTCAGGTGACTGCAGAAGGCCCAAAAGCCGCAACATGAAAAAGGCAACCTGTGAGATATAAAATGGTACTTCTCTCATAATGTTGGTTTTCGCTGCTCCAGGGTCCACGGCCCTTCATTGTTATAAGACACGTACCCAAAGAAACCATCAGTAAAAAATGACAAAACAAATAAAGAAAAATAAAGCACGGGTCTTTGATTGCCCTTCAATAATGAAAAAAACAACACGAACATTTGTCAAGCAAAACCAATTTTATTTACATTATGTGAAAAACCAATAGAAACGGAAAAGCAAGAGATACATACATTACTGAGATTGGTTGAGATCCTTCTGTAAGATGAAGTTGTCGATGGAGCTCGTATGAGAAGAGTAATATACATACTAAAGCAAAAACGTGTAAGTGCTAATCAGGTAACGAAGTTATTGAACTGCTTTTAAGTTTTATAGATGTTGACATTCACTTACATTTAGAGTACTCGTAGATTTTGGCACAAGGGTAGTGTTTAAGTTCTGAAAAACACTTGCCAGAAACAATCTCCTTTTCTGTCCGAAAGCTAGAAACTGGAAAACAAAGAGGAATATGCAACTCCTAGTTAAAAATAATATAAAACAGGCTTCAAATATGTCCGTCAGTTGTAAAAACTCACTATTGCGATGTGTAAATGATGTGAGATTAAGTATACGTGAAGGAACCGGACTTTTCTTTACAAGCGGGAGTAACATTTCGGTGAGAGAGAACGCCCCAATGTAATTAGTCCCCATCATCCTGTTAAAATGAATGCATTATATATAGTTTTCCTTTGTTTATTGATTAATTCAGATAATTATAATTATTGTAACTAAATTACGCTTTGTAATCGCGTTCATCGCATTTGTTATTTATAAAAAAATTTAAAATTTGGACAAAAGGTGTTTGCAGGTTAACCCGATCTAACCTGACTCGTTTTGAGCCACTACCCAACCCGCCCACCTACTGATTTTTCCACCTAAAAAGCACACTGATTCTTTTAGAACAGTAGACAGAATCATCATAAATTTACCGATCATGGCCTTCATTAGTGAGACCACTTGTTGTTGCAAGTATCCCAGCGTTATTTATCAGAAGCTGAATTGACGGATGCGTATCCAAGTCCAAAAGCCATGTTTCAAGAGATTCTTTAAATCTCATTATTGATGAGAAGGATGACAAGTCAACTTGAAATGCTTCTAGATGCGCCTCTTTGTTCTGCTTTTTGATGTCGGACATAACCTATTAAAAAAGAAGCTGAAGACGAGCATATTTGAGCAAAATCACATAAATAGCCTCTGACAAGCAATATACCTTTGACAATTTGTCAGGAGATCTTCCAGCTGCAGGCATGTAATGAAACCTCAGTTATTACATCTGATTGTTGCCACAGAATGAAATAAGGAGTGAGGGTGAGAATTGCTTACAATAGTATGATTATTGTTATTATTATTATATTACTAGCTTATAACCCGCGAATTCGCGGGATAAAATTATGTTTGATAAAATAAATTGATGAAAAATAGTAAGAAACGGACATATTCACTTTAAAATAAATTATAAATCTGGTGCAATTGACGAAAGAGATGAAAAAATTGTTGTATATAATCATCGTTTTTCAAATCATGCGACCTATTGCAAAATTGGTTCTTGATCTGGTGCAATTGAAGAAAGAGATGATCTTGCTATATAAAGGGCAAGCAAATAAATGCGTTTTTTTTGTTGGGTTGAGAACTGCAATATGTGGGTGTAAATCGTTTTTATAGCCAGAACTCCAGGATTTGAAATGTGTACATAGGCGGAAAATTATTGGCTTTAAACAGAGTATAAATTTAGAAATCGAATTTTAGTTTTTAAAATTAGCTATTTGCATTGATGGGAAAATATATTGTTCCAAAAAATAGGGAGATATAGTAGGGATAGTTAACAGGATGATTTATTTAATTTATTTATATTTTATTTGATGATTGATTTGATGAGGATGATTTGAATGTGTGAATGGATTGAATGGAAAATATGTCGACCCCAATTAAAATTCCGGATTCAGAGGGTTTAAAAAGTCATCCGAATTAATTGTGATAAAAATTAGTACTCATTTGATATATTTAATTGTTTTTTTAATTTATATTAGTTAAGTTAAGAGTAAATTGGTAAGATTAGCAAGAGGAAGGGAGGATATTGCATGGACATCCTTTAATGATTAGATCAATGGTTATTTGTTAAGGATTAAAATTTTTGAAGGATTAGGATTTATTCATAATAGGCTAATGACATTTAGGCAACCTAATATAGTAATATAATAATATAATAATAATAATAATAATAAAAATAATATATTATAATATATAATATAATATGTTAATAATATATAAGGAGGAGAAGGGAGATGTATAAAACAATTAATAATTCATATTTTGACTTTACATAAATTGGGTCTTATATAACCTAATAGATATAGATATGTATGAAAAGAATATATAAATCGATTATTTTGAGTGAATAATATATTGTTTTTAATGCCACTTAAATAATAATTAATATTTAAGAAATGAATCTAATTTAATATTTCAAATAAGTAATGAATAGTATAATTTAAATGTAAGTTTCTGTGTTGGCCGATTTTACTGTGCGATTTAGTCAAGGGTTATATATGGAAATTAAAGGGATATTAGGTGGATTTGAATCAATCATAATTAGGAGTAATTAGAGGTAAATTTGTAACTTAACCAAGGCTAATGATAGTTATTACATGGACAATTTAGAAAGATTAGATCAATGGCTATGAATTATGGAGGTTTATGTAATGAGGGATAAGATTAATTAGGGGGATTAATTTTGGATTGTCTACATAATTTATATTTTCTTATAATAGTAAAAGGAGAAAAGGAGATACTTGCACATATCGATAACATTGAAAAGATATACTTTTCAATATCGACAAAATTAACATACTCATGTTACTATCACGTAAAGAGTGTGTGTATATTGAGTCTTCAAAAAAAAACAATAGCAATATACAATCTATATCTTTACTTAATATTAATATTAATATTAATTAATAATTAATATTAATAAGCTATTGATAGTACAAAACTACAAATAAGGCAATAAATCTTGAAAATTATAATTTATGTAAAACTATAATTTCGCGGAATTTCTAAAAATTTCGCAGGGCTAGAGCATGAAATTCCCTATAGATTATTTATGTAAAATAGACTGAATTCATATAATTTCCTAACAGTGTACAATATTTAAGCATGTAACGAAATGTGCTTAGTATTCTTAGCCTTGCGAATTAGTTAATATTTGTCGTTAGAGCAAGTGATGATTTTATGGGCGTTAGTATTTATTGAACCCGTTATATAGTGTCTGGCGTGCAGCCGTATTTAATATTAAGACCTAAATGTGATAAAAAGAATGAGTGTTAATTTAACACACAATGTTTGTTTTAGTTTTATTAAATATACTCGTAAGCAGTATGTTAAATGCTTAGTTGTATCTTTATAATTCAAAAGTGCCAGAAAGTTTATAAAATTTAAAACCTTTTTCAAAACCACCTAAACAAAAGGCGCATATGATATACAAACTTTTTAGTGAATTTTGCGATAGAAACGGTATGATTTTTTTGAGCCCAATCGGTCAATCATACATATTTAACCCATTTGGAAAGACCCGATTTTACTTTTTTTTATTGGGACACTTAGGCGGTTAGGCCTCTGTTTACAATTTTTGGCCCAAGTTTTTAACCTGTTTAACATAGGGCAAATTTTGCATATTTTATTTATTACATATGGAATCTACATGTCGATATGATATATATAGGGGCAATCGAATTTATAATATAACCCAATGTCACCATTAGGCATAATCACACAGAGAAAAGTTCAAAAAAGAATGACAAAAGTATGATACCGTATGTCTATAAATTATAAAAATTACATATTCGTAATCAGCGTCTTTTTCTCTTCGATTATAGATCTCACACGCTATACTTTCGACAAAGTTTTTTTCCCCATTTTTTATTGGGTTTTAAAAAACTGTAATGTGAAATCACATGTGATTTAACACTAAAAATAATCACACACGCTTATATCTCCAATTAAACTTTAAGTTCAAATCATTGATGATTTAAAAATATTTAAACATGAAAAACTACGTTGTAATCACATGTGATTGAACATCAAAGTATCAATCACATGTGATTAAAGAGTAATCAAATACGAATTTTTAAACCATTGACTATAATTATACAATTAAGTAAAAATCAAGTTGAAATCATACATGAATTATCATATATCGGTAAATTGCTCATCAAGTATCAATTTTTAAATGACGATTATATGTGATTATATACAAAATCATATGTGATTATATAACAAATCATATGTGATTAAATGTACAACTAACAATCACGTGTGATTTTTAATGAAAACTAATGCAATTTTTTATTTTTTATTTAGAATTATTAATGTGGATAAATATTTAGTTGTAATCACGTGTTAATTAACATCTACCATAAATAAATAACCGTGAACAGATTTTAATTTTTTATCATAAATCACATCTCGTAGATCCCGAAAAAAAAAAGAAATCGTCGAAAGTATAGCTTGTGAGATCTCTAATCGAAGAGAAAAAGACGCTGATTCCGAATATGTAATTTTTATAATTTATGGACATACGGTTGTGAGATATTTAATTTTAGGGGTAAAAATGGAAGTTGGTTTTATGGAAAAATGGAACAATCCTATTGGTTCTTTTATTAACTATTTTTTAAACATTTTTATTTAAACTCACCTCTAATCACACAATGGGAATATGTTTAAAATATATCTCAAAGATCCACGATATTTGTATCTTTTCGGATTACATGTTTAAAATAAATTAACCAAAAAGTTGACATTAATTAAAGTTTTTTTTTTATTTTGAATTATGTCTTCAGTGGGTTTAGACTTTAGAGAATGTTTTAAAACTGATTTATTTGTGGGATTTAGTAAGTCATTGGCTTGGTCATTAATTATATATTTAGGGGGTTTTGAAATAGTTTTAATTAAGTGTAATTGAGTAATTAATTTAATACATTAAATGGACGATTTTTTATTTTAATTTTGAATCATTAATGTTCCATATTTGTGAGGGTAATTGTGTAAAATTATTTAGCCTAATGGAGGTTATTGCATGGACACATTAGTGAAAGTAAATCAATGGTTAATCTCATTTGATCTACAATAATGAAGGGTCAAAACTCACTAATAATGGGCTAATTTTGTCTACCTATTTTAACTTTTCTTGTAATATTATAAAGAGATTATATTATTATTAATTATTAATTACTAATTATTATTATTATTATATTAAAAAGAAGGTTGGGTAAGATTTCTATTGTGAATACCACCCAAAGAATATTAACAAAAAAGGTAAACTATGTTTCATAGACTCTGAACTACTATCCCACGTTTTATAACCCTATGCAGAACCACACAATGCAAGTCATTTATGTTGATGTCCAACTATATTTACATGTAGCTATGTGCACAGATTCCTTTAGTTATCCTTACCTCGAATAATTCTGGACAAACAGCTAAGCAGTAGGTAATATGGTATGAGAAAGATAACATACCAAGAACCACAAAGAAGCCTTCCTTTGAAAGGGCCAAAGCCGCAGCAGCACCCAAGCCAGAAGTTGCCTGCAATTAGAGACCCATCCACATTAAAACATATGTTAAAAGAGAAGCCTTCTAAAGGTGGCAAATTAAGAGGTTCGGGCATGTTGCACAATGTGTCAAAGAGGCTTCGGGAGATTAGCAGATCATTTTAGTACGGGTCAAACCAGGGCGGGTCGGGTTGGTTGGAAGGGCAAAATTTTGTGTTCAACAATAATAATCATAACTTAAGCAGCAATTATGATAAACCTATGCTCTCACAGCAATATATTAATCCTTGATATAAAAGATTTAGAAGGTTGTATGCGTCAGAAATAGACTTTGGGTGCTCATATGACCCATTACCCTTTTAGCAGCTTTCTTATTCGACCAGTTAGACATAAACAACAACCCAAATCAACCCATTAATAAGTATACGAGTCAAAACTGCCGCCTCTATAATTTTCATTTAAGCGTTTCAGCACAACACACGAACACACCAGTTTAGAGTATCCACCACAGATGTACAAATCCATTTTTCTAACTTATAAGCATTCATTTTTTTCCATATAGGTATCTTAATAAAACGTTTGTAAAACTAGTCTACTGCCACTTCTTATGCCATAAAGTACACTGATTGTACTTTATAAAGAAATTTGAAGAAGTGCTTACACCGGTAATGACACAAATTGGTAGCCGTCTGCCAGGCGTTGATGCTAAAGTTATTGGAGGCAAAGGTAAAACAGCAAAGCGGTTATATATGGGTATCTTGGAGAAAATACTTTGATTGAGAAGCTGTATATAAGAAATTATAAGGGGAAATGTCCATAAAAAGACCATTCTCCAAAATGAAAACGTGCAGATGAAACGCAAAGCTTCCATTATCTCCTTTAGTGCCATCTTCTTTATACGCTGGAATTTCAAAAGATTAACGGTTTAGCACAACAAAAGTTTAAATCTGTTGGTTATATGTAAAAATTGATTAGTTCATTGACTTCATTCAACTATAATAATTGTTCCACAACAGTAAAGTTTGAAGCCAAAAAACTAAAAAAAGTATATAAATGTTGTAAATTTGAAAATCACTGAAACATGAACAAGTGAATAAACTTTCAACAGAGCAACAATTTGTTCTCAGGCAGTTAGTTTAGGCCAAAATTAAAGAGATAACTATTGCATTCATAGAAGACTTTTTACTGCAATACAAAGGAGAAACAAAAATGCAGTCAAAGAATACAACATTCTATGATTTCTACTTCAGAAATCGGAATTTTTTTCCATCAAATATGAACAATTAAACTATTAATGATGAAACCTAAACCAAAAACTGAATGTTTAAAAATACTCGTACCTGATTTCGATTGCAATTCAAAGGCGGTTATACGATTTGGCGTTCCTTTCTCTCTTTTTTGCAATCAATCGATAATAAAATGATGATCGATCTCAATTACAAGAACAAGCCCATTTCCTTTTTTCGGCCCATTTAATTTGTTGAGAGATATAGGACTAATGACCCACATAAACCCACAATAGTCCTATGACAGAGGCCCAAAACTAACGCGATTAATGTAAAGTCTCACAATCCCTATTCCCTAACTTGCAAGTTTATTTTTTCCTTTCTCGTTATTACAATTTTTTTGGGGGTGGCGGACTTACAGCCGATTCATAGCAACTACAAACATGACTACACCTTATAAAATCCTTGAGAATAAGGAAACAATAATTTAATGTTGTTGTTAGCTTCACAAAGCGTTCATAATAGAAGTCAACTTGTTTACCCAGAAAATAACTAAAAAGGAATATAAGAAGCGGTGCCATATTGACTGCATAACCTAACAAAACTTTCAAACAAAATTGCGGTGTCAATTCTTCATCAAGCATACAAAAACAAATATGTTTAACTTAATGATGAAGTGATGAACAGAATCATAAGACCATTACTCATGCAAACAATGTTGCTACTTGACCTAACCTTCCCTATGGTATCCTATCTAAACAATGTTACTACAACCAGAAAACTAACAAATCAGTCATAATTTTCAATATTCACTAAATCAAATCTCAACAACACGTTCTTAACCATTTCAAGATTCATTACTTGATGCAAACATAATTTTCCCAAATCCAGAGGCTATTGTTGTTGTATTAGTTCAGAAGCAAGTACAAAGCAATGTCAATAACAAAAGTATCCCACTATTAACAACACAAATTGACCCAGATGATTGAAAGTTAAAAAAAAATCAATTAAAAAATAAATACCTCTGAATCACCACCAGAAATTGTATCCCACATCTCTTTAACTTCAGCATCGTCACCACCACCAGACCTCCCACTCCTTTTACTACTACTATTCCCCTTAAATTTCATCGCACTTTTCTCACTACCCCCTCTCCCTGGTTTCTCCGAAAACTTCGAAAAACTAGACTTCTTCTCCTTTCTCTTACTCCCACTCCCACCATCACCGAAAAACTTCTTCCACTTTCCACCACCAGAAAACTCATCATCTCTAACAAACGCCGCCATCTCATCTTCCACGTCATCATCAACCGGGAAATCCGGCAACGGTTCATCCGCCGTACTCTTCTTAATTAACCTTTTCCGCGGCTTCGATTTCGAATCAATTTCATTAAGCACCGGCGTCGATTCTCGATTACTCTGCCAATCTGTATCTTCAATTTCATCTTCAAGATTATCATCTAAAAGATGATGATGTTGTTCATGGTTGTTGTTATTGTAATCATCACCTTGATCGGATTGAAATCCGTCATCGTAATCCATCAATGGCTCGCCGTCTTCATCGCGGTACCTGAAACTTTAACAAAAAATGCATAATTAAAGTCGGTTACGAAACCCTAACCCTAGGAAGGATTGCGGAACATGAAACCCTAGATTAGAGAGAATAAAAACTTACGGATCGTTTTCGTAACCCATTTTGTGAGGCGAATTGTGAATTTGTGAAGTTAAATATATGAGTTATATATATAGGGTTCGATTAGATGTAGATGAGGTGAGACGATAGCAGATTGATGAAGAAATCGGAAGAGAAGGTATGAGAAGTTGGAAGAATCTGAGCACGATTTTGTGTATATAATACAAGAGGGAAAGGGGTTTTGACTTTGAGAATTAAAGAGAAACATAGAGTTGACTACTTGAGTGACGAAAACTATAATTGGCTAATTGCTACTTGTCAGGTGTAAACGCATACGATTGAACGATATCAATTACAAGCGAATAAAAAATAATTAAATACGAATTTTAAATCATTAAATATAATTATACAATTAAATAAATATTAATTTAAAATAATTATCAATTGTTAATTGAAAATCACATGTGTTTATATAATAAATTATATTTCGATTATACATTTAATCACATGTGATTAAATATCAAGCTAGTAATCACGTAAGATTTTTACTGAAAACAAATATAATTTTTTAAATTTTATTTATAACTATTCATATGATTAAATATTAAGCTATAATCACATAGGAAGTATAGTTTGAGCGATCTCTAATTAAAGATACCAAAATGATAATTCTGTAATTTTTATAATTTATTGATATATTGTTTATCATATGAGATATTTGATTTGAAAGTTCAAAAGAAAATAACTTTTATAATGAAATTATTATTTTTATTTGAACCCACCTCTTTACCATTGATAGTGAAATTATTGTTTTTCTTTTTTCAAAATGTAGTAAGGGATAATATCATATATCATATTTGACCGTATATGTCATGTGTTTTAATTTTAAGGCATGTATATATAAATAAATAAATAATTACAATTTTATATCTCCATACATTTTATATTTCAAATACGAGGACTCAAAATTTGTACAAACTGCATGGTTGATTCTTTACAATGTTGTTGTACCCTATTTTTAAAAGATTGTTACAAATTATTACTTTTTCTAATATATCCTTAATGAATTATGAATAATGTCACAGTTACAATGTTGATTCTTTATGAATCATGAATTTGTACAAACTGCATGGTTGATTCTTTACAATGTTGTTGTACCCTATTTTTAAAAGATTGTTACAAATTATTACTTTTTCTAATATATCCTTAATGAATTATGAATAATGTCACAGTTACAAGTTAATGGTATAATTAAATATAAAGTTAACAAGGGAGGCCGTATACTCAAGACATGATACAACTATGAAATCTAATTGGTGACTATAAACGTGTCATGTGTAAAAGATGTGTAAAAACAACAAATTACATACCCAATAGTTCAGATTATTTACTCTTTTTAAGATTAAGGAGTTTTGAGAATAATACGACTCATTTACATCAATTCCACGATCATATTTGTCAAAAAACACAAAACACTAACTTAGAAAAAAGAGATTTTTAACCTTGATATCTTCACTTTATTTTTGCATAACTAAAACGTAGCTCAAGTGAATTTGATCTCATGGTAACATTTAAAAAAACGCTATATTGTTTTTGAGCTTGAGTTTGAAATGATACGTTAGAAGCTTTATTTAAGGGTTGGTGGTTAAACATTAGAAGGTAAATTCTGACTTCTGTCGCGATGTCTTCGATGTCGGTTCGCAACTGTCATCTACTTGAATTGTTTCTAGAATAAACGAATAAATATTGTTATAGCATAGGATCTTCACATAAGATAAAGTAAATTAAGTTGTTACAATAGATTTTGGATCTTATTTTCTGCATCAATGTTTCATACAAACTAATCAAAAGCACTCTCATCTTTTGTGATAACCGCAACACTAAATCTCAATGCTAAAAATCAGTGACGGATTCCGGATTTATGGTTACCCGTAGCTATGATATCTTAATCTTTGTGAACCCGTAAAAAATGCAATTTTTATAAGGAATATACATTGCATATTGCGAATGGACGCGTAACGTTTGCTACCCCTACCTTTTACATGACTCCGCCTCTGCTAAAAACGCAGTCGCTGAAGGGAAGATGGTCAAGAAGAAAGGTGAACTTGGGAGGTTTTGTAGCGGTTATGCAGCAATCAAATGGTGGAAATGTGATGTGGTTTTGTAACGGCTGGATTGAAGTCAACAGCCATCGGACATTCAGGAAAAAATACAAGTTTCGGACTATGCCATTAGGACTTAATGACTTACTATATGGTGGAATATGGGTCGCCGATAAATCAAGAAGTTTAGGGAATAGGGATTGTGAGACTAGCATCAATTGGAGAAAAAAAGAGAAGCCCAAAGGATGTGGGTTTTGGGTACTCGCCATAAGCCAGTTAAAAGGCTGGAAAAAGGTCCAAATTTTGGTTTATTCAATCAAAATAAAATACGGGTGAACATCCGTACCTGAATTCCTGATTCCATACTCATACCGTACCCGTGCCGTACCGAACTGGTATCAACCAACTTTAAATGATCTGGTATTAGGTACTCACTTTAGGGCCAAAAAGAAAATCGGTACTTCCAGTTTGGAACCGGTATTTTTCACTTTTCCCGTTTTGGTACCATATCTGAAATATACATGTTTTTCTTTATTATATGTCACTAATTTCTTTCTATATTTTAGAAAGTTCTATTTTTAACATCATTTCTACGATCATATGATATGTCTATAATACAAAATGATAATTTTTGAGTGATTAAGAAGTATAATATTAGAGTTTGATCCTCACGTATATAGAAGTCTAGCTAGTACTCTGTCATACAAACAATCACGTTTTTAGCACCCAAATTAAATCGAACTCCAAACATATTGTTTGTTATATAAAGCTAAGGATCGTGACGTACTTGTGTCATTAACAAATCACTTAACACGATACAAAGAAACGCTATCTTACCTATATACTAAATGGGGATCTCCTATATTATGTGGATGTTTTCTACAAACTAAGAGGTGATGTGGTATCATTTTGTGAGAGCTTAAAAATTAGACGTGCCATGTAAGACCATTCATCACACTTACTTCAAGTTTATAATTAAATCAATTAAAATGGCATTGGTGTAAAATCCTTTCATATTTTTTCAAGTAATAGTTGATCTAATTAGTAATTAGTACCAATTGAGTATATGAACCAATTTATCAAATTTCCCTTAAAAACCAACTTTCTTTTTCTCAAGCGTGTCATTTAGATTTTGGAATTTTCAAGTTTATAATTTCTTATTTTTAGTTTAATGTTTGTTGGTGGATATCAAAATATTTTGGATTAATATCAATAAACGAATTTCTTATTTGCTACTAAGTATGGATTTACTAGACATCGAATTTGATTTCATTGATTTTATTTTATAGAATTTTTTTGATAATTTTATTTCACTACTATAATTATATTTCTAGATATTCATGCCCATGTATCTTCTGTTTGTTTTTAACAAATTTTTGCATGTTAGATTTTCTACCATGTCTATATTTGCAATGATAAAATTTTGTGTGTTGCCAAGGTAGATTTTTGTTCTTTGATTTTTTTTCAATTTAAGAAAAAATTATCTAACTTGATTATGTTGCTCGGATATGAAATATAGCATATACATGTACAAGGCTGACTATCCTTTTAAAAATTTACCAAAATATGTTTGAGTTTGTGATAATTTTTATTTGTGGTTCATCTAACTTGAATTGTAACATTGATTCACACTTTAGTGTTTTTAAGCCCATTCATGTTGTTATTGATTCATACTTTACTAACTCTCTTACTTTTCTTTCTTTCGCTTATTCTAAAGTTTTTTAAAGAATAATACAATCATGATATATATCAAAATGATAGAAGAAATGATTGCTTCTATTTATAATATGGATGTTGTTTGTAATCTCCATTTTGGATGTAAGACTTAATTAGGTGCACATGAAAAATCAAGATTATGATTATTTGCATTTGCGTGGTCATTCATTTCTCAAAGATTCAAGATAATAAAATTTAGGCTTAAATCTTACCTTCAAAATGCAAAACCTAGAACACTTTTGATTTTATCTATTTTAAATTATTAATTTTGATGAAAAAACTGGGATAACAAGGTGTTTACGGTGTTTGTGTTTAAACTTCTACGTATCATATTCCATTAAAAGAAGTCCAATTACGGAGTTTCAAATGGTTTAGTCGAAGACTACAATGTGGGATGTTATATACGTTTACCGTGCATCGCACGAGTTATAACACTAGTTGTATATATGTATATGTTTTTCTTCGTCACTATCCATATATGTCACTAAATGATGAATTTTTTAATATTTAAGATTCATTGATATTTATTTTCTTTGAATTTTATCGAGTACAAAATACGTAGATAAGTTTACTTATTATTCTATTATATTTTTGGTACCAAAGCGGTATAGCACCACTTTTACCGTACCGATACCGAAACTGTACCGGTACCATACCGCTTCAAACGGTATGGTATCCAGTACTCACTTTAGGATCAAAAAGATAACCGGTACCAACCGGTTCGGTAACGGTTCCGTCTCATGCTCACCCCTAAAATAAAACATTAGAAATTTAAATTAGCACATTCGGATTGGCAGGTCAACTCAAAAACTTATTGGCCGACTCGAAACCGACATGAGAAACAAACAGCAGGTTGGCGTTTTGGCAAGTCCAAAATATCAACTCAATCCCATTTATTTTCGTTTCTCAACAGCCCTACAATGTCATATACACATAATCTTTAAGTATACGAAGGTTTCAAGATTTTCGTGTCTCGACACCCCTACAATGTTACAATTGTATTATTCTTATTCTACTTTCTACCGTTTAGTTCAAGACTTACTGAACTACCTGAAATCAAATGCGACATTTTTAAGACGCGCCTTTATAAAAAGAAACGACCATATGATGTTTTGAAATTTTATCCAAAAAATAAATATAATTTTTATGCCGCAAAAGCTATATATGTACATTCATACCTATCCTTAATCTAATCAAATTAATCAAAGTCTACTCATGCATACTCATACATACATACATAGGCACGTACACATAACATGCAACACATACAAAAAGGTAAAGAAAAATTAAAAACTAAATATTTCATATATTATAAAATCAACAAAACATTTTAAATCAACAGAAACTTTCCAAAAAGGTTTAAAGTGGGGTGAGGGTTACGAAACACAAAAAGCAAAGAAAGTCAATTCCCGAACCATATATAATCCTTGTTGACTGCAGCTAATTAGTCCTCAAGGAACTTATCTGGTGCGCTCTTGACTACCCTCGTTACCATGGACCTTCAACCCCACCACCTTCCATTCATTGATGTTGCAGACTCCTTCTCTTTCTCTCCCTACTTACCAACTACCTCTCTTCATTACACTCTGACCCTTGACCAGAACCACCATAATGTCATATAGCTAAAGACATTTTTACCCTTTTAATCCTACCCTACACAAATTTAACCATATTACTTCATGCATGTCCATTGAGTTTCAAGTTCACTCAAAAACAAAAAACAAAAATAAAAGAACCTTAATATATAATAGTTTTTATTAATTAATTATCTGACATAATCAGATAATTAATTAACCTTTGAAGTCGGGCTTGACTCGACTTTCTTAGGTGGTTTGTTAGTTGGTGGCTCGTCAAAGCGACCAATGTTGTCACCATCATCACCAACAACACCAATAGCACCGAGACTATCAGTATTAGAGCTGATGTTACTAGTGGCAACACCACCAATTGCGGTAACACCACCAAGAGCGCTTCTGATTTGTTGCACGGTTGTTTGAATGTGGTTGTTGACTGTGTTGGCGCTCGAGAGGTTGAGTTTCGCATTAGGCATAGAGTTGGCCAGCATTTGTAGTCCCACGGTCAATAGGCAGCCTTCTGTAGATTCAGTTGTTGTGGTGGCGCTGATGTTGCCATTAGGGTTTTGTCCTGCTGGGACAATGACAAACCCTAGAGGAAGTAGAGGGATGCAGGATGGATCTTCACCGTTCATTGTAAGTTTAATAGCGTCCACATCGACTACTGAGTGCACTACAAGACTACCTGAGTCATCGGTGCAGCTCTCCTGAAGTATTAGTTCAACATTTTGGGATGAGTTGCTAGCCACCTGTTCACAAATTAGAAAATGTTGCATTATGTTGTTAGTGTTTAATTGACAAAATTAATCAAACGACTCGTTTATATAGTTTCAAGGAATTATAAACTTACATTGACACGAAACAAGGAGATACAGTTTCCAGGATGAGAGCCATTTGCAATGTGAGCAACCTCTTGCAATGGATTCCCATTTGAAAGCACATCAATCTGTTAATATTAATGATACACAATACACAATTAGAACAAAATAGAAGCATATATATATATATATATATATATATATATATATATATATACACACACACACATACATATACTAGCAGAATACCCGCGCGATGCAGCGAGAAAAATATATAAGCTTCATGTCTATTTGATATGTATTGTGTAAATTATAATCAAAATTTATATGACCGACACTACGATATGTTATTTTATAAAATAAAAAATCACCTAATTACCCTTTTAGCAAAAAAAATTAAAACAAGATACCCAAACAAAGATATATAAGAAACGTCCATAAGAAATCGATGCTCGGGATGCGGACTGAGACTATCAAATTGCGTATTCATATTGGACATGTGCAAGTTGCGATGTCTAAAATCGTTGTTGGTTCGATAGTTTAACCATCAAAATTGTTTTTTTTTACTTGAGCATTAGATACTATCCATTATTTAAATGAAATTGAAATCATAAAAATTAATCAAAAATTGAAATTCTCAAATATATGAATTGAATCTATAAACATATAATTAAAAATGTAAATAAAGACGTAAATTTATAATTTAATAAAAAACACTATCGAGAGTTTGTTTCTATTTTTTTAAAAACACATAAAAATGTGGGAAATTGTTAGAAATTGATTTTGGAGGCTTTAGAGATGGAATTTGACTATAAAAGGTGGACAAACCGCCTTTGGCTGTTTGCTAATACGATCGTCTCGTTCCGACCTTTCCGTCGATAATTGACACGTCCCGCAATTCTTTACGGTTAAAAAGTTATGTCATTTATTTATCTGTTTAAGTTTTAATGATTGTATTATAAATGATATTTTAATATATGTAGGTATACTTTTCCAGTATATTTTTCAAATAATAAAAATAATGTAAGGGGTAAATTAGTAAACTCACTCATAGAAAAAAAAAATACAAATGTATTATATATTAGTATAGATATAAATAGATAGATATAAAAGTTTTAATAATAATAATTAAATGTCACATGTTTAATATTTGAAAATTTAATAATGATGGTATTAATGAGATTTTAATACATGTAAGGGTATGTTTGTAATATCAAGTGGGTTTTTCAAATATTAAGTAATGTTAGGGGCATCTTGGTAATATCTCTCTTAAAAAAGATATCCAAAATGTATTATATATATATATATATATATATGTGTGTGTGTGTGTTTTTCTATTTACACAGGAAAAGGGCCAATTCGGGTTATGTTTTATCATCTCATAGTATAAATGGGTAAAAACAATGTAACTAGTTTAAGAAACGGGTCAAATAGATCAATCGAGTCAGAGTTGCATGAGGTTTTCTGTTAATGCATAAATCTTCATAAATCACGTTATTCAAAATTTTGAATAATTACTGAAATAATAACAGTTTTATAGTCATATATTTGAAGCTAATTAGCTATTTAAAAATCTTTCGAGTCAACCCTTTATGACCCGCACAAATAAATAGCATTCTTGACCCCGACCCACTTTGATCGTTACTTAACCCGCTTGACCCTCCCATTTTGCAACCTCTCTTAAAGTATGTTAATAAGAAAAAATATAATTTTTATTTTATTCATGAACCTGAGATCGGCGGCGTTCATCCCTCAGAAGATCAAAAACTTGATAGTGAGGATGCGGAAGCCAAGTTGTCGAGACTGCAGTCAGGATCAATCCATTGGGCTGGCCCGGTTCAGTAACTTTCCTAGTTGTAATTCGCACCGTGTCCTCCATTGAATCAGAAAGGGCTGTCCACGATTGCCCACACGAGCCTGTGATTTGAAGGCAAAACATCCTTACCATCCTCTGAGCCAAATTCATCAGATTCGTTCTTGCTTCCGGAGATGGTATCGCTAATGATATCCATGATTTAATAACAGAAATCAGTTAAACAAGATAGAAACTTAGGACTACCATATTATGTTATTAGATGATAAGTTTGATAAATGTACCTCCAATATCAGATATATTTCGGGCCAAAAGACTAGCAAGCCTCTCACATTGGCGTTGTAGAACAGCTAGCCAACGTCGAGCTCCAAATGCAATTCCACTACTAACATAATCAGTGAAGACCCCGTGAACCGGCTCATCTTCAGCCTCAGCATGTTCAAGCCAAGAAACCTGAATCGAAGGGTAATTTACAAGATTAATATTGAGAATTACAATAAAAAATAGATACTAATTCATTTAAATGATAACGATTTCTCAGTACCCTTGAATAGCCATTTGGCATGTCTTGTATAATGCAACCCGAGGGGCGACGCTTGTATCTTGTAACAGAGGTCTGGTAAGTCTCATGAAAGCTTTCTAGCGGGAAATCAACGATTGCCCAACTTCCATCCTCGGGATTTTGTGCACAGTAACGGAGGAAGTGAATCTCCCTTGTTGGCACAAGTGGTGATAGCATTTGCAGCTCAGCATACATCTATTCATAACAGAAAAGGTTAACATAAAACATAAAGTTCACTCAAACTTATGCACAACAATCTTGACACATTTATTTTTTGATGGATCAATTTATATTATGTTTTAATTTTAACGGGTCAAAAGGTAAAATACAAAACTCGGGTCAAATGGAGTGAACAAGTCAAAAGTCGCCCAAAATGTATTTGTAATACGTTATGTGTATTAAAGCTTTTTTATTTTTATTTTCTATTAAAACAATACAAGTTTTGAAACCATATTTGACAAACTAGAAATTAATAATAAAATGTAGAAAGTTTAGACGTTAGAGTAAAAGTATTCGGGTCAAGCCAATATTTCCCAAAAGTCACATTGCGACCCAACCGGTCTAGCGGTATAACCCACTCATTTGCCACATCTATGTAAAATATGTATGTATATACGCACCAGCTGCAGGGAACCGTTTGCAGTTCTGTTAACCCCAGAAGTGATGACTTGAAGCGTTTTTGCACGAGAGATGATTGAGGGAAACAGCTCCATCCATTTATCCTAAAATACCACCATAAAAAAAGGGTCATACTGTATCAAATAAAAAACATCAAATTAAAAATCAAGATTTTATCATGAAGTACAAGAGACATACAGCATCAAGAAAAGCATCAACCAATGTGATACTGTTGATAATCACAACCGAGTTAGCACGTGAGGCTTCATATCTAAACTCGCCCGAATAATTTTTCCTGCTATTAAAACATGGGAACATCTTAGCATGTTCATCAAGATTAAGAACTTCTTTTCCAGCATCATTAACTTGAGTCCAGAGTGGTTCTCCAACCCTGCACATCTTAACAACTTCATCCACAAATGATACTGCGTATTGAATTGCAAGAGGCTTTTCATCATCCATTATCATTAGCCCATTTGCAGCAGCAAAGTTTGGAGCTTGAGGTGGCATCAAAGGATTGATCTGCATCATTTCACTGCAGTTTTGCATGCCCTCTTGATCATATGCTCTAGGGTACATATTCATGTCCAAATCCAAATTAGAGGTCATCATTGGATGTAAAGGAGCCTGAACTTGTGCTTGCATTGGATTATTTCCACAAAATTGACTCGCAATAAGGCACACACGATCCAACTGTAGAAAACATTCACTTCATCATTAGTTAATTATACAGTCTTATTCTTATGAGATTAGAGATCATTCGATGTGCGCTCTAAAAAGTGCTATACAAATATAACTAAGCAGTCAAACAATTATATACTAGAACAAGATTGTTATGGTATAATATATTCATCTTTGGTATTTAAAGGTCAATACAAATTTTTTGAAAAGCCTAAAGTAATTAAAGTACCTCCTCTTTGAGCCGAGCATTTTCCATTCGAAGTTGTTGCTCATCAAAAGATATCGAAGACCCTCCACAGTTAGAGCAAACGAGTGCACGTAACGCATTTTGCAGTCTTCCGTTTTCATTCCTTAAATTCTCATTATCGTTTCTAAGAACAGCATTATCTGCGCGGTCTTGTTGTGCCTACACAAATATAACTCAAACTTAATTCCCTCGATACAAAAATAGCAACGAATTAAATTCCAACGTTGTCGCTCAGACATTGGACGCAAAAATAATAATGAACAACTTACCAACAGTTATTGCAGTAGGGCAAGTAGTACATAAAAGAAGATGAATAATACTATATACCATAAATAAATTAATAATAATAAAAATATAAAAATGGAGCCCATGAATTGATAAGTGAGAAATATTAGTAATAGTAACAAGTAGTGAGCGAGTAAGGTGATAATAACCCTAACCCTAAAAGGGATATATATTAAAAGAGTATGCTCCCCTTGTGGGAGGCTCATGTTACAGGAGGTGTAGGAGTTGACCGTGCACCCCACCAGCGTATATTAATGGGCAAGCAACCAAATTCAGTAAATGCATGCTTCTGGTTAACGTACGCACCCTACTCTTTTTCTACTAGTACTGTACTAGTATTCAAGAGATTTTTTTACTGTCACATTTATTAAAAACAATGTTATAATACTAGTCTTATCTTACAGTAGTTAAAATTTTTAACAGGTGAAAATAGAAGCAAGAAAAAAACTTTGTTTTAACAATTAAATTAAATGTTTTATAAAAATTGGAATAATGTACATAATCACTAAGTTGTATTTTTTCCCTTTATGACAAAAATAATTAATTATCAATAATCAATAATAATAATAATAATAAAAGTGGTGATTATTTTCCTTTAATACAATAAATTACAGCTATTTTGAGTTTAATGATACAAAGTAATTAATCAACTTGACAGAATATATATCTACTTGGCAAAAAAGTTGAATCTTAGAATTAAAAAACTTATGATTTAGCAAACTTTCTGTTTTTGGAAGAAAAATTGGTGATAATTAAGTATTTGTTGTTTAATTATTTTAAGCTATTAAATCCAATATAGCACACACATGCGTGGACGCGCTACACACACCCATCTTATTATGTGCGTGTGTTATGAATTATGATCATTATTTTTGTTAATTTCTTAACAACAAATTAATCAAATTCCGCAATCTCATTTTGTATTTATTTAATTTAATTTAATTAAAATATTAAAATCTGATTTCCATATTACAAAAGACAAAAGCGTTTTGTAACAAAATATACATAATCTCATTAAGTTTCCGTTACAGAACCTTTTACATATTTCAGAAAAAAGTATATATAAAAATGGTAACCACATTATTATTAAATAAAATCAAAACTTTGATATGATGATATTTCATATATTCACACACACGAATAATAAAAAAAAACACGTCTTCTTGAAAACTGTGCTGAGGTGTATTGTACGTTTCAACAGTTGGCATTAAATTTTAGGTTTAGCTAAGAAAATAAGAACATGTATGTAAAAGACTAAATAGAAAAGGGATGTGTATGCTAACATGCGCACCTTCATCTGTGTACGCCTATTTTGAAACCAAAATTTCACTTGGCGTGGTTTTAGCCCAAGTTCTTGGCTTAATCTCATCCTTCTCTTATCATCCGGATGTGGACATTCCTTAAACAACCTGCACCCAAAAAACAAACACAAAAAATGTCACGTTTTTGTGTTTTTATGTGTATAAATTATTATATCGATATAGATGATATGTATATGGGTATGGATATGGATGCATATATAGACACATACGCTTCCATTTCTTGGATCTGGTGAGCGGTGTGTCTATGATAACGTTTTTTCTTCGAAGGAGGTTGTTGTGGATAGATATCTTGTTCGTTTCCGGACAATCCTCCTTCGATTTGATCACTACCCGACCCGCTATCCATTTCTTCTTTTCCTGATCTCACTATGCTCTCCATCTCCTCTTTCTACAGATAAAAATTCAACACTTCAGTTTCACACACATATAAACATATATACATTCATATAAATTTATATATTCAAAGATAGAGAAAGAGATCGCTTACTGGAATGATTGAAGAGAAATCGGTGAAAGGCATGAAGTTGAAGTTAGGAAAAATGGATTCAGATGAAATCCCACTTCCACCACCCATGCTTGACATCACTTGACAATCTCCAAACATTGTTTCTCTAAACATTAATTAAATCTCCAAAATTAAAAAAAGAAAATCTAGATGAAACATAACAAAATCATTGTCCTGCTACATGCAACACGAATTTATATAGAAAAAGAAATGAAAATCATCCATTAAATAGATGAATAAAACACAAGAAATTGCATAAAAAATAGTAGCTTGTTTTATCACTCATAAATCACTAAAGAAAAAACACACGAACACAAAATAAAAAATTAAAAAAAGGTTTGACCACTTTTTCAAGCATTAAAAAAAGAAAAGCATGAGTCAAGGTTATCAACATTAATTTTTTATATATTTATTTATAAATTATATAAATTCACACACACCCACAAACATATAGAAAGAGAGAAAGAGTGAAGTGTGTGTGAAAATGAACTTAGGAGGAGAAATTAGTAATGAAGTTTTACCAGTGTCGGTGTAAATGGTGATTATGAATTGAAGCTTCTTCAATTCAATGTAAAAAAATTTGTGTGTGGACTTGGTGGTATAACTCGGGACTTAAATACAGTGAGAGGAAACCGATTGACTATGGTTGACCCACATGCCTGTTTCATACACGTGGCGTTATGCCATTTGATGATGCATGCGTTTTTTATATGAAAGTCAGCCAAGAAATTAATTTTGTAGGAAAACAAAGATAAAGCATAAATAAAATCATATTCTGTATTTATAATAATATAGTCATAAATTCATATTCATAGTATAATATAAATATTAAATATGAATAACATAATATACATGTATTGTGAAAATATTATAAGCTAAATTAATAGCATCAAATTAAAGCAAAAAAGTGGATTTCGATGTTAATTATTGATAAAAAAAATGGGTAATTGATCTAAAGCTCACTCATAAAAGAATGTAATTATTTTATTTGTTTAAAATTAGTAATAACAAGAAAATAAAATTTTCGTGTTCTAACGTTCAGTGTTATTGGATTCGGGATACGGAGAGAAGTTAATGTGTTGTTAAATATGCGAGAATACATGGCCGTTTCAATAAGATTATAACTTTAATTACAGTTTTAAATTTTGAACATATTTTAAAGTTTGTGAATGTTTTTGCAAGTTGTAATGTTTACTCAAACCTTTTATATATATATATATATATATATATATATATATATAGTGACATGATATGATACATAAAATGATTTAGAGAAATGTGAATAAAAGTTTAATGTGTCTGATTGAATATCTTCTTGTACCTTCTTGGATAAAGAAAAAAAAAACTTTTTTCCTTTAATCAAAAAATCCATATCATTAGATGTGGAACGTGTTTATTTAAACTTCACTAATAATAAAATTTAAAATAAATTCTTATTGACAATTCATGTATAGAAAATTTGAAAGTAACTAAATTCAATTTATAAGGAGTAAAGAATAAAGGTCTAACTTGTTTGCATTGTTTTTAATTTAAGATATTTGTCCTCGTGTCTCATAAAGCTAGAGCAATAATTTCAAAAAGAAGTAAGATACACCATAATATTGTAAGGAAATAAAGTAAAGTTTGTAGTATTTAAACAACTGTTTTTTTTTTTTTTTTTTTCCATTAATACTAGGATTTTTTGTACAGATATGACTACTTTATACTCCGTAATTAAGTGACCAAAAAACAAATTTATTTGACTTATAAAAGACGGTGGGCCCGCATAAAAAATAACTTGACTTTCTCTCAATTTGGCAATTTGCAAGATTACACCCCGTAAAATATCACGACATTGAAAACTAAATTTTATTTTAGTTTTTCTATGACATGTCTAGGGCAGATAGATCAAGGGTTTTATTATGAAAAACGGGTTTTTAAAAACGCGCACGTGTGTATATACGGGCGTGTATATACGGATTTATGTTAGAAATGAATAATTAAAGTTTATATAATTCTAATTGCTACGACATTGTTATTATCATATTATATCAATTAATTAATTTAATAAATAAATTAAAAGTTGGATAATTTTTACAGGTCTCTTTCAAACTACACTGTTACCTCCTCAATATGTGGTTATTTAACTTTTCAAAATCACATTTATTTATTTATCTTATTTATATAGTAATAAAAGGGAGATTTTTACTGGAAAAATGAATGAATGAATTTAATTGGTTGATTGAAGATAGTGTGAAATAAAACAATGCGATTGGTTAATAGATGATAAAATTATCAAAAATTTTGATTAGCAAGTTTTCTTTTATTAATATAATAATAAATAATATATATACATGGTAGGGATCAAAAGTGAAGTAATTTTTTGAGAGAAAGAAGAAAATCTAACCATTCATTTTACAATGAATGATAATCAAACGTACAAAAATATATTTTAAATAATAGTCTTTCCCTCTGGATCCGGTCACTATTTTCTGGGAAAGAGGGAAGCTACACATTCATTAACGATGAATGTTAACGAATTCCCTTAATATTCATCATATGACATTATAAGTTATAAAAAATAGTTTATTAATGAATATTAGTAGTTATAACATCGGTTTTGATTAATATTTATTGGTAAAAATATGATTTTATACATTTTGATTATTATTCATCGTTGACGAATGTTAACAAATAATTTTCAAAGAAAATGATAATATCCACTTCGGTTAACATTCATTAATAACGAATATTAGAAAAATCTCTTTATATTCATCATTTGATATTATAAGTTATAAAAAGTAGTTTATATAGAATATTAGTAGTTATAACATCGGTTTTGATTAATACTTCTTGGTAAAAATATGTTTTTTTTACGTTTGATTATCATTCATCGCGAATGAATGGTTAGCTTCCCTCCTTCCCTCAAAAAATTACTTCCCTCTTCATCCCTACCCTATATATATACATATACATATATGTCGCACCCCCAAATTATGATACAGCGGAAGTCGGGTCGGGGCGCGACTAATCAGAAATCATTAAACAAAGTCACATCGAACGACCACTATATGCGTCATTTTGAAAACAGTACAAAAATAGTGCATTGATAATCAAATTGTTTACATCAATTTCTGAGTTCGCGAATGGTTCTAGAGATTCTAATACATAACTAATATTACAAAATAGTAATGCAAGAAAAATCTCCGATGTTTGTAAATCATGCGACTCGAGCTATCGTATCTTGGAGTAATCCTACTCCTGTTGTGAACCTGAGAATACATACTAAAATGGTCAACAATAATGTTGGTGAGTGAGTTTTGAGTCTCGTCCCCCTCGTTGGTTATCATTCTGATAGGGAAATCTGCCATTATGTGGTCAGAGTTTTAGTACGTGAGGTCTATATATATACGTATATCATACAATAGCCTAATAAGTATAGTATGGATAAGTTTGGTCCTGCCTCTATCGTTATCAAAGTCTTCTAATGTACTCCCGTTTACCATAACCATATCAGATCCTGCATCGATCCTCCTTTAATTGTACATAGTTGATCAGGCTATGTTAAATTAAAGTTGAATGATGAAATTTCTGAGCTAGTTATGCCTAATGAGGAATACTACTAGAAAGTTATAGTCTAGGCCCACTAATGCAACATAGTTCGCTATAACTATGGCTCTGATACCAATCTGTCGCACCTCCAGATTATGATACAACGGAAGTCGGGTTGGGGCGCGACTAATCAGAAATCATTACACAAAGTCACATCGAACGACCACTATATGCGTCGTTTTGAAAACAGTACAAAAATAGTGCATTGATAATCAAATTGTTTACATCAATTTCTGAGTTCGCGAATGGTTCTAGAGATTCTAATACATAACTAATATTACAAAATAGTAATGCAAGAAAAATCTCCGGTGTTTGTAAATCATGCGACTCGAGTTATCGTATCTTGGAGTAATCCTACTCCTGTTGTGAACCTGAGAATACATACTAAAATGGTCAACAATAATGTTGGTGAGTTCATAGGTTTAGACATCAAAATATAAATGTGAACCACGAGATTTCCATGTTTGTTTGTATCGCAAAACTACGATAAATAAATGTATACTATTGCCATGAGCTCATAGTCCGAAGCTTAACCGATATGAGTTTGCCTCCTGCAGATGCCTAATCCAGAACATCCGTATGAACGAATAATAAAGCGCCCGTTTGACCAGTTAGAGCTACTAACCCGGACGGGGATGGTCAATCCCAAATAGATCTATTCTTCAAAACTCGCGCTAAGATCCATACTAACGAAACTATGATGTGTAGAGGACTTTTGTGTGGATTATGAAAGTGAAACTCATGCAATCCGTATATGTGTAAATCTGTACTCGTGTTCATGAAAATAGTGCATGTATTATCACCCCAATAGTTAAAACAGTAAAAGAGGGGCTATGAGACTCACCTGAGTCTTGAAAGCGAGCGTTTAAGTTAATAAACGTGTATCCAATAAGTAACCTTCTAGCGCCCTAAACGCACAAGGTTATGAGTAAGTGAATGTCTCACAAGATCATTCATGCTAGTTGTCCACTCAACTAGTTATGTCCAAGTGTTTGTTATCGTTCGCGTTTAGAAACATGTACGACTTGTTGGTGATGTTTTGTAATAATAATTCCCGAGGACATTATTATTATGTTTGTTTCATTGTATACTTATAAGGGTATATGAGTTTCATGTACGTATAGTGTCATATGTGAATATTCGTTGTTACGTGTATTTAATAGTTTATGAAACATGTTCTAAATCTGTTTTATGTGACACTAGGGGCGACACCAAGGCATATTGCGACACTAGGTCAGTGACGCAACTGCCTCGGAAGTTGAGATTTATGCGACACCAGGATTAGTGTCGCAAGTTGTGATTTCGATTTTGTTTTAGCGACACAAGCGTTAGTGTCGCAGAGCACTACGACACCAGTTAACGCTGTTGGTTGAATTATTGCGACACAAGGGTTACCACTGCTTTTCTAGCGACACTAGGCTTGTGTTGCAGGTTGCGACACAAGTTAGTACTGCTGGTTTTGAAGAGTTTCGACACAAAGGTTAGTGTCGCTACGTTCGAGAAAGTTACCAGTCTGTGCGATACAGACTCAAAATCGAGGGGTTCTGCGACACAAGGTTTGTGTCGCTATGTTCACGGACTGAAAGTTTTACAGATGAGATTGAGAGTTGCGACACAGGGCTTGTGTCGCAATGGTTTTGGGCCATCTGCGACGCAGAGGGTCTGATGTGTTTTCGTGTTCGGGAACTCGGTCAAATGTGCTCGGTTTGACCCAAAGCTTTTAGGGAAATCTTAAATATATTTTTAGAGCTAGGAAAATTATCGTTACGTTTCGTGGTTGACCCGAAAGTATCGTTTTGTATTTGTTGCAAAAATAGTCCACACGGCTTTTCTTTCGGTTTTTGGACGGTTTTCGTGGCTCGTTTTGACAAATCAAAGCTTCGAAATAAAATCTAAGAAAAATCACAGTTGTTCATACGTGTCTTAGCTACTTCCAGTAGAATTTTTTTAGTTTTTGGTCAAGTGTAAGTCATGAAATCGTCCAAGAACCAAGTATGTGTCCAGTGGACTGATTTCCTGACCTTTGCCCAGTGTTTGGTCTATATCTCACGATTTACAAAACTTCAGAAAGTGAAATAGTACAACTTTTAAAGGTAACAGAAAATGTGAACTTTTCCAAGTGGTTTCAGTCGATTTTAGTTTGTAGATCTCGAGATATGCCCTCTCAAAGTTGGTCAAATTTTCTGCTCTACAGGACAGTCTGGACACTCGTTTTTGTAAAATCATTTTCCCATACGAAACGACCTCAGAAAAATACCAAACCACTTCGGTTAGAAAGTAGACTCCTTGAACTTGATTTTAGACTCAAGAATCGATCGATTTGGTTAAGAAATGAGTTAGATATCATGGATCAAAGTCGGGTTAAGTTTTTATCCGGTGGTTAACAGCTTTGTCCGAAAGTTTTTAGCATTATCTTTTGGTTTTCGGTTTAGATCTTGGACATATTTAGTACAAACGAACATCTTACATGTATATTAACATTATCCAAGGAAAGTAAACAAGATTTGAAGAGATTCTTACAAGAAAAGTCGATCTAAAGCCGAAATGTAGGGAGAAGGGCTGCTGTGACTCGATCTTCGCTTCCCTTGCTTGTTCTTCTTCTTTGAGCGATGTAGATGATGATTGTGGTGTCTAGTGTTCTTGGATTAAGTTGAAGAATGTGGGTGTGTGGGTGTTTGGACAGAAAATGAGGGAGAGAGGGAGAGGTGAAGTAAAGAGATGAGTGTGTTGTGTATAAGAAATGAAGTAAAGAGATGAATGTTATAAGTAAAGAGATGGGCCAAGGGGTGTTGGGCTGGTCTTGGGCCTGCCTGGGCCGAACTGGGCCTGACCCATCGAGGTCTCGTGCTCTTGACTTGCTTCTTGATCTTGCGTTACGTTACTCGGTCGGTTAAACGTTAATCGCGCGTGTTAGATTTTTAATCGTTAACATTTAGTTTTCGCATTTTGTTTTTGATATAAAATTGAGATTTTAAATGGACCAAATATTTATAAATACATTATTTAAGCTTTTCAAAATATTTGTCGGGTTTCGTTTGGTGTCGAGTTCGATTTGCGCGTTTTCGTCGCGTACGGTACGTTTTGTACGAAACGTAGAACGTTTTAGGTATTATCGTAATAATATAAGTTAAATAACGATTATTTATTATAATTACGTTATTTAATAAAATTGTTTTTCATCAACGTCCATATTTATTGTGTCGGATTCCATCCGATCGAATTCGCGTAATTAAAATTAATTATGTACGTGCGTATAATACAATATACAAAGTGTTACCGTAATTAGTCATATTTCACACCAATTACAAGTAGTAATTACCTATCTTAGGTATAAATGATGACCCAAATTGGTCGGGTGTCACAATATTAATATATAGATATATAGTGGGAGGTTCAAATGAGAACCAAATAAAAGTTGGAAACTTTTGAGAACCACTAGATTACGTATTGATTCACATGTGATTAATTTCATTTATACGTGAACATTCATGTAGGTTTGATTGAAAAAGAAACAGAAGCTAAAAATCCTAAAAATTATGTCTTTAACAACATTTTAATCGATTTGTTCAAATGATCATTCACATTTGAACATATATTTGTTTTTTTGTATATGTAGATATAATTTTACAATTTTTTTTACTTTTTTTTCTTTATCAATTAAACGCACATCAATATTCATATATTAATGTAGTTAATTACATGTGAAGAAATTCGAAAACTAACAGTTCTCTCAAGTTCTCAACTTTTAGCAAGTTCTCATTTGAACCTTCACATATAATATAATATATATATATATATATATATATATATATATATATATATATATATATATATATATATATATATATATATAGAGGGTGAGGCTATTGTAGAATAAAGCTAATCATAAAATAAATAAAATAGATTCTGGACCCTTCGATCATTCAGCTGAGTAATTAATACCAATTTATATTAGATATAATTGTTTAATAAATTAAATGGACGATAGGGGTAAATATGTAAAATGTCAGCCTACTTCAAAAAGCAGACGTCAAATCCGTTTTGATTTTTCCCGGATAATACTATGTAATTAATTATAACATATTCGTGTGCTTAATTCAGGGATTCAATTTTTTAAGACCAAAAAGTAGATATATTAGGATGTGTTCTCAAAATGGTTACGATCGACAACAAGCAGCGGCAAAGATTCGTGCATCAAAGCTGGTGAATCAAGAAATTGAAGGTGAAGATCCTTGTTTATTTGTACGTGAATCATTCAATTCCAATTTTGAATTTATTTTGGTTAGACAACCCAATATACAGGACCTGCCATATTCGAAAGTTTTATTCTCATGTTTGTTGCAATTGCAGGTACAAGGTGGTGTGCATCAGTTGTTACAACAATGGTGAATGATTCTAAATACAATGGTACAAACAAGGTTCTCTTACTCAAAAAGAAGTCGTTCTCAACCCGTAAGTTTGTTTCAATTTGGTTTCTATTTGATTTTTAATAGTGAATCATGATTGTGTGAAGTTTGTAACATACCAAAATCGTGTACTTGGATGACAGCAACACGAAGAAGTGGAAGGTTAATGAGTCAATTTAGAAAGATCGATATCAATAAACCAGTTCAGGCTTCAAACATGAAGCTAGATGATCATCTGGTTGTAAGCATGAACCCGGGAGAATTGTTCGTTTCTGGAGAGAACAATGGTATGATTTTTATACGTGTTTTGTGAATCTAGTTGGTGTATGTTTGACTGAATTTTGTGAATTGTGATATAGGTGTGTGTATCAATACTGCGGTTTGTGATCCGTGGTTTGATATGTGAAGTTATGTGAATCGGTGTTTTGTGAATCTTGTGATATAGGTGTGTGTATCAATAATGCAGTTTGTGAACTGTGGTTTGATATGTGAAGTTATGTGAATCGGTGTTTTGCGAATCGTGTTTGAGATGTGTGGATCAATTAGGTGAATTGCTATATGAGTTTTGGGAATCGTGATTGTGGTTTGTGACTCGAGTATTTGTTTTGTGAAGCGGGGCATTTTGAATCGTGTTTGTGTTTTGTGACTCAAGTATGAGCAGGTTAGAGTAGGTGTATAACAGTTCATCAAAAGGGGGTTTATGTGTGTAGCATAAGTGGCTGTATGTGCTTCAATTGTTGTATTTTGTTGCAATATAGATATAGTTACATGGTTAACATTTTATTAAATTTTTGTGTGATTTCGTGTGAATCAGATATGCTATTAAAAGATGATGGGAAGGGTTCAAAAAGTTGTCACCCATCTGTTAACTCTGATGATGACTTCAAGAAGGGTGACAATAACCAGCCAAGTAAGAAGGGTGTAGCCGATATGCGAAGAAAGTCATCGAGGACAACGCGCTTGGTTGGTAACATGAAGCAGATAGGTGGCAAAAGGGTTGGGCCGGCCGCAGATAAGCAGGCAGATATTGAAAATGTAGTTACAATAAGACAAAGAACGAGTCCATTGTGTCTGTTCAAGTTGATGCGCGGTGCTAATGATGAACAGAAACAAGCAATAATCGAACTCGGTTTTGAGTCAGTTATTGGTTTTAATTTAAGTGGGCTACCAACGAAGATTGGAGTTATTACTGTTGAGAGCTTTAATCCAGAAATGTGTACAATAAGAATCAGGGGTAACATTTTTACAATTACAAAGGAGATGATACGAAATATACTTGGTATACCGATGGCGGACAAGGCAATAATAGCTTATGATGCCTGTAATAAAAGAGAAGCCGTTACAAGTGAGTGGAGGAAACAGTTTCCTAAGACACAAAAACGTATATATCCTAACAATGTATTGGATTTAATGGTGGAGCAGACGACAGGTGGAAGGTTGTTCAAACTGAATTTCCTCGTTCTGTTTGTGACAATAATGGCTGAAGGTACAAGTTGTTCGACTGTCAACCAGAAGTTTTTACCTTGCATCACAAGCCTTGATGAAGTGAGGAAGCTGGATTGGTGTGGGTATGTGTTAGAATGCCTGAGGAGATCCAAAGATGGTTGGACACCAAAGGAACATTACGCAGGGCCACTTACATTCCTCGTGGTACGACGCATTGTTTGTCGAATTAGAATTGGTTTGTGAATCAAGTGTTTCTGACTTTCCCATCATCCTTAGCTTTGTTAGGCTTAAAACCTTGCTTGCTGCAGAAGAAGTACTTGTTTTCAGGGCTACCCTTTAATGGATCATATTGTGTTCCTTTCCTAACCTCAAAGCCACTTTTATTGGCATACTCTGTATAAAATTCATAAGCGCTATCAACTGAATTGAAAGTGGTGCCTTCAATCGGTTTAGCAGCAACGTCAGGGGTCTAGTATCTAGTCCCTCCAGGTGTCGTGTTCTCGATGCCAATGGATTGTGGTTGGGGAATATTATCAGAATATGAAAAAAAAAAAAAAAAAAAAAAAGTAATGAATCACCAATTTGATGTACATATTAAAATTCAAAGTTGTATTAGCAATTTCATTAAGTAATGAGGATGGAGAATACATCAATTTGTGATGCCTTCACAAGTATACAACAAAACTGGATTACCACAAAAATATGATTACCTTCATATTTGATTTCAAAACCTAAATACATGAATAAGCTAAGAATATCATATTTAATTAATTAATTAACACATAATGAAAAGTAAAGTAACTAACTGTCATCTTGTGTGATCTCCATGGCCACGTTATCTTCTGTTACCTCCATGGCCACGTTATTTTGCATGATATCCATCTCCACTGTGTCTGAATCGTACATTGATGAAGTCATGTTTATGAGCAGAAGTATTTTCAGTCGAACAACAACGGAAGTGAATTTTGATTTTAGTTTTTTTTACTAAGGTTTACCTACAAATCTTTCCACAATCTATATGTAATAACTAGGTAGAAAATGTTGCATGTCTAAATGAATCTCTTGTCAATAGAGAATCACATAACCGATGGCATGAAAATCACTCATGCATATTTTTCTTGATATTCTATATTAATTAAGAAAATAAAATACTAGATATTGACAGAATTACCCTTGATGTTCCAGGGATAGGTGGCACCATATTATATTATTCTATTTATTCTATCTTAAGCCTTATTTTATCGGATCCGAATCATATATATATATATATATATATATATATATATATATATATATATATATATATATATATATGTGCGTGTGTGTATATATATATATGTGTGTGTGTGTGTATGTCTATATATGTGTGTGTGTGTATATATATATATATATATATATATATATATATATATATATATATATATATATATAAATTTTAAGTCCCTTAGTCACGGATCGATAACGTGGTTATCTAAAAGTTCACAGGTGCGGAATCCCTGTCAACGTTCAATCAACACAAAACAATAGTCTAAACAAATAAACGATTCAATAAACAATAAATGAAGCTTTCTATTAATTCTAAACGCGGTTACAATCAATCCAAAGCTATATCACATACTATACTTGCACTTGTATTCTCTGTAAATCGTAAACCACAAATACACGTTCTTCGACAACTCCTGTAACTACTACTAAACCCTAAACCAAACATATTAATATATAGACACACATGTTCGCCGGACTGGGCCTGACGAACTTAGCCAAGTTCGCTGGCTCACAAACATGTCACACCAAGTTCGCTAGTCTAGACATTCGCTACCCCTATGTTCGCTAGACTCCTTTGTTCGCTAGGACTATGTTTGCTGGCTTATATGTTCGCCAGACACAAACTTTTATAATATTATCCCTAACTCCAATTTAGAATCTTATTGTCACCTAATATGTACCAACACACACGTATGTATATATATATATATATATATATATATATATATATATATATATATTTGTCCAAGATGAATAATAATCAAAATGTATAAAAATATTTTTTTACCAATAAATATTAATTAAAACCGCCGTTATAACTACTAATATTAATCAATAAACTATTTTTTATAACCTATAATTTAATACAATGAATATTAAGGGAATTCGTTAACATTAATCGTTGACGAATGTGTCATTTTTCTCTTCCTTCAGAAAATAGTGTTTCCCTTTGAATCCGAACCCTATATATATCTATATATGTATATAGAAGAGAAGAGATAATTCTTATTAATCGTGGTATACAAACCACTACATAATTAATTTATACCAGTACATATGCGACTTTTTTGCACAGACGATTTTTTTTGTTGCGAAAAAATCGCATGTATAGAATACAAATGTGTACAAATGGACAAGTGTGAACATTCATAATCGCATTTAAAATATAATTTGTACGTATGACGCATTTATAAGTGTGAGTATTCTTTCAGTACATTTTTAGATGTGAAAATTGTGTATTTGTTCGCAAGTATCTATAAATGTAATAATAAACGGAAGCTAAGAATAATATTTGTGAAATGATTTCATTAATTGCAACTGAAATCAGTACAAGGTATATATATACAGGAAGAAAACCAATACGTGCTAATTGTCTAACTAATTAACTTCTTAATTTGTAACAGATTAACATAAGCTACAATCTACACCCTTGAACTATTACTATTTACAAACTGACACCAAAAAATATATACAAAGTCTTCGTATTTGGACACTGTACTTCCTTCTTCCCTTTCGTTTGGTTAGGAATATTTATATAGGCCTGTGCAAAGTGTTAGAACTAGACCGAACCGGCCTGAACCGAACCGAACCGCGAACCACGAAACTGCAAATATTAGAACCGAGAACCGTACCGTAGAGAAGCGGTTCGGTACGGTTCGGTTCCGGTTTTACACGGTTCGGTTCTTTGATAGATTTGTTGTAATATTTTTCGTTTGGTTACTCTAGAAAACGTGAACAAGTTGTATTACTCTATTAGTTAAATACATTTTATAAACAAATTATAGTGATTAAAAACATCCATCAACCAAACAAATAGTCAAAACATGATTCAACCAAATAAAAATCCAAAACATCATTCAACCAAATAAAAATCCAAAACATCATTCAACCAAATAAAAATCCAAAACATCATTCAACCAAATAAAAATCTTAAACATCAATCGACAAAAATGGTCTAAAACATCATTTAACCAAGTAGACTAACAAAAAAGTTTCAAGATTGTCAAAGTAGACTCCCAAATCTCATTCACATGTTCGATTCACTTCTAATTTGTCTCATCAGGTGCATTGTTTTCCTTGAACCTCTCGTAAATATCTAAAAAAAATATCAAATTTAGCACATCGTCAAAAGTCGTGATGATTTCCCAATCTAAAATGTTTAGATATTCCAACAATACTAAGGAAGATTAACAATTTGTAATAACTAAAAGTGTAGGAAAATTCGGATGCAAACCTCCACGTGATTTCTGTAAGGCCCAACATTATACCTTATAATTTTTGCATCATTGAATATAAGACTACTAGTAATAAAATTAATTTACCTTTCACAATTGTGTCAAACTCATCCAATTGGTCATCTGATATTACTTATTTCTTAGCTTTGCGAATCTAATCTGGCATGCAAACTAATGCCTCTACTATGCCAGTAGATAAAGAACTTCTTGCTTCATTCAATAAATGACCACCGGTACTAAAACATATTCTGAAACAACGGTTGAAATTGGGATTGCCAAAATATCTAACAAAACAAATATCAATATTATTGTATATTACAAATGAGTTACATAATGAATACCTACAAGTACACTTGAATTTTACACTACAAACCTTATACTTCAATTGTTTAGGTAACTTAAGTCCTTCTTATTTACGGTTCATGCGGTTTACAACGGTTTTTCCGTTTTAGAACCGAACCGAACCGAACCGCGAACCGTAAATGGCTAAAAGTAAGAACCGGGAACCGAACCGTAACATGAATAATCGGTTCGGGACAGTACGGTTCCGGTACGGTTTGTCGGTTCTCACGGTTCGAACCGTGTTTTGCACACCCCTATATTTATATATATTGTACAAAATGTTAGTACTTTGATAATAACCGCACACTTTTTAAATATAATTACTTTCAACCAAATTATCTTAAACATAACTCATAAAGTTACAATAAAAAAATCAATTCGAAAATTAATAAACATTTTGCTTAAGCAAGATTTTGGATATGAGTAAATAGTATAATATGATCAAAAAGGCTTATAATTTATTGAATTCCTCTTATTAACATTTTGCAAGGCAAAATAACTGTAGTTTCTAATAGTAAGGGATTTTAAAAAGTCAAATAATTATACTATACAAGAAATGTTAAAATATGTTAAAATACGAATTAATTATTATAATTATGTCGTGGTACATTGGTTCATAGTCGAGCCTACCAATATTATAACCTTTTATTTATCTTTATTTTCACTCAAAGTTATTGCAATAATTTTTGGTTTATTGATTATGTATCGAACTTTATACATTTTACTATTGTATATTTTCAACTTTGAAACCTCCTATTGTACGTATTCAAGTTTTAAAATCGTTCATTGTATATTTTTTGCTTATTGTTAAATTCAATATATATAATAGTAATTTAAATGCATACAAAACAATTTTAAAACTTGAATACATATAATAATAAATGATGTAAAGTTTGATACATAACCGAAATATAAACACATAATTTTTTAACATATATTAAAGAAGTATGAGCTTCAATATGTTGTACGTGCATTAGGTAGCTACTAAGGAACTAAAAAGAAGAAAATTGTGATGGAATTAGTAATTTATAAACATATTGTTTTGATTCTCTTGAACAACAGATGTGAAGGCATGTAATTCTTCAAAAGTGTCAAAACAATGGTTGAAGAAGTAAAAGGTAGATTCGTCGTTCTTATTCATTTTTATTGTTCCTTTTATGGTTCTATAAAATTTTCTTTCATTTTTGTAATTTTGATATTCTAGCAACTATTTTGTTTTGAGTTTCTACCCTGGTCGAGGCATTTGATCTAATTTCTAATGTTCTCTCTCGGTATCTGGATATGATTAAAACTAAATTGGAAACTTTATTGGTCACAACTGTATATAGTCCTGAGTCATAATCCCGTTTATTCAATGAAAATACATTAAAAAAAAGGAAGAAAAAATAACAGCTCAAAAATTCAAACACATGCCACTTATATCATTAGAATGGCCAAATACAATTGGCAAATAAATGCAATTGTTCATGATAGTGTTAGCAAACTTTACATATAATTACGAATTCATGTTAGCATCAACCGTTCAAAGATATTAGACATCGTGTCAAATCAAGAAAAAAGTCATGTTTTAAAATTTGTGTAAAATACATAAGCATAATATGTGATGAAAGTGCTAAACTTAGGGATTCGAAAATTTCTAGTTAAAGTGAAGGTTCCAATTACTAAGAACGAATTTGTTTTCTGGGTTACATAATAATTGAAGATGACAAAAGTTAAAAGTACAATACATGTGCGACATAAAAAATAACGTTGTATAGAAGTGAATAAAACATAAAAATGTGTTGTATCCGTAGACAATTAATTGTTTGATCAATAGTTTTTTCTTTTGTTTGGTAACCCAATATGATCGTCAAAAAGGATTGTTATCCATCACAGTCTATCAAAATGTTGACTTAGAGGGCTCCCAACGCGAACCTCGGTTGCTCGTCGGTTTCAACCGACGGAACCGACACCGATGGCACGAGCCCGTCAATTTGGTCCGTCACTTAACCGACGATCGTTCGGTTCGTTCGTGTGGGTCCGGGCGCGAGTGTACGGGTTGCAGGATGAAAAACAAAATAAACGGCCGTTGGAACGAATAAAAATAAAACAAAATAATTTAAAATTTAAATTTCAAACGGCTATTTTGACCGTTTTTTTCTCAAATATTACTTTTTCGCTATAAATAACATTATCTTTTACCCATTATTCACACTATAATTCACTACAATTCTTTTATCTTTTACGCATTCCACACACTACAATTCTCACTACAATTCATACACTACACTATGTCTAAAAACAACAAATTCAAATCCAAATCCAAATAAAAAAAAATGAACATCAAAATCTTGAAAAAGATATGTGGCAAAATTTGTTAAACAATCCGATAACAAACCAACCTTCGCCTACGGGATCGTTCTCCGCTCAATCAAACTACGCATCCCTGTCTCAACCTACAGGATTTGCAAGTTTCGCACCCATTGCAAATCCATACCAACTTTCACCCGACGACCCTCGTAACAACTACCAATATCAAGGGTGGTACCAAAGCCCACAATTTTCACAAAGCCAACAATGGTCACCAAACCCACAATTTTCACCAACCCGAACCCGAACCCGAACCCGAGACCCAAACCAACAAAAAGGGTAAAAGGGTTCAAATTAGGTGGACCGACGAGGAGGCAAGAATATTGGCGGAACGGTGGATACATTGTTCCGAAAATGGGGTGCAAGGAAACTCTCAATCAAACGAGAGTTTTTGTAATAAAGTCCACTCGGGTTAAAATTCCGTTGCAAGGGTTAAACGTAACCTTAATTCACTCACAGGCAAATGGAATAAAATTTCTCATGACACTAAAGTATTCAAAGGCATATGCAAAAAATTTGTCGAGATTTGCTCTCAAAGCGGTGCCGGAGACGAAGACGTTTTAAATGCGGCCCAAAAAGGTTTTAAGCAACAAATGGACAACCGTAAATTTATTTACGAGTCATGTTGGGATGTTCTGAAACATTACCCAAAATTCTTCGCCGAACCGGGTGTAATGGGCAACAAACGTCCATTCCAACCCGAACCCGAAGCCACTGATCTTCACGCGAACGAGTTCCTGATTTCTTTGTCTCTTGAAGCAAATATGAGAACGTTATTCCGAGACGACCCAATACACCGTCCACCAGGCCGAATGTCGGCCAAAAGTTCGGTTTCATCGGACGTCGGTTCCTCTTCAAGAAGTAGTATACATTCCGAAAAACTTGAAACCCTTTCCGCTGTCAAGAATACCGCTTTAATGTTGTAAAAAGCAATAACAACAGTTACCGAGAATAACATGAAAAAAGCGGCATACAAGGCGTTGAGCTTTCTTTGCAAAAAATTTTAAAGTTTGCCTCAAAAAAGAAACTTAAAATAATCAAAACGACTCGAAAAGAAGTGGTGGAACAATATCAAAACATGTATGGAGGACAAGATTCGGACGAAGACACGAACGAAGCTGACGAATCGAGCTCGGATTAGATTACTTTATTTTAATTATTGTAACGTTTTTTTTATTTAATTATTGTAAGTTTTTTTTATTTAATTATTGTAATGTTTTTTATTTTAATGAAATGTGTTTTATTTAAACTATTGTGTTTTAATTATTTAATGTATTAGTTGTGGGTCCCTGAAAAAAAAACTGACGGAGCACTGATGGAAGGGCTTGTGAGTTTCTGTCAGTTTTGTGAAAAAGCTGACGTGACGCTGACGTGGCCCGTCGGTTTCTGTCACGGTTGGGAGGAGTCTTATGACAGTAGGTAATAAACCTATATCCTTTGTGGCTTCTTGAAAATGTCGACTTGTATTTATTATTTAACTCTATAAGCAGGGACATAGGTAGATTACTTAACTGAGGGGGCGAAATTTTAATGATTTGTTCTTCTTTTTCTCTTTTACCTTTTTTAGGGATAAAAAAAAAGAAAAATTGTCACTTTCACTTTAAAAATATTATTTTTTACGTATTTTGATTTCTTTCAGGGGCAGCTGCCTCCTCTTCCCCCTTATAGATCTGCCTTTGTTTAGATGTTAACAGTCTTCATTGATTTATATCAAGGAGGAAGATGTTGAAATATTGCATGCAAACCGTATAAAATTGAATATACAAGTGTAAATGATTTTGATTACGGATTATCTCTGTAAGTTGTATGGATATCACTTTTCAAAAGCAATATTTCGACCATAATTGACGCATGGGTTCACGTAATTCAATTTGGAATAATGTTAAGAAAATTAATTATGAATTGGCACGAAAATCAGAATCCAATGTGTTTATTTGTTGAGAAAATATGACTGCATCATGCTTGAATAAACATAACAAACGTGGCAGTTATAAATTGTCATAGTTATATTAAATGTGTTTCTTATATTTTGGGAGCGCTTCATGACGACAGTTACAAATAAATCACACTAAACTATTCAATGCAGACTTCATTACATGATTGCTTAATGGCGATTACCAATGCTTAAATAAGTCGCAACAACGCTGACTTCTTGATTTAGATAATAAACTATTCAATGTTTCACACAACATTACAAAAAGCGTCCATGTGTTTGTCCACATTCTCAAAGATATTAATCATTAACCGCGGTCTTCTCTTTTCTCTCCCAATATGGAGAACTATGAGTGAATATTTGTGTCTTTTTCTTTTCTCACTCATTTAATTGTTTATTCCCGTGAGGCACGTGTATCGACTTGATGGAGAAAATTTAACAAATTTGGATGAAGGGAAAAACTTGAGGCTGTTTTCTGTTATTATTAGAGTTGAGAATGATCTTTGAAATGTGGACAATCACATGATTTTTTCTTTTGTAATTTACCCTGCAAATTATATATTGGTTATAATTTTGAATCCGTTTTATAAGGAAGTGGCCCAATTTCGATTATGCTATTAGGGCCAAACCTAGAGTATATAGGATAGAGGTCCTAATTTAGGTTATAATCAAACGGATAAAAGTAGTATGTATCAAATAAAGCCTTACGTCTAAATCTACTCAGAAAACCATCATATTATATGATCGAAATTATATTTTTGTTATATCAAAATCGTATAATTATGCGATCATCCTCATTTAAGGAAAACATATTTTGGGGCTAAAAATAAAGGAAATAAAAAATAAGTGAATAACAAACAAACATCAAACGGAAAACCCACCCACCATTACCAACCAAAGAACCAGAAACAACAACAGCAATGTCTCGCATCTTCACTTCCCACAACCCATCACTCCTCTACGAAACCCCCACTACCACCACCACCGCAACCGCCGTCTTCCGCCACCCTATATCATCTCTATCATTTCCTCTTAATCCGAAACCAATCAAAAAATCAGTTATTTGTTTCTCCTCAAACAAACCCCCATCTTCCTCATCCGAATGGAACCCAGCCGACCAAACCCTAAACGACGACGAAGAATCCGACGGTTCTCAACCGCCCACAGTCACCGACGAATGGGGCGAAAAAGCCGAACCGGAAAATGAACCGCTAACCAAATTGTCCACCTCAGATCCCCCGAAAGATGATGACGAGTGGGGCTCACCTGAGCCTAAAAGTGAGTATTTAGGTAATGGAAGTGCAGCTGTTCAGGGGGATACTGAGGATAATAGTAAAGTTGAAGACTTGAAGAGGTGTTTGGTGGACAGTGTTTATGGGACTGGGCTGGGATTCAGTGCTTCGCAGGAGGAACGGGCCGAGATTTTGGAGCTTGTTAATCAGTTAGAAGCGGTTAATCCGACTTACGCGCCTACGGATGCTGTTGAGCTTCTTGGTGGGAACTGGGTTCTGTTGTAAGTACACACATTATATGTTTTTTAAGCCTTTTTGAGATACTGTGTTTTTGTATACAACATTATTATGCGCATAATGTCGTTATAGAGGTAGTTAGAATGTGCTTTAGTTGGGTTTTTATTGATATTTCGTAAGGCATTGATGTAGGCCTGTAGGGGTGTATGGCTTAACTTATTTTTTAGGCTTTACAGGCTTATTTGATTATCAAAAGGTCAATAAGCTAATTTTTACCAGCTTATAAGCTTATAAACATGAGCTTATTGCTTAATTAAGCTCAAGTTAATGAGATTATTGCTTATTTAAGCTCATAAGCTTAATTTAATGAGCTTATTGCTTATTTAAGCTCGTAAGCTTAACTTAATGAGCTTATAAACCGTTGTAAATGAGTTTATTGACTTTCTGATAATCCAATAAGTCCAAAGAATAAGAACTATATAGGGTTGGACTTGTAGGGGGCTTACATTTATGATTTGCAATTGCAATATGTGATGAGATGGCACAAACTTTACTTTACAAAGAATGCTTGACATATTGGTATATCTTGAGATACATGTAGATTTTTTAAATTCCATTTGTTAATTGTTTATGTAGTTTTTGGTAATTGCTCTCTATGGCTTGAATTAACAGAAAGGTTCAATGAAAGGTTACCAAGTGGCAAATTAGTAATGTTGTAAATTTTTTTGCCCCCAAAGAAGTGATGCACTTATTTTAGGATAACTGGAAAATAAATTGTTGCATTTGTATTGGGAAATTGTGATGAAGGAAGTATGAAGCTAATTTGTAACACCTTCTCCCCATAGGCCCAACGTGGCGAGCTTTTATAAACTTAAGAAGTAGACTTTAGAGATAATCCTTTGTTTGAATTACTTTGAAGCCCTATTACTCTATCTATCTTGCAGTTAGTATTTCTAAGGAATGTTAAGATTAAGTATGAGTGATAGATATAGAAAAATTTATCGTGTTTCACTTAACAGAATTCTATTTCTAGAATACAAATGGTATGCTAAGTGGAGTTTGTTTCTAGAACTTTTAGTGCAATGGTTCCATAGAATATATGAATCCATTTCATTAAAGGTGGCAATTATATATTTGTTTATACTTATAAATGGCTCAATCATTTTCGGTTAGGTTTATCCCTAACAGGTCAAATAGATCAAATCAACGATTCTAAAGGTCAACGGGTCTGTTTGTCAAATGAGCGGATAGTTCCTCAAAGTGTACTTATAATGCTTAAAGCCTCCTTAATCTTCTTGATTGTCATAACTTAGTTTTTGTAATCCTATTTAACCCATTTTCTACATGACTAAAAACAATCCCAGCCCAACCCGTTTTGACTTTGTAGAATCGTACCAACCAACGAATATCTCTTGGCTCCGGTTCTTGGTTTGTCATCGATAAGGCGATAACACACCTCAAATAGGTTTTGAGATATTGAATGTCCTCTATTATGTAAAAGGTCTTCCATTCCCTAATATGTAAAAACATGGAGGTTTATACAGGGGATCTGCTTATTAAAAATATTCTCTCAGCCAAATACATTAAGAGTGGAATCCATTTGAAGTATTAAAAAACTCCAACATAATACAAAACCTTCTCTGGTGTAAAAGGTAGACTAAAAAACTAAACAATCAATTACTCATTCAGGATAAAGACATTAGTTACTTCTCTAGCCGTTCCCCTCCAATTTTTGTCCTTGAATTTCTTTCGGTTTCTCATTCATTCCTTGTTCTGAACCATATATTCTACTAATGCGCTAACCATGAATGTAAGTGTATCAGGTACACTGCATTTTCCGAGCTTTTACCACTTCTAGCGGTGGGCACAACTCCATTGTTGAAGGTTGACAAGATTTCTCAAAATATCTTTACCAGCAGCCTTACCATTGATAATTCCATTACCTTTTCTACCCCTTTTGCTACTTTCACGTCCACTGCATCTGCAAGCTTTGAAGTGCGAAGTCCCTCAAGAATACAGGTACCCTTTTTCTTTCCTTGCTCGTTTCAAGTTGAGATTAGAAAATATTATTATAATGCTATTCCTGCTGTATTGTTTCTTGACCTATTTACCTGTGGCGTTTTCATCTTCTACTTTTGTCTACAAGACTAGAAACCACAATAATTAACTTTTGGTGTTTAGATCCAGTGATTCTGGTTCTATCAAATGATCGGTTTCCCGCGATCGCCCTCTGAATGATCAGAATAAGCACAGGTATTTACTAGGACTGCTACGTGGGGTCAATCAAACCCGGCACATCAACTTCCATTCCGATCAAAAAGCACAGTGTTTACAGTAAAAGTGATTGAAGGAAAACCAAACCTACATGCTTCTCTCCAATTTCCTTATTGGTACTATAGAATTACTGATGACATAAATTGAAAAAAAAGCTAAATATATAATAGAATGTTATTATAGTTCATAAAGTAGAAATTGTCTTGTTGAGTTGTTATCATATTTTGAATTGAAATAGTTTAACAATATATGAGACTATTCTTTCTGGTCATCTTATCTATTACGGAGTACTTCCCTAAATAATCAAAATATTTACATAACTCTAAAATAACTGATTATCTGATTAATACTACACAAGTAATTTATTGCAATTGTTTATCCAATTCTGATTATTTATTATCACAAAATCCTTGTTAGACTATTGCTCGCTATTCTCATAAAGTTATTAAGTTTTATTTCTTAATCTACTGATTTGGCTTACATTATATCATGAGCTATTTCAGGTACAATTTAAGGAAGGGAGTTTTCAGCCTCCAAAAATCAAGTCAAATGTAAGCCTTCCAGAGAATGTGGATCTTTTTGGCCAAAATATCAATTTGTCACCTGTACAGCAGTCTCTCAACCCTTTGCAAGAGGCTGTGGCTAATCTAGCAGGTGTAATTTCGGGTCAACCTCCTCTTAAGATCCCCATTGCGGGTGAAAGGTCAAGTTCTTGGCTTTTAATCACATACCTTGATAATGATTTGAGGATATCAAGAGGGGATGGTGGTCTCTTTGTTCTTGCTAAAGAAGGAAGTCCGTTTTTGGATCAATGATCAGGTAATGTATATAGATTACGTTAAAGGAAAATAGAATTCTCATAAGGGTCAAATGCATAAACTTCGTTAACTTTGCTAAAATAAAAATGAATCTGTGGGTGTAACTGATCAGACCGGCGGAATGTCACTTGGGGTGTATTAAAAAATCTATAAAACCGCTAAATCATTATATTAAAACATATCTAAATAAAATTAGTTATGGAGTAATTAGTTTGGTCATGATAATTAGCAGTTTAATTATTAGCAAAGTATAAAGAAAAGAATATAAGTGTTTGTGGGTCAGCCAATCCAACATATCCCATTTCAACAGGTACGAAAAAACTTTCTGAACATTGTCTTTTACGTATTGTCCTTGGGACAGTGTGCAGGGTCTTCAATAATTAAGTTCATGTAACTTGTACCATGAAGATTGCAATATTACCCCTTTTGGAATTAAACCGAGTTCATGTAATCTATTTGCTAGATTCTTGACACAATCAAGGAGTATGCTTGGATATTAAATAATCCCTCTCTCCCTCAAAATGTTATTTATTGTGAACAGATTCAGGTGTATTGGTGCAGGATAACGAGTCTAAGGAGACATCCAGGCTTATAAATGCATATACTTATTGGATAGAGATGAAAACAATAATGCAGTCGGTGAGAGATTGATCTCGTTGAAAGGTCTAATAGATTTAAGGACTTTCATGTGTAAATTGTGATGTATATTACTATTGACGATGAATTTAAGCATTCTCTACTGTATATGCAAACTCATTTTGCGTAGTATGCTCTTGTGTTATATCACATGGCAATGATCTAAACCTTTTGCAATGTCAAACAAACAAAGGTGACAATTTTGACCCATTTTCATTTAAATGGACTGTTAAACAAGTCTAACGTAGATAATTTGCCAAGGTGTCTTATGATGTTTACATCGGCACACATGTTTTTTAAGATTACGTGTTTTGAACCCATATGGAGAAGTTCCATAATGCAATTGGAACCTAACGCGTCCAACTTCTAAATGTTGTCTCATCTAAGATGAGGTTGTTATAATGGATGTGTGTGTGTATGCATACGTAAACATACCTATTTGCGTATATAAACATATAATCATGCACACATACGTACATATACATGTACTTGTATATCGCCTTTTGAGAGTGCATAACATGAACGTACCTTGAAGCAAGGTGGCACAAATCAATGGCGCTCTCTCATTTTCATTCGTGATATTTTAAATTTTCATTATTTTTTTCTTTTTAGTTAAATAAACACAAGTACATATTCTCTTCTATATTATACCCTGTATTATGACTTTGATTTGTGTCGCGTTATGTGAACTATAATCAGTTGTACATTAATTAATCCTATATAAAATGTGTTGCATGATTGAGAATTTAGGTAGGAAACCTACATGTTTTTTTTAGTTAACCTACAATGATTGTGTTGGTTCTTTTGGCCTTTTGGGTTGTCAAAATACATGCCATCACATTGTAAGAATGTTCCTTTACAATGTAATGGATAGGACACAAAATATTCCAAATAGTCAAACCAATTCTTTTGTCAAAGTCAAACTGAGTAGAATTTAATAATTCAAGGGGTTACTTTGTAATTTTAAGGACCATGTGGACCTCAAAGTCTTTTAATCACTTGGACGGCAACTGCATTTCGGCACGGCCCCGGGTTAAAAATATACGAGTAATGTGGTGTTCCCTACAACATTTTATTTAAAAAACTAGTATAATATCATGTGTGATGCACGGTTTTATTAATATACCCATCTAATATTTGTTAAATGATAAATTTCAATATGTTTATATATGAAAAGAAAATTATATAAAAAACAATATATAGCACCGGTTTTATACAATTTGACTGCTTTACAACTCATGACTATTACAAACTTATTTATTTTAATGGACATAAAAATACATCCGGTGAGAAATCATTATACTATAATTTTACCACTAGTTGAATAAGCTTACGAAAAATGGTGAACAGTCAAGTAGCTATTCAAAACAAATAACTGAATTGATAAAATAATCAAATAACAAAAACATAAACTTCATGCGCACATGCTTCTAACATTCTTTAATTTTGAGATCTTTCAACTTCGTTGTCGAGGCGTAATTGCTTTGTTCAAAACTTTAATGGATGAGTACCACCATACAAATAAAAAAAAATCATAAATATAAAGTAAAAAGTTAAAAGATTGTAGAGAGATAAAACAATCATTTTTAAGTTAAAAATTCATTTATGTTAGTTATAAATGATGTTTTATCATCTTATGGATTGAAATACAATGTAGAAGTCAAATCCTCATTGTGCACATGACATATCTAAAAGACAAAAAATAAAATAATGTTGACGTATAGAATTTAGGATGAGTTAGTAACACTACAGGCTTTCGGCTTTCATATAAGTTAGGAGATATCCTTTTAGTATATAGGAAACATAAATTATGAAATGATGTTCGTAAGATTGGCCAATCATTTTACTTTTAGTTTCTTCTCATGCTTCTCTCTTCATGCTATCGAATAAGTCACTTTGTAAACCTATTTTCTCAAAAGAAAAAAAAATCATAAATAAATTATAATTGTTTTAAATTAAAAATTAGCATTAAATATTGACACATTTATTTTGAAAAACGTGATAACGATAATCATAAAAGCTGATCATTAAGGTACTGTGACATGCTTAATATATTTGTACCCGAATGTGTACTCCGGATTAAAATATACTAGCATACTCCAGATTAAAATATACTAGCACTTATGAGTTCTGAAATATAATAACATTCACTTTTATTTTAAGAATTTAATAATAACGTTCTTCCAAATCTATGTTATTTATACGGTTAAATTGTTTTGAAATGTCACTATATGTGTTTTGACTTGTAAAACCAAAATCTAGTGTGGCATCATCTAATTGGTCAATGAGTTGCAGGTGTATGTGGTAGAGTTTATATGCGATGCAGGTGATTGCAACCAATGTGCAGCGGTTGTGGAAAGGGGAAACTTTTAATCGAGTTCTTTAGAAAAGCAGTTGAAGGAGTCCAGCTAGAAAAGTCAAAAAGACGTGCGCGGCTTCACGCGATTGGCGCCTCCTTTGTTTTTTTTTTTTTCTTTTGTGGTAAATTAATGATAAATGGAGTATTTTGCAGAATATACCCGATAATAATAAAAATAGTAATATACAAAATTAATTTGTACTTTTATGATAAATGATTATTACCAAATTGTGATTTAAAATATGGTAAGATTACCAGGGGAAATCCTCAAATAAGAGGAAGAAAGAGTACGTTTGATATGTTCATTTTAGGACAAATTTGTAAGACTAAAATACAGTGTTGTTAAAATGCAGTCAAATTTTATAGGTGTAAAATGCGATATTCTTAACATGTAATCGTTGGTATAATACAATGAATATGAGCGCAATTCACAAACATATTTGTCTTAAAATACAGTAAATTCGACATGTCTATCATTCCTCTCATTCTTCCCTTGATCTCACCTTAATATATATATAAAAACATGAATCTTACGTTTACATGGTGCCCATATACTTGCACCGTTTTTTCCTTCGTGAAAATTGAAAATTGATTGTTTTCTAGTTTTCTTGTAGGAGACAACAAATTTTATTTTATAGAAAAAGGGAATACAACAAGAAGAAAACAGAATAAACAACTATTCATGTCAACATTTGTAATTAAATTCATTATCACTTACATCCAAAACCTCAATTGCTGTCATTCACTAAATATAAATTAGATTATCATTCAATCCATCGTACGTGGTCATAAAATGAAAACAAATAATAAAATTTGTATTATAAATAACGATCTGTATCATTGCATGTATGCTTGTAATGGTAGGGTGTCATTGGATCGGGGTATTCGATTTTCGAATTATTTGAGTCGGATTATTCGGCTTTTCAAATTTATTATATTATTCATAGTCCGATTCAAATAAGGGCGGGTTATTCGGGTACTAGTCGGGTTCAAGTAATGTATTTTAACCCGAATAAGATGATATTTTAAATTTTCACATCTTAAACAAAACTTTAACTTTACAAAATAACACTAATAGTATATATAAATCATTGTAAGTAATTTATATGTATAATATATATGAATATATTCATATAAATCATAAATAACTTACATATATATAGTTATATTTGTATATTAAATAACATTAGTGTTTATTCGGGTTACCCAAATTCAAAAATATTTATCCATTATCCAATTCAAATAATACTCGAGTTACTCGAATTCGGGTTATTTGAATTTGGGTGGCCGAATAAGTTTTGAATTTGGGTTATTCGAGTTTGGGTCCAGATTAGTTATTCAAGTTCGGTTACTTGTGACACCCCTACTACTTTTTGTTATTTCAAATTTTAGAGCTAGAATAGTCTTCTACTTAAAATACGGAGTAGATTTCAGACAAAATTCAAAATTAATGGATTTTAATAACGAGTGTTTTCATTTTTATTGTTCACCTAACTACTTTTGTTTGTCCCAAAAATATTATCTACTTGCAAAAAAAAAAAAAAAAATATATATATATATATTAAAAATGACTAAACTCTCTATTTACCCTCATTTATTATTTTCAATTATTTATTTCAAAAAAAATTTCAATCATTTTGAAATTAATTCTATCATAACTATAATAATTATGGAATGTATGAACTGTAAACATGAAAGATGAATATTTAATTAAGAATTAAGAATTAATAAATTAAATTTATTTTAGGTAATTTTTACGAATACAGGGCCCTCGTTATCAAAATTCAAATTAAATTAGTTACTATGATGAAATGAATTTAAATAGTAAAAAAAATAGTTATTATTATTATCATTATAATACGGAAAGGTTCAAATATGAACACTTTTTATAGTGAAAACAGTAAGAACACATATTTTTATTTTTAATTTTAAAATTACCTATTTTTTTCAATAATTTTTTTTTTTTTCAAAATTATTAGAATTTTATGCTGTTTAAGATGAGATAATTTTTTTTTTTAAAATGTTATAGACATTATAAAAAAATTAGTGTGTATCACAGTATCACACCAAAAGATTAGTTATTTACTAATTATATCATCATTAAAATAAAGAAAAGTTAGTTATTATTGTTATTAAATTTTTTCTCTGTAATAAAAATCAGTCAACGGTCCTCTCCACAATTTGATCGATCCAATAAATGTGGAGATCAGGGTTAACTACCTCTTCCAAAATCCAATTTTCAGACAGAAAAACCAACACATACAAACTCATTTTCATCTATATTTCTCACTAATTTATATTCATATTAATTATCTTCCCGAATGTTTGTTGGATCAATTCATTTCACCTTTAATTCATCTCATCTTATTCATCTCTTTCTCATGAAATTTTAAACCCACAAAACAATTTGTCAAACTAACAAATTTACAAACACTATGAGCGGAGACAAAGAACCAACAACCGTAAAACTCGACGACGAACAGCTCTCTGAACTCCGAGAAATCTTCCGATCATTCGACAGAAACAACGATGGCAGCCTAACACAGCTCGAACTCGGGTCCTTATTACGATCATTAGGTCTTACACCAAGCCCTGATCAACTTGATGCATTAATACAAAAGGCTGATACAAATAGTAACGGTTTGGTTGAATTTTCAGAGTTTGTTGCACTCGTTGCACCCGAACTTTTACCTGCGAAATCACCGTATACAGATGATCAATTGAAACAGTTGTTTAAGATGTTTGATAGAGATGGGAATGGGTATATAACTGCTGCTGAGCTGGCACATTCTATGGCCAAACTTGGACATGCGTTGACTGCTGAAGAGTTGACCGGTATGATTAAGGAAGCCGATACTGATGGTGATGGTCGGATTAATTTTCAGGAGTTTTGTCGCGCGATTACTTCAGCTGCTTTTGATAATTCTTTTTCTTGAATTTGGGCCGTCTGTTTTTGGTACTATATTTTTGTTTTTGTTTTTTGTTTTCAGGTACGATATATCGAGATGTTTTTCATCTTACTGTAATTTTTTGATGTTGTGAGTTTAATTTACTGTTGAAAAAATGATATGAGTTATGTATAACCCCCAAACTGCATATATTAACAATCTTCTTAAATCTTGTATGAAAGATAATAATCTTGTAAAAAGAAGTAAACTTTATGCACTTTCTAATGCAAAATAGTACTCCGTACTAACATGAAAGTTAGTACTACTAAACTGCTTAAAATGGAAGGTATAATTTAGTCAAGGTACATAAGTATGTCTTTCATGGTGTTGATTGATATGACGTACTATTTTGTATCTTGCAATGATTTGATGCATTCGGTATCAAATTTTTCTCATTTTTCGCTTGACGATTTAACTTGTTTGTTGTGATTCTTGAAAATACACTAGTTAAAGGTCGCTTATGGTTCCTTTGTTCTCATGTGCTCTTTGTGTGTTATCAAATTTGTTATTTGGTCTTTTAACTTAAGTTTATTTCTCTATGTAAACAAAATTGAAAGACTTAATTGTTCTCTAGGTTCACATATGATCCTCGTAGGTGTTGTTGTCGGTATAGAGGCTTCAGTATAGCTTGTGCTTGAAGGAACGGACAGGCACGATTGAAGACTGGTTCAACGTTTATACATGAAAAAGGCTGTTTGTTTCATTAGGTAACTACTTGTGGATAAATTTTGATAGATATGATGAAATTGATGATGTGGTTCAAATAAGTTGTGTTAATTGGCTCAATTTCATTGATTGTGTTTTGGCTATTAACCACACTTTTGGAACCAAATGTTTAATTTACTACATAAGCTCCCCTTTCCTAATTTTCCTAGATGATTTTTTATCTGTTTGATACTGAAAACTCATATATATGATGCTTTCTTGTTTAAAAGATGTAATTATGATCCCACCAGAATTAGTCAAAGTATCAAGAAAGAGTTAATAGATTATTTACTTCTTATAAATGAGATGTTGACTAGTGTTGTTATGGTACATGTTATAGTCAACAGTTCAAACACCACAAGCCTGAATTCATAAACTGATACAAATCTATCCGAAGTGATTCTTGAACCAAAACATATAAATGGGTCGACAAGTGACCCAACAACTAAGCAAGAAGTAAAGCAGGACTTGAAGCACATCGCAACATGTTCAAAGAAATCGTTACGGGAAACTTATTGTACTAAATATGTAAACAGTGTTGTAATTTTTGTTCAGTTTGATACTTTGATGTGATTTCAATTGGAGTATTAACTCATTTTTAATTCATATTTTCCTTTTTGCCCATCTGTGTCTTGGTTGAACCACAAACTATAATACTGTCCACACATTTGAAGGGAAAATAAAAAAAAGTATTGCCATTTGCCATAACTTTGCACCTGCATTTCACATGAATACTCTAAAAACTGGTAGGTATAGAAGGGCTAAAAGCCCTAAGACAATCATAAAATTGACACCCTGCAAAATAAAACAAGTAAACAAACATACAAAAACCTAAAACAAAATTCAAAGAATAAGAAGAGTGTAGACCGCCTTTCTCGATCAAATACCATTTTAGTTTAAATTTATGCTCAAAAGACAGTATTGGGTATGTATGTATATGGTATTGCATATCAATCTGAGTATAACTGCCAGACATGTATAGAAACATGAATAATAATAATCTTTGTAGCATAAAAAACTATATGATACCATTAGGTTCCATAGACAATATAGTGGCCAAGAGGCACGGTTAATACGATGCTACTTTAGAACCAAAGAGCTTGATTAAACAGAAACAAAAAAATAGACCCTAAGATGCCACCTCAAGCTCAGTTGAGAACTTGCATTAGGATCTCTTCTTCTTGGATATATGGATATAAGCATCACATGTCGGATAAACACAGACAAGAAGTAAACATGAGACACAAACCCATTAACAGGAAGCAGAATTGCACATTCTTGGGACAAGGCACAACGGTTTATAACTGTGTCTGCGTAAGGTCAAAATGACCCAGACTATCGTCCATAATAGATATTATACACACTATTCTAATAATAGCAAAATGGTAAAATTTTATTTTTTGACTAAAAAAGAACTAATTACCAAAGCTGTGATTTGGAACATCGAATACAGAACTACCGGATAAAAACTTGGAATACAATAATAGAACCTTTTTCCTTTTACAGATTCGAAAAACCAATTACAAGGGACTAGTCCATATGACATACAAATATGATACTCAAACCAACAACCTCTAATTCAAACAAGTTTCGTCCAATTAACTCAGCTTACTTATGTGTCATAATAGGTCAGTTGGAGTCTTGCAGAACTTGTTTTGCTCAATAATACATTGCCCAAGTCTATATTTTCAACAGATATAATATTCTAGCAATTCTAGCAATTATCTATCACTAAAAATTATTTATTTATCGTTGCTACTCATGTCCCAATCTCGTGCAGTACTTTCAATAACAAACTAGTAATATTTTTTAAATGTTCAAACAAACATATTCTCACTTGTAGTAGTGCCCATATTTTTAATAAAAACAATGCATTCAGTGAATATAAGGGCAGTTCTCTTAGTGTGACCTTCAGAGGATGCTTTGCAGATGATGCAGATGATTTGCAAGTAGAAGTGTAGAACAACGGCCAAACAAGCTTCTTACTCTTTCAGAATTCAATATAATAAGATACAACAAAAATATAGATGTGAATGCTAATCATTAGAGCACATAACACTAGTTCATTTGTTTTCTGAACACAAGACATTGGCCAAAAGGCATGAGTTGAACCAGTGCTAGATTAGAACTATCGAGCAAATTAAAATTTGAAACAAATGAGAAAGATATCCTAAGATACCTAAAAAATGCAGTGCAGATCTTGATTTAAGCTTTCTTCTTCTTCTTGGATTTAAGCATCACATATCCAATAAAGAAGGATAAGAAGCTAATGAGGGAGACGCCTGCGTAAACAGGTAGTAGGATTGCATATTCTTGTGGTAAAAAGTAATTGTGTACAAAATGGTCCTTGTCAACAAAAGGCTGAAAGAAAGAATTGTAAAAATTTAGCCAATTACAATGTCACGTGAATTTGGAGATCAAATGAAGTTAACGAATAAGCACGACTAACCAATATAATAACCCAAAAGGTGTAATATGTGAAAATCGTGACACTGATACTTGCTAAAATGAATCCAATCACTCTATCTGCCAATTCCATTGCTTTCCGTCAGCTTTGTAAATGTTCCAAAACGGTAATCTTATCTTAATGATTCCTAAAAGAAGAATGTTAGCCACAATGTTGCAAGTTCTAAACATAAATAGACCATGTTATCAATCTCAAAGATCATTCATTCAGAATGTAAAATGATGTGGACGTCAAACCCACCACCGTCCACGGCGTTACAAGTTCTAAGCAGAACATTATAAAATTTAAGCCGACATGTGCTTCTTTTAATATCTGCTGATCAGTGATCAGAAGCCAAATTATTTACAAACATATAAATCCCCAAGCATACATCAACAATTCTACTTCGAGAAACAGAAATATATCAATGACTAGTAAGAATTTCAATCATAAAACCAAAATTTGGAAATCGTTAGAAAAGATAGTTCATCTATCGCATATGCCAAATTCAATCATATATACAGAAAAGTAGAGACAATATGACACTAGATATTAACGAAATTGAGAAACAAAGAACAGAAACTTACTCGATTGTTGATAAATTAGAATTAGGGTTTTTGTTGCAGGCTCAGATCATAGGCATCTCTATTTGTTGAAAAGTTGGTCAATAAACTTGACCCGACCCGTTTACACAACCTAAATATAAACAATTAAACCCCAGCTAAAAATTTGTACTATTTCGTTAACGTACGTTACACTTTACCAGTTTACCACGTGACTTCACCGTTCTTTTTGATAAATTCATCGTAACTCTACTATTAAGTACTTATATTGTATATATAAGTGATACACAATTACGATAGATTTATCAAAAACCATTGTAAAAATATCTAACACCTTATCTAACACCTTTGCCTACCTTTGCCTACAATTGACGATAAAAAAGCCGTAATTGCACAAGTACAAAACCAATATTTGCACACACTATTTTTGATGTGCACACCATAATATTATATTAATAATGCCAATATATATATAACACTTTTAATGTACATTTGTGATGTGTGATGCAAATGTTAACAACATTAGTGTACAAATTACCTCTATATAATAATTTATAAATAACATAATGTATGTATACCAGTTTCAATTATTAAAGAGTGGAATAAGTCACAAGAAAAGTTATCAAAGACTTTTACTCTTGTGACAAACTCACAAGTCCAACTACGACCATAAATATTAAATATTAAATATTAAATGGGCATATTCATTCGATAATACAAAATTTTGATAATATTGATCAAAGCAATGCCTCTTAATCTATCATATTCACAAATTACAACACACACACACAAAAAAACAAAGAAACTTAGACTAAAAACATGAGACGAATGGAATATAAATTACAGCGTTATAATCAAACTTTTATTTTGCAAATATAGATCACCATTATTTATTCTTCTTTTCCCATTTTCCAGATTTTTTTGAAGATCCAAGGTTATAAAGAAAAGATGCAATGGTGTGGTGAGCTAACACCTAACTCGAACTAACAATAATCATTTAATTAGGTAGTTATAATAATTAGGAACCATCAACCAAAAGATCGTAAAGATTATATTAAGAACCCTAAAGAAGCCAACATTTTGTTCTTCACACGAGACCAATGCATTTAACCCTATAATCTGCCAGATATCTAGCATAAAATCCAATATGAATACTATCCTACAAGTACTTCAACTCAAACAAACCCAGGGATACTTGAAATTTATCCGCCATTGACCGAGCAGCGACTCCCTGAGGTGTGTCAAAACACCAGAAGATATTTCAGTTTTAAATTTTTTCTTCAAGGCATCTCTTACCCTTCAAAATACATATCAACTGAAACTACTAGAAGAAAAGGTCATGTTTCATCAACACCACTAGATAAATTAATAAGGTATAGAATCAATAGTTGCACATAGCCCAAATATTCATGAGAATGTAGACAGAAAAATGAAGTCTTGCAACAATCTAATGATACAAAAGTGCTATAATCACCACTTCATGATGGGTGTACAAATCCAACTTTCCAATAAAAATGTATATATAGAATTGGTGACCTAAAGAACCAAACCTGTCACTGGTGCAGGCTTGGAAGGGTGATGTTGATCATTCGATTCAGGAGCAGTGGGAGACTCAGACAAATGAACTTCAGCATAATCGTCAACCATCTTTCTTCTTTTCTCATCTTCTGCCTTTTCTACTTTCTCTTTAGTTTGTTGCCCGACTTCCCCAGCTGCTTTAGCTACTTTATTAAACGCGCCCGTCACCCATGAAGCACTGGTAAATACATACCTGTTCTTCATGATAGCAGATCCCGCACTAGCGACGGTATTCTCGGCAGCTGTCAAGGCCGATTTGGCTTTCTCGGAAACCTGAAGTTTCTGATCAACTTCTTTGACTTTGTCGCTCACGATTGACGTACCCACATTGACTTTTTCCGTGAATCCAATTTTCTTGTCTATAGAAGCAACTTTAGCAGATGCTGTGGAAGTCAAACGATGTTTTTCATCAAAGTTTTTTGCTTTACCAACAGCATCTTTACCCAAAACGAAACCCTTTGCAAACATGGTGGTTACAACATCCTCGGCCTTACGTAGAGCAGAGTCGTTTCCAACAGGAACAGTGCTTCCATATGGCTTCACAGAAATTTATGAAATTCTAAGGGGAAGATTATTTGACAGTAACTAAAGAAGTTTGTGAAATAAATCTTACGGGAGAGGCAGCCGTTGCAGCTGGTGGAAGCTGATATTCTGGGTCTAGAGTTACTGTAACAGTCATATCAACTATCGTTGCACCCTGACATAACACAAATGTAGAAAATCCAAATCAGGTGCGGTTCAGTTTTATTATACAGAAAAATGTAGTGAAACACATATAAGAATAAAAAGACATCTAAAACCAAGAAACAACACAGCAACCATGCTTATATCTAATTTAAACCGTTACTGTTTAGCAGGCATATCTATAACAGAAGAACCATTCCCCGGAAAAACAAATGCTTTTTCATGTAGAAACCAGAATTGAATGTTGTAATTTATCTTATAGCTGTAGCCTATAGGTATCCTAGCCAATGTAGAAATGTACGAAAGACCATAGCTGTTCATAGAGAAATGCAGGGGGTAGAATGGGATCGAGAAAAATAGAAAACCTGACCAATGAACTGTCATAGCACAAATACTAAGATTCATATCACTTACATCCTTCCAATTGAGGTAGAAGTGTTCGGTAGTTAAAGGTCTATGTTCTACTTCCCAAGAAATGAGCTTTATGTTTATCGACGAACTACAATTTCTAGAATTTTTAATTTTCAAATGAAATATACATAAGGAGTTGTCTATTTCAAGTATAGATAATAACTGAAAACTATAAAACAGAGTTTTCGGAAGTGCAGTAATAATTTAGAAAGGTAGAATTTCTCCTTTCAAAGATTTTTTTCTAGAAAATTCATATTTGAACACCTTTTTTATGTAACTAATAAAGGTGTCCTTAATATTTGGTGTATAACATAAGATTTTAGATACATTCTGGATTTATCTTACAAGGACCAACAAATGTAAAGCCAAAAAGCACCATCTATGAATCAAAAATAGAAAAAGAATAACTATTATTCAACTAGTTAGGCTAAAAGTACTATTCACTTTCTTTTGTCGATTTATTTTTAGACTAATAACACGCCAATAACATTCATTCACCCTGTACCTTTATATAATTCACCGAAACCACATAAGTTCATACTTTCATGTAATACATGTGACAACATTAACATCCATACTTAATTAGATCTATAAAGATAAAACAAAAATTACCGAAAGAAGAACAGCAGTCTCTGCTCCTTGACAATCTGTAAACGTAACAAACGCAATTTGGCTACGCTCATTATAACTGCAACGAAAGCATTACATACGGTGTTAAGTTACTAATCCAAATAAACGCCAAAAAAAAAAATTAAAAAGAAAAAAAAATCATCATCAACTATTAACTACAAAGTACAAACCTTTTTGTTTCAACATATACAATATCTCCAGAAAACGAAAAGAACTCCCTTACATCTCGTTCTGATGCTCCTAATGATACATTACTAACTTTAACAGTTTTAACCTGCATAATTTAACATGTTAAAATTAGTTTTAATTTTATATAACTTCAACAAATATATATAGTTTTAGATAAGATGAATAAATCAAATTCTAATTCAGATCTACAGTATCTCAATAGCAATAATTTAAGCTTAATTTATAAGCGATAATAACAAAGAAGTATGAATAAATACTGTAAAAAACTTACCGACATTGTAAAGGTTATATATATAGATCAAAGATCGGATTGAAAATAACTGGAGGTTTTAAATTCGCTGACGGAATCGTTAGCCGGAGGCCGGCCGCCAGTTGCCGGAAAAGTTGACGGTGAGAGGGGGGAGGGTTTTGAATATTTGGAAATGGGAAGGGGTTTGCGTTGACGGAGCAGTGAATTGCGATTGAATTTTCTTAAATTGTTGTTATATATATTAAAGGAAAGTACAAGTGGGGATGCGAAAGGTACGAGTGATGAAGCGTGTGTCCGCTTTGATGTATTTTTACGTAGAGCGCGTAGGAAGGAGGAAGTCGTGGAGGCAAGTTCTGACGTGGTTCTTGAAACACGACGTGTGATTTGGAATCGTACGGTAGATATTTAAGTCATTAACTAATTGCCATTTGGACAAGAATCAGAATGCTAATCTTGTTCATTACACAACTCTCAGCAATATATTCTTTCACTTTTTTCTTTAATTTTATCAGCGTTACGTTAGCACATTTAAAATTGATGAAAAATTAATTAAACATTGCCAACAATCATTTCATCAGTTTGATTTCTGGAACCAACTGACTACTAAATTAAATTTTAAAACACAAATTAAATTAAAACTCTTTGATTAAAATTAAAAAGCATTACATTAATTAAAATAAAAATATTACAATAAATAAATAAAAAACATTACAATAACTAAAAAAAACATTACGATAATTAAAGTAACATTACGATAAATTTACAATATGAATCTAGTCGCTGTCGGAGAACCCACTTTGTCGCGTATCCTTTCGGAACATCATTTTGAATTTTTCTTGATACTTCTTCATCACATTTTTTCTAGTTTCTTCGAACATTCCAACTTCGTGTTGTCCCCATTGCGACAGTATAGACCTTTGGATAAATTTTCACTGTTTCAGCACCATTGTTTGCTTATCAAACTTCATTTTTTTGTTGCGTCGCTTCTTGAATAGTTTTCAAAGTTTGTTGTTGGATTCTTGCAGATTCCAAAATGGCCTCACGGGTCGCGTCGCTCAAATTTCTTGAAAATGTTGCATCCGAAGAACCCGAACTTCGTTGACTTTTCTGACTTGTGTCACGACCGGGTGAACGACGAATCTGATCATTTTGAAATAACCGTTTCATATTGGTCGCAAGGTCGGCGGGGTTCGAATTATCGGCGATATCATCCTCGGCTAGATTAGTTAGTACACCGTCTTCTTGGAACACGCGTTTGTTGTACGTAATACCGTGATCGGCATAGAACTTCGGGATGTCTTTGACTACGTGGAACACTTGCTCGTAAATAAAGCTCACTTCCACTTGTTGTTTGAAGTGTTCCTTTGCCACCCTAATAACGTCCTCGTCTTGGTACCCGCTTGGCCGAGGCTCGTTGTACTTTTTTGTAGATGCCGATAAATTTCTTGACGTCGTTTCTAACTTTATTCCATTTATCGGTTAGTTGACTTTTTGTGCGTTTCACATCAACTGAACAATTGTAGTCTTGGACTATTTTATTCCAAAATTGTAAATCGGTTTGCGAATTTCCTCCGACGTGGTTTTGGGAATTGTCGACCCATCGCTCGGTCTGACAGGTGGCTAAATGAGCGGGTTACTCTTCTTGAGTTTACTACGCTGTGGACACTATATCTTTTCGAGATCTTATAGTTTCTTCTAAGTTTTTCTTGGTAATTCACATATTTATATCACTTTTTATCATAGATTTATATGCTAATTATTTCGTAATGAATGCCTAAATAGTTGCTAGAGTTTTATAATGTGCCTTCCCAACAAACGATATTTGTGAGTTTGTGATATTGTATAGATAGTGTTCTTGCATTACTTTCATTTTTTATTGCACATGCTATGACTAATGCGTTTCATTGAACAAATTCAGGATGACTATTTAGTATTTACCGGTGGCAATTTGAGTAGCATCATCCAAGATTCAAAAGGACTTCCATTGCTTTATTTCTAGCAAATCATATCTAACACTCTTGGTATGCGCAATCACATTGCAGATGAGTATGACAACAATGGCAGCACGAGATAAACTGTTGGATTTGTTTTGGGTACATATCCATACTCTCTTATTGTTTTAATCATATGCTTGGAATAGAGGTAAAAAAATGGGACAATGGGAGCATCGGGTGCTAGGATAAAACAGGGACAATCCAAGCCAGGGTTGACCCATATTACCATTTGTCCAAAGTTATTCGGTGACTGTTTCTGTTTTGGCTTCACTTTTGAAGTAAAATATGCTCATTTCAACATCTACATTCAGATAGTTCATTGTACTTATGAGTGAAACTATGTACTAATATGGGATTCATTTTACTTACAAGTTAAAGTTAGTTCTATATAGGTCAGATTTTTGTTGCTACTGCTATTTATGTGGTGTCAAGATGATTATTTTTCGGTTTTTGAATGTGATGTTTGTATAATATATGAGTTTCAATTGGTTTTTTAAAATTGTATGTTTAGAATCAATGTTCATCGTGGTTAATTGCAGGACATTTTCTGACCAAAGCGTAGATGAAATTGAGATATTGAAGCTTGTAAACTAGCATGATCCTGTGCATCATATTTTGCGTTATGGTTATTTCTATTTTCATGTAAGCAATACAAGAATTTTGATGGTTGATGCAATCAACTTTTCGTTTCTGTTAATTCAATAAACATTTATTAATTTTTTTTTGTAGGAACATCTCATTATTGTTAGTGAACTGCTACAAGCTAACTTATACTCAAATACTCAACACAGAATTTGACGGGGACTCGTATTTCACAATGACTAGACTACAAGTTTGTTTATTTGGTATGATTTGTGTAGAGGTGGCAGGATGGACGGGTCAAACGGGTTGGATAACGGGTCAAAACAAGTAATTTTTAATTCGGGTCCATAAGATTGGTCAGGTTGGAGTGACCATTAACATTCTTTTGTCCATTTCTTTTAATATCATGAAGTAATCATTGGTGTTTTAAGTTAGATTTATAGAAGTATATTGAAATAATATGAATCTAATTTATTTTTGATCAATCAAGTTAGGAGTTTTAATCATTTGAAAATCCCGTGGGAGACTATTGACCCATAAAATTCGTTTTCATTTTAGGCTAAGTTTTAAAATTGATAATTTAAAAACTTTCTGTTAGGTGTTAATATATATGCTTCAATTATTATTATAAAACAGTTGCGCTTATTTTTTTTCTTAAACTTTGCTCAATGGTTCTCAGTTCTTTATCTCCCATCTCCATCTTCTATGTACACTTATCTTTTACAAGTTGTTTCTTTTTTTCTTTGCTTGATTTGTAGTTGTGTTTATACGTTTTTTTATTTCATTCATTTTTTTATATATCACCGTTAGTCGAACCTCAACTAACTGATGTTGGCCGGTTTAACTAATCATTAACTTAGTGTATGGCTCTAAGTTAACTCGGCAGTGTTAGAATAGTTGTATGTGTTTTGTCGAGCGATGTCCATCGACTAAATGAATATATAGAGTTACAAAAGTACCCTTCAGGGTTTTCAAAGCCCAAAAAAGTTCAAATAAAAAAAATTCAGAGCTACTACGTGTCTAACTCTCCACGTGTCCCCTTAAATTTGCTTTCAAATCGCCGGTAAATTCACCGTCTCGATCGAGACCCTGCTTTGATCGGTAGGGTTTCATCTCAATTAGAATTCTGCTTTTGTGTTGTTTTACGGATAATGAGTTTTGAAGATATTGAAAGCGGTCGGCCGCTGAATTCGAGATATAAAAACAATGGAATTATGAGAAAGCAGGATCCAACACAAGCCGTAGCTTCTGGAATATTCCAAATCAATACAGCAGTTTCTACGTTTCAGAGACTTGTTAATACACTTGGTACTCCTAAAGACACCCCTGAACTCCGAAATAAACTGTATGTCTACTTTCATTTTATCTTATCTTATTTTGCTTTCATTGCAGTTATTCATTTTGCTTATTAAGAAATAAGAAAACAACTTTTGTTGTTCATCTGTAATATTCGTTGACCAATAAACACAAGAATTAACGTACAATGAAAAGATTCCTATATATGATTATATTTTGTTAATTTAGGGTTAGGAAATTGAAATTGTATAGTTTGAGAAGTATTAGTTAATTATATTAGATTGATCTGAATTACTTAATGTATAATTAGTGTTTTGTTGATGAAGTATATAGCCCTTGATGTGAAAATAAAAAGGGTGTTTAGGATTGCATATTTGTAAGTGCTTGTAGCTTAATGAGTACGTCCAAAGTAAGCTATCACTCCACCAGGTTAAAAACAGTGCCGTTTTCCTCTTAAATAAGCTAATTTTCACTTGTATGCAAACATGTAAAAAGTGTGTATCGCAATTAAATAACGCAATAAGCACTCCTAAACACCCCTAATAATGCCTTTTTGTTGGTTTGTGGGATTCTAGAGTAATGGTCAAGTATAGAAAAACGACAATCAAATCTACAACTTATTGTTTGATGGAAAGTGATCTATAATTTTAAAATAATTTCGCTCTCACCGTTGTGTACTTTGTGTCTTTGCTGAATCGCTTCCAAAGAAACAACGAAGCAAAGGGTAATATACCCTATCAACACTGCACATTGTGGTGATAAGCCGATTGGACTACTAGGTTTTCAAGAAACTAAAAGTAGCGTGTGTACATGAACGTGATTGTTTAGCAATCTGGCATATGAAACGAGCCATTTTTCGGGTGTGTCAAAAGTCATTAAAAAGGTTGAAAGGGGGCTGGTATTTATAGAGTAGTGATACCCTTTCACATGGAATAAAATGGGTCTAGGCATGTTTATTTTATTGTTTTGTCAAATGATGGCAATGCGGTTATTTTGATGTTGAATATCCACTATTGTTATTATATTTATCGGTTTTGACATATGGAAGTCACTTAAATATTAGGCACAAGACAAGACTACATATTGGGCAACTGGTAAAGGATACTTCAGATAAACTTAAGCAAGCGAGTGAAACAGATCATCATACTGATGTTAGTGTAAGTATCCATGCTTTATTTCATCATCTTGTTTCCTAGTGGTGGAAAGTGGAACCATGCTTATTCTTGCTTGAAAATGATTTTGCAGGCTACTAAAAAGATCACAGACGCTAAACTAGCTAAAGATTTTCAAACAGTTCTAAAAGAGTATCAGAAGGCGCAACGGCTTTCAGCTGAAAGGGAAACAGCTTACACACCCTTTGTTCCTCAAGTTTCCCTTCCTTCCCGGTAAGTTGCATAGGGAACTATTTATTGCTAAACGATGTTTGGAAGTTTCTGTCGAATTGAATGCATACCTAATTGTACATATAAATCAATCTTGTGAATGTGCTTTTTTTCTATTAATATTAATTTTATTTTTCTTTTTTATGTTCAGTGATCCAGCCAGGGAAATAGATGTAGGCTCAGACAGAAGTCAAGAACAACGTGCTCTTCTTGTGGAATCTAAAAGGCAAGGTTTTTTTTTTCAACAAAAAAATTAAGGGGAAGTTGTATTTTACGTCAATCTAACTGATGAAGGCCAAGCAATGTGTTGTTGTTATTATTATTTGCAGGCAGGAGGTCTTACTGTTGGACAATGAGATTGCATTTAATGAAGCTATTATCGAGGAAAGAGATCAGGGAATACAAGAAATCCAAAACCAAATCGGAGAGGTAAATGAAATATTCAAAGACCTTGCTGTTTTGGTTCATGAACAAGGAACTATGATCGGTAAGGATATCTCTAATTTTACTTAGTATAATAATTTATCTCTTTATATAATGGTGGCACATTATATCTCAGTAACTGCTTTTCAGATGATATTGGCTCCAATATTGAGAACTCTCATGCTGCGACTACACAGGCAAGATCACATCTTGCAAAAGCATCAAAGACTCAAAGATCTAACTCTTCCATGGTAAAGTTTTGATCTAATTCTATATTTCATAGAAAGTTTAAAATGCTTTGATGAATTTTGATTTGTGACATTCACTAATATCTGAGAATCATCTATTGTATGACTGCATAATGTATTTCCTCCAATAATATTTTCTTCTCATGCTATTAATTTTGTGGATCGATATGAGTTAATCATAATCATTCAATTTGAAAGCAACTCTAAGCCAACTATTAACCAGGGACCATTCACTCGTAGTTATTCTGCTACTCATTGCCCTGTGACACATGCATTTTGCTCCAATACGTTGTCTGTACCTAAAAGAATTCCCAATCATGTAAAAGTATCAATCACAAGTTAAAATTACAGGAATCTTATTTTTTACTCCGTGCCCCCTGAAATAAATGTTGCAATTCTCATTTTGGGTTGTTCCACTATCGTTCTCGCCACTTTGACCTTTTTGCTTGTCAGCAGTTGTTACTAGATTTACAGTGACTTCTAGTTTCGGTTTGCAGGTCTTCTCAATTATGTCATCATTGACGGGTAAATTTAGTATCTCATTATCGATTAAAGGAATAAAGGTTTTTGTTAACTGCAGCCAGTCGACAAGAGCTTGACTTATGTACTAATTATTGTACTTTAACCACTTATTATGAACCACCTCATTACCTCAAGGTGGTTATGTTGAAAGTACAATGATTAATGCATGTCTGAATCTCTTAATAACAGCCCTTAGGGCTGTCCTTATGATAATTTTTGATTAAAGAACTCTTGTTAATCATCTATCAAGTCAAGTATTGTATTTATTATATGGGACGATGTGATATAGTGTACACTGATCAGTTTCCATTCTTTCGTGCAGACTTGTTTGCTGCTGGTGATACTGGGAATTGTTCTTCTCATTGTGATCATAGTTCTTGCAGTTTAACCTCGAAAGCGTGCCTATATAAATAAATCAAAGCTTTTTGAGGAGACCATGAGCAACTTCAAGATGACCCCTTTTGAGCATCTGTGCATGTGTAGTGCACGAGCAACTTCAAGAACACCTTTTCAAGCATCTGTGTTTGTGTGAAGTTTAGGCGCTGATTTTAGTCACCGCGCTTCGTGTGATCAATTGTGTTTTGTTTCTTGGGCATCTTTCTGTAAATCCAAGAGTCTGTTTCTTTTGTTAATATTTTGCTGACACTTGAACGTGTGTTATGACAGAAGCTTGATTGGCTGTGTTACTGCGTTACCTGTGGTGACTTTACCTTTGGAAAGATGCAGGTTATTTATGTGGTTGTAAAGGTTTGACTTAATCTTCACAGTTGATAAAGAATCGCACATTCTTTGCAGGTTTCTTGTCAGCTTATGGCGAATCATGTCCAATCTTTTAATTTGGAAATTATCGTCTGGTAATCCGCAAGCAAAGTAAAAAATTGAACAAAATGTGAAGTCAGTCTGTTTAAACATTACGTTTTGAAAAGCGGAGGATCACTCGTAATAACCTTCCGATAACTTGCAGAGGGACATCAGAAAACAAAAAATATTGACAGGCTGCACGTTTTCACAATCAATTAGACAATGCTAACTTTAGTCCTAAAGCATAAGTGACTCGTATAAAGGTGTGATGATGGTTGTTGAATGAATGATAACAAAAACATCATACAAGGTTTCTACATGCGTTAACAAAACTTGAATACAAACCCTTAGCTTTTTAAAAATTGGTATCTAGATTCCATGTAATTTTCTGCATCCCACAAAAACGATCCAAAAGCAACCGCTTCAAGAACCAGCATTGTCAATCCAGAAAACGTCACAGAAACCACTTCATCATTGGACGCACCCAATGAACCGTCATCAGAGATCTTGATATCAGGCCTTCCAAACAAAGCCTGAGTTTGCTTTTCAATCAACGAGATTGCTTCTTTGGATCTTATTGTTGCATATCGCTGAAGCGTCTCTGCATCCAAGTACATCACATACGATCTTAATCTATATGATTTATCATCCTTACCGGAATAATCCATTAAACTATCATCATCATCGTAGTCGGGTTGGATCCGTATCAATGAATCTGGATCCCAAAATGGGCTTTGTGGGACTGGTGGTTCCGCATAACTTGACTGCTGTTCCTTGAATCCTTGGGGAAGCGTGTTCATGGATCTCTCGAGCTGAAATCTCTCATCAACCCGTTTCAAGAAGTATCCATACATGATTGATGCAGCATACAATTTTCCAAGTTTGATTTTGCTGATCTGAACAATGGACTCTAAGGGGCCCACAAGGCGGTCCCCGAGGACGAGGGCTACATGGTTCTGTATCATCTCGAGTGCTTCGGCTGAGTGTACAGCTTCCAGCTTCATTTCCTGGTTAGGCCAAAAATCGACCCTTCCGGTAGGGTCAGAGGTTGATGACAATTTTGGGATCATTGAAATTTCTTTGTCAATGAACTTCTGAACGATCCAGCAATACATTATTTCTTCCAATACCTTCTGTCTATCCTTTTCTTTCACTTCAGCTATTCTCCTGAAATTTAAAGACTGCTATATATTATATTGGTCAAGTGTCTGAAAATGTGTCAAACTTTACCCAAAATACTATCGTATGTATTCAAATCTAAGAATTTCAGTTGAATGTACTATGTACCAACCTTTCACTTAATGCTATTGTATGTGTCAAATGACTTCTTTATCAGGTAATCAGCATTTTTCGCTAACGTGGCAGCAATATAAATTGCCACGTCACCACTTTACACGTTATGAGATACACACACTAGCAACAATCGAAACTTTTGAAGTTGAATCATTCAAATAGAATTTGGGTAAAATTCGATACACTTTCAGACACTTAACCCTATTATATGCATATGAGAACTACATAACAATAGGTTCGATCATGCAGATGCTATTGCTAGTTGAAAGATCGTAACAACAAAACTTACTTGTAAAGGCTATCTGTAGATGAATGAGCAGGTTCTTCTTTTTGAGCATCTCTCTCGTTTTGAAGGTTCTCAAGCTGCTGATCGAGGGCTGCAGGGAGTAGGTGAGGATGGGTTTGCAATATTTGTTCCAGTAGCTGACCGACTGGGGACTCAAGCTGAAGCGGTGCTACTGGAACCAAATCATGACCTGAACCACCCGATGCTTTTGCCACACAACTCCTTGCCCTGGATGATTCAACTCCAGATCTCGTTATGGAGGATGGAGAGCCCTACGATGATAAGAATCATGAAGACAATTAAGTACATGTGATAACATTGGAAAAATAGGATAAAAAACTAAAATCAATATCAGATGTTAACCACACGTTCATTTAACACCACATGTGCAGCAAAGAGTGAGCCGTTATCTGCTGATTGGACAACCGCATGCTAACCTTGACCACATTAACAATACAGGAAATACTCCGTTCAAGCATATGTGAAGTTGTGAACATTAATGTGCATAGCCTTTCTTTGAAAGTAACAAAAGTATAAGTATACAAACATTAGGGGTGTCCATACACTGTCAAGTACAACCCTAGTCTCCTCAAAGCTAAAAAATTAAGAAGATAATAACCAGATTCAAATTAAAGAACAGAGGTCCACGTAACCATAGAAAAAAAAAAGAAGGGAGAAAAGGCAAGAAATAGATTTAATGTGTTGCTGGAGCTGCTGGAGCTGCCGGAGAACACGTCATGTGATACTTGTTAAACCACTTACATAATTTAACAAAACACTTTAAATTAACAATAATTTTAAGTTTATTAATTAGCTATTATAATTCTTCATTTCTAATGTTTGAAATAGTCATATAGTTGGAGATTAACCACTCAAATTGGTTTCTATCATCATGCAATCAACATTACTCTACGCCCAATTAATAAAAAAACATTACCATCGATTCGTACATTCTTAAGATATAATTAATAATTATTACGCTTACTTGTTATAATCATATCTTCTGATTTAGGTAGAAAAAACAGTCTCTTACGGTTGTCTATTGTAAGTAAATGATATAAAAATGTTTTCTAATCACAGATAGCACACTCAGTTCTTTGTAAATGAAGGCATCAAATTTTAGATACGTAATTGCCAATTCATTTCTAGCTAGCTACATACAAGAAACCCATATACTAATTCAAAATCTAAGAAATCTGCGACAGTATAATACTGGCATTTTTCAGTTTCAATTGCTGGTGGGTCCTAGAAACTTCAATGTTTTTATGTGAAACCTAATTCTGACCACAAATATGAAATCGATGTCGAATGCTAAACTATTTGTGCATTAGGGTTTCAATCTTCGCAATGCTTTACTTGAGGCATCCGTCTCTTCATTATTAGCAACGTTAAATAAATTTACATCAACTCTAACTTCCATATCATAGAACATAATTCTGACCACATATATGAAATATACAGCTTTACAACTCAATCATATAATCTCTATAGCTTCAATTAAGTTAATCTAATTTTATGCTCCCAAACACTAGCGTCCAAAAACTATATACTACTGTAATGCATAATTCATATTTACAGATTATACAAAACATATGAAAGCAAAAGGAAATGAAATGGAGGAGGTAACTTACTTTAACGAAGCCGATAGAAGAAAAGGATTTGAAGTCAGAAAAGGCATGGGACCTACTACTACAAGCACATGAAGAAGGAGACGGAGATGGATAGAATACGGCGGTGACGTCGGTGAATACTCCGCCGGAGATTTGCATAGTCGGTGGTTCCGGACTTCCGGTGAATGAAGATATTTTTTAGTAAGTTAAACTAAATAAAGTTAACGAATGAATGTTCTGGAAAAAAGAGTTCCAAATTTTCAGATTTTGGTTCTACAAACAAAAGGGGAAGAATCTTACACCACGTTTTATTATTTTATTTTAGTAGAAAAATATCTTTTTTATGAAAGTTTGACTTGCAAAATATTTGCTACAATTTCAACATATATTTTCAATGATGCTGATATCGACTTATTGAAGTTTTCAATAGAAATAGATTTTAATGAATATAGGGATTGATATAGACTCTAGTTAGTGGTATTTAAGATTACGTGTATAGTTAAAGTTAGACATTCTTGTTACATGTACTTAATGTGCTACATTCATTCAAAATTTACAAAAAAAATAAATTCACACGTATTATTTGACCACATCAACATGTGAAAAACCTTTTATAAACTTTGAGTAGATGTAGCAATTCTCTTGAAACTTATTTATAGATTAGACATGTAACTTCATCAATTAAAGGCTATTTCGTTATTTTTCTCGAGTAGTACGATCACCGTGATTTTGTAAAGATAATAGAATTTATATCGTTCCAAAAATTCCCCAGACGTTTTAGGTAGAAATGTATATGTTACGCTCAAAGTTTATAAAAATGTACTATTCGAATATCTTTGTTTTCAACTCAAAATCATGGTAAAAGAGATTGACAACACACAAAATTAAATTATAAGAGGTTTAAACTTCTTTTTTCATATCGACGTCAGATAAGTTACTGTACGATAAAAGTAAACTAAATGCATACCTGTGTGACTTCTATATTTACTTTTAAAATCTCACGAGTGTAGAGACTCAAATTATTATACATATTATTCAATAATTTTCTTTTTTTTAATAGAAAGATGACTGTATAGATTGATCATTCAATGAGATGAGAGTACATCTTTGGTTAACCATACGAATATACAATTTGGGACACCATCTAAGATAGTCTTGAGAGTACAAATAAAGGACGAATAAGCTATGTTACATTGCTATGAGCCACATTGTTTTTCTATTTTAACAAAAGACCAATTACACAGAAAATTATTTAAAATCTCATTGAAAATACTTGCATAACATTCTGATCAATCCCTTGAAACTAGTACATCGCCATTATAATTCAAGCTACAAAACTCAATCGCACTTTACTATACCCTAATTGCCAAGGTGCATCATAATTAAACTTGAGATGGTTGACTTTGGCCCTTAACCACAAACTCGTATGGGTATAGTAGTTTGAATTGCACCAACAAGAAAATTCATTTAAATTAGCCTTGTGAAAGTCAGATAACACCCACTATGCCATAACTTCTACTGTCTCGTCTTTATCAACAATCTGGGCATAAAAGTCTTTGTTTTTATTCATCAACAACCCCTAAAGCGTCATCATAAAATCCTCCCATCTTGCTGAAAAGTTGTCGAGAACTATGCGACTAAAATCCTCCAGTGTATCAGCCCGTGTCGTATCATAGAAACTACTGAAGTTGCTTCGATTCCAAACCTCTTTCACTAACGAACACTTGAACAATACGTGTGAAAGATCTTCATTTATGTCACCACAATGAGTACAATAGATTGTTGTTAGATTGAACATCGAGCTCGTAAGTTGTCAAGTGAGGAACAAAATTTGCTAAGCTCGCCGCATTGATGTGTAAAATCTAGTTATAAAATAAACAAAGAAAAAAACCATGACTTAATTATTACACAACTAGATAAGTATACCCTATCGTGTATAGTATAGCTACAGTAAGTCAAAGTTCATTCCACGGGGCCTATGTATTTAAGAATTATATTCAAATGCAACTAATTTAAACAAGAAAGTAAATGTGGGGTTTTTATGACCGAATTGTCACTTTGCTTAAAACTACTAACATTATTAAAACAGTGGTACTCAGAAAGAGTCAAACGTAGAGTGATTAACTTTCAGATATTAAAACGAACACTCACTTGGACTAGCATCACTAATGATTTCGGGATGTTTATTAAAACCAGTTTACTACGTTGAATTTGTGGATCTAGTTAAGCTATGATTAGCGTCCACTTTTCCTACACCTTAATTTCAATTAACTAACTTACAATTTAATCTAGTGAATAACTTCCGTCAACTTCACTATCTCACATGTTTCAGTTTAAATAATTAACTTATTTTAAATATGCGTTCGCAATCATTAACCAATCATTCATAGACAAACAATTGGAATAAATTACTAATATGAAAAAGCTTCCGCTAAATTGATCATACAATAATTTACCAACAAGCCAAATTAATTTGAATTAAACTTAAATACGTAAGGTTCTCGAATAAACGTAAGTTGTTCAGCATAAACTCTAAAGATGAACACCCCTAATCACTAGTTTACATCATCCAAGTTAGCATAAAGGAAATTAGCTCATGATTAAACTAGAAAGAATCAAATCAATAATAAAAATCAGATTAAACATTGTTTCGATTGAAAAGTATGTAAACCTAATGATTACGATGTGATGATGATTGATCCGTGTAGCCGTATGATTGGAGTAGTGAAAAGATCTTCAAAAGTTCTTGAAATCGCTCCCAAGAAACTCCAAAATCGCCTTAGAATCGCAGGTGATGAAAAATTATCAAGTTAGGGCTTTTAATTTCGTATTTATACCCTTTTTCAGCAAGTCACCGCCTAACTCAAGTACCCGGCTAGTACAAGGCTTAGCCGACGGGTATATAAAAGGTGAAACAGGCGGGTACTTGTATCTTCCAATTTTCTTCACTTTCTGTTAACGGGTACACAATTGTACCCGGCTGGTTTGATAAGTACCCGGCTGGTACTTCTTCTTTCCAGCTCCAATTTTCGTATTTCTTCGCAATTACCTCGAATCTTCACCGAACGTAATCCTTTCTTCATTTCTTCTACGTTTTCACCTGAAAATCAATTGTATTCGATTAGTAATCAAGCACCACACTTGATTTCAAAACATCTATTTTTGTCAGGGGCGGACATACATGGATGTAAGGGGTATCACATGCTACACATCACTTTTGTCAACCAAGTGTGAAATTTTATAACATTAATTGATATTTTAGTTGTGCAACCCATCAATTATATTGTGCATCTGTGTCAATCACCATTGAAGTCGCTAATCTAGTTATATTTTTATAAATGTTTAAATTAGAAAAGCTTGAATATGATTCTATGGAAGAAATATAAAGGTGGCAAAAAGAGAAAAGCACTAAAAAAAGCTAAATATTTACACTTCAAGCCCCTTAACTTTGATATCTATTTGATTCTTGTTGTAATATCTATTTAAATGTTTTCAGGAAATGACAAAAACTCTCCTAGAGTTCTATGTGAAACGCCCCGATTTTTTTAAAACTCATTTAATAGTGCCCCATCACATTAAAGTAATAATATAAAGTCGTTATTACATTTACACAATTGATTTGAATTCAAAACAACATAAACTCGAAAACTGACAAGTACCCGTCGGGTAGTCCACAAGGCCAAACTTTCTGACCCGTTTGAACATGTTATACCCGTCGGGTACAACCTATACCTATCGGGTACATAGTGTACCAGCCGGTTACACCTGCAGGTACCAAAATCTCAATTACTAACTTAATGCAAATCTCAGGTTTTGACAACAATTTCAAAACACAAATGTCCAAATTTTGAACAACTAAAATACCAACTTAAATAACTAAATTGACCATATTCAATTCACACAAAACAACTTTTTACTCTAAATTCGTTTACAGATAGTTCGACCCAAATGCACATAAATCGATTACACTTTTAACAATTTCTACATATTAATATATAGTTTTCATACAAAACATTTTCGGACAACATTTTATTCAACATGACATCAAGCTACAACACTATTCATAATAACTACTTTAACATATTTACAAACATACGCTTGACTCAAATTCAACATATACTCATTAAGTTGAACTTTCGCCAAACGAATTAAGTTTAACTTCATGATCATACTCATAATTAAAATTTTGTTCAAAATGGGACTTCCATCATATCAAGAGCATCATTTCTCAAAAGGGATTTCTAACTTACTAACCCAATAGCAAGTTCCAGTGTTAGTTGATCTTTGGCTCCTTGCTCGTATTACCCCTTGACCCGCTTGAAGTACCTATTCAAAAACAACAATAATAATAAAAAGGGGATAAGCCTCATTGCTTAGTAAATAATGGGAAGAAACTCAATAGTAATAATAATAGATAAAACAATACTCATGATTAAGGATCCTTAATGTACAACTCATATTGACGCCTACTCAAATAAGCATAATCTCATATTGACTCCTACTCAAAGGAGTATAATCTCATGGTGTCAAGGCATAACAATTAAGATTTCTCAAGCCTCAATGTCACCCTTGCTCTCTACAATTTAGGTGTGCACATTGAACACTCTCATGTATCTCAATGACACCACATACCACCCACCTCATGATGACACACACCCGACTACTACTCACGTAATCAAGGTGTTGTCATCATATTATTTCCTCCCCCATTACTTACCTTGCAATAATATTGATTTGTTAGCTCAAGCAATGTCTCAAATTCCCTATATTGACCTATAATTGATAACACACATACAAGGTCACATATACAACTCAATACTAACCAAATTTTCATTTATCAATTAACTCATTTCTCATTTAATTCATTACTAACTCAATAGCATTTCCATCTCAAACTCTTGTGTTTTAACTCAAGAACAACAATTCTCAATCAAATTTAAATTATAAATTCTCATGAACTACAACTACATCAACTAATAATTATAACTCTTTTCTCATAAATTTCACATGCATATAGCTAAATGATCTTCTTTTTAACAATAATAACCCAACTACAACATTTTACTATCATCATCTTTATCATCAAAATTCTCCGTTTAGAAAAATCGTCATGTCATATAAAAATGTTAGAACTCATTTATTTTAAGTTCAAAATCACTCATTTATACTCAATAACAATCATCCAATACTCCTACACCCAAAATCTAACATTTTTATCAAAGCATAAATACACACAAATCCTAGCTCAATTTGTGGTTTCTTGTTCCTGCTCTCTTCCCCCTATCCCTCTTTCTCTCGTATGCACACACACAAACATAATACTCTTGAATTTTCTAGAATTTTAATTAGAAGGGGATAAGAATGTCTTATTTCCATTTAGTCCCCAAACTTACTCTCACTTAATAATATAACCCCTCCTAAAAATACTCAGATTGCACATTAGTCTCTCGAGACATTAAAACTCGCACTAAGGCCACACAACTAATTTCTCAATTATAATTTTAACCCCAACTCATTGCATTTGTGTTTAGTACTAAATAAAATTTAATAATTAATAATACTATAATCATAAGATATTTACTTACAAAATTTGAGGTGTTACACTATGTTATTAATATTTCATCTTATACAGTTATCTATTCACTCTCTCACTGACTAATAATTATATCCTTGATAGTACTAACACTCATTTTTTTTTTCTTAAACAGCAATTAAAAAATAGGCCTCCCCAATGTATTACGTATAACTATAATTACTTATATATTTGGTCAACTTTGAGATGAGATCCTTTTAAGTATTGAGAAAAGTCGGTGACTAAGGGGCAATCTTATACAGTAATGAGACAAATAATAATAAAATAAAAAGAAGTGGTAATGTGTAAGATCATGCCAATGCGATTCTTTGGTTTGGAACCGATTAAGGCCGGCGAATCGATGCCGTTGGCACGATTGTCAGTTGCTTCGTCGGTGAAGCTTCTTCGATTTGGCGACGAAACGCGACGGGATTTCGGTGGGGTCCACATGCATTTTTTAATTTTTTGTAAGTCAAGCCGTTGGAGTTTAAAAAAGTAAATAAATAAAATAACGTTAATATATCCGTTAAATTTGAAAAAAAAATATTTTTTAACTTTTTTATCCAACCCCAAACACACTATAAATAAACACACAAATAAACTTCAATTCACACATATTTTTATCTTCCATTATCTCAATCAAATACATTATTCCACCCAATTATTCTATACAATTCAACACTTTTCTTTATCATTCTTTCACTTCCAATTCACTAAAAATGTCATTTACCCCAATTCACCGGCTAACTCATCTTCGGCAACTACCTCCAATAATTCACCAACCGGTTTCACTTCATATCAATCTCAACCCCAACCATGGTATCCCCAATAACCACAACCACAATACGGCTACCAACAACCACAATACCGGTACCAACCACCACCACAATACGGCTTCCATGCTTACGCTCAACCACAATCCGACCAACACTCACACTCACAACCCGAAACCCAAATTACCGTAGTATCTGAAAATGAAGTCGAGCAAGAGGTTAATGTCAAGGGTGAAAAAAAGAGCAGAAACTAGATGGACGGACTATGAAGTCAAAACATTGGCCGAGTGATGGGTCGATAATTCCCAAAACCATGTCAAAGAAAATCCGCAAGCCGATTCAAAATTTTGGAACAAAATAGTCCAAAACTACAATCGGTTAGTTGATGTTAAACGCACAAAAAGTCAACTAACCGGCAAATGGAGCAAAGTTAGAACCGACGTAAAATTTTTATCGGTATCTACAAAAAGTACAACAAGCCTCGGCCAAGCAGGTACCAAGACGAGGATGTTATTAGGGTGGCAAAAGTTCACTTCAAGGAACACGTGGAAAGAAGCTTTATTTACGAGCAAGCGTTCCACGTAGTCAAAGATGCCCCCAAATTCTATGCCGATCACGGTATTACGTACAATAAAAGTGCATTCCAAGAAGACGACGTACCAATAAATCTAGTCGAGTACGAAACCGACGATGATCTGAACCCCGCCGATCTTGCGACCAATATGCAACGGCTATTCCAAAATGACCAGATTCGTCGTCCACCCGGTCGTGAAACAAGTCGAAAAAGTCAACGAAGTTCGGGTTCTTCGGATGCAACATCTTCAAGAAATTCGAGCGACGCGACCCGTGAGGCCATTTTGGAATTGGCAAGAATCCAACAACAAACTCTGAAAACTATACAAGAAGCGACGCAACAAAAAATGGAGTTTGATAAACAAAAAATGGTGTTAAAACAGTGAAAATTTATCCAACGACCTATACCTCACACTGGGGACAACACGAAGTTGCAATGTTTGAAGAAATTAGGGAAAATGTAATAAAGAAGTATCAAGAAGATTTCAAAACAATGTTCGAAAAGGATACGCGACAAAGTGGGTTCTCCGACAGCGACTAGATTCGTAATTAATGTTATTTTAATTATCTTAATGTTTTTTTAATTATTGTAATGTTTTTTTTATTATTGTAATGTTTTTAGTTTAATTAATGTAATATTTTTTATTTTAATGAAAGAGTTTTTATTTAATTTGTGTTTAAAAAATTAAATTAATAGTCAGTGGGTCATAGAAATGAAACTGACTGTTGACAGTGTTTAGTCAGTCTTTCATCGATTTTGATTGTGCTGACGTGACGCTAAGCTGTAAAACTGAAGAAGCAACTACCGAGAGTGATCTAACAACTTTAAACCCATAACATAGATAGTGTTTACCCCTTATAATAGTTATTCATAACTAATTAAATGAGCTTAGAATCAACTCCTATAAGAAACATATCTAAAGCGAAGCGAGCGACAAAAATGAAATGTGCTACCCTTAAAAAATATTTTAGATCCGCCACTGATTTTTATGCTGCTACACCATATATTACAACACCTTTATTATATTGTGATCTAAGTTAGTTAAACAAATTATCACGTACCCACGTATATATAAATGTTAGGCAAAAATGTATTTTACTACCCTCAACTTAGGTGACTAAGTTTTGTAGTACCCTGAATTATTAAGGGCATAGAATAATACCCCGAACTTGACAAATTGATCACTCTAGTACCTTGATTCAGTTGACTCAGAGCATGTGTTTGTTAAATGACCTTTTTATGTTAAGTAACAGACGTTTGTTAGGCTTAGGCTTAGGTTTAACACACCTTTTTTATTTTTCTATTTTATTTCATTTGCAGTTAAGTGTTCATCTTCTCCACCTCAAAATTTATTGCCTCCAAATTTGATAGTAAGACATTGCGAATGGAATTTAGCAATGACTGTAAGCCTCATTTTATATACAAAACCGCTTTTTGCTTCTTATTCTTCTCAAAACGATGAACTTGTTACTTCAAGTGGATGTTGTGGTATGAGGTCAAATTTTTCAAAAACTTCGTGGTAAGAATTCTTGAAACTTTAATTTTTACTTTTAAATTCATGCTCATGCCCAATTTGAGGTTTTACGAGTTTGACGAGGATAACAAATTGCACTTTCTATTAAATCTGAATTCAAATCGCTTCGGCTTTAAGATTTTGGACTCCACTCGTCAAGTCTGACTCGTGACTCAAGAGTCTAAGAACTATCCATGTTGCCTTCTCGTTTCATGACTTCTTTATTAATATAGGTTCATGAAGATAGAAGATAGTGAAAGTTGATTTCAAGTGGTATTTTTATCTCAAACATACATTTAAGTAAACTCGTCGAATCTTAATTAGCTTCGAACCATAACATACACAATACATACGTTAAAAAATCTTACATTTCAACGTTTTTTTCTATATAAAATAGGTTGTTAACCAATAATATGCAAAATTTACAAAATACTGACTACATAACACAAAGATTCACTCTACGTACTGATCGACTGTAACTTTTCTACATGATAAAGAAGACATATGTATGAACAATATATACCGAAAACAAAATAAAATTTATAAAGTCAAACCAACATGAAAATTCAAACAGTACGTGAAGAAATCAAAATTAAACCCTAATTAATCAATACTGAAGAATAAGGCGTCGAGAACATAACGTACAATAATACTTGCGTTTAGTCTTGTAATACAAAGGAAGAAAACACAGTCTCCATTGACTTTCAATATCCATCTCTTTTATCGTCCCACCGCAGTACGGACATGATCCCGGCGCTTGTTTTTGTCCGACGATCATTTCATCTTCATCGCACACAAACACTAGACACATAATTTCCTTCAATTATAAATAGGTTCCGCAAAACTAGCTATAAATTAGCGTTTGGCCGGTGATGTGCTTGAAATTTATAGATGTTTGATTGATTGAAAGAGAATGATGAAGTGTCGAGAATGTTCCTGGAAGTGGTAAATTGATGGAGTTGTTACGTGTGACGAATTTTTTAATCGATAGTCTAGAATATTTCAGATGATAATGTGTTGTACGTTGTGTATATAGAGTTGTACGTTTGTTTGGCGTTGCGGTTCCGTGTTAATAATGCGTCGCGTTGAACCAACGCTTGACACGTCATGGAACATATCCAAATTGCGGTATTAAACGCAAAATAGCAATATTTAGGTTGGTAATTAATCAATCAATTGAGATATACTTTACTAGTTTCAAGTGATTTTAACAATCAATGATTTGTATATATTTACACTCACAATTCAAAGATCAACGATTCAAATATTGTCGATTGTCATTTATCTATGAAAGAAAATAAAATAGTCGATATTGAATACGAGTATACGCTTAGATAGGAGCCGAGACAAAGAACTGTTTAACGATGATAGGTCACTCTTAAAACTCTTGTTCTTTGTAACATTGCTAAATGTGTCTAAAATTATACACTTAATGAAATACTCTTTTTACGAATTTGGATTAACTTTTATTCGGTTTACAACTTTAAATTTATCAAGCCTAAACCAATAACCTCACTTATATGTTTGGGTAAGCTATTTTTGTAAGTTTATAAGCTTTTTCGTGAGAAAATAAGCCAAAAAGACTAAGGTCTATTACCGACCAAAAGAGTGATAATAAATTCATAGGACTTATCCACACAAGTAACGAAGAACATACAAAAGCTCATTGCCTTTGCGGGTAAAAGAGTAATTGAATTCTGATTAGTTGATAATTTTACTATTAGTTGGGAATTTTGTGAAAGGATCTTTTAGCCCCTTATCGCCGCGGAGGAAAAATCGAACTATTCGGGGGAGATATTTTTTTATTCATTTTTTTTGCCCTTGTCTTCAAATTTCATTCAATCGGTACACGCAAGAAATAGGCTAATTCAGCAACTTACTGTTTTATATAGATTCACTGTCAATATGTATCGTTACATTGTACAGTATCCTGTAATACACGTTGACGGATTTATTAAAAATAGCGATGAGGGTGATCCAAAATTCCAAACACCCGTGGTTGACTTCTTATCACCCTTCCACTCGCAAAGACAGAACTACGACCTACAAGTCAATGGCCACTCTCCATTCACCACGTTGCATTTCTCATTTCGCTAATTTCAGAACACACCGTACGACGTCGTACAAAACAACACATCCCCCGTCACTCCTCCACTCGCTTCTCATGGCCTCATCTACCGACGCGGCAGAGGTTCCGGCCACCGGAAACTCGGAAACATCTTCCGACGTGCTAGTACAATACGTGGTGCTCCGGCGAGATCTGATTGACACGTGGCCGCTAGGGAGCGTCGTTACGCAAGGCTGCCATGCCTCCGTGGCAGCCATCTGGTCACATAAGGATGATCCTCACACTATTGAATACTGTAACCCTAATAATATCGATTCAATGCATAAGGTAAGCTCCCTGCTTATGTTTTCTAATTATTTGGCTGATATACATCACTCGAATTTATGTGGTTTCAATTGATGTTTTTTTTCCCCTGACATGTTAATTTGATGTTTTTGTTGATTAATTAAGTGCAAATACACATTAGTGAAAAATGTGCATTATGACCTAAAATCACTCAATGTTAATAATCTGAAATTGATGTTTACAGCTACATGGAAATTTGTCTGGTCGCTTTCTCTAGTTGTTTGGGTTCGAAAATTTTCAGACCAATGCGAAAAGCAAATCGAATTCGTATTTGTATTGTTGATTGAAGTAAATTTGGTTAAACTAAATTTGGTTAAACTTAATTTAGTTAATTTGGTCCAAAGTTAAGCAAGTTCTTTAAGGAAAATTCAACAAATTACTCTAAAAAAAATCAACCATCCAAATTCCAAAATACAAGTTATAGTTTCAAAATTCTAAGTTATGAAACAGTAAATAAAGATTTTACAGGTTTTCTTTGTTAAAAGCTATAAATAAAATAAGCAGTCAGCTCTGTTGAATTAAGCAATTCGAAAACTGATATGAAAACCAATTCATGGAAATCGTTCAAACTTAAAATTAATTCGTTTTTCAGTTTTCTCGACCTATTTTCAAATGCTGAACACTCGTACTTGACAAAAATTGATCAGTCCGACACTCAATAATGATAACTATCCAGGGACAAAAATTATTGTTTGAACCTTATCTTTTCATGTGTAGCTTCATTGAAGCTGAAAATTTCTTTCTCGACACCGACTGTATGTTTATCATTAGCCGATTGTAGGTCCACATTTAGAAATTTGCATAATTCAAGTCCGTTGCGTAAAAGTGTAACACTTCTAATGCAATGTAGCTGCTTGTGCGTGTAAGATATGTGAGTGAGTCTAATGATAATGTAAAGCATGAAGGTCGTCAAGTTTAGAACCAGTGTCACTGACAAAATTAACGGGTTGACGTGATTTAACCCGACCCAAGTAAGTTTTGACTCCACCTGATTAAAAATGGCACGCTTGACCCGTGACCTATTACACAACCTGACCTGACCCGACTATTTTGCCACCTATTAGAGTCAGGATTCAGGAATCAGGAAACAGGACTTCACTACATGGATCATGACCATAGATCAGTGTTTGTTTAAAAGACCGCCTTCCTAAATTAACATTTTAGATCCTTGTGAAAAAAATCACCAACTATTATAACTGTCTCGCAAGTAAATGACAGTCTTGAAGTCAATAAAAAGCTCTGTCAGACAAACATGGTAAAAATAAACTCGGCAGGACATAATTCTTCGAATTTATATTATAAGATTATTTCAATGGACTTACTAATTTATATATGGTTTTGGACGATGTAGGTAACTCTTGAAGTAAAAGGAGAAGTGCAGTTAAAGAACTTGTCGGAGAAGCTTACAAGCAATAACATTGCGCATAAGCTGTGGATTGAACAACCTGAGAATTATCCTACTTGTCTTGCATCCAAACCTTACCCAAAATCTATTGTTTCATTGTTCTTCAAGAAGCTAAAACTATGCAAGTGATAGGTAATAAAGACGTTGAATTTTGTTATTGATCTTTTTTATTAAGAAATTATACAAGCTATACATATGAGTTGCTGTTATTGTCTAGTGTCTATACATTGCCTGCATTTTTTGATGGTCTAATGATGGTAGGATTTTAGGCTTGCCCAAATACATTCTCTTTTCAAATTATTTAATATTGTTATACATATATATATATATATATATATATATATATATATATATATATATATATATATATATATATATATATATATATAACAAATTGGTTATAGCCATCAGTTAAAAGAATTTTGCCATCAGCCAAAATACACATGGGGTGGAACTTGTTGAAATAGTTACCTTCCAAACCGAATGTAAACGAATGTGCTTTCAACCATGGATTCTTCTCGACCCTTTGTTCTTTCATCATCCACAACTCAAATCCGGTATGTTTCTTGTCTATCATGCAAAGGCATCCATTTAGTGAACCCAAAACAATGCCTACGTACCCATCTAAATGTCGATAGAATAACTGTTGGGAAGTTTTAGTCTATGACTAATTCATAGATTTAGTATTATGTTTTGATTTGCTAGTGCTTAATAATCCCTAATTTGTAGGGAAATCTGTTTTGAATTTTTCTTAGCCACGTTGTTAGTTGTGCAGCACGTGGATGCACTATGTTGAACTTTTCTTATCTTGTATGGCTATATATAGCCTCATTTGCTAATCAATAAACTCAAGCTTTAGAGCTATCAAAGTGAGTGATTCCAATTCAGTTCATAACAGTGATATCAGAGCCATCACGGAGGCCTGATTTTTAGTGAGTGTTAGAGAAATACATGAGAGAAAGAGAGATGACAGAAGGAAACGAGAAGCATACTAGTCCTAGCATTCCCATGTTCGATGGCTACTATGAACACTGGGCAAAGCTAATGGAGAACTTTCTGCGTTCTAAGGAGTATTGGCACCTTGTGGAGAATGGTGTGCCTAGATCGGGCCCGAACGTAAATGAGCAGAAGTTGAAGGACTTGAAAATAAAAAATTATCTTTATCAAGCAATCCCTCGAGAAATTTTGGAGACGATCGTAGAAGACGACACATCAAAACAAATATGGGATGCAATGAAATAGAAGTATCAAGGCTCGTCAAAGGTTCGACAGGCACAACTCCAAGCATTGAAAAGAGAGTACGAGTTGCTAAGCATGAAAGAGGGCGAAAAAGTTGACAGCTACTTGTCAAGAACTCTAGTTGTGGTGAACAAGATGAAGATCCATGGTGAGATAATGGAGTCAAGTGCAGTTGTGGGAAAATTTTGAGATCAATGACGACTAAGTTCAATTATGTCGTTTGTTCGATAGAAGAATCGCACGATATAAACTCTTTAAGCATTAACGAGCTTCATGGGAGTTTACTGGTCCATGAACAGAGAGAATGCAGGGGAAGGAAGATGAGGAACAAGCATTAAAAGTTGTAACAACTGTCGAATCATCGGGAGGAAAGGATGAAGTTAGGTTCGGTGTAAGAGGTCGTGGTCGTGGAAGTTTTAGAGGACGAGGAAGAGGTTTTAACAAAGCCGCCATTGAATGTTACAACTGCCACAAGTCAGGGCATTTTCAAAGTGAATGTCCTGACTATGCTCATTATGCCAACGAGGTTGAGTTTGATGATGATGTTGAAATGTTGCTCATGTCTTACGTTGAATTACAAAATTCAAAAAGAGAAGCAGTATTGTAGCAACCACATGAGTGGAGACAAAGGGTGGTTTGTTGAGCTAGATCAATCAATCAGGCACTCGGTAAAACTAGGAAATAATTCAAAGATGGCAGTCATGGAAAAGGAAGTATAAGAATGCAAGTTGAAGGCAGAACTCATATGATCACCGAGGTATTTTACATTCCCGAATTAAAGAATAATTTACTTAGCATTGGGCAGTTGCAAGAGAAAAGACTAGCCATATTAATTCAAGACAATGTTCTTAAAATCTATCACTCGAGTAGTGGTTTGATTTTGCAAATAAGTATGTCCACGAATCGGATGTTTATATTATAGCTACTTTACCCGCTGAAGCTTCAAAATCTCACTACCTCCAAGCATCATCATCAAATAATTTAGATACAAACTTGTGGCATAAAAGGTTTGGTCATCTCAACATGAAAGTGTTGCGTACTTTGTCGTATAGAAAGATGGTCACCGGGTTGCCTATTCTCAAGGCAAGTTCCAAGGTGTGTATCGGGTGTGTTGTGGGGAAACAACATCGTGACGTTTTTCAAAAGTTAAGCACATGTAGAGCCACTCAACCGTTGCAACTAGTACACTTAGACATTTGTGGTCCAATCACTCCAGAATCGAACGGCCAAAAAAGGTATATACTTACATTTATCGATGATTATAGTCGTAAGATGTGGAGATATCTTTTAAATGTTAAGTCAGAGGCGTTCTTGATGTTTAAAAGGTTCAAGATTATGGTGGAAAAGGAGATAGGCAATTACATTTGTTGTTTGCGTACTGACCGATGTGGGGAATTTACCTCATTTGATTTTAATGAGTTTTGTTGAATTAATGGGATCCGTAGGCAACTTACTGCAGCCTACTCTCCACAACAGAACGGTGTTGCGGAGAGAAGAAACCGAACCGTAATGAATATGGTACGATGCATGCTTAACGATAAAGAAGTGCCGCTAGAGTTTTGGCCTGAGGCTGTAAATTGGGGTTACAGTGCATGTTTTAAATCGATGTCCAACATCAGCGGTGAAAGATAAGACACCAGAAGAAGCATGGAGTGGACTGAAGCCTTCAGTTGAGCACTTTAAAGTATTTGGGTGTGTTGGACATGTTCATACCTGATGTCAAACGAAAAAAATTGGACAACAAAAGTTTCAAGTGTGTATTTCTGGGAGTTAGTCACGAGTCCAAAGCTTACAGAATGTTTGATCCAGCATCAAAGAAAATTGTTGTAAGTCGTGATGTAGTGTTTGATGAGGAAGAAAAATGGAGTTGGGAAAAGAAAAAACTCAAAGATGATGTTCTCATATGGGATGATAAAGATGAAGATTACACTGGTGGTGAATCAAATGTGGAAGCTCATGAAGAACATGTCGCAACTAATGGGTCAAACACATCTAATCCACCTAATGAAGAAGAGAGCGAAGAAGAACAGAACGCAAATGTCAACTCGGGTACCCAAAGTTCAGCAGGTCCACCTCAAGGGAGGATTAGAAGACAACCTGCATATTTGGAAGACTTCGTAAGTGGTGAAGGTCTGTCCGAAGAAAAAGAAATGCAAGAGTTGGCCATGTTTGCTTCTACAAATGATCCAATAAATTTTCAAGAAGCATAGATGAAATAAATCAAAAAATGGATTTTTGTTCAAGAATGAAATCTTGTTGGAACTGTCCATATCCGGTTCATCCTTCGGAAAGCCCTGGTAAGGTTCTTCGCTTTGCATCGAATTAAACCACATGCTCCACCGCTTGTGCGGGCCCCCTAGAGCGTAGAAGACTATATACCTTTTATTAACACTTCCTTTAAAGCAATTCGTCCATTTCAGTATAGATAGTTTTTATACTTTTGTGTGTTTACCCCGTTGTAGTTAGAAACTTAGAATATAATCTAAATGGCGGAAAATTTCAGTTCACCATTTATTAGGCTTTTCTTGACAAATTGGCCACTATAAGTGCAAAAATGTAAAGTAACATTGCAATATGCAATAGAAAATAGGATGAGAAATATGTCAACTATGACTTACGATTAATGAAATACTTTAAGCACAATGATCCTAATTAATGTTATGTTTTTACAGGACGAGTTCATGCATGGTTGCTCACTTGGATGAGGTTGAATTGGGCTGAGAATCTGGTTGTTAACGTTAGGAGGTGAGAATAGATGGACTGCAAGTCTAACATGTTGTTTAAGCGGTGGACATGAAATGTGTTTGTCTAGCTCATATATGATACCCTTATTAGATCATTCAAAAAAAAAAAAAATCAGAACAACAGATTATATATACATGTCTTACATGATTTTTATTTTTATTAGTTTTACATGTATAAAGCATTTGCCTATAGAACTCACAATTCGCATAATCTTTCATGGAGATAATAGAATTGCTTTTTTCAAGTAGAAACAGCCTTCTAAGTTCACTTATAAACCCTGTTATTATCTTAGTTTTATAAATTTATGTATAAACTTATTAGTTTAAAAAAGTGAAAAATAAAATATAGAGACGATTTTTATAAATCACTATAAATAATATGGACCATTTATAGAGTTTACTCTTACCAATCACAAAATAGTTATAGAATTATCACCATCTATCTATACTTATAAAACAAAGTTTTAGATTGCTTATGTGGGCATGTTTAGAAACAACCATTGCTTATATGCCATGCTTAAGAACAATTATTGCTTATGTGACATGATTAGAAACAATTATATAATAATTTCTATAATAAAAAGTAAAATAAAATATGTCCCATCTCTTATTATGTTACCTATAGTAACATTTGGAAAAGAAAGATCATTCTTTTTTTATAGTAAAATTTTGATATCCTAAATAGTTGTGTCTAATAGTTACAAATGATAGCTATGGCAATTTCAAAGTAATTTAAATATCCGGGCATTTAATCTTATAGAAAAAATCACTAATCGAAATACACAACACACCATAATAATAAATATAATAAAACAAATAATTTACATTACGTCGTCTTCAACCTTTAGTATTATATATTATTGCACTCAAATTTTTATGTTTATTTGCTTACATATAATGGATACATAGATTGTACATATTACTAATATAACACTCGTCGTAGTCATATTTTCAATCAAAGTTAAGGTCATTCGATTATGACAACAAAAAAGATATGGAAGGGAGAAAGTTCCGAATTATGAAACTAATGGTCATGGATGAGAAGGTTTGGACATCGATTTTTAAATCCTTATTAAAAACATGTATTCAAACCTATGGTTGCTACCGTGAAAAGTAAGTTAAGGCGAAAATACCACGGTTTTTTGGAGAAGTAGACTACATCATACGTGATTAATTAGTTGCTGAAAATAAGTAAAAGTCCATCCATTTTTCACATCCTTACCAAATCGTGTTTACTTATAAAACCATCGTTAAGGTAGCCCCACAACCAACGTAATTTACAAAGAAGTTTTGCAACAGTTGCGGGTTTCATACTCTCGCTTATACTATTTAATTATTAGTTTGTTCAAAACTTAAAAAAGCATTCTTTCCTATATAGTTTGTTTTATGTTATTAATTGATTTCATTTTAAATGATAATTTTACATTTAAAGTTATCAACACTATTTTATTGGTCATACTTACAAATAAATGTATAACTACATTTTTCAAACGATCGTGCATCGTACGGGCTCTGAGCCAAATATGTAATAGAATATAATAACATGCAATTGATAAATGACGTAATACATTTACCTCGAAAGAATAGAATAGATTAATACCCCTTATCTCTTTAATATAATATCAAATTATTAATATAATATTAAATTATCAAACTCTTATGTATAGTGACTTTTTATGATTTATTTTTATGTAACATATTATTTTGAATATATTCGTTGAAGGTAAATGTATCAAAATAAGTTTGTTGGTAATTTCAGTATGTGTTGTAGAGATGATACTACTTTGCCACGCTCCTAATACGTAGAATAAGATGCAAAGTCCGCTAACTGCTAGAATTAATGGTAAAACAAATACACATCATCCAACCATACGGTAAACTGTAAAAATAACCTCACAAAAAAAAAAAAGAATTAAATGCCCTTGTCGTTCTAAGGAACAAGATGATTCTATTGACAACATAGCACTTAGAACAAGGTGATTCTATTGACAACATAGTGAATGTTGAAAGTCTCGATTCAAAGGATATAGAAAATAGTGCTTGAAATAAAAGGATAAAATTAATACATAATCGTGCATCGCACGCGTCATAAAAATCAGTTGAAAATACGAGACTAAGGTAAAGATAATATAATTAAACATCGAGACAAAAAGGTAATAATATTATGTTTATACTAATAAATAGTGGTTAATTAGTAGTTATAATATCAACATTTTTGTTACACTTTGCAATTCTTTTCACACTCCTCTTTCGTATCGTACCAATACATTTCATCACAATGATCTTTCTTATCATAACGATATGCTTTAATCTTACAACAAAAATAAACTGTCATACCATCGCGACTAGTGTTGTTAATAAGAAGCTTTTTCTTTCTTTTGTTTGGTTGCAAATTGTATTGAAAATATGATATGAACAACAATCGAGATGGTTGAATTTATACTAACAATTTAGCATAAGATTCAACAAATATCATTACATACTTGACAATATGATTTTAGTTTTTCACAGTGATTTATGATAAAATATAATATATTATTCAATTAATACATGATATAATAATATATCACACTACTACAAAATTACATATTAAGAAAGTAATATGAATTTACCTAATATTTATTATATAATCTCTTATTTGACAAAGTTTGAATGTAGCTTTCGTATTTTATCATAAATGTAATATATCTTTAATTGTTATTTTAAAACACAAAGTTTAAATTTATCTGACTTTTTTTTGTGAGGATGTATGTTACTTTAAAATTAATTCAAATTATAAGTTCTCTCCTAAAAATCATTAATGATTAATGACTTGATATTTGCCTTATATAAGAGTAATTAATTTGACTATCCTATTTTGATTGTTTGCATTGTTTAGTTATTATAAGGGCAATTTAGTCATTTACTATAGTTGAGTCTAATTTTAAGATAAGTATCAAAATGCTTTATATGTATAGAGATAAGAATGTACACATTATATATTGAGAGGGATAATCAATAAAAATCATCGAGCTATTTACTCATATGGTATCAGTGCCCTTCTCTCTTTCCTAGCAAAACCCTAATACCGCCCGACCCCTTTTCTTTCAGTTTTCTCCCTTTTTCAATCATCACTCATGGCAGACAAGAAGCTCCATCCGGCTCTCCCAGTCAACAACATTCGAAATCTCGTCCCTATAACCCTCGAAATGGAAAATGGTCAATATGCTTCTTGGGCAGAACTATTTAAAACTCATTACAGGGCTTATCAAGTTCTTGACCACATCATACCTCCAAAACCCAAACCCTCCTCTTCAAAACAAATGAAAATTGTACCTGATGATGGAGAGTTGTTGATGATGATAGTAATCATGAATATGATTATCCAAATGAAGTAGTTATGAGTGATTATTTGTTTATGATAGATAATGATCATAATAGAGTTTGTATGTTTATAATAATGTTTGTTGTATTGTAATAAAGATAGAGATATCTACTATTCAGAATTCGATGAATTCAACAGAGACAAAAGAGCAGATATACTCAAAATATCAAACAAATCTTATTCCATTCTTGAGGCAATGCCTCCATTTATAGTGGACTACATAATTAAAAATAAAGACTAGGCCTAATGACCAACACACTTATCTTACATCACTAGCTTTACATTATTGCTAGTGCATTATTTATCACACACCACACCACACCACACAAAACAGAAATACATGTGCCTAAACAGTTGGCACTACAATAATTACATTGAAAGAAGAAAAAACATATGCCTAAACAGTGGCACTTTAATTATTATATGTTTTTTATTCTGCCATTGATGATTCTGCTTCTGTTCTTGTACAGTAGCTGCAATCATGTCTTGGTGAATGTTTCAGGCTTGTGCATAATAATTTCTTCATGTCTTATGGTAGGAAAGTGAGATTTCCTGATAGTTCTTCAAACTGTTCTTCAAAACTTACTAATGCTTTTTGTCCTACTTCATTGATTTTTTCTGAATAGTGAGAATAAATTAGTAGATTTTTACTACAGTAATTTATTCTGACTTTTTCTTGTTGTCCTGGTTCACTTCCAAACCTTGTTGAACTCATATAAACTCTTGCTAAAGAGTTTACGAAATGGTCTAATGTTGGAGTAGTCCTTTGAATTTCATCTCGTGTTGGATATTCACCGTCACTTACTCCTAATTGTGCTATGGTTATTGTTGGTACTTGTAACTGTAATTCTTCATCATCAAAAACTGGGTAGCTTGATGTCATGCGTAAAAATAGTTCTCTTCCTTTTGCAAAGCTATCTATGTAGTTTCTGATTACACTTTGTACTTTTAAAGGAAATTCTTGAATTTCCTTGAGACTTTCTCCATCGATGTATATAGTATCAATTAATCCATGAATATAGTAATCGTGAATAAATATTGGTGATGCTTCAGGTAGAAATACTGCTTTTTGTAAAATTACTGTGTTATGACTAAGTTTTTTTCTTTTTTGGATAGAAAAACATTGTCGTATGGATGTCACTATAGTTGATTAAACTATCCCAACATCTTTGAAATTTTTCTGTCGTTGGTTTTTTCATTTCTTCTTTTTCTCGTGTAGTTAAGATATTTTTCATTTTATTAATCGAGTTTAATTTTGCTGCCTGACTCTGCAAGTGTTGGTTGGTCTTGTTTTGCATGTGTTGATTCGGAGAAACAAACCTGGCCGATTTTTCTATGTTTTCTGTAAAAATAGTTTTGTATGATTCTTCCAAAGCCTTCAGTGCTTCTTCTTTAGAGTTGTAACTTTTATGTGATATGTTGCTTTTACCTGCAATGTGATGATTTGCTATTACCCATTCTTTATATATTCCTCTGTATGGTCCGTTAAAAATAACGTACCATTTTTGTTTGCCATGACCTGGTTGTTGAAGTATTTCTTCTATTTCTTCTTCGATTTCTATGACTTCATTTTTAATGGGTGTAGATGATGCTGCTGCTTGTGTTTTGGTTATTGGTGTTACAGGTGGTGTGAAATCTCTTGTGGGTGACTCGGATTGTAATCTTTGAGTGGGGAAAGATTGTGTTGAGGTAGTGGTTTCTATTTTTTCGGTTTTCAAGCTATTTTATGTGGATAAAAATTTTGAAGACCACATCTGTAATTCTTGTTCTTCTTTCGTGGCAGCTGCTAGCTGTTTTTGTATGGATGCTATTTGTTCTCGTTTTTGTTGTAATTGATGCTGAACTTGTTTCCTTATTACCTCCATTCCCTTGTAAGAGTATCAACTATTGTATTATTGTCGCTTTTTATATATTTGATATATGGATGATACTGATGTAGTTGTAATTGCCAACGAATGAGTCATCCTCTGCAGTAGTCTTCGTGAAGTTTGTATCTCCAAAAACCTGTTACATATTTAGAATCTGTTCGTAGTTCGAATCTCGTTTGCAGAAAATCAATTTTCCATTTTTTTTTAATGTTCGTAAACATGCTAATGTTTCTTTTTCATGTGTACTGTATTTTTGTTCTGTTTGTGTAAAAGTACCTGAAATATATTTACACAACTTGTGTTTGTATTTTTCTGTTTTCAAAACAGATGTTTGTTCTTTGCTCGGAAGAGCTAGTTCTAGAATTTGTTGTCTGGAATTAGACTGGGGAGTTATATTTCCATCACTATCTAATCCTAATAATTCTTTTTCATTTTGAATGGCTTTTGAACATCCTGCCCAAGTATCATCTGAGGCATCAGTTTCGACTATTAAAAAGTCTTTTGTTTCTGGATTATATAATTCTGGTAAATATTGTATAGTGGATTTAATATTTTGTACTAGCTGAGTATCGGACATTGTCCATTCCCAACGGACTTTTTCAGAAATCTTTTTTTGTATAATTTTCCTTTCCTTTGCCAAATTTTTCAAAAAACCTTGTTCAACAATATAATTTAAACATCCTAAAAATCTCTGAATTTGTTTCCGATTTTGTAGTTTATTAGGAAAAAGTTTTAATTTTTCTTGAGTATTGTTAGTTAAGGAAATAGTTCCATCTTTTGTTATTTTTAATCCCAAATATTCTACCTCAGTTTGAAGTAATTTAGACTTCTTTTGTGATAAAACCAATCCCTTTTCTTTTATTCGTCGTAAAACTATTGATACTGCATTTTATGTTCTTATTCATTTCCTTTTGTAAAAAGAATGATATCATCAATATAAGCTAAGCATATATTTCCTAGTCCTTGCAAGTTATTGTCCATAAATCTTTGATATATCGAAGGGGCTTGTTTTAAACCAAAAGGTAAAACATTCCATTCATAGTGTTTTTATGGAGGGCATAAAATTTGTCGCACCCCCAAGACACGTGGCAATGGAAAGTATGAAGTGTCAAGGGGTGCCGACGAAATCAAATATCACAACACAAGATTACAGCAAACGACTTCTAAATGAGACGTTTGAAAAATGTTTATATTCACAAAACATAATTGTTCACAATAGTTTTACCAATTCCATAGAGTTCGCATCCGATAAGTAGAGATACATAAGTAATGATAATACAAAATATATTAAATGCAATGTAATCTCTTGTTGTTCGAAAATATATGCGACTCGAGCTACGCTATCCAAATGCGTCCTACTGTTGCGGGTTACCTGAGAAATACATACTAAAAGGTCAACATAAAGTTGGTGAGTTCATAGGTTTGTAAACAGTTGTTATCAGTATGATCCACAAGATTTCAAGTTGTATCATTCAAAAATGATAGTTTAAAAAGTATCGCCTACAACGATAAAAGTATTGCACGAATGCAATATGTGTATACCATTTGCCATGAGTCTCATAGTTTGAGCTTAACGTTGTTTGCCTCCGGTAAGTGTATAATCCGGTACACTTCTAATTCACAAATTAAATGGCGTCCGTGGGTTGACTAGCACGACTAGCCCGGACGGGGTTGTCAACCCCCGATAGATCTATCCAATAATATTCACGCACAAATTTTAACGAACTATGATGGGTAGAGGACTTTAGTGGATTAAATCGGGTCTCATGCAATCCGTATAAAAAATTGTTATCAGTACTTGTGATCATAAAAGCAGTTTCTATAAAACAGTTGTATGTATTCTCACCCCAGTTAGAAAACTGTAAAAATGTGCTATGAAACTCACTTGAGTTTAGCAAGTAGCAAGCAATAATCAAATAGCAAGCAATGTGTCCCAAGATGCAACCTTCTAACGTCCTAAACGTATAAGGTTGTATATAAGTAGATGTCTCGAAAGACCATCTATGTAAGTGGAGGGTTAATGTCCACTTAAAGTAATCATGTAGGTGAAGGGTTAATGTTCACCTAAGTAAATCATGTAGGTGGAGGGTCAATGTCCACCTATGCTTGTTCACTCAACTAGAATATCCAATTGTTCGGTTATCGTTTGTGTTTAGAAAACATGTTCAGCCCGTTGGTGAAGTTTTGTAATAATAATTCCCGAAGACATTATTATTATGTTTTGTTTCGAACTAAAATATTTGGGGTTCATTCTCGGTTTTAAAACTAAATTTTGAATATGTCGGTTTACGTTTAACATATGAACCATGTTCGTTGACTTTGGTCAAACCAACTCGGTTTGACCTGAAACTTTTACACAACTCTTAAATATGTTTAAATGTCACAAAAAGTCAGTTTTTCCATTTTTTTGTAAGTCCACATGTATTGGTTTTTATTTTTATACCAAAACAGTCCACATTTTATATAATCCAGAAAATGTACATTTTTGTTGGCTCGACTTCAAAAATCATAAGTCCGAAATAAAATACAAGAAAAATAACAGAGGTTCCCCTATGTCTTGACTACTTCCAGTAATTTTTCTAGAATTTTTAGGCAAGTCTAAGTATTTTTAAATATTACGTTTTTCCTCTCAGGTTCAAAATTGACCAATCTGGACACATGCAATAAGATCTACTTTCTGGGCAAAATTCATACATTTTCAGAAAACGTGGTCAACACGAAACTTGTAGCCAATAAAATTTTTAAACTTTTCGCAGTGGTTTCAGGTCATTTAATGCCGTGTAGCTCGAGATGTGGTCAAAACCATAAGACTAAAGTTTCTGACTTTTCTGGGCAGATTATCTATGTTTCTTTACAAAAATTAATAGTAAACGAGCTCCAAAAATTATGAAACCAGTTGGATTTGAAAGCTAACTTCTTGGGCTTGAGTTTTCTCTTTTGAATCATCCATTATCATTAAGTTTTGAGTGAGAAACACTTAGGTGAAATTCGTAACATTTTCTGGACAAAAAGTGCATGTTGCATTTTTGTAAGTTGTTGATGATGAAAAACGTTTTTAGCATGGTTTTTGGACATGAATCTTTTGAGTGAACATTTTAAAATGTTATAAGAGTATTAAAAAGAAGAGAATGTCCTCACAATGGTGTTTTTGAAGATAAGTGGACAGAAATTAGATGAGAATGATTTGAAGCTTCCTTTTCTTGAAAAATCTTGTAAAATGATGTAGTATTTGGGTGGTGGTTCTTGGTGGTGATGTGGTGGTTGTAGGGAGGTGATTTGGTGCAGATTTTTAGTGAGAGAGAAGGTTAGAGAGAAGTTGGAGAAAATGAGAGAAATGAGAAAGTGTGTAAGTGAAAATGAAAAGAGATTTGCATGTAATAAAAAGGTCTTGAGTTTGGCAATGCAATCATTCAAAATTGTATGAGAGGGGATTGGAGGAGGGCGCCGGCCAGGTGGGGCCCACATGGGGTGGGTGTGTGATTTAGTTTTTGATTTCCAGACTGTGTTACGTGCTGTGAACGTTTACCCGTTTTTCGTGTTAAATCGTTAAATCGCCTAACGTTTTTTTGAGTTGTTTTTAACTAACGATTGGATTGGGTTATTTTTCGATTGAAGTATAATTAAAATACTTTATTTTGAGTTAATAAAAATATTTATTGACCTTTGTTTGGTTGCTGAGTTCGATTCGCGCGTTTTCGTTGTGTTTGTTACGTTTTAAGCAAAACGTCTAGGTTTTTCGTATATTATTATATAAAAATAATAATATATGATAAATAACTTCTAAAAATATATTTAAGTTATTTATAGAAATGTTCTCACCAACGTCATATATTGTGTCGGACTCCGTCCGATCGTTTTGCGCAGTTATAGATAAACACATAATCACGTAAGTATATATTCAAATATACATGTAATTACAGATATTTAGCCTAATACCAACTAAATACAAGTAATTAGGGTTTCTAGTTAGGTTTAATAATTAACCTAAAGTGTCGGGTGTCACAAAATTGCTATTAGAGGTTTTGTTAAATCATTTAATCTTAATTGCCAATACCCTGATTTTGCATCAAAAGTGCTAAAATGTGTATTTCCCTTTTATTTTTTCTAAAATATAGTCTTTTCTAGGTAGTTTATATGAGTCTCCTATAGTTGCTTCATTCATCTTTTTATAATTTATAACCATCCTTCTTTTTCCTCGTTTTATTTCGTTTTTATTTTCAACATAAAAAGCTGGTGCTGAATAGGGACTCGAACTTTCTCTAATTATTCCTTTCTCCAATAATTGTTGACATTCCTTTTTAAATTCCTTGACATCTTTAATACTATATGGGATTTTATTTGCCATATTACCTCTGTTAAAGGGTCTTTTAGTTTTATTGAAACGAGTTGATTATTTGTATTTATGATATCTAAAGGGTTATCGCTACATACTTCTTTTAAAGCTTCTTCTATTTGTGCGTGTTTCATAATAAGTATTATTTCTACTTGGAACTTAATATTCTGTGTTAACATCCGTATGTACTCAGTTTGTCTTACTATTGGTGTCGTTATTAATTTATTAGTTTTTATGTGTTTTAATATGATTTTTTTTATCTGTTTTGGGTAAATGGTTGATATAATTTTAAGAAATTATTTCCTATAATTAAATCTAAGCCAGAATCATGGATATATATAGTTGGTGCAATGAATTCTGTTTTCTCAATATGTATTGGTACCATTCTACTTACAAACCATAGTTCATGTATTGATTTATCTGCTACGATTATTCTTAATGGTTTTATCAACTTTTTCCAATTTTTTAATATTTTCCGTTTACCAAAACACATCGTTGCTCCTGTATCTGTATATGCTAGTGTTTCTTTATTATCAATAGTTACTGAAATGAATGTTGCACTTGGATTATCTTTTGATCTTCTTTTCTTATTCATTTTCAGATGAAGATTCACTGGAATATTCACTAGAGTTAGTATATGCATATATTTCGATGTCGGAGTCGATTTCTGAATCTTCTAATGGCTCATATCCTAAGTTATATGTCATTCTAAGAAATTCTGTTTCTTTCTTTTGTCCTTTTTTGGGTCATTCATTGGCATAATGCCCTATTTCATGGCATAACCAACATTTATAATTTTTCTTTTTTGAAGGACAGTATTGTTCCTTAGAACTATTTTCTTTATTGTACTTTTGTCGATGTTGTTTTCTATTTCTAAAGTAATTTTGTCTAGAATTCTTTTTGTAGAAATTCTTATATCTTGTCTTAAATGTTTTCTTTTTCCATATTTTTATACTCTTTTTATATGTTTTGCTAGAACATCCATAATTTTCTACTTTATTAGATTGTTTTTCACAACAAAGTTTAACTTGTGCTTCTTTTTTCGCTGTTTCTTGCAAACATTCCTTTTGTATCCAAGCTCTTACATTAGTAATTCTTGCTCCTAAAGTATCTTCTAATTTATCTCTATCTTGTAATAATATTGCGTACATATCTTTTATCTTTGTTGCTACTTATTCTGGTAATTTATTAAAAAAACATTTCTAAAGCCGATTTTTATCTTACTGTATCTAGCTTGTAGTATTGATCTGAAAATTCACATATTAATGATTCTAAATAACACATATTACATATTTTAAGATTAATTAGTCTCCAATATGCTTGCTCTCTAAATGTTTCGGTTGAAGTCTCTACTCCTGGCATTCTACCAGTGAATTCTTGGACTATACTTGCTATGACATTTTTGAAAGTTGTCATTGCATCAGTTGTTGCTATTCTAGATAGCTCTAATTCACTAAAAGATTCTATGTATCTATATACGTTTCCTGATGTTTTGTGTGTTATATAGTTAAGCAAATCTCGTGGTTGTAATGCTCGTAATTCTTCAGTTAGTTGAATTTGTGCACTTAATCTATTGCTCCAATCTTGTATTTTTTCGTCTATATTTGTTTCACAATCAATACTTAGAATTTCATTATCAAACCGTGTTATTGGTATTTTCGGTATGTATTGAGGTGGGACTTGTTCCCATCTATTCTTTTTTGTTCTAACCATTCCTTGTTGGTATAAATATCTTTCTGTTAGTGATGGAGGTTTATAATCAATTTTTTTTTGAAAATCATTATCTACATATGATTTTTTTTCTTTTTTGTGCAAAATTATAATTGTTATATGGATTCTCATAAGGGTTTTCATCAGAACTATAATCGAAAACATCTATATCTTCGTCTTGTATTTCTAATGGTATATCTAGAGATGCCATTAATTTAGTAAGTGTTTCAATTTGATCTTCAAGATTTTCCATTATGTTAATCTTAGTGGTGGTATTATTTTAAGAGATGGTTTATTTAATAATAATTCTTTTATCTTTGATATCGTAATTGATTTGTCTAGTTCTTGGGTTTCCATTATTGTTGATAATTGATCTATTATTGTGGTTGTTACTTGTTGACTAGTTTCCATATTTGTATATTGCTAGTGTCATCAAGAGTGTCCGATAGTACTTCTATTTTTTTATTTAATACTATTTGTATATTGTCTATTTTTTCTTGTGTTGATGTTGATAATTCTGAAATTTGTCTTAAAATTTGAAAAACTTAACATTTCAATTATATTATTAAGTGTTGTGTTTAGTATTTCCACTTTATCGCCTAGAGTTTTTTCTTTATTTATCTCTTTTATCCCTATGCCATAAGATGTTCCAGAGGGTAAATTTTGTGGTATTTTAAATAGATTTTGTTTAAATGGTATAAATGGTTCATTAAGTATAATTTCTTTGTGATCTTCTATTTCTTGTAAGTCCGAGATTGTTTCAAGAATAAAATTTATTTCTTATGATCTTATATTTATGTTTTCTCTTATATCTATTTTAATAATTTGGCTCCATATTTTCTTCTAAAATTTCTTCCTTTGTATGTTATTATACTCATGTATCTTTTTCGGTATATGTATAAGTCTTTTTTCTTCTATTTCATATAATTTATTAGTTATAGCTGTGTATAAACGTTCTAATTTCTCTCCATTATAATTTTCTAGTTTTATATAATTTAGTTGGTAAGTTTGATTGTCACTATTAATGGAATTAAACTCTCTTTCTAGTGTTTCAGAATATATTACTATATTTGTCATCGATTTATATAATTGTATTATTTTTGAAAGTATGCTCATATTCTCATACTTTAAGATCGTATCATTTCTTTAATATTTTCTAATTCTTGGTTATTAATTGGAGTATTAGAGGGTTCTCCAGTTGTTACATAAATTAGTTTTTCGACTTGTGGAATCCATATCGATAGAATATCCGATGTTAATTTTCTTGTTCTTTCGATATATCTAGTACTTGACATAAGATGAGGTGTTTCTAGACTTAATAATGGTTCAAAAAGTTTATCTATATAAATTCTATCATCTGTTCTAAAAGTAATACTATGATGTGAATTTGTAAGTGCATAATTTATCTGATAAGTTACTGTAAATAGGTGATTTCCCTTATTCATAAATCTTCTTCTTAGTAGTTCATATCTAATGGTAATACTTTTATTTAAATCTTTATCTTTTAAACTTAATCCAATTTGTATATTAACATTAAATTTTATTTTTCCTTCTACTAAATTTCCTTTACCTCGTGCTATTATACTTTCTTCTCTGTTAATAATTCTATCATCTCTCAATTCTAGTTCGATTGGTGTATCACATCCCATAAATGTACTTTTTAATATTACTTATATAGTTGATGTGTATGTAAGCTATCTTACATCTATCTTTTTCATTCATTAATCTAATTCTATCGCTAATTTGTTTTTTATTAATTATTGGGATTACGATGTCTCCTTTTGTTGATTCAATAGGAACTGGTTCTTCTCCCATAATTTTTCCGAAATATACTATATTTTTTTTCTAGAAAATAGATCTCTAATTTTTCGTGTGTAGTCAAAATTATGTTTTTCAGATAATGTGAAATTAGATCTTCTAATCGCTGTTCTATTTATTATTGTATCTGACATAAATCCTTATTCATCTTCATTTTCATATACTACCGTGATATCTTCTTGTGTTGGTGATTGTGACATTGTAATAAGTGAGAGATAAGAGTTCTTTAGATATACCTTTATAAAGTATTTGTCTCTGAATCGTGCGTCAAACGATGATTCTGTGATGTAATAAGTTAGATACAATAAGAGTTCTGTGATTGTGACATTGTAATAAGTTAGATATACCCGACGGGCTCAGATACTGAAACGCCCGATTTTTTTTTTTTTTAAATACCTTTCCTGATGTCCCACGATACATATTTAAGTATATTAAATTTGTCCCACGCTTCTGCGATTTAGTTTCGGGTTTAAAACATAAATTTTCTAAGATTGGCAGGGTACCCGCCGGGTAGGCAAGAGTACCCGCCGGGTAACCAATCTTACCCCAAGTTCTGTGCAATTTTGTGAAGGAGGTACCCGTTTTGAACATGTCTACACGCCGTGTAAAACCTGTCGGGTACGGGCAGTACCCACCGGGTACCAATGGTACCCGCCGGGTAGTTCATCATGTGCAGAAAACTCATGTTTTTGACTCAATTTCAAACGCGCATAACTTTTTACTTGTTTAGAGTTAAGATCTGAAATTTTGCAAACACCTCCATTAGATAAAAACGAAGGTTTCCCTTTTTACACTTTTTCAAATTTCACAATAACGAAGAATTCGGACGTGTTACCAAAATATGGCTATTTTGACCATTTTTGGGACAAACTCATTTCACAATACACATGCATAATGGCTTATCACTTTTTCCCACAAATACAACTATCCATTTTGACTCCTAGGCCAATAACAAAAGCATTATATTTCTCTTATAGTCCATTTGGGTATATAGACTCGATAATGACCCATTTGGACACCAAATGACCTGTTTGTAATTCAACAATGTTTTAGTCATTTGACCTCTACGGTCAGCCTTTGTAAAACAATTTCAACACAAGTAACAAATCCTAATTACCATAATCAACCAAAACTAAACTTGGACGTATAACCCACTTTCCCAAATTGACAAATTTACTTTTAAATCATCTTTACAACAACTATAATATCATCATTAGACAATGGAGTAGCTATTCTCAACAAAAGACTTCCATATCATCAAAAGGTGTATAATAGGGCGGTTTACACAAGTGATACAAAACGACAACTAAAGAGAGTAAGGCTTGCTAACTCACTATTAGCGAAATGGATAAATGTAAAGCCCGATTGGTAGCGAAAGGATGTACGCAACAAGCTGGAATTGATTATACTGAGGTTTTCGCTCCTGTTGCTCGTTGGGATACTATTAGACTGATTCTTGCACTTGCAGCTAGCAGGGATTGGAAAGTATATCAACTTGATGTGAAAAGTGCATTCTTGCATGGAGAAATTAGTGAAAAAGTGTATGTTGAGCAACCCGAAGGTTATGAAATCAAAGGAGCAGAGGGTAAAGTGTATCGCTTGAAGAAAGTATTATACGGGCTTAAACAAGCCCCTCGTGCATGGTTCAGCAAAATAAAGGCTTACTTCATTAAAAGAAGGATTTGAAAGATGTTTAAGTGAGCCTACTTTGTTCGTAAAGAGAGGTAAGACCGAAGAAATTCTCATTGTTAGTCTTTACGTTGATGATCTTATATTTACAGGAAATAATGATAAAATGTTTGAGGACTTCAAAAGGTCAATGATGCAAGAATTTGATATGTCTAATCTTGGATTAATGAATTACTTTCTTGGTGTGGAGGTGATTCAAAACTCATCAGGCATCTTCATAACTCAAAAGAAATATGTCAAAGAGTTATTGGAAAGATATTGAATGAGCCACTGCAATCCAGTCAAGAATCCAATTCTTCCCGGTTGTAAGCTTACAAGAGATGAAGGTGGTGTGAAAGTAGACACTACCGTTTACAAACAGATGGTTGGAAGTCTCATGTATCTTACTGCCACCAGGCCCGATGTTATGTATGTAGTGAGTTTGTTAAGTCGATTCATGGAGTCACCGACGGAGTTGCATCATCTTGCTATAAAACGGGTGTTTCGTTACTTAAAAGGAACAATGGAGTTGGGAATTTTGTATAAAAGAGGAGGAGAGGATAAACCGATCGGTTACTCAGATTCAGATTATGCTGGGGACCTCGATGATCGAAAAAGTACATCAGGCTATGTCTTTAAACTAAGTTCAGGTAAACAACGGGTGGTGAGTCTATCCACAACTGAAGCTGAGTTCATTGCAGCTGCAGCTTGCGCATGTCAGAGTGTGTGGATGATGAGGATACTCGGGAAACTGGGACTTGATCAAACTCGATGCATTATTCTCTGTGATAACAATTCTACTATTAAATTGTCAAGAAATCCAACCATGCATGGAAGAAGCAAACACATTCATATTCGTTTTCATTTTCTTCGAGACTTGATAAAAGATGATGTGATCAATTTGGAGCATTGCGGTACAAAAGATCAATTAGCTGATGGTATGACCAAGCCTCTCAAGCTGGAGATGCACATGAAGATGCGAGAGCTGCTGGGACTATGCTTTAGCCACGAGGTAAACTAACTGCTAGAACACTTCCGGTAGGTTAGTTTAAGGGAGGATTGTTGGGAAGTTTTAGTCTACGACTAATTCGTAGATTTAGTATTATGTTTTGATTTGCTAGTGCTTAATAATCCCTAATTTGTAGGGAAATCTGTTTCGTTGTTAGTTGTACAGCACGTGGATGCACTATGTTGAACTTTTCTTATCTTGTATGGCTATATATAGCCTCATTTGCTAATCAATAAACTCAAACATTAGAGCTATCAAAGTGAGTGATTCCAATTCAGTTCATAACAATAACTAGCATCTTGTCCACTTGGTAGATTTATGTTCGAAAATACCATTTCCTTAACATTAAGAGCTAAGATCCCCTAACCGAGTACAGAAATAAGCCAGTATAAGTAGCCATTTAGAAATACACCCTCACCCCAAAAGAAAATGATTAATATATACTACTACGCCATTGAGTGTTCCAACAATAGACTTCTGTACATTCCATTTCATCCAAGTATAACGAATCTTGGTTATGAAATGAGCCTTGTCGTCTATAACGAATCTTTCCTCTTCCCTTAGTAATCTTTTATTTTTATTTTTTTTATTTGAACCTTTATTTAAAAAAATTTGAATTCACTTTTGTATATTTTTACTTAATATTTCTTTAACCTTTAATTTAATAGTTAAAACTTATTTTAATATTTTTAATATTTTTTTCATTTTTTTTCTTCTTTAATAAATTAAAGCTATTTTAAACCTGATTTAATTTTTTTTATACTTCGTCTTTCAAAATTCATTTAAAAGTATTTAAACATTTAATTCACTTATAATATCCTTACTTAATTGATAATATAGTGTTTTTATAAAAAAAATGTTGTACCGTCTGATTGAAATAAGATACACCAATTTTTTTTAAGTATAAACACAGTGTATCATGATAATAAATAATACAATGCATCACTATAATGATTGCATGCTTCATATTTATAAGTCAAGTGCATCATAATAATAAATACACTACGTCAATTGTATCGTAGTTGAAAGTGTAGTGCATCATGTGTATACTCTAACGATGCATCGTCGTAATAAGGTAGTGCATCGGATTTTAAAATTGTGTAATCATCATAGTTGAATGTACAGTGAATCATAATAATTTGAATATTAATAATTTTAGTGCATCAAAGTTAAAATTATAGTGTATCTTAACAATACAATGACGATGTATTAAATTTTAATTTTTGGTGCATCGTAATCAATTTATTTTTAATTAATTATGCATCAGAGTAATGATTGCATTCATAGTTAAAAGTCAAGTACATGATAATTAAAAGTCATGTGTAGCATAACTAAAAGTCAAATGTATGATTGTCTAATGTCAAGTGCATCATAGTTAAACGTCAAGTGCATTATAGTTAAACGTCAAGTGCATCCTAATAATATGCATGATAATTAAACGTCAGGTGCATCATAATTATAAGTCAAGTGCATCAGAGTTAAATGTCAAGTGGATCATGGTTAAACGTCAAGTGCATCGTAATAATATATACACCACGTCATAGATAAATTCAAGTGCATGATAGTTAAATTGCAAATGCATCATCATTAAATGTCAAGCGCATCATAGTTAAACGTCAAGTGCATAATAATAATAATATGCATGATAATTAAAAATCAGGTGCATCAAAATTTTAAGTCAAGTGCATTATAGTTGAATATCAAGTGCATTATATTTAAAGGTCAAGTGCATCATAATAATATATACAATACTTCATAGTTAAAAGTCAAGTGCATGATAGTTAAATGTCAAATGCATTATCATTAAAAATAAAATGCACAATATTAAAGTCAAAACACAATAAAAAAAAGAAGAAGAATCTAAAATCAGTTGCAAATATATTGAAAAGTATATAAAATAAAGTCAATTAGTTATTAAATGCTTAAAACAAAACAAGAACAACTAAAAAGGTAAAAAGAAGATAAAAATTTGTTAAAAAGATTAAAAAACTTTAACAAAATATTTTAAAGAAAAAAGAATAATAAAAAATTATATGAAAAAGTATGATAGAAGAAGAGAGAAGGAGAAAGGAGAGGAGAGAAATGAGGGGAAAAATAGGGTACACTTGTCATTTCTCTATTGACTTTTTATTTTTCTACCTAAAATTTCTTTTGTATTAGATCCAATCTCATATGTAAACATGACTCAAATATAAATCAGATCACATATGTTACATGCTCTTCACGTTTTATAAATTCATATACCTCATCTCTTTCGCCTTACTTTACCATTGATCAAAACTTCTTGTTGATCATAACAAGATGGATGACGCTCGTATACCTGATGACGTTCTTCGAAACATACTTGCTAAACTTCCTGGTAAGTCTTTATTGCGGTCTAGATGCGTATCACTACGTTGGAATCGTGTGATTTTGAATCCTACTTTTATGATCAACTCAAGATCACATCGAATAATCTTATTTACGCACCACAAGAATCATCATCGCCCAATTGAAAACATAGTTGGAACATTTAATGGGATAGTCATTTACGTCCAAAGGGATTGCAATTATAATGCTAAAGGTATGTTGCATATGATCCTATACAATCCGCTTACTCGTGCATCCAAGATACTTTCTTATCCTTGTACCCCATTTGATGATTACGATCACTCCTCTTTTGTGTATGGATTTGCGTATGGTACCACAATGTTGGATGACTTGAAGATTGTTCGATTTAGAGCTTGTAACTCTTCTAATACTTACTATTTAAACACTTCTGATGTATTTAATTATAAAACGAGTTCATGGAGCACATCGAAAATAGTCACTCAATATAGTAAATACAAGTTTGATGATGCGGGTACGTTTGTGAACGGATTTTTATATTGGATTGCATCTTATTGTAGGAAGATCATGGCTCTTGATGTTAATGAGATGGCAGTATTGGAGGTACAATTACCTATTCCAAATTGTTTCATCGAAACTCATTTGGGTATGTTTCATGGATGCCTTTGTACGATCACCGATACCAGCAACCTCGATCCCAATTCTTTTTACTACCCGGAGCTTTGATACATTTCGAAATCGAAAGATGATATTTGGTAATGAACGAACAAGATGGTGTTGAGAATTTATGGTAAAAAGAATCTTCCTTCTCATTAGGTTTGGGAGTTAATTATTTTACGAGTTTCGTGTTGTAAATATTATGGATGACGGAAGAATTCTTATGGTTGATAGTTTAAAACATCTTATTATTTACGACACACCAAAGCGTTCGTATATATAGTACCGAAGACTTCCGCAAGTGTTATAGTGTAATGGTTCATGGTATTGAGTACGTAGAGAATCTGGTTTCGCCTTGAGATATATGTTGTGTTTCATAAGTATCTTTTTAATAAGGGGCAATAAATCAATAATTAGATTCGTTTGTGGATCATTGAGAATGTGAAAGACGGGTCAACATAAAACATACATCGTTTGTGATTGTTGGGAATGTGAAAAATGAGTCAAGATAAAACATACACATGAGTCTAAGTTCATCCCCACAGGCACAACAATTGTCCATGAAAACTCGGGGTCGCGTTCTTTTCAAGTGAGGAGGAATGATGCGGACACGATAAACGAGTTGGCGGATAACTTTTTGGATTAATGGGAGCATGGGAATTGTGTGAAGAAACGCGAGCAAAATGAATGACATGCAGGGCAAAAGCAGCACATACTAAAAACTAATATATTCGGTGTTGAGGCTGAAAATTTATATCAGGCTTTTTCAGCACCGATTAAAGGCTTTCTCAGCACCGATTAAACTATAATTTATTTGGAGCTGCGCGAATCCGGATTTTAGTGATTTTTAGAAGTTTTATCTTATTTAATTAGTTTTTTAATTTTGAATAAAGATTACGATTTTGTTTTCTAATCAAGTTAGGATTCTATGTATTTAGGAATAAAACGGTTTCTTCTCCTTCAAGGAAGTTAACCTTATAAATAGTAGGCTCGTCTTTCATTATTTATATCGTTTTAATAATATTTTCTCTTTGAATTAGAGTTTTATCTGTTGTGAGGTTTATTCCTCGTTTATCGCCCTTGGATTATGATTTGCTTCGCTTTTGTTCTCCGTCACTTTTAGACTTGGTAGAGAAAACACAAGTAAATTAAGTATGTTTGGTTGAAACTAATTAACATGGAAAATTGTATGTTGAATGATTCATCTTGTTTGACTACGTGGTTTGGATTTAGTCTTTATGTTAAATGATTCATCTTTTTGACGATGTTGTTTGGATTTAGTCTTTAGAGTCAAGTAGGAGAGTGGGAGGAATTGGAGGTATGGAATAGAAAATTAATATACAAGAAGACTGACTTTTGACTATTAGGGAACGATGTTGTTTGGATTCAGTCTTTAGAGTCAAGTAAGAGAGTGGGAGGAATTGGAGGTATGGAATGGAAAATTAATATACAAGAAGACTGACTTTTGACTATTAGGGAACATTATCGAGATAATATTTATATTTATTAGTAATTAGTTTTACCTAATAATTATCTAAACAAGGGTGATAAGCCCGCGCTTCGCGGCGGCGCTTGAAGTTTCGTTTTGCAGCGGGATAAAAAACTTTTTTTAACAAACAATATTGTCGTATTGGATTTCGTTATTGTATTTCGTCACATACTAAAGAATGTTTTAGCAGTTGTTTACTTATATCAATCACTTATAATACAAATAATAACGCGAAAATATGATAAAGAAAAAAAATAACAACATGAACAAAACAAAATTAACAACAAAAATAAATTATAATTGTGTACACATAAATAATAAAGGTTTGTCGAATAATAATTTACAATGTATAATAATAACATAACAATAACAATAACAAAGGAAAGGGTAAAATAATTTTAAAATGTATGTATAATTATGCTTGCTCCAATGCGGTTCAAACCCAGTCCTCTTGCATCCGGTAGAACATCATAAACCATTAAGCTATCAATGTATTTGTTAATAGTGTTATTAAACCTATTATATATATTAAATTTGCGCCTAATAAGACAAAAAGTTACTGTTTATAGTTGTAGCTACTGTTCATAGTTGTTTGAGAATTGATTATAAAGGGGAATTAGTTTGATTTAATATTTAATTAGTATCAAAATTTCTGATTATTAAGTTTGTTTAGCATATATAGGATCCTATAATTTATTCTGATTAGTTGATAATAAACTCTTTCATCATTTTACATCGGTAAATTAGACGGTAGATAATACAAAAGATATAAAATTTCAAAAGTAAAACAGTGAAAAATCAAAGATGATGGTTAACTTGGTAACAAAATAGGAAAATGTCTACATTACATGCTAAAACATTGAGTTGATTATAAATGCTCAATGTAATTATTAGGAATTTTGAATAATCGTCTCCGTATGACGACTTTAATAGAAACCAAATTTCTACGCTGAAAATTCAACTCATTTTCATCCTATATAAATCAACCTTAATCTCAGTTTATATACACCAACAGCCACAATGACATCCTCTCGTACCATTTCCATTTTCCTTCTCTTCACTCTTCTTTTTCACTTCACCAATGCAACAACTTTCAACATTCGAAACAATTGTCCACAAACCATATGGGCTGGTGCGGTTCCAACGGGTGGTGGCCGACGTCTTGAACCGGGCCAAACTTGGTCATTATTCATGGCGCCCGGAACAGCAGGCGCCCGTATATGGCCACGTACCGGATGCAACTTTGATGGGTCGGGTAGAGGCCGTTGTGTCACTGGTGATTGCAACGGCCTCCTTGAATGCCAATCATTTGGTGCAACACCAAACACTGTAGCTGAATTTGCTCTTAAGCAATACGCTGATTATGATTACTTTGACATTTCTATTATTGATGGGTATAATGTGGGAATGGAGTTTAAGCCTAATTCTGGTAGCTGCACCAGAGGTATTAAATGTACCATCGATATTGATGGTCAATGTCCTAATCAGTTACGGACTCAAGGTGGGTGCAATCACCCGTGCACTGTGTTCAAGACCGATCAAGATTGTTGTCTAGGACAATTTATAGAGAATTGCCAGCCAACTGATTATTCAAGATTTTTCAAGGATCGTTGCCCGGACGTGTATAGCTACAAAGCTGATAAAACCGCGACGTTTTCATGTCCGAGTGGAACCGACTATAATGTTGTGTTTTGCCCTTGAAACCGATTGATTATAGATCAAAAGAGTTGTAAAATGTGAAATAAGTGCATTAAAATGCAATATGCAAGTCTTACATAAAGACTGAGGTAACGGTCAATAAAGTTTCCCTTATTTTGTATATATCTAAGCGTATATTTACCGGTAATTATAAATTTTAGCTAATAACTGTAGCTTCTTTAAGAATGAACTTCTACATCAAATAAATTATAAAGTATTGTACGTGATAGTGAAATCTACATGGAAAAAACAAAAAGAAATCCCGACGCGTTTAATTACAGAAAAATCCTCCATTTTTCTGAAATTTTTTCAAAAAAACTAAAAAATTAGAAAACGCGTTCAAGTTGGAGTTTTCCGGAGGAGTTTTATAAGAAAATGAAATATATGATTTAAGATTTTCTAGTTTTCCTAATTTGAAAAATGAAAACGTCATCCCTTACATTTGAACACGTTCTCTAAACCCCTTATGATTTTCAAGGGACAAAAAACTCTATAAAAATAGAAAAAGAATAGAAAAAGAAAAATGGAGATTCTTTTCCGTAACTAAACACGCTCTAAAGGTCTTCAGAATATTTAGCCGAATATTGTAGGACACGACTTTTGTCAAGTAGTCGGAATTTAAGATCACAAATGTACGAGGATACAAGCATTGGGAGACACAAAGACATGTTTGTTTTTCTGAAATATTCGAATTTGTAGAAAACTATACGTTTAAAGACAATTTTCATATTATGACGATATTGATATTGAACTTAGTTTGACGTTAACGTGCTACTACATGTTTTTAGTTGTGAAAGATTTTTCAGTCTTTATGAATACTAACTTCATATTTTGTTATTTCACGCTAGACAAGAATAAGAGGAGTTGGAGTGGAATTCATCGTTGGCCAGTCAAGGGCCCGATGACGAGTCATACCACTACACCTCTTAGTCATCAGTGTGTCGTGAGTATTTTCTTAATCATGGTGACAGAGAATAAGGCAGGACAAATTAACATTTTTTAACCGTTCTTCTTTTAAGTAGGTCCATATTTTAGTGTTGCGATTACTGAATACGGATGTTATGAGTTTTAGTCAGTCATAGTAGTCACACGGTCATGACTACAAGTGCTAGGGGATTGTGGATTTTTTCTGAGAAAACAATTGTGAAAGTTCAATGGGGTAATTATTTAGCATTTGAGTCGTCAACTTTTGACTTGCCACTTGGAAGATTTGTTGAACGCTAGAATTCTAGAAACAACCCAAAAAGATCTTGTTGGACATGGTTTGAAGGTCCGAATGTGGAACCTTCTCTAAAATTACCTCCATATGGGGTTTTTGAAGCCCATTCACATGTATTTTTCAATGTGGGCCTTTAGGATCCATTTTCATTTGTATCGCCATAACTTATCGAGGAACCTTAGGTCGGTGTCATGGGGCTTCTTCGGTTGCAACAGACGAATATTGGCGAATTGACATCATTGGGACGACTTCGTCGGGGTCTTCGATTTGGCGTCGAAAGGAAAAGGTAATCGGTGAGGCCCACATCAAATTTTTATTTTTATTATTAAAATGTAGCCGCTAACAAAATAAAAAAAATATAACAGTAATATATCCGTTTTTTGGGGAAAATTTTTTTTAACCCTTTTATCTAACCCAAAACACACTATAAATAAACACACAACTAAACATCAATTCACACACACTTTTATCTTTCATTATCTCAATCAGATACATTATTTCAATCAATTATTCTATACAATTCAACACTTTTCTTTATCATTCTTTCACTTTCAATTCACAGAAAATGTCTAACCCCAACAACAATGATTTCTATCGAAATTTACTCAACAATCCCATTTACCCCAATTCACCGGCTAACTCATCTTCGGCAACTACCTCCAACAAGTCACCAACCGGTTTCACCTCATATCAATCTCAACCCCAACCATGGTATCCAAAGGCCTATACCGTCGCACTGAAGACAACACGAAGTTGCAATGTTTGAAGAAACTAGAAAAAATGTAATAAAGATGTAACAAGAAGATTTCATAACGATGTTCGAAAAGGATACACGACAAAGTGGGTTCTCTGATAGCGACTAGATTCGTAATTAATGTTATTTTAATTATCGTAATGTTTTTTTTAATTATTGTATTGTTTTATTTTAATCATTGTAATGTTTTGACTTTAATTAATGTAATATTTTTTGAGTTTAATGAAAGTTTTTATTTAATTTGTATTTAAAAATTAAATTAATAGTCAGTGGGTCTCAAAAATGAAACTGAAAAAAGGACTGTTGACAGTGTTTAGTCAGTCTTTCATCAGTTTTCGAACTGTTGGTTGTGCTGACGTGACGCTGAACTGAAAAAACTGAAGAAAAGACTGTTGGAAGTGGTCTTATTAGCTTATGCTACTTATGATTAATAAAAATAAATAAATAAAATCCGAATGCAAGATCAAGTTTTTCTTTTCTTTCTATAATACTATTTTTGATGATCCATGAATGCATTTGTCATGTTGTATACTTGTGTAGAATACCAAATGATCTAGGAATTAAGTAGTAGATCTTACCTAAAAGTGGGATTCATGATGTATTTTTGAAGGATTTAGCAATAAACCTGATTTTATCTTTCATGATAATTATGATATGGGCCAATTCTGATTGTAGAAAAATTAAATTTAGCATTTAAATTAGCTACGACTTAAAACATATTTCTTTCGTTCCAAAATAAATGTCCACATTAATATTTATATTCATCGCAAAATAATTGTCCACTTACAAAAAATAATTACTAAAAATCATTAAACTCGTCATTTTACCCTCATTTATTACTCTTAATCAATTATTTTTAATAAATTAAGTCAAACTTACCTTGAATACATCGACAAAATCACATTTACCCAACATATCTTAAATCACACAAAAATTATTGGGGTACAATTTTTGTGGGACGGACTGGTAGGGGTGTCACAAATAACCGAACCCAATAACTAATCTGAACTCGAACTCGAATGCCCAAATTCAAAGCTTATTCGGCCACCCGAATTCGAATAACCCGAGTCTTATTTGAATTGGATAACGGATAAATTGTTAGAATTTGAGTAACCCGAACAACCACAAATGTTATTTAATATACCAATATAACTATATACATCATAAGTTAGTTATGATTTATATGAATATATCCATATATGATATACATATAAATTACTTATGATAATATATATAAAGTATTAGTGTTATTTTGTAAAGTTAAAGTTTTATTTAAGATGTGAAAATTTAAAATATCATATTTTTCGGGTTAAATTACATTACCCGAACTCGACTCCTACCATAATAAGTAAAATCTGAATAACCCCCTTATTTGAATCGGATTATAGATTAGTTAATAAGCTTGAAAATTCGAATAACTCGAATCAAATAACCCGAAAATCGAATAACCCGATCCAATGACAACCCTAGGACGGAGGGAGCAGTTGCTAAGCAACAACTAATTTATTTCTTTCTAAATTGCTTGAAAACGGTCACAAGTTCATTTCGTTGCTAATTTGTTTTCGCATCAAATTGAGAGATTCGTTGGCATTACAAGGAAAAATATATAGTTCATATGGAAGTATATTAAAGAATTTATAATATCATGGTAGTTCTATATATTTAATGAATTAATAATTAATTAATTAATAGTAAAAGTTTGTTCATTGCATTCTTGTGACATGGTTATTGTTAGGAGGTTTTACTATTTTCCGTCAATTTTACGTACATTACTTTGGTTAAGCGATTGTAGATCATGTATTGTGTGTGTAAACGAGGGAATGTATTAAATATAGTCATCAAATAACTAATTACAGTCCGTCTTATTTCTCATAAAAATAATTTTTTTTTTCTTCCGTTCTTTCAAAATATTGGTAACCATTTGTTAGAAGTACTAATGTAAATTTCTTTGCAAGTTAAGGGTAAATATATATTAAATTGTTATAAATACTTCGGCTCAGAAAACATGAAACATAGTTTCCTCTTGATTAATTTCCTTTCTAGCAAAATGTGTCCACTTAATTCTCTTTGTTTCATATTTAATAGTAAAAATAAAATTTAAGTAATTGGTTAATTACATCACCAAATTCAATTTGATAGTTGTTACAATATACTGTTAACATAGTGTGAGTCAAGTTTATAATTTTAATTTTTTTTTATCATTTAATTTCATGTCTCTTTTATATAAATACTAGCATGAGGCACGCGCGATGCGACATGTAAACATTAATTAGCTTTACATTCATTCGTTATAAAGTATTTAAATCAAAACTAAAATTTATATGACGATACAATAAGATATGTCGTTGTGAACTCGATAGTCGGGTTGCGAGTCTTTAATAGCCAGGTGGCAAATTGGTAGGTGTGGAGTCATTGTTTTTTGGTTTTTACTTTATTACTTTAAAAACAAAAAATTATGTTCGTGAAATTGTAATCATAAAATTTAATCTAAAAACTGAAACTCTCAAACATAGAAATTGAAAATATCAATACAAAATGAGAAATATAAATAAACGGTGGAATTTGCAATCAATACATGTAAATTTACAATCACATAAAAAACACACCTAATCGTTCTTTTCTAATTTCTTAAAACACTTAAAAACGTCTCATATTGACTTAAAGTTGATTTTGAAGGCTTTAGAGTCGGAATTTGACTCCAAACGGTGGACAAACCGCAAATGGTAGTTTGCTAACATATACGTCTCGTTCCGACCTTTTCGTCCATAATTGATATGTCTCGTAATTCTTTACGGTTTAAAATTTATATATTAATATAGATATAGAAAAGCTTTAATTAAATGAAATTGAGTGTCATATATTTATTACTTTAAAGTTTATTAATAATAGTATTAATGAATTTTTAATACATGTTTGGGGTATATTAGTAACTTCAAGTAGGTTTTTCAAATATTATTAGTAAGGTTAGAGGTAATTTAGTAAATTTTCTCTTTAAAAAAATATTACAAATGTGTTATATAATAGTAAGTATAGATATTGATATATAGCTAATAGCTATATATATGGATATATATGGGTTGTTATGCATAACGAATTACGTTTTAAACTGTCAACTATTTCAGCCCCCAACAAACGTGCTCAAGCTCCGTGAGTGCTAAAAAGTATATGAATTTCCAAAAGAAACAATAATAATATTCTTTAAACTTTTACCTAAAACTTCTTTAATTGATAGTTTGATACAAAGACCATGCACTGTATAAAGCCCAAAATCACAACACCAGATTTTCACATTAGTACATTATTACCCATAAATTTTTCTTAATAAGCCATCAATGGCCTTTCATAACACACCAAGTCCCAACACTAAACACAATACACTTCTTCTCACCATTCTCTTCTCGTGGCAAGTCATGACCATTTTCACCCAAAACACACCACTTTTCGCTTGCAATATCGACGAAAACCCAACCTTAAACGACTTCCCATTCTGTGATATCACATTAGATGTCCAAACCCGTGTCAACGATTTAATCCACAGACTAACATTAGAAGAAAAAATAGGCAGTTTAGTGAGCAATGCTAGCAGCATTGAACGTCTTGGTATACCAGCCTACTATTGGTGGTCAGAGGCTTTACATGGTGTTTCTAACGTGGGGCCCGCTACACATTTTTCTGAATTAGTCCCTGGGGCCACTAGTTTCCCACAAGTCATTCTAACTGCGGCGTCTTTTAATATAAGTTTGTTCAGAACAATTGGGAAGGTGGTTTCAACTGAAGCTAGGGCAATGTATAATGTTGGATTAGCTGGATTAACATATTGGGCGCCAAATGTAAACATTTTTCGTGATCCACGATGGGGAAGAGGGCAAGAAACACCAGGGGAAGACCCTGTTTTGACTAGTAAATATGCAGCGAATTATGTTCGAGGTTTACAAGAAAGAGATGATGGCGATGAAGCACGTTTGAAAGTTGGAGCTTCTTGTAAACATTATACGGCGTATGATCTTGATAATTGGGAAGGCGTCGATCGATACCATTTTAGTGCTGTGGTAAATTTCTTCTTGATGACAAAAATAGAACTTCGATATAAGTAAGATAAAAATTTCAGTACCTGCATTCTGCTCATATATTTGTTCAACAGAGACAAATTAAGAAAATATCATTAGAAAAATTAAAATCTTCATTCTTCTAACTTTTAATATATACATATTTGCCTCATGATTCTACCGTTTAACCTTTTTCAGTTAATTTTGAGTAGTTTCTTTTGAAACTTGAGTGTAAGTAAATCCTGATGCTAAACAACAATTACTAATGAATCGTGGCTTTATGATGACAAATTTAGAGGATTTTTGTTTGTTTTTGGTAAGGTAACAAAGCAAGATATGGAGGATACATTTCAACCTCCATTCAAGAGTTGTGTTTTGGATGGAAATGTTGCAAGTGTTATGTGTTCTTATAACAAAGTAAATGGCAAACCAACCTGTGGCGATCCTGACCTTTTGAAAGGCGTTATTCGTGGTGAATGGAACTTAAATGGGTAAGCGTTTTAATAATAGCTTGAATACATTACAAATAGGTAACAAGTTTCAAATATGATATGATGCAAGATATTTTGAATGAATTTAGTTAACTTGGTGGTTTTGTAGATACATAGCTTCCGATTGTGATTCATTAGACGTCATGTACCATAATAAACACTGGGAAGATACCCCGGCAGAAATTGCAGCGGATGCATTGAATGCTGGTTTGGACCTCAATTGCGGAAAGTCTTTACGTGTTAACACACTAGCCGCGATAAATGATGGGCTAGTTGAAGAATCAGTGGTCGATGAGGCTGCTTCAAACAATTTTGCAACACTTATGAGACTTGGTTTTTTTGATGGTGACCCAAGAAATCAACTATATGGGAACTTAGGCCCGGAAGATGTGTGCACCCTGGCTCATCAAGAACTAGCCCGTGAAACGGCTAGACAAGGAATTGTGTTGCTCAAAAACCAGTTTGGATCCTTGCCATTGTCTCCAAGTGACATCAATTTACTAGCAGTAATTGGGCCCAATGCTGTTGCGACAACCACCATGATTGGCAATTACGCAGGTATATATGCTCTTGTAGTCCCAATATTAACACTATCATCCTACCAAGTAAAAAATGCAAAAAAACTATTTTTCTTAAACTCTGTTTTTATCTGGTGGAAAATAATTTTAGGACGAAGGAAGTATCAACTTCAACTTTAACATTTCCTCAACTCACTCATACTCATGAAATTAACAACAACAACAACAACAACAACAACAACAACAACAACAAACACAAAAAAAGGGAAAAAGTAGCTATAATGAAACAGGATAATCTCGCCGAAAGTAGACCGAACTTATCAATACAACCTCCTACTTGTTGGCAAGCTAGCCCAACCCGACCTGTTTTGATTTTGTACTTAAAAGTACTCATTTTGGCCTGTAATTCATTTGTATGTGTTTTATTGGCTAAGATTTAGAATGTTGATTTATACAGGGATTCCATGCAAATATACAACTCCTCTAGAAGGGCTATCAGACTTCGTTGAGACTGTTTACGATGCAGGCTGTAGAAACGTAAGATGTGCTTATGCACGACTTAATGAGGCAAGGAACATAGCAGCTGAAGCCGACGCTGTCGTTCTAGTAATGGGTACCGATCTTTCTGTGGAAGCTGAGGGTCGAGATAGAACTAGTATAAGTCTTCCTGGAGAACAAAACCGTCTTATATCAGAAGTTGCATCCGCGGCTAAAGGACCCCTGATTCTTGTCATAATGTCGGGAAGTGGAATAGATATTCAGTTCGCAAAGGAGAACCCAAAGATCAGTAGCATTTTATGGGTCGGGTTACCTGGTGAAGCTGGTGGAGCTGCGTTAGCTGATATCATTTTTGGACGATTTAATCCAAGTAGAACCTTTGAAACTAAATATTCTAATAATAAAAATTAACACAAAAAAAAAAAAAAAAAACTTTACTATTTAATTTAATTTTAATGTGTTTGCAGGTGGAAGATTACCCATGACATGGTATCCACAATCTTTTGCCGAAACCGTGAATATGACCAACATGAACATGAGACCAGACCTAACCACAGGCCATCCTGGTTACACGTACCGGTTTTATAGAGGTGAAACAGTTTACCCATTTGGATTCGGGCTAAGCTACACATCATTCATTCAGTGGGTAGTTAAAGCACCAAAGCTCGTACGAATGTCAATAGATGAAAATTATGTTTGTAGTTCTTCCGACTGTAGGATGCTCGATATGTACGGTGGTCGTACTTGTAGGTATTTATTTGATGTAGTGATTGGGGTGAAGAATGTTGGTGAAACGGAAGGAAGTTTCAGTGTTTTGTTATTCTCTTATCCTCCTCCAGTGATCGATAGCGTGCCTCAAAAGCAATTACTCGATTTTAAGAAGGTGTGGTTGGCTCCAAAACAGGTGAGTTTGGTTAGATTTGAACTTGATGGTTGTAGACATTTGAGTATTGTTGATGAAGATGGAAATAGGAAGGTTGCTTTGGGAGAGCATGTTCTTCAAGTAGGAGATGTTGAACATTCTTTAGTCCTCACCATTTGATATGTTTTTTAGTTTCTTCATATAATAAGTTATATAGCCCTAGGAAACAAAAATAAATGTGAATCTAATTACAAAGTTTACATAATAAGTTTCTTAACACTTAGATAACTTGTTATCATTTTTAAACTTTCTTTGTTATGCAATGCACAATTAGTCTTTAATATAATTTACAACACGTATGGAATAGACCAGAACATCCGAATAGTATATTGCAATGCCAATTTGATCTTATGATCCCATCGACAAAAGCGATATTGAACAAAAGCCCAATCTTGAGAACCTTTGAGTTTGTTATCAAACAAATACCTCAACATCATTAACATAAAACGATTGATGATATGTTACCAAAAGTGACCCAGACAAAAACCAGCTTAGCTCTAAGGCAGACAGTTTTGAGCATTGCTCATGGCCTCAAAGAGGCCCAAGCCAGTCTGGTACAGCCCATTTATGATTTACCTAAGCATGTGATCGACCAAACCTGCTTTACTTAAATCTGACAGAACCACCAAACTTGCTGCATTAACAAAATTCAAGGAAAATGGGATGGCATATTTATCAACCATAGTACATATAATATTCAGACAGCTCAAACCTACCCTCTACTTGTGAACACAGAGAGTCGAGTGGCACAATGTCCACACTCCTACAAGTTATCCAACTTCCTCAACCTCAAAAGACTCGGCCGATTCACAATAATGGATACTTGCAAACAATATGATCTGACAAATAATTATACTGCCATCTAAAAGGATTAAGAGGAAAAAAGGTCAGCATTTCTCCTACACGCCACCGTTTACAGGCACAGGTTTGCCTGTTTCCTAATTTGGTTCGGTTAGATTAAATCCCCTGGAAATTACAAGGGTCAGAACATCGTTAACCACTCTTCACAGGTTCGGTTTGGGCATCTTCATAATTCATTTGTTGCTCATTTCTTATTTCTTCTTGCCCAGAGGTTTCCCCTAGTCTCTCCTGCAAAAATCAAATTATCAAAATTACCATAATGGAGCGGGACATGGTTGAGGGTTCGGTCAGTTGTTCAACTCTACAAGACCAAACCATTATTTCGTGTTCTTTATACAGTAAAGTTTGGTGGTTCTGCAGATCAGTGGTCTTGGTTTCAGGTAGTCAGTTTTGGCTCAGCTTTGGGTCCAACATTAAAAAACAAGCAGCCAAGATTGATAACCATACATACAATACCAATGTAATTGTAAATCTTAATCCGAGATTAATAATATTGACTCGCTAGTGCGGAGGTGGACGTAGGTCATTACTAATTATTCACCAGTCATTACCCTGTTGACCGAACCACATATGCCCCATGTTCTTCATATTATGATTTTACTTGTGTGTTGTCATTGTAATTGTGTCTGTGTGATCATGTAAGCATATGTGATTGCTATTTCGTGTTTCCTAAAAATCTTGACATGGATGATCACCGGATGATCACCTAAAAAGAAATTAAGACTTCGAACAAGCAGATCTTAGAAAATTCTTAATTGGGAGTCGGAGGTTACCTTTAGGGATGCATTTTCAGCAAGAAGCTGCTCATAATCGCTCCTAATGCGACTAACTTCTGCTCTAAGAGAAGCATTTTCGTCGTTCAAGGCCTCAGCCCGTTGAGCTAGCTCATCACACTCCGCCTGACTCCCACACAAAATCAACAAAAGAAATTAATTCTAATACTGGATGAATGGGATGAATAAACCCTTCTTAACTTTGTTTTTGCTTTTCTTGAATTTTGTAAAAAAAAATATAATCAAATAAACTGGAAAAGCTCCCGAATTTTGCAGATAATGCATTGACTTTAAGAAAAGCTAAAATTCTGAATAACAGGCGATTAGGAGATTTTATGCATTTTAAATAAATTTGCACGAGTGCACAACTCTGGAGCCATTTGAGCTGCTCAGCAATTTCTATTTGAATACAATTTGATCATATATTTTTAGCTCAGCCGGTTACACAAATTATAACCCAAAGCAACCTGTTTACCCATAAATAAGTAGCATAAAAGCCAGAGATTTTTTTAAAAACTAAGAGGGTAATATTCCTTGCCTGTTTGCGCAATCTGGATCTGCGAGCGGATTCCCTATTGGATTGCTTCCTTCTCTGCCTTTTTAGCTCTCTTTCATCCTAAATTTAAAATTTCACAATCAATAACTCTAGGAACCATTATAAATACTCAGTTTCTTTTGCTTAACAAGTTAAAGGTGGCACCAGATATGAAGAGCAAAAACAAGTATTTGAATGCAAGATAAAGAAACACTACTTTGAAGTGTAAAATTGATTGATAATAATAAAGAAAGAATTTGAATAGGAACACCTGTAGCCAGATTTGTGGCTGCATGCTCTCCCTTGACCCAGCAGCAACCATTCCACCTGCAACTGGAGCAGAAGTTACCTTTCAATGAATTACAGGAATATTGGATAAATTTGCACCACTCCAGTACTCCATACCCATATTTAAATTAGTAGTGGGACCAGTAGCAGGTGACATTGAAACCATAGCAATTGTTTGGTTGACCAATCCTCCATTCTGAGAACCTGGTACAGTGTTTCCAATTTGAGATGCTACACCTGTAGCCAATAACATGGTTATAGCTATCCATCAATTAAAAAACCAATGCAGAAGTTCCGACTAGACCAGTAACTAGCTCACCTTCCCTAGAATCTTGTCTGGATCCTGATTTCATTTGTGAATTCTGAAAAAAAAAAAACAAATATTAAGGAAAATGGTATAGAATATGTATATGTGATATGTTCAATAATTGCTACACGGACTTGCAAAATGAAAATTTGCAAGTGCTAAACCCTGTTTCTATATTTTCAGCCGGTGCATATGCAATTAGAAATATGCAGTATTTTAGTAGTCTTATAAACAAAACTATCTTGTTATAAAGCCATCTTATTAATGTAATCAAAGGGGAAACAGATAAAGTTCCTAAGCTAATTATTCAGTCTAAACTCTATTTAACGGTGCCAACACATCTCCATGATGGAAATAAAAGCCAAGGCTAAAGTTTAACAAAAAGTGTTCAATGAGTAATCAAAGATCTGAAACAGATGTGCACACACAGTACATATATGTGTCTCCGAAGTATATCAGAGAAGTAACAGAAACAACTAACAACTGTGGTTGGTCACTGTATATTGAAAGGTAGCTTTTCAAGTAAGCAAACATTGGATACCTATGAGACACAAATTGAGTAAGAAATTTGATTGACTAATTCTCCAAAAATTAAGCGTTCCAATGTTCACTTCTTATATTGAAGGCCAAGAGAAGACTATACAATAATAAACATATAGTAAAAATGTATATCCATAGAATATATAGCAAGTATCATGAAGGCGGAAAATGTTAAAGAATCTCTTCATGAAAAGCGAGAACCGAACAAGCTGCTTAATTATAGAAGTAGGGCCCACATGTATCCATCCGACAGTTGCACTGTGTGAATCTTGAAATAAACCATGTTCAATTGATCAATGATCATAACATTTGAACATAGACATAGAAACCGAATCCCAGAACCTATATAGCTCCTAATTGAACCTGATCTATAGTTTGTCTTGAACTAATAGCTTAATCATAAAATGAAGCCTAATAATCATCTACAAAATAGGACAGGCATCAAACTAATAACTTGGAAAGTAAACACCAACAGTAACACATTATATTAAGTACTTGCAAAAAGACGTACATTATCAGAATTTGCATCACTAGAACCTTCACTAGAACCTTCACTTCCACTCCCAGCACTACAAATCCAATATCAGTAACGCCTGTCAATTTCATATATATTGAAGTTACCAAATCAAGAGCACCATATAATGTTTTTTTCATTTACCTTTTAGGATAAGATCCATTAGCAGATGCTCCTGCTTTGCTGGGGTCATTGTTCTTGCCTGTGATCATATTTAAACTACCAAGACTTCCCTTTGATCTTTTAATAGGAAGTTTTTCCTTCCCCTCAGGCGACTTACCATTCACTTCCATACTGCCAGGTGTATTACCCTACATGAAATTCAAATATCGTTCTTTAAGCCTAAATATAGAAAAAATTAAAAGCTTATTAGCTCAGGCCACTCACAGAGGCCTCAGGAACACCATTTGGAGAGGGCATTGCATATGGATTATAAGGATATGATCCCTGATTAAATTTACAATAGGTTTCAACGTCAGTGACTTCTCTAATAATAAATTTACGAAAATACAAAATGATAACAAAAAATACCGGAGGCATAGATGGATGTGCATATAAGCCACCATGGGGATACATAGCAACATATGGATGAGGTGCAGTACCATAAGGTGGCGGCATAAGATGCTGCAAGTACAGAGATATTATAAAATGTAGCATAGTTTCACGAATTACTTGAGATAATTAAGATATATATAATTGTTAGTGATTTCTATACAAGATGATTCATTGTTATTTCTGAACTTTGTAATCTAAGAACCATCCAAAGCGGATGAGATGCAATAGTTTAAAACATGATAGTAAGAGTTTGAAACAGAAAATGCATGACCACAAGAAAACAAATAGAATTTGAACATTACCAAAAGCCCGATTCATAGTTCCATAATACAATTAATGGCAGAAAGAAAAATCAATAATCCAAAAGGCCCCGTACCTGAACACCCCACATGTAAGGATGGGGTTGAGGGCTTGATGCTAAGTACCCGTGTGGAGGCATAGGAGAATAAGCCTGTTCAATATGTACATACCACCTGGATTTAATCGATCGAGTCGCTTCATACATGCTCCAATTTGGCAAAGCTTAAAAGTGTAATATAGATATGAAACCTGAAACCCTGTCCAGTCTAGTGGGACTGCCCCCATGGCATTACCTGATGACTGCTCCTGAACAACGAAAACACATATGTTCTCATTATCAGCAATAGCTATATACATACATATATGAGGAACGTAATAACAACAACTATATAAACCTAAAAACGCGGGGGAAAAAATTAAATAAATTAATAAAATTCACCTGGGAAAGCGGAGTCTCCTTTACCGAGTCTTTCGCCTCTTTGGCGGGTTTATCTATCTCCTTACTTCCCATTACTCAAACCACGGTAGCACAATCACCTCAAGTTAACCTACAACGATCCAATCACTAAATTTCGAGGCATTTCTCGTATCAAAAGAAGGGTCAACTGACTAAAAATGTATCAAAGTTTACCCAAAATTCTATTGTATGTATCCAACGTTAAAATTTTCTATACTATATATCAAACTCTCAATATTGCTATTGTACGGATCTGACCCCTTATAACTTGTAAACTGGTGATGTGGAACTGGCTGTGATGACATGGCACCAATCATGATGACGTGGAAACTTATAGGGTTGCCATGTCAGTAAATTGCAACTAGTTACCTCATAAAGAAATACATACAATAGCAGTTTGATACATACCATACAAACTTTTAAAGTATGATGGTAGAATTTGTTGGTAATATTAGTGTAATTGGGATTTGCTTGGGACCAAAGGGTATTCCAAGTCAAGTTATAATACGAGTCGGTAAGTGTAGACACACTCGTTTAAACCAGCTTGGACACCGCCACTAAATAGCAGGGGTCAATGGGCGGCGCCTCTTGCGGGGGTCTAGGGGGCCGAGCCCCCTAGTTGGATAAAACATGATGTTTGGTCCTCATTTTCACACACGAAAACATAATAACTTTCTCTGATTTTGCTTTGTTTCTCTGCCAAGATTCAACGTGATTTCTTAGTCTTATCCCAATATTGATATCAGGAACCAGACAGTAAAGGGTCGAAATACTTTATTGAGAAAGTGTTCACACGATTATAAGAAATATCCAAGATTATCATCGCAAACCCTTAATCCCCAAAGGAACTTGGGGCAAAGTTCAATATATTTGCAGACATTTGACCTTAAAACAAAGTTAAATTTTTTTTTAAAATGTCACAATGATTTATCAAAGTCAAAATTGACACCTCATCATAGTCACAAAAACACCATAGAGGAAACTAATTTACACCAAAATATACAACAACATTAACGTAAAGCGAGAAACAAATTCATCAGATATCAAATTTACCGTTAGGTTTGAATAAATTAGCTTACCGTGAAACCTTGTGAGCCAGTAATTCAGACCAGCAATTTATTTTCCAATAGTAATGATAAACAATGTAGCATAAAGCCCTAATTAGGCGAAATTAGGGCAAAACGAAAAAAGAGAAATGAAAATTTAGAATTGACAATCAAAATCCAGGCAGCAAAATATGTTGATTTGTGTAACAGAGTTTTCAACCTCTGTCCGGTGAATGAGTTGTAAATTTACTAGAAATTAGAAAATAAATTACTCTGTATGAGTTCATTAACTCGTGATATGTACTGTTTGAAGGAGGTATTGTGCTGACTTAATAAAAGAAACGCTAATAAAGCTTGAAACTTTGTTGATAAAAACGAGTTAGTAAATTAAAGAGAATAGGGAAGTGATATATTATTCATATGACCATAGTACATATATAGAGTACATCGGAGTGCTCTTCAAGCAATAGTAAACTAGTAGGACTCTTACTCATCTAATCTATAGCTAATAGATATGGACAACCATATTTATCCACAACACTCCCCTTTGGATGTCCATTACATTAAGAGTTATGCCTCGTTAAAACCTTACTAGGTAAAACCCAATGGGACAAAATCCTAGTGAAGGAAAAAGAGTACATAATCTTTTAATACGCGTGGGGATGCTGCCTCGTTAAAAACCTTGTTAGGAAAACCCTGTGGGATAAAACCATAACTAAGGGAAAAAGAGTGCAGCGCGTATTTCCTCCCCCTGATGAGTGCATCAGGTGAGTTCATCGAGTCGACGCAACCCAATGTCACGAACAAGCTTCTGAAATGTTGAATTAGGAAGTGCCTTGGTAAACAGATATGCTAGATTCTCGTTTGAACGAACTTGTTGTATCTTGATATCTCCACATTTCTGTAAGTCATGAGTGAAGAAGAACTTTGGCGCAATATGCTTGGTTCGATCACCCTTGATGTATCCTTCTTTAAGTTGAGCAATGCATGCTGTATTGTCTTCATATAATATTGTAGGTGCCTCATTTCCAGACACCACATGAATCACGGATTTGATGTATCACATTTCGTAACCAAACGCACTCTCAACTTGCTTCATGAATTGCTAGAATCTCCGCATGATTTGATAAAGTGGCTGTGATTGTTTGCTTCACTGAACGCCAAGAAATTGCAGTACCTCCACTTGTGAAAACATAACCAGTTTGAAATCGACCAGTATGGGGGTCGGACATGTATCTTGCATCTGCAAAACCAACTAAACTAGTTTTGCATTGGTTAGTAAAATATAAACCCATATTTTTTGTACCTTAAAGGTAGCGAAATATCTGCTTTATTCCACTCCAATGTCTCCTTGTAGGACACGAGCTGTATCTCGCTAATAGATTTAAAGAAAATGATATATCAGGTCGTGTATGACCAGCGAGAAACATTAATGCTCCAATTGCACTTAAGTAAGGTATCTCTAGACTAAGAATTTCTTCATCATCCTTCGGAGGTCGAAAGAGGTCCTTTTCAATATCTAGTGACCTTACCACCATTGGAGTGCTTAGTGGATGTGATTTGTCCATATAAAATCTTTTCAACACTTTTCCTATGTAAGTTTCTTGGTGCGCAAGGATTCTATCCTTAAGATGTTCAATTTGTAACCCAAGACAAAATTTTATTTTTCCAAGGTCTTTCATCTCAAATCCACTTTTTAAGTACTCAACTGCTTTAGGAAGCTCTCTAGGAGTTCCTATGATGTTCAAATCATCCTCATAGACAGCAATTATAACATACTCAGATCCATATCTTTTAGTAAAGATGCATGGGCAAATAGGATCATTTTTATATCCTTCATTCAATAGATACTCACTAAGACGATTGTACCACATACGTCCGGATTGCTTTAGTCCATATAAAGATTTGTTTAATTTGATCGAATAATGTTCTCGAGAACTTCCTTTACATGACTCAGGTAGATTAAACCCTTCAGGCAGTTTCATGTAAATTTCTGTATCAAGTGAGCCATACAAATAGGCAATCACGACATCCATTAGATTCAAATCAATTCCTTCTTGTACTACCAGACTAATAAGATATCGAAAAGTTGTTGCATCCACCACTGGAGAATATGTCTCCTCATAATCAATTCCAGATCTTTGTGAGAACCCTTGTGCAACCAATCGAGCTTTATATCTTACAATTTCATATTTCTCATTTCTCTTTCGCACAAAGACCCACCTATACCCCACGGGTTTTACACCTTTAGGTATATAAACTACCGGTCCAAAAACTTCTCGTTTTGCAAAAGAATTCAATTCTGCCTCAATTGTGTCTTTCCATTTTGGCCAATCATTTCTTTGTCTGCATTCCTTAACAGATCTTGGTTCTTGATCCTCATCATTTTCCATTACTTTTAGCGCTACATTATATGCAAATGTATCATCAACGTCGATTGCATTTCGATTCCATATTTTTCTAGACATAGTATAATTTATTGAGATCTCTTTATTTTCAGGTACCTGAGGTTCTTCTTGAACCATCATGTCTAAAGCCTCTTCAAGAGGGCCTTCTGGCGTATCTTTTGCCTCGATTTGACCATCTTGATTAGTTGCTCCTTTTTTCTTTCGTGGGAACTTTATCTTTGGAACCGATCGGTCTACCACGCTTCATACGTGCATTAGACTCATTACCCATGTGATGTCCATCCAAGACATTAATTCTAATCGGAGCATTAACAGCCGGTATATGTGAGTTAGTCACTTTCTTTGGGTCAGTGAATGCGTCTGGTAACTGATTTGCTAATCCTTGTAAATGAATTATCTTTTGAACTTCTAAGTCACATTGTTTAGTTCGAGGATCAAGATGAGATAATGATAATTCTTTCCAACTTATTTCACTTACCAGCTGTTTATCCTCTCCCCCTAATGTCGGGAATAATGTCTCATCAAAATGGCAATCAGCAAACCTAGCTATATATAAATCCCCCGTTGATGGTTCCAAGTATTTGATAATAGATGATGATTCATACCCAACGTATATTCCCAACCTTTTCTGAGGTCCCATCTTTGTTCGTTGTGGTGGAGCAATTGGGGACATATACCGCACAACCAAAGATTCGTAGATAGGAAATATTTGGTTCCTGACCAAAAACCAATTGTATCGGGGAGGAAGTGTGATAACTTGTTGGCCTGATGCGTATTAGTGTTGCTGCATGTAGAATTGCATGGCCCAAAGTAGAAAGTTTTGTTTTCATTATCATTGGTCTCGCAATAATTTGAAGTAGCTTGATAAAAGATTCAGCAAGCCCATTTTGTGTATGAACATGGGCGACCGGATGTTCAACACTTATCCCAATCGACATACAATAGTCGTTGAATGTTTGGGACGTAAACTCACCAACATTGTCTAGACGAATTGTCTTAATAGGATAATCTGGAAAATGTGCTCTTAATCTTATTAGTTGGGCAAGTAATTGCGCAAACGCCAGATTGCGACTTGACAATAAGCACACATGTGACCATCTAGTAGATGCATCAATTAAAACCATAAAATACCTAAATAGTCCACAAGAAGGATGCATAGGTCCACATATATCTCCTTGTATCATTTCCAGAAAATTAAGGGATTTATTCCTTATCTTTGCAGGTGATGGGCGAGTAATTAACTTTCCTTGCGAGCAAGCAACCCATGTTATATTTTTAGATTCAAGAACTCTTTGATTCTTTAAAATATGCCCACATGATTGTTCAATAATTCTCCGCATCATCGTAGAACCGGGATGGCCTAACCGGTCATGCCATAGGATAAAGTTATCTTGGTCCATAAACTTATGATTATTGTCTGGATTTGATTCAATTGCATTAATAATAGTGTAATATAAACCGGAGGAAAATGTAGATAATTTCTCAAACACATGCTTTTTACCCGAAATGGTATTTGTAATAAGAAGAAGTTCATCATGGTTTTCATTTGTAGTCTCAATATGATATCATTTTTACGAATATCTTTGAAACTTAATAAATTTCGTTTAGACTTGGGGGAAAATAATGCATTATCAATTTTAAATTGTGTTCCTCCCGGTAATACTATATCAGCCCTTCCCAAGCCTTCTATTAATTTTGCACTACCAGATTGTGCTAGCATTTGCTTCTTGTATAATGAAATTAGAGAAATATTTTCTCTTCTTTAGAATTGTATGTGTAGTAGCACTATCCAATTAATACATATCTTCATCCTCATTAGCCAATTCATCACTATAATTCATATTGCTTCAAAAGAAAAGTATATTGCTACAAATTAAAAGTATAAATAACTAAATAATTAAAACCAAAAAATACTTCATTCAAAAATAAGTTCAAAACCAATCAAAGTAACTAAAATCAAAAGGCATGACATGCAACAAAGTTCAAAATAAGCTAAAGCTAACAAATAAATGCATGGCACATAAAATAATTAAAATAATTTTAATGATCAGTCATTCGTAAGAAAGTTCCCGGCCTCCAAATGAGTCGCTTCCATATGTTCTTGACTTCCACGGGGACTATTAATTTTGTCATCCTCAATAGTGTAATTTGCTTCTACCCCTTTCCCTTTGTTCTTTTGGGATTGCTGGTAGAGCTCAACAAGATGCTTGGCGGTACGATAAGCACGTACCCAATGATCTTCACTTCCACAACGATGACATGCATTAGACACACCACCTTTAGCTTTTCCACCTCTTTCATACTTATTGTTATTTCCCCTTTGGTTATATGTGTTCTTAAATTGAACACCGTGATAAACTCCCTGATTACGTCCTTGACCACGGCTTCCTCCGCGGCCACGACCATAACCACGACCACGTCCACGACCACGGCCACGGTCACCGCCATGACCGCGAGTGTTACTTTGGTCATTGTATGTTGCCACATTCGCTTTCGAGATGGGAGCGGTACCAGTTGGACGTGTCTCATGATTTTTCATGAGGAGCTCGTTATTTTGCTCAGCTACTAGCAAAACTGAAATCAAATCACAATACCTCTTAAAACCTCTTTCACGATATTGTTGTTGCAACAGAATGTTGGATGCATGAAAAGTGAAAAATGTTTTCTCTAACATATTCGCATCAGTAATTTTCTCCCCACATAATGTCAACTGTGAGATGATTCGAAACGTAGCCGAGTTGTAATCATTCACGGACTTGAAATCTTGCAATCTCAAGTGATGCCAATCATAACGAGCGCGTGGCAAAATCACACCTTTGGTGGTCATACCGATCTTTCAAATTTGTCCACAGAATAAGTGGATCTTTGACAGTGAGGTATTCAGTTTTCAGAGTTTCATGTAGGTGGTGTCGTAAGAAGATCATTGCTTTTGCCTTTTCTCGAGGAGTAGTTTGGTTTCCAACTTTAATCGTATTACCTAAACCATTAGCATCCAAGTGCATTTCAGCATCCAGTATTCAAGACAAATAGTTTTTTCCCGAAATGTCCAATGCCAAGAACTCAAGTTTTGAAAGGTTTGTCATGATGAACTATATTATAAATCAAATCATACAAAGATTAAGTTTATGTAGACAAATAAGTTTTGAAACGCTCACAAATTAACAGTAACAAATGCAATTAGTTTCAGATTCAAGTACGCATAAGAACAAAGTAAATATTAAGAGCTATAGTAACGTATTAAGAAACTATAATAGTAAGACTTACATGTTGAGATATGCTAAGAATCAATTAATCAGTTCTACTCTGTCATTCATTATTTTTTATTATTTTTTATTCCTAAAACTACTCAAAAGCACAATGGTGTAATAACTAACAGGAACAAAAAGAAAAAAAATCTATGTGTTCAGTTTAAATCAATCAAACTACCAAAACATAAATTTAATACTATCATTAAAGTACGAATTACTATAAAGAATGATATGATATATAATTATTTATGATATTATATTATAACGTAAAGTGACACATAGGCAAATAGCATATAATATAAATAATTTATCAGATATCAGATAATCACATAGGCAAAGTGTTACGGTAAATTATGATCACATAAGTAGGTCAAAATTTATAATTTATCAAGATGATGTGTTGAACTCGGGAGCTAAGTCAATTTATTTATTTATTTTATTTTTTTATTATTATATATATATATATATATATATATATATATATATTAATTTCCTACTGACATATATATTGTTAATATTGTTGTCAAACTCTCAACTAATAACAATATTTGAACATAATTCACAAATCATAATGATTCTTAATTAATTGTTTATATGTAAAATTTACATTACTCTATTTAGTATAAAATTAATCAAATATACGGAAAACAACTGTCAAGATTTTATATTAATTACCATTCAGACGTGAAAGCATAGAGGATATAAATAAAATATAAAACTGTTATAATTTATATTGCTATCACATAATCATAGATCAATGATAATCTATCTATTAATAACAGTCAAATATAGGCCTTAATATTAATATTGTACAAGGATCAAATAAATCATACACAATTAAAGATGTTTAATTCTTCATATGTATGTGTCAATTCCATGTGAATTTTATGTTTCTAATAAGTGACACGTATGGGACACTTATACGATTCGTGGTACACATGTATCATTATATATATTAACTATATTAACTAAATAAACAATAAAACATATATAGGTTTGATCAAAATCATACAAGTTCAATATCGATAACTATTGATTACATAATATAAGTCTAATAATCGTATTAATTAATCTCGGGTACCATAAAATTATATTACCGACAAATTAATCACATGGTGTTTTGTTTTTTTTTCTATTATTATTTTTTTATTTTAATCAAAGATGGTTTTAATACCATGAAATTATCAAATAAAATAAGCAATGCATCGTTAAATATATGGCCTACATATGATTTCAGATTCTTTTATTTTCATTGAACATGTATCAAGACATATAATATGCATGCAGATCATAACTCATATATCTTATATAATATAACATGCTATTCAAAACAAAATATAAAAGAAAGCATATTGAGTGAACGGAAAAAAAAATTAGTGCCATACCTCAAAGAAAAAGAACTGCCGAAGCTATACCCTAAACTCAAAGGAGAGACTCGTGCTGATAACGTGTTGTAAATTAAAGAGAATAAGGATGAGATATATTATTCATATGAAACCATAGTATATATATAGAGTACATCGAAGTGCTCTCCAAGCAATAGTAAGCTAGTAGGACTCTAACTCATCTAATCTATAGCTAATAGATATGGACAACCATATTTATCCACAACATTAAGAAATATAGTACATAAAAAAGATTTTAAAAAAAGTAATAAAGTTTGAGACTTTATTGCTAGGTAACTATTGTGTGTTCGGCGTACACACATTTGAAGAATTTTATTAATAAATAGGATCTGTTGTAAACCTGTGCCCCCGTCGTTGCCAACATGGCAAAATGAACCCTTTCAAATTTCAGACTTAAACACAAGTACGATTTGATTAAAAATAAAAAATTATAAAAAGAATAATAATTAGTAAGTCAAAAATGATTGGGAGAGCTAAACTTATAAACCTAAATATAAGCTTAAAAATGTGATTGGTACATGTAAAAAATTGATTGGATAAAATTAAAAGTGAGAAAAAAATCAACCAATAAAAAAATTAGGTCCAGTTTAGATCTATATAAATAGACTTATGTAGCATTACTCTAAAAGAAGGGTTGAAATGTTAAAGTGCTAGTCTGTTCCTAAAAAGATTTAAATTTTTATTTGGAAGCTTCAAAATGGTAGAATTCTGGTTCGCGAAGTTCTTGGCAAAATGGGGGTTGACCTTCATAGCTCTCTATGCCCGTGTAGTATGGAGGTAGTTGAGTCCTTGGATTATTGTTTTTTATATTGTGCGGGGGTTAAGGTTCTTTGCTGATTTTAGAAGCATTGAAGATATAGTGAGCCATAAAGGAAATAGGTCGTTTTTGCCTTGTCAAAAATTAGTTTGGAGGAGTGTTATTTGGTACTTTATACTTGATTTTAATTTATCGTAATGACAAGGTTTTCAAATCGGCAGCTGATACGATTTCAGATATATTTAAGGAGGTGCAAGTAAAGTTTTTTGGGTGATTTGCAGCTAAAGAGAAGTCATCGAAGATCAAGTGGAGTCAATGGAAGAATATAGCAAGTGGTTTTAATTAATTATTTTGTTTGGGTTCCGTTTTTTCTGGTTGTATCTTTTTTGTCACACCCTGTCTAAAGCGGAAACAACGAGGTGCGACGAACGACTAGATCATAACACATCGATACAATAAGAGAATCACTAAATGAAACCAAACAACGTGTTATGACGTCGCCCGACACAATTGGTGACTTATGCCATGAACTTTCACTTCCACGGCATACATAGTCATATATTAAATACTCTTTTTACAAAATCCAAATAGTCTAGACAAAACGCCTTCCTAAACAAATAACATAATAAGATAGATAAGAGTTTCGTGTAAGACAGGTCTCAAATGCAACGTAACGGTCTCGCTAAGCCCTCCTAGTCTCAACTCTCGAATTGTTAGTATTTCCTGAAAAGAGATGCTCAAAAAGGTGAACACAAAGGTTGGTGAATTTCGCAGGTTTAGTTTGGACTTTTGTGTAGTACGTATGATATTAGTAGGAAAAATGAAATGAAATGGTACACATAAGTAAAATTAATGTTGTAAGAGTCTCATAACAGTTGTTGTGACACCCGACATTTTAGGTTAATTGTTAAACCTAGCTGGAAACCCTAATTGTTGGGTCACAAGGTTCTCAAAACTTAGATACAGATTAAATAACAGTTATCTCAACGTGTTAGTTTATATCCAAGTTTTATATCAAACAAGTTTAAATTAATCTAGGCGGAAAACAAGATTAATTTTAACACAGAGTTTATTATGAATCAAAGTATTATTCACAATAAAGTGTTTGTCTCACAAAGATGACAAGGTATTCAAACCCACACAGATGGTTTGAATACGATCCAAGTAGTATACAAAGATACAGTTATCACTACAAACTTCACAGTAAGTGTGGTAATGCTTTAGCCTAAGCTCAAAGGTCTAGTATACTAATTCTCTTGAATTTCTTGGATGATAGCAGTGCGTTTTGGACTGCTATTTATAGAGTTCGATGTAACTCTATATTATCCAGCTTACATAGTTGTCCAAGGGATAACAGATGCATCTTGGGCAACTTTGCACGCCTTCCTTTTTACTTTTCTTGGAAATAGAAAAAGCAAAAAGGTAAAAGGTTTCTTTGCTGAGAAGAGAACCTTTATATGATGTTTGACCTTTCTCAAACATCTTATCAGTTGTATCTAGCCTAAGGAAAGAAGAATATCTCCTGTACATTTGTACTTTCATTCTTCAATCTGTGCTCTTCAGTCTGTGCTCATCAGTCTGTGATCTTCAGTCTGTGAACTTCAGTCTGTGAAGCCTTCTAAATTCAATCTTCATTCTTCAGATGATGAATTCATAAGTCTTCAGAAAGAGCATGGCTTTCAGTCTGTGAGGATCTTCAGTCTGTGCAGCACAGACTCAGAAGCAATTCTTCAGTCTGTGTAGCACAGACTCAGAAACACAGACTCAGGAATTTCACTAAGTTTCCTGAATACAACTGAGTTAGATTTTGACTCTTCAGATTTATAACTTAGGTTTGATCATTGTTTTTCCCAACAATCTCCCCCTATCTGATGATGTCAAAATCTATTTACAAAAGATAATAGAGAAATAATAAATACTAAGGTGAATCATAACATATGGATCAAGACTTATATATATAAAGTCAGAATCACAGTTAGTTCACAAAAATATTACAATTATTACATAAGATTGTTAATCAAAAATCTAACAATCTTCAATCCTTTCTCTGAGCCCTGATCTCTTTCATCTTTTCCACTTTCCTCTTCAACAGTTCTTCCATTTCCTTATCAGATTTGTCTTCAAATTCTTGATACTCTAGGATGATCTTCTTGCAGATATCTTCAAGTCCAGTCATCATCCTGAGTTGGGAAAGGTTGTTGAATAACCAGCTGATCAGTCTTCTTCTGAATGGTCTGGCTTGAGAATGTTTGCATTCCTTCAGCAGGGCAATGCAGTACAGCAGAGACTCTCCATATAACCTATTCTGATCCTGGAAGCACTCTATCCCGTTGATATCTCTATAGCACAGACCTTCAATGCTGTCAGTCTGTACATATGATCTATCAATGAAAATGATACCTTTGGGTAGAGGATGCTCCCTTCTCTGCTCATTCTCTGTGGATAACCCAGCTGACTTCTTCTTGATTACAAAGTTGTTTGCTATGCAAAACAACTTGTATTCTTCTTCTGAGATGAGCCCAAGACTGAGAACTAGCTCAATCAGGTAAGATAGCTCATCCAGAACTTCTTTCTTCAGATCCTTGTCAGCTGCACTCTTCAAAAGATTGGCAATGGATTGCCATTCCTTAAGCCCTAGAGTGTACAGTTCATCCACCCATACCATCTTCTTGCTCTTGGTCAAAGTCAGCTCCAGCTTTAATTTCTGTCCAATCTTGTTCAGATGACATTCTCTGATCTTCTGCTTGAGCTTTGACTTTTGGAAAGTGGCTTGTAGCTTTGGTTTCAGGCTCTCTATCTTCTGTAATCTTATTGACAGCTCTTCATCTTCTTTGATCTGTTGCTCAACTTGACTCATTCTGATCTGAGTCTGTGAACAACTTTCATCTTCTAACTCTTTGGAGAGCATGTCAACAAATCTTGCTTCCTTCAGCTTCTGCTCTTCAATTGATAATACATTTAAGTATTCGGATAAGGTCATACCTTGAGCAGTAGCTTCTTGTTGCAAGAGCTCATCCTGTAGATTTGACAGTTCAGGATTTCTTGTTCCAGCAGCATGATCATCCACCATCTTCTTGATCTTGCTTAATCTTTCCTGCTTGGATGAGGCAATCTCCTTGCCCTTACCCTTATCCATTACTTCTTCCATGGTAGAGCTTGACCCAGGATAAGTGCTTATCAGATGAGCACTTCTCCATTGCATTCTGTCTTCAATCTCACTTCTACCTGGAGGCAGTGTTCTGGTTGATGTGGTTGGTCTAGCAGGATAGGCTTCAGCTTGAATGGCTTCAGTACTGATAATTAGAACATCAGTGCTTGCTGCTGGTTGCTCTGAGCTCTGAGTCTGTGATTGATGCTGTGTCTCAGTTTGTGCAGGTTCAGAAGGCACAGACTGAGACTCTCCAGTCTTGACTTTTGAGGCTCCTTCACCTACACCTCCAAAAGTAGCATCATCTTCATCATCATCTGATCTTCTGAAAACTTCAGACTCAGAACTGCAGTCAGGATTGATGGCATCATCATCATCACCGTCATTGTCCTGTTCTTCTGCCAGCTTTAAGAACTGGTCCCAGGTTTTGATCCCCTTCATTTTTGGTTGGGAATCAAAGATATCCCTTTCAGGAATCCTCCTGGCCATTCTTTTCATTTTCCTGGCTTTCTTGATTAACAGAGGTTGAACATCTTCTTCTTCTTCTTCCCTTGGTCTTTTCAACTCCAACTGACCTTGGGTTGAGATAGTTGCAATTGGGTCTATGTGTAAGACAATGGATGACTCCCCCTGAGTCTGTGCAACCATCTCAGCATGTTCACCTAACTGCAATCTCTCTTGCTCCCCCTCAGTCTGTGCACTCATATCTTCAGTCTGTGGCACAGACTGAGCTTCAGTCTGAGACTTCACCCTAGCACCTTCGGGTCCATTATCTCCATCATCTCCCTCACTGCTATCTCCCCCTAAATCTAAGGATTTATTATTTAAATCTTTATCTTTTGAGGTTTTAGCTTCTGCAGACCCATGCTTCATCTTCTCCCCCTTTTTGACATCATCTACCAAGTTTGAGAGGGTGGTATGCATTTCATCTAACCTATTGGATACCTTTTCCTCCAGCATATCCACTTTATCCACCATAGTAGAGACTAGATGCTTCATCTTCTCTAGCTCTTTCTTATTATTATTGAACTCAGTCTGTACCCATTCAGACAACCTGTTGATGGCAGAAAGCACATCATTAAGTGTACTAGAAGGGACAGACTGGGTCTGGTTGGAGGGGTTAGAATTGGGTGATGGTATGTGTTCCTCACTTGACTCATGTTGAAACTGAGCAAGATCACTGGAATCTTTTGGTGTTGCACTCTTTGCCTCACTCTGTGTCCTGTGCATGGAAAAGCGATCATAGGCATTGAGTGGTGTAGTTGTTCCCTCAGATCTAATCCGGTGATAGGATAAGATATCACGGGGAAATGATTGTGTTGCACCTGTTGCCTCAAACAGTTCCTGGTGTAATGGAGCAGTATCACTGGCAACTGATGTTGAAGTTTGTATGCCCTCACTAACCATCTGGTGATAAGATGGTAGATCATGGAGCAAAGAAGAGGAGATCTGTACCTCAGTCTGTGACATGACTGGGGCATTGGCAATATGTGCAAAGGGGTGTAAGAAAAGACTCACTGGAGTGTGAACTAGTGCAGGACTAGTGGTCAATATGGGTCCAGCCATTGTGAGTGGGGTAAAGAGGGGGTTGGTAGTGCTCAGGATTGGAGCATCTTCTTTAATGCTTACTACAGGGGTCAGTGTAGCAGCAGCAATGTGGGTATCCAAGCTGACTAAACTAGGTGTAGGTTGGGTCAGTTGGGTAGCCATTGGCACCACAGACTCTAGCAGAGCTGTAATGGAATGGTCTACAGCACTGGAAGGTGTTCTGTTGACATCCAGTTCCATGGATGATGATTCCATTTGTGCTATACTTTTGGGGGTTGAGTCTGGTGATTCCTCCAGAGTGAGTGGTGACTCATCTGGGTTGGTTTGTTTGGGACTCTCTTTTGTGGGTGAGGATGGGCTAGGATAAGAAGGTTGATCTATATCCATGTCCTCAGATGAAGAAGAAGTACTACCTGCATCTTCTGTTGAAGATGGAACAGACTCAGGAATGTTTGAGTCTGACTCCAAGTGCACAGACTGAGTTGAGTCTGTATCCCCGGAGTCTGTGTGCTCTGCTTCAGCCACACGATCTTCAACAGCCTGGGTCTTATTACCCATACTATCACTTGAATCATCACCCTCCATGGATGCAGAAGCAACATATGGGTGATCAATCCAGTGCTGCATAGCAGCAGTGATAGGTGCTCCAGAAAGTGGAACCGGATGGTTAAACACTTTATATGTGAGCATGGGAACAGGTATATCTGCCACTTTATTAGTAAAGGACATATATACAGACCCAGTTAACCTGGATTGGATGCACAGGGAGAGTAGCCTTATAAAAGGTACATTAAAAATTCTGTTTGACTCATTCACCAGTTTTAAAATTTCTTGAAAATACAACTCTGCAAAGTTGATGTTTAAACCAGTGATGAATGAGCTCAACAGCTGAGTTTCAAACTCATTTAGCTCCCCTGTGCTACCAGATTTACCTCCTAGACTCCTAATGATGCCAGAAATTAAAAATTTCCATTTGGGGGTGAATCCTGACATCAAAATTGTGCCTTTTTCTTTGGTATATCCAACCAAAGTAAGAGAAGCCCTTGCTGCTTCTTTGGTTGGAATAGGTTCAAAATTATTTCCCAAAGGCAGGTCTAAGACATTCCTAATTAACTCCTGATCAATGGTAACTGCCCGTTTACCATGATCAATAGTACCAGTAATTGCAGTATTGGTACTATTTGAGGAGCAAGTATACCACCATTCCATTAAAAAATGTGGGTATATTTGAGGAACTGTGTTAAAGAATGCTCCCCTTAATGGATGAGCAGACATAAAAGCAGTTAGTTCCTCAAACCCTTTATTCTTTTTCGAATCAGGGATGGAAATGGTAGCTACTTGATTGTTGATACAGAGTTTTACCTGTTTCCCTTGTTTGAAGGGTTTAGCCGCAGCGATGTTGGCAGGTGCCGTGTAAACCCATTGATCAGCCATTGAAGAAATTTTAGAAATTGATTTTGAAAATGGTTGAGCAATTTAGGGTTTATAGACTCTGTTTGTTTTTGATGTGCAAGTACGAATGAAGAAGAAAGGGGGAAAACATAAATGGGTATTTGTAGAAATTAAATTTCCGTTAAATGGGACCCACTTGGACGGTTTATCCCTGTTTCTGCAACAGTAGCGCTGAGGCACATGCACTTTTTGTATTGAGCAGATAAATAGACAACAAGCGCCAAAACTTTTAATGATTATTACCATAAAGATGGTTAAAGCATTAAATGCAAGGATATTGTTGTTTATTTATGTAAAAAAAATAGAATAAATAAATAAATATATTAAAATTAAAAAACATTTAGTCTGAGTGTATAAAATCAGTCTGTGCAATGAGTCTGGGTAACGTCACACAGACTGAGCCATATAGCAGACAGACTAAGAGAAAATAACAGAATTTAAAAAAAAAAAAAAAACTTTTGTGCCAGCAGTGGTAACAGATTGATATTGCTAACAGTACTAAGTTGTGAAAGCAGTACTAAAATTAACTAACAGTAGTAACTTTCGAAGGCAGTACTAAAGTTAACTAACAGTGGTAACTTGCCAAAGCTGTACTAAAATCAACTAACAGTGGTAACTGCGAAAGCAGTACTAAAGTTAACTAACAGTGGTAACTTGCCAAAGCAGTACTAAAATCAACTAACAGTGGTAACTGCTGTGAGCAGTACTAATGTTAACTAACAGTAGTAACTTGCTACATTAACAGTGTTAATTGTACCAATCTTTACCAGCAGTGCTAAAATACGAATTCATGGGGGCAGTGTTAAAAAGTCTTATCAGTATTAACCAGCAGTACTAAAAGTAACTAGCAGTATTAATACTAATAGTACTAAAATACTAACCTTATGAATTAATAAAGCACAAAAAAAAAGAGGGTCTAGTCTGAATGAATATGGTCAGTCTATGTAGCTAATCTGGAAGAAGTTACACAGACTGAAACATATAATCAGTCAGACTGAGAGAAAATAACAGAATGTATAAAATCTTTTTGGTATTTTCTTAGAAAGTATGTACAAAAACATCTCTTTGTCTGTGCTTTTTGATTGTATGTAGCTGAGAATACAGTTATACAGATTGAAAAGCAGACACAGACTGAGAATTGAATCATACAGATTCAAGGTTTTACTAGGGGTTGAGCATTCCTAGTTGACCAAGCAGATACAAAAATCTATCTTCATTTAAAGGTTTAGTAAAGATATCTGCTAATTGGTCATTTGTGGGCACATATTTGAGAATCACTTTACCTTTCTCAGCACAATCTCTGATAAAGTGATGTCTGATCTCAATATGCTTTGTCCTGGAGTGAAACACAGGATTCTCAGTGATGGCAATGGCACTTTGGTTATCACACATGATTGGAGTTTTTGTAAACACCAAATCATAGTCTGCTAGTTGATGTTGCATCCATAGCAATTGAGCACAGCAACTACCAGCAGCCACATATTCTGCTTCTGCAGTGGATGTAGCAACAGAATTCTGTTTCTTGCTTGACCAACTGACTAGTTTGCCACCTAGCAGTTGACATCCACCAGAAGTGCTTTTCCTGTCTAATTTACAACCTGCATAATCTGCATCTGTATATCCAATTAGATCAAAACCAGAGTCTTTGGGATACCAAAGACCCAGGTTGGGAGTACCTTTTAGGTACCTAAAAATCCTTTTTACAGCTTTTAGATGCGATTCTTTAGGTTCAGATTGATATCTAGCACACAAACATGTTGAGAACATGATATCTGGTCTACTTGCAGTGAGGTATAGTAGAGATCCTATCATACCTCTATAAGTGGTTTGACAGACTGACTTGCCAGACTGATCCTTATCCAACTTATCTGCAGTGCTCATTGGTGTTTTCATAATTGAACAGTCCTTTAAAGAATATTTAGTAAGTAGGTCATTGACATATTTACCTTGGTTGATGAAGATACCATCAGGTTTCTGATGTACTTGTAGACCAAGAAAGTATGTTAATTCACCCATCATACTCATTTGATACTGTTTTGACATTAAGTTTGAAAACCATTTACACAATTTTTCATCAGTAGACCCAAATATAATATCATCAACATAGATTTGGACTAGTATGACATCTACCTTGTTCCTTTTGAAGAACAAAGTTTTATCAATTGATCCTCTAGTAAAGTCATTACTAAGAAGATAGGATGATAAGGTGTCATACCAAGCTCTTGGAGCTTGTTTTAGCCCATATAGTGCTTTCTGCAATTTATAGACGTGATTTGGAAAAGTGGAACTTACAAAACCTGGAGGTTGTTTCACATAGACTTCCTCCTGTAAGTTGCCATTCAGAAATGCACTCTTGACATCCATTTGATAGACTTTAAAGTCCTTGAATGCAGCATATGCCAAGAATAACCTTATTGCTTCAATTCTGGCTACAGGGGCAAATGTTTCATCATAATCAATGCCTTCTTCCTGCTTGTAGCCTTGAGCAACTAGCCTTGCCTTGTTTCTGATTATCACTCCATCCTTGTCCATTTTGATTCTGTAAACCCATTTTGTTCCAATAATGGTTTTCCCTTTTGGAGCAGGAACTAGGGTCCAAACATTGTTTCTGTCAAATTCTGTTAACTCTTCCTGCATTGCTTCAACCCAATCATCATCTTTCAGTGCTTCTTCAGCTTTCTTTGGTTCAATGATTGACAGGAAGTTTGTGTAGAAACAGAAGTTTGCAGTAGATAAGTTTGACACTTTAGCTCGTGTTTGTACACCAGAAACATAATCTCCAATTATTTCTGTAATTGGATGATACTTGTGTTCTTTGACTCCTAGAAGTGATTCATCATTGCATGATAAATCATTCTCATTTGGTGGAAGAATAGCAGGACTGAGTTCTGCATCATCTTCTACACAGGGTAAGTCTGAGTCTGTAGAGTTCACAAACTGAAAACTACCAGACTGAACACATGTATCAGAAGAATTTGAATCTCTGGACATAGATTCATCTTCTGTTGATGAAGGTATTGTCATAGAATGAGCAGGTTGATCATCTTCATTATCACTTTCAGAGTCCTGTTGTTGGTTAACAACAACTGGGATTTGAGATTTAGATCCCACAACAGATAAATCTTCTAACAAATGAACATCAGACTGAGAAACATGTTCATCATTAGCAGAGGAAGCATCAAAGGTGACATTGATGGTTTCTTCAATTTTATTCCTTCTGTTGTTGTAGACTCTGTAGGCCTTTGAGATAGATGAATAGCCAACAAAAATTCCTTCATCAGATTTAGGTTCCATCTTAGCTAATTGATCTCTTTGATTGAGAATATAGCATTTACTACCAAAGGTCTGGAAGTAATGGATGGTTGGAACCTTCTTATGATACAGCTCATATGCAGTTTTGCCATGCCTTTTGACCAAAATAGATCTATTTTGGGTATAACAGGCAGTGTTAACTGCTTCTGCCCAAAAATAAACCTTCATTTGACCATGGCATAACATGGTTCTTGCAGCTTCTATGAGTGTACGATTTCTTCTCTCAGCAACACCATTTTGTTGAGGAGTTCTGACAGAGGCAAAGTTTTGAATAATGCCTTTGTCAGTACAGAATTCAATGAGAGTAGAATTCTTAAATTCTGTACCATGGTCACTCCTGAGTTGCTTGACAGGTGCATCTTTCTGCAATTCTTCTCTCTTGATTAGATTAATAATCTCTTCAGGAGCATCACTTTTAGCTTTAAGAAAGATGACCCAAGTATACCTTGTGTATTCATCCACAACCACAAGTGTATACTTCTTTCCACCCAAACTGCTAATGTTCATGGGTCCAAACAGATCCATATGGAGCATATGCAGTGGTTGTTCAATTGTAGCTAACAATTTGGATGGAAAATGGTTCTTGGTCTGTTTCCCTAGTGTACATGCAGGACAAAGTTTGTCTTTTACAAATGTAACATCAGGCAGACCTCTAACCAGTTTCTTCTTTGACAGGAGGTTAATATTTTTGAAGTTCAGGTGGGATAACCTCCTATGCCATAGCCAGGTTAGTTCTGGCACAGACTGAGTATAGAGACAGGTCTCTACATTGTTGTCTGCAGAAGAAAGATCCAAGAGATAGATATCTCTTTCTCTTTTGGCAACTAATATAGGTTTGCCTTTGGAATTATAGATAACAGCAGCCTTCTTTCTGATTCTGATTTCACCATCATCATCACAAATCTGGCTAGCACTAAGCAGGTTATGCTTTAATCCCTCAACATAGGCCACCTTTGTTATTCTGATGTTGCCAGCCTTCACCACACCATAACCTTTTATCTTGGCAACAGAGTTGTCACCATATTTGACTGAAGGTCCTTCTTCTTCTACAAACTCTGACAGATTCTTCAAGGAACCTGTCATGTGTCTTGAGCATCCACTGTCTAGGTACCATTTGCTGTTACCCTGCACAGGACAAACAAAATCAATTAGTTACTTTTGGGAACCCATCTTTTGATGGGTTCTTTAGAGTTGGTTGAAGTCAATTCTTTAGCAGTTTTGGTGCTAAGTCTGTGAAGTTGACTTTTAACCTCTCTATTTTTGATTTTGTTGTTTGTAGACGACATTTGTTTGATCAAAGCAGCCTTTGGCTGTTTAAGAATGGACTTTGTGCATTTAATACCTTCATGTCCCAGATTTCCACAGTTGTAACATTTTCTGTTCAACATGATGGTCCTTTTGGATTTTGGGTTATTATTTGCACTAGATCCTCTGTTAAACTCTTGTTTTGACTCAACAAATGTTTTAAAATCTGTGGTTAACTTCATTAAGTTTTCACTAAGCAGCTTAATTTTCTCAGTCTGGTTGTTAAGATTTGACTTTTGAGAGTCAGACTGAGTGTTAACACAAACAGATTTGGAGTTAAGTTTGCCAGACTGAAAATTTATTTTTCCAGACTGACAGTTAGATCTCACAGACTGAGATCTTTTTAACTCCTTTGTTACTGGTTTTATGCCTTTAGATTTATCATTTGACATATTATTGTCTGGACCAGTTACAGACTGAGATGTGGAAGGTTCAAACACATTGTAACCTTTCTGTTTATTCTTGATTCCTTTTACCTCTTTTTGTCTTTTTAAAGATGGTACTGTGGGAATATTAACTTTGCCTTTTATAAATCTTTTCTTTTCAAGTTCTATAGTTTCTAAAGATTCATTAGTGATTATAAGTTCAGGCTGTTCAGATTGAGAAGTTTCACAGACTGAGATTTCTGAGTCTGTGTCTTCAGAGTCTGGCTCTGTCTCATATACTAGTTCTTTAGTAACTATTTTTGGTCTAACAAAAGCATTTGTCAATATAACTTTGTCTCCCACAGTATGACTATAAGTATGAGGTAAAATCTCAGGTACAAATATAGTAGGTTTTGAGTTTATTTCTTAATTTATGTGACTTTTAAGATCAAACTCATCACCTATGACTGCTTGTATCTGAGCTGGAATCTGTTTGGATAAATAGTCCACATTTTTAAGTGATGAAATACACCAAGATTTACAGATCCTTTCATAATGATCAGCTTTGTTTTTATAAGCTTCTTTTTCCAGCTTGATCTTTTTGAGAAGGTCATATTGAGCATCAAGCTCAAGTTTGTACTGTTTATTTTGGTTTATTTCATTCACTTTTGATTGTAGATCTTTTTGAACTTGACTGAGTTTGGTTTTTAAATCTTGTATTTCCTCCAGTCTTTTCAAAAAATCTACATAAATGTGTTCAAACATTTTCTGTTTTTCTGCATCACTATAGTAAAGTTTAAAATGATTTACATTGTAAGCAGATCCTCTGTCCCAATCTGGATGAACACATGCCTTTTCTGCAAATTTGACATCTTTGTCAAACTGGCTCTCTGTGATAGCCATTAAGCACATATCTTCATCATCCTCAGATGATGACGATTCTTCATCTATCCATTGCTCAACAACCAAAGCTTTCTCTAGTTTCTTTGGTTGTTGTTTCTCTCCAATTTTCTTGGAGTTGAAGTACTTTTTCTTGTACTTCTTGGCCTTTTCTTCCCACTTATCAGAATTTGAAGATTCTGCAATCTTCATTCTGCATTCAGAAGAAATATGACCAACTTGCTCACATTTATAGCAAGTAGCTTTCTTAGGATCAAAAGTTGGCCTTCCTTTTGAACCTTTGATTCTTGCCTTTTCTAACCTTTGGGCTAGCAATGCCATTTCAGCTTCTAGAGACTCAGTTTCATCATCTGATTCAGAGTCTGTAAGAGTAAGATGGTAATCTGCTCTAGAGAAAAGTTCTCTATTTTTCCTTGTTGTTGCAACAAGGGCAGCAGATGGATCTTTTGCAATCCTTTTGGCATTTAGATCCTTTCTGGCTTTGGTTTCTTCAAAATTTAGTAGAAGTCCAAACAAGCCAGAGAGATCATATGTCTCCAATTTTTCACTTACAATTAATGAAGTGATAACTTCAGAAAAAGTGTTTGGAATGACATCAACAAATTTTGCACAGATTTCAAACTGTCCCTTGATGATATTATACCTTTCAAGATCATTGATTAAGATCTGAAATCTGGTATGAATATCAGTTAATGACTCTCCTTGACCAGCAGAGAAGTTCTCATAATTTCTTATGAGATTCTTCTTCTTTTGGGATTGTACTAAACTTACACCATCATATTGGTCAGTTAGCATATCCCATATGGCTTTAGCAGTTTTGCAGCCAGATATCTTAGCAAAGATAGGCTCAGTAACTGCATTGCCCAGAATGGATTTGGCCTTAAAATCTAATGCATATAGTTGCCTGTCTAGATCAGTCCAGGTACTTTTGGCAGCCTCAACAAATTTTTCAGGTGTCAAAATAGTGCCATTTGCATCTAAAGTAGCAGGAACTATTCTACCAGGAATAATGGGTCCTTCCTGAATGACTCTAAGCATTTCATCATGAATGCTAGCAAGAAACCATTCAGCTTTCAATTTCCAGTGGGTAAAATTTACACCATTGAAGATTGGAATTCCCTTCCCAGCCATAGCAATAGAGGAAGTCATTTTTCAAAGTAGAAAATGTAGAGAAAAATGGATTTAGATGATTGTTTGATAAACTGGGTTCCTTTGATCGTTAAAGATTAAATCTTTATTTGCTCTGATACCAGTTGTTGGGTCACAAGGTTCCCAAAACTTAGATACAGATTAAATAACAGTTATCTTAACGTGTTAATTTATATCCAAGTTTTATATCAAACAAGTTTAAATTAATCTAGGCGGAAAACAAGATTAATTTTAACACAGAGTTTATTATGAATCAAAGTATTATTCACAATAAAGTGTTTGTCTCACAAAGATGACAAGGTATTCAAACCCACACAGATGGTTTGAATACGATCCAAGTAGTATACAAAGATACAGTTATCACTACAAACTTCACAGTAAGTGTGGTAATGCTTTAGCCTAAGCTCAAAGGTCTAGTATACTAATTCTCTTGAATTTCTTGGATGATAGCAGTGCTTTTTGGACTGCTATTTATAGAGTTGGATGTAACTCTATATTATCCAGCTTACATAGTTGTCCAAGGGATAACATATGCATCTTGGGCAACTTTGCACGCCTTCCTTTTTGCTTTTCTTGGAAATAGAAAAAGCAAAAAGGTAAAAGGTTTCTTTGCTGAGAAGAGAACCTTTATATGATGTTTGACCTTTCTCAAACATCTTATCAGTTGTATCTAGCCTAAGGAAAGAAGAATATCTCCTGTACATTTGTACTTTCATTCTTCAATCTGTGCTCTTCAGTCTGTGCTCATCAGTCTGTGATCTTCAGTCTGTGAACTTCAGTCTGTGAAGCCTTCTGTATTCAATCTTCATTCTTCAGATGATGAATTCATAAGTCTTCAGAAAGAGCATGGCTTTCAGTCTGTGAGGATCTTCAGTCTGTGCAGCACAGACTCAGAAGCAATTCTTCAGTCTGTGTAGCACAGACTCAGAAACACAGACTCAGGAATTTCACTAAGTTTCCTGAATACAACTGAGTTAGATTTTGACTCTTCAGATTTATAACTTAGGTTTGATCATTGTTTTTCCCAACACTAATTACTTGTATTTAGTTGGTATTAGGCTAAATATCTGTAATTAGCTGTATATTTGAATATACACTTACGTGATTATGTGTTTATCTGTAATTACGCGAAACAACCGGACGAGGTCCGACAATCTATACGGCGTTGGTGATAACTTTTCATAAATAATGTAAACCTATTTTATGAATTAAATAGTAATTATTTATCCTATATTATTATTATTAAATAATAATACGCGAAAAACTAGACGTTATGAATAAAACGTGACAAACAAAACGAAAACGCGCGAATCGAATTCGGCAACCAAACAAAGGTCGATATATATTTTACTAACTCAAAATAAAGTATTTTAATTATACTTCAATCGAAAATAACCCAATCCAAATCATTAGTTAAAAACAACTCAAAGAAACGTTAGGCGATTTAACACGAATAACGTTTACCAACCGAATAACGTAACGCGGGCTTGAGAAAGCAAATGTGCAAGCCCAAGGACCCAATTGGGCCTCCCCAACTGAGCCCAAGGTCGGCCCAAGAGGCCCAAATCGGCCCAAGAAGGCAGCCCAAGGCCTACCTTATTTATTCCCATTTTTCTTTCATTTCTCACACAAACACACACACAAACTCCCAATTTCTCTCCAAAAATCTCTCTACTCTCTCTCTACAATCTGACCAAGATCAGCCACCACCACCACTCTACAACCACCATTGACCACCACGAGCCGCCGTTGACCACCACAAACCACCATACAACCATAACTCAAGAACTTCAAGATTTTCAAGGAATTAAAGCTTTACAACATCTCATTCCTTCTTCCTTCCATTTTCATTGTAAGAAAAACTTATCCTACATCTAAATTACTCTAATAACATGTTTCAAGGTTCATATAACAAAGAAATGTCCAAAATATATCATAAAAACGTTTTTGATGGCTTAAAATATTCAGGAACAAAACATGCATTTTCGAGCAGAAAAGTAGCTCGACTTTGAGAGGCCGTTTCTCCCTCAAAACTTGACCAAAATGGACGATTCAAAAGGCAAAAATTAAGTTTAAGAAGTTAGCTTTCATTTCAAAGTGGTTTCATAATTTTTGGAGCCCGTTTGATACCTGAAATGATTTTTACAAAAACATGTATCCGGGCTGTCAAAAAGGACAGAAATTTCACCTCTCTTGTTTTAATCATAACTCGAGATCTACACGCCCAAATGACCTGAAACCACTGCCAAAAGTTCACAAATTTTGTTAGGTACAAATGTCGTTTAGATAACTTTTTCTTAAAATTTGTAGATTTTGCCCAGAAATCCGATCTTGTTGCATGTATCCGGATTGGTCACTTTCTGACCTTATTGAACAAACGGAATTTCTAAAAATACTTAGAAGTACCCAAAAATTCTGGAAAAATTAATTTAGAAAGCTAACATACTAAGGAACAATATATATTTTTCTTGAATTTTTATTTGAACATTTGGAACCCGAAATAAAATGCACAAAAACCGATCTGTTTTAGGCCTCTGTGTCGCAGAAGCCCAGTAGTCTGCGACACAAGCCTTTGTGTCGCTATAGCACCTGAATCGTCACATTAGCGACACAAGCTTTTGTGTCGCTATAGCACCTGAATCGTCACATTAGCGACACAACCCTTGTGTCGCCATAGCACCCGAATCGACACATTAGCGACACAAGCCTTAATGTCGCATAATACCTTAGTGTCGCATAATACCTTAGTGTCGCATAATACCTTAGTGTCGCATAATACCTTAGTGTCGCATAATACCTTAGTGTCGCATAATACCTTAGTGTCGACCCCAGCCAGGGGCTCTGCCCCTTGGACCCCGCCAGGGGTTGCCACCCCTTGGACCCCGCTACCAGGGGCGCTGCCCCCGGACCCCCGTCATTCATGGGCTTCGCCCTCTTGTCGCACTGATCAATTACCCATAACTGGAAAGTAGAAAATGCGTAACATAATGTATTAAATCTAAGTTTTCACAAAATATCACCAACGGCCTGTACATGTTTTTCTAAGCACAAACGATAACTGAACAATTGGACATTTCTAATTGTGTGAATTTATTTAGGTGGACATTAACCCTCCACCTACACGATTAACTTAAGTGGACATTAACCCCCCACTTATACAATCACTATAGATGGTCTTTTGAGACATCTACTTATACAGCCTTATACGTTTAGGACGTTGGTTGCATTCGGAAAACACGCTTTGCTTACTATTTGCTACTTGCTTGCTAATATTAGGTGAGTTTCATAGCCCCTTTTTACCGTTTTCTAACAGGGGTGAGAATACATACAACTGCTTTTACACTGCTATTTTCGTGTGAACACAAGTACAAAACTCGATATATTGGTTGCATGAGTTATTTTACTAATCCTGAAGTCCCCCACATCATAGTTTGTTAGTATCGTTATAGCGTGAATGTTAATGAATAGTAATATTTGGGATTGACTCCCACCGTCCGGGTTAGTAGCGCTAACTTGTCAAACGGACGCATTATCATTTGTTCTTACGAGTGTTGGATTAGGCACTCGCTGGGAGGCACCCCGATCGTGGCACTTGATTGTGACCCGACACCACAGTTAAGCTCGAACTATGAGCTCATGGCAACAATATACACCATCTTTACATTTTTGTAATACATTACCTATCATTGTTGAATGATACAAACGGAAATCTTGTGTTCCATACGATGTTATACCAACTGTTTACAAACCTATGAACTCACCAACTTTATGTTGACCTTTTAGTATGTATTTCTCAGAAGATCAACCGCAGTAGGTTTGCTTTTGGAAGGAAGATAGCTCGAGTCGCATATTTTTCACAAACAACAGAGATTAGCTTGCATTGTATTATGTCGTAATCTTGTACTAGATGCGCACTCTACTTTTGGCAAAACTTATGTAAACATTTTAACTATGTAATGTAATGATTTTTGAAACGTCTCATATAGAGGTCGTTTGTTGTAATTCTTGTGTTGTGATATTTGATTTGGTCGGCGCCCCCAACGTAACACCCTACCTTCCGCTGCCACGTGTCTTGGGGGTGCGACAGTTGTTGCGTCACAGCGCTGATTGTAGGATCGCAACAAAGACTGATCTTAAACAATGAATCAATAAACAATAACTAATGCGCGGAATTCAATAGCTATCGATTGTACGTTCAACAACAAAATCACAAACACATATATTGAATTAATCATATAAAGCAATGTGAATTACAATGACAGGAACACTGAGAATGACAGAGAAAATTCGTATATGCCAAAATGCAAAGTGTCAAAACTCAGCAAACTGAAACCCTAAACGAGTATTTATATGTAACTAATCTGGACTAAAGGGCGATATTGGTGATATCGCCTGTGCGATATTAGTGATATCGCCTAAGCGATATTAACAATATTGCCTAATACAAAATTAATCTAATTAATTACAACTCGAAACTTAGACCAAGTGACAGACACTCTAAATGTATCAACAAACTCCCCCGTGTCTTCAGCTTGGTCTTCAAAAAGTCTTTAGTCTAAACCCATCCAGTAGGAAATTTGCCACCCGCATGGATTCCATGGGTTACACAGATATCTACAATTTTCTTCACCAACAAACTCCCCCATTGAGATAGCTTGGTTTACAAAAGTCTTGATGTTCAGTCTCATATGACTGATATCCAATTAGATCTTCAACTTCAGTGACCATCATCTCTTTCATCAATAGTTTCTCCAATAGTATTTATCTTCAAAGTCTTTGGAGAACTCTCATCAATTCTTGTCTTTTGAATATGAGCATGATATGTAACTTGAATAAAATAACTGAGAAATAAAATATTTTTGTAATTTTCTTTATAAGACAGAATTATAATACTCAAAGTTTTGGGGACAGAATTGTTTTAGTCTGCTTTAGGAGTCATATCAGGATAACATGCAATTATTAGGAAATAGTTAGTGTTATTTCGATTATCAGTATATTTGTCCACTTTAAATTTACTTAGCATATTTAAATCACCTGTTATAAAGATTATTTCAAGACGATTATTGATATTTTTATCCATCTAAACATTTGTACTTAAGTGTATGATGTCAACTCATAATAAGATGAATCACTTGTGTTATTATTAGCATGCATATTAAAGTATATAAAACACATTAAAATATACATTTGAACTCAAAACATGTTAGTATTTTCTATATATAGAGAGTGAAGGTATGGACTTATCTTTAGAACCAAGCTAGCGGTGACAGGTCTGTACTTTCGTACAATAGAGTCGCATAAACAGTAGTTCTGGTTGAACCAACACCAGTCTGAACACTTTAAACTAGAGGGTACAGGTCTGTACTTTCGTACAACAGAGTACCATAGTTTAACACAAACCAGTACGAGGCAATCTTTTTATGACATTTCTGTACATTTGTACATTTTATTTGGGAATTGTAAGAATGCCACGGGTACGTAATAGTTGTCTATTGCTTAACATAGACTACGTACCTAAGTGCTTTTCAAGAATATATTTGATGAAACCAGGTCTGTATTTTCATACAACAGAGGAGACAACTAATATATTCCCCCAGATAACTCCATACAGAGACCCTATATTTTAGATCATAACATGTTTATCATCCAAATATTAAGACTAGGTGTCAAAATATTTTGGACAATTATGCCCTTATTTCAACTTAATGTCATACATATTAATATGTCTTTATATAAAAAATATGCATATTTGAAAGTTAAGCTTCTTAGTAACTTTAGAACAAATGCCTACCAATACAACATTTGATGAAGCTAATATTTATAAAAGGTATTTCAATTATGCTAGATAAATCTACTGACACATCAAACATAAATCTTAAAATTCCATTTTATGCATGTTTCCTGATGTACTATCATATCCCCAATTGTTTACAGACACAATTCAACGTCTATTTTTAACAATGTTGAAACTATTGCGTTTCTTTAATACTAACAAGTATAAAGAGTGGCAGTTGCGTTTATCAAGAATTTGCCGGTTCATATTTTTCTGACTTTTTAAATTAGAAATTTTAAAATTTCTCCCCCTGAACAGCAAATTCTTTACACAAAAACAACAACTATTATCAGTTAAACAAAACAGAAGGGTTTCAAGTCACATATCAAGTCAAATTCAAATTCTTTTAGCACTTTTTAACCACCTTGTTTCACTTCAAAATTATCATCCATTCGCTCAAACATCATCACCACACATGATCACATCCTTGCAGTCACTAAGGGTATTAGCTATAAAAAACCGGACTGCATCACCACAAACAAACATTAGTACTTATGAGACACCCAAGCCTTGATAGACTTGGGTTGTCCACTATCGTCCATAACCATCACATCAATGAGTTTATGATATTTTAAAAACTCAGTTGATTTCATTGATGTGTTGTTTGTGGATTTAGGTTTCCAAACCCGTTTAGGTTCAGATGAGTTGTTTTCAACAATGTTGGGCTTTTGAACAGCAGGTCTACTAGGCCCAACTTTGTTTACTCTAGCCATAGGTTTTGGAGAGTTGGATGCACAACTAGATATAGGCGAAAATGAACCACGCCTTGAAAAAGATTTTTGAAAAGAATTTCTAAACAATGAAGTTCTTGGCATCCCTCTACAAAACCTATCTTGTCGCAAACTTGAGAGACGCTTATCAAGATGTGTTTCAGCTCCTTGACAAAGTTGACGTTTTCAAAGCTCACTTGACCATTTGTGAGTATTCCAAGTCCAGTTATTGTACCTCCAGTATCACCAGCAAAGGCAACATGTCCCCCATTATATGGTATAACATCTGAGAGCAGGGAGATATTGCCTGTCATGTGTCGCGAACAGCCACTGTCAACATACCACTTGCTATTCTGCACCTTTGACTGTCACAACACAAGAAAAAAGAATGTTAGTTTGAAATGGAGACCCAAGCCTTGACAGACTTGGGTACTCCTGAGACTTCATCTATTATTATCACATCAGTTAAAACCTTGTTTTTTAGTACATAATTATTTTTTATTGATGTGATAACTTCAGATGACATAACATTTTTTGTACTCTTCTTTATCCAAACTTTCTGAGATAAAGTCGGTTGCTTATTAATAACATTAACCTTTCGATCAATTGATTGAGTAGGTGTAATGTTGTTAACTTTAGAAGTTGGAGCATGTCGAGATAATCCAGGTTGTTTTGACTTTTGAAAATTTCTTCTTTTATTATAACCTGTACTATATCGTGATGCCCATTTTCTAGCAAGCACAGGACACTGATTAATGAGATGACCCTGCTTCTGACAGTAGAAGCATGATCGTCTTTCTCGGAAAGTTTGATCAGAACTTGATAGTGGTTTAGGCGAAAGAGGAACCCTACGAGGTTTAATTTCAGGTACGTTTACTGCACATGAACACTAATGTGAACATGATGGAGTAAACGTATTCACAGTTGAGGTAATCTTTGGAGAAGGATTTTTAATTGAAACTTTATTATTTTTAAACTTCTCCTGGATGACTTGTTTCTTTTCAGGTTTGAGGTTATTCTTTTTAACTTTCTGTGTAACCTCGTGAGTTACATCCTCCACTTCTACCACTTCTTTAACATTTGTTGAAAGGACAAACTTGATTGGTTCAACTTTAGGCTTAATAAGCTCAGCCTTCCTTTTATTTGAACTAAAAACTTTAAGCAACTCAGGTTGCTTGTTATCAGCAGCCTTAACAAGCTTAGGCTGTTTAACATCATCACCCTTGACAGTTTCAGGCTGATTGGGAATTTCAACACTAACTGGTTCTGCCACAGGATTTGTATCCTTCTTAAGAACAGAAGGTACAAAATCTTTAATTTCTTCCTGCGAAAGAATAGGCTGATTCAAGTTTGAGGGAGGAGGTTGGTTGTGATAACCAATTCCTGCCTTACTCTTTGTATCAGTCCGTTGATTTTGCAGAATATCAGAAAAGACCATAGTAGATGTGGAAATATTTGCAAGTCTGCGTTTTAAATCAACATTATCCGATTGAGTTTCAGCAAGTTCTTTTTTAAGATGAGAAATGAGTTTTAAATAACTGTCAATCGCATCTTGTTTGTTAAAAATCATTGCTTTTAACTCTTTCTTTTCTTCCATAATAGTTTTCTGATTTATAACATAGACTTTTTCATTTTCTTTTAAAACTTTGTTTGCTTCAATAAGATTGGTTAGATCTATATTTAAGCGATCATTATCTACCATGTACCTGTTGATTTTACCAGTTAGTGTGATACAGGTTTGGCAATTAAAAGAATCACATTCTACCTCATTTTGAACATCTGCCATAAGGGCAACATTTTCTTGATCAATCATAGCCGAAAAATCATATGCTTCTTCTTCTTCTAACAGAATGGCTGCCTTGGCTACTTCATTATCCTTTTTGTAGGTAGAAGGTTTTGAAAAACCCGTAGATGGTTGTCTACCCTTCTCACATTCTCGTGCAAAGTGACCCAGATTTTGACATTTGTAGCATCTGATCTTGGATTTGTCAAATCCCATGTTGGTTTTATCAGTGACGTCTTCAAGAGATCTCTTTCCAGTTCTCCTTAAATACGTCTTAGTCCTTCTTGTCAGCATGGCCATGTTCCAACGAAGATCCACTCTCTCTAACTCATCAGGATCAACTTGCGCAAAATCTTCGTCGGTAAGATCTACCGAGTTAATCCTCTTTGAAAGAAAATCATCGTATGATGATAGAAAGGCATTAAAGATTACTGCATGCTCATTGTGAGATGCAGTAGCAGAAGAGGATGATTGAGATGGAAAAGAAGAGAATGTCCCAACTGAGTTATTTCCCGAAGAGTAATTGGGTTTAGAGGAAGATGTAGACGGCCCAGATAGAAGTGCTGTACTTCCATATCCAAAATTACTATTATCAGGAAGCAAAGAGCTAGATCTTGTGCTTTTCTTCTGAATGTCCAAGGCACATGTTTCAAGCTTCCCAATAAGTTGATCCAGAGACATAGCTAGTATGTCTAGATCATTCTCCATCATCAGCACTCTAGTTTCCCAGTGAGGAGGCAGAGCATTCAGTAGCTTCTTGTTGACTTCAATAGAGCTAAATTTGTAGCCTCCTTCAGTCAGCTCATTTACAAGACGCGAATATCTGCAGAATAAATCTTTCACCGTCTCATTCTTCTGGATGTCAAACAGATCATACTGTTTCTTCACTAACTCCAGTTTACTTTGCTTGTACTCAGTAGTACCTCCACATCGTTCAGCTATGCCATTCCACAGATCATAAGCGATGTCGTGTTGTTTAAACATTTTCATGGCATCTGCAGGTAAAGACATGGTTATAGCAGAGTGAGCCTTTCTTTCACATTCCCATGCTTTGCGTTCTTCAACAGACATGGAACGAATAGGCTTTGGTGGAGGAATACCAACATGCTCTCCACTTGAAACAGGTCTTACGTATCGTTCCAGTAAAGGTATCTCCATTTCAGGGTCGGTAAACGCGACAAACGATAAAAATCTACCTCTCCATTCAGAATACTCCATTCCTGGAGCAAAGAATGGAGGTTTGTTTGCACTACCCACTTCAGCATTGTGTTTTAACATTGCATTAACAGCTTGTAAAGTAGACATTTTAATTTATATTAATTAAAATTAACTTTTGAAAAAGGTTTAAAATTTGTCTAACACCCTATAGCGATATTGCTAATATCGCTAACAATCTGATGATTGACCGATATTGGTGATATCACTATCAATATCGCTAATTAAAGCGCAAATCAAAATCAGACAAAACAGACGATATCACAGACGATATTTCGAGTAATATAGCTAAACTTAATCAGGCGATATTGAATCAATATCGCAAAAATTAACTAGGCGATACCAGGTTATATCTCTAGTAATATCGCTAGAGATATCGCTCAAATTAATGAGCACAGAACACGTAATATCGCTGTAACCCTAAAGGCGATATTATGATAATATCGCTTTTAATATCGCTAAAACGGCTGTAAACCCTAAAATTTCAAAGACAACGAAATTTTCCAAGTTTAGAGTAGCAAACAACGAACACAATTCCAGAAAACACTAAAAATACTGATTAAATAGCCTTTTAAGAATAAAAACAATTTGTTTATACGAAAAACTAGTTAATACGACGTTTAAACGTACGAATAATGATTCAATAACCACTAATCCAATGATTAAATAGCTCTGATACCAATTGTAGGATCGCAACAAAGACTGATCTTAAACAATGAATCAATAAACAATAACTAATGCGCGGAATTCAATAGCTATCGATTGTACGTTCAACAACAAAATCACAAACACATATATTGAAATAATCATATAAAGCAATGTGAATTACAATGACAGGAACACTGAGAATGACAGAGAAAATTCGTATATGCCAAAATGCAAAGTGTCAAAACTCAGCAAACTGAAACCCTAAACGAGTATTTATATGTAACTAATCTGGACTAAAGGGCGATATTGGTGATATCGCCTGTGCGATATTAGTGATATCGCCTAAGCGATATTAACAATATCGCCTAATACAAAATTAATCTAATTAATTACAACTCGAAACTTAGACCAAGTGACAGACACTCTAAATGTATCAACACTGATTGATCATATTCACCTACAAATGGCTAACCAATCCATGAGCTAGGCCGCAGCCCAATAGTACTATTGATATTCACTTTGATTGTATGCATGTTGTCCTTGGTCCCGCAGTCCCAAGACTCAACACGTATGTTTGATGCCTATTGTCATTGCCTCAAATGAGCAAGACTCAGCAGATATGTTTGATGCCTGTTGTCATTGCCCCAAATGAGCAAGACTCATCAGTATGTATGTTTGACAGATAACAGTATTGCATATAGTTCCACATTGTATGTCACATTAATTCACAGTTTCGCACAAATCATTCATTTGGTCCCAAAAAGGAAAGCAGTAAATTCACAGCATGAAAATAGTTGAAAATAAGTTGACCATTCTTTTCCCCCAAATGAAAAGTAAAAGAAAATGGGGCCATGAAACTCAACTCAAAGCAAAGCAAGCAAATGCTCCCAAATTAGTCCGTACGACGGATCTACAAACATGTACATATTCTTAGGTTACAATCTAGACAAGACTTAAAGTCTTTCCATTGTATCCTATTTTTGATGTGTCACTCTAGGATTTCCTTCTCTCTATGTTTCCTTAAGTTTTAACGAATCTTAAGACTCCACTCATACGAATTATAACACTTAGTTTCTATAGTTGATTCTAGACTTAGCTCAATTTAGTTTTTCCTAAACTTTTGTGATATTTCGAGTGCTTTGATTTATGTTCAAACGATCTTATTTGACTTCCAACCTTTAACCACGTATTCGTTAAGGTGTTAAGGACTTAAAATAATTATTTCATAATTTATCTCCTCGCCTTCTATTTTTTAGAAATTTCTCAAAATAACTTACTCCCAAATAGTTACAGTTTTGACCCCTAAAACGGTTTATAAAATTTAATGAACTCTAAAAATCCCCATCTTTTTATATTAGGTAGTTAACACATTCAAGTTATTCCAAAAAAGTTTCAATATCAAATTTGAAATATCAAATGCGTTATGTCACTTTAAAGTTGACCCAAATTACAAACCGAAAACTCAGTTCAGACCACTTGACTTGGCAGTCAAACCTCATCATTCTAACATGAGACTAATTGTGAGAGCTTCGAGCACTCTCGATCTGTAGCTAATGCCTGAGCTTTAGTAGCTAAAGTGGTATCGAGTCGGTAGCAGCGAACGGTAGCTATCGGGAATCAAAAGTAGACATCTTGCACTTAATTTTAGACCAAAGAAACGTCCAAAAACATTAGGTTTTGACCAAGTTATGACTCCACGAAAATCGATCATGGAATCTGTCCAAATTTCGCAATTCCGTTCCAACCACTTATTTGACATCCAAAAACGTTTTTCACAAGGATTATATCAACAATTCTAATCCTAACACCAACATGCCATCATTTTACATTATCATTAACCCTAATTGTCCACATGTTCATCAAAAATTGGATCCAATGGATTGATAATCAAATAAATCGATAATACGATTAAATCGAAAGATTAGGGTTAGAGATCTACCAAAGAGTGTGCTTAGGATGAGATTTCTTCCTAAAATATGTAAGAACAAGGAGTATGAGTCCCTTGATCACGTTCTTGAAGGAAACGAAAAAGAAATCAAGTATTAATCGTTGAAAACTTACCACTCATTGCTTGAAACAACGATTTCGATTGCTTTCGATTAATATGATTGAATAAGGGGTTAAGATCCTTGAGATTTGAGTAAGTGGATGAAGAAATCGAATGGGAAGGAGTGGGAATACGACTGTAGTTCGTGTGGGATTTGTAAAATTCGTCTAGGGTTAAAATTTTGCGAACTTATACTTGCAGACCTCCAACCGGCGGTTGGGCTAGTTCAACCGGCGATTGGGCTAGTCCGTCTTCCGTCCCACGCACATCCAACTGGCGGTTGGTTTGGGCCAACAAGCAGTTGGGCCCTCAACCATGAAGCCCAACTTTTTATTTAACTCTCGCGCATTTAATGCGAAACAACCAACATTAGATTCATCTTTAACGAATTCGAAATCTTAATTACACAGAAATGAGTCTCTACGGTTTAAACTACTATAGCGTTTTGGTGACGGTTGTCACATTTTTGTATTTTTTGGTCTTGGATGTAGATTTCTGCTCCTGTTTTGGTTCTTTTTTTCATTTAGGTCCATGTGTTTGTTGTGGTCTCTTTGTTGTTTAGTGTTAGGGTGGCTCAATATTACATTTTGTGATATTGCTTGTTGTCATGATTTTGTTGTTGTTTTGTTGGCGACTTTGGTTTTCTTAATGATATTTGGTCCGCTTCTTCTAAAAAAACTAAAGCTTTTTGTCATGACATCTAAATTTATATAAGAAAAGTTTTTCAAAAAAGTTTCAACTTCAATGAAAAAACTTTTGAAAAGCTTTTCTTACACCTTTATAAAGGGCTTACCACTTTTCTTTATAATCTTACATTTTTAAAGATCGGTAAAAACACAAGTACCGTTATCTAAAATGAAAAAGACAAAATTACCCATAACTAAATTTGAAAAAATTATAATATTCAAATTGAATTTATATATCAAATGGCATGTAATGTGGTCCATAAATAAAATGTGAAATTTTAGAAACAACTCAATTAGTCAAGTAATTTACCTTACTAAATACTTATTTATATTAATTAATGATCTTACATGTTAATTCTTTTCGCCGATACTTCAAGTAGTATTCAATAAAATTTATCATGAAGTGAATTTGAGTTGTATGTACAATTTGAGGTAAATATGTTGGGAAAAACAATGATCAAACCTAAAATTATAAATCTGAGGAGTCAAAATCTAACTTAGTTGTATTCAGGAAACTTAGTAAAATTCCTGAGTCTGTGTTCCTGAGTCTGTGCTACACAGACTGAAGAATTGTTTCTGAGTCTGTGCTGCACAGACTGAAGATCACAGACTGAAAGCCATGCTCTTCCTGAAGACATATGAATTCATCATCTGAAGAATGAAGATTGAATACAGAAGGCTTCACAGACTGAAGATCACAGACTGATGAGCACAGACTGAAGAGCACAGATTGAAGAATGAAAGTACAAATGTACAGAAGATATTCTTCTTTCCTTAGGCTAGATACAACTGATAAGATGTTTGAGAAAGGTCAAACATCGAACAAAGGTTTTCTTCTCAGCAAAGAAACCTTTTACCTTTTGCTTTTTCTGTTTCCAAGAAAAGCAAAAAGGGTGGCGTGCAAAGTTGCCCAAGATGCATCTGTTATCCCTTGGACAATTATGTAAGCTGGATAATATAGAGTTGCACCCAACTCTATAAATAGCAGTTCAAAAAGCACTGCTATGTATCCAAGTATCCAAGTAATCCAAGCTCTCAAAGCAAAATAGCATACAAGACCTTTAAGCTTAGGCTCAAAGCATTACCACACTAACTGTTAAAGTTTGTAGTGATAATTGTATCTTAATATACTAATACTTGGATCGTATTCAAACCATCTGTGTGGGTTTGAATACTTTGTCATCTGTGTGAGACAAATACTTTATTGTGAATAATACTTTGATTCATAATAAACTCTGTGTCAAAATTAATCTTGTTTTCCGCCTAGATTAATTTAAACTCGTTTGATATAAAACTTGGATATTAACTAACACGTTAAGATAACTGTTATTTAATCTGTATCTAAGTTTTGGGAACCTTGTGACCCAACAAAATAAATTTGAGGTAAATATGTATCCTCTAATCACAATATTTTTTGGTTGATTGCTAAAGTTTTATCAGCCACATAGTGCGAGTATGAATTAGTCTTTATAAAACTACACTTACAAACTATGGGAAAAAAAGTTTACTTCAAATTTGAGAAATCTCATGTTTTTAAAAAGAAAAGTTTTCCTCCAATGAAGAAAAGATTTTCAAAACTTTTTATATAAAAACAAAAAAGTTAGTAAAAGCTGGAGGTGCTCTAATGGATTCCAAATCTCTCTTTAATATTAAAAGAAAACAATAATTAGGTAAACATTCTAAAATTATACTCTTATAAATAAATCTGAACCTTTAAATATTTTAGCCTTTTAATTAGAGCCATTGATTTTATTATCAAAAATTGATTAGTTAAATAGCAAATTAGAGATTAACCAAAGACAAAACAGCCCCTGTATGATTTTGTTAATTACAGGTGGATTAATTTTGTCATTGTTTCAACCCTAACTTGTGAAAGCAATCCATACGCTCCTTTAACCCTAATTCATAAAATTAAATAGAAATTTGGATTCGATTGTTGATAGCTTCTCCCTGCTTCTATTCATACGGTACTATAAGATCGAACTGAGTTTTTCGATATGGCCTGAAGTATTAACTGATATATGAATCCATTTGAACTGTCGTTCATACACCAAAAATCTCGGTTAGTAGATTCTAAATTGATCGAACAATTGAAATAGAAACTGAAATCAAAGTATCTGTTTTGACTTCTATTTCTTACTTCAATTGGTTCATTAAGTTGGTAATGTTTCATTCTCGATTTCAAGATAATACCATTCTCGAATCTACTGTTCATATTCATCTTCTCCAATCCCCCACCAGCAGAAAACAATAATTAGGTAAACATTCTAAAATTTTACTCTTATAAATAAATCTAAACCTTTAAATATTTTAGCCTTTTAATTAGAGCCATTGATTTTATTATCAAAAATTGATTAGTTAAATAGCAAATTAGAGACTGATCAAAGACAAAATTGCCCCTGTATGATTTTGTTAATTACCCGTGGATTAATTTTGTCATTGTTTCAACCCTAACTTGTGAAAGCAATCCATACGCTCCTTTAACCCTAATTCATAAAATTAAATAAAAATTTGGATTCGATTGTGGATAGCTTCTCCCTGCTTCTATTCATACGGTACTATAAGATCGAACTGAGTTTTTCGATATGGCCTGAAGTATTAACTGATATATGAATCCATTTGAACTGTCGTTCATACACTAAAAATCTCGGTTAGTAGACTCTAAATTGATCGAACAATTGAAATAGAAACTGAAATCAAAGTATCGGTTTTGATTTCTGTTTTTTACTTCAATTGGTTCATTAAATTGGTAATGTTTCATTCTCGATTTCAAGATAATACCATTCTCGAATCTACTGTTCATGTTCATCTTCTCCAATCCCCCACCACTATATCATGTATCAATTGTGTTTTCTTTTTATCATTAGAATGATGATTTTCCTTATATTCGGATGGTTTAATTTGTGGGAAATTAAACAAAATGCCTTTTTTATAAAGTTATATAAAAATTTGCCCTTTTTTAAAAAAAATTTGCGTTTTTACCCCACCCGGACGCATAACCGAGACGCAAAATCACATTCCTCGACGCAAATCCTCGTACCTGGACGCTTGACCGAGGAATGCAAGCCCGTGACCGAGAAATGCAACTCGGTCACCCGGACGCAAAACACAGGACACAAAATGCAAACGCAAATTGCGTCTCGGTTTTTGCGTCCGGGTGACCGAGTTGAATTTCTCGGTCACCGGCTTGTAGTTCTCGGTCACGTGTCCGGGTACGAGGATTTGCGTCCGGGAATGTGATTTTGCGTCCCGGTGATGCGTCCGGGTGACCCGGTTGCAACCCGAAAATCCAGAAAATTTAGGTTATGTAAACAAAAAAAATGGGATTTTCAGGTCAATTTTTTTAAAACCCGAAACCCCCTCAAACGGCGCTCATCTTTTTTTTAAAACCCGTAACAAGTTCGCAAGTTCAAATCGAAATGGAAGGACGCAAATCTCGTACGCAAAAATCGAAAGATGTCTATTTATGAGGTACAACCCCATTTTAACTTCGAGTTATCGTTATATTTCCCAAATTTATAGTTGACATTTCATCGAGCAGTTGGCGTGCATGAATTTTTTTGTGTTTTATGAATTAAATAGTTGGTTTTTAGTTGGTTATCGTGGTGTATGTATTTTTGAGGTTAGTTTGTTGTTAAGATTTGATTTAGAACGATGTAAACCAGTTCGTTAGTTTGTGACCAAGATCGTTTTGTTCGTGACCGGTTGTCACCGAGCTCGTAACCGAGACGCAAAGGTCGCGATCGTTGCGTCTCGGCCATGACCGAGACGCAACAATCGGGATGCAAAGATGGGCACGGTACCAGCGAACTTAGTATAAGTTCGCTATAGCGAACTTAGTACCAGCGAACTTAATTAAGTTTGCTCGAATAATACCTTGCGAACTTCATTAAGTTCGCTCGAACAAAACCAACGACACTAATAACGACACTAAACGACACTTAGCGACAGTAGCTTAGTGTCGCTATAGCTTAGTGTCGCATGAATAGTACCCTGCGAAACTTGATATACTACGAAACTCAGAATGAGTTTCGCAACATGCGAAACTTGAACTAAGTTTTGCACTAAAACTAAGTTTCGCAATTCATAGAGTTTCGCAATTCGCAATCAATCGAAGCTAGGTAATCTATACTTGAATTGTTTTTGTACTAATTGTGTAAGTGTTCGATTTGTAGGGTTTTTTCGACGCTTCAGTAAACAATGAAGAACCACATGTCGGTAATCAAGGAGATTAACACGTTGTTGATGGACGAGCAGAAGGTGATATTTAGACGCACATGTTTTGGGCCTTGGTTAGACGTCGAGTGTCTAGACAACGACCCTGGATACGTACATAATTTGCTGGTGTTGTTCCCCGCTGTTGAGCCAGTTCACAGTCACTGTATTCTGCTGGTGTTGTATCTTCGAACTTGGGATGTTGTGGGGTATGACAACCTTACAAGACTTTGTAAGGATGTTGATCGACTCCGGATAGTGGAAGAGCTGGGTGACCATTTATTGTCCTATTTGGATGCCATTGGCTTTTGGAAGCATTTTGAAGGTGGCAAAAGCCCCTGTATGTTTGATACTGTAGAATTGCCATTTTCGTTGGCATCTGATGTTCCTCAGCAGACCAGCTCACTAGGCGACTGCGGTGTGTGGGTGTGTCACAACATGGAGCGGTTGACTATGAGATCAATATATACGACAGAGTTCGAAGTTGAAGACATCAAGAAGGTCGCGTGGGAGTATAGGAAGAGAATGATGGACACATTTTTTCGTGCACGTTTTGACTGGCAGCCGCCCCTACCACCGTTACCAAAGGCAACTACTTCGTAAAAATATTTTGTATAACGTAAATTTGTAACTTTTTGTCGAATGTAAATATTTTGTAATATATTTGTTCATTTAAACTTTGACCTGGACATTGTTGACAGTTTTAAATGGAAACAACCAAAATAATTCTCAAACTATTGGAATTTTCTAACTCTAATGGACTTCTTTTTTTTTAAACAACAAAAGGATATTATTCAGCAATGTAGATCCTTGAAATAAGAATTTTACAACATTACAAATTATTAAACAGTAAAGGGACCCTAACATTAAATAAGAATTACAACATTACAAAATAATACTAGAAGTTTAAAGTCCCAAGTTTAAAACGTGTTCACTGATGGGAGAAAATGAAGGTGTGTATGACGGCGCAGTGTCTAGGGAGAAATGGCGAAACAATTTAGTGAGCAACATGCCATAAGGAAAGGGATTATTGGTGTAGGTAACGGCAAGTTGCATGATATTTGCTACGATATAACCTACATCAAAGTGTATGTTGTTCTTGATCCAATAAACCATGAGGGTTTCAATGGCATAGACCATATGTGGCTCTGTAGAGCGACAAGAGATATTATAACGAACAATATCAAACATTGTTCTCAACTCCAGTTCAAGATCAAAGACTTCAATAAGGCCACGTGACTTGCATCTACCTCGACTCCAATTAGTTTACAAAGACCAAAACCAGAGATTGATGATTTAAATAGCTATTCTGGACCAGCACGAAAACAGTATTGGCCATCATGGGATACACGAAAACAGTTGCGTTGTATTAATTCTCAAACTATTCTTCAGTGTTAGGTTCGAGAATTAATACAACTCAACTGTTTTCGTGTATCCCATGATGGCCAATACTGTTTTCGTGCTGGTCCAGAATAGCTATTTAAATCATCAATCTCTGGTTTTGGTCTTTGTAAACTAATCGAGTTATCAACATCTTCTTTCGGTTGTTTCCATTTAAAACTATCAACAATGTTCAATTCTTTGTAAACTTGTAGTATTTTGTAATGTTGTAATTTAAGACTATCAACATAATAAAATAAATCACTTCAAACGAAACATAGATTACACATTTCCGACAATGTAAATGACAATGCTGGTAAAGAGTTAACGCCATTTTCCATACATTACATAAGTTAAGGGTGGCCCAAATGAACACTTGAAAAATTCCACGGCTCATACTTAGATTCTTCCACCTTCGCCTTGAAGTGTGACTTTGAAGTTGATCTTGATTTGGCTCTTGATCCGCTTTGCTTATCTGTTTTATCGTAAGGAGCCATACAACCAGATCGGCTATGACCGATTCCATTGCAACGACTACATCGTTGCTTGGGTTTGGTTTTCTCCTCTCCTTTCGAAGGAATACGAGCACGGCCAGGTGGACGACCACTTTGTCTTTTCACAAGGACCGGTGGTAGGACAGTTTGCAGATTACCTGGATCGACCCATTCCGAAGGATGAGCCATTGGGTATATAGGCTCTGCGTAAGCTGCTCGATATGTGTCTGACGTGAAATACCTCTCCGCATAGCAGCTTACATCGTCCTGGTTGAAGAAACGGGCTACCGCCATAACATGTCCGCAAGGTAAACCTGACAACTGCCACTGGAAGCAAGTGCATGTTATGTTTTCCAAGTTCACTGTCTCATTCTTCTTCCCACCCACCACTTCACAAATCATATTTGTGGATGGGTTTACAATCCAACCTATTGATCTCCCATTCCTTTTGCCAATCTTGTGCTCGGCATATGGTGTAACAGGTGTTTTAACTTCGGCCGCAGTGTTACGATGTTTGTAATACCACTGTTGCACCGAAAATCGAAAAAATTCCAATAGCATTGTCACGGGGAGCCTCCTAGCATGCTTGCTCATGGCGTTAATAAAGTCTGCACTGTTACTCGTCATGTAAGCATATCGATTACGGGTAGCATGATGCCTTGACCATCATTCTATGCCAACATCTGTAAGAAGCTTGGCAGAGGCTTGTAAGCGTCTAGAAAACACACCAAAATGGTGATCAAAATCAGACTTACGGTACGCCTTACACATCTTCCAATAATGCCATTCGTAGTGGTTTACTTTGGAAGATCTTTTTTTCAGGTTCATCAACAAATGACAATAGCATATGGCGTGAAAGGCATCTGGAAAGACATTTGAGATGCCAGCTGCAATTAAAGAAGCCCTATCAGAAACGATGGTCAATTCTCGATCCCACCGGCAGATTCGAGGGTGTCAAGTAGGTTTCCCAAGAACCACATCCAAACGTCAACGGTCTCTGATGCCCCGATTCCGTATGCCAGTGGCAAGATGCCGTTATTAAATTGGTTCCTAAGTAACAACCCTTCAAATGTGCCCTATCTATGATAATTAGTGGGCGGGTATGGTTGACAAATGTTCGTATTTGCAATCATTTATAGAGACATCAATTTTAGTATAATATAATGTCTAAACATCGGTGAAAACAAATTATGGATACTTACAGCTGCACCAATGGACATGTAACACATTAAAAATCGATCCTTCTCATCGGTGATCACATTCGTTTTGCTCCCCGGATTATGTAGCTTTAGGTTATGTAGGTGTAGGAAGCATTTTAAAGGAATCTTCCGGACTATCTCTCAACAACTCTATAGCGTAACAGTTGGCTCTCCATGCTTGGTTGTATGATAGACTAATTTTGAAGCGTTTTGTCATATCGAGTTGTATTTCTTTGCCTCGATACACACGTCCCTCCAAAGTCATCACCTCTTTAAAGATGTGACCGAGCACCTTCTTGCTCGCATGTCAGTTATTCGACATGATTTGAGTCCGAGTGCATGTGTGAACGTCAACTAACTTACTAACTTGAAAGTTGTTACTGTTGTTTATACGACGTGCACTTACCTTCCACTCACAATCATGCAAGACACATGATGCTGTATACCTTATCTTGTCCGACTTCTTCGGCTTGATCTGAAAACCCTCTTCAAGACACTTGGTATGAAGCTGAAGAAGCAACTCCTCCTTGTTTTCAAATGTTTGTCCAACTTGAACCCGGTTAGATTGTTATCACTTAATAGTGGCGGCATATTCCAGAATATATTCTTCGTGGTTGTGGTTGTGGTTCCTGTAGGAGATGTTGTGTTGTCATTTGGATCTCTTGGATCCAGCTGCTCCTCATCATCCCCAACAATATGATTATCAAAGGGATGGTCAAAGTGTTTAGGGGGATTGATGTTTTCTTCATCATAATGATCATCATCATGAGAAGCGTCAAGAATATACTGAACATCCTCGTGATGATGTGGTTGTTCAAATACGTTAAATTGGGTGTCTTGGTTGTTTTGTTCTGGTAATGTGGTATATGTTGGATATTGTGGAGCAGCATGAAAATGAAATTGATATTATGATGGATAAGGTGGCGAAAATTGTGGGGGTACTTGATATTGAGGTGGTTGGTTATAATCATGAGTAGTATGTTGGAGAAATTGTTGTTGAAAACAACTACTACTACTGGTAGGTTGGTTGCTACCGACACCAGAAACATTTGATACAATATCCACAACGTAAATTTCAATAGGAGCATTATTAATTGCATGAGTCAAAAAATCCCCAAAATCTTCAACATCATCAGTTATATACACAGCATACTGATCGACCTTATATTTTATTAAAATTTGTTGAGACATGTTTTGTGACAACAGATCTAGCTTGTAATAGACTTTTGGTAATTGTAATCAAGTTTGTACATTGGTTTTGAATTGTAAATGAAAGCTATTGGTTGGTAAACATTTTAGAGTTAAATATCTATATGCTGAAAAATGTTGACCAAGTTTGACCGCGAACCGAGTCAGTTCGCAGGACAAAATTAGGCTGCGAACCGAGTCAGTTCGCAGGACAAAAATGGCCTGCGAACCGAGTCAGTTCGCTGGGCCAATATGGGCTGCGAACTGAGTCAGTTCGCAGAGCCCAGTGACCTGCGAACCGAGACGAGTATAAATGTAAATTAGGTTTTAAACCTAATAGACTTTTGCCAATTCTGAGATCCGTGCCTCCTGCGATTCCAGAGACTTCTCCAACATTCTAAAGACTAGGTATTGATCGTTAACATTCGTTATAATCGATACGAAGCAATTAGACAATTGATTCGCTAATATATTGCGAAAGAATTCGTTATAGACCCTACAACTAGTATTGAGGGATTCCGCACCTTAATACCGTAGATAACCTCGTTATCGATCCGCCACAACCGGACTTACAATTGATATCAGAGCCTACAACTAGATACGCGTAGGTTCGAGTTTATTCGGGTTAATAACGTGTGATTTAGGGTTGTTTTTAGTGCATTACGTACTTATTTACGACCAAAATCACTCTCTGGACGTTTTTAGTTTTGTTTACGATCGAAAACTTTAAGTTCTAAATCGTAAAAATAACTAAAATTTTCTTTTTTGGAATTTTCAGCCGTTTCGCGAACTGAGTTTAGGGTTTCAGCAGTTACTGCGAAGTGAAATCTGCGAACCGAACTGAGAGTTGCGAACTGAGATTTGCGAACTGAGTTGAGTTTCCTCGAACTAAGATCACTTGCGAACCGAACCGAGTTCTTGCGAACTGAGTTGAGTTCTGCGAACTGAGTTTCTGCGAACCGAACCGAGATTGCGAACTGAGTCCTGCGAACTGAGTTCCTGCGAAGTGAAATTTCTGAGTTTTCTGAAATTTCTGATGTGTTTGAGACACAGAAGGTAAATAAGGATCCGTCATCTGATGTCAGTACGAACATATCATTCCCTAAAGTAAATTTTGTCTCGAGTGGAATGTTGGTTGATACTGACATAAATGATGAGATTATTAAGGAACAAGAAACACCTTTAGTGTCTAAAACTGAGGCTGAAAACGAAAAGACCAAAGTGGTTAAGTCACGTAAGCAGATATCTTGCTTCAAATATCACCAAAAGGGGCATGTGGTTTCGTGTTGTCCTAACAAGAAGTTGGAAGCATCACATAAGCTCGTGAATAACCATGAGACACATAAAGTCTCTAGTTCAAATGTAGACAGGTTAGGTACCAAACAGGGATTTGATAATAAACCTATAAACATTCTGAAAAGAGATATTCCTCATAGTGTCTCTCCACCTAAACCTAAACGGCCTTATTCTCTAAATGACACTAAGCCTAGAGATAAGACACCGTCGAGATTTAGGACTCCAAGTAGAAACCACAGTCAATTTGAAAGTGGTTCTACTTCACGTACACATAGAGTTGATTATGTGCCTAAGAGGTTTTCTACTCACTCTCCTCAGAGGCATAAGACTTCAGATTATCAACAACCTCCAACTTCTTTACCAGTTACCAAGACTATTGATGATAATAGTTATGGTTACTTTAAAGAGGTTCAGATTGTTGATGATAAGGGACAAACCAAGACCGTAATGGCTTGGGTCCCTCTTTAGAACTGATTGTGTACAATTTGTTATGTGCAGGAGCAGACTGTGGACAAGGACAGTTGGTGGTATGTAGACAGTGGATGCTCTAGGCACATGACCGGTGAAAGAAGTCTACTGAAGGACTTCAAAGGTGGAATGAAACAGCGAATTCATTTCGCTGGTGATAAAGGAGGAGTAATAACTGGGAAAGGAAAAGTTTCAAATGGAACTTTGACTCTAGAGGATGTGAATTACGTTGAAGAACTAACTCACAACCTAGTGAGTGTTTCCCAAGTCTGTGATAAAGGTCATTCTGTACATTTCAATGAGACAGAAGCCTTAGTCCTGAAGCCGGGTTTCACCATCCCAGAAAAATGGATATTAACGAGGGCTCCAAGGAAGAAGGACATTTATGCCATCAACATGGGTGTTCCTAATACTTCAATGGAATCGACATGTCTTTTATCCAAGGCTTCTGAAGCAGACGCACTCTTATGGCACAGGAGAATGGCTCACCTGAACTTTCGAAAAATGAACTATATAACGAAGAATGGGTTAGTTCTGGGTGTTCCACAAAAACGTTTCGAGTCTGAAGACAAGTGTGTTCCTTGCATGAAAGGAAAGCAGCATAAAAAACCACACAGGTCTAAGACTGAAAACTCAATCTCCTCGCCATTTGAATTGCTACATATGGATCTTTTTGGCCCAATAAGCAAAAGAAGCATAGGTGGCAAATGAGCCTGTTTAGTTGTCACATATGACTTCTCTAGATTCTCTTGGGTATTCTCTTTGGGATCTTAGGATGAAACTCCTAGTATTCTTATGGAGTTCTTAGATCTAATAGAGAATGTCTATAGAACACGAGTTAAGAGAATTCGTAGTGACAATGGAACAAAGTTCAAAAATTCAACGTTCAATGTCTATTGCTTAAGCAAAGGGATACAACATCAATTCAGTGCACCTTATGAACCTCAACAGAACGGTGTTGCTGAAAGGAAAAACAGAACGTTGATTGAAGGGGCTAGAACAATGCTTGCAGATTCAAGGCTTCCGGTCATTTTTTGGACAGAAGCGGTGAATACAGCATGTCATGTTCTAAATAGAGTTCTTACGGTTAAAAAGCAGAACAAGACATGTTATGAGCTTTTGACAATAAGAAACCTAACTTAAAAGGGTTTGAACCCTTTGGAGTTTCATGTACTTTGTTGAAGACTAGCAATCAACACAAATTTGGTGAGAAAGGTGACGAAGGATACTTCCTAGGTTATGTGCCTAATTCACCAAACAAACGTGTCTTCAATAAAGTTACGGGATTGTGCCGAGAAGAAGCTTATTAGGTTAGTCAAAGTTGCCTCTACTGACAACTTGGCAGACCTATACACTAAAGCTTTCGACAGGGCGCGTTTTGAAACATTGGTTCAACTTAACGGCATGAGGAATCCAGAATAACTAGTATTCCAAAGGAGTATAAAATAGTTAGTAAGTTTTATCTTTATGTCTTATTTTTAAAAAAAGTGATAGGCGTATGACATTCATTTGCTTGTTACCTGAAGGGAATCGCTTCCTATAAAATACAAAAAGAATATAAACCATAAAAAGTTTAAGTTTTTATCTGCTGGGAAATGATAGTACATTAGGAGAATAAGCTTATCAACAATAAGTATAAGTCTTAAGTTAGATGTGTTAGTAGATTCTGGTAAGTCACATTAACGTTACATCTTTACAACCAAGACGGTACTTATATTTATTTTATTATACACCTTTCTCCACATGTTATAATTGGATAAGAATAAATTTAAGTCTAGACAGATTCATTATATGATGTACTGGTAGGCAAATTATGCTATGATTTCTGAGCATTTAATAAGTATTAATTCTCATGGATGTTATCTAGTGTGAACTACTATATGATGTATGACATAAGTCTTAATTGTGAATAATGGTAGAGCCATACACTGTTATCAAGAAACTATGAAAATATGAACAGACAAATAATTAGAAAAATGGCTATTAGCAAAACTACTAGTGACTCTGTTGTACTAAGTACAGACCTGAAACTTTTAGTTTTGCCAATGGTCTCAAACTTGTTTTGCTCATACTAAGGGATCTTCTGTTGTACTAAGTACAGATCTAGAACCACTAGTATCTTCAAAATATGTTTGATGTTTGTCAAGCCTTAAAATAACTCAAGGATATGTTATATGTTACGAAAAATACATCATTTAGTAACCTCTACCTTGAATGTAAAAGATACAATGTTATGTGTTATACTTGATTTCTCAGTATGTCGTATATTAGGACACATTGGTTAATATGCATACTAACAATAAAGGTTTGCTTAGAAATCAGTGTATAATTTGTTTATGTGGATCATAATATCAGTAATCGTCTTGAACTGTCAATGACAAATGAACGTTCACTTTGGTGGATAATTCGTTCTCATTAATATAAAAGTATGTTCAAAGAACGTGTTATATCATGTGGATAAAGGTAACCAAGTTATAATCTCATAAATATAAGTTGATAAATGGTTAAGTTGTAATTTTTCTAGTCACTTATTATGAATTTCATGAGGTATGTATACTAACAATCTTCTTAGACTTGATTAATAAGTAATAAGGTACAACTTATTCTTCCTAACATGATCCCTAAGCAAATAAATTCTTAACGCCAAAAATATGTAGTGTTTATCCGTTTTGTTTCATTAATAAAATGGTACTTGATGCCACTGTTTAGTTTGTTTATTCGTTCGTGGTATTTACGTTATAGTTTTCTTAAGTTTTATTTTTATAGCTTAGACTCTTTGGAAGTAAGTTAATCTGAAAATTATCGTTCCGTGTTGAATAAATGTGGCAAAAACCCCTGCGAGACGAATTCCTGCGAACCGAAACTTCGCAGCCAGTTATTGCGAAGTGAGAAAATTGACTTCGGGTTGACCTTAGCAAACTGAACAAGTTGACTTCCGTTGACTGCGAAATGAATTTACTTGTTGACTTCTGTTGACTATAGCGAACTTAGTCGTGTTGACTTTTGTTGACTATAGCGAACTGAAACAACCTTGATTTGCGAACTGAACGTTTGACTTAGTCAATATTCAGCTTACAAATTTAAGATTTTCGACTTGTATTCGATTTGCGAACTCTATGTTTACAAATAAATTACATGTTGAGACTTGTTAATTATTTGTTATATGTTTCGACTTACGAACTTACGTTTATAGGTTAAATACGTATAAATTTACGAAGTTAATATTTTAGCCTTTTATTCGATTTGAGAACTTTATATTTACAAATAAATTACAAGTTGCGACTTTTAACTATTAGTTATACGTTTAGATTTAAGAACTTATGGTTATAAGTTAAATACGTATAAATCTACAAATTTAACATGTTAGACTTGTTTTCGGTTCGAGATCTTTATGTTACACAAAACTTACAAGTTGCGACTGTTAATTATTTGTTATATGTATCGACTTAAGGCCTTTCGTTTATAAGTTAAATACATATGACATACGAATTCTGTTCCTTCATATCAAAAGACTTTCGACTCTTATGTAGTCGTGCGGCGTGTTCCGATTTTCTATCGGCGGTATGATTGTTCAGATTATTTAATATGACTTACGAACTATATATAATTTAGAGAATATAATTGAAAATTAAGTCTCGTAGACTTAATCGTTCAATTAAGTTCAGTAAATTAAGTCATTAATTAATAGTAAACGTGGATGTTTGGTGATCATTTTTGTTCACAATACATAAACGTTTAAAATTAATTAATGTTCGATAAGTTTTTCCTACTATACTCATCTAATGAAGTCTTGTCAACAATTTGTTGAAGGACAAGCCGTCTCAGGGGGAGATATTGTTATATCACAAGACATGCAAAGCTGATGAACTGCTAAAAAAGAGACGTGATGATACAGATGATGATCCCAACACACAGAAAGATAGAGAGCCGACTGGTCCTTCAACGACTGGTGAGCTAACTATGATTCACAGAAAGATAGAGAGCCGACTGGTCCTTCAACGACTGGTGAGCTAACTATGATTCAGGGGGAGTCTGTGGGTGTAGGAGGTTCTGGTAACTTAAAAGTATTTTTTTATATTTTCGACTTGAGATTTTAAATTACAAGTTAAATATGTTTGAAATAATTTAAGTTATTATTAATGAAAGTTAAGTAGAATAATGATCGAAAGTCTTCCGACTTATACATAGTCGTGCGGCGTGTCCCGATTGATATCGGCGGTCAAATTTTCTATTATGACTTATGCATTTTAGACTTGAGATTCTTCATGACAAGTCAAAATGATATAAGATTAATTATATAAGATATAGACTTGAGATGTTATATGACAGGTCAAAATGATATAAAATTAATTATATAAGATTTAGACTTGAGATGTTATATGACAAGTCAAAATGATATAAGATTAATTATATAAGATTTAGACTTGAGATGTTATATGACAAGTCAAAATGATATAAGTTTTAGACTTGAGATTTATTATTTGACAAGTTAATTATGCAATATGTTATAACTTTCAAACGATATATAAAATTTAAGGATATAATTGATAGTTAAGTTTGGAAATATAACTGTTCAATTAAGTCTTGGAAATTACGTTATTAATTAATTGTAAACTTGAATGTTTGGTGATCGTTTTCGTTCACAATACATTAATGTTTAAATTTAATTAATGTTTACTAAGTATATTTTATATTATAAGACTTTTGTAATCTTAGATTGATTCAGGGTAGTCAATAAAAGATTTATAAGTTTTTATAATGTGTTTATAATAGGTATTAAATACACAAAAGGGATTAATAAGGAAATTCTTGGATTGATTCAGGGAAATCAATGAAAGAATTTTTGTTATTAATATTTTATTTGTGTTTGTGCCTTTATGGGTCTGGAAATGTTGAAGATATATGCGGGTAGTAATATTTACAAGTGATTATCAAACACAACTTGAAGACAAAGACCTAAAGGTGCTAGAGCTATTGTCAAGGGGGAGTCTGTTGAGACATGTTTTGTGACAACAGATCTAGCTTGTAATAGACTTTTGGTAATTGTAATCAAGTTTGTACATTGATTTTGAATTGTAAATGAAAGCTGTAACATCCACTCTAAGGGCCTAGTAATCCGGGTAAATTTCTAACTTTAAATTTATTATTTAATGTGTTAGGAATATTTGATATGTTATGTTTATTTGATAATATTAGTCAAGAGATTAATTGAGTTATTGTGACTAATAAATAATTCATTGTTTTAAACCGAATTAGTTGACGGTAAAGTAGAATAATTGGTTTTCACAAAATGGTTTTAGGTTCCCGATAATAAATTAAGAAGGGAACTAAAATTATAATGGTATTAAGTTAGATTAATATATATATATATATATATATATATATATATATATATATATATATATATACATACTTTCTCAATTCTTCTACACAAATATACACACTTCTTAAACATTCCTGCGAACCGACTTGAAATCCCAAAAATTGAAAGAAACCTTCTGTGGAATCTTAAAACAGTAGAATAATCACCCTCTTGTTACAAAAACGAATTCCAGTAACATCCTCATCATCACTCTGTTCCTGTAAGTATTTGATGTTTATAATTGTATTTTGATGAAATTAGCAAATTCTCGAATTGATATGAATTTTAAGCTTAAAAGATGTTATATGATGTTATTTGATGCATATAAGTTGTTAGAAAGCTTATTTGAAGGATAGGAAGTCAAATTCGTGAGTTTTGAAAGAATTCAGTTCGAATTTCTGGGTTCAGCAGCGAACTTCGCAGCTTGAAGATGAACTCAGTTAGCAGAACTTGATTGTGAATTAGTTTCCACTGTTTATGTAATTAACACTGTTAGTTAAGAATTGAAGTAGTTTCCACTGTTTATGTAATTAACACTGTTAGTTAAGAATTGAAGTAGTTTCCACTGTTTATGTAATTAACACTGTTAGTTAAGAATTGAAGTAGTTTCCACTGTTTATGTAATTAACACTGTTAGTTAAGAATTGAAGTAGTTTCCACTGTTTATGTAATTAACACTGTTACTTAAGAATTGAAGTAGTTTCCACTGTTTATGTAATTAACACTGTTAATTAAGAATTGAAGTAGTTTCCACTATTTATGTAATTAACACTAACTTAGACTTTCATAAATGAAGCAGTTACCACTGTTGGAAGTTAGTTTCCACTGAATGTTCAAATGTGGTAGCTAATACTGTTTATGACTTTGTGATAAGAATGAGTCTGTTATGGAAGTTATCTAACTCATTATTTGTTATATTCTCAGATCAGCAGAAGACTCAGTGATATTAGATTTCTGAGTTGTGGGACTGAGACCAACAGGTGAGTGGATCTGTGATCCTCAGTGTGATTCAGTTGTAACATGTTTGGTTACAACGGGTAATGTAATACTACTGTTGATAGACTGTTTAGTCTGGGTTGTTTATATTATCCATGATGATTATGGATTATGTGATTTTTGGCCATTGGGCATATGTGAGATGTATATTCAGAGGTCAACACTGGTTGGGCTTAGTTACTATTGTTTGGCCAAACAGAGGTTCCTTATACACATAGTTGATAGGGACTGTTGTTGGTGAAGATAGTAACAAGCTATCGGTTAATCACTGTATTGGCCTGCAGTTGATTTTAAGTGTTCCTTGGAGGATACCTCAGGAACCACCGGTCCTCTTTGACGTTGTGTGTTTACGATTATTCGCTGTAAACAGATTTGTTATTTCTGAGTTAGACTGTTGGTTACAGTTCTTCTCACTTAGCCGTGTGCTAATCCCACCACCCTACTTCTTGCAGGTTAATGTTTGATTAGGGGATGGGCAAGAAGCTTTTGGTTTGATGGGATGTTTGACGTCCAGCTACTCTGATTTTGTTTTGATACATTATGATGGAATTTGTACTGTATAACACCCAAACTGATGTATGTTTTATGTTTTTTTTTTAAAAAAAAAAAACGATATAACTTTAGCATATATTATAAAAGTATGTTTTGACCAAACGCTTCCGATATTTCGAATATAAAATGATACCAAGAGAGCAGGGTGTTACAAAAGCTATTGGTTGGTAAACATTTTAGAGTTAAATATCTATATGCTGAAAAATGTTGACCAAGTTTGACCGCGAACCGAGTCAGTTTGCAGGACAAAATTAGGCTGCGAACCGAGTCAGTTCGCAGGACAAAAATGGCCTGCGAACCGAGTCAGTTCGCAGGGCCAATATGGGCTGCGAACTGAGTCAGTTCGCAGAGCCCAGTGACCTGCGAACCGAGACGAGTATAAATGTAAATTAGGTTTTAAACCTAATAGACTTTTGCCAATTCTGAGATCCGTGCCTCCTGCGATTCCAGAGACTTCTCCAACATTCTAAAGGCTAGGTATTGATCGTTAACATTCGTTATAATCGATACGAAGCAATTAGACAATTGATTCGCTAATATATTGCGAAAGAATTCGTTATAGACCCTACAACTAGTATTGAGGGATTCCGCACCTTAATACCGTAGATAACCTCGTTATCGATCCGCCACAACCGGATTTACAAAATTGGTGAATCAAGTGGTAAACCTAATTTCCGTAAAATATTTTTCAACAAAATTTTGCAAGTCAATGGTTTTTCCTGTGCAACAGGAAGTTTTAAAGGCACTCTACGGCATTCTATTGGTAAATACATAGGGACGTTGTTAATATATTCAAAACGACCTCCAGCACAAATATAGACCTTAAACTTATCAGAGAATTGACTTATTTTGATTATGAAAACAATATAAGTAGCAACTTTACAATTTTTTGAATCGTACCTTTCAATGACAGATCAGATCAATTAAGGTTGAAATTTGAGAGTGTTTTATGGATTTGTTGTCAAATAAACTGATAAATTTATGAAGTTGAGAATATTTTGTGAAATTTTAAAGGAAAAATAAATGTTATCTGAAAAATATCCAAAATATGCTTTTAGGATGATATATCTTATCCAGAAAAATCTAATTTGAAAATTGTACTCATAAAAATCCAGAAAATCTCGAAATATCTTATCCAACATCTTATCCAAAAATCCACCCGTCCAGCACACCCAGACGCAAATCCGAATACCCGGACGCAAAACCGCATACCCGGACGCGTGACCAAGAAATGCAAGTCGGTGACCGAGAAATACAAGTCGGTGACCGAGAAATGCAACCCGGTGACCGAGAAATGCAATCCGGTGATCGAGAAATGCAACCCGGTGACCGAGACGCAAACGTACCCGGACGAAAATCCTCGTACCGGACGCGTGACCGAGAACTGCAAGCCGGTGACCGAGAAATGCAACTCGGTCACCCGGACGCAAAAATCGAGACGCAATTTGCGTCCGCATTTTGTGTCCCGTGTTTTGCGTCCAGGTGACCGAGTTGCATTTCTCGGTCACGCGTCCGGGTATGAGGATTTGCGTCCGGGAATGTGATTTTGCGTCCCGGTTATGCGTCCGGGTGGGGTAAAACGCAATCTTTTTTAAAAAAATAGCAAAAACTTATATAACTTTATAAAAAAGGACATTTTGTTTAATTTCCCTTAATTTGTGCTGGTAATGTAATATGTAGAAATAGCAGTGAGTTGTTCTATTTTCAAACATTTTAACAATTATTTCATTATAGACGTAGCAGTAATCTATAGTAGCAATACTATCAACGTGTCCCTAAAAATACTATCGATGGATAATCATATATACTTAAATTCTAAACATGTATGCAACGTCATCAACAAAAAATATATATATCTAATGTTATTCACTAAAATTAAATAATAAGATAACATTTGTCTTATGAATCAGCCCGCAAATTTTGCGGGTTATAATCTAGATTTAAAGTAATAAAAGCGTTGGTAACAAATTTGTTTACATTATATCTTCTTAAGTCATGACTGCAAGTGATGCACGATTGAATGACACGTTAATATGATTGATCATGACTACCGAATTCACAGAAGTGTCAACATTTATGACTAATGACTAATCACCACTAAATTCCTCGGATTCATTTTTAGTTTTCATTTTTTAATAAAATAAGAATTATAAATTATATTATATAAACGTTACTAATTAAATGTTTAATGTTTTATATATTTTTTAATCATTAGCTTAGAGATGTTCTAATATACAATTTAAAGTTTAAAGTTTGGCCACATGTATATAATCAGTTTCTAAAATTTTCTATAGCACATTAAAATCTTTAGAGTTGAAAGTTGTGAACATATCATCATCATCTTAACTCTACATACATTAGAAGTAAGGTTTAAATATATTTTAATACCTTTTTTATGTATTCAGTGTATATAATTGTAAAATACATTTAAATAAATTTTGTAAAAATGTATTCATGGATGTAAAAAGAGATTGTAAGCACAACACTTGAAATTATAAAAACGATATACATAGAAAATGGTTTCGATGTTTGTAAATATATACATTTAATTTAATAGGCTTTTTATTATCGTTTTAGTGTAGAAACCAACTAGACACCACCACCTTTATGTTGTACGCACTTAAAGTAGAGTTTAGACAGTTTTGAACTTTAATTTGACCGTGCAAATATGCGAACACTCCACGATTAGGGATGGCAATGGATTGGATATGGATCGGATTGAGTCATTCCACATTCATATCCCTTTATTACTTTTCATCCAAATCCATATCCATATACAGTTAAATTCGAAATCATCCATCCACATCTGAAACGTCCAGATATTTTTTATATACATTTAAAACACCCTTATTAAAGTCCCACGACTTGAGTATGTACTTATAGACTCGACACATTAATTATATAAGCAATTTAGAATCTCAAAATTAAAAAATTCAAAATCTGTTGAGTACCCACCTGGGTACCCCTACTGGGTACCTGCTGAGTACCCACCGGGTACCTGAAGTACCTACCAGGTACCCAACACACTCATAATTTTTGAGCAATTTTTCAAAGGGGCTACCCACAAGGTACCATTAGTATCCACCGGTGTAACACCTCAAAATTTGAGGTAATATTATAATATATGTATATGCTTTAATTTATAAGTTGTTGTATAAATTATGTGTACTATACGTAGTCATTAAATATTTAAATTACCTAAATAATACATCGGGAGTAACCAATTAAGTAAAGTACTTCTAAATAATCGGGACTAGAGGGGCTAGGAGGGTAAATACCCGTTTAAAATATAAATTAACCTAAATAAATAAATATACATACATACATGTACGTACATATGAAATTAGAGACATAAACTTCTAGAGAAAAGGAGAGATCGCGAGAGAGAGCAGGAGAAGAAGAGAATTCACGGAAAAACACCAAATTGAACTTTGTTAACTCGAATTCAAGCTTTCTAAACTATCCTAATCAATGTATGATTATGTGTTCTTGAATTCTTTAACCTAGAAATGGGTTTTGTAGGGGTTTTGAGTATTGGTCAATTGTAAAATGAAATTGAGCCTGATTATGATTGATTGGTGATGTATGAGAGTAGAAAACATTGTTGTTAACACTAATTTAATCCAAAAGTTGATAAATCGATTTGGTGTTCGTAATAGAAAGTGGAGTTTTGATAAATTCTTGTAAATTGAGGGTGGCTCACCCTATGGTTAGTCTAAATGAGTTCAATTGATACTACTAATGATGTTTAAAGTAGTGGAAAGAGTAGTTAAGCCATAAATTGAATTATGCCTAAAATTGGTAATGATGTTCGGTTTGACTTTAAAGGTCAAACTAATCTTACAAAGTTAAAAATGGTAAACAAAGTAAGAAAAGTTGTAAATGATGTTATTTGATCATTAGTATCTTAGTTGGAATATGTGAGGTGGTTATATTCAAATTTCGGGTCGTTGGGTAATTTGAGCGAAAAGTGGAAGTAAATTGTTTTTAACAAACTTTGAGGGGCTTTAACTTTATGTGTATAATATTTTGGTAAAATATGAAAATAGAGAATGAAAGTATGGTCGAATGTCTTAAATTTGATATAAAGTTTGCTGAAAATGGATATGTCTAGGTGGTTCAAAAGTGGCTTACAAATCAGCTACTTGGTGCTGTTTGCTGAGAATTCCGCACCGATTTACAAATTTTATTAACCACAGAATTTAGTGAGCGGCGCCGCCATGCCACTAGATCCATAATGACCGGCGAGTCGGAGAACACAAAATGACTTTTTGCTGTTTTCAGGAAGCTATAACTTAATATGTATTGTATTTTATGAAAAGGTAAAAGTTGTACATTGAAGTATGATGTAATACCTTCATAATGATATAATATATGTTGGTTTTAAAAAGGTTTAGAGAGTCCAAATGTGGTGTCCAAAACAGCTAGTTGTAGTTGTGATAAAGTGTTCAATTTGGAGTCAAAGTTGCTATTTATATAAAGTAATCAATTGCATGAGTGATTTTATGTTGTGCATGTTTATATGATGTATTATGATAATTTCGGTGCAAAAGGAAGTGGTGCTTATGTGTATCTCATGCTTTCGGGTAGCCGAGGCTAAGGTGAGTGATATGGGCGTTAAATGGCTAATAGCTGTGTGATTTCGAATTGCATACGTGCAAGAGGTTCACACAACCAAGGGAAGTAAATTGTTACATTCCATACTTGTTGATTATTTATGATTGTTGCAAGACATGATTATTTGTTGAAAGAAGTTGTTGATATATGTGGAATTATGTGGAATGAGCATTGTAGAGATTCGTTGTTGACAGATTAGCTAACTTTGTTAGCATAGTGTTGATGTTGCTAAATATGTGCTTGTTGTTGCACATAATGTGGATAAAGTACTTGGTGCTTATTGTTGAACCATGTACTAGTGTCGATGTTGTTGAATATGTGCATTGCACATGATGTTGTTGTAGTACCCGTGTTTGACATTGCACGGTACTAAGTGGACAGTGATAGCGGATTTGCATAGTGAAAGAATAATCTCTACAATTGCCCGGTAAATATTTGTCATGTGTTGCTTAATTTGGTAGATTAGTCATTTAATTTCCCGAATGCTCACTAAGTGTAATGCGTACCCGTTAAGTTGTTTAATGTTGTAGGTGCATATGGGTCGAATGCTAAAAGTGATTATAGAGGTGGCTTATGGACTGTGAAGGATGAATGTGGATTTCACTTGCAAAGAGGTTTGACAAGTGTACTTTTAAATTCCCGAGTTGCTATTAGCTTGTTATAAATCGCCCAAGTTGTTTGGATTTAAAGTTTAAAGTGTCAAAATGGGTCTTCCAACGAGTCGTTTCGTTAAAACTAGAGTCTTTGAAATGATCGTTTGGACCCAACGTTCAAATCTACCATTTTATGGAGAATTTGGGTAAAACGCCAATTGAGTCACGTTTGTAATGTTAAAAGATTGAAATCTACACCTTTCGGTGTTTTGAAAGTTAATGAGTCAAAAGTTAGGTTCGTTTAAATTTCATCAAAAATCTGAGTTTACTGGTGTAGGAGTCTAAATTAGATTATACAGTGGAGTAATAGTCTAATTGAGTCTAAAATAGGCTGAATGAGTCTAAAATAGACATGAGTCTATTTTAGGCTGAAAGAAGTCTAAATTAGATTATAAAGTGGTGTAATAGTATAAAATGGACAAACGGATCAAGAGGCTATTTTGACCCTTTCTGCTATGACTTATAAAAAAAAAGAGGAAATTTTTTGGGCGTTACAACCGGGTACTCACCCTGCACATGCACACTCAGATTTTTAAAACTCTTTTAACATCATATTTCAAACAATGTTAACATTAAACTTATACAATCAAATGACCATATTTTTACGATCACTTGTACACGTTTTACCAATTTCACCAAATACAAAAGTGATCAATAACTTATTTAAACTACCTTTTTGATCCATTTGCATTACCACCTCATTATTTGATAAAAACACAATATCATTTCATCTCAACAATACCAAAATACATTTGACAACCAACATATTTTCTTAGACACATTAATGATATAACACAAAACATATTACCATTCAACCTTTACACAATATACTACATATAATAAGCATGTGGTAATTACAACCCAAAAAACCACTTTTAATAAAACATACTTACTACCACATACCCTTGAAACAACATCACCATTGAACTTAGACCATGACATAACAACCATTTCAATCCAACTAGTTTGACTCATAATTACATTAACCATCAAAACATCAAGTTCATCTTTAAAAAGATCATACTCAAAAATCAAGCTTTTTCTTCGAAAGGGGCTTCCAACATATATAGGGCATGATTATAAAAGGATAATTTACTGCTTGAGCATAGTAAGTCCACCATTAGCTGCCCATGGACTTTTTGCCCATATCACCCTTTGTCCCACCTCTATCACCTACACAAAATCAACAACAACAATGGGTAAGCTAACTTTTTTAGTAAGTAATGGGAATGTAATAAATAACAACAATAAACAACAACGACATTATCATTGATTATTAAAGATCCTTAATTATTCATCATCTTGACTCAAAGAGTCCAACCTTATGGTGTCAAGGCATAACATTTGAGATTTCTCAAGTCTCAATGTCACCCTTGAATTCCACCATTAAAGGGATGCACATTGAACACTCTAATGTATCTCAATGGTACCATCTTATTTAACCACCTCAAGAGGACACACACTTGACTACTCGTGTAATCCAAGTGTTGTCACCTTATTTCACCTTCCCCCATTACTTAGCTTGCGATTGTTGGTTAGTGTAGCTCAAGTAACACTTTATGAACCAATAGATAATATCATATACACAAGGTCACAACACATCTCAATAACTCAATATTTACTCATTCGCATCCTCTTACTAACTCATATATCTTAATTCATGTATTTCAACTCAAAACACAATTTTCCAATCAACCACCTACATTGTTTTCTCATGCAATACATATACTCATAATTTATTTGTTCATCTTTAATAACAATAACATAACAACAACAATTTACCATCTTCCTCTCATTATTAAAATCTCTATTTGTGTAAAATCACCTAATACATATCATCACATACATAAATTACTTACACATTTGGGTAATTATAATTAACTCATTATTCACTACTTTTATTTATTTTCAACTAACTTTTTTTACATCATTATATTCCATTCGGGTATTTGATTCAATTCACAATGATTATAATATAATACACAAACATCTCAAATATCTACTTATTCAAAATCACCAAGCTCCCATAACATATAGTTATCTTTATTTTATACATATTCCCATCTTACTTTACTTTTATACTCAATAACATATACATGCTACTCTTATGCTAATTTTAACATCTTTACCCAATTTCTCTACTTAGAGTTTATAATAAAAAATCATTCAACATTAAATTAAAGGATAAAGGGGGTGTTCTTACCTTAATAGAGATGAATTAGAAGGTTAGATACTTAATCCATCAAACCTTAGCTTAAATTTTTGTTTTTACTCTTCTCCTTGGTTCTTCCTAGTCGCCATCCTCACCAAACACACAATTTACTTCCAAAGAAATAAAGAAGGAAGGAGTATAAATATTTGATTTTTCATTTTTAACCCTAAAATAACCTCTCTTGTCACTTTTAACCCCTTTACTTTATTCAGTTAGCCTTGTAACCCCTCAAAAAAGTTCTCATTTATATTTTCAACCCAAACTCATTATTTGTATTTAACGTCAAATATAATTATATATTTAGATACACATTTTAGTATAACTATCAACTTGCAAATTTTAGGGTGTTACAACATCCATATCCGATGGATGAAGCGGGTTAATGGATATCCATTGGATATCAAAAAAAGATTTAAAATACCGACAAAATAGTTGAAAAGTTAAAACACTTTATCTTTTGTTTTATGCATTGCTAGACACGTGTTGATCAATGCTTATTACCGTTTGGTACTAAAGTTATATAAAATTAGCAAAGTGATGTATATTATAACTAGTGATGTATGCATTTCGATTTACTAATAATATATAATGACAATGACGAGAAAAAATTACTAATTTTCACTAAAAAATTCATAAGTTGTAGCTTATATATAGATGAATATATGTATATCTGTACTCGTATATATGTATTCCGGGTGATAATGAATTAGTCCATGGATGGCAATTTAACATTCATATTGGATCCATTAATCATCCACATCCATATCCATATCCATTTAGATCGTTCATAACCACCACTGGTGGATGGATCAGGTGGATATCCACTGGATCGGATGCTGATTGTCATCCCTATCCACATGCTTTGGACGATACTTGCATAAGGCCATCTCCAATATTGACACCAAACTTCAAATTTTACTAAAATTGTGTAAAAATTTAGTAAGACACCATTTTGATGTAAAAATTTAATGTTACACTATTCATAACACCATTTTATATCAAATTTGGTGTAACACTATTCATCAAACCGAATTTATATATTTTTCATTTTTAACCATTCATATAACCCTTCATATGTATCAATTCAATCATTTTAATATATATTTTGTATTTAACTTATGAGTTAAAATTGATTTTGTGAGCTAAGAAGTTATAAAATATTGATTTATTGATAAATATTAAAAGACAATGAAGAAATATATAGAATGTAACAAATACAATAAACTATTACAAAATTTTAGAACAACCAAATCAATAGTTTTCAAACTCGTCAATATTTCCTCACGATTCATTTTTCATATTACCTCTCATTTTATCATTCGCGTTTCTTCCAAATTCACCATCCGCATTTCCTCCATCATCATAGTTATCGGATGAACCGACCCCTGATTTGAGTTTTTCTGGTTTAGTACGTTACACCTCATCCATATATTACTATTTTTAATCTAGTTTAGAAGTATTGTATTTGTGTGTATATATATACAGAGAGAAAGAGAGACAAAATTTAATATTTTATATAAAACTAATCAATTATGAAAGTGACTATCATATAAATATAGTTTAGGGGTTAATATGTAACTATATCGATCAATTTGGTGTAAAAATTAAGTGCATGCATTGAAACATAACAAATATTTGACGGAAATATATTTCAAAAAGATACGCTTTTGGTGTCAACATTGGAGATGCCCTAATAACTAGCAAAATTTACACTCTCCGTGTTATTACATTGGAGATACTCTTAGCTCACTAGAAGTGGTAAATGCTAGTCGTGGGATGACTAACTGTCATTCCATGTTATTATTATTTTTTTAAATATTAAGTTTTAACTTTTTTGTTAACGTTTCTTCAAATATTGTTAACACCTTTTTAACTTTTTTAAAATTGATGTATTTTTTAACTTTATTTATTTATTTTCTTTTTGTTTTTATTTTGTTTTAACCATTTAGTAACTAATTGACTTTATTTTTTTATTCACTATATTAGAAACCGATTTTAGCTTTTATTTTACATTTGTTTTTTATTGCGTTTTGCCGTATATGATTAATATATAACTTGATAACTAGATTTTGATATTGAAATCACTAAAATTTAAACAATTTGATAGTTTGAAACTATAATATACATCATGATCAAAAAGACTTAATCATGATGCATCAAAAAGACTGAATCATGATGAACCAAAAATTAAATTTAGTGTAATGTTATAGTATAGTTACAATGCACTCTACTGTTAGGCACTATAATTATTACTAAGTAATTTACTATGATGCACTATTATTTTAACTATAGTGCACTACACACTTTTTAAAAATTGTGCACCACATTTTATGGCGATACACCATTAAAGTATGAATATGATGCACGTATTTGACGTTTAACTGTAATACACTTGACATTTAACTATCATGTACTTGACTTTTAGATATAATACACTTGACTTTTAACTACGATGCAATGTATTTATTGTTATGCTGCATTTGGCGTTACAATACTAAAGCAAAGTTACATTACTTAAAATTTTAAATACGATAACAATAATTAAAACAACAATCATAAAACTATTCTTCATCTTCGTCTTTGTTTTCCTCTTCATCATGGTCGATCTCCAGGAATTCCGCATATTTTTGCGAATAATATTTTGCCACTTCTTAATTGTTTATGCGTCTTTGGATTGTAACAACACTTGGTATAAAATATTGGTGTAAGAGAAAGTTTCGTTTAGGTTAGAATTCGGGTTAAGATTAGACATGGTTTGGATTAGAAAAGTATTTGTAAGACTTGTATAGAATATGAAAATTGTACAGAAGATGAAATTTGTATAGAACAATGTTGAGTGAATTGTGTAAAAAGAGAAATTTTTTCGAAATAAAATAAGGATCCCCGTGTCAATTGCTAATTCTTGGTCATTGAGATTCATCACGACAACTCAATATGTCCGGCAAACTACTAGGGACTCCCCATGGGAGGAAGCAATAAATTGGGGTTTGTCGGGACCAATGTCCGATCCTTATGGGCTAACAAGAAAAGTACAATATGTAGCCAAGACTTAGCTCAGGACCCCACTACTCATCGTATTTGGTTTGGTACGTACTTATAGTGTAACACGACGTTTATGAACGAATGTAATTAATGAAAATGAACAGAAACGAAAATGTAGACAAACAAGATTTTGGGTGAACTTTCTTTTGTATTTAATTCTCTCAAAGTATACAAATTACTCACTGATATTTTTTTCACAATGGGTTTGTATTTTTCTTTGAGGCTCCCTAACTCTCTTCTATTACTCCCCTTTTATAATCAAGGAATTACAACAATAAAAGGCTAATGCTACGTGGGTAAAGAAAATGACGTTATGGGAGTAATACTTGCATGAGTTGTTTAAGAGTGGTAATCCCACTATCCCATGTTGAATTAATCCACTCATCCATTTCCTTCTTTGTTGGGATTCTTTTGATTTGGTAAAAGATGGTTTAAACTCCAACGGGTTTGACCTGAAACTCGATCCCACCTTTCTTGACCTTCTTTTGTTTTTTTTTCTTTGTTTTTTTTAACCGTTAAAGATCGTCACGGATCACGCCTCCCTTTCTCAGGTGAAGACAATCAACGCCCGTTGATCCTAAACTTGATTTTGATGAATGTTGGTTTCACCAAATTCCTTAGGAAATCACTTGTTGAGTGCATTTGGTCGTCTTGCATGACAAACCGTAACCAAATCGATGTTCTTTGTACTTTTGCTTTTGTTGACAATATACTTTTTGCCATCCTTTGTCAATTGGTATTGTTTTGCACGTCGGAAGTAGATTGCACCCCGCTCCCAAAGATATGGGTTGCCAAAAATCACTTGACAAATGTCGACTGGAACCACCTCACACGTGACTTCATCGATATATTGATCGGTCATAGCAAACCGAAACTTACATTGTCGGTTGACTTGTGTATCAACATCTTTCTGAATCCACCCTAATGAATAAGGACTAGGGTGTGGTGTTGTCTCCAAACCCAACTGTTAAACAAGGCTAGCTGAAATCAAATTTTTTTCACTTCCCGTGTCAATGATCGCTTCGACCAACTCTTGCTTCACTTGAATGTTTAAGTTGAATAATTCTTCTTTTTCTTTCGTTGACAGCTTATCTTTTGACTTCATCATGAGTGTCAATCTTTCGTCTACCCCGTCAACTTGGTCGAGCTCGACGGTATCATTGGCAATAGTTGTTGCAACAATATTTTTTTCTCGTTCATTTTTCACACATTTTTTTTGGAAAAAGCTCGGGATGTGCCTTCCAACAATCTTCTTCGAGATGACCTGCAATTTTACAGTACTCACAAAACTTATTAGCATTGTTAGAAATTTTTGATTTTTTCTTTGTATTCTTCTCGGCGTGACTTGTATCGGGAACTTGTTCTTTCACGCCATCTTCCATCCTTAACCCATTGTTTATGTTTTTTAATTCGATAGCCATAGCAATGTGACTCGCGCTAGATATATCTACCAACGCATGTATGCGTAGTTCATTTTGAATTTGACGATGTAATCCCGCTACATATTTGGTGATGACATCTTCGTTGTCTAACGAGATTCCCAACGCCACCACTAGACGCCGAAACTCCGTGGTGTATACTTGTACTGATTGTCCTCGTTGTTGTTGAAGATTATGCCATCGCGACCATCGGTCTTGTGAGTATCCCATTGGATAAAACTCTTGACGTAAGAGTCGAGTGAATCGAGCCCATGTAACTTCCTCTTCAGTCATCATCTTCAAATGAGAATTCCACCAAGCCAATGCATGACTTGTCAACTTCTATCTTGCAAAAGAAACCTTCTCGGTACTACTAAGCCCATAAAGAGTGAAGTAAGTCTCGAGTTGGTCGATCCATGAGTCAAGCTTCTTGGCATCAACGGTGCCATCAAATGTTGGAATGTCAATTCTTGCTTCAACTTTGAATGGTCGATGAGAACCGCGACCCGGAGTTTCACTCTCTCGATCATCTTCCGTATCATACTTCAAGCTTAATTCTTCGTCAAGTTTTTCCTTTAAAGGCGTTTCTCGGGCTTTTTGCTTTTGTTGGGATTGAATCCATGCAAGCAGGGACTCAAGTTGAGTTGTTAGTTGATCGAGCTTAGCGGAAAGTTCGGTCAATCCTGGCATGTTACTTCCTTTTGCCGCCATTGCTGATTTAAGTTGGTTGTTGTTCGATGGTTTTCGGTGACTTTTTAACTCTGACAGAGGTTCGCCGGAAGCTTTGTAGTCAGACTTTGTTTGCACCATACACAGGTAGGAACGATGCTCTGATACCACTTGATCCGTTCACAAATTGGAACACGACGTTTATGAACGAATGTAATTAATGAAAATGAACAGAAACGAAAATGTAGACAAACAAGATTTTGGGTGAACTTTCTTTTGTATTTAATTCTCACAAAGTATACAAATTACTCACTGATATTTTTTTCACAATGGGTTTGTATTTTTCTATGAGGCTCCCTAACTCTCTTCTATTACTCCCCTTTTATAATCAAGGAATTACAACAATAAAAGGCTAATGCTACGTGGGTAAAGAAAATGACGTTATGGGAGTAATGCTTGCATGAGTTGTTTAAGAGTGGTAATCCCACTATCCCATGTTGAATTAATCCACTCATCCATTTCCTTCTTTGTTGGGATTCTTTTGATTTGATAAAAGATGATTTAACCGTGAAACTCAATCCCACCTTTCTTGACCTTCTTTTGTTTTTTTTCTTTGTTTGTTTTAACCGTTAAAGATCGTCACGGATCAATTATAGTGCCGCCTTATCATACTAATAATTTGTTATTTACTAAAAATATCATTTAAGATAAAACATTTTTCTATCAAAAACTTTATAACATGAGATTTTGTATTTACATAAATTCATCAAGAAAAGTTAACATTATTACATATTTTATAAAATTATTTTTATTGTGTAATTTATTACTGTATTGAAACTTAACCTCTCAAACTATATGTATATGCATCCACTCTCTAACAATACAAAAATAGTAACGAAATAATCTTTTATAAATAAACTGTCTCACCTAAAAATTAACTCATCTATATACCTTACCTTCTGATCTTATTTTAAAAAAAGTGAAATTATTAGAAAAATGGTAGGGATCTGTAAGATGAGAATTACAAATAGTGTGTTTTTATCATAAAACAAAACAATAATCATAGTGGGAGATAAAAAAGAGGTTTTACAATCTCCGTTTAATGTATTAATGCATGTATCGTGTACAGAGACTAACGTACTTTTCTACGTTGCAACAATTGACACTTCTACAATGGGTTCAACCTTTCACACTTCGTCTTCAACATCTCTATTATGCGCTCCAGCGAGTTGCACTAGATAGGAAAATTTATCTTTTTCAGTACGTAAGCATATATAGACATGAAATTAGAGTTACTATCGTTGTCCTGCTTCATTTCCATTCCCAAAAATCCCCTTTAGTGTCCATGCTTCTTCTATTCAATATGCAAACGAAAAAATAAGACATAAACCTAAAACGCACACCCTTTAATCATCATTAGAATCATGATGCCGGAATTTCGTCATACACCATGAGAAAGTGTCGTGGTTGGCTTGTCATGTTTTAGAGTTAAGTGTATAAATTATGTTGTGAATCAATGAACTTTTCATAAAGAGTATCGTCTTTTTTCTTTCTTTTGCTTTTCTTAAGGAAGATACTCACACATAAATCCAACGTATATATAAATTTATCTACTAATATGTACATGTATTTATACCAGAAAATTAAACCCACAATCTAATACTTGGTCAGATAAATAATGCTAGGTCGATGGTAATTCGATAGTATTATCTTTTTAAAATCGTTCTTTATAAAACTGATCATGTTTTATACTCGGGTAAGAAAGAAATAGAAGAAGGAATCTCTTCTCCGAATCGAATCTACGCATATCGAATTCTAGGGATGTTCATGATTTGGCCGAAACCGTTTAAACTTGTCAAACCGAAGTGATTTGGTCGGTTTGGCCGGGTCAATTTTTATAATTGGTTTGGTGGTTTGAATTTTTTCAAACTGTCATATATGGTTTGGTTTAGCGTTTCAAGACTCAAACCGACCACTTAAACCAAACCGGGTCGTATTATATTTTCTTATATAAATTGTTCGATATAGTATATTTAATTCAAAAAATTAAGTACGTCTTTAACAAACAAATTTCATATTTGCTTATTCTATGGTTAAATAAAACTTTTGGTTAATGTAACAATGTTATAAAAGTTTTTTTTGATAATTGATATTATTAAACATTTTTTTTACTAATATTAGATTATGTATTTATATCTTTAGAAAGCTCGTAAGATAATGATAATTGTATTTATTACCCCTCTTATGTAAGTTGAGTATTAATTAACATTTTAAAAATAAATACAAAAAAGAATTGGTTAAAATCGTGAAATCGGCAAAACCAAACCGATTTAAATTGCTTTGGTTGGTTTGATTTGACTATTTAAATTGGGCGGTTTGGTTTGAGAAAATGTCAAACTGTAGTTACCGGTTTAGTCTCAATTTTATGCTCAAACCGGCCAAATCGAACCATAAATATCCCTATCGAATTCATTGATGTGCAAGAACAAACAATAGCAGTTACACTTATTGTATGTGTATACATTGTATAAATAGTTAGTCTTGCACATCAATCTATATCTTTCTTATCAAAATTTTATTAGGATCTTACGTATTACATTTAAACACACGTATTCAATTACGTATGATATTGCTTAAAAGGCATGTTAAATTTTATTAATTTTATTATATTAATTTGATTTTTCTAACAACTAATTAAAATACATACATTCAACGAAGTCTTCAAATTTTAGAGAAAATTATTCAAATTTTAGAGAAAATTATTCAAATTTTAGAGAAAATTATCGAAATAGACAGTCAACGAAGGCCTTCATACTAAATTGACGGTGTCAAACATATTTCTCCAAACTAGTCACACAATTCGCAGAAACTAGAAAGCGAACCTCGCGAAATTATTACACCAATAAATCTACGTCACTTGTAAATTAAAATCGCCGATCAATTTTTGATAGGATCGAGACACGTGCACATTCATTTTGACCGTAATTGAATTAAAATTTAGCTAACTAGGCGAATATTTGAATTCTAGGGATATGTGTGTTTAGGCGAGGTATAGTGTATTTCTTCTTCATTTTATTTTTTTGAATTAAGACTATAAAATCCGTCGACCTTTCCTAAACGCACAAATCTTAAGAATTCAAAAATTCATCGGGTTAGCCAGATTTTTATTCAATTTCGATGAAAGTTTGTGTACACGTTTCATGATCCTACCAAAAGGTGAAATTTTGTTTGACCGGCAATTTTAGTTTACACGTGGAGTAGATTCATTATTGTAATAATTTCGTCGGGTTCGATTTCTAGTTTAGGCGAATTTATCGACTAGTTTGGAGAAATATGTCTGACACGTCTATTTAATATGAAGGTCTTCATTGACCGTCTATTTCAGTAACTTTTTTAATACATGTATATTATTAATAATATATTTAATTTTATAATACTTATTAAACCTTTAAGTTTAGAGTCAAAGCTCCTCTTCTCACAAAACAAATAATGCGAGTTTTTTTTTTTCAAAACTAAACACGAAAATCGTCGAAATTCAAAAACCTTTCCAGCGACTTTAGGCCATTTCGTATAACCCAATTATTTCCTGCCAGCAAATTAAATAAATTAAATCGATGGTCAACTCTAAATCATTCAACGAAAAAAGTCGCCTACCACTAGATTTTGCCACGTGTGTTTAAAAAAATCATCGTAAAGGAATTATAACCCAGAGACAGGCAATTTTTTAAAAAATTTCGAAATCTTCCATTTTGGCTGGAGGGAGAGGAAAAGGTAAAGAGAAAACACACAACTAGGGATTAATCGGGTTAGCCCGACCTAATAGGGATTATTCGGGTTGGGTTAGGCATGTTTTTTAGAAATACAAACTTACCCGCAACCCGACCCTATTAAGCAATCGGGTGTTCGGATTCAGATTGTTCGGGTTAAACGGATTTCGAGTTAATACAATCGACACATGATAGATCAAATATATATCATATAAATAAATTTCATATATATGCATTTGTTTACTCATGAATTGTGTACACTTTTTTGAACTTACGGTTACGTAAAATAATATAATATTGTACAACTTTTAATATGATGAAGTTGGTTGATTACTTACCGACATATTCCTTTGCTTGGGTTATAAAAGAGATTAAAAGATGATGAGCTAGGTTTAGGGTGTGTTTGGCGAAGAGCTTTTAAGAGCTTTTTGAAGCTTTAACTTTTTGTTTTCAAATTGAAAAGCTCCTCATTTCTAAAAGCTTCGTTTGGATAAAAGAGTCTTGAGCTTTTAATTTCTTTTAAAAGCTCCAAAAAGCTTGTAAATGAAAAGCTAATCCTACATGCTTTGAAAATTGAAAAGAGCTTTTTAATGAATATATTTACATGATTGCCCTCGTCATTTGAGACTAGTTAGTTTATAGGCACTAGTTATCTAAATGATTTTTTGAAGTTATTGTCCTTTTTGTTTTCAATAAATGAATAAGGAATTAAACCTAATTAATAATTAACAATACTGACGTCCCTCAAAATAAATATTATAAACACTTTTCAAAATAACAGTGGACATCTTCATATTAGTACTACGTGAAATATAGTATGTAATACATTAACTCATAATCATTATTGTATCAAAATATTTAATACATATACATATAGTTTTGATATTAAGAAGTGATACTTGAATCATTATCGTTTTTACACTAAAATATTATTTGTCAAATTTATATTTAGTTATATTTACTATATTTTTTTATACATATACTATACATATTATTTTATATTATTATAATATAGTAGTTTCATATTATAACTATTAACTATACATATTTTTTATAATGTTACCCTAATTATAAGAAAACGAATATGTTAACCAAAATATAAATAATTTAGTTATTTATATTATGAATTATTAAGTTAAATATATATACCATTTAATTTTATTATTTTTATCATTGTCCTTTATTGTCATTTTACTCATTTCAGTTACAGCTACAGCTAATTTACCAAACACATTTAAAAAAATATATCTACAGCCTACAACTTCAATTAAAAGCTACAGCTTACAGCTACTACTAACAGCTACAACCTACAGCTACAGCTACAACCTACAACTCGTTTTGCCAAACATACCCTTAAGATGAATAATGAGAAGAATGAGGTAGGAGCCGTATATAGTCGATCTTAAGGTTTTCTATTGTGACTCATGAATGTAATGGACTAACAAAAGATAAATTGAGCTTTTATTCTAAATGGATCAACAAATTTTTGGGCACCGATAATTATAATGTTAAATGAAAAAATTAGTATTTATCTAAATCGGGTTAATCGGGTCAAACCCGTACCCGATTAAGCTTCTCTATTTTAAGTCGTAACCCGACCCTAATATACATTCGGGTTAATCGGGTTAACCCGCATAACCCGATTAAAATTCTCAACCCTACTAAACCCGACCCTAATAGTCTTAATAGGGTTCGGATCGGGTCGGGTTTTTTGAAACCCCTGCACACAATGTTAACAAATGCAAGTCCTGGCACGGAAACTGAAATTTCAAAAATATCGCTTAAGTGACTGGCTTATAATTCATTTTCGGTGATTTTTTCAATCCATGTGGCAAATTGTTATGGTAGGCGATTTAATTCATCGACTGACGATTTAGGGTTGACCGACGATTTTACTGGGACACGTGACCTACAATAATTGGGCCATAGGATATTGCCTAGATCGCAGAAATATTATTGATTTTAAACGATTTTTGTGTTTAGTTTTGAAATTTTTTATGAAACGGTTTATTTAGTGAAGATGATTGTTTATTTGAGTAATTTCCTTTTAAGTTTAAAAGATGATGTCAACCTATGTCTTGAACAAGTAAGATTAATTTTTTGCTTTTTTCCATTTTTATCAAAAAACTACTAACTAGACAAAGGTTGTTAAGATCGCGATCTTGATCGTAGGATTGCACGATCCTACGATCCTACCAAGCGAAAAGTTATAGGATCATAGTAGGATCGCTTAGGAGGTAAGATCGTAGGATCGCATGTAAAATTATAGGATCAGTGAACGATCTTACAAATGGGCTAACAAGTATTTTTTTTTTAAATAATTGGGCTAAATCTTTGTATGACCCATAGTCATAGTCCAAAGTCAATCTTTGCTCAAAAATTACTGCAAGCATTTGTTTTCAAATTTCATCTATCAGTTTTTACCTTACAAAAAATAACGACGTTTGAAGTTTCAATTGATATCTTAAATTAGTAATTTTTGTTTGTAGGCTCGTATGCTCTTAAACTTATTATAACTAGTGGTACAATTGTATTATTCTGTATTGTTACTATCTTTTTTTTTAATACGTTTATAATCTCAATAAAAATATGTTGACAAATTGCATCATTTTTGTAATATAAAAGTTTTAATGTTATATTAATTTTTATAATTGTTAATTTTCTAAGTAAATTTGAATATCTCTGCATAAATAATACCGAGTAATATTTCGGTAGAATGTTACAATCCTATCCGATTTCGGATCTTGGAAAGACGTTTGAATCAGACGATATAAGCAATTTTCTTGTAAAATAGTTGATAACAAGATATAAAATCTTTAGCAACAAGCCCAGCAGTCCCAGCACTGCTTTGAAACCCTGCAACTCCACCGCCGTTTAACATTAACCGGAATTAATGGCTGCCACCGCCGACGACGAATTCGAAGAAGAAAGCATCAGCAAATGCGAATCCATTCGTCTTAAAATCCTAGCCGAGCAAGCCTACACTTCCTCCGACCTCAAATTAGCTCTCAAATACATCAACCGGGCCCACCGTCTCTGCCCTACTCTCGACGGCGTTTCGGAATTGCTAACCACCTTCAAAATCCTTACAGTCGCAAGCACCACAGATTCCATTCCTCACTGGTACGAAATCCTCGAGGTAGAACCTTTTTCTCATATTAATTCAATTAAGAAGAAGTATAAAAAACTAGCCCTAATTTTACATCCTGATAAGAACACCTCGGTTGCGTCGGAAGACGCCTTTAAGTTAGTTAACGAAGCGTTTAGTGTTATGTCTGATAAGATTAGAAGAAAGGAGTATGATATGAAACTTAGAATAGCAATGCAAGAGGAGGTAGGAGTGGAGTGTGACGGTCGTAGTTCGGTTGCGTTGGATACGTTTTGGACGGCGTGTACTACATGTAGGTTGTTGCATCAGTTTGAGAGGAAGTATTTAGGGCATAATTTGATGTGTCCGAATTGTAGGAAGAGTTTTAAGGCTGCCGAAGTTGATGACGGTAAGAGTGAGCATGTTGACGGTAACAGAAGTGAGACAGTTAGAACGAGAACGAATTCGAAGAGGAAAATGAGTAGTGTTGGTGAGATTATGAAGAGGTCGGAGAAATTGGAAAAGGTTGATGAATCGAAAATCGAAGGTGGTAGTAAGCGTTCGGGAGGTTGTAGGGTTAGGAAGAGCGCGAGGTTGAAGGATAAAGGGAAGATAATCCATGATGTTGACGAAGATATGATGACGTTATCTGAAATGCAGAAGTTGGTGAATAATGATAATGATGAGGATGATGAGGAAATGATGACGTTAGCTCAAATGCAGAAGTTAGTGAACAATGATGATGATGATGATGATTATGAAGAGGAAACGATGACGTTAGCTGAAATGCAGAAATTAGTGAAAACGAATGTGAATGATGGTAAATTAAAAGTAAGGTTGAAAGTAAATGGGAAGGATAAAAAGTTACAAAGAAGTAGGAAGTCAAAGAACGAGATGGATGAAGAAGGAGATGATCAGGATGTTGATATCATGACTGTGGAGGATTCAGATTTTTATGATTTTGATAAACTAAGAGTTGAAAAGAGTTTTAAAAAAGGACAAATATGGGCTGCATATGACGATTATGATGGAATGCCGAGAAATTATGGGTTGATTAATGAAGTGGTGTCAACGCATCCATTTGAGGTCGACATGTCTTGGTTGGACCCGCAAACTAATACTGATGAAGAATTAATTAGTTTAGAACGCATGGGGTTTCATATATCTTGTGGGAGGTTTAAAGTTGTTAATAAAACATTAGTTGGATCTCTTAATATATTTTCACACATTGTCAACTGTGAAAGAGCAGCTAGAGAGGTTTATAGGATTTTTCCTAAAAAGGGTTCAGTGTGGGCGCTTTATAGTGAAAATGGAGAAAGAGGAAATCAATTAGCTCGAGATAAAAGATGTTATGATATTGTTGTGTTTTTGACAAGTTATAGTGAGGTACATGGATTAAGCATGGGGTATCTTGAGAAAGTCAATGGGTTTAAAACAATTTTCAGGAGACGAGAGATTGGTTGTCATGCTGTTAAATGGCTTGAAAAACATGAAGTTCGGTTGTTTTCACATCAGATTCCAGCAAGGAAGCTTTCTGGGGAAGAGGTCCCGGATGTTTCAGGAGATTGTTGGGAACTCGATCCCGCCTCACTTCCTAAGCAGCTACTCATTACTGGTTGAAAGAAATAGTGTTCGCCAGTTCACAAGTGACTACTTTTTGTATGTACGTACCACCACCGCACAGCTAATGATCAGTTCTTTCAGATGGCATATGACCTGTACTAGAGGGTATAATTTTCCATATAATGCAAGTTTGAAACTTGAATGTTCTGTCAGTTGAGATACTGCATATATGTAAAATTAGTATATCAAAGGGATAAGTATTGGCCTCGTTTATTGATAATTGCTATCATATAATAATAATTGCATCAATGTCCCACCTTCAACTTAACATTTTGTGTATCATTTCAAGTGATAGCCTTTTAAAGCCAGTTCTCTGTGTGTTTGGTATGTGCTTTGAGTAACTGGAGTGAATAAGCTATTCACAACCTGCTTTATCTCAGCTTACATGCTTCTGATATTGATCGAAATGCCAATATGGGTTGGTTGGGTAGGGTAACGTGCCAATTGCCACAGTGGACTCGGTTCGGGTTGACCCCAAACACTTTCCACCTATTTAAATTCTGTATATAAGTAGCTAATAACTTAATGCGTTTGATATGCTAAGAAATCTTTGCTATTACATAGTATATTATTTTTCCAATAAAGCGATTCAGGTAGTTGTTTGCATTAGAAATACCCTTTCGTCAACTTTCAACATATTCCTTTTCAAACTTTATTTCTTATTCGACCCATTTGAGGTGTTAGTGATAAAACATATCCAAAATTGACCCATTTAAAAGTGAAAGGTTCTAAAAGTGCCGCCACCTTGAGAACTTAATAGATGATGGAAGCCGCACTAGTATGATGTCTGTAGTTGCACCGAGTGAAAAGATCATGGAAGAAGAGTATGTTTACTTGTGTTGCTGATACTAATAAATTTATTTCGTTTTTTCTTTTGGCGCATTTGGATGATGGCTAATGTTTATCTATTATTGTCTACAATTCCCTTTTCACTTACAGATTCATTTGTCATTTTTACATCATTGGCCAATAATGGATTGTTCTTTGTATGCAAGTATATGTTGTATCGTGAGAACTGCCTAATTTTCTTCTATGCAGCCTCTCAAATCAGGTGTGGATACTCGATTGCATGAGAAAACCCATTATACGTTGAGGCGATTCAATGAGTCATTCATGGAATCACAGTGATGTGTCCTTAATGTGATTGCAACCATTACACTCAAGTGGACAAATGATTAATGGCAACAAGGTATGATTCACCGGGTTCTCAATTTCATGGTCGTGCTTATATGATACAAGGATAAATAAACTGAACTTATAATTTGGAAAGAACCATGATGTGGTCGTTAAATGAACAAACTTTAAGATTTAGATGGATTCAGTGATTTTAGAGTGAATGCTGAGAGTATGTTTTTATGCTTGACAGATGTCTTTTATTTTGAATACTTTTTGTCACAAGTTGAATGTGTTCCGGGAAGAAGAAGTGTTTTGTTGTCTTGTGAAAAATACATTACAATAGTGTGTTCATCTCATAGTACAAAAATTGCTTGATATCTTAAAAATGATTTTGGATATAGTTGCCCACATCCATACAACATTTTGACATTTTGCTTAATATATCTAGGTGTAGTGATTAGAGGTTAAACATTATTATGCATTTTTTATTAGTAGGTTTTTAGTATCTCAAAATGCGTTCATTACTATTAGTTCTGGTATAACATAATGTGGAATTGTGGAAATGGCATCACATTCATTGAGCCAATAAGCGATCTAAAAGGCTGACTCCATATATGGTTGGCGGCCAGTCTACAGCCGCACCGTTGACTTCATCTCCTGAATGTCCGATGGCCGTTGACTTCAATCCGGCCGTTACAAAACCATATCACATCTCCACCATTTGATTGCTGCATAACTGCTTCAAAACCTCCCAAGTTCACCTTTCTCCTTGACCATCTTCCCTTCAGTGACTGCGTTTTTAGCATTAAGATTTAGTGTTGCGGTTATCACAAAAGATGAGAGTGCTTTTGATTAGTTTGTATGAAACATTGATGCAGAAAATAAGGTCCAAAATCTATTGTAACTGCAACTTAATTTACTTTATCTTATGTGAAGATCCTATGCTATAACAATATTTATTCGTTTATTCTATAAACAATTCAAGTAGATGACAGTTGCAAACCGACATCAAAGACATTGCGACAGAAGTCTGAATTTACCTTCTAATGTTTAACCATCAGCTCCTTAAATAAAGCTTCTGACGATTTCTAACTCAAGCTCAAAAACAATATAGCGTATTTTTTTAATGTTACCATGAGATCAAATTCACTTGAGCTACGTTTTAGTTATGCAAAAATAAAGTGAAGGTATCAAGGTTAAAAATCTCTTCTTTCTAAGTTAGCGTTTTAAGTTTTTTGACAAATATGATTGCGATCGGTAGGATTGGTGTAAATGAGAGAGAAAAAAGAAGGATGTTTCATATTATTTTCAAAACTCCTTAATCTTAAAAAGAGTAAATAATTTAAACTATTGGGTATGTAATTTGTTGTTTTTACACATCTTTTGCACATGACACGTTTATAGTCACCAATTAGATTTCATAGTTGTATCATGTCTTGAGTATAAAGCCTCCCTTGTTAACTTTATATTTAACTATACCATTAACTTGTAACAGTGACATTATTCATAATTCATTAAGGATAGATTAGAAAAAGTAATAATTTGTAACAATCTTTTAAAAATAGGTACAACAACATTATAAAGAATCAACCATGCAGTTTGTACAAATTTTGAGTCCTCGTACATATAAAATGTATGGAGATATAAAATTGTAGTTTTTTTATTTATATAAACAAGCCCTTAAAATTAAAACACATAAAGTATACGGTCAAATATAATATATGATATTATCCCTTACTATATTTTGGAAAAAAAATAATAATAATTTCACTATCAATGATAGGAAAGTGGGTTCAAATAAAAATAAATAAAAAATAAAAAATGAAATAACCAATAGAATTGTCTAATTTCATTACAAAACTTATTTTATTTTGAACTTTCAAAATCAAATATCTCATCTCATAAACAATATGTCAATAAATTATAAAAATTACATATTCAGAATCATCATTTTTGTATCTTTAATTTTAGATCGCTCAAACTATACTTCCAACAAATTTTTCTTTTTTGCCAGATTTGAAAAATATAATCACATATGATAGAAAGTTAAAATTAGTACACGATTATTTATATAGTATATGTCAATTAACACGTAATTATAGCTTTATATTTAATTCACATGAATAATTATAAACAAATATATAAAAAGTGTATTTGTTTTCAGCAAAAATTACATGTGATTGCTACTTTGATATTTAATCACATGTCATTAAGTGTATAATCGAATGTGATTTGCTATATAAACACATGTGATTTTCAATTAACAATTGATATATACTGAGTAATCTACTGATATATGATAATTATTTCAACTTGATATTTATTTAATTGTATAATTATAGTCAATGATTTAAAATTCGTATTTGATTATTCTTTATTCACATGTATACTTTGTTGTTCAATTGTATGTGTTTACAACTTAATTTTTTATGTTAAGTTTTTTTAAATCATCAGTGAATTGAATTTTAAATTTGTTTGGAGATATAATCGCATGTGTTTAGTATTCAGTGTTAAATCACATGTGATTTAATATTACGAATTTGAAAAATCCATTAAGAAAACGATAAAAGAAAATTGTCGAAAGTATATCATGTATGAATTTTAATTAAAGATAACATGACATTGATTCTATTGGTATAATTTTTATACTTTACTGACGTATGGTTTGTGAGATATTTAATTTTAAAGAAAAATATAAAAAATTATATTTAAAATGAAACAATGATTCTTAATTTTTTAGGAATCTTATTTAAACTTTATATAATATCAATCAAGATAATTAACAAGTAGCAATTACAATATTCGTCACTGAAGTAGTTAACTCTATGATGGTTACATAATTCGTACCTCGTATTTATCATTGTTACAGAAAACCCCCTTATGTTTCTCTTTAATTCTTAAAACCCCTTTCCCTCTCTTGTATTATATACACAAAATCATGCTCAGATTCTTCCAACTTCTCATACCCTCTTCCGATTTCTTCATCAATCTGCTATCGTCTCACCTCATCTACATCTAATCGAACCCCATATATATAACTCATATATTTAACTTCACAAATTCACAATTCGCCTCACAAAATGGGTTACGAAAACGATCCGTAAGTTCTTATTCTCTCTAATCTAGGGTTTCATGTTCCGCAATCCTTCCTACGGTCAGGGTTTCGTAACCGACTTTAATGATGCATTTTTCGTTAAAATTTCAGGTACCGCGATGAAGACGGCGAGCCATTGATGGATTACGATGACGGATTTCAATCCGATCAAGGTGATGATAACGATAACAACAACCATGAACAACATCATCAGCTTTTAGATGATAATCTTGAAGATGAAATTGAAGATACGGATTGGCAGAGTAATCGAGAATCGACGCCGGTGTTTAACGAATCTGATTCGAAATCAAAGCCGCGGAAAAGGTTAATTAAGAAGAGTACGGCGGATGAACCGTTACCCGATTTCCCGGTTGATGATGACGTGGAAGATGAGATGGCGGCGTTTGTTAGAGATGATGAGTTTTCTGGTGGTGGAAAGAGGAAGAAGTTTTCCGGTGACGGTGGGAGTGGGAGTAAGAGAAAGGAGAAGAAGTCTAGTTTTTCGAAGTTTTCGGAGAAACCAGGGAGCGGGGGTAGTGAGAAAAGTGCGATGAAATTTAAGGGGAATAGTAGTAGTAAAAGGAGTGGGAGGTCTGGTGGTGGTGACGATGCTGAAGTTAAAGAGATGTGGGATACAATTACTGGTGGTGATTCAGAGGTATATATTTTTTAATTGAAATTTTTTTAACTTTCAATCATCTGGGTCAATTTGTGTTGTTAATAGTGGGATAATTTTGTTATTGACATTGTTTTGTACTTGGTTCTGAACTAATACAACAACAATAGCCTCTGGATTTGGGAAAATTATGTTTGCATCAAGTAATGAATCTTGAAATGGTTAAGAATGTGTTGTTGAGATGTGATTTAGTGAATATTGAAAATTATGACTGATTTGTTAGTTTTCTGGTGGTAGTAACATTGTTTAGATAGGATATCATAGGGAAGGTTATAGGGTCAAGTAGCAACATTGTTTGCATGAGTAATGGTCTTATGATTCTGTTCATCACTTCACCATTAAGTTAAATGTATTTGTTTTTGTATGCTTGATGAAGAATTGACACCGCAGTTTTGTTTGAAAGTTTCGTTAGGTTATGCAGTCTGTATGGCACCGCTTCTTATATTCCTTTTTAGTTATTTTCTGGGTAAACAAGTTGACTTCTATTATGAAGACTTTGTGAAGCTAACAACAACATTAAATTATTGTTTCCTTATTCTCAAGGATTTTATAAGGTATAGTCATGTTTGTTGTTGCTATGAATCGGCTATAAGTCCGCCACTCCCAAAAATTGTAATTTTTTGATGGAGCTTTGCTTTACTGGTGTAGGATGACAAAGAGGGACCAAGGATGCTAGATGATGACAACTTCATAGATGATACTGGTGTTGATCCAGCAGATCGTTATGGAAGTGATCATGGAGGTTATTCTCCCAGTCGTGCTCCTCAGGTGAAAAGCTCGGTCATATATATGAAGCGTGTTTTGTTTGCTATTGTAACTATGTACATTGATTTATTTCATTGTTGAAAATTATGTGTTTAAGTCACGAGAAGTGTTTTATTACTTATATTTACTAAAAGTCATGGGACGTGGCATGTATGGATGTCATACTGGCTTAGTATTTTAATATTGTAGGCTGAGGAGGGTGAAGAAGATGATGAAGTCGACAACCTTTTCAAGGTGGGTAAGAAGAAGAAGAAGACTGAGAAAAGTTCCGCAGAGATAGCATTAATTGTTGAAAGTGTTGTGGCTGAACTTGAAGTTGTAGCAGAGTTAGATGCGGAATTAAATAGAAAGTCGGAACCAGCTATTAATAAACTCAAAAAACTGCCCCTTCTAACTGAAGCATTGTCCAAGTAAGTTGAGCATTTGCAGAAGTACTACATCAGCCTCTATAGTATGTTTAATTCATTTGCCTTCACAACTTTTAATACAGGAAACAACTTCAGTTAGAGTTCCTGGATCATGGAGTTCTAACTCTTCTGAAAATATGGCTTGAACCCCTCCCGGATGGAAGCTTGCCGAATATAAATATTCGAGCAGCAATTTTGAAAATACTATCTGAGGTATAAACCTGGATTTAATTTGAAAAAGATAAATTATATGCTTTTATGTTTGTATAATTAATTATTTTGTTGCTTTTATCCTGCAGTTCCCAATTGATTTAGATCAATATGATAGAAGAGAACAATTGAAGAAGAGTGGACTTGGAAAGGTCGGACCTGTTTTGTATGATAGTGTCGAGTCTCATTTCTTTTTGGTGGTAGGACTAGTGATTTTAAGTTATCATCTTGTTTTTCTTCAGGTCATTATGTTCCTGTCAAAGTCTGATGAAGAGACCACAGCCAACAGAAAACTTGCTAAAGAGTTGGTCGACAAATGGGTATGTACCGAAATTTCAATTTGACCTCATTTTTGTGAGGTTATGCATGTTAAGTTTCTTTGTCCGTAGTCTGCAACCAATGGAATAAATTGTGGTCTATTACAAGTTTCTTTTCTCTTGTGAATTGACCATTAGCAATATACAAGAAACACCATGTGAAATAAGAAGTGTTACCAAACAACTGCAAGACAATCCACCTAAGCTTACATCATGATGTTTTTATATGACGATAAGACCACTATTCAATTCTACAACAGAGAATCCTTTCTTCTGATGGTCTTCCTCGCCCATAATTTTCATGTATAGCCATTGATTGCTATGTCAGTCTTTTTAGAATGTTGATCTTGATTGGTATTCACGTTTTACTTGTTATGCAGAGTCGGCCAATATTTAATAAAAGCACAAGATTCGAGGACATGCGGAACTATGAGGATGAGAGGACCCCAATCCGTCGGCCATCAATGAAAAAGTATATTGCATGTTTGCATTTAACTTCTTAACATAGCGTTAATTACTTGCAAGTTGTGCTCTTCTGATCTGCTGCTCTTCTTTAACAGGCCTATGAATAAAGCTTCAAGGATGAACTCTAGAGATGATGATCTGGATTTGGCTGAATATTCCCAGTAAGTTGCTTCATTGCTAGATTACAGGTGCTATCTGGTCAAGCATCTGTTTGACTACATATGTTGTGTGCATGTTTCCCGTTTGATGTTTTTGTGGGGTCAATGCAGGGAACCAAAGTCTGGAAGTGGAAGTTCATCTTCTCGACTACATGCATCAAGGCCTGAAGCAATGTCTCTTGATTTTGTGGTGCGCCCCCAATCTAAGATCGATCCAGATGAAATCAGAGCTCGAGCTAAACAAGTTGTCCATGATCAGCGACGGCTCAAGGTCTGTGTCCTTTACTTGGCTATAGAAGTTCTCTTGACCGCATTACTAGTAATTAACCATCTTTTCCCATGTGATTGCAGATGAATAAGAGGCTGCAACAGTTAAAAGCACCTAAAAAGAAGCAGCTTCAAGCCACTAAGCTTAGTGTTGAGGGTCGAGGTATGGTCAAGTACTTGTAGACCAGAGCGGAGGCTGAGTTTCAAATATGACAGCGTGATCGCCCAGATAAATTATGGGTCAAGGCAGAGCATTTTGATCTTTCTGATGTTGGAAGCAATATCGAGCTACTTGTGTTCGTGCCAGCTGATTGTTGACGGATGGAATGTAAACTATGTTTGAGAGGAGAATACTTATCAACTGTTCGGGTTTACTTGATGGTTTATATATTTATCAGTCAAACTCTGTTCTTTTTAATACGACTAAGCGGCATTGGCGCCTGAATGATCTTTTTATTGTGGAATGATAAAGTATAATGTTTGTTTTTAATGCATTTTATTCTTCTGTTTTGTTTATGCTAAATCGATTATAAACTTTTTATTGGTGGCATTAAAACGTATGTTCTTGAGATAAATTTTGCTTTCGAAATAACCGAGCATATTATGCTCAACTTCTATTGCCACCGCAAACGTACTGACTTTACGTGTGTGACCTATAGGTTAGAAGTTCGAATCCATTACTCAGCATATGTGATTTGTGAACAAACCCGGCGTTGATTCTCCTTACGGGTGAGGTGGGACGAACGCGTACCATTGAAATACTCTTTTTTTTTTATTTGGAAAAGAAAAAGTTAATTTTGTTTTTTACTCTTAACTGCATCACCATACAAAATCTGTCTAAAATTTTAAAGGATACACGATAGATTTGGAACTAGTATAAAAAATGATTACTTTTGTTCCATTTAATTACTTTTGGTAACAATATCACCGACCTAATTCTCCATTTTTCTTTTACTTTTTGTTTGTTTAATTATATTTATTTATTTATTATTATTATATTATGGGCTAATAAATGGTGCTGTCAACAGCACTAACTTTCGAATCATCTACCGAATCGCATAATCAACCGGATCCACCTAAACCTGATAAATTTCCTCTAGACAGAATGAGGCTCTCGTTGAGAGATCCATTAGTGATTGGCCCACCCCTCCTGGCAAAGAAAGAACCTCTAATTCGTGAATTTCTAATGATCGCCCTGTTCCGCATGCTGGATCCTCTACTATTCTATGTTCTTCCCGAAAGCGTGCTAATCCCTATGTTGTGTGGAGCTGAGCATCTTATATTCGCTGGGATAAAGCTTTTTCTCTGCAGGGGCCTTGTGCAGTAAACCCCCTATGGGCGGTCGTCCGTCACGTTCTACCGAACTGAACTAAGAACGCTTTCTTATCACAGTAGATACGACTAAAAGAAAAGGATTATTTTTGTACCCACAATACTAAACATGCATATAGTCTCATAAAATGAAAATGATGTATGTCCGAATCGATCTCAATGGATCCCTCGTGACTGCCCGGAGGAAGGGCACTCACAAAAGATCTTGCTGCGCGAGAATCAGGTCTGATACAAGCAGTTCCTCGCCTGGGACAATAACTGACGATAGATAGCGAGGGGGTATGAGTTCCAACTAGGACTGTCACAGGAGCGTCAAGCCACTCAAGTTACATTCGGTCTCGCCCGCCTACTGACCCATGAATTCTTCAGAGCGGGCCGGCAGGCCGGGCGTACGAGACCGTCAAAGAAGTGCTACTTGACTGGTAAGAAAGAGCTTCCGTAAGAATTGGAAGACTCTTGTATGTACGGTAACCCTATCTTCCGCTACCGGTGATCCTATGTTCACATAGAGAACTTCTAGCTTGAAGTCCTTAGTTCAGGATCTATACCTTTAGAATAGAATGATCATGCCTATCCCTCTTTGGCTGGCTTGCTTTGCTTCGCTTGACTTTGATTTAAGAATAGGACCCTACCCTATTCTCGAACCCTCTGCCGAGCTCCACCCATTCTTTTTTTTTTTTTGAAAGGGCCAAAGAAATGTCTCCACCTGCTGCCAACAGTCTTTCTTCGGAATTCTACTGAACGGGTCGATCCTCGCCCCCCCCCACCCCCCCCCCCCCCCCTTTTGTTTTAGCACCCCGCCTCATATTGTACCGGAATGGTATTTCCTACCGATCCATGCCATTCTTCGTAGTATACCTGACAAAGCGGGAGGTGTAGTCGCAATAGCACCAGTTTTTATATGTCTGTATTCTCCCTTGAGCTTCGCAGACCTATCTTTCCATGGAAGGGGACAAAATGGAATTAACATGAGACAGTTCCGAGGAGGCCGCCAAATCCGATTGAGGAGATGCGGCCCTAATAGATTCAGAGGGGAGCGGGGAACTAAAATAGAAAAGGCTATATCACATCGAGATGTCGATTCGTTTTCCGTCCCCAATGAGATGGGGAATTTATAACCTCCTATTTAGACTTTTGGGCCCTTCGTCTTTCTGAATCGAGACCCGGCCCGGCTCGCGTCATTCCAACAACCGGCGCTATAGCTCTTATATGAACTACTGGGAAGATCATAGCGAAAAAGTCGAGACCTAACAAAAGAAGTAAACCTGAAGTGTTGCGAAAGATTGGGATGGGAAACAAAACGAAATGTACCGGATTTTTAGCACGTACAACCATCAAACCAGAGACCAAAGCAAGGCTCGACAAAACAGAAAGTATCATAGTACGTCGTCCTTCCCTGAAATGGAACTTTCATGCTGGAGCAAGAACTAGCATGAAAGTCGATCTATTACAACCAGCGCGGTTGTTCGTATTTCATTTTCTTCTTCCAAGCCCTTCTTTCTTATTAACGAATCTGAAAAGATAATCTTTGATGTACGTTGCTTCCTTGAGCAGTCAAAGACTAAAACTTGGTGCCGTTGACCAATAGGAAAAATAGAAAATATTCATATGTTACACTTTTAACCCCTTAACTTTTTTAATGTACATATTTGATCCCTGCATTAAAACTAACTGCACAATTGAATCCGCGCAGTTCAACTGCACGGAATATTTTCTCTATTATCATTATAATTATAATTATAATTATTTTTTTTACATTTATCTGGTGTAAAATTAAAAATAAAATGATTGAAAAAAATCTTGAAGTCTCACTTGAAAGCATGTTTTCACACTACCAATTTCACTTTCTCTGTCTTTCATCTCATAATCGTTTCTAGAACAAACGAACCGCAGCCTAAAATAATAACGACGACGACGGTAAACGCTCACCAACACCGCAATCTTTGCTAGGATATTGATTCCTCTACTGATCGCCGGTAATTTCTCATTACGATTATTATATCATCTCGTTCGCTTCTTCTTTTTTGTGCCCTAATATATTCCGTATATACGTAAATTCGTTTTCTTTTCAATTAGCACCGTTTACAATTAGGGCACAAGTAAATCTCTGCTGTTACATAACAATTATAATTACAATATTGCGCCATTAAACTTAAAAGAACTCGATTTTGCAAGATAGAATTTTCTTTTTTTTCTTGAAACGTATTTATTATAATTTTTTCTAATTAGAGAACTAGGGTTTGGTTCTTATTTGCTGGTCATCAATATTAGTTGTAATTATAGGATTTAAATGAATTAACTTTATTTATATATGAATAATACTTTTCAAATAATGTGATATTTTAACATTCATCGTAATAAATGTTAGTTAACATTCATCGGTGAATGTTAACAATTTATTAAATAAATATTCATCAACTAATGTCATTACTTAGAAATGAAATTCTTCCATTAATATATTCTTTATAGCATCGATTTTAATTACTATTTATTGGTAAAAATATTTTTTTTTGTTGACATTTTGATTGTTAAGTGTAATATTGTTTGTGATGAATGTTAATGCTTCCCCCTTCCCCCAGAAAAGGCACTTCCCTATTGAACGCTCCTATATATATATATATATATATATATGGGTGAGGATCCGGTGAGAACTGTGAGAACCATAAATTCGGGGATATCTATCTTGTGTGCTTCTTCTTCCCAAACACCCAACTCTTTTAAATCAAAATTAGTCTGATTCGAAAATAAATTATACCAAACAAATTATATCTTTGAATTCACCTTCTTATCCTCTTTAATTTGATGTAAGTTAAGATTCAATTTAAAAAAAAAAAAAAAAAGATAGACTAGGTGCAAAACTACAAAGTAGGTGCAAAATTGTATACACATGTTCATTCTGCACCTGGTTCATGTGTGCAATTCTGATTCTGCACCTGGTTCATGGGTACAAATCCTATTATGTACCTGATAATGGGTGCAAATTAGATTATTCACTTGATTCATAGGTGCAAAAATGAGTATGCACCTGTACATCAACTCTGGTTCTCCGCATGAGGTTATGGAAACAAAATAATAACAAAAGAAAAGCAAAAAAAGGTAAAAAAATACATCAAATTAAAAAAAGTTAAAAACGTGTTAAAAATATTTAAAGAAACCTTAACAAAAGAGTTAAAAATTAATATTTAAAAAAATAATAATAAAATGGAATGACAGCTAGTCATCCCACGAATAGCATTTACCACTCTTAGTGGTCTAAGAGTATCTCCAATGCAATGACATGGAGAGTGTAAATTTTGCCAGCTATTAGGGCATCTCCAATGTTGACACCAAAACTTTACACTATCTTGGTGTCAAAAGGGTATCTTTTTGAAATATACTTGCATCAAATATTTGTTATGTTTTAATGTATGCACCAAATTTTTACACCAAATTGATCAATATATTTACATATCAACCCCTAAAAACTATATTTATATGATAGTTAATTTCATAATTGATTAGTTGTTAAGAAAATATTAAACTTTATCTCTCTCTCTCTCTGCTGTATATATATATATATATATATATATATATATATATATATATATACACACACACACACACACAATACTTCTAAACTAGATTAAAAATAGTAATATATGGATGAGGTGTAACGTGCTAAACTAGAAAAACTCAAATTAGGGGTCGGTTCATCTGATAACTATGATGATGGAGGAAATGCGGATGGTGAATTTGGAAGAAACGCGAATGATAAAATGAGAGGTAATATGAAAAATGAATCGTGAGGAAATATTGACGAGTTTGAAAACTATGCTATTGAGGGTTAGAAGGCTAATTGGATAAAGTAAAGGGGTTAAAAGTGACAAGAGAGGTTATTTCAGGGTTAAAAATGAAAAATCAAATATATATTATACTCCTTCCTTCTTTATTTCTTTGGAAACAAATTGTGTGGGGGGGTTGGGGGTTTGGGGGGGGGGGGGGGGGGGGGGGGGGGAGGGGGGTTGAGTATGGCGACTAGGAAGAACCAAGGAGAAGAATGAAAACAAAAATTTAAGCTAGGGTTTGATGGATTAAGTCTCTAACTTTCTAATTCATCTCTATTAAGGTAAGAACACCCCCTGAATCCTTTAATTTAATGTTGAATGATTTTTGATTATGAACCCTAAGTAGAGAAATTGGGTAAAGATGTTAAAATTGGCATAAGAGTGGCATGCACATGCTATTGAGTATAAAAGTAAAGTAATTTGATGGGAATATGTATAAAATAAAGATAATTATATGTTATGGGAGCTTGGTGATTTTGAATAAGTAGAGATTTGAGATGTTTGTGTATTATATTATAATCATTGTGAATTGAATCTAATACCCAAATGGAATATATGATTAAAAGAGAGTTTTGCTAGACCCTAATTGTTGGTTAACATTTCTGATTTTGCGGCAATTCTTACAAAGTGCAGCTGGCCTTTTGTTTTTATCCATGGTTCTGTATATCTTTGTAACCGTGAACAGGTTCACATTCTGTATACTTCGATTTAGATCTTGCAGTGTTTATTGTGTTGCAACTTACAACACTGCTGAGTTGCAAGCTGGATGTTCCTTATAACTGATCTTGCAGGTTGCAACTAGCCACTTTAGGCCAATGAGGTCATTCGTTATGCATAATATATCGTAGCTTGTGATTTTTGAGAAAATATATACCTTAGGTATTGTTAAGAATAAACATCCACATAGAAAACGTGGTATTTAGATGACTTTGCCAAATAATTTTGATTGTGAGTGTTATGTTACATTTGTAGTCGAACTATTGCACGCATTGCTTAAACTTAACTGTTAGGAACCTGTGTGCTTGCTTCAGATCCACTGCATCGGTCAATGATCATGGTGGCAGTGGTGCAACTAATATGACTTGGCCAAGACATCAAGTCTGTTTGTTTCCTATTACTGCAATCGTATAATATCGATTTAATGTGTGTACTTAGTATCTCCTATCATTTATTGGAGGCTGTAAGAAGTATCGGATATGCATTTTGGACTGTTGATGCTATTGTGCTTGAATCTGTAGTTAATGTCTTATAGGCTTAGAATCCATTTGACTCCGCTTACTTAATTTGTAAGTTCTTAAATACTTGATGGTTCTTAAAACCAGTCTTGCTTACATCTTACATAAATTCTCCTTGTTGCTTACTTGGTTATGTTATTATTCATACAGCTTAGGCAGTGGATGTTAGTATAATACATCCTGTGAACTAGTGGGACTTCGCCTTCAATTTTTAAAAATATTGGTAGAGAGAGCAGGAGCCGGCAATGACTGCTTTGTTGTCCGGTGATCCTATGCTTTTTGGCATGTATGAAGGTGGTCCATATAGACATTCCGATGATAAGGTGGAAGAAAATGGTGGCCGGTGGTATTTTTCGCGGAAAGAAATTGAAGAGAACTCCCCCTCAAGACCAGATGGAATTGATTTGAAAAAGGAGACTTATCTACGTAAATCATATTGCACATTCTTGCAAGACTTGGGTATGAGGCTCAAAGTGTAAGCTCTTGTTCCTTTGTTTTTTTTTTCTTTCTTTGTTCAACTCAATAATGCTGGTTATTTTATTTTGTGTTGAAAGTGGACATGCCACTCTAAGATAATCACATGAAAAGCTTGCCAATTCATCATTCAAAATCGTGTTTTTGTTTTACAGTATTTGAGTTATACAGTGTCAAGGAGCAATATATCTAACCGAAACTCAACAATGTTTGATTCCTTGGTTGATCTTTATGGAATTTAATGATGTTAAATACTTCCATATACTGATATTTGGTATATCTTGGGTGTTTGCTACTAGAGCTCTTAAGTTAAGGCTTTATATCTGTGGGATCCAATTTTTCTCGCTTCAATAGGTGAATGAGATTGAGAACCATGAAATTCACATCTAGACCCTCTTCATATGCTGTCTATATTGCTGAAGAAGTTCAAAGTATACTATCATTTTATTTGGCACCTGGACCATACACACATGTTAAGCACATCATTACAATCTTCCCCTTTGAGCATACCTTGGACATGCCCTTTTCCTTGTCTTCTCCCATCTTACTTTTTTTTTCTCAATCCTAATGTGGATGCAAGGTTTTGATCTTTAAACGATTGTCAGTTACCATTGTAATCTTTTCTTGTGTATGGTATATACAACCAAACATCGTTACAAGTTTTAGTTTGGTTGCTAACTGGGTATAACTGTATTAGCTGTCATGCTCATATTTTTTTATTGGTAGTCATTAGTTTTAAACCAAAAGAATAGTCTTTTCTAATAAAATAGACCAAGCAGTGGATTGATTATCAACACAGATACAAATATAGACGTGCTTTTCTGGTAGAAGGTAGTGCTTTGAGTCACAACGTTTAATTTGTATACATGGATTGTGTTGTATATTTTTTTTGCAGGCCCCAGGTAACCATTGCAACAGCTATAATCTTTTGTCACCGTTTCTTCCTTCGTCAATCACACGCAAAGAATGATAGGAGGGTGAGTTTTCTATAAATTTACTTTGTTATATTTTCGGGTCTATTGGTGAATGTAGTTTGTTTAATTGTTTTTATATCGTGTTTATTACGAACTGAAGAAAATAGCCATGGTTTCTGAAATTTTGCCGATTAATTATTTACAACGGCCAGAAAATAAGTAGGTATTAGGAGCGTGAGGTGACGTCATTGCTTTTAAGAAAGAGCCTTTCGGCTAAAACTTTCTTGGATAAAGAAATTACTGCTGGTAAGGTTATTCCTAAATAATGAAATTCCCTAAGATACTGGATTCTTTAGAGAAATAATGGGATCAATGTAATAGTCTTAGTGTCTTACATTGTTAAACATTTTTCACTATTGGGTCAACCCTTCTAGTGTAACACACCTTCAAAATGTATGCGGGCCAAACCACTTTTATAAATGCTGAAAACCAAATAAAGACAAGTATTGTAGTTGCTAGAGGTCTTTATGGTATAGGCATTTACTTTCATAGGGTTGGGTTCATCTGAGAACCATACATATCTTGAGGACAAAATAACACTTCTCTTCCCACGTGGATACATTTCAATTCAGATGTGAAGAAAATCAGAAATACATGTGACATATGTGACATTGTTCCCATGCAAAGAATAATTGCATGTTAATATAATTAATCTAGGCCCCTTGATGTTGTTGATCTAAGGGCGGCCAATAAGTTCTTTTTCTTTGTTCTCAAGTTCTATATGGTTCTCATATGAACTTCTCCCTAGTTTTGTATATGTTATGCATAGTTGTTAAACTTGGCCGAGTCATGAGTCGGATTGTCCTAGTCGAGTCAAAAAGTGGCTCAAATGAAGCGACTCAGACACCAACTCGTAGATGCATGTGCTCGACCTTGGCTCACAATTTTATAGTGACTTTGATTGAGTCGACTTGACTCATTTACTCAGACGAGTTTGGAGAGTGAAGCAAAATTTCGGCAGCCATCTTCACCTGTTGAGGGCTGTGGCTTCATCAAATCATCAACACATGTTCATGTTCATCTTCGTATTCATGGTCATATTCATCTACCCGATTGAGTTATTTTAGTTAAAATTGGAATGCTCTCTCCTGCTATGGTCTTGGTATAAATGTATTGAGTGTTGGACCATGTTGGGTGACTATAGGCTAGTGGCTTGTTTATCATGTAATCTATGTCTTGGTAAGTAAAAAAACACCAAGTACATTAACCTTACACTCTGTTCTAGAGTTTAGGATAGAAAGAAAAGAAAAGGAAGTGGTAAGATGGGAAAGAAAAGAAGAGAAAAGATGATATTTTTAATTCTAGTGTTCCTAAGTAAGAAAGAAAGGAAGAGAAAGTGAAAATTTTGTGATCAACAATTTTACTAATTTACCCTTACTATAATATAAAAAGTTTCATCGTTGTATTATATGAGAAAATATTTGATCTAAATTTATTCACAGTAAATCACATTGAAATTGAAATTCAAATATAATGTTTATGTAAATCAAAGCTAACACATAATTCAAGTTGCTTCAAATAAGTTAACCAAGAAGATAATAGGTACAAACTAATTTTCAAATCTTGAATTCATGCTCGTGAAGATAACATATGTAAATGTCATAACAAGTCTATGTTATTAACTAATTAAAAAAACCGTTTCATTGTTTATGAAAATACGTATCACATAATTACAAGCAATCACAAATGTCATTGAAATATTAATTGGGTATTTGGGTATCGATGAGCAACCAAGAAGTATAAATAATTATGAAGATATCGTTATATTACGTCAAGGGTTTTTTGGTAAATATAATAAAGATAATTTGTGATTGATTGGCCTCTCTTCAAATCTTTTCCAATTTGGAAGGAAAGCTAGGAAGGAAATATTGAAAGAATTCTCCCTTCCCTTCCTTTTCCTTCTCTCTGAAAAATAAAAACTAGGGAACTTGTTCCCCTCCTCCACTTCCTTCCGACTCCTTCCCTTTCTCCCCAAAATGAAACTGTGGAACAGAGCCTTAATTAATGCCTAGTCCCAAGGTTTACATTAACCCAATTGGCTTGGTTACCTGGTTTATGAAAAAACATGCATTGACTATTTAATTATAATTAATGTTGAGGTCTTAAAACATGGTTGAACACAATGTCAATTAAGTTGACGGTATTTTGTGCAAAATAAGTCTTTCACAAACATGTTACAGTTTTATTATCAAACTGAAATCACAATTCCTGTTACATGTCAAATGAGTCTAAATCGAGAAACTTAAGTGCTACCTAGAAAGACCTTCAGATTTTTTTCTGTAACTTCATTCCTTGTTTATTGAGAAGATAGCTGCGTAGTGATAAAGTTGGAAAGATATGTATTAGATTCATGGTTGAATAAACCCCCCTCACTTTCAGTTCCTAGTTTAATGATGGCTTGACTGAGTAAAATCAGCAGAATAGATGGAATAAAAGAAAAAACTTAAGAAGTTTTGTTCTCATTTAGCACAATACAAATCAACTCTTGCCTTCCATTAGACAACCGAAAACAAGAAATAGTTCTTCCTTGCTCCTAATCTTCATGAGCACTGCACCACACAAGCAATCATGTGAAGCTTAAGGTATCTCCATCAGTCCATTGTATGCACTGGAAGTTGCACCGAGTTTGGTGTAGAAAAGAATATATTTACACCATGGTTGGTGTTACGCCAAATGGTGCAGAATAACTATACATTTGGTGTTGCATCTAAAATTACACCAAATTTGGTGTTTTGATCCATACATTGGAGATGATATAACTATCTAAGGGCATACATGGATCTGAGTTGCCATTCATCTGGTAGATGCTTATTTTAACCTAACACTTATCCTGTGTGGGATATTGTACCTATGTCTTAAGCTGGAAATGATTATTATCTATGATTTATGATTAATTAGGGCAAATTACCGAAATAGAAATCAACTATTGGCTGATTTTAGATTCTAGAAACCAACTATCAAAATTATTATTAATAGAAACCAGGATTTCTAAACTCCAAAATCAGCCAATAGTTCGTTTCTGTTTTAGGTAATTTCCCCATTAATTAACAAGACAAGGTTGCTGGTTTGGCCTTGGTTAATTTAAACAGGAAAAACATTTTGAAGAAATTGCATTGTTATGTCGTTGGCATGAAAAATCAACATGGCTACCACTATATAAAGTATAAACTGTTGATGCTCAATGTGTATTTTGCCTCAACCTTCTTGTCCAATGTATATATAATCATTGTATCTAACACACATATCCCACTCAAAGAATGTAATAATTAATCATTGAGTAACATGTTAGCATTGCAGACGGTTGCAACTGTCTGCATGTTTCTTGCAGGCAAGGTTGAAGAAACTCCTCGTCCGTTGAAGGATGTTATCCTTGTTTCCTATGAAATCAATAACAAAAAGGATCCTGAGGCAATACAAAGAATCAAACAGAAGGTATGATTAATTCTACTGAATTTACTTTCTTGCTGTAATTTAGTTCCATTAAGTTAGCCTGGTTCATTCGTCAACTGTTTATATTTAGATATTAATTTTACTTGTTTCCCTTTCAGGAAGTGTATGAACAACAAAAGGAATTAATTTTACTTGGAGAACGGGTAGTTCTTGCAACTCTTGGTTTTGATTTTAATGTGCATCATCCATATAAACCACTAGTAGAGGCAATAAAGAAGTTCAAGGTTGCCCAAAATGCCCTTGCTCAAGTTGCATGGAATTTTGTGAATGATGGGTACGCTGTATTTCTTTTTGTGGTTTCTATGTAATGCCAGCGTGTGGTTGGTGTCAGGTCTTCCTTTTTCCATTTTGACATGCAAAAGAGGCATGCAGGCTTCGGACATCTCTCTGCTTGCAATTTAAGCCACATCACATTGCTGCGGGGGCTATTTTCCTTGCTGCCAAGTTCCTCAAAGTTAAGCTCCCTTCGGATGGTGAGAAAGTTTGGTGGCAGGAGTTCGATGTCACCCCACGCCAATTGGAGGGTCCGTTATAATCTCTTGTGTGTCTGTTGTTTTTCTGAATTGTAGTGTTTTATTTGCTAACTGAAAGATATTGTCATCATTTTCCAGTGGTCAGTAACCAAATGTTAGAACTATATGAACAAAATAGAGTGGCGCCTTCTCAAACTAGTGAAGTCGTTGATGGCAGTACTGGTGGCGGGGCTACTCAGAAGGTGGTCCCTACGAGACCTCTTTCTGCTGACGAAGATGGTACAAACAACAGTAATTCCAGGCCTGGGTCCTCAAACCCTACATCGTCAAGACCCCCACCTGATCAAGCGTATTCGAATAATCACAGTGGCCCACCAAGAGCGTCCCAAAACAGAAGTAATGATCATGGAAGCACCGACACCAAAGGAAACATTGAAATCAGTGAAAGTCAACAGCATTATAAACCAGAAGACGGTAATGGTTCTGAAGGACACGTGGAGGAAACTCGAGAAAGAAGGGAACCAGGGGAAGTAAAGGAGAAATACATTGCACGGAATCTGGATTACAAAGGGCAGTCACCTCAAGATGCTATAAAAAAGATCGATAAAGATAAGGTTAAAGCAGCTCTTGAGAAACGAAGGAAGGCCCGTGGTGGTGATGTAACTCGAAGAACAGATTTTATGGATGAGGATGATTTAATTGAAAGAGAGTTGGAAGATGGTATAGAGTTGGCTGCTGAATCAGAGAAAAGCAAGCAAGATAGAAAACATAATTGGTCTAAACCGTCAAATCAGGTCGATGATGATATTGAAGATGGTCAATATCATACTTCAATAAAAGGACAGTCATCACACAGTCAAGATTTAGACCCTGTGGAAGAAGGGGAGGTAGGAATGTTGGATGATGGGGAGAGGGGATATAGGTCACCTAAGTCTAGTAATCGGAAAAGGAAGGGTGGTGAGACCCCACCCGAGAAACGGAGGAGAAACTAGAAATCGGTCTCATTTATTCTTGAATCTTTCTGGATCCTATATAATCATGTTTCTGAGAGAACATCTGGTATGAGGTTACTGTACTCGTTTAAACTAAATTTTGGTTTCTTTATGCTTATTTTGGTCATAAAATTTGACCATTTACCAACTCCATTGAGCCTCATTCACCACACACCTTTCTGACTTCTCTTCATGTATATTGTGTTCTAACTTGTCCTTTTTGATAGCAATGAACAATGATATAAATCAGCATAATTTCCTTCCTAAATGGTGTACGACCCAAGTTTTCTTGCTATTTTAAATATTTATTTACTGATGGCGCATCCTACACGGAATTCACCTATATGTACCACATAGATCTACAGTGAGACCCTTTGGATACGTTTGTTTTTATTGTAAGAAAGTTGTTTTTTGTTAGTTTTGAGTTGTATTCGGAGATAAAGTTTGGGTCTTGTGATATGAAGTGGAGCAAGCTAGTTCTGAAGCTTTTCTTAGAACGTCAAGTACTTGGGGCGAGGTTTTGTATTGCGAGTTGATGGTCTCGATAGTTAGACAGGACCTTGGAGATCTTATAGATAATTAACTAACCTTTGTAGACTATAATCAATTATTGCGAGTTAAGGCAAAGTTCAGAGAACTTGTAGACTATAATCAATTTTTGAATGTTTTGTAAGTGAGCCAATTAGGAAATCTAGAAGATCTATATCAAGCTAGATGTCAAATTTAACAATGTAAATTATGTGTCAGCAATCTTGTTGATGAAGCATTATTTTAACTTTAATTATTAGCCATTATTTTCGTTATCCACTTTGTTGCTAAAAAAGCAATGTGTAGTCCAGTATTCGTAATTTGAATCATACGGCCTGATCATTTTCTGGAGCTTATAACGTTATTTGGTTTGGGTGTGTTTCTTTGAAGTGTGTGATGTGCCTCTCATTCATACTCGTAATTTTATAATTTTCGCCCGCATTTTTCTAATTTCATAGATGTCGACCACATCTTTCCAATGCCTTCTTGTCGATCTAGAACCGAATTTGTGATTTTTTTTTATTCATTTTTCTATTAAGAATATTGCAGTATATTTACATAAATCTGGATTTTGAGTTGGGTATTATATGAAATGGATGAGACTAAATAGGATGAAGAATATAAGAGATGCAGTATGAAAATTTAAAAAATATCTTGTTAAGTTGTAGCAATGGGATAACTTCGTAAAGGTAAGTTGGACATTTGTGACATATTTGAAGCTTAAAAATTATGTACATTGTAATAAAGTTGAACAAATATGATAGTATTTCATCGTTTTGTTCGACATCACAAACAATGAGATATTGGTTTATAGCCAACTCTTCTTGCAGTTCTGTTCATCGGTTCGGTTTACGATTTTTTAGGTATCGGTTTTGAAATTTCTATGAGCCAAACCGGAAACGGATTCAAAAGTTTAAACTGAAATTCGGTTCAGTTCGGTTAAGACAAATGAGTGGTATATGTTAAGGTTGTAAAACAGCCAATAGTTGGTAGCCCACGTAGTGTTATACTATTTTGTTCACATAAAAATATGTTTATTAAAACAAATTCAAGAGAACCCATGGTCCTCATAATACATGTTAATCTTTATGAATCTACAATTTAATTCCAAAGTGATTTATACCACCATAGGATGCACCTCTACCATGAAAACATCCCTCTACATCACAGTTTGCATCAACAAAATTTAGATGAATTATTGCAGAAAATATAAACACTTATTTTCTCTAGTTTTGTCTAGTAAACCCCAGTGCAAGTAAATCTTGATTTGTGCCAATGAAGTCGTAGTTACCTCCTGTGTTCAAATCAAAACTGATGGAACCACCACCACCACCACCACCTTCTGTTTTGATCTTTATATCTTCCTTTACATTTGTAGTTCCTTTCTTACCGTCGAGGCTAAATTTGTTAACGTTCTCTTCCCTTTGTTCGCCATTTAGATTGTCCATGAGATCCGATAGTGCTAAATTAAAGTTGGTTAGCTCGTTCCTTGTTGCTTCAAGGTTGCCAGATGAGTTCATGTCGAGCGAAAGGCTTTTTTGAGCATTCTCTAATATTCCTTGCAAGTATTTCCCTTGAGTTTCTATTCTCATTTGTAGTTTCTTTTGTACCTGCAAACGATACATGACAAATGACTAAAATACCCTCCAACATACACTGAATAAAAAATTCCTCCCAGTGCATATCAATGCCATCAAAATGTCATTGCAATGATCATAACAGGCAATTGGGTAACTTTAGAAGTTGGAAATGTTTCTTGGAAAACAAAGTTAATAAGTGTTTAAGCCATATAATAGCAATCTTCTTTTTAAAAAGTATTTCAATATTCCCATTATATAACTTATTATCGGATAGGCGCTTCTGTGGCATACGATTGGTCATACTGGAACAAAATTTGAATTTTTAATGTGCCTTTGGTAATAAAGAAGTAGTTTTAAACCCAAATAATAATGCAATTTTCATCAAACAATAAAAAAAGGAACAAAGATACAGTTTTGATGACACAATTACACAAACAAGTATCAGATAATTGCAAGCGCAATGATCATGTGAGTAAACAGTAACTAAAAAGTTTGAATCTTTCCTAAAAAGGAAATGTTGCAATTTTCATGTGACATATTAAAAGAAATTGATGTACTTTAGATGGGACTGAGGGATATGTACCTCAAACTGCTCTTGTAACCTCTTTTGTGCTTCAATTTGGCACAGCAATGCATCTGCAATAGGGATATCTCTGTATGCAAAAGAAAAATAAAACCGTTTTGGGTTGAGATTCTTTTAAATTGAATTTTATGTAACTAAACAGATGAGAATGGAGCGCACCCTGGTTCATGGTTTACTCTCAAGGAATTAGAGCTTGTTCCAGTCGAATGCATATTGTAGGGTTCATACGAATCACCTAAATGATTTAATACTAATAAGAAACTACAGAAGAAAATTTGTAGTAGTGAAATTGGCAAAAAGTCAAAATGTGGTCGATTCTTACCACTGTTTTCATTGTTGGGATCACCATTATTCTGCTTCTTTGCCTGCTGTCCGAGTCTATACTTCTATAAACATCGACAAGACCACAAAGATTTAATCAACACTTTAAATACGGAGTAATACATAAATTACGCCGTTTCTCATTAGCGTTTGCATAGAAATGTATTGGAAACTAACATAAAACAGACAAAAATAAATAATCTATGCTGGAATATGTGATGTACTAGATTTGAACTGGGAAAGGTCAAAACTTGAACTTTACCTGTAAATGGCTCTTCAAATGGTATAATGTCAACCCCTTTAAGCCCATCAATCTCAAAACTGATTTTGGGGTTGCTTCTGTAAACCAAATCCCATGATAGTCAATCAGATCAAGATAGTAAAGGTCAATACAGAAGTCAAAACGCGAGATTATTTAATCAAATTTCATGAGTTTTCTAGGAAAATTCAAAGACTTTAAACTTCCAAGTCTTTACAGGGTTGATTATGCAATCTGATTAAGACTTGGAAGATAAGATTCTTTGATAACATGAACATATGTAATCTGAAAATTAAGTCTGAAACAAACAACAAAATAGAATCTAATTCGCTTCATCTTCCCACTCATTCAAAAATTCCTAAACCATTTCATGATCAAAAGATTAAAGAATGGTTTATAAAGATCAAAATTTTCAATTGTTTACACAATCTTTGATCATGGGCATTAAGAAACCTGTGATCAAGATTCAAAATCTCATCAAAAAATTTCAAACTCAATGAATAAAACACTTTTGACCAATTCCAAAATTGAATCATTTACCTTCAATGAAAATGATCAAACCAACCCATTTTTAATCACTTTTTTTTTTCAAAACAGAAAGAGTAACACATAATTATGATTTTTTTTAAAAAAAGAAGTTAAAAATAGAGACTAACTGTCAGGGCCACCAAGTTTAGTAACAGCATCAACAAATCTATCATGAAGATCAGCAGTCCATCTTAGCCTTGGTTTTGGGTCTCTTGTCATCACCACCCCACCACTCTCAAATTCATAACAGCCACCACTACCGCCACCGTTGTACCTACCATCCATATTACTATAACTATCACTGCACCACCACTTAGTATCACCAGTACCACTCACCACAACCTTAGATTATGCTCTTTTCCAAAAAAATTCAACTTCTCCCACTATCAACTTTCTTTATTTATTTTTTTCTTTGTCTTCTTTGGGAATTTTGTTTATTTATGGATGGGTTCTTTCTTTTGTACAACAAAGACAGAGAGAAAGAAGCAACCACAGAATGAATTCCCCACACTTAAAAGGCAAAAGTGCTAAAAGTTTCAAACATATATATACCATGTATCTTTTAAAATTCCTTGAGAACCTATTCAACTTAAATCATGTGAGAATTTGCTTTTGAAACAAGAATAAATTTAGGAACCAAAGAAATGGACTTTTGTTATTAGATATTAGAATCTTACAAAAAAAAAAAAAAGAACAATTGAATTAAATTAAGAAGTTGTTACATGTGCAATGAAGGCAAGTTAAGATTTGTTAATTACAAAATCATCCATGAGGTTTAATGATTTCACTAAAACCACCCCCTAACTCCTAAAAAGAATGTAGGCATCCCCTATTGTTGCTACTTGCTACCTAGAAGTCAAAACTTCCACTGAAGTGCCTATGATACAAAAAGGCCCTTCTACCCTTTTTGCCCTTTTTGGTCATGTGAAAAGCCACTTCTTGTGGTTTCTCCAACTCTAGTTCCAAATGTTCTATTTTTCGGTTTAGAAACAAATCATGACATGTGAAAAAGACTAAAATCCCTCGATTATGATAGGACTGCAGTTTTTCCCAACGATTTATTGGCGTCGTTGCTTTATCCTCTCATTATGTTCATCTTTAGTTAGTGAAGCATTGGTGAACCGTGTGGGTCGGTTTCTTGGAAACAAAATTGGTTGGTTGTATTTTACATAGAAGCAGGGGTCATAAGTGGAACTTTTGCTAAATATCACTACTTTGGATGGTCACTATACAATTGTTTGATTCACTTTTTTGCTACCATACTTCAAAAGTATGATATATCAACATTATTAGACTTGAAAGTATCATGATACTTGATGAACCTATCAGATTGCGACCCTAGTGACAAATTCACTAGGACTTATTCATCCTTTTGGTTTGATTCCCATTCTGTGTATTATTAATATCTTAATATCGTATTAACCGAAATACTTAGAGATTGCTTGGATCATGCAAATTTAAGAAAAACTGAAAATTCTTCTAGATAGCATGTTACTTAAAAAAATATAGTGAAATCTAACACATTTTTTTTTCTATATTTTGTGCTAAATACATATACCATAATTGATTAGAAATTTTGTTTAGGGTGTTAAGGATTTTGAAAGGGTTTATTGTTTCGTTATGCGTTCAACTTTACACTCATTATTATTGTATATTCCTAACTTTCGTACTCTTTATTGTATGGGCCGAACCTTCTAAAAACTCTATTGTATGCTCTAATTTTCATACCATCTATTGTATAAGATGAACTTTTCTAAAAGAGTTTTTAAATGTCTAATTTATATCATATTACTTAATGTTTTTAGAAAGTTTACCTCATACAACAGAGAGTATGAAAGTGGAGAGCATAAAGTTTTTAGAATGTTTATCTCATACAATATAGGATATAAAAGTTGAGCGCATACGATAACAGTGAGTGTAAAGTTTAGCGAATAATAAAATTAGATTTTGAACCAAAGAAAAACTAAACATTAACAATGGAACGGAGGGACTACTATTTTGTCTTTTTGCGTAGGATTAACAACTTCTAAAACCAAAAGGGTATTAAGGAAAATTTACAACTTATGAGAATGTGACAAAAGTTATCCATTAAAGCCAAATGGCTAAAACCCAATGACAACAAGTATTCCAAGTTGATCGTTTGATACTGAAATCAATGAAATTTATGTTTTATTGTGCGGATAATCCGTTCATTATTACCTAAATGATGTAAATGTTTTTAATCTAATGATAAAAATGACATTAATAAATTAAAAATACGTGCAATGTAAAATAAGAAGAAGACAATAACTACAAATTTTTATATGGGCTAAATGGTTATTGGCTATGCTCAAATTTGAGTTACAATTGCTTAAAAGATATATGAAAATGATAATAATAAATATATAAGGGTAATTATAAGGGTAAGACCTCGAAGGTTGGAAATGCCGAAGTCACTGTATTTTAGGAACAAATTATCGTTCAAATTTACTGTATCTTACCAATGAAGCACTGCATTTTAACAACATTGCATTTTGATAACACTTCATTTTACACTTATAAAATTTGACTGCATTTTAACAACACTGCATTATACACATACAAATTTATTCCTAAAATGCAATGAATTCGACATGTTCCTCGTTCGAGATCTTCTCCTCTCATCCTTGATCAATATATATATATATATATATATATATATATATATATATATATATATATATATATATATATATTGGTAGGGGAATTTATTCTATATCAAGTGTCATGATCCTAATCATACGAAAGGAATATTAACAATCTGAGAGAATCAAATGGTGATATTGATGCTCTTTTATAAGATTTTGTTTGTTTTACTGTTGTTATTTAAAGACAAATTCTTTTGACTCTTGAAATTTTTTACATATCATTACTCGTTAAAACTGATATACTTTAGTTATGTTTTTTAAAACATTCAATGGAAACTCACTTTTTTCTATGTTCTATATTCAAGATTTTGATAGAAGGTTGTAATATGTAACGTTGCGTATAGCTTCATGCCAAATATACCATAGTAAAGTTATCTAGAATTTTAACTAAACCATCGAGGATTTTATAAAAGTGATGATTTATACACCGCATAATTTATTTATACATTATATTTAATAATTCTTTATGTTATTCTACGTTCAACCGTATAATGCATACTTTGATACTTTATGACTAGGATATGTGGTTCTATGCTATACAGATCACTGAATCAGTGAGGCAGAGTCGTCATGTTCATAGTCGTCTATTAAAATGTAAACGACATTTTAGATACAATTTTTAGAGAAATTTACCTGACTGAACGGTCAACACACTCATTTTTACTAAATAGACCGTGTCAGAGACTATTTTCAAAACTAGACCCAAATTTCGCCGAAAATCAATTAAACTTTCGACAATTAGGCTAAATTTCTTTAGACGAATAAATGCTAGCCACGTGTCCCAATATTCGCAGTTAGCCATATATTTATTTCGCCAAAAGAAAATCGCTGAAATGCAATTACCTTCGGCGAAAATTTTGAATTCTCGGGTTCCATGCCTTGCTTGGGGTGATTGGTTATGGTTGAAGAATACGAAGAACTAGGCACGACTTACCAAATCAAGGCACGGAACCCGAGAATTCAAAATTTTCGCCTATTCGCCTAAGGAAATTACATTTCGGCGATTTTCTTTTGGCGAAATTAATATATGACTACGGCGGAATATTGGGACACGTGACGAGAATTTATTCATCTAAAGAAATTTCGCCTAATCTCCTAAAGTTTAATTGAGTTTCGGCGATTTATTTTAGCGAAATAAATATATGACTAACGGCGAAATAAAAAATGGGTATTTGGGCCACCCACTGAAGCCGCTTCATATTTCAATGAAGCACGACCGAACTCCCCACAAGGTCCAACATCGTCGGGCAAATCACCTCCATCACATATACCACAACGTCCAAGCCGAAACTCGCACGGATTATGCCTTAACATTGTGAATCATGCGCTTCACTAGTGGTAGGTACCTTTATGATAAATAATGTCATAACAGGTTTCGAACCCATGACCTCAAGGAAGTCATGGGCTGCCCTTACCGCTAGGCTACCTTGATGATAAATAATACACATGACAGGTTTCGAACCCATAATGGCGAAATATTGAGACACATGGCGAGCATTTATTCGTCTAAAGAAATTTCGCCTAATCGCCGAAAGTTTAATTGAATTTCGACGAAATTTGAGTCTAGTTTTGAAGTCTCTGACACGGTCTATTTAGTAAAAATGGATGTATTGACCGTTCATTTAGATAAATTTCTCCGATTTTTATCAACTTCAAACTTTGTATATAGACTTGTTATTAAATTAAATATTATATTAAAAAAAAAAAAAGATTAGGTAGAAATTGTAATTTGAGTAGTTTTAGTTTAGGATAGTGAAATGCGGAAGAGGAAGAAAAAGACAATTATGATATAGACGAGGAACATCGGGAGGAAAGATCGGCGACGAATCTCAAACCAACATGACAACCCCACAACACAACACTCCCCCTCAGCCGGCTTAATTGTATTCTTTCTTTCAAAATTAAATATAAAATCTACCGTCACTAATTAATACACTTGCTATAACCTGAACCGTTAGATCATTTGATTCTTTGAAAATTAATAACATCTGACGGTTGGTAATAGTTTAGAGTGTAGTTGAAAGGTAAATGTTGGGAAGTAGGTGATTATAGCTGTAAGGTGATTGCCAGCGTGGATTATTCTCTCCGGCATACAAGCGGAATGGAATATTCGTGCGGTCACGTGCCACGTCCCACACTTCCCTCTCCTTTGTATTCATTCGCACACACCCATCTAATATTTTTATTTGTTTATGTTGATTTAATTCGGTGCTTATTTATAATTATAACAAAGATTCCAAACCACTTACGTAATTATTCGCAAAAAATAACTTTTTTCGTTGTATTTTTATTGTCCATTTTACAAATTTTTTCTTCATAAAAAAATTATTTACCTGCAAAAAGTAACTATTAAAATTATTAAACTCTCTAATTTACCTTCATTTATTACTCTCAATCATTTATTATAAAAAATTTCAGTCACGCTTAATTTGAATTTAAGGGAAAACTTGATATTTATCCAACCTATCTTAAATCCAATACATTTTCCTATGAGACAATAAAAATAGGACGAATGGAGTATAATTTACGAACGTCCTATTCAAAAGATGATTGTAATAAGAATACGTCTTATGGTACTAGAAGTGGTGTAATTATTTAAATGTAAGACATCTAATGCATCTAATGAATACTGTCTAAATTATATATCCTATCACCACGGGCTCACCACACAAGACATCTAATGGTGTCATGCGTGTGTCATGCGTGGTGAGCACCACAACGAACAATATAATGAGTTTTAAAAGGACTGAAACGCCATCTATTTTAATTGATCATACGGAACTATCGTAAACACATTAATCATCAGACTCTTATATATAGATATAGTGGTTGTTTTGTATTATAAGGTAAATGCAAAATTGAAAACTCAATTTGTGTATTGAGTTAACTACACTTTTAAGCATTTCACCAAAATAGTACAAATACACTTTTAAATAGTGTAGTTGTCAATTTTCATGTGCAAAGAAAAATAGAAAGATGGAGGGACGGACACGTTTGCAATGAAGCCGGAAAAGGCGGAAATAGTAGAATATTCCACCATCTGACCCCACTCCCAACGACAAAATTAGAGAAGGAGAAAAACTAGCGAATGACCATTTTTTATACACTACTGTATGTAAGGGTTTATTGTTTTGTCATGTATTAAACTTTACACGTTTTACTATTGTATGAGTCGAACTTTGAAAACTTATATGGTATGTATTGAGCTTGTAAATGTTGTCTATTGTATGTAAACTTTTCTTTTTGAGTTTGGCCAAAATAGGAAAATTTTCTTTTTTGGCCTTACCCAAAAGGGAAAATTTACATACAATAGACGATATTTACAAGTTCAACACATACAATAGAACAAATGAAAGCATGTCTCATACAATAGTAAAACGTGTAAAGTTTAATATATAACGAAACAATAAACCCTATATAAAAGCTACATATACAAGTGAACAAATTGTTTGTTACTCCCTCTGTCTCAAAATAATTATCACCCGACAAAACATAGACAGTTTACGATCATTAATTACTACGAGTAAATAAAAGTAGCAAATCATAAAAATCTTCAAATTCATGAAGTAAAACGATAACATGTGATTATATATAAGAGTTTGCAGAACTTTGGTCCTCATGTGCCCTTAATTACTACGAGTAATAGACGAGTTACGAGTAGCTAACAACTGTACATTATACAACAAACGAATCGAACTGGTATTGATATATAGACTGAATCTATTAATATTCTTGATACCCACTTCGGATTTTTTTGTGTCGTATCATATCAAAGAAAAATGAAGTGCACAACGATTCTTTTACAATATCTACTTATAGAAACTTATAGTCGATAACATGATCAAAATTTATCGATACCTCGTAGTTACTTTCTCCTTTCGTAATAGCAAATATCAATCCCCACCATCATCAACTTGATTACATACAGACTTACTAGATGCAACTTTAACAAATCTATAATTTTCTAAAATGGATTATGCCAAACAACCTTTGAAGCCTTTTCTTAAAGCGGATTCATCCAAGTTCCTTCCGATGAATACAAGCTTGTTTATTCTCTTCTCCTCTGGCCCCCATGGTTTGCCTGGGCAGCCATCTAAAGTGGAATGCACCCCCTAAATGAATTAAAGAAACGTCAGAATGAGATTTTCGACTTACTATCCAGAAGCGAAAATAAAAAAATTAATATAGTTAATTATGGGATGAAGATAGAACCTGAAAAACGTAGCGTGCCTCAGAATCATTCACTGACAAGACACCTTTCATCCTATATAAATAGTCCCCTTTTTCCTCCACAAGCCTTTCAAGCCAATCATCAAGCTGGATAATGTGCATTATAAGTTAGAAAAAGGGTTCTCTAGTCTCGTACGAGCATCGAACACCCTAAAGAGAATCGAACAATGATTGCACAAGAATAAACTAATTACCTCATCTAGGTCCAGATTTCCTTCAGAAACAATGCTGACACTGGATACAGCAGAATCATGCTTGTGATCATGATGATGCCCTTTGTCGCATTCTATTAAAAAACCAGATGATATTCATACGATTAGAGCACACGTTTTTTGAACATTTATATATGATATGTTGTACAAGTTATATATACCATGGCCATGCTCATGCTCGTGGTTGTGGTTTTCACAATGAGTACTATCTGATGGAACTTCGGAATCAATTCTGCATAACCAAAAGGCTATATAAGATTAAAATATTATGCTCTCATTGCCAAATTATCATCTATATAAGCTTCGGTTGGCTTCATTGACCATGTACGAACTCTAAGCCATGTGAAAGTTAAACTTTCTGTAGTCTGGACTTCTATCTCTACATGTATATGGTGTTATTGTGCATGCAAATGCATGTATCAATGTACTTATGTACGAGAGCAGAGTGTGTATTTATGTACGTATGACATAAGCACTTTATAATCATCACCTGTCAAGATCATAACCTCCCACTCCCAACACAAAATCCATATCAACAAGGCCAAACTTAGCTTGCTTTATCTGTGCCATTCCATTTATGAGCTGCAAAATCCATTAAAATCCAGGTCAAGGGTTACTTTAAACCATGTTAAAAGAAACACCCAAGTATCCAATATCCAATATCCAATTGTTTCACGAATTTATCATTGAAATAATACATTTAATGGGTAAGTGTATATCAATTAAGATATTAAACATGTGCCAAAGGTTTTAAGTATTCGGAAAACACTTATAGTCTTCACACCAAGAGATCAGCGCTGTTAAATACCAGGGAATTAGTAGAAACAGAACTTTATAGTCTTCACATCAATGATAAAAAAGAACCAATAATTAATTCACTACATCAACTCATTTAACCACTTCACCTAATCCTTAATTTCCCGTCGTTGAATTTGAAAGTTTTGTTTGGTCTACACAAACTGAAATCCTTACACTTCCAATTGTGCCAATAATGTACCATTTATTATAACGGAATTGACTGCCTTAACGGAAAGTTATTAAGATGCTGATAATTTTCAGGGCAAGTGACACCTAAACCCAATCTTCCCAGACTACATACTTGGACTTATGAGCGATGATAATCTGATAATATGTACAATAATGGGTGTGGTCAATAACAAGAATGCAAGATACATACAAATATGCAAGGATACAAAGTGCTTGTGGGCAATACCATGATACAGACAGCTTTGCAAAAACAAAAACAAAAAAGATAATACCAATGCAACATTGTCATGTCAGTTTATATTAGAAAGTTGTCATATCATCTTTCAAGATAGCACTACCAGCTTCTAAATACAACAGTACACAAAAACCCACATATAGTAAAACTCTACCTGTATTTTCTTTGTCAGAGACTCCAAGTCAGCATCGCTTACCAAATCTATCTGCAATTATCGTTAAGCAGAAGAGAACAGCAGTTGGAAAAAGTTAAATATACAACAACAATGTTAGACCAAAGTAAAAGGAACAACAAGAAATAGTCACCTTGTTCATAATAATACGATCTGCATACGCAACTTGTTCTACTGCTTCATTTACCACAATCTTGGTTTCACCTCATTCAAATGCTGCATGGCATGCTTACAGTCAACCAAGGTAACAACTCCATCAAGTTTCACATACCGAGAAATTTGCTCGTCAGTGCAAAATGTTTCAATGACAGGACCAGGTTTCGCAAGGCCTGCAACATGTATAAAATAAAGTATATATTTTCACTTCTATTCATTACAACCACAGATGAAACTATGTATATTTCAAGAGATGCTAAATATCAATCCTGGTCATCTTTAGTGCTTAATGCTAAAGCCTCTAAATTTTTTGGTCCTTAAACAGAATAATACGCCTTTAGCAATTAGCAACGTAACATACCTGTGGTTTCAATGACTATATGATCAAATTTATCTCGTTTCTTTTTAACCAACTCCAAAAGCAGAATACTACGCCTTTAGCTCACCACGCACAGTACAACATAGACAACCGTTATTCACCATAATAATATCCTCGTTAGCAGATGAATGGCTTGCCACTAACGAACCATCAATATCCACCTCCCCAAACTACAACACCATATAAACAAAACAAAATATAAAAAACTACAACATAAAATTGCAAAATTAAATGAATCATTTCTAAATTAGCCACACAATTAGTGAGCTAAAACACTGGAATATCACATTGTACCTCATTTTCGATCACCGCAATCCGCTTGCTGTGCTGAGCTGTAAGAATATGATTCAATAGAGTTGTCTGCCATACAATGGTAAAATTATATACAGTAACTATATAGTCTAATTTGTCCACGATCATAAATTAAATAATATAAAATTCACTATACGTCTACTGTATACATACACATAAAAATAGGAATAGAAAATGAGTTAAAAATGAACCGACCTTTCCGGAACCAAGAAAACCGGTGATGATGGTGGCCGGAACACGATGATCCAAATTCAAGGCGGCGGCGACTGAATTATCGTACTGTGAATCGTAGTTAGCAGCGGAGCATAGGGTTCGGGAATAGGGAGGGCGGAAAGCGAGAGAGCGTCGAACGTTTCCGATTGCCTGTGGCGAAAGGAGACGCCGTAACACTGTGGCCATTTGTCGCCGGTAAAATTCAACGACGGTGTTATAGATATGTTAAACCCTATGGCAAGAATAGGGGTTTTACCAATAGATCAGTAGCCAATACCAATAGATCAGTAGCCAAGTACCAAACCTGTTCGTTTTATTCAACTACAAAATTTTGTTCTTAAATACAGTATTAAAATTAAAAAGAAAAATGGAGTAAAATGCTTATTACTGTTATAACTAGTATTAATATTATTATAATTAGTTTATAATTTAAAATAATAATAATTGGGGGTAATATCAATTGTAATATTGTCATCACAATTTAAATGTGCAGATAATCAATTACAAAATATATAAATTATTTTATTTTACATTTTACAAATTTTAACTTTGAAAAATTACAAGTTTAATCTATACTTTTAGCCAACAGCACATGTTGTTGGAAGCACCGTCTATTTTCCATAATAGTTTACTTAAAAAGAAACAGTAAAATATTTATGACAATTTCGGAGTATTTTTTTAGAAAGTCAATAACTCACACACACTAGTGAAAAAGAAAAAAAAAATGATAATTTGGAGGTAGGACTTCCGTATCATATATTTCAATAAAAATAAGTAAATATTCGTTTAAATAAACAATTCTAAATACCCGACTTTTACCGTCAAGTCACATGTAGCCATGAAACGCATGATTTTGAGGTCGATGGTATTGAGTTAAGGTCCTTCACTAATCACTAACTCGTCAACCACTAATTAATAAAGATTCACTACATTTAGCAGTCGTATATCGTGGATTTACGATGAATAGTGGTGGGGGAAGTGTTGCTACACTAATATACACGAATGAAGTGGAGTTTTAATTGGGCTTAGACAAGTTTATATAAATGAGATGATTATACATAAAATTTATAAAGAATCAAACTATGTTCCTTTACAAAGATTAGAAATATGACTACTATGTAATATGAGAAATTGAGAACACGTTTACAAGAAAAACAAGTAAATAATTGGGCTAAAACATACTAACAAACCCATAACCAATCAACCAATTAACATGATAAAATTTGTGTCAACGATTTTAATATTTAATAATCAAACCAATGACTAAATAGTCTAATGGTAAGGGTAGTTCATGACTTTCTTGATGTCATAAGTTCGAAATCTGCCATGGGTATTATTTATCATAAAGGTACCTACCACCAATGAAGCGCATGACTCACAATGTTAAGGCTTAATCCGCCCGAGTTTTGGCTCGGACATTATGGTATATGTAATGGAGGTGATTTGCCCAGCGATGTTGGACCTTGTGAGGGTTCGATCGTGCTAAATTGAAATATAGAGCGCCTTCTATAGGTGACCAATGACCCATTTAATAATCAATATTTTAATCATGTATTAGAGACAAAATCGATCGATGTCACATTATCCTAAGGTCAAACAAGAAAAAACAAAACTTAAAACTAGTACCTTATATTCCTATGTATCGATCTGTTTTCTATATGTTGGATCGATCACTTATTCGATTAAAGTATATATGGAGAATTTACCAATGACACATATGAAAGTCTCTCGAGTATAGATATTGTTACCCAACATCGCAATATTGATGCCCCATGATCGTCCTTGTAGCCAATGTTTTGAAAACCGGACCGGACCGGTCGAATCGGAAAATCAATGCTCTCCGATCGGTTGTAAACCGATTTTGGCCATTTTTGAATTTGCCGTGAACTGCCGGTCCGACCGGGAACCGGGCGGTTGAACCGGAACCGGTTTAAAACCGGTTTTCAACTTTTATTATTATTATTATTATTATTATTATTATTATTATTATTATTATTATTTGGATTGATACTAATGTGTTGAACTTTAAATTAAGACTTGTATTCATGTTGAACTATTTAAGGTTTAGATTTGTAATGTTGTTTTACTCGTTTTGAAGTTTGAAACTTGTATTCACGTTGAATTGTATAGTTTTAGTATTGAATTGTTTGAGTTTGATACATTTATTGAATTGTATTGTTGTTTTATATGTGTTTCTATGTGTATTTTAAGCAATGTTAAGGTTAAATGTACACTTAGTGGTATTAGGAAAAAAATTAAAAAAAAAATAAAAATCCAAACCGGTTGAACCGGCCGGTTTGACCGGTCCGACCGGAACCGGAGGCCTCTCCGATTTGACTATAAAAATGATTTTCAAAACACTGCTTGTAGCTATCTTGTTAAATAAGTTGATTTTTTCATGTTTATAGAATCGAATACATAAATTTGGTAGATATATATTTGATGTTTTGCTATTTGCTAACCCATATACATTCTTTAGGATGATTCAGTTGAATATACAAAGTTACAAACCAACAAACATAAGGTCACAACCCACAAGTTGTGCTTAGTGTTTTAGTCCAGGAAAAAAACTTAGTAGCAAAGTCATTAAAAATAATAGATAAAAGTTTTGTGACAACCCATTGCTATCACACAATGTATTAGTTATTGAGATATGATTCTAACTTTATAAAAATAAAGAGATTTAGAAATCGGGTTATCTTGAGTAACAAGATACTTGAAGAGCAAGTTTGATGCCTATATAAATATGAGTTTTGAGTTAGGATTTAGGTGAGAAGGTCGAGAGAAAAAAAAAGCTTATGAGAATCGTCTCCTTTCGTCTTGTGTGGTGATCTCGGTGATTCAACAACGACGGTGTGAATTCCGTTATTGTAATCTACCGGTGAGAGTGGTGTGAGGATACGTGATAATATTCAAGAGTGTTGAGAGGAGCGTCCATTCTTGTAATATTGTTCGTAGTAGTGAAAATTTAAGTGGCCGTTGGTTCAGTGGTTTTACTTTCGCTTAAAAGGTTTTCCACGCAAAATATCGTGTATTGTGCGTTTTTCTATTTTCTGCATTTATTTATTGACTCATACATGGTTGTGTATTTTTTGATGCGGTGGTGATCGATTCCAACAAGTGGTATGAGAGCATGGTCAATCCCAACATTAGTCAGAGTTGACCCTTCTATTTATGATATTGTAAATTGTTTTGATGATTATAGCTTTAAACTAAAACATACATCTTGTCATACATGTCGAAATGTAATCTGTTAAATTTTATGAATCACTCTATTTAGGGCAAAAAGATATATCGAAATATAGACTTATGAGAGTATGTCCAAGGTATATGATAAGTAAAAACTTGTGTTAAATCTTTTCAATGAGCATATGTTTAACTAATAAGGAAAAACAAACCACACATAATATCAAAATGAGTGATGAGTCCTACGTGACAATTTTTTTTTATCAGTTTAGCCTTAAACATGTTTTAGCCTTAAACATGTTTTACGTTGTTGTATAGTAAAATATCATAAAAAGTAAGTGTATGAATCACTGCTTTACCAAATCCTTTAATGAATTCACAAAAAATTAAAGGGTTTTTTGCCGAAAAATGAATAAATAGTTCCCGTTTTTGCATTTTCGGGTATCAACTAATTTCGTTTTTTTTTAAAATGAACCACTAATTTAAAATCGAACATTTTCGGGTATAAGTAACCGTTTAAAACGGTAGCCATTTTCGGGTATAAGTAACCGAGTTTTCATTCGTTGATAATGATTTTATAAAGGGTTTTTTGCCGAAAAATGAATCAATAGTTTCCGTTTTTGCATTTTCGGGTATCAACTAATTTTGTTTTTTGCCGAAAAATGAATCAATAGTTCCCGTTTTTGCATTTTCGGGTATCAAGTAATTTTGTTGGGACTGGCTACTGTTTTAAACGGTTACTTATACCCAAAAATGTTCGATTTTAAATGAGTGATTCAATTTTAAAAAACAAATTAGTTGATACCCGAAAATGTGAAAAAGAGAACTATTGATTTATTTTTCGATAAAAAACCCAAAATTAAACACCATCTAAAGTAATGTAATATTATTCTATTATTCTATACATTCTACATATATCCCATTTTGAAAACCATTATTATAATAATACTTATGAATCATGTGATATTGTAAAAGTTTATTTGAGCATATTTATTTTTGGAAAACTATTTATAAAAAGAGGTTTTTATTTAGCAATACGTTAAAAAAACACATCAAATAGTATGAAACATGTGAAGAGAAAACAAGAAAAGAATGATGCCAATATTATATTACTCATGAAATTGAACATTACAAAGCCTAATCAAAACTCTTGGTTATTTCACTCTCCCAGCTGTTCATTTCACACACCAACTTTTAAATCCCCAAACAAACCCTCTAACTTTCTAAACCATTTTTCAATCACAAAATGGAAGAAGAGATCCCCGATACTAATGTTGTTGCGGCCACACCACGAAGGCCGAGGTCCATAGAAGACGAGGAAATTAGTGGTCACTCGATTGATATAAAAGCCATGAAGTCCGTCGAGATAAAGAGTGAAACCGAAAGTGAGGATTATGAAGAAGAGTACGATCAAGATAAACCAAGCAAGGGTGAGGTCATGGGATGGTGCTTTTACGAGCTGTGTTCGTATTTTACACATACTGTTCTTCTTACGATTGTGTTTCCGCTCATTATAAGTCAGACTTTTAGTAAGGAGCCACCAGAGCCGGCTCGAGGCTGGTACACGAATGGGAATGGGTTCGAGTGCACGAAAAAGGAAACCATGTTGTAAGTTTCTAACTCCTTACTCTGTTTTTGGTTTTCTCTGTTTCTATATCTATTTTATTTTTTTATTGCCATGTTGTAATTCCTTTTCTAATTTCTCAATAGAAACGTTTTTTTTTTTTTTTTTTTTTTTTGCTATTAAAGAAAATACACTATAGTTTTTTTGTGATAACTTTTCATAATTATATTTACACCAGTTTTTACGCATAGGAAATCATGATTACCTTAAATTAGAAAATCAAATGTTGTTTGATTGTTTCACATGTCTTGCATGTTTTATCATTTTATTATACACACACACACATATATATATATATACACACGGACAACTTTCTATTTATTTATATTTATTATTTATTTCTTATTATATCGGCTTATATTTTGGAGATGGTGGGAGTCTGATTAACTACTATATTGATATGTATAAAAAACTATGAATTATTTCATTTTCACTTTTCTAGAAAAACATTTTGTTTTGGAAATTATTAATCTTACTATTAAATTTTCAGAATCCATCGATTTAAACTTGTAATTTAATTGTAATTTAACCTTGAACCCATCGATTGACTCACTACATGCCTTAAACATGCAATTAGTTAATTAACAGTATAATCTAACCAAATTAATCTATGTTTTTGATCAATCAATTTCAGGTTTGAAGCATTAACATACGCAAGAATAAAAGTTGGCAACATGAAATTTTCACCACTAGAATGGACTTCAATCTCATGGTTCTCCGGCCTAATCCTTGCTGCACCACTCCTCGCCTCCATCTCCATCCACCTCGACCACCGTCACAACTCCCAACTCATAACCGCAATCGCAACAGCCATCGGCGCCATCTTTTGCCTCCCAGCAGGGGCCATCAAAACCGTCTGGATCATGCCACCTTACGTGGCAGCCATTGTTGCATCCAACGCAGTTGGATCCGCTTTCCACAACCGCCACCTAGGACTCATGGTCCGTGGTTTTGTGGGGGCAACTATTCGCAAACTCCAGTTCCCAGACAGACAAGCTGTCTCCAGCTGGCTATCACTTTACGCAACCGCAGGCGGTTGCCTAGGTTCCGCAGCCATCGCTTCATTCACTTACTACATGCTTCGAAACTCCGAAGGGTTTATTAGTTTATGGGTTGTTTCGATCTTTAGCGGCATTTTATGGTTCGCAGGAATCGCACACATCATAACGGCTACCCGATCAAATGGAAATGAATCAAATGATAACAAGATTTCAGCCACTCACTTCATATCCATCTTTAAGTACCCGCACGCTGCGGGCAGTCTAGTTGGCGTATTTCTTTCGTCGTTCTCGACGATGAGTATATTTGCTGGAGGAATATTATCCATCGTTGGTCAGCTCTGTTTCCCCCCAAAAGATTTGTTATTCGTTTGGCTAACGTATTTCTTTACTCCATTATTAGTTCTTCCGTTATTACAACCGATTCAGAAACTTATTCGTTCAGACGCTGTAAAGATGCAAATATTCGGGTTCTTGTTATCGACGTTAACTTCAGGTATGGGGTATTACTACCGACGAAGAAACTGGCATAACAACCATGTGTTGTTTTTGGCTGCTGTACAAAGTATAGCTTCTGGTGTTTTACATGCGTTTAGTCGAATTTTGTTGATGGATTGTGCGCCATCTGGTAAAGAAGGTGTGTTTGCTGCATGGTTTTCGTGGGTACGAATGTTTGGGGCTTTTGTTGGGTTTGCTATCGGTACTAGTGGTGTTGGAAATATTAATAGGTCGTTTGGGGCTGCGTTTGCCGCTGCTGTTATTGGGGTGGTTGCTTTGATCTTTAGTAATGTTAGTAGTTATGGTGGGGCTGTTGCGGCTGGTCATGTTCATAAGCGTCGTGATCCGCCTGTTCGTGCTTCGGATGTGGTTAAGTTTAAAGGGAAAGAAGATTTTGAAGAATCAAATGATCGAAGTGTTCAAGTTTGATTTATGTTTTTGTTTTGTTTTTCGGTTTCTTATGGAAATATATGTGTTTTGGATTGAATATTGGGAAACATTAATGGTTCTCTTATTTTTCTTGCATTTCTCATTCTTTGTTGAACAAATAAATTAAACCATTGCTAGTTTTCTACAATTTATAGTAATATGTGGTTCTATATCATAGTATTTGTATTTAATGATACGATTTTCAATTTCAGTCCTGGTCCCCGTCAAGAGACTGAAAGTGAAATAAAAACTCGAGTAAAAGAATTGAAAAACTCGAGTAAAAGAATTGAAACGGTAAAGATTCAGGGAGCTAAACGCAATTTTAATTTGGAATGAAACAAAAAAATATAGAATCTCATATCGCGTCAAAATAATGGTCCGTAAATCTGTAATTTGTTTTTCATTTGATAGCAAAACGATTTACGTGCAATTACAAACATAAAAAAGTAAAACTGTTATCAAATGTACCGAAAACAGCTCTTCTTCTCTTTCGACAGAAAATATTCTCAAGTAGCATCAACTATAATCACAAATACGCCAATTGCGTTTTATCCGTACACTAAGGACGATTTGATATCAAAGCTTTCATCAGTGTTACAATCTTGTTCAAACCATAAACTTGATCCACAAGTAATTCAACACGGCCAACAACTTCATGCTCAAATTGTTGTTAATGGGATCAACCATGTTGGCTTACTGGGTTCAAGATTACTTGGAAAGTACATACTGTGTGGCAAACTCATTGATGCCAAAACTATGTTTCATCAACTCGATTTGTTGTATGCGTCACCATGGAATTGGATGATTAGAGGGTTTACTATGATGGGGTGTTTCGATTATGCAATCTTGGTTTATTTTAAAATGTTGGGGTACGGTACGTGTCCTGATAAGTATACGTTTCCGTATGTGATTAAAGCTTGTGGTCGATTGGGAGCGATCGAGTTAGCTAGATATGTTCATTGTACGATGATACGGATGATGGGTTTTGAAATGGATGTTTATGCAGGTAGTTCTTTGATCAAACTGTATGCTGAAAATGGTAGTATTGATGATGCACGTCACATGTTTGATAAAATGCCTCAAAGAGATGATGTGTTGTGGAATGTTATGCTTAATGGGTACTTGAAGGTTGGGATTATGAACATGTTGCGTTATTGTTTAACCAAATGAGAAGTTCCGAGATTCGACCTGGGCCAGTGACGTACGCGTGTGTTTTATCTGCTTGTGCGTCTGATGCGAATATAAAGCTCGGCACTCAGCTTCATGGAGTGATTATTAAGTGTGGATTAGTAACGGATCCTCGGGTGATGAACACATTGATTGGAGTGTATGCAAAGTCCAAAAAGTTGTTTGATGCGCGTGAGTTGTTTAATGACGTACAAGAAGTTAGTTCGGTTACATGGAATGTTATAATTGGTGGGCATGTGCAGAATGGACTTATGAACGAAGCTTTAGATTTGCTTCATGAGATGATATCGGCTGGAACCAAACCAGATACCATCACTTTAGCAAGCTTTCTTCCGTTTATATCTGAGTCGGCACGTATAAACCAAGGTAAGGATTTTCATTGTTACATCTTAAGACACGATGTACATTTGGATGTTTACTTAAAGAACACACTAATTGATGTGTACTTTAAGTCTAGGAAAGTAGAAATGGCACACAATGTTTTCAATTGTAGTATTGACATAGATATTGTCATATGCACGGCTATGATATCTGGATACGTGCTTAACAGGTTAAATTCTGATGCCTTGAAGATTTTTAGATGGTTGCTTATACAGAAAATGAGACCGAATGCAGTTACACTTTCGAGTTCTTTACCTGCTTGTGCTGGTTTGGCTGCTTTAAAGTTGGGCAAAGAGTTGCATGGTCAGATTTTAAAAACTGGTCTTGAAGGAAGATGTCATGTGGGAACCGCAGTCACGGATATGTATGCTAAATGTGGAAGGCTTGATTTAACACATGAAATGTTTATGAAGATCCCGGAAAAGGATTCCGTTTGTTGGAATTCTATGATTACTAGCTTTTGCCAGAACGGTCAACCGGAGAAAGCAATTGATCTTTTTCGTGAAATGGGTGCAAAAGGAGCTAAATATGATTCCGTAAGCATATCGGCTGCTCTTTCTGCGTTTTCAAATTTGTCGTTACTCGGGCATGGGAAAGCAATCCACGGGTTCATGACAAGAGGTGCGTTGAAAACCGATCTTTATGCAGAGAGTGCGTTAATAGACATGTATGCTAAATGTTGAAAATTGGAATCTGCAAGAAATGTTTTTAACATAATGAAAGAGAAAAGTGAAGTATCGTGGAATAGCATCATTTCCGCTTATGGAAACCACGGTCATTTTCAAGAATGTCTTTCTCTGTTTGACCAAATGGAAGCTTCTGGATTCTATCCTGACCACGTCACTTTTCTTGCAATAATTTCTGCGTGTGATCATGCTGGTTTGGTCGATGACGGTTACCATTACTTCAAATCCATGATAAACAAATATGGAATTGCAGCTCGAATGGAGCATTACGCTTGTATGATTGATCTTTTTGGGAGAGCTGGTAGATTAAACGATGTCGTTGATATTATAAAGTCTATGCCTATTGATCCTGATGGCGGTGTTTGGGGCACATTGTTAGGTGCGTGTAGGGTTCATGGGAACGTTGAACTTGCTGAATTGGCTTCAACTCATCTTTTTGAAATGGACCCGGAGAATTCTGGGTATTACATGTTGCTGTCAAATGTACAGGCGGATGCTGAAGAATGGGAAGGGGTCGATAAAACTAGAAGCATGATGAAAGATAGAGGAGTTAAAAAGGTGTCTGGTTGTAGTTGGATTGAGGTGAATAATGATACTCATGTATTTGGTGCTGGTGAAACGGATAACGCTCGGTCCGATGAGATTTATACTCTGTTTTTTCTTTTGGTGGTTAAGGATGAAGGGTATAACACTTCAGAAACAACCATGACATGGTAAGGTTTCATTGACATGATCATTTTTATAGCGTATTTTAGTGATTTTTATTTGTTAGATTACATATCAAATAGAAGCTTACCTATTACTAAAATTGAAAGGTTATAATGATTCAGTTTTGATCACCTATGTATATGCACTTCTATTTTTTTCTCTTGGTAACAACCACTAAATGAAACAGAGGAATGATATTTTGATTTTCTTATCAGTAACTTTTATTAGAATATATTATTTAGATTATATATATATCATAGTTAGTTTATAATTAGTATTAGTCTCCTATTTGTATTCGTCTTCTATTTGTATTAGGATTAAGTTTCTTAGGTATCAAGCTTAGCCAGTCTATAAATATAGACCATTGTAAACTCTTTTCATTCAATCGAATACAATATTATTCATAGTTTAACAACTTTCTGTATAAACTATAAACAACACCAAAGAAAAAGCTTGACCTACATATAGAAACAAGAGTCGGACATTCAGAACAAAATGAAGTTGTTAAAATTATGCCTGACGTATCCAGAAGCTTAGCAGCGATTCACGGTAAATGATCCGAATCCTACAAGATACAAAATCTGCAAGAGGAACAAAAAGCACCACAAATTGTGGTCATTAATCTGTTATTGTCACCTGGCAAGTTTGAAATTAGGTTAATACTAATCATGAGATATTAGTTCAATACAGACAGTTTTAAAACTAACTCCCACTAATGTAAACAAGTAGACTCCTGTTTTAAAACTAACTCTCACCCATCTAAAGATACTTGTTAAGGTTTCTAGTGGTCTCTTTGGACTAATTAAAAAATTGCCAATTTTTGTCAAAAGATGACGAACAAATCTTTCAGCGGCAATAACACAATGTCCATAGTATATGGCTGTCTGACACAACCGACTATGCAAGATTTGGGTGGTTGTGGGTCTACATTGTATCCAGCAGCTTTCATGAGAATAAAGTAGCATAAATGATAAGTAGACAGTATTCACAACAATAGAAAATGAGAACGTACTATTGATAACTTTAGTGTAAATATGACTTACTCTGGCTTCTTCAAACTAAGTAACAGAACGAGAACGAGTTGGTAAGTGCGAAGTGTACGCATTTAAACTAACTTTGAACCACTACTTAATAACGGAGATCAAGGGACTCGACGCCCCTCTGCAGGGATCCAGTGCAATTCATTGCATACCAACTCTAGTACACATTTTTCTTGCCTTGCCAAAACGAATGGATGCTGTGTCTGTTGGTAAGCAAACGTGTATCTTGGTTTCCAACCGACCGTTTTAACCGCCAGAAACGATTATTTGCATAATCATTTGGTCTCTTTTGTATACACAATTTAAACAATCTCTTAAAATCCAGTTTATAATAACTATAAACTTTTACCATCTTATACACCACAACCAACATCAACACATTTTCCATTCTTCCTAACGTATTACGCGAGTACAATTCTTGTATACAATAAATTATGCTTCAAATTAATTTGTATAAGGGACAAACTTGAAAGGACAAAACACTAAAATCAAAATATAGATAAAAACATTTATTAAGGGGTATTATATAATTTTAATTATTCATAAGCTCTGTTTTTAAAAAAGTTGGTTGAAGTAACTCATTTTTCAAAAGCTTATTTTTTAACAAACTCATAGATTTTGTTTACCAAACAACGGTTCTAGCTTTAAAATAGAATTTACCATAAGCTCCTATAATTACCCTTGCCAAACACACAACATAGCAACATGAATCTCATTTACTATTTCTATTACATAAAATCTGCAACACACAATACGTAACTACATAACTGATGTACTAAGAAAATTTGTTAAGATATCGACTAACATACATTAATCGTCATTGTGATTTACAGCAAGTTAAGAGTAATCATCCTTAACTTTAACTCGCTAGGCAAGCTCCTAAAAATTTCAATCGCCCTATTTTGGTCCGAAATCTATACAAATGACCAAAACAGGCCAGTATTGTTTTATTGAGTACATTACATTTTATTTACCGATAACTTATAACCTTTTTGTCCAAAACGCGCTCCATCTAAAAGAAGAATGTGACTCCCAAGTCCCAACCAAATACGTTTGTTTATGTACAACTCCACCCAAAAATGAAGAAATTTGAGTTCAACCAATACGAGGAATGTTCTACATAGCATTGAAGCTTATGCTTGCCTAGAAACGCTTGATTTCGATCACAATATTCTCGAAGACCGGTGGCACATTAGATTTAGAGTTGTTGTCGGTAGACTTTGAAGGAGGGTGATAGTACATACGAGCAGTTTGAGGACAATGAGAATGAAACCTAGCCACCATTCTCACCCCTAAATCTAATATTTCCACGTATTTCTTCATTATATCAACTTCCAACGATGCTCACAATCACAAGACATACAGGATAAGACAAAAGACCAGTGAGGATAAGGTTTGATCAAGATTGAAAACGAAAAAAAATTTGGACCTAAGAGAAATTCATGGGGAAATTTGTGGTGAATAATTTGCTTTTAGAAGAAGAGAGAAGTCTAGAAAATGTAAAAATGTAACATGTATCAAAGAATAAAATAACGTTACATGTTTCAAAATGAAAAAAAAAATCATAACCTATTTAACATAAAACATGAACTTCTAATAATGAGGCGATTTTTTTCCTTTTTTTTTTAATTTTCCTTTTTTCATTTTCATCTTCAATAACCTTTCATGGAGGGCAACAAGAACTGTAGGAAGACGGTGTACGGTAAATGACAACATTAGAAAATAGTGATACTTAATAAGAGCATACATGATAATGGGGTTCCGTCGTATCAACATCCGGTCAATCACTCTATGGCGCCACTTAGTGGCCGGTGTCATCCAACTCAAAGTGGTAGACACCACGTTGAAATCAAACTTAAATGTACATTTTTTCCCAGTATGTTAAGGTTTTTTTAGTTTACGTGATGCTCGACTCTTTTTTAGTGTGATCTGTATGACTACTAAGATATATACAAATATGCGGTATAAGGCATCAAGTTATGGGTAAATTGTAATTTTTGTCCCCGCAGTCTTGTCAATTCATCTTTATATTGTTTTGGCATTTTTTATCCCTGAGCTTGTTAAATTTTGCAATTTTTATCCTTTTCCGTTAAAATTAAAGAGCTGGCAGTTAAGTCATTTTGTAAATGACCAAAAACACCCTCTCTTTTATCATTTCTTTTCACCTCTTATTTTCTGTTTATACCCAAAAAAAAAAAAATAATAACACTCCAAACAAGATCCCATTATCTTCCTTTCTTCTCCACCGTCCCCATCTCCACAAAATCACCACCACCCTAATACCACAAAATCCGGCCACCACCGTCACCTTCAAGCAGCAGCCGAAATCCCAGACCACCAACCACCATCATCGTGTTGCACTAGCAACCGAAGCATAAACCCCGTTGATGGTTCCAAATCTTCTCGAACTCTTCGCCACAACCGATACAATCTCCGGCCACCGCTGAATGTTCAAAGGTTGCCGCCGCCGCGGCTGAAGGTTTTCTTGGTGAAGTAAATGATTTTTGAACAATAGTTTCGTCGTACTCAATCACGGATCTTACAATCAGGTTCGATGGGGGTTTCATGGTGGTCGGGTTTTTGCAAGATTTCACAGATGGTCAGATTTTTGCAAGATTTCACAGTCGTTCGGATTTTGCAAGATTTCACGGGGTTTTATGGTGGTCGGATTAATGGAGGGTTAGAAAAGCTTCAGATTTTCAGTTCATGTACTATCTTTTCTGTTTATAGATTGTATATGCATCTTTGTTTTATGTTGATGTATTGAGATTTGGTTTGAAAAAGAAATAGGTTTTTTCGTTTCCTCTTTTTCAGATCCGGCCGAAAAGGTTGATTCATTTTTCGTGAATCTTTCATGTATTAATATCATAATATGAAGGGACTTGATGATGATAATTTTTTTTATGATGATGGATATAAATTTTTCGGGGATTGATGATGAATATTTGATGAGATTAGGGTATGTACTGTGTTTGAGAAGGAAAATGAGGGTATTTTTGTCATTTACAGTGACTTAACACTGTTTCTGTAATTTCAACGGAAAAAGATAAATTTAACAAGTTCAAGGATAAAATATGCGAAAAAAAAGTATAAGTACAAAATTGACGAATTGACAAGACTACAAGGACAGAAAATACAATTTACCCTATTATTGCTTCGCTAATCAAGTTATTAACAAATCTTTACAGGAATATCAACGTGTTATTATTGGTTATATGTTTAAAAAATATTACTCTCTCCGGTTTCAAAATAATTGTCCACTGACGAAAAGGACACAGTTTAATAAAATCATAATCATTACTGCTTCATCTCTCTTACTTTTTACATAATTACAGTTTTACCCTTAACTAATTAATTATTGTTTTAACTTTGTAATAATATTTTCAAATAAGGGTAATATGATAATCTCGGTCAATTTTTTTTTCTATTTTTAATAGTAGACAATCAATTTGAAATAACACGAAAAGAAACATTGACTATTGTATCGAGACGGAGAAAGTATATATTTTAACTTTGACACAAATTTATACAAACTTCTATATATGTATATACTATATGTGTATACCTTCTAAATATGATTTAGAACAGAAGAGACAAACATGTGTCTTTAGTTCCATGCAAGTTGTAGGCAATTAACAAATATGAAATTTTATATGAGTAGTTTCAAGGGGGAGGCCCCAACGATGAGAAAGTGGAGAAGAGATGAGATCAATCCTAATTTGTCGTGTGACACTCTCACTATTTTCACTTTTAACTATTCACATTCTTCATATTATACTATCAACACTCTTTCACCCTACCACCACCCACCACCATATGTCCTTCTACATATTGTTGTTTTTATTGCATTTTTTATATATATTTTTAGTACATATTGTTTGTTTTGCACTGCATTTTGTATTATATATTTTATCCTTTTTGTATTGCATTTTGTATAAAATTATACCGCATATTGTTATTTTTACTGCAATTTGTATATATATTTTTAGTACATATTGTTTGTTTTGTACTACGTTATATTTTATATTATACATATTATCCTTTTTGTATTGCATTTTGTATAAAATTATATAGCATATTGTTGTTTTAAATGCATTTTGTATATATATTTTTAGTACATATTCTTTATTTTGCACTGCATTTTGTATATTCTTTTGTATTGCATTTTATTGACGACGTATGTACAAGATATATACAAGATGCAGTAGAAAACAATAATGCATAAAGATACACGATACAAAAAGAATGATGCAGTAAAAAACATATACAAAATGCAGTACAAAAGTGATAACACGTATACAAAATGAAGTAACAAATAATGCATAAAGATACACGATGCAACACAAAAACTCCAATATGCAGTAAGAGAATATAAAAGAGATGCAATACAAAAAGGACAACATTCATACAAAAAAATGATGCCGTAAAAATGAATGCATAAACATACAAGATGTAGTAAAAAATAGCAATATGATTGTTAAAAATCTATATAATATACAGTTAAAATAATATAAGATGTAGCAAAACATATTTATCAAAAATATATAATTCGGTTGCAAATATTTAGAAAAATAATTAAAAAATAATGAAAAATGTAAAAAGTATACATTTAAGGTTTATAAAAATAAAAAGCAAGAAAAATGAAAAAAAAAAAAAAACTTTAAAAGATAAAAGATAGGTTAAAGAAAATTATAGAAAAAGTATTTTTTATAAAGTATGAAATAGCGGGGTTAAAAAGTAAAATTGAAAATAGTGATGAGTGTGAGATGAAATTGAATGCTATGTTTTTTTTTTTCTAACTCTAACTCTCATTTTTGACAATTAATTATAAAAATGTCACCCTTCTAATCATTAATCCAAATCAGAAATAACTCAATAACCACAATTTTTCTTCTGGCTCTGATACCAAATATGTGTGTGACCGATATATTGTATCGGTTCACAATAACTAACTCAATGAGTGTGACCGATATATTTTATCGGTCCAAAATAACTAACTCAATTAAATGATTATCGAAGTAATTAAATATGAAATCTAGTATACCAGTAAAGAAAATAAAAATGAAAATCATTATCTAAGCACATGTAAATGTGATTTAATTTATATAAACTATAGTGTTTTTATTTTTGTAAGATATTCCTTATAATTACCATGATGATTCATATATGTTAAAATTATTTCAAAATTATATAAATAAAGGGTCCAACATGCTTCCGTACATGTATTCTTTTTTGATCGAAGTGTAGTCAGATTTATACTACGAGACTTTTAACGAGCATCCCAGCTCCAACCTGTTAATATAACAGGTAACTTCCCTGTAGCTCCTTCAACAACACTCAACACTGCCTAGTTACGTTTCCTACGTTAGGCGTACAGAAGATGGATATGGATGTAGTTGGAGATATTATTTGTGTAAGAAATAAATAAAATTAAACATAATAGATGCTCAGATAAATTATAAGGAAAGATGAAGGTTTTATTTCAACATTACTTTTATATTACAAGTACAAAGGAAACAGAAAGCATATGATCGATGATCCTTTTGTTATAGTACCATTACATATTTATATCCTCCATCTAATATTAAAATACAATATTTTATAATTCAAGTTTCAAGGCAACTAAGTGTGTTGTCTCTTCACGTGTACTTCACCTTAAGTTGAAATCCATTTTGTCTTGTTGCATTTAAAGATATCTTTCAAGTAAACTTATAGTCTATTATCTGTACGTACACAAGTGCTCTAAGTATTATCCTTGTTGCTTAGTCATCATCTTCGGATGATACTAAATAGACGCCTGTATCTTCTTCTTTACACTGGACATGTCCATATTTCATGTTGCCTGTATTGACAAATTTTTACTTGGGCCTTTGGACTTGACATTATATGTCCTTGAGTAGATTTATTTTTCCTTTCATAAAATTTAGAGCTGCACCTGGTGTTATCTTTGCAGGAGATATCATTAATGAAGAAAATCTTTTCTTTCCATTATAGGTGCGGAATCCTCTTTTAAAACTAGTCTCTATCCCGTGGAGAACTATCCTAATACCAATAGCCGTTCTAAAATGATTATCACTTTGACAAAATCTTTGAAATTCTTTTTGATCTGTTGGGAAATAAATAGTAAAACATTCAGATTTTCCCAACTGTTTAAATTGCCAGGCCGGTTATCTTTTTTCCTCGTAAAAATCTGGTTCTGCTGAAAGATATTTCAAAACTAAAATATCTCTGGGTGTGATAGATGGGTTTTTTAAGTAACAATCTTTTACACCTTCTCCTATCCAAAGTGGTAATTGTGTAATCTTAGAAAAATCTGGTGAAGTAAGATATATCGAATTTATGGATCAAAAATCATACCAGTATCTAATCTCTTGGGGAGAAGAACCTTGTAGATAGTTAATTATGGGTTAAACTCCAGAAAAATCTATATATCTGGAATCAGTTTGATTAAGATTATATAATTCTCTCATCACACAATTTTGTATTTCAATAAAGTTCAGTGGTAGGGGTTTATCGAAAATTATTTTTTTGTCTTTAAACATGGTTTTCTCATAATGGGGCTTAAAAGAAAACGGTTTTCCATCTTTTTTTAGAACTTTCTTTATCGAGGGGCTGATATATCATTATTTCTTCTGATGAAGTAGAAGAAATATCTATTTTGGAAGAAGAACCAATATTCATTTTTTCAATCTCTTCTTTTACCCAAATCCTTAACTTACCACTATCAGTTTTATATTGTTCGATTTTTGTCTTTATCAACATACAAGATGTTGTAAGTAAATCTTTAACTTGCCCTGAATTTTCTGGGAGGTTGGCAATATCTACAATATCTGAAACAATGTCGTTGATTGTCTCTATCTGTTCTGTTATTAGAGGAAGCATTCTGTCAACTTTCTGAATTATCTTTGCCATCTCTTGTCAAGAAATCTGCTAGAACATTTTTGTTAGACTTGATAATTTCAATATCAAAATTATATTCAGATAAAAGAGTCTGCCATCTTATTAATCTTTTAAATTCAGGAAAATTATTTTTAATAAAAGCTTTTACCTGCGTATTATATGTTCTTAATAAGAAGTTTCTTGGCAACAAAAAGTAATAGAACTTTTGACAACTTTTTAAAACCGCTAATAATTCCTTTTCATTAATATGATATATAGTTTGGGTATCTGTAAAAGTTCCATAGCAATATCTACATATACTTTCTCATATTTTAAGTTGTTCTGAATTATAATCTATTCTTTTAAAGACTCCACTCTAATGGTTTTCAGAAGCATCAGTTTCTAAAATCAAATTATCATCTTCTTTTGGTAATTGTAGTTCAGGTAAATTTTCACAATGGTGCTTTATCTTTTTTACTTGATTTTCTAGGTTTTTATCAAAACTAAAATTTTTATCCGTTTTTAATAGATCTTGGAAAGGTTTTCTTAATAATACTAAATTTGAGATAAAATCAGAAGCATTATTAAGTATTCCAAAAATTTTTTGAACTTGTTTCTTATCTTTTAGTCTGTCTGGGAAAGCTGTTATTTTTTTTTAAAATATGACTTTGGAGTTCTATTCCTTTACCATCAATTTTTATTTTCAAGAACTCTATTTTCTCTTGTAATAATTTTGTTTTCTTTTCAGATAAAGTTAATCCATTTTTTATACACAAATCAATAAAAATATCTAAATGTTTGAAGTATGACTGAATATCATTAGACAAAATTAATATATCATCAACGTAAACAAATAATTTTACTATGATTCTCCACCGTAAACTTTTTATATACTTAAATAACTCATGCAAAATAGTTATTAATATATCTTATCTTATTGACATATTTATACCTGCATTTACTCGCTTCTTTGGGAGTAGTATCCAATTAATAATAAAATAAAAATAATTGTATGTTACACCTTGACTAAATTGTTACAGAAATATATTAGATTGATTTTTTTTTTTTTTTAATTTTTATATAACCGGTGTTCTTTTACTCGTGTTTGCTACTTTCCTCTAAGAATTTTTTTTTAAAATTTTTTATGTTTTCTTTCTTTTCAAAGTATAAACAGAGTCAACTACCTCTAAAACCCTAAAAACTTTGCATCCCTCAACATCTTTAGCCTCACTTCCCCCATTTTTCAGTTTCTTTGTGGGGCGTAAATTATTTCACACAAAAAATCAATCTTTCTTTCTTCTTGTTTCTTCAACATGCCGACTATCAATGATAGTGTCACTAAATCCGAAAAGAAGAACAAAAACAAACACCACAAAAGAAAGCTTCAAGACCCAGAAGCTGAGTCTGAAACCGTTCAAGAATCCAAAAAAGACAAGAAGAAAAAGAAGAAAGAAAGAACCCATGAAGAATCTGTCAATGGGAATGAAACACTTAATGGGTCAGAAGAATTAAGTGAAAAAAAGAAGAAAAAGAAACAGAAAAAAGATGAAAAAGAAGAAGAAATTAAAAAAACTGGTGCTGATGAAGTTAGGCAAACTGAAGATAATGTTGTGGTATCTGGGAAAGATATAAATGATGTAAAGTATAAAGCTTTGAATTCTTTTTCAGAATCTAATCTTTCTGATGAATTATTGGAATGTTGTAAGAATTTTAGTAAGCCTTCACCAATTCAATCAAATTCTTGGCCTTTTTTGTTACATGGGCGTGATTTTATTGGGATTGCTAAAACTGGGTCAGGTAAATTTTTGTGTTTTTTGTGTTTTGAGATTATTATCGGGTTTTGTTTATAAAGTAGAGATTTTGTGATTTGGGGTTTATATGGTTTTTTGATTTGATTCGATTAGGGAAAACATTGGCATTTGGGATACCTGCTATGAATCATATTTTGAATAAGAGGCAAAATAAAACAACCAAGCAAAAAACTCCACTTTGTCTTGCACTTGCACCAACAAGAGAACTTGCTCAACAGGTTTGTATGTGAATTTTAATTACAATGTAGTATAATATAGTTTTGACGATGTTAAACTTTATTGAATTGTTACCTTTGATTGATTTATATATGCATGATCAAAAGTAAGCAGTTATAATATTCTTGAACATGAAAATAGAATGATATATTGTTGCCTTAAGTGTGTTTTTTCTTTTTTTTTATTTATTTATTATTTTTAAGATTCGATTTTTTCTGATGACCAGTTTGGGTTGAATGTGGCAGATTTTTGATGTTATATCTGAGGCTGGGAAACCTAGTGGTGTTCGATCAGTTTGTGTATACGGAGGAACTTCCAAAGGACCTCAGATATCTTCTCTGAAGTCTGGTGTGGTCAGTCCACATATCTACCTTTGATTTCATTATATGATCATTGCTTAATATATCCACTTAGCTTTTATCGTCCTGTTGTCCTCAAAAAGTGCTTGGCTACTCAAATATGTGAAGCTTCTGAGCCGATTTTTGTATGTTGATGTTTTCACTTTGTAATGACGATAATGGACAAACATACATTTGTAAGTTGAAACACATCTTTTTCTGCTATTAAAACACATCTTTCTACCTCTACCTTTTCAGGATATTGTTGTTGGAACTCCTGGGCGTTTGAAGGATCTAATAGAAATGGGCGTATTGCAGCTACATGAGGTCTCTTTTGTGGTAAGCACATTAGTTTATATATACGTATGTGTGAGTCTATATGTACATATATGTGTTTATATGTGTATGTACGAGTGTGCGTGCAACGTCTATCGGGTGTTCTTTTTCTATATACAAATATATATATATATATAGGGTAAGGATCAAGAGGGAAGTAATTTTTTGAGGGAAGTAGGGAAGCTAACCATTCATTCGCTATGAATGATAATCAAACGTTAAAAAATATATTTTACCAAGAAATATTAATCAAAACCGATGTTATACCTACTAGTATTGATAGATAAACTACTTTTTATAACTTATAATATCATATGATGAATATTAAGAGAATTTTCTAACATTCATCATTAATGAATGTTAAGCGAAGTGGATATTATCAGTTTCTTTGAAAAATTATTCGGTAACATTCGTCCACGATGAATGATAATCAAAACGTATAAAAACATATTTTTACCAATAAATATTAATCAAAACAGCTGTTATAACTACTAATATTCATCAATAAACTATTTTTTATTGTATAGCTTCCCTACTTCCCCAGAAAATAGTGCTTCCCTCTAGATCCGGACCCTATATATATATATATATATATATATATATATATATATATATATAAATATATATAATATATGATATCAAGTATATTCCCTAGGCAAAAGTAAATTTTGTATTTGAATCTTCTTACAGGTGCTCGATGAAGCGGATCGGATGCTTGATATGGGATTTGAACCAGAAGTTCGTTCCATACTTGGCAAAACAAGTTCTGGTACGCCATCTTATTTATTTCCAAGTTTAGAGTTGTTGAAAATCAACTTTTTTGACAAATTTTGGTAGGTTAGTACTTGTTATGACTTAAAAGTCAGACTGTAGCTCTTAATATATCCAACTTTATGTTGACTGTAATCTCTGCAGTTCGTCAAGTTGTAATGTTCAGTGCAACATGGCCTTTACCGGTGCATCAACTTGCTCAGGAATTCATGGACCCAAATCCTGTTAAGGTGATTTTTGTCTCCCTCATGGTTGACAAACATCATTAATATTGAAAATAGAGAAAGAGATGTTGCTGATAATTGTACTTCTGTAGGCTATATTTAAATTTGCTGTAACATTATCTTTTTGTCAGGTTGTTGTAGGATCAGAGGATTTAGCTGCCAACCATGATGTCATGCAGATAGTAGAGGTATAGTGATCTGCTACCTTTGATAATCTTATGTCATGCTTTTTGTGGATCTAGATTATACTATTATAGTCCACTTCCGAGGTCTTAAAAGTTTACTATTACAAGTGTAATATTTATATTGACGTTTCAAGTTTTTATTTTTAGTTTGGAATAGTGTTGCATTCTCCTAAATGTAGCAGTTTCAACTCCATTTACTTATCAACGGGTCGATTTTGGTTGAGTTTTATCTCGAACAGGTCAAATAGAAAAGTTAACTATGGGAATGTGTCAAATAGGTTGAACTACTTGAAAGTTGCCTAAAGTCTATTACAAAGTCTTAGAGTACTACTGTTCATAATTTTATTATTGTAATTATAATGAACACGATATTTACTAGAAGATTTTAAAAATGGACAAAGGTAGGTGCAGGTCAACATTGCCTGGTTTGGTCCATTTTATAATTTATCATTAAATGCTAGTTTGACCCACCACTCAATCCTACCCGTATTTTGCCATCTCTACAATTTCTATGATCATACAAATATGTAGTCATACATACATATGTAGGCAATAAGCCCGTGATGTTTCCTGCTTTTACATGTAGGTATTGGAGGATCGAGCACGCGACGAACGTCTAGTTACATTACTAGAGAAATATCACAAATCAAGAAGGTTTTTCTTTCTTGCTATCACCTTCATTTCTTACTAGCAAAGTTGTCTTTGTCTTTTACATTTCTTAGTCTCTTGGTGTTTTAACTTAAAAACTTGGAACTTGATAGGATAATTTCATTATTGGCAAAAATATAAATAAAATAATAGTAAGTTGCTAACTCTAGGGTTTGAATATTTCAGGAACAGAGTACTGGTCTTTGTTTTGTACAAGAAGGAAGCATCTCGAGTTGAGAACATGTTGCAAAGAAGGTACCTTTACCTGCTCCTGCTTCTACATGCTCTTAAACATTTGATATGCTCGTAATACAAATATTGTTTATTCTTTTTTTAATAGGGGTTGGAAGGTTGTTTCCATTAGTGGTGACAAACAACAAAGAGCACGTACCGAGGCACTTCAATTGTTCAAGGAGGGTACTTCTCCGCTATTGGTTAGTGAATTCATTTCCTTTTTTATTAGTAGGGGTGAATTTCATATATGCGACACTTAAATTTCAAACTATCATATATGCCCAAATATGCATAAAAATCACTGTACCCATGTATATTGAAATAGTGTTCATAGGACATATGTGAAATTTAGGAGTTTAGGAATGGCATATATGAAATTCTACCTATTAGTGTTAGTAAATATTCAAACCTAGTACTCTTCAAATCAAGAATCTATGTGGGTGGTTTACATTATTTACATTTTTAACACTCGTTAAAATATTTGGTGTATGTGCAGATAGCAACAGATGTAGCTGCTCGGGGCCTCGATATTCCAGATGTTGAAGTTGTAATAAATTACAGCTTCCCATTGACCACCGAGGATTATGTCCACAGAATTGGAAGAACGGGACGTGCTGGTAAGAAGGGTGTCGCACATACCTTCTTCATGAAGGAGAATAAGGCACTTTCTGGAGAACTGATAAATGTTCTTAGAGAAGCAGGGCAGAATGTACCTACAAACCTTTTGAACTTCGGTACTCATGTTAAGAAAAAGGTTTGTATTTCATTCTTCTCCTTGAACCATGTTCCTATAACTGTCATGTGTGAACAGCTTAAATGGCATCCATTATGTAGATGAATGTCGTGTGAACAGCTTAAATGGCATCCATTATGTAGATGAAAATACATTGTTTTAGGTTGTTGGTTCAAATATCCTTTTCAAGTTTCAAGTGTTTCGGTGTTGATTCAAGTGACCCAGTGACTAACACTGCCATAGCGACTTGCCTTTCTGTGGTTGCCTGGTGTATTTTATGAATTCAAAGTTAAATTATTATGAGATCTAATATCACTTTCTTTTCCATTGTTGATGCAGGAATCAAAGCTGTATGGAGCCCATTTCAAAGAGATATCTGCTGATGCACCAAAAGCTACCAAGATTACATTTGGCTCAGATGATGAAGAAGATTAACTCAAGTTTCTAACTACAACCAAATGTCCTTATTCTGATAATCTGATACAAATATTTATGTGTTAGTATAATATTTGGATAATTTTGATGAAACGTGTAGTAACTATTGCAACTTGTTTGTAGCTTACCCTATAGTATTTATATGATTATCAAATTTTCTTTTTTTGTGCTGTTTTGCTATCATTTACCTGTGCATCATTTTCTGAAGATTAAAAGTTGATAGAAAATCGGAAGCATTTGTATATTTTTGCTATTGCATGTTACACTTATTTAGATTGGGAATTTTTTTAAAAAGTGCAGACGAGTCAGGAAAATGACAATAAAGTCAGGAAAAGAAGATCTATAAATGCTATTACTACCTTATATCCCATAGCTCATTTCATTCATTCCTCGGTTTTACTTTCATCTGGAGAAGGTGGAAACACTTGCACAATTAACTCTACCAATTCTTCAACACTTTCTCCTAGTCGTGTATCAAGATCCTCAATCAGCGGGTCAATTTCCACATAAGAAGTCGGCCTAATGTTGATGATAGCAGCAATCTCAGGTTTTGCTAGCTTGTATGGTTTACATTTAGTCACAAACTCAGCAATGCTCTCTCTAGTTTGACTGCTAGCAGCACTCTTCTCCAGGTGGTCATAAACCTTGAATTCTGAAGGCTCTACAGGAGCAAGAACTCGTGTGGGGTCTTTTGCAGCCCCTCTAGAGCGTAAAAAGTCAAGTACTTCAAAATTTGTAAGTTGGCCTGCATTTTCTTTTAGTATCTTCATTTACTAGAAACCATTAACCCGAGTTCAATGCATATAAATAAAGTGAGACAGATAGAAGTGACTTAATATTGTGTTTTAAAGCCATTTAACAAGGATGATAACAAATCACTAGTCTACCTCCATACTCTCTAGATCCCTTAACAAACCTAACACTTATACTGTATTAATCTATTGTTACTCCATCGCGAATCTATGAAAAAGATCTATAGGGGGATCGAGCTGAGTTAAACCGTATTTTGGGTCAACCCAACTCAATCACTTTCTACCCATACAACAAAAGACTACCCATTTGACTCATTATCACTATAATAATTTCAGTTTTAACATGTTTTATCCACAATATATACATGTAATAATATTTCATAACCAGCCACAATTTAACCTTAAACTAATTAGCATCAAACACTAAATGTGCATTTTTTACTCCTCATCATGTATGAACATCCCTATAAACAAATACTAACAAATATCGTACCCTACCACATTAAATTATTCAATTCAACACATAAGACACAATATTCCATAAAATTTTGAACGATTCATATTGTTTATAGATTTACAAAATCAAATCATAAAATAGCCACAGAATAATTCTTATATTAAGTAATTAATAGTTACAGTATTATTGTGATTTGTGTATTCACATATAATCATAAGATAAGATTACAAGCAACAAGCTATAAAAGCTTAACCCTAGAAATCGACGCATTCAAAAAACTTCAATCAAATGAAACTTTAAATAATCAACTAAATCAGCTACCCTATGAGTAATACGTATATTTGTACTTACGAGTTGTTGCTGCTGTGAGGATGCCAAAGAGGATTTGCGACTGCAAATTGATAAACTGGAAAAAGCTTTTAACGGTTCAGGGAGTGAATTAGGGGCGTCTCTTGTTTGGCCCAACAAAATATGCTATTTGCTTAATAAGATAACAACGCTTCAGACCAAGGGGGGCTTGCCCCCATCCTAATTTGTTGGCAGCAAAATATTTAATTTAATAAAAAATATGATCAAACGAGGTCCTTCTCGTCCTTCTACTGTTGTTTTTTAGATGGTAATTTGATACTCCGTATAACAGAAATACTAGGTATTTTGACATACGTAAAATTTAGAAAATTTCAGGTTCAAATCTTGCACATCTTTAGGTGGTCAGAAAAGGTCGGAAACAGTTACAAGAAATTTTGATTAGGTCGTGTACATCTGAGTAGACATACTCGTTCTTCCCGAATAACATGAACAAGAAAAATTTCCACCGTTTAACCGTTTAAAAAAGAGTAAATTATTTAAATCGTCCATGTGGTTTCACGATTTCTCCACCGTTCGTCCCTGACTTCTAAAAGCTATTTTATTAGTCTATTTTTATGAAATTTTGGTTCACCGATAGTGCATTTTGACAAAAAAAAAAATATTTTAGTAGTCCATTTTTGGACTACCGAAAACCCAAAGTTTCATAGAAATGGACTATTAAAATAGCTTTTAGAAGTCAGGGACGAACGGTGGAGAAATCGTGAAACCACATGGACGATTTAAATAATTTACTCTTAAAAAAATTTAGGAAGTACTTAATTTCTAAACTTTTACATGGATTGAATTGTAGGTTAATCGAGATTATTCCTAGTTAATGGAGGTCGAATAAAATACTCGAAATACCCATCAAATCGAATCAAACTGTTAGAATATGACACTCGAATTTTGGGTTTTATTTTATAATATTTGTATTGGATGATATATTTTCTTGTCTTCAAGGGGAGTTCAAAATAAAAATAGAAATTAAAGTTCATGACAGGTCGAGGGGAGTTCAAAATTAATAGTAATAGTTGCATAAAGTCATGAATTGGGTCTTTAACATGGTCATGGGCAACCAAAAGGTCAAGACGAAACTAGGGGCCAATTAAGGTCCACGTGGCTTATAAGATTAGTTGGGTAAGTTTTGACCAAAACGTTTTAGGTAAAATAAAATGTACTGTGGTAGTTTAACCTTAATATAAACTAAACATGTATATACACGTTAAAGTGTATTTAATAAACTCATAATTTATTTAAATATTATATTTTTTGATTAATATACGTATAAAAATGATTTTGAATTTATTGTATTTCAAAATATATTCCTCACAGCTCATATTTAACATTGAAGAAAATTTGTTCATGTTATCAGATATCAAATTAAATACATACATTCATCTATTATAAGATGAACTACGGGATGGTTCAAAATATATCTTCCTTCGTTCTTACATTACGAATTAGAGATATCAGTAAAAAGTATATGTACGGGAGAAAACCTCAATATACTATCTCTTTTCAAAACCACAAAAATTCACTCGATACCGTGTTAGGATTAGGTGTAAAACAATTCTTAAAATACGAGTTACCAACAGGGAATCACCATATGAGATCATTTTCTCATCTTTGTCTAAAGACCTCACCCTTATTATCAAAGCGATCTATTCTATATTTAGTGATACTAGATTGTCAAGCCGTAAATGCGGTGCCAACTCACCATTGTAGACCGATATCTCATAACATGTGGTAGGGGTATTTTTTATACCCATTTTTTTTTGTTTTTTCGTTAATAAAAAATCATATATATTTGAAAGTTAGAAGTAAAAATTGATTCCCTTTTCATAATGCAATTAATCCATAAGCTTAAGCTTATACTATGTGGTATAATCGGTAGTGGTATAGCCATCACAATTTTATAAATCCACCCATTATAACATAAGTTATTGTCTGGTCAAATTAGAAATGATGAATAATCTCACGAGGAAGAATAAAGGAATGAACAATGAAAACACTACTTCCCCTGGGTCCTTACAAAACTAATAAGTAATAAATCGATCAAATCAATGAAAATTTTGAATCTGCATCGACTTGGTTCATCTATGTTCAAACTCCTTCTGGACTACGGTTCAGATCTGTTATCCTCTATTAAACCGGTTAACTGGTGAATATGTGAAATAAATACTCCCCAAAACAATGAAATTTGCAAACCAAAGAATAAGGAAAAATATGAGCAAAGAGGTCGTGGTGGGAGGTAGTAGTACAAGTGATTCAGAGGTATTGGATAGTTTGAAATCCAGATACCCTTGCATTCATGATCCTTCATCTTCTGCTGCTGATACAACAACACCACCAGATCATGATGACAGCAGATATTTGACATCTCTTTGTGTTTTTGGTAATCGTCAGGTCGATGGACCCGAATCCCCCTTACCCCCAAGTAAGTCTTCAACTAACTTCTTTCATTCTTTCTGTTTACATATATATGTTTGTAATAATATATTGAACGATAATTCCACATGTGTATCTGAAAATGATTTGTCCAAAGTTTTTCTTACGATTTTATTTATATTTGAGTTCTTATTTGATCTTTCCACACACTTTCTTTATATTTGTGTTCTTGTTTGATGCAATTTTGGCAAAATTTAGTATTTAAAAAGTTAAGCTTGATTAAATTGTAAAAGTTCATATTTAATCCTGTATGTACATAGAGATGCTTTGTTTGTTATGGGAAGAAAGGTAGACATGCTTTTGAATAAATGATATAGCTCAATTCATATTCTAAAGTGTACCTCAAATTTTTCCAAGCCTACTATCTAAAAAAATTGAAAAATGTTTGCAGCATACATGGATTTTGTTATCTTATTATTAGAAAAAGGGCAAATTGCACAAACAAGTAACACGAAATACCAATAATATTTGAATTTTGAGTTTTGACAATATGTGGTATGCAGTACTCCTTGTTACCTTTTCTTGGTCTACAATGTGAGAAAAATTGATTTTATGTTACCTTTATATAAGCGAGAAAATTTTGCATAATCCACATAGTCAAAATTAATGTTTTATGTTACCTTTGTTAGCAATTCTCCCTATACATATGGACTTTGGATAAAATTTAGGTTAATTGCATAAAACAGCAACCTACTTTTATACTTTCACCAATCATAATGTGGTACTATTTATTGTTTAAAAATAATAGCAAGGTACTTTGAATTTGTAGGTTTCTCTAATTTGATGGTTGATCCAAATATCATAGACCCACAGATGATTAAGGAAAAGATCACATCTGCGCTCAAGGTTATAAGATTCCGTGACCAGCGTGTGCTGGTTCAGTTTTGGTCACCTGTTGCTGTCAGGAAGCGGTGGTTGCTAACCACTTGGGACCAACCTTTTGGTCTTGGTGTGGCTGATAAAGGGCTTTACTTGCATAGATTGAAGTCTGAGCTACGTGCAATAGTTATAGATGGGGAGCACCATGAAGAACTAGCTCCCCCGGGTCGTGTTTTTAGCCAAAAATTGCCTGAATGGTATTTGGATGTGCATGGTGGAGACACCTATAGCGATGTGTATGGATATATTGATTTGCCTGTATTCGAATCTAACGGTGATTTCTGTGTAGGCATACTTGAAATCATTACATCATCAAATTATGTTGATTATGCTTTTGAGGTTCAAGAAGTCTCGAGAGCATTAAAGGTTGTTACACTCTTATTACCATATTCTTGTGTTAATTGTTGCATATAAGTGAACCTTTTGTGTGCATCATACCTTGAGTTTATTCACTTGTTAAATGTTTTGAACTTGCAGAAACAAAATCTGAAGTCTCCAAACGTGCTTGAAGATCCTAGCTTTTGTGTTAGTTCCCTTCCAAGTAACTGATCTCCTTCTCGTTCTTTATCTGTTTATGTATCAAAAATATCAGCCCATTAACTTATGAATGGGTCAACCTTTTCTTTTTTTTGGTCAATTAAATAAATTAGGTAAAAGGTAACGGTTTGAAAGTCGCCGGAAGTATATTTTTATAATGCATCCTGTTAACTTAACTGAGATTCTGGAACTCCACACTTATTAATCCCATATAGAAGTCTATATATAGACATATACAAATGAAAAATGAAGCCAGGGGCTCGGGGGCCGGCTATCTATTCTAACAGGGGCCCCGGGGGCCGGCTATCTATTCTAACACTCCCCCTCAAGATGGAGCATAGATATTAATCATGCCCAGCTTGTTACAAATACAAGTAACTCGACTACTAGGTAACGCTTTAGTGAACACATCAGCCAGTTGATCTCGAGTTTTGATATGTGGAGTTGTAATGGTCCCATCTTCAAGCTTTTCTCGTGTGAAGTGACAATCCACTTCAATGTGTTTAGTCCTCTCATGAAAGACTGGATTTGTTTGCGATATGAATGGGTGCTTCATTATCACACCATAGGTTCATAGGCTTGGTTTGAGCAAATCCAATCTCGTCTAGCAAATTTCGTAGCCAAATAAGTTCACAAGTAGTTTGCGCCATCGCCCTGTATTCAGACTCTGCACTGGAACGTGATACGACATTTTGTTTCTTACTTTTCCAAGACACGAGATTTCCTCCAACAAATACACAATATCCGGTAGTGAAGCGCCTAGTATTCGGGTCTCTATCATAGTCGGCATCCGTAAATCCTTCTATAACATGGTGACCATGATTTTGATATATAATCCCTCGTCCTGGTGCTCCCTTTAAATATTTCAAAATGTGTGTGACCGCATCCCAGTGTGAACTTCTAGGAGATGACATAAACTGGCTTACTACACTTACCGGAAAGGCAATATCGGGTCGAGTAATTGTGAGATAGTTCAACTTACCCACAATTCTTCTATATTTCTCAGGATTTTCAAGCAAATCTCCGTCATCTGTTTTCAACTTCACGTTCGGTATCATGGGGCTATCACATGGCTTTGCATCAGTTAATCATGAATCACTTAATATGTCCAAACAGTATTTATGTTGAGATAAACAAATTCCTTTTCTATTTCGAGAGACTTCAATTCCCAAGAAATATTTTAAAGGACCTAGATCCTTTGTCTGAAAGCGAGCACCGAGAAGCTCTTTTAATTTCCCAATCCCATCAACATTACTTCCTGTGATCACAATATCATCTACATATACAATAAGTAGAATGCACCCGGATGTTGTCGAATTAAAGCATACCGAATGATCATAAGAACTCCTTCGAAGGCCAAATTCAGTTATGACATTACTAAACTTTCCAAACCATGCACGAGGAGACTGTTTCAATCCATATAGAGATTTCCGCAACCTGCATACTTTCCCACACTCCCCCTAAGTAACAAACCTAGGTGGTTGCACCATGTAAACCTCCTCTCGTAATTCACCATGTAGAAAGGCATTTTTAACATCAAGTTGGTGAAGTCCCCGATTGTAAGTAGCAGCTAAGGAGACAAATAAACGAGCTTTCAAGCGAGCTAACGAGCCATCAGGGTTGACTTTCACTGTAAATACCCACTTACAACCGATTGCCTTTTTGTTGAAAGGTAACTCCTCTAAGTCCCAAGTACCATTATAATCAAGGGCATTCATTTCCTCGATCATAGCGGCACGCCATCCAGAATGGGCCAATGCTTCATTAACTGTTTTAGGGATTGGTATAGAATCGATAGTGGCAACAAAGGAACGAGAAGAAACCGAAAGTTTATCATAAGAGACAAATGAAGCAACAGGGTAAGTACAAGTACGTTTACCTTTCCGAAGTGCAATAGGAACATCAGCATCAGGGAGAGATGTAGATTTCGTTAAAGATGGATTTGTAGACGAAGAAGGTGGTACAGGATCGGGAGCTGGGCTAGTTTTGTTTCGCCTTTGGTACACTTGAAACACCGGTTGTGGGTCGGGTTCGGGTGGCTGCTCAGAGATAGGTGGAGGAGAATCATTTTGAGAATCAGAAGGGTGCACTTGATAGATCAGTAGATCATCATCCTCTAACCGAGTAGATTTGAGAGACTCAGGAAAGAAAGATATGTCCTCCTGAAACGTGACATCTTTAGAGACAATATACCGACTAAGAGTAGGAGAGTAACATCTATACCCCTTTTGGAGCCGAGAATAACCAAGAAACACACACTTAAGAGATTTTGGATCCAGTTTAGTGAGATGAGGACGAGTGTCCCGAACAAAGCAAGTACTTCCAAATATCTTAGGATCAAGGGGGAACAAAGATTTATCAGGATGAAGAATAGAATATGGAACTTTGCCATTTAGGATAACTGAGGGCATCCGATTGGTAAGGAAACATGCAGTGGACACGGCATCAGCCCAAAATGATTTAGGTACAGCCTTTTGAAACATGAGTGCTCTAGCAACCTCAAGAAGGTGACGGTTCTTTCGTTCAGCCACCCCATTTCGAGCTGGTGTGTCAACACATGATGACTCATGAAGAATACCATGTTGAAGCATAAATGAATGAAATGGTTGAGAACCATACTCTTTGGCATTATCACTACGCAAAGTATGAATAGAAACATTAAATTGTCTTAATTTCAGCAAATAGGGAACAAAAATGTGAAAAAACTTCAGAACGATTTTTCATTAAGTAAAGCCAAGTAACACGAGAGTAATCATCAACAAAAGTAACAAAATACTTAACCAGTTTTAGAGATTACAGGACAATGACCCCAAAAATCAGAATGAACTATCTCAAATGGGGACGCAACCCGCTTAATGACTCAGAGGACATAGATAGACACGCTTATGTTTGGCAAACTGGCATGACTCACAATGTAAAGACGATAAAGAAGAAAATTTAGGACATAATTTCTTCAAACTCTGGAGAGAGGGATGACCTAATCGACAATGCATTTCAAAAGGTGACGATGAACTGGAGCATGCTATGGAGCGAGGTGTATGGTGATCAAGTATGTATAGGGCATCAGATTCCCGTCCTTTACCAATAATCCTCTTCGTCAACAGATCCTGAAAAACACAATACTCAGGATAAAATAAGACACTACATTTCAACTCACGGGTGAGTTTACTTAAGACAACAAGTTAAATGAAAAATTGGGCAAACTCAAAACAAACGACACTGATATAGATGGGTGAGATTGGCAGTGCCAGAACCAAGGACACGAGGCGTAGATCCATTAATGGTGACATGTGATGATGGTGAGTGGGTATGAAAATTAGAAAGGAGACTGTGATTACCGGTCATATGGTCGGAGGCACCTGAATCAATGACCCATTTGGATGCTGAAGAAATAAGGCATTTACATGTCTCAGCAAAAGCGGCAGTTGATGCAGACGAATTCGCGGATCCTGTAAGACGAGCATATTCCTCCGCAGAGATAGTAACCGTACTCTCGGAAACGGAAGTAGTATTGGAGGCAATATTTGCAGAAGAACTTTTAGAATGTCGTGCCAAAAGTTTCTTACAGGTGCGTGTTGTATGACCAACTTCATGACAGTAATAGCACTCAACACTAGAATCAGGAGGCGCAGTTGATTCAACAACCCTGACACTATGTCCTCCCCTCGTTCCACCTCTGTAACCACCACGAGATCCACCACGAGATCCGCCACGAGATCCGCCACGAAATCCTCCTCGACTAACCAAAGCACTATTATGATCGGGAGGTGTAGACGGAAGAGTCTCATTACGAAGGACTCGAGCAAATGTTTCCTAAAGAGACGGAATTGTGGACTCATTCAAGAATTGAGATTTAATAGCATCGAATTCTAGTCGTAGTCCTGTAAGAAAACTCATAACCGCTATTTGTTCTCTTTGAGTCTGCATTGCTTTCACATCAGCACTCAATGGAAGTAGAGAGTTGAGTTCTTCATAGGTTTTCTTAAATTCCATAACGTATGAGGTGAGAGAACGATCATGTTGTTCTCCACGATGAAAAGACTTACAAACACTATAGATACGAGAAATATTACTTTGCCCAGAGTATAAAAAATCCAAATAATCCATCAATTCTTTTACATACTCACAATGATTAACCAATGAACTAACTGAAGGCTCAATCGAATTAATAATCTGAAGGAATAAACGAGCATCATTTTGTAACCATTGATCACGAGTATCATCAATAGCAGGGGTAGAAGTAAGATGAGATGCTTTTCTCAAGCTTCGCCCATCTTACTCCACTCAAAGTAGTTAGAACCATTGAGTTTATTGTCGGTGAGTCGAATGGTTACCGGAAGTACATCGGTTACAGCTGGTCCGCCAGACCCATGACTTTTATTATAATCCATTTCAACAAATACAGCGACACAACAAAACACAGGAACAAGGACAAATAGCAAACAAACAGCAGACTGTCCAAAATTGATCAGAAATAAAAAAATATCAAAAATTGAAAGATCTCACCGGGAATCAGTCAAGAATGCTGCGAATTTCAGATCTGAAAAAATTCGTCGAAGAATTTGGCCGGAATCAGCCTCACGCGCCGGCGCGTGGGAGAACGGCGGCGGAGGGCGGCGGCGCGTGGGTGGTTGGCCGGAGGTCGTACTCGTAGGGTACAAACGTCCGGTGATTTCCAGAGGATTGGCAGCAGTGGTGAGATCCAATTCGCACTCTACAGGGTGCAATTGGTAAACAGTGAGCCTTATACAAGGAAGGTGGCGGCTGAGAAATGAAACAAGAACCCTAACCTAAGCACTCACAGGGTGCTCTGATACCATGTTAACTTAACTGAGATTCTGAAACTCCACACTTTATTAATCCCATATAGAAGTCTATATATAGACATATACAAATAAAAAATGAAGCCAGGGGCCCGGGGGCCGGCTATCTATTCTAACAGGGGGCCTGGGGGCCGGCTATCTATTCTAACAGGGGCCCCGGGGGCCGGCTATCTATTTTAACACATCCAAACCTTCAAAATCTTTTTATTCAAATATTTAGATCATCTTTGTATATACTGTTTGTTCTTGTTATTACATTTATCACGTTTATTTATTGGGATATGTAGAGGTTAATCAACTATTTGTTCTTTTTTAATTATCGTCACATGTATTGAAGCTACATTATCGTCACCCTAGTATGCAGTGGGGGAGCTAGAAAAAAATTCAGGGGTTGCAAAAAAGTTTAAGTATATAAATTATAACTTAAAAAAATTACAATTGTATGATTTTATTGAATAATACAGACTATCATTACCGAAAACAAATACAAATCTAGCAGTCACAATATAAAAACAACTGAAACTAGCGGCATGTCATTACCCACGCTACAAGATGTAAATTAAAGATATAAGCTGAAAAAACTCAAACAGAAGTAACAAAGACCACTAGCTGCTAAACTACTACTCCAAACCACTAGATATGTTTTCCCAGATTCAAATATTTTCTCTTCTATGGCTATCAAATAGGTGTTCTAAATTGGATGCTAATTAGTCTATCTGGATTCATTCTCCGCAGCTATGTTTTTGTAGCTAATAGGGTGTGGGTTGTTCCCCTGTTTATGTGTTTAGGAATTTAGCTCCTGCTTAGAGTTTGCCCATGTTTTGTATTTTTCTTCACATCCATCTTGGGTGTTGTTTTAATAATATTTGTTGTTTTTAAAAAATTCACTAGCTGCTAAACTACTACTACAAAACTACTACTAATAATACAATTCGTATCTAGTGATTTTGATTCTATATTTTCTTGTAAAAAATTGGACATATCTAAAGTTTAGTTGCAAGTGGGATCAAAGTTGGGCTTATTTTACTGAATTGGGCTTTATTTAAATAATGGGTCTAATAAACTACATAAACAATCATACATGGATTTAATTATGTGTAGTGCTTAAGCTATATTAAAATAGTGATATTTTTTTCTACATTAAGTATATAAAAACTATATGTAGCATATGCTACTCCTTGCATCCAAATACATCCGCCTCTGCTAGTATGTATATGGTTTCGTTTATACCAAACCCAGCCTAAAATATGTTGAGTGATAGAAATGCTCTTGATTTCCTTTGAAATACAAAAACACCCTTGGTCACTTTTCCTTTTTTGTAAAGTATCAGTCTGTCATTAGAATCTGGAAGGCTTTTTCATCATCCAACATGTTTATGGCCGGATTTGGTATAAATGAAGCTGGATTCATACTTGGTTGCCCTATAGTGTGGTTTCAGTATATGGGTATCATTTAATGAAAAATGTTGGACTTTTTGTCCTTGAGATACATTATCCCTTAGTTATCTATAGTATGTACTAGAATGACTTGATTTAACCTGAACTCGTCTTCACCCACCACCCTATGTGCATAGGAGGGGTGGGTGTATATATATTTAAGTACGCATATATACATACTTATTGTGGGTCTATTTCTAGAAGTTCGGACAGGTTGTAGCTGAAAGAAGGCAGCATGAACTGGATGAGATCTTCAAGGCTTTGCAGTCGATTTGTGACATTCATAATATACCTCTAGCTCAGATGTGGGCTGTGTCTGCATGTAGTAGTTGTGTGGCTAATTATGGAAATTTAGAGCAGAGCTGTAGTAGCTTCAACAGAAGCTGTATTGGGAAAGTCTGCATGTCAACTGCTGAACTACCATTCTATGTTCGAGACTTGAGCAAATGGGAATTTCGTAAAGCCTGCAAAGAGAAACACTTGGAAAAATCCCGGGGAGTTGTTGGGAGATCATTGGCATCTTGTGGTGCATTGTTTTGTGGAGATGTAACAAAACTCGATGAAGACGATTACCCTTTGGCTCCCTTGGCGCGTATGAATGGATTAACTAGCTGTTTGGCTATATATCTGAAGAGTCATGAAGTGGATGTTGAGTATGTTATCGAGTTCTTTTTGGCACCACGTAGCGCAAACAAAATAGGCTTACGAAGGTTGATGGAAACAGTGAAGCAACTGATTAAAAGTACTTCTTGTATGCAATCAGATATTATTTCATTTCCCCACATTATTGGAGAATATCCTTCAAATTGGAACCTTGAATCTCCACATTCTGCTATAACCTTATTGACTGAAAAAGGAGAGAGACCACCATCAGAGCCAGAAAACGTACAATCATTTGCAAAAGATATACAAAAGGATGTTGATGTTATATTCCCAAAGAAGCAGAGTGAAGTTGCTTATATGGAACTTGATAACTTGGAAAATGAGCCATCTAACTCTGCTGTTGCGGGAACTAGCCGGAGCGTTGTTCCTTATTTGGAGAAAGGTGTTGAAGATTCTGATTTCAATTCAGGAAAAACAAAAAGAACATATAGTGTTAATTCCAAGGGAACACGTAGAAAAAGAAAGAGAGCTGAGAGTTCCATTAGCTTGGAGGAGATCACGAAATATTTTGGGAAGACGATGGATGAAGCTGCAGCTATCCTTGAAAGTGAGTTCATAGCTTTTCATTTGTGTGCTTTCCTTTTGAGATTCTCATCTTCAGTTTGTGTTTTGTATGTATGTAGTTAGCAGATCTACATTGAAGCGCCTATGCCGGGATCTTGGTATACCACGATGGCCATATAAGAGCGGTCCTGATAAGAACAATTCCCATAATCAATCAGATGTAGTTATCCATGGCAAAGAAGAAGCACTTACCTCGGTTTTTAGGAATTCCAGTGTACCATTAGGTACAACAAGTACAGGTCATGATCTTACTGAAAATGGGAAGCATAGTTCCACATTTGAACTCCGACACGAACCAACAAAATCGCCTGATGGATGTACAGAGCCCGAAACAAGTGTCAGAGAGAAGCTTATCGAGACTAATGAATCAAACACAGTGGAAAATGTGACAATTAAGGCAACATATGGAGACAATATCATGAAGTTCTCATTTGGTCTTTTAGACGGACTGGTAAAGTTGGAGGAGCTAGTTGCGACAAGGTTTCAGCTCAGGCATGGAAGCTTTAGCCTCAAATATGTGGACGAAGATGGCGATATGATACTTATTGTTTGTGAGAATGATTTAACAACAGCAATATCGGATTCTTTTAGGCATTTAGATTCTAAGGCTGTGATTAGACTATTTGTTCAACTGGTCTCTGGTCAAATCTCTGATGCTTAGGCCTTCTTTTGCAATGCTTGAATGGTTTGTGTCTATGTACCAAGTGGACAGAAAAGCTCAATGCGGCACATTCTTTTACCAAAGAAGCTTGAAGAGTCGCTACTGTGGCTTTGGGACGCGACAAGCAACATCTTGTACAAAAAATGCAGCAGACAACCTTGTATTCATGAAAGGCTTGTTTAAATGACACGAGACCGAATAGCTCATGCATTCGGCTTAGCAGTATCAAGTTGGCCCACCAACGTAGAGGTTGTGGTTTCAAGTCCCAACAAGGATGAGTGTTGATGAGTCTTTGCTGTTCAAAAAGGATAGAAGATGAGACTCCACTATCCCCGTATCTTCAATGCAAGAGACTGGTTCATGCCTTGTAACACCTCAACAGTTATGAAATACTAAATTTGGAGCAAGTGTTAGGCATTTATATGAATGGTATAATATATACTAGTCGTCGCTTAGTGGAGAATATGTCATGGTATAATATGGTAGGATTTGAGCAAGTGCAGTATAAGCGATTGCACATAGACTCGATTTTCTCAGACGCTGCATCATAGTGGTTATGACCCGCTGTTTACAGTAGGATCACCAACTTCTGTTATAAATGATGTGATCGATTTTTTATAAAACCTCTCTTAATTATGACAGTTATATACAGGATGTGTTTATGCATCTTTTCGCGATAGGGAATTTGTTCAACAATGTTCAAAATTCTAAGTGTTGCAACTTTTTCTTCCCTAAAATTATTATAAAAATGTGATGTGATTTCTTAATGATTTAATCAAAATCATTAAGTAATGACAGTCCACATTGTAACTTGCTCCAAATAATAAATATAAATAAATACCATACTAAAAGGTAGTACTTGTTATTACTAATTGGGTTGTGGATCTGAACTTGAACCAGTTCAGATTCGTTCTCTACGCTTACTACTTTAAACTGGACTGCTGCAGATAAAACCATCAATTTGCTTAAATGAGTAGTACTGTATTTTATTAGCTCAATCAATCATTAACTATTGACTTCATGGATCATTTATGTTGTTTACTCGATATTTCACCTTGCGCTCTTCAAACTGTTTTTTTACATAGCCCGTCCCTGTGATTGCAAGTTATTTCATAAACTGTCCTTTACACTTTTACTGCGTTTAGTCCAATAAATATGATCATATGATTTGCCCGTGAGGGCAAAATGATCATGTGATTTCATTAAATAATCGCGAGTGTAATATCATAATCACATGGACCATCCGTGTAATTGTATGTTTCAAATTTTAAGTTCATCTAAATCTTCTCATTTTTTTTTAATTACAAGTTGAATGTATTTTTTGCATGATGTAAATTCACGGACTAATATTAACCTATCGCCTTAGTTGCACGAACATCATCTTCTAACCAAATATATTCTTTGATGTTTTTTTCAATGATCAACAACATTGTTAATGCTATATCAATTTAACAGATCAAAAGTCGCCAACATGTCTTCAGATGCATCAACCCACATTTCTTGGTTCATAAGGAAAAGTACAGTTTTGATGTAACAATATCCTTTTCATATTCATGTAGATTGTTTATGAAACTGAATGGGAACATCTTAACCTGCCGGAAAACAGGCTTTTTTTCTGGCAGCAACCGGACTATCATCTGGGGTGTGATTCCCCAGACGTTTATAGTACGATTCTTTTAACCAGTCTTCGAACTGACAAAAGGATCATTAAAGAACCGACGGCACATCCAAGAACCTGGCCAACCCTTTCAGATCGGGCTATGACTGATCGTGTTTTGTTCTTCTCTAATACAGACAGTTGTATTCAAATACAGTTATTTCGTTTGGACTTATCGATCGCAATATGACAAACCATACGAGGTACTATTCCTCGACTTTCTAGAAACTGGTCGCCCACATATCATGACATTGTATCTGCAATTCTGCATATACATAAAGTAAAGAAAAACGCGTCAAATAATATCACATAAGTACATAATAAAGGATAGAAACTACAAATATAACATCTTGAGCAATGTCGGATCTACTACTATACAGTATACACGTGCTCATAAAGAATAAATCAAATAACTTTTACGAGTGAAACAGAATAGCCAGTACATGGCCACCTTGTTTTAGATTTCCCAAGTATGAACGTTTATAGATTAATCGACGGCTATCTGGACAATTAACTTTACAGTGATTTTATTGATTGAAGTAGTTGAAAATGGCACAAGGTTACGGAAGTCGGAATCACAAGCAACGAGTATCAGATCATCATCTTCATCCCTATATTTAAGATGAAGTTTCGTATTATTTAGCTTGAACCTTTTAGCCACTTGGTCTTTTAGTTCCAACAGTGTTGATGATCGAGGGAAAAGAAACTTTATCATATCAGCTTTATAAGTTGCTTTCACAGTCACCACTGTTGTATCAGAGACATTAACCGCATTCTTCTTTGGGGTTGTATAAAACGTATTAAAAGTACAGGAAAGCATTGTATGCATTAGCACAGTCCTCTTTCTCCAGCGTTTTAAGCCCAGAAGTAAGCATGCTGCTTCATATATACCAAAACGTGATTGTGGAGACTTGGAAAAGAACGTCAGTGTCTTTATCAAGTCGTCTGATGCTTTTAACGGCTGTGGGACATAAATTGGCCCACCAATGGTCCCGCCCTTAATAGCTGATGGATTTAATTGAGATACAAAAGAATTATGCCGGCCACAGACCCACCACCTAGCGGAAAAGCCATGACGATTACTTGAACAACTCCAACGCTTAACCCTTACCAGCAGGAACACAATAACAGATATACCAAAATGAGCATATTTCTTGTTGCGATGCGGTAATGGCCAACTGGGTATTTGTAGCTCACGGCAAACACGCTTTAGTGTAGACCGGCTAACTGAACATTTAAAATGATAGTTGAATTAAAACCTATATGCCAATAAAAACTGTAAAAAAATAAAATAAATAATTAAATAAAAGGATGAAAATTAAATTTTATCAACAAAAAGGTAACTTGCGACCAGATTATCAACGAGGATTGGAAGTCCAAATTTATCACTTTAGCTGCTGCATGTTACCCGTTTGTTGATAAATTTGAACTTCCAATCCTTATTATGAGAGAAACAATTTTGGTTACAAACATTAGGTACTTTCGGTAATTACCTTACTACCTTTTAAGGGAATTTAGCCAAACATAAAGTGCTTACCACCGAGACTACTTGAAGCTTCCCCTATCGTCTTTCCAAAATATTGATGGATGGTCTCTCGTGTAACAGAATCCCTTTTGCGCTTTCTCCTTTGTTTAGTAGAGGCTCTTGTTTCCCCCAAATTGCATACTCTTTCTAAAGTAACTAAATCAATTTTCTTTGTTACAACATTGTCCACAGCCACTTTGTCTGAGTTGGTAATAGCATTTTTGGAGTTCTTGAGGTAACTGCTGTCAAAATCACGTTGATCTGGAACATCTGTGCAGTCACTTGCAGCATTAGTTTTGCCTACAGTCTCCAAATCTTTAGAATCTATCTGCACTATTTCTCTTGACAAGGAGTCCTGGCTCATGGAAACTTCACCTATCGACTTTCCAAAACTAATAGAATTACTAATGATCTTTTTTTTGTTTCGATGATACTCCGTTTTCTCTGTTATATACATCTAATTTCTTGCTTGTAGCATCATCCACATACAATTCCTCTGTGTTAGCAATAGCATTGCTCCAGTTCTTGGGGTAACCGTTGCTAGAAGGATGTTGTTCTTCCACATCTATGTAATAAAAATGAGTATTAGTTTCCCCTACTGTCTGTGAATCTTTTGAATCTAGCTGATTCATTATTTCTTGTGACAATGATGTCTGGATGATACTAAGCTGCATTGCTAATGACACTTGACTACCCTCTATAGGCATTTCAATCACTTCGGTGCTCAATAAGCCTCCAAATTCAAAAGAAGAAAGCTTCAAATGCATCTTCAGCATTTGCACCAACTTTTGTAGGTCCACACCTTCTTCCATGTCGACCGGTAGAAAAAATTCTAACACATAACAGTCATCATGTTCAAGGCTATCCATGTAGATGGCAAAGCAGCTAGTTAACCCGCTCATGCGTGCATAATGAACTAAAGAATACTCATCTTCTTCTACTTTGGTTACATTTGCACAAAAACATGAACCGTGAGACGACAACGCCCTCCCAGCAACACCCCGAGAATTTAGAAGATGATGCTCTCTGGAAGCTTCTCGAAAATCCCAAAAACGCAAGTCGTGAACGTAAAATGGTAAAGCAGTTGTTGACATGCATACTTTTCCTATGCAACTACAGTCAAAGCTACTACATGTCATTTCAATGTTTCTTCCGCTTGCAACAAAGCAACTCGTCGAAGATACTGTCCATGTTTGTGCAAGTGGTAATTTGTGAGTTTCGCAAACATCTTTCAAAATCTTGTAGATTTCATCTAGCTCATGCTGTCGGTTTGTGTAGTCAACCTGTGTATAAAAGCATTTCCAAACGTTAGAATGTCGAAAGTCTTTGAAATACTAAATACATACGATTCATCATAATCACCACCCCCAACGCACATAATTTATAGGGCAACTGAATGCTTGTGGTGAGGTCAAGTTTGCAGCCTGCAAAATAACAACAATCTAAAAGTTGAGATGCACAAACAGGAGCAGATGTTAGAAGACAAGCTAGTTTGGATATGGATAGTGAGCTGCTAATTGGATCAAAATAAGTCTACATTCTAACAACAAACACACCACACGAAGATGCTCAGTCGAATTCTAATTAGACCAAATCAATTTAATTTTCCAACATCGGGTATGATTCGTGTGTAGCTTATGTGTTCTAAAAGCTCCAGTTTTTAGCGTTGTTTGGTAGACAAAAATTTCAGCCATTTATTGAAAAGATACTTCAACTAACTTTTTAAGAGGAGCTTGAGCATATGGAAAATGAAATTACCTAAATACCCTGTAATTGGTTGTCTTATTTTGAGTTCTATTTGTGTGTCCTTTCATGTCAACTTACATTTTTCAGATTCAGCTAATCTGCCAAACATTTATATAAAAATAAAAGCTCCAGCAAACTCGAGCTTCCAACTAGTTTTGGGAAACATATCCATCATGTAGTGCAAAATTTGTAGCTCAGTTTCGATAGAACCATAGACTTCGAAATTCTTAGAGAAATTCAAATGGAAAAAAGGAAAATTATTAAAACCAGATGAAGGCATATGCACAAATGCACACAAAGAGTTGCTAAGCATAAGATATATAGCAAACTAAGAAATAACACGGAAACCTTTAGGGACAGATAAATATCTTGAACCTCGTAAGCACAGTCAGAATATTTATAAGATGTGATGGACTCAAGTACACCAACACATAACTTGTTAAGCGAATCAAACACCGGCAAGACGAGATATCCATGAAGATTCCAACAAATGGCACAATCTTCTCGCGGATGGATTTTTGATAAGCAATTAGTGACATCTGAAGTCCACTCTGGCAATTGTTCCCGAAATACTCGTACAACAGAGGTGAGGTCTTCTTCTTCACACTCCTCGTCCACTGAAAACCAAGTACCCTCAGATTCCCACCTATAATTACGAAGTCCTTCATCGTCTATACCAAGACAAAAAGGCTGATCAACAGTTTTTAGAAACTTGTGCTTCCCTACAGTACAAGGTGACCAGAACTGAATGAGAATACACCCGTCACCGAGATTTAAAAGCTTTAATGCTTTACGTAACTTATCATACACTTCAGGGTTTGTGGAAATATTATCAGCTCTGTCATTGAGACCTACAGTTCAAAAGATCAAGTTAATAACAAAACCATTTCTTACTGGAGTCAGAAAGTATACTTTCGTATAAAATATTGAGAGAATTTAGAAAAAAAATAATAATAAGACAACTACACATGCTGTCCAAATCCATTTATTCCAGTCAAATCGGTTACATGTTGACCTGGAGTAGGGACAAAGGTGTGAAAAACCCAACTTACTTTCTCATTTGTTTTCTCTCAAATAAGTCCCTAAACGTTTTTAAAGTCGATTAAAATTCTTAAGTAGTGGACGATATATGAACGTGTATAGTTTACTCCTATTATCAATAAAATGAGGACATGGATGCCACATATGCGACTTTTGTCTTATGTGGAACCTCATATGGCCCAACCAACTACGCACCGTGACCTGACCTAGACCACTATAATTTTATTTTGTAAAAGCATGACAAACAAAAACTAAAGTGTAAAATCAATCCAACCGAATTCTAATTTGGTCTGATGAGTTCTGTTTTCCAGATAGTTTGTTGGATACTTGGATCCATGTTTTAGAAACCTGAGTCCAATTGAATTCACATCACCTAACTGGATCCTTCCAAATCCAACCAAAAGCAAAACGCAAATGGTTTTCCAACAATTGACAACCAACTAATTGATTTTTCTTTGGCTATTTACAGGGAACCAACTACCTAAAGCAAAACTATCATTGTTTTCCCGCTTCCATATGGATCATTTTCATATACACGGATGTATATATAGAAGTTGGTTATTGGAAAACAAACCTTATGGGAAAAAGAGTAGGATGTTGGGGACAAACTAATGTTGTATAAACTATTGTCTACATACAAACTCACAGGCTTATTCCCTCTATCACCAATTAGTTTTAAAATGGGGCCCATTGGGTTTATGGGATGAGCATGATGGTGATTCTAAGTATCGATCATATTAAGTTGTATCACACCTTCCGGATTGATCTTAACAAACGAATAGTCCTGCTCAGTTAGCCGAGAGCTCAAACCCATAATGAGAAAACCAATGTCTATACGTGATCTTATAAGCTAGTACATGTATCACCGGTTGGTTTAAGGTTGGATCCCCATGAACTTATTTGTTGGGCATCATGGTGGACTAAGTATTGGTCAATGTGTGAGAAAGTACCCGCAATTTATACTATTGAACTGAATTTTTTATTTTTTCAAAAGATAAGTGACAATGGGCAAATTTGCGCTTTTAATTCTGTTTAGTGTGAAAAGGTGTTCTCAATAAGAATTTGACAAAGTTACCTTGTATGTAATTTTAATCACTTAACCTATTCCATTTCATCATGTTCTATTTTGTGTGATAAATGTATAACTTAGCTCAAACTTACAGCAAAATATTCTTCTTTATGTACAGATTAGTTGCAGAAGATTAATTTTAGATGAAATTTGTTAAGGGGTAAATTTAGATACAGAATCCATCATAATATTAAAGCCCAAAAACTCAGCGCTTACTTGAAAATGAAAACAAAAATTAACAAACACTTACCGTCGGTTGTGGTCTGAGTTTGATGATGAGTTACTTCTTCCGGCAGCTGTAATTTCGGGTTTCTAGAAACCATGGGTCGGGTCAAGTACTTGTCTTCCCCGTATGACGAAACCCTAGGATCTTCCAACCATGATATCAAACTGGACTGATGGTTGATTATTTTTGGTTCCGGATTTGAACCCATGAATTTAGAGATCTGCATAAAGTTTTGTACTAGGCCTGAGCAAAGGGAACAAATGCTTTGAAGTAAGCTCTACCAAGCGAACCAACGCCTTTTATATTGTAAAACTGAACCCCCATGACTTTCTTTTTTAACTGTCCATTCCAATTTCCAGTTTTTCATCCTGACAAACGCCCCTTAAAATTGTCTACCTATAAAGTGCAAGTCTAATACTTCTTGAAACATTTAAAATGCCTAAATTACCCTCTAAACTTCTCAACCATTCATTCAATCTCTTTCACATGCTAAGAAGCAAATCAAATCACAATAATTTATAAGAATACCAACAAATCTCTATATTTTTTTTCAAGTATACCAAATTACACTCATCTTTACATCTTTCAAAAATTATTCACAAAACTATTCGCAAAAAGTTTCCGTCTATGATGCATATTTTCACTTTATTGGTAGAAAGTTTTGCAATTAGACTCAACATTCCTTATTTAATTTGTCTAACCTTTTATCAATTCTATTTGAATCTCGAACTTTACATACAAGTAAAATACCACTAACGACTCATCATCATAGGTAATCATATGACTGTCATTGAGTCACTATTTACAATAAAATATGATACTTCAATGTATAGCACGTGTATTATGTTAATCATATACTATGCATCTTAGGGTTGTATTGAAAAAATTTGATGGTGACAATTGACAAATCACCACCCTAAAATAATTGATTTGTGTATATGTGTCAATGTGTGCCTAAAATTTAAAATTAGATGTAAAGAGAGTAAAAAACACAATTTATGTATAAATTAAAAAATAAAACTAACGATTATTTGTAAATAAACATGTTATGATCCTAAGATATTAGAATAATACTTATTAGAGCACTAGATTTTGTTAAACATCAAGGGTTGCAACACTTAAAAGAGGATGAACTATCTAAAATGTAAACAGAAAAACGGATCAGATTTTTCATGTTCATGTTATTTGGGGATGATGAATATTTTTACTCAGATGTACGCAGTCGAATCGGGTATTCCCAAGACCATTTCTAACCCTTTTCTGAAGTCCTAGTCACCCCATGATATGTAGTTAGACCATTCCCATCCGTGACGGAAACTGATAGAAACTGACGGGTCACGTCAGCGCCACCTCAGCTTTTTCAAAAACTAACAGACCCCTGCCATCAGTGGTCCGTCAGTTTTTTTTTTCCAGAGACTCACGCACTATTTAATTAATATATTGATTACACAATAATAAAAATAAAACACAATTTATTAAAATAAAAACATTATAACTAAAAAAAAACATTACAAATTTATAAAATAAAAACATTACAATTAAAAAAAACATTACAAATAATGAAAAAAAAAACATTACAATGATTAAATAAAAACACAATAATTAAAATAAAGTAGTCTAATCTGAGCTCGATTCGTCGGTTTCGTTCGCAGCTTGGTTCTCGTTTTCGTCTTCGTCCGAGTCTCCTCCCTCATACGTATCTTTATATTATTCAACAACTTCTTTTCGAGCGGTTTTGATAATTTTCAATTCCTTTTTTTACGCATGATTGGTTATTTTTTTACAAATAAAGCTCAACGCTTTGTAAGCCGCTTTTTTGATATTATTCGTGGTAGTTGTTGTTATTGTTTTTTTGTTGCAATAGGGCTGTGACAACCGTCACCAAATCGGGATAGTTGACTGTCGTTGACTCTCACTCTTAATCTGTAAACTGAATCTATGATCTCGGGCTTGAAACTCATAAAGATTTAGTGTCATTTCTATGGCAATTGATGATTCACATTCGGAAACTATGGAGCGAAAGACGTATACGAGCGTATGATAATAAGATCCTAAGTCTACAAACATAAGTAATAAGAATATTAGCTCGTGCAATAATATTTATACAATAAGCTAAGTAAAAATCTATAAACATATAATTAACAAAGAGATAATATGTAAAAAGATAAAAGCTGAGTTTTCTGCGAGGCTGCACTGTTTGGGCCATAACTCTCTCATACGGACTCTGATTTAGACGATCCACCTGTCGTGACGACCGGAACTCAGAGGGCTACAACATATCCAAAATTCAGAGCATTTGGAGTTTTTGAAGTTCAACCGCCGGTTGGATGTGCTTGGGCTGCGAGTTGGGCTAATCCAACCGCCGGTTGAATAATCCAACTGCCGATTGGGGGTCTGCAGCTATAAATTTTAAGTTTTAAACCCTAAATGAATTGTGTAAACCCCAAACGAGTTACAGCCGTACCCTTACTCAATTTCAGTCGATTTCTTCATAAAATCACTCCATATTCAAGGATCTTAAGCTCTCGTTCCATCATATTAATCGGAATCAGCATGTACGCATTCGTTGGTAAGTTTTCGACATCCGATTCATCTTTTAAATACCTACCCATTGTTATTTCGATTTTGATGTGGCCATATAAGGGTCCGTAGGGTATGATTAATGGTAGATTTGAGTACATGGTTATGTGTTTGATTTAGATTTGTTAATACGCAAGATCGAATATAGAGCTTCAACGTATATGTCGGGCAGATTTAATCATTGTGTTTGCAAGGTCATAACTTGGTCATATCATAATGGTTTTGACGAACTTTGTGTCTAAAGTTAAGTACAAGAAGTCTAGTTTCTGTTGCAATTGGTTTCGTGTCAAAACATTGAGTTTTGGTCAGTCAAAAGACGATTTCAAGATTAGTGGTCATAACTGAGTTTTCGGTTTGTATTTTGGTTCTGTTTCGAGTCATGAAAACGTATGTTAAACTTCGAGTTAGGTCATGAAAATTTTTCTGGAATAACTTTAATGTGTTAAATGAATTGTGTAAAAAGATTGGAATTTTTAAATGTCTTTAAGTAGTGTAACCTTTATAAAAGATTTGAGAGGTCAGAAATGTATTTTTCTGTGTATAAGTTTTGTCGAGAATTTCTAAAAATAGTAGATCAGTAAGATAAATTCTAAGAAAATTATTTTATGTTCTAAACACTTTAAAAAGTTTGTAGTTAAAGTTTGAAGGTCTAATAAATTTATTTGGTCATGGTTCAAGGTTGTTAAAATGACACTAAAATTATGGATAGAAATCGTATTTCAAGTGTTGGTATTAATTATCTTAGTTTGTATTCAAAGAGTTTTACATTATATTAACACATGAATTGGGACTTATGAGGGGGCTTAAAGGCTAATAATGGTACATCAAAATGTGGTACAATGGAAGGGCACTTAGCCTCGTCTAGATTGTAACCAAAGAATATACTTATGTGCTTGTAGATTATCGTAAGGATTAACTTGGAGAGTTTGTTTGCTTTGCTTTCAAGGTGAGTTTCGTGGCCCCATTTTCTTTTACTTTTCACTTGCGGGAAAAGAATGGTCAAATTATTTTCAATTATTTTTCATGCCGTGAAATCTATTTACTCGCTTTTGGACAAATGAATGAATTGTGTGACAATTAAGAATTATGTGCAACTATTGTGGAACATTATTGTCATACTATTGGTCATACTCCTTCGGGGGTAATGATATCACATATTAGGGAATCTACATACTATTGGTCATACTCCTTCGGGGGTAATGATATCACATATTGGGAAATCTACATACTATTGGTCATACTCCTTCGGGGGTAATGATATCACACATTGGAGAATTTACATGCTATTGGTCATACTCCTTCGGTGGTAATGATATCACACATTGGGTAATCTACATGCTATTGGTCACACTCCTTCGGGGGAAATGATATCACACATTGGGGAAACTATGTATGCTTCTGGCCTTGCTCTTTTGAGAGTAATGACTACGTACATTGTATGCTATGAGACTTATCATTTACACTGATTTCACTTATGTGTACCATTTCATTTCATTGTCCTACTACTATCATACTCATTGCACAACAGCAACTGTTTATATAAGTCAAAACTAAACCTGCGGAATTCATCAACCTTTGTGTTGACCTTTTCGAGCATTTCTTTTCAAGTAATCAGAACTAAGGAGCTTGATACTTAGTGGCCTTAGCGAGACCTCTAGGCTACATTGAGACTTGGTTTGCGATGTGACAATTTGATTCTTATGAAGTTATGACTATGTACTCGTGATAATGATTGACCACGGCACAAGTCGCCATTTGTGTCGGGCGATATCGTGACACGTTGTTGATTGCATTTAGTGTTTTCTATTATATCAATGTGTTATGATCTAGTCGTCCGTCGCACCTCGTGTTGCCGCCAATGACGGGGTGTGACAAGGGCGGTATTCTTAACCGCTTTGAGGGTCTCGAGTTTTTCGGAATGTACACTTCTTGAAGAGGAAGCGGCGTCCGATGAAGCCGAACTTTTGGCCGACTTTCGACCCGGTGGACCGCGAATTAGGTCGTCTCGAAACAACCTTTTCATATTTTTTTCAAGAACCATAGGCATTGGGGCGGTGTCCTCGTTAAGATCGATGGGATCGGCTTCGGGTTGAAATTGCAAACTACCCATTACGACCTCCTCGGCAAAGAATTTCGGGTAATGTTTAAGTACGTCCCAACATTGCTCATAAATAAATTTACGTTTTCCCATTTGTTGCTTAAAACCTTTACGGGTCGCATTTAAAACATTCTCGTCTCCGGCACCGCTTTGAGGACAAATCTCGGCAAATCGTTTGTAGATGCCTTGAAATATTTTGACGTCGTGCGAGATTTTATTCCATTTGCCCTTAAGTGAATTAAGGTTTCGTTTTACGGGCGCAACGGAGTTGGAACCTTGATGGACTTTACGCCAAAAACTATCGTTTGATTGATTTTTTCCTTGAACGTCGTTTTTCGAACAATGTATCCACCGTTCTGTCAAAAGTCTTGCCTCCTCGTCGGACCACCTAATTTGTTTACGTTTTCCCTTTTTGGCCTCGGCTTGGGTCTCGGGTTCGGGTTCGGCCTCGTCCGAACTTTCGACTACATTTTGCGTTTCGGGTACGGAGAAATTACTTTGTGGAAAGTAGGGTGTCGTTAGTGAAAATTGTTGGTTTTGCGAAAATTGCGGATATGGTTTTGTGAGTATTGTGAGCTATACGAAAATTGTGGGTGCGAAACGGGTGCAAGTTGAAACGGTTGCGCAATGGGTGCGAAACTTGCGAATCCCGTAGGTTGAGACGGACCGGGGTAGTTTGATTGTACGATCGGATTATTTAAAAGGTATTTGAACATATCAGTTCCAACATTGGCTTGATCTTTACCTTTGGATTTGGATTTGGATTTGTTGTTTTTTGACATTGTGTGGTGTTTGAAATGGAGGTGTTTTTGTGTTGAATGTTTAAAAATTGTATAGTTAATTGTAACGTGGAAATTGGGTAAAATGTAGTATGTATATATAGTGTGGATTTTGGTTTGATTTTTGAAAAGAAAAAAAAAACAACGGTAACAAAGCCGTTGAAAATTTTTTTTTCTCAAACGGTAATATCGTTCCTGGCCCACAAAACACACACGAAAAAAACCGACGCAACTTCGGAAATCTGAAGGAAAAAACTGATGGACCAAAACCGATGGCCCGTGTCATCGGTGTCGATTCCGTCGGTTCATTCTGACGAGAATCCGACGCCCACGATGGGAGTGGCCTTAGTGAGGTTTGAACCTAAATCTCCTATGAGGATATCTAAGATGTACTACAAAGTTATTTTTATGAGAAAAGTAATCAAAGTTAAAGGTATAATAATTCATACATAAATACTTGCACTTTTTTTTTTCTTTTTCACTGGGCATCGTAAAGTGAAGTGTTCACTAGACCACATTAGTTTCTAAAATAAAAAGAAAGAAAAAAGGGAAGCAGAAATACTCAAAGAAGGAGTAGTTTCACGAGAAAATTATCTAGATGATCTAATTTGACCTCACCGTCTAAATATGAACAAGATCTACAAAGTTATATATTTTAGTCAAGAATCGCGTTCCATCACATGAAGTTGAAACGAACTGTAGTATGGAAAATATTTGTTAGTTCGCTCCAATTAAATGGCCAACAATTTTCTCCAATTATTAAAAAAAACACATGAATTCGCTCAAATACCCAATAATATGCTATGATTATTACAAAATGCATATGAATTCGCTCCGGGGCGAATTGTTAAGCATTTGAGCAAATTCATGTGCATTTTTTAATAATCGAAGTGAATTGTTGGGTATTTGAGCGAATTCATATGTATTTTGTAATATTCAAAATGAATATGGATATTTGAACGAATTCACGTGTATTTTTGTAATTAATAGAATTTTGTTTTATTTTAGTTCATGACTCTCCAAGTCTCAAAAATTTGACAAGAAGAAATTTTTTCACTCATTTTCTTTTCTCTTATAAAAAATAAAAAACTCGAAAACACAAGTAGTTTCTTACTTTCTTTCTGCTTACGTTCATTTCTCTTCAAGATAGAACTCCAGCTCACAATAGTTTCCGGTCATACTACTACCATTGCATTCTTTTTACTTAAACTTATTCAAAAATAATAGTAACCTTTATTTCAGCTTTAACTAATCATAAAATATTTAAATTAATTAATATAAAATTTTATTGATGATTGATATAATTAGTAGTGTTTTTGTAACGATTAGTTTAGGGATACCTCTGTAAACTAGTTAGAAGTTGCCGGGTAAAGTTGGCGAAAGGTCCATAAACATGTGACCTCACTGTTGGACTCTGACCTGTTCATTAAATTATTGTTGGATGCGTAATTACTTGGAACCATCCCTTCTTATTGCAAAGGAATCATTTCAGGGTTCACTCTTAAAAAACGAAATGAACCCATCTGTATATCCTCATGAACTCGGTTGCTATCGTTCGGATGCTGTAAAAGCTTTGGAAATGAAATTCAAACCAACCCACTATTTAACGAGAAAAGTTTTCTCCTTTTCAAAGTAATTGTTTGCATGACATAAACATACGACTTTGAGAAATATGTAAATAATCGTGATTTTAGTCAAGAGGTATCATTCAAGCGTACAACTGGTCCTTTAATGAAGGATCGAATCGAATCGAATCAAATTGAATCAAATCGAAAGGATACAGATTATGGTTACCGATCCAAACAACCTTGTGTGAATACATACATAAAATATTTTCGCACACTAAGGGTGTGTTTGACAACAACGGGCTGGAGCTGGAGTTTGTCATTTGAGATTATGGCCGGAGCTGAGGCTTCTATTCAGAAACTACTTCAAAAAGCTTCTTATTTAAGGGCTTCTCATGGTTAATTTTTTTAAGAAGTCTCACTAAAGAATTGCTTATACACTAAACAGCTGCTTATATACGCTTACTCGAAGTGGTCATTAGTAAGCCTAAAAACCTACTTTTTTTTTTTTTTTTGGACAAACGATATTTAAGTTGGTAAAGACCCGCCCCTTGTTTCAAGATCGGACGTTATTCCGGTTCGTCTCCATTTTAGTGAAACTCTTCCTCAAGCAAGGCCTTCGTCTTTCATATAGAAAGGAGACCTCTCCTTCGCTCACGGTTATTTTGGCCGATTGTCTTGCTTGCTTCTGGCGAAGCTTCTAGCACTGGATACCGGATCGAGCCCGGGATCTTATTTGAAATAATTTGTTATGTTGTCAAATAAGACTTTTGGACTGGGACTTACAAAAAGTAGAAGCTCAAACCCTAAAAGGCGGCCAAACACACCCTAAACCATATGCAATACACAATCACACATGTTGAACTCGTAACCTTCTAATCCAAATGCATAATATCTCAAGTTCGGTAGAATCTAGTTTCCAGAATACTGTCAAATGATCGACAATATTCTTGCATCAAGTGTACGTCGTATTGTTAGTGCCAGCTAACATATGAAACATCCATACGGGAACATTTGTGATATTTCTTATATTGTCCAAACAGTTAATTAAGATGTTTGAACTGAACATCAAGAGTGCATAAATAGAACAGTACAATGCCACCATTGTGTAAGCAGCGTAGGCTTTTATATCAATCATCAGCCATCGAGATTAGTATTCTGATAGTACTGTTACTAGTCGGAAATCCTAGAAGATTCTGTAAGTCGGCATCACACGTTAAGAGAATCAAGTCATTGTCTTCGTCCCTATATTTTACACGAAACATTCTACTGTTTAACTTGAACCTTTGTGCCACTTCATTTTGTAGTTCCAATAAGCCCAACGAAGTCAGGAATTGGAACTTAATCATATCATCTTTAAAACTTGCCTTCACAGTAACATTCCTTGTATCCAAAACCTTGGTCATATTTGTGGCATATTTGGGGAATGATGTGCTCTCACTGACAGCAGACTGATCTCGGTTCCGCATTGCATGCCTGAGTAAATTCTTATTTCTCCACTGTTTCAACTGCATTATAAGGCGTGCTGCGTTGTATATTGAATTGGATTTACGAGGAAGATAGAGATGTTTACCACAAGCCCACCACCGGGCTGAATAACCATGGCGTTTACTTGAACAACTCCACCGCTTAACCCTTATCAGCACGAATACAGCAACGTAGAAACTAGTTGAAGACCGTTGCAAGTTTTGCTTTGACCATGGATTTTGTAACTGTTTTAAGTTGGTAACACGAGCAGGTTTTTTGTACTTTGGCGATGGCCAACTGGGAATAGCATGCTCTCTACAAAAATGCTGCAGTGTAGACCGACTCACTGGAAAAGAACAAAACACAAATATATATGATCATGCCAAATAACTATGAATGAATGAAGGACTACAAAAAACCATAAACTAGTAAAAAGACTTGCCACCAAGGCTCTTGGCAGCTTGATCTATCGGTACTCCAAAATGTTGCTCAACTGCCTCCATTGTAAGAGAGTCTATTTTACGCTTTCTGCCTTGTTTCAAACGGTTGCTGTTTTCTCCAGCATCACTAATGGTACCTCTCGGTTTTTGCATACTCACACTGAGATAGGAAGTAGTATTATCGTTTTTTCTTTCACCAACTACATTAATGTCGTCTCTTATAACATCATCCGCAACCAATTTGTCTGTGCTAGTGATAATACCTCCAAACGTAAGGGGGTAAATTGGTTTGGATGACCCTTTGTGCGGGACATGTGCAGACTCGCTTTTAGCAACATTTGCTACCATCGACTCTGAATCCGATGAAAACATCTCAAATACCTGGGTCTTTGTTGTTGCGGTCGAGAACATCTGGATGAAATGAGGGTCTGTATCTAAAGATAGATAATTGACTTCCGTAGATGGTCCAACGACTTGTATTGCTGATGTGTCACCCAGTTCAAATCCGTAAGCTGCCTCAAATTTTTGCTTCAATGTTTGCACCATATTTGGTACACATTTATTGTCTGGCAGAAAAAACTCTAACACATAGTCATTGTTATATTCAAGATTGTGCAAGAAGACTGCAAAGCAACTAGTTAACCGACTCATGTGTGCATTGTAGACCAAAGGGTACTCTTCTTTACTGAGTTTGGTTACATCTCCACAAAAACATGAACCTCTGGATGATAGAGCTATCCCTACATACCCTCGGGACTTGTCTACGTGTTGTTCTCTACATGCTTTCCAAAAAGGCCACTTTTTTAGGTCTTGAACATGAAACGGTAGACCAGTTGTTGACATGCAGACTTTCCCAAAACAGCTAGAGTTGAAACTGTTACAGTTCTTCATTACAACTTGTTTATGGGAAGTAAAACTACTTAATGGGGAGATAGCCCATGTCTGAGCAAGAGGTAAATTATGAATTCCACACACAACTTTTAGAATACTGAAGATTTTTTCCAACACATTTTGTCTATGTGCATTTTGAACCTGTTTATCAAAGTCATCTCCAAGCATAAGCATTTCTAAGTACAGAGATTTAATAAAATAAATGGAAAAATCATCAGGCTTTGTTCAGAAAGACCAAACTCACGTTTAAATAAGGACGGGCGTGTGCTTGGGGGGTTATCAGATCCACTGTCTGCAAATCAGTAATTTTCGACATGAGGAAAGCATACAACATGAATTTATATAAACGAGAGAGCAAAGATGAAAACCTTCATTGCGTTATGAACTTGTTGAGCTTCATAAGTATAACTCATATACTTTGAAGACATCAAAAGTTCAAGGACACCAACACATAACCCTGTGGTAGAATTAAACACCGGTAAAGCCAAATATCCATGGAGATTACAACGAATCGCACACTCTTGTTGAGGAAAATCGGTTGACATGTAATTAGTTATATCAGAAGTCCACTCGGGCAATCCTCGCCTATATACTCGGGGAGGAGGACAACGGTCTTCTTCTTCATTGTCTTTTTCCACAACAAAAGGGTTACGTTCAGAGTCCCTCCTGTACGAACAAAGTCCTTCATCAATAACCCCAAGACCAAATGGTTGATCAAATGTAGTAAGTAATTGGTGCTTCCCAACGACATGAGGCGACCAAAACTGAACAAGTACACGTGACTCGCGGAAAGTTAAAAGTTTTAGTGCAGCTTTTATCCTGTCTTGTGTTTTCTGATAATGTGGGTCAACTGTGTTACCTTTTGGCTCGAAACCTATAGTTTAGAGTATGCACATTAGAATCATGAACGGAAATCTAACGGTGGCACCGCTACCAACCATTTTATTCCAAACTAGTTGTGGAATGCTTATTTACCAAATAACTGAATATGACTCAAATAGTCAAATTATCGACTAATATTTTGACACAATATTAATTGGTGAGTCCTATTGACCAACTAATATGCAAAGTAACAAACACTCCTTCCGTGCTTCCTTCCAAATCGTTCTTCCGGTGACCCGCGCTTGTATTCTATACAGAGAGTCGATTTGTAGACCACAAAAATGATGTTTATAGCACAATATATAAGGTGATGTTGTGATGTACAAGTGATTTTCTATACTGTAAAATCACATTCGATTTAATTTGAAGCGAATATAGCCTATGTTTTCAATGGCGGAGTCACATCGAAGCAGGTGGTAGTCGAGGCTATGGGTCTGTTTAGCCTGTGAAGTGTAAATTTGAAAAGGAAAAAACTGAATTCTTTTTTGGTGGTACGTGTCCAAAAGAATTGGGATACCAGTTCCATATATGCCACTGGTTGATCCTAGATTCGCCACTATTAAGCTGAGAAAACACAAGCCAGAAAAAAGAAGCAATAGAAATGAAATCAAGAAGAACGTACCGGAGATTGTGGATTGAGAAGAATCAGATCGATGAAGTTCCTCACGTGACTCTCCGTTTTCAAAGACCCAAAGAGACGTCAGGTATCTCGACTCACCGGAAAACGCAACCGTCGGTGGTTCTAAAGATATCTTCTTCCTTAACATATCTGTTATTCGAACCATATCTGAACCAGAACCAGAACCTGATGATGATTTGCTTCCATCGAGTGGCATAAACAAGTCCATAAGATTTAGTTATCTTCTATGAGAAATACTTTTTAAGTTTGTCTTTGAGCATTCCATATGCGAACTTGAACCTTGAACTTCAGACCCATTTTTTTTCCAGATGGACCCACCACCATTTTTTTCTCATGGATCAAAGATATACTTGTCATTTGACTCATTTCGACGGTTCAGATGAAGATCCAAAAACAAGTGGGGCCCGTCCCCCTCCGATAACGTCGACATTAATTGACAGGATCTCTCGGAGCACGAGGTGTTGGGGGTTTTGTCACCTTTTTCCGATGAGAACGCCGTCAGACAGCGTTCTGCTGCACCGGGACAGCGTTTCCAACGGCGTTCTCGTCTCGTTTTCCGGCCGCCGTCCTCTTCCGAACGTTGTGAACGACAACTTTTTAACTTTTTCTTTTCGTGTGTAACGGATATATTATGTATATATTATAAAAAAAAATAAAAAATAAAAAAATATAGCCGTTCAACGGCATAAATTTTAAAAAAAATAATAATTTTTTTTTCCTATTTAAACACACCTCAAACACAATCTCAAACCACAATTCAAAAACATTATCTCAAAAACTCTTTCACATACACAATTAAAACAATCAAAAACTCAATCGTGAACAGAGGTGGAATGAATTGCAAGCTTCGGGATCGGGAACGGGAGTTGGAGATGATTGATTTGTTTATCTATCTATTTTAATTTTAGGACTTGTAATCTTTTATGTATTTTAAATTATGTATTTTAAATTATGTATTTTAATTTTAGGACTTGTAATTTTTTTTATGTCTTTTTAATAAATTAAATCTTATTTTATTTGATTTATTTATTTTTATATATTAATTTATACAATTATTATCATTAAAAAAATAAATAAAACAAATAATAAAAAACTCCAGAACACTGTCCAGAACACTGTGACCACACCACAAAATCCTCAATTACAACATTCTCCAGGAACATTGTCTAGAACACTGTGGTGACAGTGTCACCACACCCCGTGCTCTTATTTAGAACTCTTCGGGTTATACCGCTTAAGCGTCACATTATCTTTTTTTAAAACTCGATTAAAATGACTAACAACTAAGTCATCACTGTCAACATGATTGGTCACTTAATTTTTCTTGAGCTCACACATTATTTACTTTATATATTTAAAATACAAAATATTTTCATTAAAATAAAAAAATATTAATTAAAAAAACATTACAACAATAAAAAAAATATTACATTTATTGAGGAAAAAGAAAAAGGATTACAATAACTAACATTGATGAAATTTTGATAGTAGCTGCGAAATGTGCTTGATAAGAGCATTGTGAAGTCGATGACGCACATTTCGATTGCGTAATTCCTTTTCCATATGCATTTGTGTTGCTTTTCTTCTCACGAACGTCTATGTGAAATTATATAGATAATAGTTGTATAGAATGTAGTAGAAAGATGATAAAAAGTGTGTACATTTGATTTTAGTTGTATGTGTATTTATAATATGTTTAAGATAGAAAAAAGGGGTTAAAAAGAAATTAAACTAAAGTTAGTCATATTACCGTTTATTGTTTTGTTTATTTTTTTATTATTAATCAATGGTCAAAATTTGAAAAACGTAGTTTTTAATTACAGGGCCCCACATCCTTCGCCCTTCACTCATCGGATATCCGACAAACGAAACCGACAGCCCCAAACTGACCGATGTTGTAAAATAGGAACAAGATATATGATCAATGACCGGATATAATCTCTGTGGATCGTGTTTGGAAATCACTTTCCAAATACAATATTTCGACCATCTAATTGCCCCGGGTTACACGAAATTCGTATTGGGTAAATCCAAGAGATATACACGATTTCTGGCAATCAAAATCGTGATCAGAGTGTTTATGTGTGTTTTCTGTGTTTTTAAAGTATGCAGATGGTTAGATTTTTAACTAGAAAACGGAAGTTGTAAGACATGTAACTGTCTATAATCAATCCGGGTCAAATCACAAAGCGGGTATTTTCGGGTCACCGAATATAGCTAAAACTCTGCCCCTTGGACCCCACAAGGGGGCGCGACCCCCTAGACCCCCGCAATTTTATTTAAGTCCGGTGTTTAGCAACTTAGCCAGGTATGCACTCTGATTACCTACCCCGTGTCCACTAAACCGTCAATGCACTAAAATATACAACAACCGATCGTACCAATAGCGTCGGTTGAAACCGACGACCCGACCGACGAAAGTTGGGACAAGTCTTATTACTTGTAATCGTTTACATCATACTCATTTTTTTTATAAGTTATAGTGATCTGACTTATATGATTGCCACATTATAAAACGTAATGGTTTTCGAAGTACTAAGTCATCAGATACATATAATATAAATAACTGAAAGTTTAATACAACATATCAAAATAAAGTTAAAAACACACGATAGACTTTGAGTTATAATTAAATGTATTTTCTAACATTCATCCTTATATTGTACCATTTAAAAATCTTAAGGTAGAACTTTCAAGTGAACTTTCAAAGTTAAGAGTTTGAGGAGTGATTGAATTGATTCGATGAGGAATATAGTGTAAACCCACTATTTAATTTCCACCAAAAATATTGAAAAGGAGAAAAAAGATGGCATCACTCACATAAACTCTTCAATCGAAGTTGACCTCTTAACATTGTTCCATCATTTTCTTTCACATCAATCGTCGACTAAGAGTGGTGTTCTCTGTGTGAAAAAGAGTTCCAAAATGATTTTTGTCATCCACTATGTATGCTCTCAGACTATCTTCAGACTATGCATGAAATAGTCGTGGAAATTTAGTGAAAACCAATTTTTAATTTTGATATTCAAATAATGCAATAATGGATTAAAAAATATATTTATTCAAATATGAGTATCTGTCGTAAACAATTAGATTTATTCGCACTTCCAATTCACGTCAGTACTTTTTAAGACTGACACTACACTGTTAACAATATCATCACTTCAGTTTTTTCTAAACACCACATTTACCAATATACCATTATTTATGTAAACTAAACAAATAAACAAAAACAAAAAAAAAAGTGACGTCCGTCGAAAAACCGAAGCGAAAAACTGACGCCCCAAATTGATGTGCGCTGCCAATGGCGTCACTTTGTTGCGATGCGTCAGTTTTCAAAACTGACGTACCGTTGAGACAGGTCTTAACAGATCAACATAAATGAAAGAAACTTAACTTATTTAAGTTATTTTTAACCGTATGCTTCAAAAGCTATTTTTTTTTTTAAATTTGGAGTTTAGAGCATAAATACATTTTCCAACTATGCTACATATTTGAAGAAGTTTTTGGAGTAGGATAAAGAATACTCCAAAACCCCCTAAACCCTAAACCTCAAACTTTAAACCCTAAACACTAAATCTTAAACGCAACATGTTAACAAATGTGTTAGAATTTGTAAAACCCACCATAACAAGGAAAAAAAACTTGTCGAAAGTATATCTTGTGAGATGTCTAATCGAAGAGGAGAAAACACTGAATTTTATGGTGCAATTTTCATAATTTTTCGATTTGACGTTTGTGAGATAATTAATATTCAAAAAGATGAGGTAAATGTGTTTTTCTATAAATGTCACAATCTCATTGATTCGCCATACATTAAAAAATTATTATACTCTACTGATCTTATCTCTCATAGTAAAATGTGCGTGTATACTTTGGAGTAGGATAAAGAATACTCCAAATATGAACTTTTAAATTTGAACGATATTGAGTATAAAGATTGGTTGAAGTTACTTTTGTTTCACTAAAGTGTATGTTAAGAGTTTAGACTTTAGAGATAAAGATTAGAAATGAGCCTTATCTAGTATTTTATATGCCCTTTTTTCCCTTAATGAACCAGCTCAAATTTTCTGAATCCCAATAGTTTTAAAGTTAGAATTTGATTTATTGTCATGTGCCAAGAATCGAGTTTTTAAGACTGTTTTAGGTAATACCCTTGGACGAGTAATGCTAAATAGACTAATTACATACACCTACATATTAATCTAATTCACTTATTGGTTGTATATTTTCTTTTTCTTTATCCTATTGGTTGAACTTTACACATGTCATATTCTTGTTATTAGGTCAATATTTAAGTGTATATAAGTAGTCTTACTTAACATTTTTCCCCTTGGACTGACGGATCTGACGGATCTGACGGATCACTGAACAAAAATCACAAGAAAGCCGCCCCCTATCTCTAAAAGGGCCCGTTACATCGTTGCCCGAAGGGCTCTGTCCCGATCAACTGCGTCTCAGTCTTTGATAATTTTATCATCATCCAATCGGTGGTCTTGAATCCTTAAATACTTCTACAGCGTATAACTCTTGACAATTATTTAACCTACCTAGGTGGTGTAAAGACACCAAAGCATAAGGTATTCAACTTGCACATAATTTTATTTACTCACTTCCTGGAAGACCCTTTGGTCTTTCAAAAGTAAAAATAGAATAATATATATATGTGTGTGTGTGTGTATACTAGGTAGTATATTACACGGTCCATGCCAATTTATTTTCAATCACTAAAATGAAAATAATAAGTTTTTACAGAAACTGTACTTTATTTCTCATATATTAAACAACAATTGCAATTGGAAAAGAAACGTCGGCGGATATGGAGATGGATCTTGTTTGTCAATTGTACCTAAATCTAGTTTTGGGTTAACGTGACTTGTTGAGATTGTAATAGTTTAAAGTTTTTAACAAATGAAAGTGAACCGTAAGGGCAAATATATGAACAATGAAGTAAATGAATTATCAAGTAACTTTAAGTTTGTTTGTGTTTTTAACTCTCCCTCTCTCTCAATACAAAAGTATTCATTACGTACTGTAGTTATATTTTTGTTATATATGCTATCATTTGGATTTGGATGCTAGTTGTAATTCAAAAGTTATATTACAAAATCCGCGCATATATAAATATAGGCATATATATATAAATATAGGCGTATATATATATATATATATACAATTGAATTACGGTCGAATTATATACTAAAAAAGAAAACATAACAAAAGATGTGAAGGTAGAGGGTATATACTTCAATATCACTCATACGGCGATACTTTCCTAACTTTAACTTTCAATAGTTCAACTTGCTCGAAAATTCTTTTTATCAGAGTACATAAATTATATACACTGTACATCAAATACATACTATCTAGCCTTACCTTACTCTACGATGTCATTCAAGTTAGTCAAAAAGTCGTTCTATCAATACCAACTAAACTGTTTACACTATCGAGTATACATCCAATGAAAATTTTAACCTTTTTCTTTCAAAATGTTAACAGTTATATGGTTTGAGAAAGTAATTTTCCAGTCATAAAAAGTAGGCATATTTTTGAACTTTTGTGTTTTGTGAGTTTAATGATTTATTTAATTATTATTTTATTAGTAGGAAGCTGCAATGTGATTCTATGATTGTAATTAAGTGACCAAATTAGTGAAGCTTGTGTAGTGTTTCTCATTATGTGCGATTAAATGATGGTTGGAAGAAATTAAAAGAGATAATATAGTAAAATTTGACCTCATTTAAATAAATTTTCATTAGTTAATAGATGTGTTTGACTGGTTGTCATTTCAAATTAAAATGTTAAAAAAATATTTTAGTTCAACTTCAATAAATATAACAAAATTATCAGAAGTAGTCCACATATACGGAGTAAAAAAATATTTCCAACACTCATTAGTCATTATCGTCCATGTTTGACATTTTCCTCTAACATACTATAGGTATAATAATTAATAGAGATATATATAATAAAATTAATAAAATAAGAGACGATGCACCATATATCCTTCCGGTTTCAGTACTTGCATGGACTTCTTTCAACAGAAAACATTGTGACATCTTGATAGTGTATCATATCCGTACATCGTCATTTTGTTGTTCCTTTCATTACATTTTGCAACCCGACTATCTGTAAAAATGCACAGCTAATCAATTAAGTGTTTATATACGGAAAAAAGCTATATTTTTACTAAATAGATAGAAGTATAGAACTAAATCTGTTTGCATACTCAACAGTCGATCGAGTACTCAAATTTGCAGCCGAATCTATTTCTACAAATGAAATATGCACACGTACCGTAAATGGAATTAGTGTTATAAATCAATATCTAAGCCTAATGACCCAAACAAAATGGGTAATAGCAACTCAAATGTAACCGGAAAAATATAAATCAAAAGATGAAAAGATAAAAAAGAAAAAGAAACAAAGAGAAAAATGGGGTTACGAGCATTCACAATCTCCTTCCTCTAATCACACATTATAACCCACACTTCCCAAATCCAAAAGAAAAAAAAAATATGCAACTAACCATTAAAAGCAAAAAATTACAAATAATTAAAGAAATAAGCTCAAAATGGTAGAAAAGAAACTTGCATCAAAATCTTCCAAAGACTCGAGAGAAAGCTGATGACAAAGAAATGATAACCCCAAAGAGATAATCTTTTAATTGTATATCAAGTTGAGAAGGAATGTGTGTATATGAGTGGTACTCTCCTTGGGTCATAAAATATTAGAAAGGTTATGGGTTGGTTGGGAGTGGGTGAACTGGTGCATACCAAAGTCTAATGGACATCTCAAGAAGAAAAGAGGTATGGTGTTAAACACTTGAAGACTATTACATGCTGATTTGGCCAATTTTAAAGGATGTCACAGTATTTTAGTGGTCTCTTTTTATATTATAGGAAGATATGTATATATATATATATATATATATGGCTTGCCGGGCCCTAGTTCACTTGTTGGTGACCCGCAATGGACCTTATAATAAACAATCTTACGGCCTAGAAACCATTATCTGGCCACTGGTTAAATTTTTTTGTCTAAAACTCTGATCACAACTCTTGACCTCAAAACTTGAATCTTTCCCAAAACATACATGCAAGCGTGCATTTGGATGTTCTTATCTGAAATTTGTTAGACCACTCCCAATGATGACTGAAATTGACCGAAACCGACTGGCTACATCAGCATCACATCAACTTTTTCCAAAACTGACTGAAACTGACGGACCCACACTTTAATTTTTGGGTCCCACATTGAGCAATTTACCATTAGTTATTTACATACAAAAAGAATAAAAATAAAAATAAAAACCGACGCTTCGTCGGATATCCGAGAAGCCAACCGACGAGGGGTTGGACAGACGCCCGTCGATTCTAAACCGATGAAACCATTGGGACAGACCTTACAAATGCTAGTATAATCAATTGGTCTAACTAAACGAGTTAGTTCAAATATAATATCATGAAACTCTCTTTCTTTCATCAACTTTGCATTGATTTGAAGAAGGCCGGGCAGCACTTCTACAAACAATCTTTACACAATTCCTGTAAGATGACGAACATAGGGTGCGTCTAGTTACGGAAAACTCCTCTATTTTTTAAATTTTTTTTCTAAAAAATCGAAAAGTTAAGAAACATGTTTAAGTTGAAGTTTTCCGAAGAATTTTTCCAAGAAAACGGAATCTATGATTTAAATTTTCCATCTATCCTGTTTTGAAAAATGAAAACTTCATCCCTTACATTTGAACGCGTTCTCTTAATTTCTTATGATTTTCAAAGGATTAAAAACTCTAGAAAAATATAAAAGAGAAAGTGAAAATATTTTTCCGTAACTAAATGCGCACTAGTTGATTAAGAACTATTATAGATATATATAATCTTCTTAAATGATCTAGAATATAATTTGTAGACAAAATATAAATCTTTGTAGAACAATGTGTAAAAAGGAGAGTGCAAGGAGGTGTGAGCCTTTTAATAGATGAACACTTTTGTAACTAAATTTGTTCGTTTATTACATCCTTCTACCTTTTGTTGTTTATAGATTTGGGGAAAAAGAAAAATCTTTCCAAACCTGAATATTTGAGGTATGTCGAATTAAAAACGAGCTAGTAACAATAGGTGATGATGATGAACACTATTTTCAGGTTCTATAAAATGAAGAAAAGACATTAAATCTTTATATATTCATGTTTTTAGAAATTTTTTTCTAAATGATAATAAGTTCTCATATTGTCGAGTTCGATTTCGAAAGAAAGAGGAAAAATATGAAACTATACCATCATGCCCATTTTAGCAAATAGTGTTATACTGGCGATATTTGGGGATACTATTTTTAAAATGTGACACGTTTGATATGATATTTTTGTGAGCAACTATACATATAGAGTATGGATCAAATAAGAATACTTTAAACATATAAACGGTAAGAACGCTTCAAATTTGTACTTCTACTTGATAAAATCATTAAATTTATATTCATACATCTCAAATATGCAAAGAAAAATATTTCTAGAAATGTATAAATTTGAAAAGAAAAAAACGACTGATGCATAAATTCTTTATTTTTCATCTAAAATCGTGCATCAATCATTTTTTTCAATTTTTTATGATTTCTAAGAATCCGTAACTATTTTTCTACACATATTTTTATATGGAAGAATGCGAATCTACTGATTTTGTGGACTACATTTGCGAATATGAAGTGTTATTATCCGTTTTTTATTTAAGTGTAGTAATTATTGAAACCTTGATATATATTCACACTTAAATATAAGTAGTACTTTTTTTTCTAAGTCTAACTAACCTACCGAAAACATCAATCGATCATGAGTATAAAAATGCATAAGTAAAGTTGGTCATGCTTATTCAATTGTAACACAATAAAAAAGGAAATTGAGTCGACAAAGTACTCAATGAAGTGTTTTCCTTTGTAACAATGGTTGGTAGTTCAACGATGTGTCGATGCCTTATTACTTTACATCAAGATATGGTCTGCCATCCACAGTAACATTGCCTTTGTTCCCGGCTTCAATCACATTGGTTTTGTGATTAACTTCAATCGTTGGTGACGACCGATTACAATTGTCTCCCTCACTGGTCATGTTAGATAGTTGCTGTTTTAGGTGTGTCACAAATTGGGTAAATATAGATGTAATGGTTACTATATGCAATGGAGTGCATAAAATATACAGGGCACCCGACGTTGAATTGTTAAACTTCCAAACCTATATTTCATCCCATGTTTATGTATTTTTCCAATGGTACATGAAAGTTACCATCACTAGCTATAATTAGGCATGAAAGATAGGTTCCGGTACATAGATGACACATTGACACACGCACACATAGTTAGAAATACATTGTATATGTGCCAATTTTTTTAATGTTTGAGCAATTCTCCTTGTACGAACACGCAATGCAAACCCAACATACATGGTGCATTGTGTATTCTTCTGAAAATATGCAAGGTCTATTGAGACTAATTTGTATTTTTTTAAATTACTTAATTGTAATATCTGTTTAATTAAAACAAAAAATGTAATGCATCTCAATTTTTAATCTGATAACGGGGTAAATAAGTGTAGTGTGATTTTACATATGGCCTCATGTTTTCTAGTGTGGCATATGGATTTATCGATGGCGTCATATTTAGGGTTTATTTGTTTATAGAGTTTTAGGTTTAAGTTTTGAGTTTATACATGATTAACATCGTTTGGTATGAATGTATAAGTTTGAAATTGAGATTGGGAGAAAATAAAATGATTCAAAAATTGAAAAATGTAAAGAAGGAAAAGAAAATAAAATTTTGTCATAATTTTAAAAACTTTTCTATAATATTTTTAAATAATTCTATCGATTTATTATTTAATCTGTAGTAATTAATTAATACTCCCTATATTAACTTTTACTTTTTCCATAATTTGATAAATTTATATGAGTTTTAATTTTTCAAAACATCACACTAATGAAAAGTATACTAACTTCACACAATGAACAGTATCCGAATCCGATATTCAATTTTTCAAATTTGAAATTATTTAAAAATTCGGGTATCCGAAGTTTTAGATTTGGATATTAAGTAGTGATTTTCAAAATTTTGGGTAATTTGGACATCTTATTCGAAAAATAGTTTTTTAATATATAACTTTTAAATTTAAATTTATTTTTTGTTAGATTTTAGTAATATAATCTATAACTTGTAATAATTTAGTTTATTACGTGAAAAATTTGTCAAGTGGGCTTTGTTCATATCTTTAAAGACCAAACTGTTGAAAATCATGAAAGTATTTTTAGTATTTTCGATAAAAAAAAATTGAGATTTCTTTCATATACATATATTTTATACTTAGAGAGTATGTTAACTTCATTATTTAAATACTTATAACTAGAAATATCTTTGATTTTAAAATTAAAAAAAAAATGAAAACGAAATATATTTATTTTTTGATTCGGGTATTCGGGTACAATATCCGTATGTGAATTTTTGAGTATCCGAAGTTCCAGATATTCGAAATTTTGTGTCGTGAAATTTATTATCCAAAAATTTGGGTATCCGAAAATAAACAACCCTACATATATGAGTGTTCATCGGTTCGGTTTACAGTTTACTCGGTGTAATCGGTTCGGTGTATTCGATTTTAAAAATTTTGGGAGCAAAATCGAAAACCGAACCAAAAATCGAATTCAAATTGAAAACCGAAGCTAAACCGAATTCGAATATGGTTCGGTTTCGGTTAAAACAAAAAAACTTAACATGTTTTCAAAAACACCTTTCAACATACAAAACTAAAAAATTTCCCACTATTATACTATACAAATTATATAAATCTAACTATTAATAAATGTTATGTGTTAGCCAAATTCGAGTTTATAAAACATAAAACTGTCAATGTATTTGAATTTTAATGTCCAAACAAAAAATTTATTTTTCATAAACACATGGTAGCTAAAAAATTTAAATTTTCAAAATGTTAAACTCTTCAAGTCTTCAATCGAATTCGAAAAATCACATATATATTAATATATAAATAATAATATATTTATTAAATCGAATTCGGTTTTGAATTCGATTTTCAATTTAACCGAATTCAAAAACTTCAAAACCGAAAACCGAATTCGAATTCGATTTAGCTGAATCTGAATAATAAAAAATTGAAACCGAACCAAAAATCGAATTCAAATTCGATTCAGTATTCGAATTAAACAATTTTGAATTGAACACCCTACATGGCCATGTGGGCCAAATATGGCAACGCATATAATAGTCGGGTCGGGTAAAAAAACCCAATTGCAAAGTACCCCCAAATTGTCAATTACAATCCCTCTCCAAATCCAGTTGTTCGTTTCTTTGGGGAAAAGAAAACACAGACGATACAGAAAACATCAATAAAGGGTTTTATACTCCGTATTTCTTTTTAAATCTCAATTACTACCGGAATAATTGTATTTGCAACTCATCGGCGCCGGAATCAGTCGAATATGGCGGCTCTTCAGTACCTCGATTCTCTCCGTACTAGTCATCCTGAGCTATCCGAATGGTACAATACGCTTGCCGATCTGTACCAAAGAAAGCTATGGCATCAACTCACTTTGAAGCTCGAACAGTTCGTTGCTCTTGCCGTTTTTCAGGTCTCATTTCATTCCGAACATATATTTATTCCTGTAATTTTATTATATTGTAGTAATATATGACAGTACTTGTTATCTATGGTATTTGATTATTCTGGTGTTTCTATACGATGCTATGCAATGAATGTTTGAATATGTACACACACACACACACACACACACACACACACACACACACACACACATATATATATATATTCCTAGATAGAATTAGGATCAGATAGCCGTGCTAATAATTTCAAACGAGCAGATAGAATTTGAGTGCATATGTATTTAACAGATGCATTACATCTAAATTCTATATGTGTGTTTGAACTGATCGGTTTAGGATTAGTTATTACGGCTCTAATAATTTTTTTAAGAACTCCTAAATTGGTAACAATTGTAAAACTAGTAACAATTGTAAAACTATCTCAATAGGATATATTTAAGATGATAAATTCACAATGCTCAAAGTTGAGAATTATAGATATTTTTGAGGTGTTTGTTAGTGTTTTGAAACTTTTTGTAGTGAAAAAGTTAACAAATTAGCGGATGCACAAGATGCATGTTGCATCACATGTATATATGCAATCAGATGCACAACCATGAAAAGCTTGTCAATTTGTCGATTTTGATGCTTCAATGTTTTATCAAACACATCAACTGAGATATGCAGTTGTGAACTTTGTAAATATGTTAATGTATACCAACTGAGAGATCCTTTAGCTGGAGTCCACCAACAGAGATGGTATTTTGGTTGATTATGTTATGGTGCGGACTAAGGTCTATTGTATCTTTGGCTGCTGCCCTTCTAATCTATTTGGTTCTTCGAGTTGGTGTTCTAAAGGTGCAGGGGTCGAGAGATCCTTTTGGTTTTCTGTTTCTGTGGTTACATAGTTTATGGCTGTTTTTGAGGTTTGTTTTTTTTCTCTCTGGATTGTACGGCCTGTCGTATATCTTTGTACATTGTAATTGTTTGATTGACTAATATGTTTTCCGGGTAGGTTGCCCGTTTTCAAAAAAATAAAAAATAAAAAAAATGTTAATGTATATGATCTAACTTGTGAATTTTGAGTACGGTTCTTACAATTATCTAAGTTATCTTGATGTGAGTTGTATATTTTGAGAGTTTTTTAAAGTAATATATTCAAGTTCTTACCGAAATTTAAGGTCTTATTTAACTTCTTATTCAAGTTATAAAATTGCGAATTTGTTACCTATATAAGTGACATAGGTAAAAGGTATTAAGTTGGAACAATTTATTGCATTGATGTAAATAAACTGATATCTATGAACTAAATTTATATCATTATCTTTTGTTTCAGGTTGGTGATGCTCTTATACAGTTATATCACAATTTTATAACTGATTTTGAGACTAAGATTAATCTTCTTAAGCTAGCACACTTTGCAGTTATAGTCTCACGCCAATATTCAGAGAAAGAAGCTGCCGTCAGTTATCTTAATGGGGTGATTGAAAAGCTTAGAGATACAAAAGAGACGCGTATAGAGGAACCAGTTATTTATATTAAGATGCAAATAGCCATCTTTAATCTTGAGAAAGGAGATAAAAAGGTGTGCAAAAATCTTCTAGACGACGGGAAGAGCACACTTGATAGCATGACTGACATTGACCCGTCGGTATACGCTAATTACTATTGGGTGTCATCTCAGTACCATAAATCCCGCCAAGAGTTTGCCGAGTTTTACAAGAGTGCTCTTCTTTATTTAGCATACACTTCAGTAGAGTCTCTATCAGATTCTTTTAAGCTGGTATGCATTTATTTACAAACAAATTTCTTATGATTTTGAAAGTTCTCTCTCTTTTTGGGTTCGTGAATATATCTATATTTTTCCTTTTAGGATCTTGCTTTTGATCTATCACTATCTGCATTGCTGGGAGAGAATGTCTATAACTTTGGAGAGTTACTTGCACATCCAATTGTGAGTATATACCTTTCTGATATCACTTTTTTCGTATATATTCAAACATGGATTGCCATCTTTTCATGTATGTTTGTGAGTTCATATGCCATCTTTGAATATTTGCAGATTAAGAGTCTGCTAGGGACAAAGGTTGAATGGTTATACTACATTCTTGAAGCGTTTAACTCTGGAGATTTAGTTCGCTATCAAGAACTATGTCGTGTTCATAGAGCTTCTCTTAGTGCTCAGCCTGCTTTGGTGGAGAATGAGAAGAAGCTTTTGGAAAAGATTAGCATTCTCTGCTTGATGGAAATTATCTTCAGGTTATATAATTAGCAAAATCATACACATTCTGATTTAACTATATCAGAAGTCATATAATATTTAACTTTTTTCTGATTTATTTGCTTGCAGTCGACCATCAGAAGACAGAACTATTCCACTCAGCATCATTGCAGAGCAGACTAAACTTACAGTTGGAGATGTGGAACATCTTCTCATGAAGAGTCTATCTGTAAGTGCAATTGTCCTTAATTCATAACAAGGATGCAATGCATACGTTAACTCATACTTGGAATTTGGAAATGCTTCAGCATTTGAGTGGTAATGTTGTTATTGCAGGTTCATCTTATTGAGGGTATAATTGATCAAGTTGATGGAACCGTGTACGTTTCCTGGGTTCAACCACGAGTTCTGGGAATTCCTCAAATCAAATCACTTCGTGATCGGCTAGATAGTTGGGTGGGAAAAGTGCACACTGCATTGACATCTGTGGAAGCAGAAACACCTGATCTTGTTGCATCTTAAGCAGTTTTTTATCTCTGTAGCAATCTCTTGAAAGCTTACTTAAGGAAGTGCTCATAATTGAGCAGCAGAAACAGATCTAAAAGACTAATGTCGAGTTGGTTTGGATCAACTCTTGTAACTTCCTTTCATATTTCACTCGTCGTTGAGCTCATGTGTATCGTACTTTTTAGAGCTTTTGGTTGATTGTTGGAGCTGCATATAAACTACTGTTCTTTCAGAGAATCATATGTTCTCTTATTGCTAGTGTTCCATTTATCACACATTTATGACAAATTTAGCTTTGTTTGGGTTTTCCAATTTTGTTGTTGATATTGCTTCAAAGTGTAAGACCGTAGCTCTCAAAATAGTAATCCTAATTGTAGGACCAAACGATATCATGATCCTGATCTCAACAAACTATTAAGACCGTTCTAAGATGCTTTTGAGCACAATCATGATTGTAAGATAGTATGATCGTCATACAATAAAACTTGGCGTTGTAACACCCGATTTGAAAACTAGTTTAGTTTAAAATAATTTTACGATCTCGATGCGATGCTGCAAAGATGCAAACAATCTAGAGCAAGATCTAGCTCTTAAAAAACTTTCAAAACCCTTCATTTGAGTCGTGTTGAATGAGACAGATTTCATTTATTATGACCTTTCTACTTTCTTGTCTAGTTAGATACTCCATGTTACATATGATAAAACTAGACCCTAAACCCGTGTATACTCACGGAACATTGAATTTGTATTTAGTTTTTAAAAATACTCATAACTAAAATAGATGGAAAACGTTTATGCCTTTGACGTAGTTGACAAAGATAAGCGATCAATGTTAATGAAACAATAGTGGATGAAGATAATGTGAGCTCGATCTTTTATTTTTAATATCTTTTTATTGGTTAAATATTTATTCGTGAGTTACTTTTCACAATTTGTTCCCCACTAAATCACTATATATAAAAATGGTTTAAAGTATTGAACTTAGTGTTAGAGTTCATACTCACTAACAAACTGGACTAATTCAGGTGCTTCTTAGTATAAAAGTAAGTTATTAAGGTAAACACAAAAGAATTTAAAAACACAATGAACTTTGAAAATGAAATATCAGTTTAAAGAGAGATTACAGTATCAATTAAACTAATAATAAATTATAATATAATACTAATTACTAACTTGCAGATCTTTTAGGACGCATGTACCATTGATTTGTAATTTGAATATAAAACAATATTCGGTGAATCTTTTATCACTCTAATATCTTATTCATAATGTAACTTTTATATTAATTTAGCAAGCATAGCTATATTAGTATTATGTTTGTAAAAGAGTTTTAAAGTGTTTTGTAAAGAGTTTTTTTTATCTGTTATCATGATTTACGAATAATATTTAATATGATTTTTGATGTCATTGATTATCGTTGGTAGGGTGTTTATTATTTGGTTTAACTGAATGACTCAACCGATCCATATATTGTTTGGATATTTTGGATTAGGTTATTTGGATTTGATTTGGTTTTTGGGTGATACCAGATAAGAAATCAGTTTAATGGTTCGGTTTTGATTTGAATATTTTCAATTAGGGACCACTCGAAAAAGCAAATAAGCATCAGTAGTTAATACATATCTTGATAATTCAATTCCTAAAACTAACATACAACTCTAATTACTCATATAACTCAATTACCTCAAATACAAATCCATTTATCCAAATGACCCAATATGAACAATTAAAATGTTTTTACTTAGTATTTGGGCAATTCAATTATCTTAATAATCTAAATCATAATTTAAAACTTTTATCTGGCTAAATTGAAACCCAACCGAATAACCCAAACTCTTTATTTGGTTGGTTTGGATTGGGTGACATATAGTTTGAATTGAGTCTCAAGTGGATTAAGAGTTGACCAAAAGCTTAATAAACCATATCAGATAACTTTATTAACCCGAAACACGACCGATTAAACCTCCACAGTCGTTGGGATATCCGTATGCCTACTTTCGATGGATAATATCACTAATCTTAACAAAAATTAAAAATTTAATTAGTAATTATATACAGTTCTGAATATAAATTGTTATGCCGTGCTTGTAATTGTTTTGGGCCCGATGTTTTAGACCTGAATCGACTTGGCTCAACTGGATTATCATAGAAGTATTAGTTGAACTTGTATACTTCAAATTTTACAGGAGTCGAATTACACAGCATAAGTACACTAATACAGCATATATCATATGCATATTGAAAAGAAACCACTGCACTTCTAAGGTGACGATTGAGCTGAGTGAGTGAGTTCTTCAAACAAATAAGCAAATAGCTCTGTACATTGCTTCAAATAGTCAACACTAAAACACAATCATAATAAAGATACATAAGAACAAACTGTTTCGAGAATGCTAAAGGTGTATAACTATTGCTGAAAATGAAACTCAACAAATCTTGGGTTATTGGTGTATTGGATGTGGCATTCATTCATAAGAGGGAGACAAACATTCATCAACCATATCAACGAGATTAGGATTTTCCAGAGCAGCAGCAACCCGTTCCTTATCATTCAATTGTTTGTTCACTGCATATAAGGGAAGATTGGAAAAAGAGTAAAGAAAATGCAACATTAGTATTGAAGAATTTTCTAGTCTATGCATAAGAAGATAAATCTAAATCAACGTCTCATCCGATTCTTAGAAGTAAATTCAAAACCTCACATCCGATCTTCTGTTTGGAAATGTTGGCTACTTTACCAATAACTAGCTCATCTAGCAGGCCGGCTTTTGCAAGGACGTCAAATGACGAGAGGGGGATATGGGAGGGATTTTTATAACCCAAAACAGATTCGAGGTAGATATAGACATGTTAATCTTAGTGGCCTCACCCAACCAAGGTTAATATTACAAAGAAATACACATAGATTTAAACACATACATAACTTAGTTAGCATGAGACGAGCTCTTAAGGATTTTCATTTCAAGAATTATACCCTTGAAAGAATATCAAAAAGAAATTCGGGTTCTATACATTATTTGGAAAAATTATACTCTCATTGCGCTACAATCAAAGGTTCTAGTTGAACTCACAAGTTGTAAAAATAGTTAGGGCCAACAAATTTCTCATTACATTTACAGCGGAGGGGCGAGACATGATGAGTAATAACTCATAACCAGGGCACTTTTTATTCAAGTCATGGCTATGATCTGAAGTATGCAAAAACAATTGAATGGTAGACTTCGTGTGGATGTTTCTCATTATCTCATATATCTTGTTATATCATGCTAACTTTAACCTTATGGTTTTAGGACAATTGTTTCAAGGAAAATGCTATCTAGAGTGAAAACGGTCTTAATAAGCAGTTAATTAAACTGTATCCTTTCTGTATACACATTTCAATAGAAGAGTGAAGGGGGAGAGAGAGAGACATACCTGCATCTTCGGTTGCATGAGTACCAGGAGCCACCTTTATGTCAACCTAAACAAACCAACACTTTTTGATATAAAAACGTTCACAAACTCACAAGCATATAGCAAGACTGAAAAGCTCAAAAAGATCAAGACCCAAATTTGCATGTTTAAGTAACTATATCACCTTAAATAGATGAAACAGAAAGCAAATTAGGTTACCAAGAGATGAATATTACCTTCAGGCAATTTACAGCCATCACAATTTCATAAATGGAAATAGTACAAAAGTTAAAACATCGACACTTCTACACATTTGAAAAAGTAAAAGCAGATCAAGTTTTCAACAATTTATGCAACTCGTCTATATCAAACCTTCTTTTCTCAGAACTGGATGGATTTAAACATGAGACACCTGAGGTATTCATTCAAACTACCTTTTCTATTCCATTTCCTTGAGAATTGCAACTTTCCTTTTTGGCATGTCCCCTATAGCATTTCGTTTAATGGTTTGTAATATCTAAGACGCCCATTGTCATAGTTATGAAGAAATGATAATACTGACTTGCAGTCCATAAGGTTTTTATTTGTCATTTCTGAAGGGTATTTAATAGATTAGGTTGATGGTTAATAGCTTTATATTATACTATGTGCACACTCACATGAAAAATAACAATACATATCATCTTTGTTTCATCATTTTTATATGGACCACTTATCAAAAATTGCCCAATGAAACAAAAACTTACAAAATTACTAACGTTAAATCAATATATTTTACTTCCCGTGATTGACACCTCTTCTTCGACTGATTGATTCCACTACCCTCTGTTGGCTGTCTGCTTGCTTACCACTTATATTAATATAACTTCCTCAATTCTGGTTACCGTTTCTATATATCCTCTAAACAGATTAATAAAAAATACCGTAAATACAATTCTACAGCATCAATTCAAGTCACATTCATATACCAAACCTAAAGCTTCTACCAGCACGTTCTATATTATTTACACAACGATAGGGCATCAAAAATTAAAAATTTGAAAACTTCTCAAACGATATTATTCATAATCATACTACACAGATATCATACGAAAGTTGAGAAATACCTTGAACCGCGAAGGAAGGCTGCGCATAAGTTTAACTCGCAAACAAAGACCAATAACAGTCGCCATACTACAATGCTCAACTGTCGGTGTAAACGTAACACTGAACAAAAACAATTAAATTCCCATCCAACTTACAAAGTCCAAAATCCGCATAAAACGACATCTAAAACAAAAAAAAAATACTTACCGAACATAACTACGTTTATCATCTACTTCAATAGCATCTTCTGTAATCACTTTTAACTCTTCTAAAGAATAAGGATGTTCAGGATCTTTAATATCTCTAATATGATGTAGAAAAAAACGCTAAGGAATACAACGAGTATCATACATATTGACATATTGTAACTTCTAACAATTAAATAAACAAAATACACATATTAAATGCGACAAATCATGAAATGCAATGAATAAACAAACAAAGGATATCAAATACTTCAAGTTGGTCAATGAGTTCAGTTGCATATTCATCGAATTCGCGATCACTGGGTCTAGTTGTTCGAGCTGGGCGTTCCTTCTTTTCATATACAACTGGGTTTGCATTAATTAATGCAGGTGCCATTTTTTATTTTTTATAACTAATAATCCAACAAGCTAATCAACTCCGGTCTGCTGAACTCAAATCTGTAAGAACTTAAAATAAATATTCAACGATATATATATATATATATATTGAATTAAGTGATGATTTAGGTAAATAAGGGTTTGTAAATTGGGCTATAGTTTTCAAAAAATTAATCAAATTTAGGTTATGGAATTAGGGTTTATGACAACAGGGGAATCAGAGAGAAATTACCTGGTACAACACAAGATTGCGAGATGGCGAATATGGGACACGATATCCGTAGAATATGATTCGATTGGATTCCTAGAAGTTAAAATCCTAAATTCGATTAATCTGTCGTTGATATCCTTTGTTTTTTTTTTTCTCACTTGAATCGGCGGCGTTAAAAAATAAAGAAAAAGAAAAAAGGCCCAAGGGTTTCATTTTAATTCAATATCGGCCCACCCTTTCACAATTCTAAAAGCACGGCGTGTGGGCGATTTGTTGTCGTTTTTCGATGAGAACGCCGTCGGATGGCATTCTGTCGCACCGGGACGGCGTTCCCGTCCGTTTTTCCCGTCGCCGTCCACCTCCGAACGCCGGTTTGCGCGACGTTTTTCCTTTTTTTTTTCTAACGGATAGTTTTTTAAAAAAAAAAATTAAAAAATTTAAAAATTTGTAGAACTTTTTATTTACTTTTGTATTTTAAATTTGTAGAACTTTTTAAATTATGTATTTTAATTTTAAGACTTGTAATTTTTTTTTAATTAATTAAATCTTGTTTTATTTGATTTATTTATTTTTATATATTAATTTATACAATTATCACCATTAAAAAAAAAAATAAAACAAATAATAAAACACTCCAGAACACTGTCACCACACCACAAAATCCTCAATTACAACATTCTCCAGAACACTGTGGTGACAGTGTCACCACACCCCGTGCTCTAATGGTTATCTTAACGGTCACATCAACAATTCTTCAACACAGTCAACGATGAACTTCTCAGCTCTACATTTACCAATTACCTAGTTTTATGAGTACGAGTTTTTTGAATGATTTCTAAGCTTATATAATCACTTGAAATATTTTTTAAGTATAATAATTTTAGATATAAACTGCATGTATTAACTTTTCTAGTCAATTTAAATTTTTGAATATTTTTTGCAACAGACAAATGATTGAGTATTATGTCAAAAGATAAATAAATAAACACTATTATGAAAGTTATGAGATTTGTTAATGAATAGCATACCACCAATTATATTTTGGTAATGCAAGGACAATAGACACACACACCAGTGCCATATCCCCGACTCACTGTACACAATTCAAATTCACCAAGCCTATTTGATAAGCCCTCAAAATGCTTAAAACTCAAATATTGACATCACAATACACACACTTGAAACCCTTTAAAACCCTATGAACGAAGAGCACATCAATTAATCATCTGCCCTTATACCCATTTTTAAGTTGCCACATGTAAGAAACCCAACACACTTCACTCATGAGAATTAAATTATACGGGTATCAGATCAAACAAAATGAAATATGATATTTTTACCTCAGAAAATAGAGTACTAACCTTTTTACCAACAAACAAATATAATAAAATAGAGCATATAATAACATAAAACAGTGTATCCATATTGCTTCTTTATTCAAGCCTGTTAGATGCATCAATTATAGTGAGGAGTAAAGAGCAAAATATAAGATCACGCTCAAACTCTCTCTCAAACTAGTCCCAATTTATGATAACAGAACGAAATATACTACGTAAAAAGAAAAGTATGCAAACTCATAAAAAGAAAAGTATGCATCAATATGTCGGACAGAGATAGGTCTATCAAAATTTTCTTGAAAAACGATCGTTGATGAGTATACCACTGATTGATACTCGACAATTTCTTGATAACGTTCATAGTCCTACTGCAGCTTTCCAAACCGTCTTGACCCATACACATTAAGGCAGAAGCATAACTGAAGCATTCGTAAATCACAAGGCCAACAATCAGAGATAATACTATGTGTACCTTACCCGGACTAACCAACACCAGAGCTTTAATACATTATTTGTTCCAAAATACAAAAAATCACCAATGTTTGATAATCCTAGAATCCGCACGCTTTGTTTTCCAAAATGTAACCTACATAAAGACAGATTAAGTATCCATTTTCAGAAGCAAAAATGGAATGCCTCCCTTCTAAGAAAAGTGAAAGGAACCACTTATACGGTATTGCAATTATTATTGGGTCGGTCTATGTTATATTTCAACTCACCCTTTTTTGGACTAAACTTGTTGAAGAATCCACCCTTTAAAAAGACAAATGAAAATATTAACTCTTCAGGTTGAGCTCTTTTCAAAATAGCTTTGATTGTTTTTGACAGAGATCAATTGTGGCTTCATTTAAGAATTCAACTGGCAAGGACTGTAATCCAAACACAATTTTTAAAACCATAACTAAAACCATAAAATAATACAATCAAAATCAGAGAATCTTTACTAGAACTTAAACAAAGAGTGACCTTCATGCATAACATGAAGGTAAGCCAATGTCATTTACTATGCAATTAAATGGCCAAGTAACTTAGGATGATTTTCCTGATATATAAACTAAATGAAAGTAAGTTTTCATACCTTGGATTGTTTACATATACACCAAATAGGTTAACATATTCATTTGGACATTTCATCAAACACGTAGTGTGCATCATGCAGGTGTTCAACAAAGAAACACAAGCTTCGTCTCAACCTCACTTGTTCATGGTCATATAGAACAATGGACTTCCAAAATTAATTTTCAGTACATATAACATTGACAACAAGACAATTATTGATATAATATGAGTGACGCATTTACCTTGAATCAGACAAAAATGTACCAAAAACTGAAGAACAATTAAATAAGTAGGTTACCTGTATGAAAATCGATTTGCAGAAGGTTGAAGAAAGATGAACAAACATAGATTTCTTATACTCTGAGAATCAATTTCTGAATCAACAGAAGATACTAAGATTAAGCCTCAAACAGATCTAACGAAACCATAACGTGAATAATTGATAAAAGACTTACCTGAATTCTATTTCTTTCCAAAGAATCACGAAGTTGAGGATCAAGATGTAAATGGAGATGAAGAATGATACAGGGATTGGGATTGAAATTGGCATCAATAAGATGAAAGATGGAGATGAATTTTGAGAAAGTACATGGAAGTAAAAGGAACACGACGGGGGAAGAAAGATGAGAAAAATGAAGGGGACACCACCGTATAGCTAAATAACATATGCTAAATCCCTAAAATTGCCTATAATGATAAAGTTACCCTTTATTAATTATTTGTTTAATTATGTACTTATATTTAATATATACTAATTATATATTTAATTTGAACAGTTTTATTAAACGATTAATTTTAGTATATAATCAGGTATAAAGGTAGTATCATATTTATATGATCAATTTATTATTATTTAGTATAGTATATAAATTAACATTTGCATTTTCAGCCAATCACTATTTAAATTAATATCATCTTTAAATTAAATAATATCTTATAAATTAATATATTATTTTTTTATAGGAATCAAGGTGTTTTTTACTGATGGTCTAGTGTTGTCAACGTGGGTTGTAATCTTTAAATTGGTGGATAATTTATTCTAATTTTAATATAACTATTTTTTTATTAAAAATACATGTATATCTACTTTTTTAATTTGTTATACATGTTCCCTTTTCTTAAATTCTTTTGTATTATATTATTTTGATAATGTTAAGCTGCTCATATAAATTTTTAATAGTTAGAAACTTAGAATTATAATTTTTATAAAAATCTTGCATATAACTCTATTGATTAAAAAATATTTTCAAATTGTAATTGTAATAATTAAATATATTAGACACAATGATAACTCTAACGGTGTCTATATAACCACATAGGCAGTGTTTATATATCACAAGCGAACATGAATCGGGCTCTTGAACTGTTGCAATGGAAGATACAGAGTTTCATGTAATTATTATTTAGAGTTTCAAAAAAAAAAAGAATAAGCAGACTTTTTGAGAAAAGATTTGACGTGCACAAAATCCAAGAAAGGCATGTTCTCGTGTAATTAGTACTATACTACTTTACTATTATTACTAAGAGCTTAGGAAATCACATAAATAAAATGGACGAAAATAATTTAAACTAAACGATTTTATACGGATTTTTAATTTAAACACTTTTTTAACCCTCTAAATTACTATACTATGACATCAGCGGTTAAACCTCAACACGATACGTCAGCTTCGAAACATACCTTAAAACATGTCAAATCAGATTTATGAGATCAGCCGAACTCCCTTTTGTTTCTTATATGATATTCAAAGTATTCTGTAAGTGAAAGAGAGAGGGAGGAAGGGGTGAATAACTTATTCAATATTACTAATCAATTTTATCAATTTAAAATCTTTTACTTGAAACTTGAAAGATCAGCCACCAAACTCTTGTTCTTCTGACTCTAAAAGGCAACACTCTCTCCATCTTCTTCAAAACTTTGGAAGAACACAAGAAGCAATAACTCACTCAATGAGTCTACACCTAACAAATGAAAAACGCTAAACGCTCCAACTTTCTACCACAATCAATTGGATGAGAAATAATATGAGATGCTCCTCACACAAACACTTAAAGATCCTTTACAACAAATTACAACAATAAGGTAGTGGCACAAATTATTACAACTCAATAACCTCACTATATAAATCACTATTTGCTTAAATTCTTAATCTCTTAAATACACTCTTAGTGATAAACAATACAAGCTAAGATCGCTTTTTAATTGAGAGAAATATGTATTTTACAAGCTAAAGATGATAACCTCAAAGCTAAAAGTTAGTTGCATATGTATAGTCAAACTTTTTAAGATTTTAAAATAAATCTGTTGCATCCAAGGTCGACCCACAGTCACGGTCCGACTGCGGTCGAGCTGTAGACCAAATAACTAGAATAATATTTTACAATGATGAACGTTATAACATTTCATTCATCCGTGTATAATAACACATATCCTCCAAAAAATGAATGTTACTATCTCATTTTCGTAAGTTTTTAAGATTCATTTTTTGATGCATATTAGTTTATACGTGTTATTATACGTTGTTGAACTTTATAACATTCATTACGATGAATTAACTAATATATGTTGTTAACGCTAATGAACATTATAACATTCATTTATGATAAATGTTAACTCATATACATTATTATTCACTATATCTGAATTTTTTTAATTCATATACATTATTATTCACTATATCAAAATTAAAGTATAACTGCATGCATTTTTTTAACATTACTAAGCACAAGTCATGAAAGCTATCTATATCGCCTTATAGAATAGGTAACAATATGCACAGATAATATCATACCTTTACGATTTCCGTCACCGTTAATATTCACTCGGTCCTTTGGTGGGACTAGAGTGCTGAGTTGGGAAAGGTTGCCAACAAAGTAACCCCCTAAACAGTTTGCAGAAATGTAATGTAAATGATATTTTTGCATCTTCAATGGCTTTCCATACCACCATTTTGTCATTGAACGTCTCCTTTCCGTATCCAAGTGAGTGTTCCATTCGCGAAGGATCCATCCCAAACTCCGAAGGCAAGAATCGCTGTTTAACAAAACTTGTTAAAAAACTATTTTAAAAGTGTGGCGAATGAAATTGAAAACGTACGTTATTGATTATTTAGGCCTAATCCACTTGAACAAATCAATAATCAATAATAATAAATAAACTAATTGACCCGCACTTGACCTAGCTTATGTTACACATACCTTGACATTTCCTGCTTCTTTGATGGCATCAACAAGCTTAAGTTGAAGGAGAATATTATGTGACCCAAATTGCACCCCGGACATGGTGCATATCACAACATCCACTTGTTTCACGTCATCCAGAAGACTCTGATGATCGAAAACGAACCCTCAACCAAATGGGCTCCTTTTTTCTTGAATGACAACAACATTTGGACCTTTTCAATTTCGTAACCAAGCTCTCGACGCATTAGGACGTAAGTCGGGTGGCCTTGAGCCAAACTTGCCTTGACAATCCTCTTGCCAATGTACCCTGTGCCACCCACAACCAGAACTCTGTTCTTTGACATTGTCAAGCCTTTTTTATGAAGTACTCCTGATAAAATATTATGGTTATTTTAAAGATATCACAAGTTTATATAGAGGAGAAAACCCAACCACCTTGTTATATATTCATGTGTTATATCATATTGGATGCTTATTATAAAAATCACATGTTTTTTATTAGTGCAACTTAATATATCATCATCTTATCTTATCTTAAATCTTAAATATAATATAAGAAACATCTATATAATATAATCAATTTGAAAAAGTTTCAGTTGAGCAATTAGGTCCTCTATTTTCACTTACTTTAAAAATAAATATCTATTTATGTTTATTTATAAGTGGTACTTAGCTATTTTTATATTAGTAATAATAACAATATACTATTCCAATTGTATTAGCATACGTATTCTTGATTTCTCGATGTAATTGAAGATAACTTATAATAGGTTTAGTATTATCCTAACTCTTCCTAAAACTCAAGATATTATTTTCTCATATTAAAAAGTTACATACGGAGTAATAATTAATATCTATATCTATATTAAACTTGAGACGTAAGTGTAGTAGGATACGAATTCTCTACAATCATCTTCTACATTTTATGTCATGCAATATAATCTTTTAATTTATTTTATTTTTTAAACCTTCTTTAATTTTTCACATACAAATAATCATGTATATATAAAGTACAATTAAATTTATGAATAAATCATTAAATACGAGTAATACATTACATGTATGATTTCCTTGGTAATTGGTATTTATAAAAGTGATTTTTTATAATTTTCGAATTACATTATATGTAAGGCTTCATCATTTTATCATCTTAAATACATGGGAGCTGCTAGAAGGTCAGTTACCCTCCAAAATAATTTAATTTGAAATAGTATTGCATATATTTTAACTTATAAAAAATTCAAATTTATTATTACATTATTTCAATCAATATTAATGAAATAAAACGATATCCTTTAATATCATGAGGTCGGTCGTCATAATTGATAGATGCTTAAAAGTATTCAACTAATAATCAAACTTATAAATAAGCTATACCAACCCAAAGAAAGTACGTGGCTTAACAATTAAATATATCAAACTCTACCAATTCACTACAAAGACACAGTTTGACAATGTATTATAAATAAAAGTTTATGAAAGTCGTATCAGTGGCTGATGAATTTCTACGATAATTAATATCATAATCAAGCTTTCACTACTAATTTAGTGTATAATTATCAAGAATAAATATATGGTTTGTGCACCGGTTGCTGTATTAGCCATGAATTACTAATTTTATTAAAAGTTTTTTTTAAACACACTATAATTATTACAAATCAAAAATTGGTGTGTGATTGGATCCACAAAACCATATGCATAGATAATAATTAACCTTTCCTAGAGTTTTTAGTGACAACTATAAGAAATTCAGGGATTATCTTTAAACATATTCAAATTGTGTAACTAATAAAAGCATATATAATTATGATGATAGATAGGGCAAACACATAGAAGCATAGATCATGCATTGTAACAAGAATGTACAATTTATAAATTTATCGTGATCACGAATTTATCATTAACATCAATCTATTTGAAAATAATAAACAAATTTTTTTACTCCAATGAAAATCGATCTTCATGTTTATGAAGTTTTTGATTCAATTTGATTTCGGTTAAGAGGCCCTTACAATTCAATTTATTTTGACTTACATTAAATGCTTACCATTGAACATTTACTTTTTATACCCTCGATTTCTTATTTTAGTTTCAGACAATATTGCATATCCATTAACTTATAAAAATATTCTAAATTATCATATAATGGTTTTATCGATATTTATCAATAACAATTATAAATTTATAGGGCCGTATGTGTACACGAATTTTAGGACTAGTATAAGATAATAAGAAAAGAAAGATGTTAGTTGTTACCATACAGTATTATTATTATTATTATTATTATTATTATTAGTTACAAATATGTATGTTGCTTTAAAAAAAATTTATAATTAGTGGGAGATAATTGTTACTAGTATTTTTTGTTGTTGGATACACATGAATATTTGAAAGTATAGGTGTCAAAATATTAGAACATGGTGATCTTCTTTATACAATAAGAATGATATATTGTTGTGTGTCAAAAACAAATTAAAGAGAAGAAATAACAAAAATTTGCGAAAGATTGCAAATCAAAAACAAAGGTAAAAAATTCTAACTCTAAATTTCCTTATCTAATTAGTTGGGTTCAATATAGAATGTTAAAAGAATAAAGAGTAGGAGAATCAATAGGATTGTTCTATTTCTTTAAAACCAAATTTCCACTCGTATCTTTAAAATCAAATATCTTACAAACGGCACGATCAAAAATTATAAAAATTACATATTCGAAATCAACGTCTTTTTCTCTTTGATTAGAGATCTCACAAGCTATACTTTCGAGAATTTTTTTTTCATTTTGTTGGGTCGTAGAAAATGTGACTTATATAATCACACGTGATTTTATGTATAATCACATGTGATTTTATGTATAATCACATGTGATTTATGAATAAATAAATTATTTTTATGTGATTTTAAACTTATAATTGTAAATTTGTATATTCACATGTGTAAATTTGTAAATTTTATGTGATTTATGTGATTATGTGTTAAATCACATGTGATTTACTATTACGAATTTCACATACCCATTAGAAAACGAAAAAAAAGTTCATCGAAAATATGTCATGTGACATTTCTAATTAAAGATAAAAAGACGCTGATTCTAACGGTGTAATTTTTATAATTTATGGATATACGGTTTGTGAGACATTTAACTTTAAAAAAGGAAGTTAAAATGGGTAATTGAAATGGAACAATCCTATTGATTTTTTCATTCTATATTTTTTTTACCATTCTACATTTAACTTTTCTCCTTACCTATAAGAAAAAACTAAACTACCCTACAATAATTTTAAACAAACTCTAAAAACTAATATTAGTATAATACGTCAAATATTGATACCAAAAATATCTTACTACCGTTAGGAGTTCTAATCATATTTCTAATAATCTCCACCCTGATTTTAACTCTATAATCTTATTCAACACAATAATCTCTTTCATTGAAACTACCCATGGAGGTGTACTGGAAACTTTGCCTAATTGTTAAGGTTTAGAGGACTAATATAAAGAAAACAACTTATGAAACCGGCTCATGTTCAGTTTTAAATCGACGATTCGTTCTGTTTTTTAAAAGAAAAAAGCGTAATGGTGATGGTCGTATTGATAGTGATCTTTCATACTTTATGTTATTTACTTAATCGGTGAATGGAAGTATACTCTGGATCGGAATCGTGGGAACCTACAAGGAATGAATGGGAAGATCAAAAAGTTGGAATATACACGGGTTTAAAGTATCTTATGTCTAAGAGCACCACCGATGAACAAAAGCTTTTCAAAGCTTTTTTACATGCCACATCATTTAATTTCAAAAAAGTTTTATAAAAAAGCTTTACAAATGTAGAAAAGCTTTCCAATGAATTTTTAAAATCAAATTAGGAGGTGTAAGTGTAAATATTTAGAGAAAAATGTTTTAACCAAAGCTTGAAAAATCTCAAACTTTCAGTTGAAAAAGTTTTTTCTCCAATAATAAAAAGCTTTTCTAAAACTTTTTTTTTACGTAAAAAAGCTATAAAAAAAGCTTTCATTGATGCTCTTGTACTGAAAGTATATTTCAAGCTCCAAAAGCTGACATCGTATCCTCGTAGGATCGCACCATTTGCACATCTTTAAGAACAATCTGCCCGTGACTGAAGATATATGGACCCGGTCATTATGGACTATTATTCTCCTTGTTGGGCCACACATTGTGGGTTGTCCATAAGACAAGATATAGTACAATATATCTAAGAAGATGCAAGTTCTGAATACAATGAGGTACGAGTACTAATGCGTCTTCATTTGTGCATTACAAGTTACCACAATACAATACAACGCAACTCAATATATTATCAAATTAAAGTCATAACACATAGAAAAGATTGATTAACGATTTCAAGATGCTTAACATTCTCCAATGACTCAACCTTGGTACAATTTTTTTGGCCTCTATTAGAGATATCGTTGCAAATATTCATCTATTCGAGTATATTGGACCTCGGGGTAGAGCTCTGAGGCTTCTTCTCCCCCTTCGCCAATTTCAAAATTCATTAAACAACCTTCGTAGTAAATGTGATACATACGTGCTAGTGCTGCTTGAAAACCGTAGTCCACGTCTACAAAACATTTACATAAAAACTCATTACCACAAAATAATAATAATAATAATTGAGAAACTACAAAACGATGTCATGTTATTGAATAGAAGTTTGAAGGAAAATGTGAAAACATTAGAAACAAACTGTTTGAAATGTTATATGCACCTTTCATAGAAGCAAGAAAGTCTTTTGCGGAAATGTGTACTTTTTCAAGTGTCTTATTGGAAAGTTTCTCCCATTTTTCAACCAATTCGTTGTGCGTAAGAATGTTTTTGTGTGGGCGAAGATACAATGTTTTGTTCAACATACGAGGATCGTCTATTGACTTAATCGTGTATGTTGCAACATCGTCTTCATCCATGAAAACAACTGCATTAAATAAAAATTAATTAGCACAAATACTAAAACCATCTGTATATACAATCTTGCACAGTACCAATTAATGAAGACAATATGATCGTACCTTTTCTATTTCCGTCACCATAAATATTCACTCGGTCCTTTGGTGGGACTAGAGTGCCGAGTTGGGAAAGGTTGCCAACAAAGTAACCCCCTAAACAGTTTGCAGAAATGTATGTGTATGGTATTTTAGCATCTTCGATCGCTTTCCGTATCACCGTTTTGTCGCTGAACGTCTCCTTTCCACATTCCAGTACGTGTTCCATTCGTGAAGGATCCATCCCAAACTCCGAAGGCAAGAATCGCTGTTTCAGAAACATTGTTAAAACTTAACATTTTAAAAGTCGAGTGAAGCGAATGAAGTTGAAAACATAAATAATTTTGTAATCTCAACCACTAAAACAAATTAAATCATTAATAATACGGATTCAGATCTTATGAGAAACCAGTGTAAAAGGTTATGTTTCGTTACTATTCCTTTATTAAAAAAACATGACCACTAATATTGAACAATCGCAAAGATAAGACATACGTTACACATACCTTAACATTTCCAGCTTCTTTGATGGCATCAACGAGCTTAAGTTGAAGGAGAATATTATGCGACCGAAATTGCACCCCCGACATGGTGCATATCACGACATCAACTTGCTTCACGGCATCCACAAGACTCTGATGATCGGAAAACGAACCCTCAACCAAATGGGCTCCTTTTTTCTTAAACGACAATAACATTTGAACCTTTTCAATTTCGTAACCAAGCTCTCGACGCATTAGGACGTAAGTTGGGTGGCCTTGAGCCAAACTTGCCTTGACAATCCTCTTGCCAATGTACCCTGTGCCACCTACAACTAGAACCTTGCACTTTGACATTTTCAAGATTTATAATATATTTGTTAAAGTACGTTAGTAAGATGTTATCGATTCTTTAGATGATACTACAAGTTTATATAGAGGAGAAAACCTAGGCACCCTGTTTTATATATTCATGTATCACGATATATAAATGAATTGCGTGCCTATTAGAATTATTAGTACAATTATTACCAAATAGCATATGACCTAGCGGTATTTGAGAAACTTATTAATGTAGTGGTCGGAGGTTGAAGTCTCGTGATAGACAATTTGTAAATATTCGTGGTGTTTGTATATAATATTTGTAAGATAGGGTTACCTTTGAAAAAAAATTAGTACGATTATTTTTTGAACCTAATTATTTCTGCCAAATGGGTACCAATGTATAGTACACTACAACTTGTGTTTGTCCGATCGCTTTTCTTGTATTTGTCCGGTTGCTTTTTCTTATTTTTTTCTTTTTTCCCTTTTTTCTTTTTTTTGAGTAATAAATAAATATTTATACATTATTAAAGGTTTTACTACAAATTGAAACCGGCCTTTATATTAATTAAATATATATCGTTTTAATTAACAGCAATCCGCTGCATGACAAATGCATCATTTTAATGCAAACAATACAATACCCTTTACGTCTCAATTCAGACTTTTGAAATGGGTGATGATCATTTTTTATAGATTCACCAGCATTATTTATTAGTATCATCGCCATATTCAAATGGGTGTCAAGTATTGGTAAGTTTGGATGTAGATGGGAACTGGAATCTTATGGTAAGATGCACAGTGGAGAAAATGGAATCATGTGGAAATAATTATAAACTGGTTTGTACTTTGTACATCATTGATGGTTTGATTGTTGGATGGACGACCATTTTTTTTTTTGTGAGATATCGATAGACGTTTGATACAAGTGGGAGTGTTAATCATTCGAACGCAGTTTGGTAAAACTGATTTTAGAATCGGATAAATTTTGAGTAATTGAAATGCTATACGGTTATTGTATCATTATGGGTCAAATCGAAATAAAAACTGGTTTTTAATTCCTAGTTTTAAATTTAGTGATCAACGCTCGCTTAGATTGAGTGGAAAAGGGAAAACGTATTCATTAATAAACGATGAGTTGGGACTCATGTTTGACACAGTTTTCTTATAGCAGATTTGCCGTCTATTTTTCAAGGTACAACGGTCGAAAAAATTGTATTGTCTGCCGGTCTTGAACCATATGCCTGAAAAGGCCTATCAAGATAGTTGTTCATACGATAATTAACTCAAATGTTTGTTCCTCAATTGACCAAAATCGTTATATATGTTTTAATGTGACTAGAACAAAACTAATAAACTCAAAAAACTAGTCTATGAATTTTGTGTGTTTCTTTTGGTGCATGGTGACATATGTGTTAACCTCCAAATAACAACAAAAGAATGAGCTGATAAGAGAGCAATTTCTCTTCTATATTATCATGGGAAGGCAGAGTCAAAAGCTATTGAAAGGTCACGTTTAGTTGCTACAAATGTTACAATTTCCTTGAGCATCAATTACTTATTCTCCAACAAATTAAAATTAAAACAACCAATGAGACTTGAACCAAAAATCTGTCAATCACAAACCCTTATTACCAAAGCTGTAAAATGCAGACATGCAGTCATGCACTCATGTATGGCCATCCATGCATTATTATCGAATTCATCACAATTTCAAAATTCATAGTAGCTACATTTTGTAACTTCTTTCAATTTGATTAGAAAAATCCTAAAAATAAATAAATGAATAAGTTTTTCTTCTAATGAAAGAAAAGCTTTTCTAAAGTGTTTTTTACATAATTTAAAAAAAGAAAAAGAAAAAGAGATCTTCATTGAAGGTACTCTCACGTGATATCAGTTGAATTTATCTTGCAAGACAACTAAGACAACTTCGCAGATGGGTTTATAGCTTGGGATCATTTATGTGGTTTTGACCATTCCAATTTACATTCTTTTGAGCCGTTTACAATCTACATCGGTTTGGTCTTATGGACCATTGCGTTCAATGGAACAGTGGGAGTGGAATTATCAATGAGACGATGGTTTGCAGACATTCTCACTGTTATTCTCTGTATTTTTTATTTTTTTTTCTTTTTATGTTTTTAACTTACCATTTTATGTCACAAAATTAAATCTATAAACTTGATCACATCATCAATTGTTTACCGGATCTCCCAAAGAATAGTACGAATAATGATCCGGAAGGACGAAAAAGGCAAGTTTCAGTGGCTCCAAAAAGGTACAATGGCTCAAAATGACAAAAATAAAAAGTATATTGTTATTTTAGACAAAAAGAACTCAAGTAGTTTAGTGTATAAGTTTAAAATTATTTAGTAGAAAATATTGGGGAAGAAAATAGAATTTGATGAAAAATAAAAGACTATTACTGTATATTTTATATTTGAAGTACATATTTGTTTGGTGCATATTGAAGATGTCCCCAGTTGCTTTATGGTTTGGAGTTTTGATCACTTGTTGCGTGTCTGATATGCATGTAAAATGTGATGTACGTGGTTTTTATTTTGTGACGGATAACAGTTTTTTGTGCTACCTTCTTCTTCTTTTTTAAAGCTTTTAGTTATTCTTGAAATTTTTAAACATTGGCCTCAGAATGTTAAATAACAAGGAAGTTAAGCCGCAATTGGTTGCCTTAATTTAACGTTACATTTTTCATTCATTAAGTTACTAGATTTTAAGCCCGTGTATAAACACGGACGTTTAATGCAAGACATGTCATGTAATGATACTTGTATATTGTGTATAAGGTTGATGCTCCAATACATTAAACTGAAAGAAGAATTAAATTGTAAACATAATATGTTTAATATGCACAAGGGAAACTATGATGATATGCTATTATAAAATGGAATAATTATCACAATCAACGGTATTTTTTAATGATTTCTTGTTTGATTTACAATAGTTAGTTTTGTAATAAGAATTTAAGAGTTAAATTTACAATTAGATATTAATAATACTTTTAAAAGGGAATATAAATCCCATTCGAACAAACTATACTTTGGGTAATTTTTGAATAAACCTTATTCAGTTTATTTGATAACATAGGGGTAGTTTTATTTTTATTTTTAAAGTAGACATTTTAGGTGAATTAAGTTTTAGAATTTTAATTTTAGGAGAATTTTTAGTTGAGAAATTTTTGTGAAATTGACCAGTTTGATTGGTTAATTGAAGTTTTAGTGAAATAAATGATTTTAATTGGTCAATAGTAATTGATATTAAGTAAAATTGAAGGTAGCCAACTTTTTCTTTTATTAATATTTACTAGATTTTAGACCTGTGTATAAACACGAGTGTTTAATACAAAATCTGACGAATAGGCTATTATAAGATGGACTAATGGTTACAATTAACGGTATTTTTTTTAGTGATTTCTTGTTCACTTTATAGTAGTTAGTTTTTGTAATAAGAATTAAATTTACAATTAGGTATTGATAATTTCTTTAAAAGGCAATGTAAATCCCATTCTATCAAACCGTCGTACGTAAAACTTATATTGTTGATAATATAATAATTATAGATATGAGTACTAAAAAAAATTGGATGCTTGAGTTTTCTTCAAAGTATTTTTTGTGTCGAATAAATTAATCTTTCGTTTGTGTAAATGTTAAACTCGTGAATACACACGGAGAATACAACTATCTTCATTTATTTGAAAGTTACCAAACCTGTAAATACAAACATATGCGAATTAAATTATCTTCGTTTATTTGAATGTTAAACCCATGAATACACACGCATGTTAAGTTCAAACTATCTTTCATTTATTTGAATGTTAAATTTTATTTTTTCCTACTTTGACTCTTATTATTCGTTAGTTGTTATACCATATTATTAGAATGAAACTAATTAATTACATAAAATGATTTTTTTTATTATAAAACCGTGAATTCACATGAAGAATATAATTATCTTTGTTTGCTTGACTGTTAAACAAAACCTATAAATACAAACATATGCGAATAAATTATTTTCTATTTTTTTTCTTCATATTTGACTCTTATTATTCACTGGTTCTTAAATCATGTTATTAAACTGAAACTAATTAATAACATAACATGATTTTGTAATTTTCATTTTATTATTGTTATTATTATAGCTAATAATGGGTTTATGTATATATGCATATATATAAAAGAATTTACATCGTGTCAATTTTCTACAATAATATTTATATCATATATATCTACCTATATAACTAATAGAGGATAATTAATTTCCTATGTGGAAGTTCTATCTATTCGACAAATAAGCAAAAAACCTAATTGTCATTATCATATCTTCCCAAAAAATCATACGTGTCACTCAAATTGAAATCATAGTGACTACCTATTATCCCTCCTACAAAATAGTCACGGTAGATAATTTATTTAATTATCATTTATTTAAATGTATGCACACAAAAAATTTGAACAAGTAAATCCTTAAGTTTCTACGAAAACAAACTAAATAAAAAGGTATTGTGTTTATCCATTATTTAGAGGATAGCCTCTTTCCTACGTGGCACCTTTATTCTCTTGACAACTAAGCAAAAATCCTAGGTGTCATTACCCTAACATTTTAAAAAATCTCATGTGTTATTTAAATTGAAAAAAACCCACCTATTGTTAAGCTACTAAAATTTTCAATTCCATAATTATTGACTATCAATCATAAATTCGTTACTACATACATTACAAACTCTATTTTCAAATCTATTTTCATTTCACACTCTCCTACTCATTGTTTGGTCCAAAATAATTTATCAATAGTTAACTATTTATTTTGTGATTTTGTAAGATGAGAATGAGAAAGTTGTAAAGATAAGTTATTGAGAAAATGCTATAGTATAATCATACGATTTTTTTCAATTTTAACGGGTTTTGGTTTCTTATGTATTTTAAATGTCATTGAACACCAATCCGAAATATATAAAAATAATCGTTTTACATGTATACTAGAACCATATAGTATCTAGATTATGTTATCATTAAATTTCTTAAGCATTCATAAATATAAAATAAATATGTATTTAAAAAAGTATATACATATTCTTCACTCAAAAACAATATAAATCGATAGTCATTTCTTTTCTTTGTAATACTCTACTAAAAGAACTACATTTTCCTTTAAGTTCTCACTGTACATCACACGGGTGACGGGTTATTATTTAAGGTTGTCCCATTATAAATATCTACTTTGATTTTAATCAATAAAAAAATAAACTTTACTGTATATAGATGATATTTGATTTGTTAAAAGTAAAGTGTACATTTTGTTTGAAACACTACATTTACATTTTAATAAGAAAAACTTTAGATAACTTTTGATATATCCATTGACAAAAATAAAATCTTGACTACATCGTTTCATATATCATCTAACACACATGTATATAAAAACATTTAGCCGTCCATCGGACGGGCATAAAAACTAGTATATAATGGTTTGGGATTATACTATTCTTTATTAGAAGGAGAAATTTTAGTGGAATTGAACAATTTGATTGGTTAATTGAAGTTTTAGTGAAATAAATGATTTTGATTGTTTAATAAGGGTTGATTTTAAGCAAAATTGAAGGTAGCAAAGTTTTCTTTTATTAATATTTAGATACGGATACCTAAAATGAATAAAAATTTGTTACATCGTAAATTATCAAATTTATCTATATATACAATTACGTGTAAAATACTATAAAACATGAGCTACTCGTATATGAATAATAATTGTATGCGTATGCGTATAAAATTGTAAAATACTATAAGAATTTAGAACACACATTAATACTTGTACTCATACTATAATAAAATCTCTTACCCCTTGAATTTAAGTTGACTTTCATAAATATCAGTTGAAGTACAACCAAATTTTGCACGTTATTGACAACGTTTAGAGTTGTTATTAACAATACCCTTATAAGAAAATTAAAGTCTAGGTTTTCTTCATTAATTTAGTTGTTATATGAAAGGTAAAAAAAGATTCATCAAAAATCAGAATCGAAGGTAAGACCTCATGAATGAATACCACCTGCCTTACCATTGAGCAAGAAAACATGTTTGATTTGAGGTTGCTATTGGTTTGATTAATAAATAGTAAAGCTTTGAGATGACAAAAAAAGTTTCTAGAAGTGAACAATAAAAATCCGGCCAGAAATATATATATATATATATATATATATATATATATATATATATATATATATATATGTAGTTATATACAATGACATATGGCTTTGAGCATCAAATGCTAGTATTTATTAAAGCTAAATAACGTTAATCGAGTGACTAACAAAAAACTTTAAAAGCGAACAATAAAAATTCGACCATAAATGAATATATATATACAATGACATATGGCTTTGAGCATCAAATGCTGGTCAAAAGCTAAATGACGTTAGTCAAGTGATTAACAAAAGTTAGGCCCGATAAGGGTTTGTGTGACTTGATCGATCAGGTCTAGTTTTAAACGTTGGATCAAGATTAGGATCGACAATTCTTAATACGAATGAAATTGACATGAAAATAGATGAGTTTGGATTGGAATTTTCGATCTACCAACCCGTCAACTTGTCTATTTTCCAGGTCGGGTTTGTATATACGTAAACTAGTATTTAAACCCATATAGACACACGGGTCAGTCAATGTAATCATTACATTACTACACTTTTTGAACATTATTTAAGATAGTTGTATAAGTTAATTTCGCAAAATGTAATTGTTAAGTTTAAAATATAAGCTCTGAAGATAACAAAACACCTAAATGTATTAAAAAATCCAAGAGCTGTAAGCTACTTTAAAATGTGAATCAGTTTTATATTATTATTTTTTTTTTTAAAAAAGAAGAAGCCCATTTACAAGATAATGAAGTTATCTAGAGTTCTAGATCGTATAGTGAATGTATACAAAATTGTTTGTAAGCCATATATAGTAATGAAAACTTTTTGAAGAATTGCTAACCCAACATGTTAAAATAGAATATTGAGTACGAAATGTCAATCTATGGGTCAGCCAAGTTTATCCGACACATACATCAAGTTGAGCCCTCTATGATATTAGGTCAACCGGAACTTTTTTTTTTTTGGAACCTCTTGTACAATTATAGACATACTTATGAGTTATGTATACGTACTGAAATTCAGATTTTACTAATTTTAAAATAACCAGAAGTCCACAAGCATATATCTACGTACGTAAATGTGCATTAATGTATACGTATATAGAGTTTGGAGTTAAAACTATATGGTAAAATAAATACTCGGTAATATAGATTAGAGAAGTGATATACTGATACTCTATCCGTCTCATAAAAATTGTCCCCTAACAATTTTTGTGGGAAATAAAATAGGTGGACCAAAAGTCAGTTTTATCGTTATATTCAAGATAAGTTTGACTGAATTCATTTAAGAAATAAATGAGGATAAAATTGAGAGTTTAATAATTTTTAATAGTTAATTTTTGCAAGTGGACAATTATTTTGAAACAGATATAAATAGTAACATGTTTTAGGACGGAGAGAGTATATGATTTTCAAGACGGGTGTGCATTATGATTAAGAATCAAAAGAAGTGGTGCACTTAACCTTGCTAAGAATTTTTACGAACATTTTCATTTATTCTAAGTTTTTTTTTCTTTTTTTCTTTTAGAAAAAGTCGATTACCATTGCCACTAAAAAACAAGTTATTTTACAACGGATGATGATTAATATAGTATCAAATTTTCTCCCTATAGTACATCAGTAATTGTACTTTACATTGTTGTGTTGTACAACACAATAAATCATATTTAATAGTGTACGCAGTTTTTCTAGTGAAGTACAAATTAGCTAAGTCTCCTTTTACGATACTCAGTTCATTGAGTACCACGATTAATTGATAGCAATATTAAGATAAAAGTTTTATTGTGTACTTTAGTATTATAATATTTATCAAATCAATCATCAATTACAATCATTAAAACAAACAGATCATGTAACCCTCACTTTCATGAACATAATACCTGTCGATCACGTGAAGAAGTCTTAATAAAGATTAGCCTTAATCAAGCTGTTAGAATGTTTTAATATATAACCTATTTATGACATGCTCAAAATGTCAAATATCACATTTCACATGCCACGTGAATAACCATTATTGGGTTATAAACAAAAAAGTGCATAGATTTTACTTAAATATATGTCTTGAGATAATTCGTGAATTGTCTTTAAGGTTATTTCGACCGACAATTTTACTCTAGATCTTCTGATTTAATCGTTTTTCAAGAACACGGAAAGTTGGGATTGAACTCGTAACCAATTTCACAAAAGTTCTCCATTTCATGACTCATCACAAACAGTAATTCGTTACATTTTTTTTCTCGTTTTCCTTACCGAATACATTTGTTAAATAGTATTAAAAAAAAGGAACAAATCAATTTTGACAAGCATTATTCTGAATTGAATACCACGATGCTAAGTCATAGAATATGTGAATTGACTTGAAAAGGAAATAAATGGCATGAAAGAGATCATAATTATAGTTGCGTGAACGTGTCCCTTATGTAGCTTGGTTAGTTAGCAACGGTACACCATAAATCCTTTTCAATAATGCACCCACCAATACACGCCTTTATTATCATATGAAACACAAACAATTTAATAACTATACTTGATACTTTAAATATCAATCATGAGTTTTTTAGTACGTATTTCGATATGTTATATATATTTCCTTAAACCTATATATACGTCTCATTTAACATGGTGTGTGTTTCTCTAACAGATTCTTCTCAACATATTAACGGAGTTTCTAATTTTTAAGAGCTGAAACTTATTAAAATTAAAATCTCAATTTCCTATAAACTCATAAAATCTCTTACGCTAAACACTCCCTTATCATACTCCCTTGAGTTGCTAGAGATGATATAGATATAATAATAATAATAATCTGTTAGGTAGTATTACTATCATGAATAATGTAGAAAAACGAGATTTTAATCGCCCCTCTCGTTACGAGGGGTATATAAAAAACAACCAAATATTATAATAATAATATATAATGATTACATACTAAGATAATTCAATCATATTCATTATCAAAAAAGTTAATAACTTATTAGAACTTTTTTATCAAAAAAGTAAATAAAATTTGGTTCATCATCGTTAAAATCACCCGAGTTCTATTATTCATATAATTATAATCCTTGAATTTTACAATACGAAAATAAATCACAGCAATTTTCAAACGTGTTGATTAAATCGGCACGTTGCGCCGGAATATGTTACAATTTATTTTATTTATATTACTCATTTCAGTTTTGTTCCATAAAAGGTTTAAGTGATTAATTTAATTAGTTACCCATAAATATATTACTTATTATTTTAGTTTGTGAAAGTATCTTTTGGGAGGAACTAAAAATGTTTAATTATTTATCATTTGTTACATTATACTTTAATAAATAGTATTGTAGATAGGAAATACATAATAAGATGGATTTAAATAAACCTAGCTAAGTAGCTAGAATTCATGAAATAAATAGTAATATTATTATAGATCGAGAACATAATAGTATATTAGTACCAATTAAGGATTTCAAATGTAAAATGTTAGATGAGAATTTATGTAATAACTCTATATTTAAAGGAGGATGATTGAATAAATTTTAAATATAAGGTTCTACTATGCTAAAGTTTGAATAGTTTAGGATTCATAGTAAATATCTTAAGTTATCATGAAAATTTGATTGAATTAAAATATGGGATATTTTGCCAAAAAATCATGAGATATTGACTAATTTATCATGATATTACTTCAAGAATTGTATATAAGGGATAATTATGAAAAGTGTTAGTGAACTTTAAATTATCATCTCATATGAATAACGTAGTCGATCATAACCAAATTTATCTAACTAATCATTTATTCGCACAATGTAGCGGTACCTTATACGTAAAAGACGATGTTAGTTTACGGTGATTGATTATAAAGCTTATTTCATACTTACATTGGTACCTTATACGTAAAAGACGATGTTAGTTTACGGTGATTGATTATAAAGCTTATTTCATACTTACATTTGAACGACAACATATTGTATTTATATTAAAATGACAGAATCTAGATGAATTTAGACCCAACATTATTGTTAAATGTAAGTTTTCGATTTACATTGAGATGGTGAGTGTTGTAAGTGTTTGAAATTGATATTTTTCATGTCGTTAGTTTTAACTATATGTTATGATTAGATAATTAAAACTATGTTTGAGTTAATATTTTAAAATCAGAACTAATTTACCAATTTATTCGTTACTGTTTTTATTTGACTTAACAATGAGTCTCGACATCGTGACACTTTATTTATTGGAATTTAACTTGTTTTATGATGATTTCTTGTTAGAAACTAATACATATATTCCGTAATTTAAATTGATTTTCTAGTACGGGAAGTAAGTAATTGATATCATTTTTAATTGTTTTGAACTTATGATTGTGTAATTAGGGAGAGAATCGGTTTACACATATAGAATGGACTTGTTTATAGAAATTATTCGTTTTATGATTTGACTTATTATTAATTTTATATTTTATAATGTCAAATATTAATACAAATTTTAAGTGAATTAGAGGGGTAAAATGGTCAATTACAATCTTTAAAATGTAAGTTTGTTAGGAGAAAGAAGCAAACCTTTATAAGGGTTAATATGTAGCATGGAGACTACTTAATTTAGTTCTGTATAATAGACTATGTTCGTTTTCACTTAAATGGTTGTTTACATATATTAATTAAGAGAAAAAAAATGTAATGAGGAATTTTATTACGGGTGTACTGATAATTTTGAATATTCATTGATTGATTCCAGTTAGCCAGTTAGTAAATTGAATCGTGTACGAAACACTTTTTCAATATTTTAATCATTTACTGTTTGGGTTTATGAAATTTGTACTGGGATAAGATAAAGAAGAACACTTAGAAACTAAGCAAAATCAGAGAAAATATATTGTTGTGTTTCTGTGTGTTCAAATGAGGACCAAATGATTTTGTTTTATACAAAATCTTCTGGCGGTTGAAATCGGTTGGCGGGAAACTAACAGTCACATCTTTTCGCAAATAGATGCAACAGTTCACAAAACAGACACCATGGGTGTTCGTTTTGGAGGGAAAACGGATCCCCAACTAGGGGGAGATCCCCGCAAGTGGCGCTGCCCTGGTTCACACCCTTTTTGACCCCCCGCAATTTAGTAATGATCCAAGTTAGTTAGAACGATTATGTACCTCACAGTTACCAACTCGTTCTATAACTTAACTTGAAATACCTTTTGTCCTCAAATAAATTTCAGTTACACTAAAATTACTGACAATGGTTACCTCCAACGTAAGTGCTCATCATCATGAGTTCCAAGTTCCAACGGTCACGTAAGCCCATACACTAGTCGCTAAATATATGTTATCCCATCTATCTTAAACTATATATTGAACGACGTTATATGATATTAAGTTAGGAACTTATGTCGTACGTCCAAACATTTTATATATAATCAGACTTTAAATTATGATATACGTATGCCCCAAAATTACTAAAGAAAAAAGGAAAGAAAACTTTAATGTCAAGCAAAGAACGCAAGAATGACTAATTGTCAAAAGCTTTGCGTCAAAGTTAAAGTCTAACGACATAGACTTTGTTCTTTTTCTTTTCCTCGTTTGTTTGTCTTGTATATCCGATATTGTTAACTTGGTACAATTATGAAAGCAAATTATTAGTGTTATATATATCTTATTATTATTATATAAAAACAAATCTAGTTATATAATTTATTTTTAAAAAAATTACACATCGTTTTCAACGAGACTTGATCGATAACCTCTTCATTTGTTTCAAGAACAATAGTTAAATTATCATATATTAATAAATAAATAACTAGAAGACACCCGCACTCTGTTCATTTAACGATTTAACTGATAGTAAAAGAATGCGATAATCGTTAATGTGTGATAGTAGATGAATCAAACTATTTTAGGATTCATATACTTTTCATAATTCTAATATGAACGATGTTTCAATATGTTGATTATGAAATGAATATTTATAGTTGTAATATTAAATGAGTTATAAAAAGGGTATAATAGGAATTTTGTATCTTTAAAGTTTAAGGTGATAGATATTATATTTACATTTTATAGTATGAAGAATTATTAAATGAATTATAGAATGACGTTCAAATGAGAATGAATTTTGTTTTTGTGATAATGCAGGAACCAATAGAAATGCGTCACGTATCATAAAACTCACTTTACCCTCACATTTTTTAAAATTAAATATTTTAAGAATGACTCATTGAAAGATTATAAAATTTGCACCATAAAAATCAACATTTTTTCCTCTTTAATTAGACATCTCACAAGGTATGCTTCCGACGATTTTTTTATTTACTTTTTATGATCGTACAATATTAGTAACACATGTGTTACTCGTTGGTAACATGTGTGATAGTTGTTTATAAAACCCAATGAAAACGAAAAAAAAAGTTTGTCGAAAGTATACTCTGTGAGATCTAATCGAAGAGAAAATATGCTGATTTTTATGGTGCAATTTTTATAATTTTCTGACTTACCGTTTGAGAAATATTTAATTTTTAAAAATGTAAAAAAAGTGAGTTGTGTTATAAGTTCTTGTTGATTTTTTCATTCTTAAAGAAAAATTATATACTCCTTTTAACTTCGCTCGTGAATTATATTTCCGCATGTCAATATGATAGGTTTAATGCGCACATTTCGTAAAAATAAAAGACGGATATAAATAATGCATTTGTTTATCTGCTTTATCTTCTAATTTTAGATTTAAGAAAAAATTAATATGTCGGCAAAAAAAGCATACTCTAACAAAGATGCAAATATCCAAGTTAAGATTCTTGTCTTGATGATGGCATCATCGTTGGGCCCACCTATCGTTCACACCAATACTCAGACCGGTAATTCTCTTGCTCTTTTCACCGGAAGAAAAAAGAAAAATATCTTTCACCCAATCCGTTTTCTCGTTGTTGATCGTGGCTTAACCTCGAAGTCATCTTACCTTAAATTCACACACCATTTCTAAAATCTATATATACACATTCAATCCATGGATACCCAAACGCAAATCAAGAAACAAAAGCTTGAAACCATGACATCAGCCGGCGATGTTTTCGTGCTACCATTTTTTGGTACAGGTCACACAAACCCAGCAATGGAACTTTGCAGAAACATTTCATCACATAATTACAAAACTACCCTCATCATTCCTTCACATCTTTCTTCATCTATTCCTTCGACTTTTTCTTCATCTTTACTTCATGTTGCTGAGATCCCTTTCACTGCTTCTGACCCGGAACCCGGATCCGGAAGAGGGAACCCACTTGATGCCCAGAATAAGCAAATGGGTGAAGGGATTAAGTCGTTTCTGTCTGCAAGATCTGATGGATCAAAACTACCCACGTGTGTTGTTATTGATGTTATGATGAGCTGGAGTAAGGAGATTTTTGTTGAGTACCAGGTTCCAGTTGTGTCTTTTTTTACTTCTGGAGCTACTTTTTCTGCTATGGGTTATGGTAGGTGGAAAGCTAAAGTTGGTGATCTGAAACCCGGTGAGACCCGTGTGATCCCTGGGCTTCCTGTTGAAATGGCTGCTACATTTGCGGATTTAAATCAAGGTCCCAGAGGCCGTCAAAAGCCGGACGGGCCTAGGTCCGGACCAAGTGGTCCGAGGTCCGGACCCCCTCATGGAATGAGGGGTGGGGGACGTGGAGGGCGGGGTGTCCGACCCGGCCCGGATGCGAAACCGCGTTGGGTGGACGAAGTGGACGGCTCGGTAGCTTTGCTTATCAATACGTGTGACAATCTCGAGCGTGTGTTTATTGATTACATTGCTGAAGAAACCAAGATTCCGGTTTATGGTGTTGGCCCGTTGCTGCCCGAAAAGTATTGGAAGTCAGCGGGTTCGTTACTTCGTGATCATGAAATGAGGTCTAACCATAAAGCGAATTACTCGGAGGATGAGGTGTTTCAATGGTTGGAATCGAAACCGATTGGGTCGGTTATTTATATATCGTTTGGGAGCGAGGTTGGACCAACTGTTGCCGAGTATAAAGAACTAGCAGAATCGTTAGAGGAATCCAATCAGAATTTCATTTGGGTGATTCAGCCTGGTTCAGGGAAAACGGGCATGCCGAGATCATTTTTGGGTCCGGCTAATACGGATAGTGAGGAAGAAGAGGAAGGATATTATCCTGAGGGTTTAGATGTTAAAGTTGGGAACAGGGGTTTGATTATCACTGGATGGGCTCCACAGTTGTTGATTTTGAGCCACCCATCTACCGGCGGGTTCTTATCTCATTGTGGGTGGAATTCGACTGTTGAGGCGATTGGGCGAGGGGTTCCGATGTTAGGTTGGCCCTTGAGGGGTGATCAGTTTGATAATGCTAAACTGGTGGCAAACCATTTGAAGATTGGGTTTGCGATGTCGAGCGTGGCTAGTGATGGCGGGCGGCCCGGGAAGTTCAGCAAGGAGACTATAACAGCAGGGATTGAGAAACTAATGACTGATGAAAACGTGCATAAACAAGCAAAGAAACTTAGTAAAGAATTTGAGAGTGGGTTTCCAGTGAGTTCAGTTAAAGCATTGGGTGCTTTTGTGGAGTTTATTAGCCATAAAGCAACCTAATTTGATTATGTAAGAGTGTTTGTGTAATTGGTTCTTGAATACTTAATAATATGCATGATGAATGACTTTTCTATTGCAGATCATATATTCATATTTCATGATGTTTGTCAGATATGTTTTTGATTGTTTATTTATGCTAAAAGAGAATAGAAGGATTACTTCCAAATAATTTGGATCACAAAAGGTAGTTGCAGTCTATTGTTTGTCAAGATATGGAAACATAATTTTTATGCCAGGAATCTTGCATTATCCTGGTCAAACTAGAGGTCAACAACATCATCTAAAGAGACAATATCACAATTTTCACCATCAATATCAAAAGTAGATGAAATGCAAAATGCAAGAGAAAGAAAAATAACACAAGGAAACATGTAAAGCTAGATCATTATAAGGAAGGTCAAATCAAATGTATACTCTAAACTAGTCACTGCAATTTCAATAAACAACTATATAAGACAAATGGTGTCAATATAGTTATAATGTCCACATTCTGTGTTGATAACCCAATAGTTTTCTGAGAGGTTGTTTGTTGTTAAGCTCTCGATAGATATTTTTCATGAATTCAAAAGTCATATTTTTCTTTAAGAAATATGACACCTTTTTAAGTAACTGTAAGAGCTTCTGGATATCTTGGACAGCTGTTTGGGGAAGCAACCAGAAAAACAGGTGTTGAACCAGCACTTGCTGATGCAGCTTCAAATTCATATAAAGTTGGCCTTTTATTTTAAAGTTCTAAATTAAAAAACTAAAGATTTTAATCCCACACCCCATTATTCTCGGAATTCTCTCCAATACACTGACTCCACTACTACTCCTTGAACATTCATCTCATCATTTTTTTATAAATCTACACCTAACTACCCATCAGTCCATTCAAGATCTAGGAAAAAAGAAAAAGCTTCAAACTTTAAACTTCAAACTACAACCATGGAATCATCAGGTGAAATTTTTGTTATACCATTTTTTGGTACAGGGCATCTCAACCCAGCTATGGAACTCTGCAGAAACATCTCATCGCATAATATCAAAGCAACCCTCATCATAGCTTCACACCTTTCTTCATCTGTTCCTGACACTTTTTGCAGTTACTCCCCCTTTATTCATGTTGCTGAGATCTCTGCAGCCAATTCGGAAACTGGATCCGAAACGGGTAACCCACTAGAACAACAGAACCAACATATGGGTGAGGGGATCAAGTCATTCCTATCAACAAAATCCGGCCCACAACCCACTTGTGCTGTAGTTGACATCATGATGAGCTGGTGCAAGGAGATTTTTGTTGATCACGAGGTTCCAGTTGTGACGTTTTTCACTTCGGGCGCAGCGTTTACTGCATTGGATCACGGAAGGTGGAAGGCGCAAGTAGGTGATATGAAGCCCGGTGAGATTCGTGAGCTTCCCGGGCTGCCTACAGAAATGACTGTTAGCTTTGAGGATCTAAGTAAAGGTCCTAGAGGAAGACCGGGTCGACCTGGGCCCGGTTCAAAGCCACGTTGGGTGGATGAAGCGGCAGGCTCGGTGGCATTACTTATCAACACATGTGATGATCTCGAGCGTGTGTTCATTGATTACATTGCTGAACAAGCCAAGGTCCCGGTTTGGGGCATTGGCCCGTTGCTGCCCGAACAGTTTTGGAAATCAGCTGGTTCGATACTTCATGATCATGAGATGAGATCGAATCACAAGACTAATTATTCGGAAGATGAAGTGATCGAATGGTTGGAATCAAAACCTATTGGATCCGTGATTTATATATCGTTTGGGAGTGAAGTTGGACCAACAATGGAGGAGTACAAAGAACTAGCTGAAGTCTTGGAGGGATCTAATCATAATTTCATTTGGGTGATCCAGCCCGGTTCGGGTAAAACGAGCATTCCACGGTCTTTCTTGGGGGCGGGTCAAACTGAAATGGAAGAAGAAGAAGAAGGATACTATCCTGATGGTTTAGATGTTAAAGTTGGGAACAGGGGTTTGATCATTACTGGATGGGCTCCGCAATTATTGATTTTGAGTCATCCATCTACAGGTGGGTTCTTATCACATTGTGGGTGGAATTCAACTACAGAGGCGATTGGGCGAGGGGTTCCGATATTGGGGTGGCCGATAAACGGTGATCAATTTGATAATGCAAAACTGATTGCTAACCATTTGAAGATAGGGTTTGTGTTGTCGAGTTCTGCTGAAGAGGACGGAAAGCCCGGAAAATTTAAAAAGGATAATATAGCAGCAGGAATTGAGAGACTAATGACTGATGAAAATGTGCATAAACAGGCAAAGGAACTTGGTAAAAAGTTTGAAAGTGGGTTTCCTGTGAGTTCCGTAAATGCATTGGGTGCTTTTGTGGAGTTTATTAGCCAAAAAGCAATCTGATTATCTTCACGAATCATGTCTTGTGTAATCGGATTCGTGTAAGTTTATGTATACATAAATCGTCTTTGAATTTTCATAATTCAGAGTTTGTAAACTCAAAAAGATGGAGTTCTTTTGTTTTTTCAACTCATGTTTTCTGTTCTTTATTTGTTTTTTTTTAAAGGAACAATCTATATTGTTGACCTGATTATGTGCTAGTCTTTAAGGCTTGAAATTCTTATGGTTCATCTAGCAACCTGCTAAGGTTAATGACAGAATTCTACAAACAGAATGAAATGAGTACTAGTAAAATAATAAGCATAAATACTGTCCAAGATATAACTATGATTGTAATTGTTTATATGCATTAAGCTAAGCAAAAAAGAGAATAGGAGCATTACTTCTGATTAACTTCCACCACAGAAAGTAGTTATGGTAGTTTTCTACTCGAATATACAAGCAAAGTTCCCAGAGCTATGAATCAGTACCCAGAATCCTGCAGATCAACAAGATTAGGCAGGACTGTATAACTATGTCTCGGTCAAACTTGAGGTCAATAAGATCATCTACACGTATAAGATCACATTTTTTGCACCGCATCAGAAATATTTTCGTGAAGTAGGGCAGTACCTATACCTCCGCTAAAATTACCATATCAAATTCAAAAGCGAATAATAGATAAAGAACATGAACAGCAAGTTCACACCACCTGCAAAAATGCAAAAGAAATAACACAACGAAAACATGTATTAAGTGATCAAATGAAGTAAGCCCAAATCCACTCATAATGAGTTGCTATAAATGTCATTGGGGCGTCAAAACAAAGTGAAATGGACTTGTTATAGAATACTGCATTTTTTAAAGGATCCTGAATTACTGTTTTATAAGAGAGTAAAATTAATAATGTATCTATCATTCACATTATTTGTCTATTTGAGCATAAGATGATCTTAATTAACAAGCTGAACCGATCCTAAAACCTTGAAATCTACAGTATCTGTCTGAAGTATATTGTATCTTCTCGCTTCTAACCTATTGTATTCAAAATTGGTGCGTTACACTTGCATAGCTCCCTGCTCACATAAAGCCAAGGAAGTTAGTGTCATCCCTATTATGTCGAGTTTCACTTGTGCTTAGTTAGCCCATTTTCCTACCGCTAATTACAGTTTGATCCATACAGAAGCTGAAAAACTAGGCTTGTTATAGGAAATTGACATTTATAAACCATAAGTCTGCTCTTTGGCATTTTGGTTAATTTCTCATGTTTCTCTATTCTCACACCTACTCAAAATTCCAAAGACATTTTAAAAAAAAAATATTAAGTTACAAGTACGTGTTCTAATCTGTGTTTAACTTCCATCATTTCTGTTCAATTTGATCAATTTTGAGAATTGAATATATACCTGGCATCTACAGATACTCTCTAGCAAATATCTTGTCAACAATGATGCACTGCAAAACTTTGTTTACATCATACTACATATAGTATTACTATCTGCAATTCCTTGTTCAAATCCCTATCTTTCTTTAATTTTTATAAGCAAGAATATCATCATCAATTTCTGGATCCTTCACACACATGCTCTGTAATTTATGTTTAATGTTTTTTATCTATATGAATGGTCAATTTCTCTTTAGATGGTTGAAATGGTTCGTCATTTTGGACATTTCTAACTTGGACAAAAAAATCATTATTCCACTTTTAGAGTAACTAACCTATTCACAATGATGAAACGAGACGGCCAAATTCTAGAAATCCCTTTTACCATTGGCAAACCAGTTATGAATTGGAATACATGTTTCACTTAAATATGTAAAAAAACTCAATAACAACCTTATCTATAAACTATACAATTTTATCATTCATACGGAACTAGTTAATAAATAGTCACCTATGATGTACCATAGTTGGATCTGGGCCAGAACCCCTCTGCAGAAGAACCTTGATAACAGGTCATGTAGTGGAGGCTCACCTCTGCCAAACGTGTCGAACAAGCTGGCTTTGGCACTATGTCAACATGTCCCCGATTAAACTCAACAATGCAGTACAAAATGGAATACCGTTTTATGGTTTGCACTTGCCGTAAGACCATATAATTCCAGTTACAAACAATCTCATTGGTCTACGTGTACTTATAGTCCATGTCAAATGAGATTGTTGCATACCATAACCTTCTAGGATGTCGATCAGTTAGGATTATAAATATTAGTGAAGCCCATTGTGAATGAGCATACACCTCAACATAGAATTACTCCCCCAATAGTTTTAATCGATTTCCTTATGACCATCCTTTGAGATTTCATCCTTTGGAAACATATGTGCAGTCAACTACACGTATGTTATATGCAGTTTACTAGGTTGTACGCAATCCTGTACGATCTTACGATCCCAATAAAAGATTAGCCGGATTGATCTAAGATTGTTTAGGGCATAATGATCGCTCGTAGGATCGTAGGATTGTTTATGAGATTGTAATATCAACCGTAGGACTGTAAAAGGAATAAGAAATCGGCCATACGATCGTATGATGGGTTTAATTTTTCTATCAAGTGTTTTTTTTTTTATATAAACCTGTCGATATTGTAAGATCTTACGATTTTGATTATATCTTACGATTCCGAACTTGGAGCGACAAAGTTGATCTTGAGTAACATCTAAAGTTTAGCAACATTATCATAAAACAAATTATATTTAATCATTCCAATTTACGAATCAACCATCATTTACAAGCTTGTTTCACATAAAATCCGCACAACATATTTTTCGGAGCAATGATACGTGAGAAAAAGACCTAAATGGAGTTGGAGACTTGACCCATTCAATTTTATCTCTCATTGTAGTTATCACTTATCATTCATCTTGAAACGTATATCAATTTTATTATAAAGTCTCTTTAGGAAAGTCTATCAATCATTTTTCTTAATTTTCCTTTGATAAAATACATATAGACATGAATCTAGAGGGAAACAACAATTTTTAAAAAAAACAGAGAAGCTAACATTCATCAATGATAAATGTTAGTGAATTCTCTTAATATTCATCATATAATTATAAGTTATAAAAAATTATTTATCAATTAATATTAATAGTTATAACATCAGTTTTGATTAATATTTATTGGTGAATGAATATTAGTTTCGCTACTTTCCCCCGAAAAAATTACATTTTAATTATCATTAATCATGAATGAACATTAGTTTCTTTGCTTCCCCTCAAAAAATACTTCTCTCTTGATCCTTACCCATAAAATATGAATAGCGTAAATAAAAATAACTCTAAAGGTTTTATAATTTATTATGTAACTCAAATTGCCTATTAGATTAGAAGTTTAGAAGATACAAATAACAAACCTAAGATTTTAACCATCATCCCCATGTGTCAATATTTGCATTGTAATCTTCTTCAATAAAACTAACCCATGATGGATCCAAACGAGCAAATAGTGCAACATGGCGCACATATTTTTCTAACCATGAGTCGAGATGTGGGACCCAAAAGACGAGAAATAATTAGTCAAATGTTAAAAATCGTCGTAACCATAACCATAACCATAATTGAAAACTTTTTAAGTTTTGATACAATAAAAAGCTTCTATATATTTTCTTTTTGTCGCTTTTTCTTTTTACACAGACGGCATCTGTTTCTTCTCGATCCCACCGTTTTTCGTTCATAATCATTTTTTTTCATACCCATCTCTTCAATCTTGATTTGAGTAATAATTTTGGATCATATCGTAATCATTAAGACAAGTGGCAGTCAAACGTTCGATATAACTCATGTGTAAGTTCAAATTTTCTTTTTCCAATATTTCATGATTTCGTCGTTAATATGTATAAATCTGTATAAACATATAATCAACTGTTTTTGATTTACAACTGGGCTTAGTATTTAGGTCAATGGGTTTTGTTTATTTACATGATCTGTTTGTTTCTTGATTTCAAGATTCCATTTTTATTTTAGTTATAGTATAAATGACTTTTGGTAGTCATGATGTACAAGAAGCTATCTTGGTATTTTTTTTTATTTTTTTTTTTCAAGTTTGAAGTAATTATAATGTGTGCTTGATTTACCCCACTTGTACCAATTGATAGCTAATTGGGTTTTCATTTATAATAAGATCTATATATGTTTCTGGATTTCAAGCTTCCATTTTTGACCTTGGTACTGGATTGACTTTTGAAAGTTGAATATTTGAATGTCATGATGATATTAAAGAAACTGTTCTTAATTAAGTTCCATGAGTAATAATAACATTAAGAATTTATGTATTTTCACTAAAGTTCCCATTTTTTTGAAACAGGAATCAGTTGAATTGATCTGAAGAACTTTCAAGAAACAAAGTTATGTCAAGATTTACCTAAATTGAATGATAGAAGAGTGAGATAATATCATTTTGCAAATTATTTCTGTGACTTTTATATAAACCCATCTCAACTTCGTAGTTTTGATTCGATTATTGAAGAAAATTCCAAAACTTTGTGAAAGTTTTGATTACAGATGGGATCTTTTAAAGGACACGCAGTTCCAGGGACACTGTTTCTTGTAGTTGGAGTATGGCATATATGGTGCACAGTGGTTCGTTATGCATCTGACCCGAACTCGTTTCGTGTTAAAGTTTGGAACCCAGTTCCAGGTTTTAATGGGAAGTTGAAGTATTTAGAGCTTTATGTTATAGCAGTTGGAGCTTTCATTGATATGTGTATAGAGCTTCTGTATTCAACCCACCTTAAATTTTTCGTTAATGGTGTCTTGAACCCACATCATATGAACGATTTTGAACATGGTGGAATGCTTTTGATGTTCTTTGTTTTCAGTATCGTTGCTATACTCTCTGAAACAACTAGGTCAGTCTTTATTTCGTTTTGTACCTTGCTTATGCCTTTGAATAATTTGCTATTTTGAATTTACAGCACATGTTATTAAGTATAGAATCCTCTAAAATTTTAGGTTCAAAACTAAGTCGTTTGACTAGAGAAGGTGCAAATGTATCTCAATGAAACATGTGAATAGGTGATGTAGATGGTATATGTAAAAATTAAGTGGGACCCACCACCGTGTTCATGTTTCTTTCGTGTGTTTCTTCTGAGCATTTTGTCATCATGTTATATCAATGTTGCATTGTTGCATCATATGTATACACACTAAACACGTTAGGTTCTACTTAGGATGCAAACCATGCATAACTTAACTACTTAAGTACTTGCTAGCAAATCTTTGTATCAATGAATTATCAACTTTAGTTATCGAATTATCTTTTTTGTATATAAGGTCATAGAGATCGTTATAGATTTCAATATGATATAACATCTGATTTTATAAGCTATAAAAGTTTGACTTTTTGACTTTTTTGGTCAAATTTCAGTTTCCTTCCCTTACCAGAAGGTGCCCTGTGCTTAATATCAGCCGCAGCATTCTGTGCAGAGTATCTTTTATTCTTCTTCCACTCGACAACACACCAAGGGTTAGAAGGTCATTACCATCTTCTCCTCGTTCTTCTCGTAGCACTTTGCATATTATCCATCGTTGCAGGGGCCATCATGCCCACAAGCTTTGCTGCTGATCTGTGCAGTGGCATTGCTATAACCCTTCAAGGCCTATGGTTCTATCAAACTGCATTCACCCTTTACGGGCCCTCGATGCCAGCTGGTTGTAAGGTGGAAGCGAATGAGGTCACGTGCTCCTCACATGACCATGAGGTTCATGGACAGATATTGGCTAACGTGCAGATGTTTGGGCTTGTTTTCTTGGTTCTTGTTGGCGTTGTGGGGTCGTATATTTTTGCAGATAAAAGATCTGGAAAGGGCGAGTATGGAATGGTTCAGATGAAACCTCTTGATGGATTTCATGAGCAGCTATAATGGGTTTTATGTCAAAGTTTTGAATTTTTTGATGTAGCAGAGTACTTGCATAAGATCAGGTGTAGATTTTACTCTCTCAATATGTATCCAATAACTTTTCTTTCTAAATTATTACATTGAATCCATACTGCATTTGGTTAGATAGAGGTAGAGCTGTAATTGAATAATGAAATGATAGTTAGATACAGGCAAATAAATCATTTAGATTTTTTTCATCTATCTTTGATATGCCATATGTGATTAATTTAGTTTGTCCAGTTTAGACCTGAAACGTCGCTAAGCTTTGGTTTGAGGATTTTGCAAACCAAACGACCGAATTACTACCGGACCAACCAAACCATTAAAAATGGTTTGATTTGGCCGAATGAGTTGAAGCAATAAAAGAGGGATAGTGACTTTTATACCACACATACTTCATGCACCAAAATTCATGTGTTGTGTGTCATATACATATGCATTAGTGGTGTTATACGTTGGTGTATGTAGTAATCATTTTGGTGTATATACTGACACTTAGAGTTTGATTTGACCGGTTTAGTAGTGGTGTTCTTTGTATAACAGGAATATAAAATGGTCAACGATTATGAATTGTAAAAGATAAGTTTATGTATTGTAATTAGAGTAGGGGTGTGCAAAACACGGTTCGAATCGTGAGAACCGACAAACCGTACCGGAATCGTACCGTCTCGAACCGATTATTCATATTTTGGATCGGTTCTCGGTTCTTACTTTTATCCATTCACGGTTCGCGGTTCGATTTGGTTCTAAACCGGAAAAACCGTTGTAAACCGCATGAACCGTAAATAAGGACTTAAGTTGCCTAAACAATTGAAGTTTAAGGTTTGGAGTATAAAATTCAAGTTAATTGTAAGTATTCATTATGTAACTCATTTGTATACAGTAATATTGATATTTGTTTTTTAGATATTTTGGCAATTCTAATTTCAACCGTTGCTTCAGAATCTGCTTTTAGTACCGATGGTTGTGTATTGGATGAAACAAGAAGTTCTTTATCTCCTGGCATAGTAGATGCATTAGTTTGTTCGCAAGATTGGATTTGCAAAGCTAAGAAAGAAGTCATATCGGATGACCAATTGGATGAGTTTGACACAATTGCAAAAGGTAAATTAATTTTATTCCTAGTAGTCTCATATTCAATGATGCAAATATTATAAGGCATAATGTTAGGCCTTACAGAAAGCACGTGGAGGTTTGCATCATAATTTTCCTTACACTTTTAGTCATTACAAATTGTTAATCTTCCTTAATATTGTTGGAATATCTAAACATTTTAGATTGGGAAATCATCACGACTTTTGACGATGTGCTAAATTTGATATTCTTTTTTTAGATATTTACGAGAGGTTCAAGAAAAATAATGCACCTGATAAGACAAATTAGAAGTGAATTGAACATGTGAATGGGATTGGGGAGTCGACGTTGACAATCTTGAAACTTTTTTTGTTAGTCTACCGGTTAAATGATGTTTTAGACCTTTTTTGTTGATTGATGTTTAGGATTTTTATTTGGTTGAATGATGTTTTAGATATTTATTTGGTTGGATCATGTTTTGAATATTTGTTTGGTTAATGGATGTTTTAGATCATTATAATTTGTTTATAAAATGTATTTAACTAATAGAGTAATACATCTTGTTCACGTTTTCTAGAGTAACCAAACAAAAAATATTACAACAAACCGGCTCTTCGGTACATCAAAGAACCGAACCGTGTAAAATCGGAACCGAACCGTACCGAACTGCTTCTCTACGGTACAGTTCTCGGTTCTAATATTTGCAGTTTCGTGGTTCGCGGTTCGGTTCGGTTCGGATCTAGCACTTTGCACAGGCCTAAATTAGAGAGACTATAAAAATGCCCGCGCAATGCAGTGTGTAAAAAAAATCAAGATTCATGTTCATTCGATATATAGTATGTAAACTATAATTAAAATTTATATGACAGTGCACTACGATATGACGTTTTTAAAAAGAAAAAAAATCACCTGTTTACTCATTTTTTGTAAAAAAAAAACAAATAAAACAAATACCCCTAATATATATATATATATATATATATATATATATATATATATATATATATATATATATATATATATATATATATATATATATATATATAAGAAATATCGTTGCAAATTTGATCATGGGTTGTAAGATAAAGATACGACTGTCATATTGCATGTTCATATGGCCAGGTGTAAGTTGCAATATGTAAGTATTATATATATGTGAAACTGAAATTGTAAAATTTGATCAAAAATTGAAACTCTCGAATATAGGAAGTGATAGTATAAATTTGAAATTAAAAATGTAAATAAACGCGTAAATTTATAATTACATAAAAAACATCATTAAGAGTTTGTTTCTAATTTTTTACGACACTTAAAAAAATGTAAAATTGGGGGAACATTAATGTTTGAGGCTTTAGAGATGGAATTTGATTACAAACGGTGGACAAACCGCATATGACAGTTTGCTTCGTCCATAATTAACATGTCCCGTAACTTTTTACGATTAAAAAGTTATTTCGTATGTTTATTAGTTTAAGTTTCAATTATAGTAGTATAAATGTAAATTTTGATACATATGTATGGTTATGTTAGTAATTTCAAGTAGATTTTTCAGATACTAATAATAATGCTAGGAGTAAATTAGAGAATTCCATCTTAAAAAAAATATCACAAATGTATTATATATTTAATAATGAATTAGAATTTAATGTCATATGTTTATTACTTTTAAGTTTAATAATGATAATATTAATGAAATATTAACTTTTGCAATTAATTATATTAAATTATATTTGGACGTTTGAATGTTTAATAAGATAATAAAAGGGTAAATTAGTCGTTTAATACTTATCCCTTTTAAGACTTTTTCTCAAATGTTTTATATAGTAGTATAGATTTAATTATGAACTAGAATTTAATGTCATATGTTATTACTTTTAAAGTTTAATAATGATAGTATTAATGAAATATTAACTTTTACAATTAATTATATTAAATTATATTTAGGTGTTTTGATATTTAATAAGATAATAGAAGGGTAAATTAGTCATTTACTACTTCTCCAGTTTAAGACTTTTCCTGAAATACTTTATATAGTAGTATAGATATCGAAGTAATTTAACATTTTTAAGAGATTAAGGAAAGAGCTAAATGGTCAATCATGCAGTAGATATGTCTTATTATTTGGTTGTGTGAAGAAGAAAAAAAAGGAAATTAAGACCAGCACCCAAAAGATGACTTAAACACAGAGGCCAGATGGTGATCTTATTTTTTTTCTCAAACGATTGACAGAAATGAAGCCAAACACGCAAGCATGTACTTAACATTTAATTCCTGTATGAAACTTATGGTTTATCAACTAATAAAACAATACAAGCCAGTAAACAACCTTAAGTTACAATATACGACGTCTATCACAATATTTGTAACCAGAACACCTTATTCAGCTCCTGATAATCAAAGTTAACGATATGGGAAACACAAAGGTTCTTCAGTAAGTAACAATGGATTCTATAAGCTCATGAAGTGGGGCTAGCTCTTTCTTGTCAATCAACGAAAACTCCTGCATTTCAAAAGAAGACTAATGTTTCAGTAATGTACACGGAGAAAGCGAATGAGATATTGATGAGTTTAGAGAAAACTTACGCATGTAAACAATATGAAATGCTTAAAACATGTGTTTAGATGGGCTTCCTCTTTAAGACTCACGATCTTCTGAAAATGTGTATGGTAGATATGAGCATATACACGAAACAAGCGTTTGAATATTGTTTTCACAACGTCTCTGAAATTGGCTGGAAATGGCGCTCCTGCAAAGTAATTTAAAGCGACTTTTACAATCTACAAACCAAAAAGTGTAAACCACTCATTTTATCGTGGTCAGGAATTTAACTATCCTAACTCTAATCAACTGATACTCTAATTCTAATTCTCCAATTTGTGATAATGACTCAAATTAAACACAAGTAATTACCAAGCCTTTGAGGAAAAATTGACTCGTCATCTAGCTGTGATTCGATCCAATCCATTAAGAACTCAACATATTTTGGAGCCGAAACTTCAATAGGCTTCTTAATTTGCACACCGTCTGCCCATCGGTATTCATACCTGAAAGTTTTGTTTACATAAAATTAAAAAATAGCTCCATAATAAGAAAGTGTCAGTTGTGCGATATGTTGAATGTACTTGAAGTGTCTAGTTTGGGTGGTGAAAAGCCCAATAACTATTAAAGGTCCAACGGTATAAACTTTCCTATATAAGAGCATTACTATATACTATAAATACGTTACTATTAGTCATGGACCCACAAGGCCACAATCCCTTTTACTACATGAATTGTGTTGAAGCTAATAATTCAACTGCACTACTAGGTCACGAAAAAGTAAAACACGCACACTTACAAACTTCATACTATAAGAGATGGTGTGAAATTGAAAGTAGCAGTATATTGTTAAAACGTACTTGGGACCCGCAGTCATAGTAGGGCAAATCTCCGGTGTACAGAACTCGGTTAGGGTGCCATAAAGAAGATTCACCTGATTGAAGAAATCCACAGCTGAAAATTGAAAATCAAAAGTCAAACCCCCCTTAATTTAGATTCAAAGCATGAAGTTTATGGCGTATGGTGATAAAAATAAAATCTACATAATCCTATAAAGTGGATGTGTTAGTAATAATGGAGAGAAAAGTTGTCCAAAACAACCTTCATAGGGAATCTTTCACATTCTTCTGGATTTTATAAAACTAAAGAATATGGCATCTATCTATTCATTTTCCGTTACCACGTTCTATTGATATCATAAGGAAAGAGAGGGAGGGAGATTAACTGTTGACGGCAAGCCATTCATTAATATCCTCCCCAGGAGGAAGTCTCACGGCTTCTCTCAGATTTCCACTACCCAAAGTAGCATCAATGTGCTGCCTAAGTTGCGCCCCCTGCAAAATAAAATTAAGTTTTTTTTTTAGATTTTGCAATAGTTGTAAGAATATGAAACCCAAAGATAAGTATATCTATCCACTTCCATGCTTGAAAGAATACTTCATCTAATAGTTGATCACAAAGTCACAAACTAAGTTTCGTGAGTGTAAGTATATCCTAATGTACTAGCACATGTTAAAAACAATGAAAACATTTCGCTTATTTTTGGAACTTGGAAGTATAGTTCTACAAATTACAGTAGTGTGGATTTGCCTCACTGGATAGTAAAATTCCTAAGAAACTAATTTTTACAGCTAAGGAAAGTAAACATATATCAATTGCTAAGAAATCACGTCTCATAAAATCCACCGCCAACAATAAAGGGAATGACGAAGGGAGAGAGAGTTTAACCTTACTCCCGGAAGGTGCACTCTTCTTTGGACGAAATGTCCTCTGGTTTCTGTCAAAATTGCAACAATACAGAAAAATTATTCAGTAAAAGCTTGCCCACATTCAGTATTGTGGCTAAGAATAACACATGCGATTTGACATGCGACCAATAAAAAATGACAAGGCAAGATTATGTATAGTTCATCTGCACGCATACAATTTTAAGTAGGGCAAATACATGATTACTACTTGGGAGTTATAGTTACCATGATTAGGAATCTTGAATTCTCTATCCTATTAACATAGTTAGACTTTTTTATACGATATAAGAATTACTTTATACGATAATCTTACAAAATTTGTTGCTGTTGTTAGGTTTTGTGCAACCCTTGCTAAACCCAACAACATCTATCTATTAGTAACAAAGAAGCGGCCAACTCATACGCAATGTCCTAACTAAAAATTCTTTCAACCCATTTCATCCTAACTTGGACTGGTAAATGACTATAATCTTGAAGTGTAGAACTCCAACATAAGTTAAGCATCACCGCATTTTGGGTAGATATGGAGCAAAGCCAATGTTTAAAATTAACCTTTTGGGATTCTATAGCATTTCCATAATCATACTGTAAGCTAAAAACCTAGTTTATTATTACCTCTTTTTGACAGCCTTTGCAAGATCCACTTATAACCATTTTTAGTGATTTTCCAATAAAGTTGCCCCAAAATTTGATCAAGCCAAATCATTGCCCACAATAAAACAAATACCCAAATCATTTAATCTTTATCTAAAACAAATCATGTTACTTAGCATCAGCACTCTACGATCCCTGATACTAATAGAATCAATACAAATCTCTGAGATCAAACCAATGTCTTCCCAATTTTGAAATTCTAATTCAATTCTTTGCAGATTCAATACAAATTTTTTTCTTTAGTGAATAAAACTCAAAGATGAAATTAATGTACTAATCAACAATCATAAACTAAGTATTTGTAATTTTGTACACCACAAACCTCAAAAGTTTTAATCTTTTTTCTTAATAAAACTGGGGAAAGGTAGAATGAGTTAATTGAGCATCAATTCAATCAACAAAACACAAAATTAATCATAATCGTGAAGAATTAAAGATACCCAGATCAAAAAAGTTAGCGGAATTACATCATAATTCCTAAAAATTCATAAACACAAGAAAGATACATATAAATTATGATCAAAGTCCGTAAAAATCAAGATACAAAATTGGGGAAAAATTGTTCTTGCCTGCCGAGACCAAAGAGGCTCATGATTATTGAGAGCGCACTCAGAGAATTTGAAAAGCAAAAATGTGAAATTGATGGATTTTGAGGGAGAAATTGATGAAAAGTTGAAAAGGGGTTGTCACGCACTGGGATCGCATCCAATGCCCACTTCTTGAATGGACAAGTGTGTTTTTACAATAATATTATTTTTAATTATTTTTCAGATCTAATTCATATCTGGTGATATTGTATTTTATTTTACTCCATAATTAATAACATGTTATATTGTTATCACAAGTGAACTTGAATGCTTAATAATGGGTATTTTTTTATTGGATTTTGCTATTTATAACATTAAACGCTATGTTTAAAAATTAAATTTGTGTAAAAGTTGATGGTACATTAAATTTGTTGAGGTATACGCCTTCCAATTTTCATGTCTTAACAGTTATATTTGCTCACATTCCCGGCGAGGGTCATAATTCGGAGGAACATTCTATAGTCTTAATAAGAGGAGGTAGAGTGAAAGATTCGCTAGCTGTGAAATCTATCGTATTCGAGGAGTCAAGGATTTGTTGGGAATTCCGGTACTGCACGGTTCCACTCTGCAAGAACTCCGAATCATTCTCTTGAAGCTAGCATTATATTCAGGGGATGAGTGATTATTATCAATTTACAAACAACTTATGCATTTAGGGGTGTTGAAAGTCGGATATTCGAAAGTATAATATATAGTATAATATATAATAATATTTATATTTATTTATTATAATAATATACTAGATCTCAAAATCCATGTATACACACGGAGTCGCTGAATGTGTATTTTTTTTTTAAGTACTCGAATGATGTATATGAAAAAGTCCTAAATTTGTTGCAAACGACCTGTAATATTGTTCTTTATATTCTATCATCAAATTGAAATACTTTAGGAGTTTTATTTTTAAATTAAGTAAAATTGAGGGACTAAATTAATTTATTAAAAATTAGATAATTGATGACATTACAAAGGTTTTATATTATATTAAAGGTAAGATGCTGTAAGAATATGATATTTTATGCATTTAAACCTGTGTTTTAGTATATATTTTTTTACCTCATCTTTCCTCTTTAGATATAAATTGAAAGGTTTCATTGAGTTGAATACTACTTCAAATTTTAAAATGGATTAGAGTTTATGTGCATGTGACAGACATAAATCAATGTTTAAATCATGCCTAAAAATAAGCAATAGAAAAAAAAAAAATGTACAAAATTTAGAAAGAATAAAATCATAAATCCTTTCAAATATGCTTTTGCTCATGTCTAGTTTGCTTGGGCAACTTCGCTTATCGTTGAAGTTTTTGCATGGTTTACAATCTTGGGCTCATTATAGGCAGACTGTCGCATGTCAGTTGGACGTGCTACACATCTACTGGACCTTTATAATGGGCTGCTACTTTTGGGCCCATTTGAATTTTGTTCCAGAAGTATGTACTTCTTAGTTAAGGCACATGAAACTAGGCTTGAAAAAAAAATCGGGTTCTAAACCCAACCCGAAAAATCGACCCGGTCAAACTCGGGTTTAACCCAACCCGGTTCAGGTTTTCTAGAACCCGTCGGGTACAAACCGGTTTGGCTTGTGAACGTTGGAACCCGGGTTGAACCCGGTTTTTTTGAACCCGGTTTAAAAACCGGTTAAAAACCGGGTTTTTTTAACGTTATTTGACTGTTTTTTTTGTATTTGACCGTTTTTTTCACTATTTATTTACCATTTGTTGGTTCCCTTAATCACGGATCTAGACTTGTCGTTTGACTCAATTGAAAGGCGGAAACAATCAATCAAGCAATTTAAACGTAAATACTAACACAACGATTTATAATCTTTTCGTATATATTAACAATTGAAGAATAAAGATTACAAACTCACTAACTCTCTCTTCCCACTCTCTCTGTCGTATCTCTCTCTCTCTCTAGGGTTTTATATCAACCCAAAAACGAAATTCTAACTCGATATATATAGACACTCTACTGGACCCTGCGACACAAGCCCTATGTCGCAGGCCCAGCCCATTGCGACACAACCTTTGTGTCGCTATAGCGACACAGACTCTGTGTCGCATGACCAGAATATTGTGTATTTTCTATAATTACATTTCATTTACAAACTCGAAAATACAAACTTGATACTTCACACACTCAGACTAATTAACTTTAACAGAACAAACGTTGACCAACTGACTGACACACATTTATGCACCAACAAACTCCCACATGTCAGCAGCTTGGTCAATTAATCTTCAATTAGTCTTCACCAATAAACTTCCCCATTGAGATAGCTTGGTCTTCAAAAATTTTGATGTTCAGTTTCATATGACTGACAACTAATTAGATCTTCAACTTCAGTGACCATCATCTCTTTCATCAATAGCTTATCCAATAATATTTATCTTCAAAGTCTTTGGAGAACTCTCATCAATTCTTATCGTTTGAATATGAGCATGATATGTAACTTGAATAAAATAACTCAGAAATAAAATACTTTTGTAATTTTCTTTATAAGACAGAATTAAAATACTGAAAGCAATAAATAAATAATCTTTTTGGGGACGGAATTGTTTTGGTCTGGTTAGGGATCATATCAGGATAACATGCAATTATTAGGAAATAGTAAGTGTTATTTCAATTATCAGTATAATTGTCCACTTTAAATTTAGTTAGCATATTTAAATCACTTGTTATAAAGATTATTTCAAGACGATTATTGATATTTTTATCCATCTAAACATTTGTACTTAAGTGTATGATGTCAACTCATAATAAGATGAATCACTTGTGTTATTATTAGCATGCATATTATAGTATATAAATCACATTAAAATATATATTTGAACTCAAAACATGTTAGTATTTTCTATATAGAGGGTGAAGGTATGGACGTATCTTTAGAACCAAACTAGCGGTGACAGGTCTGTACTTTCGTACAACAGAGTCACATAAACAGTAGTTCTGGTTGAACCAACACCAGTCTGAACAATTAAACTAGAGGGTACAGATCTGTACTTTCGTACAATAGAGTACCATAGTTTAACACAAACCAGGACGAGGCAATCTTTGTATAACTTTGGTTTATACATTAGTGCATTATATTTTGTAGAATTAAGAATGCCACGGGTACGTAATAGTTGTCCATAACTTAACATAGACTACGCACCTAAGTTCTTTTCAAGAATATATTAGATAAAACCAGGTCTGTATTGAAATACAACAGAGGAGACAACTAATATATTCCCCCAGATAACACCATACAAAGACCCTATATTTTAGATCATAACATGTTTATCATCCAAATATTAAGACGAAGCGTCAAAATATTTCAGACATTTTTGCCCTTATTTCAACTTAATGTCATACATATTAATATGTCTTTATATAAAATAATATGCATATTTAAAATTTAAGCTTCTTAGTAACTTTAGCACAAATGCCTACCAATACATCATTTGATGAAGCTAATATTTATAAAAGGTATTTCAAGTATGCTAGATAAATCTACTGACACATCAAACATAAATCTTAAAATTCCATTTTATGCATGTCTCCTGATGTACTATCATTTCCCCAATTGTTTACAGACACAATTCAACGTCTATTTTTAACAATGTTGCAACTATTGTGTTTCTTTAATACTAACAAGTATAAAGAGTGGCAGTTGCGTGTTTCAAGAATTTGCCTGTTCATATTCTTCAGACTTTTTAAATCAAAATTTTAAAATTACTCCCCCCGAACAGCAAATTCTTTACTAAAAAACAAACAAATAAATAATCATGAAAGAAACAAAAATTTCAAGTCACATATCAAGTCAAATTCAAATACTTTTATCACCTTTTAACCACCTCGTATCACTTCAGAATTTCATCCATTCACTCAAACATAAGCACCACACATAAGCACTTTGAAATCAACCTTCTTCGTATCCTTGCAGTCACTAAAAGTATTAGCGATCAAAAACCTGACTGCATCACCACAAACAAACATTAGTAATTATGAGACACCCAAGCCTTGATAGACTTGGGTTGTCCACTATCATCCATAACCATCACATCAATGAGTTTATGATATTTTAAAAATTCAGAAGATTTCATTGATGTGTCGTTTGTGGATTTAGGTTTCCAAACCTGGTTAGGTTCAGATGTTTTGTTTTCAACAATGTTGTGCTTTTGGACTTGAGGTCTACTGGGCACACCTTTGTTTACTCTAACCATAGGTTTTGGAGAGTTGGATGCGCAACTAGATACAGGCGAAAACGAACCACGCCTTGAAATGGATTTTTGAAAAGAATTTCTAAAAAATGAAGTTCTTGGCATCCCTCTACCAAATCTATCTAAGGATAATAACCGACAATCCCTAATGATGTGGCCCTGTTGACCACACCGATAACACGACCGCCTTTCCACAAACGGCCTTTTCCAGTGACTCCCCTCAAATTGTTTCAATGGAGGATTTACTGAGGGAAGCTTAGAAGTTGAGGCATTTACAGAACATGAACACTTATGCGTACATGTTGATGTAGAGGCCTCTAAAGTTGTACAGGTAGATGTTGAAGGTTGTTTTTTAACAGATTTATTAATTATTTTCTCGTTCTTCAGATTATTCACAGATGATTGTGAATTATGTGAAGATTTTCCTTTTGAATCCTTCTTTGAGATTTTAACAGATTCGGATTCATTTACAACCTTGTTTTTACCCTTACTATTAAAAGCCTTTTCAGATTCATTAGTAATTATATGATTTTCGGGTTTAACATCAACCTTTTCAATTTTAATCTGAGCCTCTTCAGTTAAATCCTCTACCTCAACAGGCTCCTCAATATTAACTGGAGGCACTACGTTAGCCTTAACAAACTCAGGCATCTTAACAGCAGGTGTTGTATCAAACACTGGCTCAGCAACAGATTTTGTATCTACCTTTGTAAAGGTAGGTACAAAGTCTTTAACTGCATCCTTGGAAGGCATTGGCAGATAGTCAGAAGGAGGTGGTACATTGCGGTAACCAAGACCAGCCTTACTCTTCGTATCTGTCCTTTGCGATTGTAGGATCTCATCAAAGACCAGTGAGGATGTTGAAAAATTTGACAGCTTTCTTTTTAATTCAATTACTTCGGCCTGTGAGTCAGCAAGTTCCTTTTTCATTATCAGTTTCATATTCATATAACTATCTATTGTGTCTTGCTGACTAAAAATTTTGGCCCTAAGTGCTTTTCTTTCTTCGAAAGCAGCATTTAGTTTTTTATCAAAAGCCATTTCATTTTTCTTTAAAATTTTATTTGCCTTATTAAGTTGTTCTAACTCAGACGTAAGGCGTTCATTATCCTCACTGTACCTGTTAACTTTGTTAGTTAATTTGATACATGACACACAAGATAATGGCTCTTCAATAGGTACCTCGGGTTTATTCATGATGTGAGCCATGAGAGCTTTATTTTCGCTCAGATCATCATGAGCACTCCAATCATAAGCTTCCTCGTTTAACATGAGAAAGGCATTTGAAGCGGTAGTAACAGGTTGCTTAGAAGGAGAAGGCTTTGTGAAGCCAGATGGGGGCTGTTTGGTCTTCTCACATTCTTTAGCAAAATGCCCAAGATTCTGACAGTTGTAGCATCGCACTTTACTTTTGTCGAAACCCAAACCTTCATCAGTTTCATCTTCCAGGTGCTTTCTCCCAGTTCTCTGCATGTACCTTTTGGTTCTTCTTGTTAACATAGCCATATTCCACCTGATATCCATTCTTTCCAGATCATCAGGGTCAATCTGTTCAAAATCCCTATCAGTGAGATCAATGGTACTGGTCTTCTTTGATAAGAAACTGTCATAAGCGCTGAGAAAAGCTTGGAAGACAGCAGCATTTTCTTCAGTAGCCGGTGTCGGTGGTGTATTGGAAGAATAATATGCTCTTCCATGTGATGAAGCACCTGTCTGAGAACTAGATGCTGAGGTACCACCGGACATGAAAGCCACCCCACCAGTGCTCTCATCAGTAGGAGATTGAGCCCCATACAAGCTAGGCTCTTGAACATAGGCACTTGATTTAGTTTCTTTTCGTTGCATGTCAAGTGCATAAGCTTGCAGTCTCCCAATGAGATCTTCTAATGACAGTGCCATAACCTCCTCTTGTTCTTTCATCATCATGACACGTTGATCCCATTTCTTAGGTAAAGCACCTAAGAGTTTCTTGTTCACATCCTCTGTGGCTAGGATAACTCCACCCTCAGATAACTCATTAACCAATCTCGAGTATCTATTAAACAATTGAGTGATAGATTCATTAGGCAATATATCAAACATCTCAAACTGTTTTTTCACGAGGTCCAGTTTACTCTTTTTATACTTTTCGTTTCCCCCACAACGCTTTTCAATGGCTTGCCAAAGATCATAAGCAGTGTCATTATGTTTAAACAATCTCATTACATCAGTAGCTAAACTCATTGTTAAAGCGGAGTGAGTTTTTCGTTCTAAATCCCATAACTTCTTCTCTTCTGGAGTCATAGACCTAACGGATTTTCGTGGAGCAACTCCTGGGAATTCTCCATCAGCAAGAGGATGAACATATCGTTCAAGCAAGGGAATCATCATATCAGGATCATTATAGGAGATGAAACTCTCAAAACGTATTCGCCAATCAACATAATTAGTATTAGTAGTGAATAACGGAGGTTTATTAGTGCTACCTATCTCATTGTTATGTTTTAATAATTGACTAAAGCTTTGAAGAGACATTTTTTTAAAACAAAATGTTACCAAATGACTAGTTTTCAAATTTAGCCCTTTTGACTTTTCCCTCCAAAATTTGATTCGAAAATATCGAAAACTACTCGAGCAAAATGAAACTTTTTCACAACTAAAATTAAGACCTTTTAAGCGTAAAAACAAAATTTGGTAATGCGAAAAATTTCCCGCCAATGAAACTTTTTTTTTTTTTTAAGCGATACAAAGTTAGTGTCGTAAAGACTTGTGTCGCAAAGGCTTGTGTCGCACACAAGTGTCGCAGGCTGTGTCGCACACTAGTGTCGCAGGCTGTGTCGCAAAATGTTGTGTCGCAAAAGCTTGTGTCGCACAAATACAAAACAGGAACCCTAGTAGCGACACAAAAGTTAGTGTCGCAGCTAGTGTCGCAATGTCGCGGCCAGCAGCTCCAAAAACCCTAAAAATCGAAAATTTTCGAAACCCTAACGAATTTCGAACGATAATCGACGAACACACCCAGAAAAATACTTCCAGAAGCCAAATATTCAAGCCAATAAACCTGAAAATCACGATCAATCACCAAAATACCACGAATCAAACCGAAAACGTTTCAATTTACAATCAAATCTTCAAACAAACGCCCGAAAGCTCTGATACCACTTGTTGGTTCCCTTAATCACGGATCTAGACTTGTCGTTTGACTCAATTGAAAGGCGGAAACAATCAATCAAGCAATTTAAACGTAAATACTAACACAACGATTTATAATCTTTTCGTATATATTAACAATTGAAGAATAAAGATTACAAACTCACTAACTCTCTCTTCCCACTCTCTCTGTCGTATCTCTCTCTCTCTCTAGGGTTTTATATCAACCCAAAAACGAAATTCTAACTCGATATATATAGACACTCTACTGGACCCTGCGACACAAGCCCTATGTCGCAGGCCCAGCCCATTGCGACACAACCTTTGTGTCGCTATAGCGACACAAGCTCTGTGTCGCATGACCAGAATATTGTGTATTTTCTATAATTACATTTCATTTACAAACTCGAAAATACAAACTTGATACTTCACACACTCAGACTAATTAACTTTAACAGAACAAACATTGACCAACTAACTGACACACATTTATGCACCAACACCATTTTGTCATCCCAAGTTTACTATATATACAAACCTTGAGTTTAGGTTCAATCACAACGTTCAAACACTCATACAAAATCAAAACGCTCTCAAAACGCATACAAAATTCTCATTTCTCAAATGGCAAATCAATCTTCTTCCTCTTCTTTCGGTGTTGGTTCTTCAAATTCACCAATGATTGTTCGAAAATTGGTTAACAAAAGAAATCCGGAGGTGTGGGATTTATACGACAAAGTGTTGTTGTCGGATGGTACGACTACGACTCCAACACAACGTCGAAACATCATAAAGAAAAGTATTGTGTGGGACTCAAAACTAATCCGGAAGCAAGTGGTCAAGCTTCTATGTCACGAGATGAAGTTATATTTGCATACGAAGCGGAACGGTGTCGAGAAGCTTTTGCGGATTTTTTGATTCAAGAAGCTTTGTCGTTCAACCACTTCGACAACCCTAGACTTACTAGGGTGATTCAAAATACTCTTCAACCGCGATATAATCATGTAAGTCGTATTACTCTTAAACGTGATCCCCTTAAATTGTGGAAAGAAGCTAAAAAACAACTAATAATCGGTTTTGAAAACTTAAATACAAGTGTATCATTAACAACCGATGTTTGGTCGGCTCCTCAAGGTTTGCCCGGTTCGTACCTTTGTGTTACCGCACATTGGGTTAATCCCGTAACTTGGCAAATGATGAAACGTACCATTGCTTTTGAAGACTTTGAGTATCCTCATACGGGTCAAAACTTATTTTACATGTTACGATATGTAATTAAAACGTTTAAATTACAAGAAAAGGTTTTTTCAATCTCGTTTGATAACGCGAGTAATAATACACTCGCCGTTTCAAAATTAATACTAAAATACGGACCACCTTTGAAAGACATTTTTTTCATAGTCAATGAGTTGCACACATCATTAAATTGATTGTGCAAGCGGGACTAGCGGTTGAAGAAATAGACGCCGTAAAATTGGCGTATAAAACTATGTTACAAGACATATTTCAAAAGGGTAAACTTAGATACAAAGTTATATGAGATTGTGTAAGGAAACAAATTCTATTTTTTTAACCCCTAACTGGAACATGCCCGTTAGATGGAATTCGACCTACCATATGTTTGTATGTGGTTTACGCCAACGTGACTGTTTACAAGTTTTTCATGATCAACTTCTTCACAAAGGTCTTGCAACACCATTTCCCATAGAATTTTGGGAGGTTATTTAAAAGTTAACCGAATTGCTCAAAGTTTTCAAAACCGCGACTACTTTATTATCGGGTGTTTATTGTCCCACTAGTCATTTGGTACTTCATCAAATTTGATTGATGACTTCAAAATTAAACGAATACGAATATGAAGGTGCTTTATTTGAAAAGATGGTGGCTCCCATGAAAGAAAAACTAAAAAAATATTTTCAAGAAATGCCACCGGTAATTACTTGTTCCGCCGCAATGAACCCGTGTTTGAACACCACCGGGGTGGAAATGCTTATCGATAATATTTGTCACATTTTGGATTTGAATGAAGAGAACCCAATGTTTTCCGATAATACAAAAACGTTTTTTAAGAGTTCTTTACAAGATTTATTTGGCGTATATTTTCAAAAATATAGTTCAACAATAAATGTGCCGGTTAGTTCGATTTCCACAACGTTTAGTTCATCTTCTTCCAACAATGCAATGCTTAACTTATATAATAGTTTAAGACAAGAAAACCATAAACGGGCAAGGGGTGAAGGTAACCAAACGACTAGCGAATATGGGAGATATACCTCAACGGATTTTTTGTCCACTATTCTACCTAATGAGTTCGAACAATTTGATATTTTGGCTTGGTGGAAAGAAAGGGAATCTCAATTTCCCGTTCTAGCCATCATGGCCCGAGATTTACTAACCGTCCAAGCTTCTACGGTAGCTTCGGAATCTGCATTTTCTCTTAGTGGCAGGGTATTATCTATACGAAGAACAAGACTCACACCGGCCTCCTTAAAGATGTGTATTTGCTTGAAGGATCACTTAGACGCCGTTGAACGTATACAAAATGTTTCAAGTCTTGAAGGTGAAATGGAATACGAAGGAGATATACATAATATCGAGGTGGAAGAGGGCATGGTAATATCACTTTCCGACGAAGAAATTGCTCTCGATCAAGCTTCGCGCGAGGCTACCTCCGAAGAAGATTTCGACTTTTGAAGAATTGAAGATTAATATAAGTTGAAGATTATGAAGACTTATGAAGATTATAAAGACTTATATTCAAGAAGATTATGAAGAATTATGAAGACTTTTTGGATTCAATAATATTTTTAAGAAGACTTAGAAGACCTTTGTTTAAGTTATTGTTCAATTACGTTTCCATTACTAATGTTTAATGAATTCAATGAAATTTTTTTGGCACAAACGTTGTTTTTCCTTAAAACGCTTAACGTTCGAACCACTTTGAATTATATAGACTTTTTGGATTCAAAAATATTTTTAAGAAGATTTAGAAGCCTTTTGGTTAAGTTATTGATCAATTATGTTTCCATTACTAATGTTTTATGAATTCAATAAAAAATTTTTGGCCCAAACGTTGTTTTTCCTTAAAACGCTTAACGCTCGAACCACTTTGAATTATATAGACTTTTTGGATTCAATAATATTTTTAAGAAGATTTAGAAGCCTTTTGGTTAAGTTATTGATCAATTATGTTTCCATTACTAATGTTTTATGAATTCAATGAAAAATTTTTGGCCCAAACGTTGTTTTTCCCTAAAACGCTTAACACTCGAACCACTTTGAATTATATAGACTTTTTGGATTCAATAATATTTTTAAGAAGTTTTAGAAGACTTTGTTTTAAGATATTGTTAAGTTATGTTTTCATTCCTAATGTACTACCATTCTATTGAAAAAAATCGAAAAATACGTTGTTTTTCCCTAAAACGCTCAACGTTCGAAAAAAACGCAATTTTATAGAAAAACCGGGTTGGAACCGGGTTTTCAACCCGAACCGGTTTCAAACCGGTTCCAACCGGTTTGTATCGGGTTGGGTTTTTCCCCCTTCAAATCGGGTCGGGTTGGGTTAAAAACCGGTTTTCGTTCGTTGACTAAAACCCGGTTCGAGTTTGTGGGTCGGGTCGGGTTGGGGCCAACCCGACTTTTGTTCACCTCTACATGAAACGTATTGGGAGTGGACCCGTTTCTTTCACGCTGAGTTTCTCACATTCCGCTAGCGTAAAAGCACTAATTGAACCGATATTGATGGGCAAACGTCAAGTGGGCGAGACTTTATACATTTGTTTTAGCCCAAATGTTCAAAATTTTCATACGAGTGACCACTTCTCTTAAATTTGAACCCCGATGTCGTAAAATATGGCTAATAAAAGATGTGTACGGTTCTTCAAACTAAATTTTACTAAAATTACATCTTCGACAGGAATCTTTCAGTGTAGAATGGTACATCAGTCGTTATCCTTTTTGCGACATTTTGAGTATGATTTCCTAGGGTATGCTGACGCTAATTTTGACATAAAGTTTAAACATGTACTAATGGTACGGACTACGGATAATATGTAATGTAGACTATGAATTATTATGTAACAAATGATGGATAAATATCTACCCAAAAAGAAAAACACACACACACGGGCAACTCAACATGCATCATGCATGACGTCAACCTTTTAACCAACAACAACTCCATTTTAACTTCTTTTAATTTAATACGAATTACTTAATCAAAATTAATTTATAATTATGTTTTTGATCAGCTATGTACAATTATTTATTAGTAGATATGACATAATAAAATTTGGAAATTGAAGACTAATTATTCACCTTCACGTATAGAGATTAGAGATATTACTATGAAAATAGATAATTAAATCAAAAATATTGAAAATGTTTTAATATATGATCATATCATATGTCTTTGTGTTCAAACTAAATTATAATGATTTGCAAGTTTTTAAATAACGTTCAGCCATAGGTTATTTATGATTGACTCTATTAATTATTATATGAACATTACATCATAGTCACGGAACATTTGTCATTGCTTGATTTAAAAGTGATTGGTCGGCCAAAGAACAGGTAATGTCGGGTGTAAATGAGCTGAGCTATTCGAACTCGACTCGTTAAAAGTTCGATTCGAATTGAGCCTAAACGAGTTCGAACTCGAGCTTGAATATATTTTGAAGCTAGTTTAGTAAATGAGCCCGAGCTTCTTATATCGAACTCTTTCAAATTCGCGAGCCTAAACAAGCCTTTAATTTATATATATTAAATTATTTTTAATAATAATATAATATATGATTATTTAATAATAACTATTTTATATATAATACTTAAAATGATAATAGTAAATCTTATTATATGTGGTTAAAACTTACAAAATAAATAAATAAATATTGTATATAAATTAAATAATAATAAAATAAATAATGTTATATTATGTAACAAATGAGTCCAAGTTCAGCTCGACTCGTTTACATCCGAATCATCACTAATATGTATTCAAAACAATCAACGGGATAAAATATAATTAAAGGCAATTTAACTACTACGTATTCTCATAATTAGAATACTATGATGTTATCTTTCTAAAAGACTTTTAATTTTAATAGTACTACCTTAAATGTGAGAAGTTGAATTAAAGTTATTACATTTTCATCAAGAAAATTGAATTTCTTTGTAATTTTTTTAATCTGAGAAAAATTTTACATACCCTAATTATATCATAAATGTTGATATTTTATGTTAATGTTTTTTTTTCTTTTTTTTTGACAATTTGCCATTAAGTGCATCCAAAATGTATGTTGTTATAACTCATTCCGTCTCAATATGAATATTTATATTGCAATTTTGAGTTGTCTCAAATAAATGTACACTTTCATGTTGTACTATATTAATTAACAAATTGAAAGTGTTGTTCATGCAAGTCGCATTTATTATTTAAGTCATGCAATCCGCATGTGTACTAATTTGAATAAGTTCATGCATGTTTCATGGAGTCTTTCGATATTTTTATTTTAATTTTTAATTGGTTTAAGAAAATCGGTATAAATATTTTAATTAGTTTTCGATTACATATTTTTAGGTTGAAAGAAATTTAGCATAAAAAACCTTTTTGTAGTCACTCTTTTTTTTCTAGTCCTGCTTCCTACGTGTATGATTAAAGGTAACTTTTATATATAATTTAAGCATTAAACTATGTATCTTAAAAACTCTTACTAAGTGAATTTACGTATATAGTTTATTCCCGTCTTTTGTAAAGAGCTTCCCTTTTATCAAATCTCTAGCTCGAATTCGACCAAAATAAGTCTTAAAATGGAGTGAGACAAACGATTTGTATAATCATATAAATTATCGAAATTATATTATAGTTTTAGATAATGTTAAAAATAATACAGTAACTTATTTTAGAGTAGCATTCGTCATCATCTTTGTACCTGGTGATCTTTTCATGTTTTCTCATTGTACTTCTATGAAAGCATAATGAAATGGGTGGGTCCATGCATACATCATTTGTTATATTCAGACCACTTCTGAAGAATATGTATAAGACTAGATTTGGGGAAATAGGCTAACTTTATATATTAATTATAATTGTTTAGTGACAATAAATAGTATAACTAACATATATGACTAACTTAAACAAAGAACAAAAATATATGACTAACATAATTTCCATTTTCTTCTATATCAAAAATTGACTTAAATCATTCAATGAGTCAACTCCTTGATGTTTTTGTTGTTCTCGTTTTGCCATAATTCTTGTCTGTTCAATTCTTAAATTCTTACGTACAACTGGATCGATGATAAAATTCGGATCGGTGTATAAAATTATGCTTTCTTCTTTAAGTTGTTTCACAACTTCTTTGATTTTATCTCTAGTTTTTTTGTTTCCACGTCTAGTTTTTTGTTTTCGGTTTCTAAACTCTCTTTGATAAGAGATTGACTTGAATTAATAATTACTTTCATTTCTTGATTCATTTCGTTTAAAAAACCTTTCATTTCTTGAGTTTGTACTTTTTTCATTTTCCCTTTGTTACGTCCAATTGGACGTTCTGTTTCAAGACAATTCGCATTGTTATCATCTCCACCTTCAAACTCATCATTTAGATCAATACAAAAAAATATGATCCAATTAACTTATTTGACTTATGAGATGACTCAAAATTTAGGTTTCAATAGAATTAGTTCGTTTTGAATAGGAGTTTTATCATTAATAAATCCTTTGCTAGCTTTAACTGCATGCAGTATACCATTATAGTTGAGTTATAACTTGAACAAAAAAAATAAAAGTTAATTAACAAAAAAGAAGCAAAACATAATTTACAATGTCTACTTCAGAAGCACCACCTGGGAGTTTGGTTGCATGCATTGGAAATGGAAATCATGTCTAACGGCTTGGCCCCGTGAGATGTGTAAAATCTAATTATAAAATAAATTTAAAAATACCGCAATTATATATTACACAACTAGGTAAGTGTACTATATCGTGTATTGTGACAACCGACAATTTAGGATTAACGTTTACTTTTAATTAAAACATCTTAGCTTGTATTTAGTACGTATTTAGGCTAAATACTTGACGCATTTCACATTCGTAATTAATTTGAATTACGCAGAACAATCGGACGATTTCCGACAAAAATACAAACGTTGGTGATACATTTTTAATTAATAACATAAAGCTATTCAGAAAATTAATAGTAGTTATATACATTATATTATTAAGCTAGAATTTTAAAGCTTAACATTTTAAACGTTTAAATTAACGTTTACACGTCTTGAATTAAACGTAACAAACGCAACGAAATTTCGCGATTTAACATTTACGAGCAAACTAAACATAACAAACAAAATAGAAATATGGAATTAATTGTTCAAAAATCTATTTCACATTTAGTTAGCCATAATTATCGTTAACTTAACTAAACTAATCAACTAGCACTTAATTAATCAACGTTTACGCTAACGACCAAAATATCTTGGGTTTAACACTAATGAAGGGGGGACAAAGCAAGCAACTCACCATGCCCTTCCCCTTGACTTCCTTGGCCCATTTTCCTTACATCACCACCATGTCTTACTTGTTTCACTTCAACACTCCATCAACTCACACACTCCACTCCATCTCCCTCAAACTCTCTCAACCTCCTTCTTGATCTTCATCTTTCATTCAAGACATCTTCATCATCATCTTCATCCTCATCTCCATTTTATATCAAGAAAGCTAGGAAACAAGTTCAAGATTCAAGTTCTTCTTTTCTTCTTCTTCCATTTCATCCAAAAGATTTGTAAGAACAACTTTCTTAATCTTTCTCTATGAGTTTTATACATTTAAATATGCTAGTAGTTTACTCACTCAAGATCATGACTAAAAATATGTTAAAACATGGTTTTAAATGGTAAAAACCAACAAAACATACTTTTGAATGAAGAATACCTTCTGGACAGAAAATTTGTCCAACTTCAACACATGATAACCCGATCAAAACAGAACCAAAAATGACGATTCTTGAGTTTAAAAATAAGTTCAAAATGTTAGCTTTCAAACCCAAGTGGTTTCGTGATTTTTGGATAAGATTTGATACCTCAAAATGATTTTTAAAAATGAAGTGTCAAATCTTTTCTTGAGAGACAGATTCTTGGTCTAACTTTGAGAGGCCATAACTTTTTTTACATAAGTCCAAATAATGTAAGGCTTTTTCCTAAAAGTCAAATTTTATGTTAGCTTTAAAAGTACTATAATCTCATTTCGTGACAATAAGTATAACTCAGTTAACAAATAAGTTTCTTGACACATATTCGAAAATATTAACTGCTATATCAGTTTGCATGGATATATTATTTTGGACACTTTATACTTGGACAAAAATTATGAAATTTACTTTTTAATAAAGCTAAGACATATTTTAACATGTGAAAAAAATCTCGGGACAAAACACTAAAGTTTGACTAGTCAAAATGACTTTACACGGAAGGACAAATTCTGGACAGTTTCTGTTAAGACGAGGACTGTTGATCTAATGGACATCCAAGTATATAATTATCGAAACTTTAATGCAAACGATATGGGACAATTTATGAACATATAACGTGGATATTGATAACGAACTAGTCACATTATCAAGAAACATTATATACTAATTATAAGACGAAACAATTATAATAGTATTACCGAGAAACGTTAAGTACTAAGAATAGGACAATACGACTATAATAATATTTGTAAGAAATATTAAGTACAAACGTGAAACAAAACGAGAATAATTATATTTTTGAGAAATATTATTATTCACAAACATCACCAACGGGTCGTACACATTTTAAGAAAACGTTTTATATATGGGAAAACACGATCACCCATATACATTTGAAAACATTTTATAAATATGTGAAAACGCGACCACACATATTTATCAACTTGAGGGAACAACTAGCATAGATGGGCTTTTAGACATCTACTTATTCGAATAACCTTATGCGTTTAGGGCGCTAGGAGGTTACATTTGGAAAAACGCACGTACACTTGCTTTTTGAAACGCTAGCACTCACAACTAAGGTGAGTCTCATAGCCTCTTTTTACTTGTATTATTGGGGTGAGAATATATGCTCAAGTTTTTATGAACACAAGTATATGAAAACATATATGTATTGTATGAGTAGCTTACTAATCCATTAAGGCCTCTCATATCATGGTTCGTTAGTTATGGACTTAAACACGAATGTTGTGAATAGGTCTATTTCGCCTGACACCCCCGTCCGTGTTAGTCGCGCTAACTGGTCAAACGGACGCATAATTATTTGATCCATCTAAGTGTGCTGGATTAGGCACTTACAAGAGGCACCAACATAAACTGTTAAGTTTCGAATGGCAATAGTATACTTATTTGTGCATTCGTGCAACACTATGGAAATCTTGTGGTTCATGTTTTCATTTATAACTGTTTAAACCTATGAGCTCACTAACTTTATGTTGACCGATTTAGCATGTATCTCTCAAGTCCTTAAACTGCATATTTCATGGAAAGTTTTTGGAACAGCATACTAGAGTCACTTGCTTTGCAGCATCACATATGGACACCTCTTTGCATTACCATTTTGTACATCTAGTTATGTATAAAAGTCATTTAAATGTAGACGTGAACTCTAGGGTTATATATTTGATTGGAAACGTTATGTTGAAACAGTGTACATTTTCAAATGTATTTATTTAAAAACGACTCATATAGAGGTCGTTCGATGTAATCTTTGTTGTGATTCCGTGAAAAAACCGCGTTCCGCTGTGATTCCGCCGCGGCGGGGTGCGACATGTATAGTATAGCTACAATAAGTTCGGTTCGTTCCACAGAGAATGTGAAATTAAGAGTTATGTCAAATGTAATTAAACTAAACAAATAAGTAAATGTGGAGGTTTTCAACCGAATTGTTGCTTTGCAATTGAACTACTAGAAATGTAATGGAAGTGGATTCTGAAGAATCAATTTAGAAAAGTTTATCTTATGTTTAAAACGACAGTTACTTGAACTAGCTAACTAATGATTTCGGGGTGTTTGTTAAAACCAATTTACCTACGTTGAATTTGCAAATCTAATTAAGACAGGATTAGCGTTCACTTTTCCTACACCTTAAGTTCAATTTACTAACATTTAATCCAGTAAATAACTTCCGTCAACTTTACTAATTCGCACGTTCAAGTCTAAATGATTATCCTATTTAATATATGTGTCCGCAATCAATCAACAATAATTCATAGACAAACAATTGTAATAAATTACTAATATGAAAAAGCTCTCGCTAAATTGATCATACAATAATTCACCAATAAGTTAAATAAAGTGGAATCAAACTTAAATACGCAAGTGTTTCGATTAAACATAAATTATTTAACAATAAACTCAAAGGATTAACACCCCTAATCACTAGTTTACATCATCCAAGCAAGTGTTTAAAAGAATTAGCTCATAACTAAAGTGGAACAAACGTAATCAATAATAAAAATCATAGTAAGTATCGTTATGAATGAAAAGATTGTAAACCGAATGATTAAATCGTGATTATGAATGATCCTCGTAACCGAATGATTAGAATAGATGAAATAATCTTCAAAAGCTCCAAAAGTTGCTCCAAGAAACCCTCAATTCGTAGCTCTAGTTGTGTGTGTGTGAAAGATATCGTTTTAAGGTTTTAAAATTCGTTTATACAGTGAAAAATACACTTTTAGGCCGTTAGACAGGAGTACCCGGCTGGTACCTAGCCTACCCGGCTGGTACTTTGCCTTGCAAAATCCCTGATCAAGTTTCTTTGTAAGCTACGCACTTGGACTCTTTATACCCGGTCGCGTAAGCCTTCTTACCCGGCTGGTACAAGGCTTACCCGGAAGGCAATAATGAGTTTTAGAACCTGATCATTTGCAAAATTGTAGCCCTTTGAGTTCACCTCGTTTGGGATTATGAATCAACTCAATCCGAGTCCGAATGAGGGAGATATGGCCAAAATGGTGAAGCCTCGCCAAATCTTCAACAAATCTTCTTTATTCATTATTTCTTTATCGTTTTCCTCCATTTTCTTCTTGTATGCATTCCTAACAATATTAAACACATTCAAATCTTATTAAGTACCAAAAGTTCATGGAATTTACTATAAAATAAGTGTAAATGAAACGATATCGCGTAAGATAAATATGTATAAAATGAGCGATATCAAAATCCCCCATATTTGAACTTTGCTTCTCCTCAAGCAAACTATGATTTAACAATTCAAAACACTCCTCTGGCATTCAACAAACGGTGACAAGGTTTTAAAAATAAATACTAACAATAATCACATAAGCAATCATGATAGCACAATATATATATATATATATATATATAATCATTATGAAAACCTTGAGGCGATTAATCTTTCAAGCCCGAATGCACGACCTAGCACCTCACAATAGAAAATGTGTTTAGATCACTCAACTCTCAACCTATATGGCAAGGTAGGGAATATCAATGATGTAATCACTCAATAAAACCAAGTCGTGATGCAATAGTTATCATAGATTTGCAAATGGATCAAATCTCCACCGTCTGGCGTAAGCACCAAGTAAAGTATCGGAAGATGTATTTCTAATAAATGTGTTGAAGTATAAGTGTAGGTGGAATGGATATGTCAGACTCACATTTAAATTGGTGTAAAGGATAAGTCAAGACCCGTGAAAAAGTTAATGGTAATGTTGCCTAATCGTTTCATAATGTGACAGTAATAAAACTTAGGATTCGTATGTCAATGCAATTAGAATTATATCTCACATATTACACTTAACAACTTAATATTTAACAATTTACAACTTTATAATTCAAATTGATTCACACTATTGATTGGATTAATTGCATTCTATGACTTTCTATGAAACCTGTGTAACGAACTTTCAGACCAACCATCCTAGACCGGATAAAGACCTTCAGTGGCTAAGTGTTAAGCACCCCTCGGGAACTACTTGTTCTGGATTTCAAAGGCCGCTTAGTTGACTACAATTAACCAATCCTTAACTTTTAAGCTTTAATTAATTAACTTTTATAACTTTAATTGCTTTCAACTTTTAATTACTTAACTTTAACAACTTAAACGACTTTCTATTGATTATAACTTTAAATTTTGGAATTTAACATTATGAATCCTTTCAAAAAGATTTAAGGCACATTTTAAACAAAAATCATTAAAATTCTATCCTGGCAACATTAAAAAAAAAATAATAGTTCGGGTAGTGACTACACAAAAATAAGGCGAGTAATATAATGTGATTTAAATGAATGTGCAAGTATCTACGGGTTTCTAACATTGCGTAGTGTTACGACCAGGTTGGACTGCGGTATAATTGACGTTAAAAGAAAACCTCTAAATCATAAATATTCCTTGACCGATTATAAAGATTGGTACTAATCAAATAAGATCGAGTACAAACTAATAATTGGTTAGAAAGTCTAAATTATTATGGTTAAACAATATAATATTGTCCTAAAAATATCTAAATCCTAAGAAATACCTCCTCGTCATCTACCTCACCTATATCACATTTTTGCGATCTCATTGCGGTCTCAAAATGCATCACAAGGGCAAGTTCTAGAACAAATCACACTCACTGACACACTCATAGCAAAAGAAATATATAAATACTAAAAATAGTGGAACTCCAGTGGAACTCCAATGGAACTACAAGTGTGCTATGTCATGCAATTCACCCAATGAGGTTGCTCTCATATACACATCTCATTTAAAATCAATTTTTAAGCAAGAGTGGAGATTAAGTTGAAAAAGCCATCTGACTGAGTATGAACACCTACTGTCGAAGATTGATGTTAGACTTATCAACTTAGTTACTTTAATCTAATAGTATAAATCTTACATGTCAAAGTAACTTTCTCCTAAGGACAAGTTTCAATAAAAAAATTTAGTACAGAGATGATTCGAGACGGCCTTAGGCCATCTTCATTAACATACTCCATAACCCCCTTTTCTCCATATATGGAGATTGTGAGTAATAAATTTGAAGAAAACTCCAATGGATACTTCAAATATGAAAGAAATTTTTTTAGAAATGAAAATTTTCTCCAAAATCCTACATTTTCTCCAAAATCACTTTGTCATTATAAATGATTATTTTAATAAACTTAATAATATTTATATAATTATATTTAATATGTATTACTATTAGTCACTAGTAAATATAAATACAAATAATAAGATAATATAATAGTGTTATATCAATATAATCAAAAAAACATAAACATTTAAATAGAATGTTGATTAAGAAATGTAAAATATTCCAATATTATTATAAAAAGACTACAGCTAAATAAAAGTACGATTACAATATAGTAGAAGAATTAAAATTTAGGAACATAATCGTCATTTACTTCCATATCAAAAAATTGACTCAAATCATCCAACGAGCCAACTATTAATAAAAGTACTATTACAAAAGACACACACTTTGAACTTCGAAATGCACTTATCGAACATTTACGTGATCGATATGGTAATTTAGAAAAATAGAAGATAATATTGTAATAAAATGTAATCGTTGTTGTACGTTTTAAATTTTGGTTGTATTAATTATATAAATTGACTATTGTTAATTATTTAGCGTAAATGTCCAATATTATTTATTCATATCAATTATTAAAAACTTCAACTAAAAATATATGATTTCAAATATGAACTTTGAAAAATTAAAATGTCTATACGTTTTCTTATTAAATAATCAAATTATTGTACAAAAGGTAGGATAATTTAATATAAAAGTTTATGAGTTCGGATTTTGGAATAAGATGATTGGAGAAGAAAAAATTTGAAGAAAAAATACTTTAGAAAGATGTCATTTTTTCTGCATATTTGAAGATTGGAGAAATTGAAATAATTGGAGATGACCTTAGTCATTTTGTCTAAATATGCAAGCTAATCTATTTATATCTTTGTGATGACTTTTGCACTTAAAACAAATAAAGCCAACATCAAATATGACTTTTTATAAATTTTATTATATATATATATATATATGTATGCAGAAATATATATAGCATGGGATCCTTGACCAATGGTGTCATTGATGTTCTCACTCAAATAAGAAAAGTCCAAAATGAAATGTTGAATTTTTGTGGGGATAATTCTTGCAAGAAATATATAATTGTTTGAGTTTCAAGAGTTTTTTTAACTTCAAAAGCACCCCACAAGTTTGAAAAATGTGCTAAACAACATCCATGGTGGTTAAAGAGGCCTTCAAATGTATTTGGTATCCAACAACCCATATTTTAACCATAATTAATTGCAAGTGGTCATCATCCTAAATTATTTTTAATTAATATAATTACTACACGTCTACACCCTACTTCAAGTGTCTCTTACACTTCTCAAAAGATAATAAATTAAAATAAAAAAGGTCAAAATTTAGTTAATCAAGTAATAATAATCATACTGTTCTTCTAGAAAAGTTAATTCACAACAATGCTTAAATAATTATATTGACTAAGACATCATTTTGTTAATATAATTGTGGAATTGCTATGAATTCGTTCATGAAGAATTGAATGATCGCGTTTTGATGTGGATACTTCATGGGATTGTTGTCGATCTGCGACATTTTAGTTACTCATTGAACTTCAACCATTAAAATTTGTTCGATTGTTCATAGTATCGGAGATACAGTTGCAAAGGATCAACTATCGATTGCGTAGAGGTCATTGTGTATCTTTAACTTGTAGTTAGCAGGCAAATGGATATTTGGAAGTAGGGTCAAAGCAAAAGACCACCAGGGAATCACAACCAGAAAATCAAGAGGAAAAGAAGGGGAGTGGGTGACAAAAGTTGTGGCTAAATTACGTACATATTGTACTTTGTGAATTGTGAGTCATGCCTTTTGGTGCCTTTCGTATCTAATATTTTATGTAATAAAATGTAGAATTGAAATACTTCATAACATAATTCCCCCCTTGGGGCTTCATCTCAACCTTTTTATCTTTTATTACAGGGATTATTATTTAGTTTTGCGATCAATTTTACACTTATTACTATTGCTATCAACTTTCGTACTCTCTATTATATTAGGTGAACCTTCAAACAACTCTATTGTATGCTCCTAACTTTCATATTATCTATTGTATGATGTGAACTTTCTAAAAACTCTAAGTAATATGATATAAATTAGACATTCTATTAGAAAAGTTCAGGTCATACAAGTTAAAATCATACAATAGAGTTTATAGAAGGTTTACCCCATACAATAGAATGTACGAAAGTTAAAAGCATACAATAGTAATGAGTATAAAGTTGAGCGCATAACCAAACAATAAACCCTTTATTACAAGTATAGGTAGAAGTTCAATGGGGGTCAATAAAAAGTTGAGAAACATAAGAACCTCAAAGTTACGTGTTTGTTCACGTATGATAATGTGAATAATTTTTATGAAAACACTAATAATAATCAATAAAATTTTGAAGATCATAAAATTACGTGTTAAAATTTATTTTAACTAACTTTAACCAATATATGTGAATCGTTATGGACCGTTCACATGTGAAAATATTTTGTTTTCAACGTAATTTTACTTATTTTGATTTTTTTTTTCTCGTTTGAATATTCACATGTGAATAAAATTTAATCATATGTAAAGTAACATGTAATCTTGTGATTCTCATCGAGAGTTCTTAACTTTTACGTGACTTTCATTTGAATATTTCCTGTCAATATGAGTATATATTTATATAAATAAATAAAAGAACGTATATGCATATAAAAATACATGTATATGCATACACAATAGACATACATAGCATTGAATACTACTTCTACCAAATATTTCATTGGATAAAATTTGTATTAACATTTTAAGTAAATGCAATTATAATGAGATATTATATATAAAACAAATTTTTCCTACCCTTGGGTATAGAATATTATTGGCTAGCAAGAAGGGTTTTCTCCTTAAGTTGTCCAACATATAGAAATAACCATTTTGCATGAAGACAATCACCTAAATGACAAATCTAGTAGCATAAACAATAACCCTTTGGTAAAGATTGATACAAAGCATCTGATTATATAGTAGAGTGGTTGGAGAGTAGTTGCATTTCCTCTAACTTTATTATCCTTTAAGATTTGTATCAACATAACCCCAGATGATTAATACTTATACTCCACTGATCACCCTCTCATTAACCATTTTCATCAATAATAATCATGAAAGATAAACAAAAACCTTGGAAACCCTACTGTTGCACTGCTGAAAACAAAGTTTTTAGCAACTTTAGCAGGTGCAGGCCTTCAAAATCAGAGTTTTCCAAGAATGTAGCACCATCACCATCTTTCAGGCGCATGTCTTTCTCGGACCTTAGCAGGTCATCTTCTTTACGTATTAATGAAGATATAGCGCAGGCTTTCGGACCTGACTTGTTTGATTTTAAAATGAGTGAGTTGCGAGCCATGACTCAGAATTTCTCGAGCAATTTCTTGCTTGGTGAAGGTGGGTTCGGTAAGGTGCATAAGGGTTATGTAGATGAGAGCATGAGGTCTGGTTTGAAGGCTCAACCGATTGCGGTTAAGATTCTTGATATTGAAGGATTGCAAGGTCATCGTGAATGGCTTGTAAGCTTTTCACCTTTTCTATATTACTATCTTAACAATTCCATGCTTTCCTTTTAGCTAAAAACAATCAAATTATTCTTAACTAATTTGTTTACGTGTTCTAATTGACAATCTTATAATTTTAGGCGGAGGTGATATTTCTAGGGCAACTTAGGCACCCAAATTTGGTAAAACTGATTGGATATTGTTGTGAAGAAGAAGAGAGAGTCCTTGTGTACGAATTCATGGCTCGTGGAAGCTTGGAACATCATTTGTTCAAGAGTAAGTATTTATCAACTTTTCAAGTTAATTCAGATAACTCTATCATAAACCAAGGGTAATATATGCAACATATATAGGGATCTCCGTTTGTCTGCCATGGGGGATAAGAATAAAGATTGCGATAGGTGCAGCAAAAGGTCTCGCGTTCTTACATGGAGCTGACAGCCCTGTTATATATCGTGACTTTAAGACATCTAACATCTTACTTGATTCCGTATGTAATTCATACCTCTGATATCCGATCAAATTTCTAGACTTTATGTAGTAACTGTTGATCATGTGTTCCTTTGAATAATGGCAGGATTTTAATGCTAAGTTATCTGATTTTGGGTTGGCAACAATGGGTCCAGAAGGATCAAACACTCACGTCACTACTAGAATCATGGGCACATATGGATATGCTGCCCCTGAATATGTCAACACAGGTATGCTTCTAAGTTCCAACCTCCCACAAACTTCTTGTTTTGATATCACCCGTAATTCAATGGATTTAAGCAATGTACTTTTCATAACGGTACTTTTTGGAGAGTACGTTGCTATTATATGACTTAAACACTAACTTCATATGAAACTAAAACTGTATCCAAAATCATAAATTGTGGTGGTCACATGTTTAGAGATTTGCAACAAGGCCAATGCTCGACGCCAATGTAATCTATTGATATGTTAACTGTAGGGCACTTGACAACCAAGAGTGATATTTATAGCTTTGGAGTGGTACTGCTAGAATTATTGACAGGAAGAAGAGCCATGGATAAAAGCAGGCCGAAAAACGAGCAAAATCTTGTGGACTGGGCCAAGCCATACCTAACTAGTAACCGAAGAGTTCGTGTAGTAATTGACCCACGGTTGGCAGGTCAATATTCAGTTAAGGGGACCAAGGAGATGGCTCTTTTAGCTTTGTATTGTGTAAGCCAGAACCCTAAAGATAGGCCAAAAATGCCTGCAATAATTGAAACACTTGAAGGCCTTAAGCATTTAAAAGACATGGCAATCGCTTGTGGACAGTGGCCCCCTGCTTCAAAAAAGACGACCCCGAGGAATGCAGTTTATATGCCAAAAGAAAGAAAAGAAATTAACGGAGGTCGGATTTACTGGAAACAGACCGTCCCTATCAAGACAGTAAGAACAAAAGGGTAACCCCGATGGAAATGAAGATCATGTGAAGGCGAAAGAAAATATTGCTCCTACTTTCGTAAATATATGTAAATGTAAACGATAAACGCATATATGTAAATAAATTTTGATAAAATATATGCTAGTGTACATGTGGTTGTGTGTGAAAAGAAAGAGCTAGTCTAACTGTCTAAAGGTTGTTTTCTTCGTAAAGTGGTTTGAGAAATGTTGAGTTCTTTCTTACAAAAATATATGCTCCTGTACAGTACTTGTCCCAGCGATGGTAGCTTAGTCGTGGGGGACATACAAGATAAATGCGGAGGTCATGTGTTCAATCGTCATCCTCATGTTCCTTTAACCACGGTTACGCGATTTACCTCTCCCATGTTGGCCGTGGAACCGGCCGGTGGGGGCCCGCCAGAGGGTCGGTTTTACCCCTTAAACTTACGGTACTTTTTGCTTTGTGCCTTTTCCTTAAACTAAAGGTGATGATTCAAACCATTAACTTTGAATGGGTCGATTCGGATAGGAGTGAAAAAAACAAACTGAACAGAAACCAGCTAAATGGGTTGAACGGGTCAAAGTTGTTGAAAGTGTATTTTTAATGCATAAAACTCCTAGATCATTTCATCGACAAAATACACTACTATTAGTGATTACTGATTAGTAAAGAATTTTGTAATCACATATTCACATTCGACACTAAAACTTTCTAAAAAGATTTACAATTCTAGACAAAACATGTTATGGGTCATAATGGCCCGTTTTGAACCAACCCATCAGACCCTCTAATTTCCCCACCTCTATTATGAACCATAATTACAAAGAAAAAACAAAGGGATGACCTGCAGTTCAATATTGGCACCATATGCAATAAGATTTCCTTATAACAAATGATCTCGTACTGTTACACATGATCATTCGGGTGGCAGTCTATTGCAGGAGGAGTACCCACAGATCCTGCAAACGATTTTAGATGATTCTCAGCGACTTTAAAGAAAGGAAAGAAGCATAATAAAATGGTCATCTATTGTCGTATTCAGAGATACATAAAACATACCACAAGCTGTTGTTCTTGACAACCCATCAATTGCATACTTAAAACTCAGACTATTAGGAGTGAAACCGATTTTTTGCATCCTGCTCTGAAATTCCATCGACTTAACAATATCGCCATCCTCACAAACCAATTTAAAAACCTCATTATAGCATTCATTGTCACATATTTGGAACGTCTTGGCTAAAAAGCTCAATAATGACTCAGCTTGATCACGGTTCTTCTGTTTACAATGCCCAGATATTAAATATCTACAAACTGTGATATCAGGCAGAATACCAAATTCGGCCATATCCCTCATGAAAACTTCACCCTCAATGGTTCTATTTAGTCTACATAAACACCCTATTATTTCTCTATAGGTAACCACGTTTGGGTTTATATTTTTGAAAAACATCTCATCCTTCAGCTGAATAGCCTCATCCACATAATTTGACTTACAAAATGAAACAATCAATTCATTGTAGATTTCCAAATTACGTTCTACTCTGCCATCTTGCAATATCCGTTCCCACAGACTCTTGGCTGCAAACGGTTTATCTACTCGACATAAATCAACAACTAAATCGATTTGAAGATCTTTAGAAACCGATACTCTAAATCTTTGAAGCTCTACAATAAGATTCACAGCTGAAATTAACATGTTTTTCTTCCTATATCCTTCTACAAGTACTAAACAAGTGAACTCGTTAGGACGAACTCCTTCTTTAATCATGTCATGAAGCAACGCACGTGCTTCTTTCATCATTTCTTTGTTTATGTAACCACATATAAGAGTATTGTAGGAAAACGCATCCGGGTTCAGCCCGATTTGAACCATACGGTGGAATAACTTATGAGCTTCCCTTACATTTCCTTCTTTACAAAGTCCGTTTATCAAACACGTATGAGTAATCAAATCTGGTATCACGCGTCTTATATACATAATATTATAAAGATAAAGTGCATCTTTTAACCGCCCTTTCCTCACATAACTATCGATCAATGTATTATACGTGACAATATCAGGATCAAATCCTTCTTCTTCCATTTTCTCCAAAAACTCATTCACCTTATCAACATCCTCAGTCTTACATATAACATGAGTTAATATATTAAAGGTAAAAGTATTACCACGTACCCCAATCTTCCCCATCTCTTCATAAATCCACCAACATTCATCTATCCGATTCAACTTCAACAGACCATCTAAAAGAAAGTTAACCGAAATGACTTTCGGAACAAAGCCAACCTTCACCATCTTCCTAAGCGTAACAAAACCATCACGAACCAAACCTGCTTTTAAGTATGCCTTTAAAAGCATATCGAAAACAACCGGATCCCAACTACAATCTCTGGTACACAAAACCAAACTCTCAAAGATACTAACTTTTTCATGTTTAAGCTCAATTAACTCAGATAAAAGATTCATTGTTTGCGAAAAGTTACGAGACCAAGCTAATATATGTAACATAATACAATATTCATGTACAGTTGGGATAAAGGCTAAATCTTTTTTAACCCAATTGAAGAAAGTGAGTGCTGAAAATGAATCAGATTGACATCTAAGAAGAACCCTTGAGATTTCTTGGGTACCCAAATGGGGGATCATGTCTTTTTCAAGAAATCTGCTTTTTCTTTGTTTTAAATTTGTGCATATTATATCAACTATTTTGTTTGGATTCTGAGTGTTTGGGAGTAAATTGTAAAGTGGGTTTGGGAATGAATTTGTAATTGAATCAGGTAAAGTTTGTAGTAATGAAGGATTAAGATTTGGCAAGTGATGGTGCATTTGGGAAGCTGATTTGAGAAGGGTTTGATTCACTGGAATTCGGTTCATTACTTTTGATTAGGGTTTATAATCAAACGAGATATTGACTTAATTACTTACATACCTAGTTTCGAGTAGCAAGAATTGTTTTGATGTACTGTCATAGAGAAAAGATTCAAACTTTGTGAATCTGGTGATGGAGCAAAGTGAGTCAATTTCGGTTGGTTTTTCAAGATGGCAACGACTGGTGGAGTGTGGTGGTGAGCGGCCGTAATTGCGCAACCGCCCAATTTTTTTTATTATTATAGAGCAACTCTTAACACTTCGAAAACTAATTATTCAAATTCAATTCAAATTTAGTAGCAAAATAACGTGGTTTATATAAAGTGCATCATTAACCTTTTATTTTTTCTTTTCTAAATCTATTCATCCAAACTGTAAAATTTTAATGTGTAGGTGTATCATTCCTTTTCTTTAATGCCTTAACTCTCACCTTTTGTCAAATGTAGCATGGTGTTATTTTGCTGGCTATTCAGTTTCGGGATATTTGAGATTTCAATCTCATAATTATATCCGTAAATTGAACTGATTAAGGTTTAAGTTATTCAGGTGCAATTTGTATTTGTGTTATTTTTAATTAAACTGGTTGTTTTTCAAAAGAAAAAAACGAATATATGATGTTCAAAACTTTGTGTTTTGAACAAAACTCAAACTTTACCGTAACTATTTTTATACATATCATTATTATTAATAATATTGAATATCTATTTATATATATAAAACAAAGATTTTTCCTTTATTTTTAATCATGTCACATCATCTTTTCACCTTTTTCTAAAACTCACATAATTATGCCACATAATCAAATTAGTTTTTCCTTAAAAATCTTCATAATTTTCTAATTATGCCACATAATCAAATTAGTTTATCCTTAAAAATCTTCATAATTTTAACACTCTTTAAAAAGTTTTCAAAATTTTGAATTTCTAACAAACTACTTCCTTCTATTTTGTGAAGGTTTCTAATTCAATTTTATTATAATTTATTATAATAGTTTTTAAATTTATGCATTACATTTAATAAATAATGATTTTTTCCTACATAAAAAATAAATTCACGTTCTTACCGATATCTCATACATCGTAATGATCTAATATTATCATCATCAACTACCAAGTTTAAGGAAATTAGTTTTAATAAAATATATAACATTGATTATTTTATGTACATTTTAGTATACATTACTGTTGAGTTTCAAAAAATAAATTTTCAACAATATTAATACAATTGAAAACTTAAAAAAAATATATGATTAATTTTATTTTTTTAATTACCGTGCATCGCAAGGGCTCAACAAATGTAACAAACTTAATATAACTTTGCAACTAATGGTTGTTACTTTTGTCATTTACATGGCGATAAGATTGGTGTTACTGTGATAAATGGACAGCGACACAAATTTCAACCGTTCGTAAGGAAATGAAGAGACTACATCATACTTGATCTATCAACTGATGAAAAATAAATACAAGTTCATCCATTTTAGTTTAATTTATGTTACTAATCATTATCACAGTGATAATTGTATTTTTTAATTAACAACGTTAAACTTACAAATTAATATAATTGTATTTTGTAAATGGCCGTTTAACAATGTCACATCATCTACTTACCCTTTCCTAATAGCCTCTTAATTATGCCACATCATTAAATTAGTTTTTTCCTTCGCATCTTAAATTAGCAATGCCACATCATCTACTTACATTTTCCTAATAGTCTTCTGATTATATCGCATCATCAAATTAGTTTTTCCTTAAAATTCTTCATAATTCCTAACACTCCCATCTTAAAGGTTTTCAAAATTATAAATTCCTAACAAACTATTATATTCTATTTTGTGAAGAGCTTTAATTCAGTTTTATTATATTTTATTACAATAGATTTTAAAATTTTTGCATTATATTTAATAAATAACAATTCTTTTTCCTACATATAAAATAAATTAATTTTTCTTGTTAATATCTCATACATTACAATTATCTAATATTCTCATCATCAACTATAATGTATTAAGGAAATTAGTTTTGATAAAATATATGAAATTGATTATTTTCTTTACCTTTTGGTATATGTTACTATTGAGTTTTAATAATAAATTTTTAACAATATTAATACAATTGAAAACGTAAAAAAAAACATATGATTAATTTTATTTTTTGAAATACCGTGCATCGCAAGGGCTCAACAAATGTATTAAAATTTAACATAATTTTGAAACTGACGGTTGTTACTTTTGCCATTCACATGATGACAAGATGAGTATTACCATGAGAGGTGAGCACATGCCCAAATTTCAATAGCTTATAAGGAAATGATGATACTACATCATACTTGATGTATCAATTGCTAAAAAATAAATAAAAGTCCACCAATTATAGTTTGATTTACTTTACTAATCATTTTCATTTTCAATAAAAATTTACATCTTTTAATTAACAAAATTAAACTTATAAATCAATATAACTATATTTTATAAATGGTCGTGCATCGCACGGGCTCAAGGCCTAGTATATGTATATATTATATGTAAACTACCTTTTAAATATGTGTATACACAAATCGTTTATTGTACCATGGTTTTCTAAAATTGTGCCAATATTTTGATAAAAGCCAAAATGTATATTGGTACCTGAACTTGGTTAACCAGGTCTGATAGTACCCTGCACTATTAAAAGTGCGGTATGGTACCCTAGACTTGAAAAAGCAGAACATTGTAGACCCTCAACTCAGTAAACTCAGTCACGTGGTCTCACGTGACATTTTCTCCTTGAGAAACTGACGGAACTTGGGGTCACTGTTAATCTCTTTTAACTTCACCATTTTCCTTTTGCTTACATCAAGTAAATACAGATACATACTTGCAGTTCTCCTTGAAACATTTAAGTTCTTCCTAATTTCTTTAATAATATCTCTTTCGTAATTTTTTGCATACATCCACCATTCATAAAATTTGTGACTTGGGCTGAACTTTTTTTTCTCATCATACCCACTGTAGATTAAATCAAAAATTTTGATAATCAGAAAATAAACAAAACAGAACAAGATCTTGCCCCTATTATTTTGCGTACTTTTCCTCCCAATGTAACTCTTTCTTCTCCTTGAAAGAAATCTCTATTCTCTTTATTACGGAACCCTATCGTTTCGTCAATTGACTGCTGAAGAGATCGAAGACTCTGGCGAGACGCGTCATCGTCGGGACCACGTCGGAGCTAAGCATCAATCGACACGCCTAATAACAATGCGACCATCCTCGATTAATCCTTTGATTTCATTCTGGATCTATTTATCCGAAGGAAAATACTACTTCGAAGTTACGTTTTATTGCTCTGTTGTATTCTTATGTTTAATTTAATTTGAATACGGACAATAATTTAGTATTCAATCAATTAAGAAAAAATTAGTCTTAGAAATTAAAAATGTAAGAAACAAAAATGGGAGAAGATAGTTAAAGCAACGAGGAAGAAAGTTTGTGTTCAAAAGAGAAGTCGAAGTCTATGCTTTCTTTTATGTGTTTTTAGAACACTACACCCGAAAGAGTGTGAAATAAAAGAGATTATGTCACGTGAGACCACGTGATTGAGTTTACTGAGTTGGAGGTCTAAAGTGTTCCACTTTTTCAAGATCAGCTACTATACCGCGCCTTTAATAGTTGAAGGTACTATCAAACCTGGTTAGCGAAGTTCGAGGTACCAATATATATTTTGGCCTTTGATAAATGTGTAAAACTTTAATTAATAAAAGTTATTTTTTATATTACAGAGAGGAGAGCCTCAGAAGTAAATTATTTACATTTACATTTATATGTATAATAAATAAATAAAGTAACATAAATCATAAACTCTTTATGCAGGTTATTCGAGTTAATCGAATATTAAATTATTAACCCATGAATATTTGAATTATTCGGGTTTGATTATTCGAATAAATAAACCCTTTTAAAATTGAATTTAATTTGGATCGGGTCAGAATTTGATTACTTTTAGCAAAAAATAATTTTTTTTTTTTTGTGATTTCTAATAAATAAATTGGGCAATAATATTTTTACAATCATTTTTGAAATTTCCATCAAAATTTTACAATAATTAGTTGTACTACATGCATAAATATTTGTACATTATGATGGATCGATGAAAATATCATCTCCCAAATAATTTATACTAGATCTAACCCGCGAATTAGCAGGTTACTACTATGAATTTACAATAAATATAATTTTTGATTAATCTATCCAAACAACTTTGTTTTTAACTTCTTTTATACTTTTGTTTTTTAAAGACTAAAGAAGTATGGTTTGATTTAGATTTTTCTAAAGCAATAAGAATTATCGGGAACAACTGTGCAGTCTTTTGTGCAACATATTGATATTATGTTTATATCTATTGATGAACATTTGCTAAATTTGTATGAAGTCGATATTGTAATGTAAGTATGTGACTGGTATGCTAAACGTTGAAATGAATATCTTTATAATTATAGTCAAGAAAATTAATGACACAATTGATAAAAGGAGAACTTTTAATATTATAAAGAACAAAATGCGAAACATCAAAATTAGAATAAAACATAGAATATGTACTTAAATTAAGAATAGCTCTTCAATACAAAGTATAAGTAGCTATTATATAAAAAATATTAAAATATTGAATTTATTGAACTCGTGGTAGTGTTAGGATCTGTGGAATATTGGGTATGTAAAAATCTATTAAGTAATGACATTCATGTATTGATACTAAATTACGGAGGTCACCGTTATGACGTATTCTTAATAGAGAATTACGTTCATTAAGTCTCTATTATGAATGTTGAGCTACACACCATTGTTGAGGTAATATAATATGAAGATATGCATTAAGCCATTGATTTATATATTCTAACGTAAATTCATTGGCCGCAATTAAACACATCATTGTTTCATTTTTGTTTAAATAATGAAATCCATTTTCTGATCGAAACATATTTCCATCTATTGCAAACATACGTCAATCATCCATTGATCTTGATCACAAACAATGTCATTTAAAAAGTACAAAAGATAAAGTTGCAGAATCATGTGAATAAAATAAAAACTTTAACGTCTTTACGTTATTGAGAAACAAATACTTATTTTGCAGCATGGATCCTCCAGATACGATTGTTAGGTACATATCGATAGCGCATTTAGATTAGAGTAAAATATAACCTTGAATAGAATTTAACTATCGACATTAAATGCTAAATGGAAAAGTAATTTAAATAAGAGAATTGTGTAACTAAATCTAAAGTAATTTAAATAGGAACCTTGCTATTATATAGTTCGTTATTGGAAATTAACTAAATACAATCAACATCCAAATAATATGTTATTGACGCAAAATTTGATCCACAAATTTTACTACGGACTTTCAAACTATTAATAATTAGATAGGATCTATCCGTTTACATTTTGTAAGAATTTCGTAAAAAAATTATATTACTATGAAAATGGTATCTGAATTTTATAAATTTGAATCATAATTTTCTAAAAAAAATAAATAGTAACTTGCTGGAAAAAAATCATATATATTTACCTAATGTGTTGATATTAACTGTAAAAAAGAATTGTAATAATAACGAAAATGTAACTTGATATTAGCCGTAAAGTTTATATATAAACATTGATATTATTACATTACTTATATTAACGTAATAACATTTTCATTCATATATGTTTTAAACAATCAAAAAGATTAAAACATACATGCTTCTTTAACATATCCATAACCTTTAATTTTAAAATTAGAATAGATTCTTATAAAATTTAGTTTCTAACATATAACAATATTTTTAAGTAGCAAGTAAGTTATATTAATTATTAATATAATATTATTGTCATTTTGATTAATGTAGCAAATATTTAAATGTAAATTTAATTATTGTTCACCAAGATAAATTTCAATTAAATCGAAAGAGTTAGTTGTGTGTATACATTGTATATTGAGTGTTAAACTAATTAATTACTAATTAATTATTAATTATTAATTAATTTAAGAAAGTTGTTTCACTTTATTTTTATAATTTGCAACGTTAATAGTTAACCGCACTTATATTATTCCATCCTAAAATAAGAAAAAAGGGAAATTATGATTATGTCCAAATACAACTGTTCTTTGCGTCGACAAAATATCACTTCCAATCAATTCTTTTTCGATTCATGAATTCGTCTTTAACTGCTGATGCATAATCAGTACTACTGAATGCTGATGTTATTTGAGAGGAAATGCAATAGAAATGAACAACACTAACAACAATCACGACACCGAACATTCCCAACCTCAACGCCGGCCACGTGGCTTCGCCGCGGCGGCGATGGGCGTCTCCACCACCACCACCACTAACAACAGTCCTAGAGCCACTAGAATCGAAAGAGAAAAAGAAAAAGAACGAACTAAACTCCGAGAACGCCACCGCCGTGCCATCACCAGCCGTATGCTTAACGGATTCCGTCAGTACGGTAACTTTCCGTTACCTGCACGCGCTGATATGAATGACGTACTCGCCGCCCTTGCTCGTGAAGCCGGTTGGACAGTTGACTCCGATGGCACCACTTTCCGTCAATCCACACACACTAATAAATCAGTAACATCTCATTTCAATTCCATTTATTAATTAGGGTTTTTATTCGTTTACATTATAGTTCTATCTTGAATTCGGGTTTATAGTTGTGGGTTAAAATATAGGGAAAATTACACCATAATGTATTCAAATTTACCATTTTTTTGCTATTGGATGTACAAAACCTTTCAAATGTTAGTATTGTATATGTAAACTGCTGAGGTGGCACCAGTTATGTCAACGTGTTAGATGATGTGGCATCGTATACGGCAGTCACGTCGTTGAAAAATCCGGCCACCCAGTTAATTGGTCACTAGATACATCATGTACATTTTTATTTGTTTAATATGTTATAATAGCAAAATGTGTAAGTTTGATACATTCTGTGTGATTTGCGCTCAAGTATATTGTATGTATCATACTTGAAATCTTGCTATTTTATGCATCTGGTGACTCATTTTATAGGGTAACTGGTAGTTTTGTTTACATGTAAGTTTTCATGTCAGTTGGCACATAATTCAAACCAGTGTCACATAACTGGTTTACAAGTCATAAGAGGTCATATAGATAGACACATACAATAACAAATTGAAAGTTCGATAAATACAACAAGTTTCAATGTATGAATGTATGAAACTTACAATAGATTTTCATCTAAAGTTAGATACATTGAAAATATGTAAACCTTTTGTTTTTTGATGGTATAAAATTTGATATCTTAACAGGGAGTGTGTAATGTAACAAAGTCATTAGAGAGTCCAGTATCAAGTGGTTCATTAAAAAGTTATTCTGCGAAAACTTTGCTGGATTTTCCACCATCGATTCTCCAAATAGATGACTCTCCTTCACCTGTTTCGCTTGATTCGATTGTGGTTCCAGCTAGGGGTGCCTCGGAACTTGAGAAATACAGTGACAGTCACATTAATAATTCAGATGATTGTTTGGAGACTGATCAGGTCTGTGTTGTTTATGTTATTGTCCATTTATTGTAAGAAGAACGTCGAACAAAGCATTAGGGTTTAAATTGATGATTGTAGATTATGCAAGATGGGAGTACAATTGAGCACGAATTTAACTTTATAGGGACTGCATATGTCCCTGTCTATGTGATGCTTGGAGTAAGTGGTTGGTTGTTTATACTTTGATTCTTTGTTAATATATTCACATGCTGTCCTATGCGTCTGTTGTAATTATTTCAATATGCGTAATATGACGACTGTGCAGACTGGCTTGATCAACAAATTCTGCCAGTTGGTTGACCGGGACGCTGTTAGAAAGGAGCTAAGGTTTTTGAAATCATTGCGTGTAGATGGCGTGTTTGTAGATTGTTGGTGGGGTATCGTTGAATCCCAGGGTCCACAGAAATATTGTTGGTCTGGATACCGGGAACTATTTAACATCATCCATGAATTTGAGCTGAAATTACAGGTATTAAGAACTTAAACACGTCGTCTGATTTTATCATTGATATGAAAGTTTATATGTACTCTTTGATGTTGAAGGTTGGTCTTGCATTTCACGAGTATGGAGGGAATGATTCTGGGGGTATACCCGTATCACTCCCTCAGTGGGTTCTTGATATTGGGAAAGACAAAAAGGATATTTTCTTTACAGACCGTGAAGGAAGAAGAAATACAGAATGCCTATCTTGGGGTATCGATAAAGAACGAGTATTCAAAGGAAGAAGTGGTGCTGAGGTATTATTATTATACTCTACTTAGTTACTACTACTTATCTCTTTTTAATATTAGCTGTTTATTTATGGTCTTCCTCTGACAGGTCTATTTTGATGTAATGAGAAGCTTCCGAACAGAATTTGATGATATGTTTATTGAAGGTCTTATAACTGGAGTTGAAATAGGACTGGGACCCTCGGGGGAGCTGAAATATCCTTCTTTTTCAGAAAGAATGGGATGGAGTTATCCTGGTATTGGTGAGTTCCAGGTATCTGAGAAAGTCGTGTAAATATTCGTTTTTCCCCATGTATTTTATTGTAGTTCAAGACATGTATTCCTATTTAATTAATATGTACACGATACTTGATTAATATGTATTATGCTGATTTATCCAAGTTCAATCAAATATCCATCTAAAGAATGCTAGTCTTTTGCAGTGTTATGATAAATATATGCAAGAGAATCTACGTAAAGCCTCAAATCTACGTGGTCACAGTATTTGGGGTAGAGGACCTGAAAATGCTGGTAACTATAATTCCCATCCGCACGAAACCGGTTTCTTCTGTGAAAATGGTGATTATGACAGTTACTACGGGCGTTTCTTTCTCCAATGGTATGCTCAGTTCTTAATAGATCATGCCAATACTGTTCTCTCTCTTGCAAACCTTGCATTTGAGGAAATACAGATAGCTGTTAAGGTAATAGTTTTGAAGCATTTCTAGAAGTGTTTGAAGATTATTTACTCGTGGGTTATTAGGTTGAATTTGTTAAACTTTTGTCTAGGAAGATTCCGGCTGTTTATTGGTGGTATAAATCTACAAGCCATGCAGCAGAGCTGACAGCTGGATATTATAACCCAGCTAACCAAGATGGATACTCGGCCCTCTTTGAGGTTCTTAAGAAATACTCAGTTGTGGCTAAGTTTGTGTGCTCAGGGGTGCATCTTTATAATGATGGAAATCATGAAGCACTTGCTGATCCAAAAGGGCTGACTTGGCAGGTTACAAGATTTTTAATAAACTCTATTCGATTGTTTTCAAGTTCTTTATTATCATAGTTAGATATTGTTACAGGTATTGAATTCTGCTTGGGATGAAGGTTTGACTGTAGCTGGTCAAACTGCATCTCCATGCTATGATAAAGAAGTATTCATGAGATTAGTTGAGACTGCAAAGCCAAGTGATGATCCGGATCATCATCATTTTGCATATTTTACTTTTCAACCGCCATTACCGCTGGTTGAAAGAACAATATTCTTCTCAGAACTGGATCACTTCATTGGATGCATGCATGGTAGAGTGTCCAAAATAAATAAATAAATTATTTCTGATCTATGACTTTTTGCATTTCCTATAACTACTGAAGTGACTTGCTGATTTATTTTTCAGGAGAAAATGTGGGAATAGAAATGTGATTACTGTGAAAGTTAGTTTTTGCGAAGAAGAGAATACTTGAATGCCAGAATTGGTCGCAAAGGTGAGCAAACATAGCAGGCTTGTGTAGTGCTCATAGGTTGTGATGACTGTATATTTTATTTACATCCCACTGTAATAAAGAAAATCACTTCGTTTGATGTATTTACAGGTTTCTGGATGACTTGGTACTTATTTGACTTTTTGATGATTTCGTTTCCAGCTTTTATCATTGCTTTCTTTTCCACATTCGCCAGAGCTATAATCAAGGATCTGTGCCAGTCTTGCTCAGTCTCTTCCTGTACCGGGGTCTTTTCGCTGATGTTGCTAGATCAGAACTCACACATTTCATCTACTCGTGTTAGGAAGTAGCTAGTCCTTCACAAATTAGTCATAAGATGGTATATCTCATTAACAATCCGCAAAATATTTGCCAAAAGCTTGTAACAATCACCACAATTGTGGAAACATAACTCAACTCTTGTTGATAATGCAATTGGGATGGCAACAGTTCACATCAATCTGGAAACCAGCTTTCCCTGTGCGTGTTATTTTTCGTTTGAGTTAAGAGTCTTCATTCACGTTTAAAGCGATTGATTCACGGTATACACCTTTTCTGTTTCTAATGGTTGTGGGATTGGTTCCACTGAAATCCACACAGTAACAACATTTTTGATTTTTCAGACAAGATGCTTTCTTTCGTCTTTGACCAAGGTTTTTTATCTATCACCTTATCATGATCATAATGAACGTCTTTGCAAGATAATGAATGTAATTCGTAACTAATGATGATCAAAATCAAATTAAGCAATGATTTATTTTAATTTTTAAACATGAAAATGTTTATTAATAAGTTGTGGTGCCTTTAACATGATAGTTTTACCATTGTTAGCTAAACATAAGAAATGCAATTTATTGGTCAAGTTTTTGTACCACATGTATTTGACCAATTGCTTAATTGCATGTTTTTTCGTTCTTTTAGACATGTATCAAAGAAATTTGCCTACAATTACGTTTTGAATGCATTATGTATGTGTACTTAACTTGATTTCAAAACCAGCCTAACATTTACCAACTTTCACGTCCAAAAAAATTGACAGATTCAACGGCCATTTCCATTTCCCATTTTATACTCAATACAGTTAACCAAACTTTAAATTTTAACAGTTTTGGTACATTAATTAAGTTCTGATTCATTTGATTTAATGCAACGAATAAACAATACAAAAAACTTGAAGCCTTCCCTTTTCATGACATGGATCTATCTTTTTGCAATGATCATTTCATGTTTCAAAGTTAACTTTTTGTAACATCTCTGGCCTTGTGACCTTTTCCAGATCTAATTAGGATTAGAAATCGACGTTTTGTTCTTAATTCTTCGTTAGTTATCTAACAATGTCGAAAAGCACAAGCTCCGGGTATGGCACACTCCCAACGAGCACCCCAATGGCTGATCAAATGCTGCCACCATTAACGCCTAATACATTGATCGCACGTGCAAAGTTTCACACGGAGAATTTTATGGCTAGGCGTCGTCCATGGCGAGAATGTTTGAACTACACTGCGATTACTCGACCACTAAGCTACGATGATGCCACACGCCGAATAAAAAGAAACCTTAATTACTTTCGAGTGAATTACGCCATGGTGATCCTTTTGATACTTTTTCTGAGTCTCATTTATCAACCAGTTTCAATGATTACTTTTTTGATAGTATTTGTTGGTTGGTTTTTCCTTTACTTCTTTCGTGATCCTCGTAGTCCTGTTGTGATTTTTAACCACGTGTTTGATGATCGTGTTGTCCTGATGGCGTTAAGTTTGTTAACGGTTTTTGCATTGGCTTGTACTGATGTGGGAGTGATTTTGTTGGTGGCAATAGGCGTTGGGGCAGCTGTTGTGGTGGTACATGCCGGAATAAGAAGCACCGATGACTTGTTTCTGGATGAAGAAGAAACTAGCGATTCGGGGTTGGTTTCTGTCGTTGGTGGCAATTAGTCCACACGAACAAATTAAGGTGTTTGATTCACAAGTTTGAATTAGGACATTTATGTTGTTAGTTTTACATGTGTTTTGTTGATCTTGTAGGCTGCATTTTTTTGCTGTATAGTTGGTGATGAGCATTTATTTTTACATATGAAGACTGTCTAGTTATAAATGAGACTCAAATGTTGCTATTTCTTTTAATAGAAAATATGCTTTTCAGCTTCAAGTAAAATCAAATTTGCTCGGCATTTCACGTGGCCACACTTTTAATATGTACACAGCCATGTATTTTAGACAAACCCATCAGTTTTGTAAAAGCATGGCTATGATTTTGGTATTTGCATAGCTACGTAAAGTGTACAGGTCTTACTCTGTATGAAGCAAGTTTTCTAGGGTTTAGAGGAGTCTTCTTTTCCACCCTCTCTCTCTAAAAACGGCTAGGCTTCATCAAGGGCGATTTTAGGGTTTCAAAGGAGATTTTACTAGATCAAAGAAGGAGAAAAGAAGATCATTACACCATTGCTCAAATCAAGACCCAAATTAGGTTGTACCTTTCATTTTACTTGCAAAACATGAACATGTATGTGTGTGAATCTTTTGCTAGTTATGTGTTGATGAAAATTATTGGCTAAATCTCCTTGTATTTGCTTAGACAAATGATTCCTTCTTTAATTTGATGAAGTTTTGTGTTGATTTGGTTGTTGGGTGTTCATCAGTTTCATGTATGTTTGACGTTAAGAGTTTGACTTATTTTGTCAACATAAAACCAATTAGTAAACTTTCTTAACATTAAAAGTGGAATCACTAGGTGTTAGGGGGTTTGTTAATGATTATTTAGTAATAAGTAATTATTGCAAGAGTATAGAACTAGAAATTGTAGTTGGGGTTATTTGGTAATTTGGGTTAAACAATTGATTAACACATAAAGGAGAACTCCCATGTGTGGTTACAAGGTGAACGCTTTTGAATTAAGTTGCTAATTCTAGGAATATTGGAGAACTCCATACTAAAAGTACAACAACTTGAAGATTTCACAAGTTAAGTAATGTTTGAAATTGGTAAATAATCGAGCTTAATGGTCGATTTAAGGTAATTGGGAACAATAGAGAATTCTATACTCGTTTCCTTAAATTGGTAAGATTAAATCACCTAGACTTAGGAGTTTAATTTATTTAAAAGCAACCAAGTCAACATTAGTGTTTGATTCGAGTGTGTAGTTGGGAGTAATTGAGAATATTGGAGAACTCCATACTAATCTTCCAATTCACACAAGTTTTGTAACACGACTTCATCATCATAGTGGGAATCAAGTCTAAGCAAATACCATTTATATCATATTGCATTTTAGTTTACATTATCTTACTTGTTTGTTAGTTTAAATATTTTCTTGTTAGAATATAATTTACTTTAATTTGTCTAGAAGTTAAAACAAACCAAATTTCTATTAACTAAACATTAGCGAAATTCTAAGTAACAAAGCTCAATTCACGCTCCTTGTGATCGACAATCCGGTCTTGCCTAAGTTATACTACCATACGATTGGTACACTTGCCAATTTCGTGTGTTAGCTAGCATGTAAGTTAAATCAAAACTCCTTTAAAACCTAGTGAGTATACCTTCAGTGTAGCCAGCGTTTGGCTCAAATATGTCTCTCACACAAGTCCTGCATAGTATATGAATTAATGTAAATTGTTTCCCAAAATGGTGTTGTTTATGAAGTTATAGAAGAAAATTATACTCTTATTGTAGTATTGTACACAAAGTTTTCATCTTTTTCCTTTCGCTTATGACTATTTTGTTTTTCACATTAAAATCAAGAAAATAATTAAGTACCTTCAATCACCATTTGATCTACTCGTCGTTGAACATACTAGTACAGTACAGGTACAGAAACGTCCAGCCATAAGAAACAACACTCATGTTTGGAAAGAAAACCAAAGAAGGAATCTTCAACAAGTTTTTCGATAAAAGAGTTTGATCCACCAGCAATCACGGGTAGTTTACCTGACCTAACCACCTGTCGAATAACTGCTAGTGCATCGTAACAAAAGTCTTGAGCAGTGTAGTCATACTCAGGGTCAATATGGCCTAGCAAATGGTGTGGCACACCTTTCTTTTCAAGTGCAGTTATTTTGTTGGTGACAATATCAAGACCTTTGAAGACTTGCATCTTGTCAGAGTTTATGATCTCACCGTGGTATTTGGTAGCAATGTCAACTGATAGACGAGATTTTCCATTGCCGGTTGCTGCCATAATGAAAACGATCGGTTGCTTTTTAAAATGAGTTGCAAAGTTGATGGAAATACAACTCTTAGATAACCTTCAAAAACGATTGATACAGAAAAATTAAATTATTGTCTTGGTTTTAAAATAGAAATGTTACATAGAATGGAATTATGCATTGGCAAGCTTGATTCTTTTTTCTATTTTTTTAACAAGCAAGAAGAATAATGCCATTTATAATAGAAGGTATATATACAGATGCACACACATTCATATAGAATATGCATGTATGTATCTATATACAAGTATGCCTGATGGATGTTGTCCCAAAGCTTAAAACTATGGATTACATACATTCTTGTTTCAACTAAAAATCACGGTGGAAAGTATTGGTAACCCACAACCTTAATTAAACTTATAAGATAAAGATACTTATATATGTATGGATGGATGCACACGTCATGTGATTATCTATTCATGTAGTAACTAGTAAGCATATACACCGTATACGTTCTTATGATTTACTCATGCGACCTAATGTCAAAAGTACCAATACGGCTCGATTTTCTTAAAATCAGGAGATGAACTTACATGTTTATAAAATAGCCGGAGGAAGATCTCAACGAAGTTGATACGATCTCGAATAACTAAAATCTCACCCTTTAAATGATCATTGAATAAGAAGTTAAAGTTCTTAAAAGCTAAGACGTTTTGAAAACTCAAAGTGTTATATAGATATGAAATCTTAATCAAGTATAAGGGAAAGGAAATGCAAAGTTCAGTTATGGAATCTAATCTGATCAAGAAGTAAACAATAATCTCACAATGATATTCATAAGATCTGTGAAACCATTTATAGGCATGAGAGGGAGGTAAAAATTGGGGAAGAAAATGAGATTTTCACTGTAAATATTTCTTGGTCAAAAGGTCTTCAAAAACATAGACTATTTTCATGACCAAAAGATTTCTATTCAATGTAATTTTAACGTGTAATAAAGACCATACTTTTCTAATACTTGAAATTTAAGGTAGCATTATTTTCTTCAATATGACCAACTTATATCTAACCCTTCAACTTAATTCAAGGTCACATATTTGATCTTTTTTTACTTGGAATCTTTTGTCAAGACTACCATTCTTCCCCACCAAAGTATTTGACTTTTGGTCTTGTTCTCTTGAACCTCGATCACACATTCGAGTTGTGTGTTTTGTCTTTATCATCCTCTCCCTCTTTAAAACACCTTAAATTCGAATTCATATCTTCTGGATGCAAGAAACTTTTCTTTCTATGTACCCAAACACCATCTTCGCATTCCAGTATACCTTGATTAAACTCTTGGTTATCTTGGTTGGCATACATGGACTACGATTTCATTGTTAGTGACAAGTAATCCATATCAACTGCTTAAAGTTTAAACTCATCAAAACAAATCCTGGGAAAGAATATTTTCACAAGTTTGAATTAGGACATTGCAGATTTTGCTGCTTTAATAATATGTATAGAAATATTGTCTTCTGTTGTACCCTTTTCATTAGTTTGATGCCGTCTGTAGGACTTTTAAGTTCGAACTTCAAGTCTCATCATTCTAAATTTGTAGTTAGATCGATACTTGTCGCACAGGCAGAAGAAAATTCTTTTGTTGAGTAGCGGATCTGTGCATTATGAATGCTTGGGCTGATTTACTGGTATTATACATGCTCTGTAGTCTGTCCAACATAGCTGAAATACATCTATCATACAATGTCGTTTCCTCTGCTTTTCTTCATTCTTTCGTTGGGTTCGGCGGGTACAGAGTCGGATCTAGAAGGGGGCAGGGTGGCAGCTGCCCCCTCAAGAAGTCATTAATGTCCTAATTCCACTAGCTTAGAAAAATTGGTTGTTCCAATAGCTACATATCAAGAGGTTGAGACAATGTAATTTCAAGAACTTAATACCAAACATCTATGTACAACTTTGCTGCTTCTTTGTATAATTTCCTAAAGACGTTAAGCTAATAATTCCGAATGAGGTCTCCAACGTATTTAACAATCAGATTTTAACTAAGGACTGGAATTCAGTTGAAACACATTCGACGAAACTGATGCACCTTACAAAACATACAAGTAAGCAGGTAGATAATGATATTACCATTTTGATAGCAAGAGAGCAAATTATAGGTGACATTGATGCCTTACCAAAACAGACTGCGGGTTAAACATCCAAACAAGTAAATAAAATTTGTAAATTATACAATGAGCGACCTCGTACCATAAAAAAGAACTAAATACGGTAGCCTCCACAAGAGACTCTTCTCTATGTGAAACCTACTCCACAGAACCTTCTTGATTGCACATGTTAATTCCAACTATTTGTGTCCAAGAACTGGAGATTCTCTGTGCATTTGCATCAATTTGAAGTTCAAGACGTCAAGGTATGAAACTTTGTAGATCTACTCTTGTTTTTGACAACTAGTTGAGGGAAGTAGTACCAACATATGAGGCAGTTTGTGCAGTTCGAGTGATGTATACAAGTACTTCAAACATGTACGCCAACTTATACGTGATGAGAAAGCATGACGCACCAAGAAATGGATACCAAATAAGATAGATCAGAAGGAAACATGGTAGTACCAAATAAAAAATACTTTTCAATGAGTATGAAATAGTTAAGCCGCAAATACCAAATATCTAGCAACAAAAAAGAAGAAAGTACCTACGGATCATAGGTAACTCAAAGTGCAAGTTGGGTGCTTAAGTCGAATATCAGGAACATGGTGTTCACATTGCAGCCATAAGGATGTACGAAGAAGCTACATAAATGTTCCTGCAATGAACCAAGAATAATGCTGCGGAAACAAACTACCAGGCAACATATATACTTATCAAATCTAAACAAGGAACATATCTGGTGGAAAAGAAAACACTTTGTAGACTAATCAATAGTAGAATCAACTGATTTGGCAGTCTCTCTGCAGGGGCAGTGTTGCCTAACTTCAAATATCTGCTAGAAAAAGGAACTCGGAAGTAGTAACGTTTTTTTTATAACCTACTACGCACAAAATAATATACACCCCCTCCTATATCAGGAGAGAAAATGAACATGCTTTATTGCCAATACCATACTAGCAAAAAACGATCAACTTCTGTATCGCAACAAACATATGGCTGGCAACCAGGTATATCAACCTTAAGGATGTATGAAGAGGTAAACAAACATGACGTAATGGTCGTGAATACACCATAGTTTCAGAAACAGTTAGCATACCAGTGGTTCCCTAGATTAAAAGTCTCATCAAAGCTAACTACTTTTTTACACGTAAAGCACCTAATTATATGCTGATACCATAGCTATTACTATACAATGAATGAGTAGTAATTGCGTACAGCGAACAACTTCAACTAGCCTGCCTAGGAATGACATATGAGATAGATACTTTCAGAACCCAAGTAAGAACACACGAATTGAAGTTTACAATCAAACAAACGAGCTTCATATATATTTATAAAAGAAGTTACGTTTCACTCAGTTTTACAAAGTACGATCTGATTCTGGTTTCTAAATGCATACAACATTAGTGTAAGTATCTAATTTCACTTATTTGTATAGTTTCTTCTTACACAGAAAGGTAAATTCAATCAACTATTAGAAATACAGTATACAGACAAAAATGTAACCTAAATCAGCAATAAAACAACTCCCAGCTCTAAAAATAAACAGTAGTAAAGAAGTAAAATAGCACAAAACCATAACAAGATTCTTTTTCTAATAAAACAAATACATTAATAACTGTATTCACATGAACACATAATAGTTACACAATCAAGGTTAACAGCTACAAATTCACCGTATTTATGATTGATACAAAATAATGACATCAATTTCTTTCAATTGATTATTCAATTCACAAATCAATAAATATATATCTACAATCAAACCACCAAAATCAACATTTAATAGCAAAGTGCAATAATTCCATTACTCAATTATCAATTAAATTAATAAAACCTTTTTTGAAATTTCTGAATTCAAATCAAAGATCCCATCGTTCACAATATATAGCTTGACGGCTGCTAATAAACATTTACGGCAGTTTCCGATTCAGTTGATGCAAGGCGGGAAAGGAGTTGACCGAAATGAATTTGACGTCTTCCGGCGATACCGTTCCCGACCTGCACCAAGCGAATCAGAAGCATCCGCAACGAAACACAAACATATAGATACAAAATCTTCTGTACGTATATATATGCAGAGAGAAGGAGGAATGTGAACCCTATCTATCGTGTGAAAGAAAAATAGTGTTGGTAGGTTATTTAAAGGGTAAAGGCACCAATGAAATTGCGACACGCGGAAGCGGCGTAGAAAATCCGGTGCGACGTTGTTGAATTTATCAGGCGGCAATCGGTGGTTAAAAATAGGGTAAGATGAGAAAACGGGATTCCGTTTTGTAATGATTGACGAGAATACCCTTATAAATAGGCGGTGATAAAAGAAATAATTTTCACCCGATAAAGGAATACAGTTTAATAAAATATTTTAAAGTTTGTAATATGTGAAGCAGAGATATTACGGTAAACTTTATCTAATTTTTCTATCTATATTTGGTAATGAACAATTAATTTGAGTTAACTCAAAAAGAAAACATGAAACAAATAAATTTAGACGAAAGAAGTATACGTAAAGATGCGTCTGAGATGGTCGGCGAGTGGGTTGACTAGAGAATAGTCAAACATGTGATTTGGTATTATTGCTAAATACATACTCGTATTAAAGTTAAAACTTTTTGCGGTGATTCATACATATGTACTTTTGCTGTAAACACTAATTATGTTTTATAATTTATAATGTTATACAATGTAAGTAACACTGTAAAATACAGTTAGTAATGTATGAAGAAAAAATAGTAATGTGCAAATCATTAGCAGTGAAGATGCGCAAAAATACTTTGTCATATTTCAAGTTGATTCGATCGCAATTTCTGTTGAAAATATTCTTTCATTTTCTTTTTCGAATAATTTCTATGAATGGTCCGTGTAGTGTACAAACATTTTCACCGTTAGTCTCTATGTTTACTTATTGAATGAACAATTCAAAAACTTAAAAGTTGTAACACGTTCAGTCTCTCTTCTACCTAAAATGATTAAAATACCCTTGATGATGCGCGTTCAACATATCTATTTTGCTCAGCAAGAGAGGGTATTTTAATCATTTTATGTAAAGGAGAGATCGGGTATGCAACACCTTTTGAATTTTTAAACTTTTCATTTAACAAACGAAACACAAAGACGGACGATTAAAATGTATGTAACCACATGAATGGTACAATTTACTCTTCTTTTTCCTTCTCAATTATTCATTCAAAAAGAAATAAAAAAAAGTATTAATAGATCATTATTGTGGATGGCTGCTATACATCTTTTGACATTTTGGCCCTCTAAATAAAGGAAATAGACAAATAAATTGACTTTTACATTTAATATTGTTTCTAGTTCTCTACTTGTGGCCTGTGGGGATGGTTTCAAAGTAAATATGATACATTTTTGTTTAAAGAACCTGGATATTTGATTCAAACTAGTTTAACAATATATCTAGTTGTTAAAATTTAAAATTTATACTTAAGAAGATTAAATCTAAAGCAAAGAGATCGACAAAAGAATTAACGTTGGAGTTGTTAATATTTCCCGACACTTGTAATTAAAAAGTTACATAGTTGGTTCAATATTTTCGTATTGATTAATCATCATTTTCATACACGAGTAATGCCTGGTTTGAATCTATAATATTTTTTTTAATTTTATTATTACTCATTATTTAATATATACACACTACTATAATCTAATGCCCATATCGATGGCTAAAAACACGAAAACTAACTAACAAGAACGCAAAAGGATAACCAAAATTTCAATATGAGCAATTCTTTATTAGCCGTAATAATCAATAATCAAGTCAGCCAAATCCTACAAAAACATATATATTTCTCTCCATAGTTGGAAACGTAGGGAAAAAATGTAATTAGGTTTATTATTTAGAAGTGTAGTTTGTCTCTCTTATTATTATTATTGTATGTATTAAAATGTTATTATTGTATGTATTGAAATTGTCAATTCTTATTGTACGTACATTTTCCTTTTTGGCCTTCTAACATTTGAGGAAACATACAATAGATACTAAAAAAGAAAAGTGTATATACAATATATCAAATGAAAGTACGTCTCATACAATAGTAAAAGAAGTCAACTATACTGTGAAACAATAAATGCAATAGAATTTTAACAGGTCACATAAATCGTTGAATTAGTCAAGTACCTTGTTTATAGACTATTTAAATTAAAATTGACAGGCCATCTTCTTTTGGTGAAACAAAAGTGACTATCAAGAATGATGTACATTAATGCTTGTTAAATGGTGACGTGATCGTGTTTAATGACGGTACTATAGTCACGTCTATTATACGATAACCGGCTTAGTCAAATGATCATCACAATCATTTCAATCCAATACATGGTGTCTAAATGAATTTGAAGATTCAAAGTAAAGGCACCCAATATAAATGGTTAAAAATATAGTTTAGATTTTAGAATGATTTACTCGATATGGGGTTAATTTTCTTAAGAAAAAAGTAACAAAAGTTAATGGTAAATCTATTTTTCTCAACTTGAGGTGCCAAGCAACTCTCTCATCTAAAGGACTTCATGTTAACTATGCCCATTTAGCTCATTTGACTCGATTAGACTTTATGTTTCAATCTAACTATGCTCTCGTCTGACTCGATTAGCTCGATTAGTTCGTTTGACTCGTGAATACTAAACAAGTTCTCAAAAGAGTCGAATATTAGTGGTTTAAAGCTCAGTTCGTGAAAGTAATCAAGTAACCATTTATGTTAGAGCTCGAAACCGCTCTAATTCGAGATAAACACGCACAAACCCCAATAGCTCGTTAATATTAACTCCCATAATCCATACCATAATATAACTAACGTCAATGTAAGTAGTCATTCCAATCATCAAAGAGCATCTTGAATTGAAGTACACCATGATGATATTAGGTTGTACAATCCAAGCTTTGTCCCTAAAAGTGATTGCTTGCTTACAAAGAGGACCTTTTGACATCATCACTTGGGCTACATGCCTACATACATCATTTGTTCAATGTTCACACCTATAAACAGCCCCGAAAAAGGTTGCAAATGGACCAAACTGTTTTTATACACAAGTACACAACAAACCACAGTGAAAATTTATATAGACAACAGAGAAATCTCTATCAAACAAGAGTAATTAACTACACCACAATGGACAACTAACAAGTGGCTTGCACCATCTAAAAGCAAAAACTTAACCCGGTTGTAGATGCCTAATAAAACTAATAATGTACCATTAACCGGTTCAGTCAAAACCAGAACCAACCTGCAAATACCATGATTATTAGTGAATGTTAAAACCAACAGCAGCAGAAAAGATTATCAATTCAAAAAACTAGGAGCGAGAAAGAGTACCACCCAATGTCTGTCCCAATAACTTGGTGAAAAAAGGCGCCGTTAAATGAGCGACCCTGGGAAGTGTCGGGTAAGTGAGAGTCCCGAGTATGAACCAATTTAAACTCAAAAGAGCTACTGCATCAGACGCCGGTTTGTTCCTGATGGTAGAGAAGAACTGTACAACACTCTTTAGCGACATACCAACCACCATAAAAAGAGCTGTTATAAGCGGCATGCATGGGTCTTGGGCTTCCCATATGATCATTCCAACCAACATTGATAAAATTGCACTAAATAAACTTTGTGAAAACGCAACTTCCCTCCTTTCACCAAGAATATTATCCGAATGGATACTTCTATTCACAACACCGGGTATGATTTGATGCGTTAATTTACCTTTGTTTTCATCCTCAAATGCATCTTTGCACATCAAAATGTCAGCGAGGCCCTTATAGTGACCGGATTTCCATAGTGTAATTCCGTCTTTAGTGTGCTTTTGACCATAGTCATAGCCTGTATCAACACGAGTACCAGTGTCCCATTGTGATTTGCCATTAACTTCCTTCAGTCGGAAGTTTTCATCCTTGACACCTTGCAACTGTAAAATGCAGAAGTATTTCATCACATAAGTAACACATATAAAAACATTCAAAATGTATGAAACAGTACTTCAGTCTCCAAGAGTTTAATCTTATGGATTGCTTCATCATGTTCCTCCTCAAGTTCACTTAGCATCATTTCCATCATTTCATGCTCTCTGATGGCCACTCGTATATGTTCTTGAAGTTCCTCTCTATCCCATGAAAGAGAATACACTCTATCTTGTAGTTCACTGAGTTTTGCCAGTAGCTGCAAACAGTATTCCATTTCAATAAATAAATGGACCAAATTTTCTGAAAAAGTTATTGATTTGAGGGTTAAGTGGTAGATGTAGTGAATAGGCAGGCAGAACTTATACATGTGAAAAGCTAGTGATTAAAGTAGTAATGGCATCACTGACCTTTATGGAATTGCATTATGTCTAGATGTTAGAACCCTAGCAAGCAAAGCAAGTTCCAAATTGGTAAATGAATGCTCATGTGACACTAGAGTGAACTTCTGATAGGAGAAGTATATCGCATATAAAAATCTGTGGCTTTTGTGTTAACACTCAACAGCATGTGCATAGTCTGTTTTAAGTAAAGTATAAATCTTTTAGCTGCATTTTATATGGTTGAAGCCCATTCTCCGAGCACTTGTACCCATTGAAGCTGGACTGAAGGCAGTATGTCACGGTTGCACAGAAATCCTGAGCTTTTATTATGTATTTTATTTGAGCATAAAAAGATGATTTACACTATGTACTTTGACTGTGATTCATTACAAATACAAACCGTGATTTTACTACTCATTTTTCACTTGGTGTGTTTTTTGATAAAGGCAGGGTCAAATTTGAAGCATATTATGGAAACAAGATCAATATGGATAGACCCCGCTCTCTTACCAATCGTTTTGATCGATTCCCACCATAATAAATCACATAACTTTGTATAAGTCAATAATAAATCGCACAAAACATAAAATGCATAACACACGATATTTTGCGTGGAAAACCTTTCAAGAGAGAGTAAAAACCACGAGACTCATAGGCCACTTAACATCCACTATATGAAAGATATTACAAAATTGGAGACCCTCAACTCTCGACACTTTTGAATATCCACTCTCAACAGTTGATTACAATAACGGAATTCGCGCCGTCATTATTGAATCACCGAGACCACCGATCACTGGACGGAGGGAGACGACTCATATGTGCTCTCTCTTTGTCTCAACCTCCTCACCAAATAACCCTAACATAACTCCTATATTTATAGACAAAACAAAGAATAGTTTCCTAATTTGACTACAATCAAAATCTTAGTTAAATTTCTTCAAATCTCTTAATTTTTGGAAATCGAATCATACTCCAACAAATCCCCCCTTGATTCAACTTCTCTAAAATCTCAGCAATGACATGGATCTCTTCTTCAACGATAATGAGTTTGATCTTCATCGTGTTGCTGCCGACTTTCTCTCTACCGGGACACGCCGCCCAACAACCTGATTGTTAGGAAGACTTTCGACACAAGGAACCCTCCATGATCAACATTACTCCACCGAGCCTCATCATTTTTGAACCTCAAATCATCCACATCACTCTTTCAACTCTATCAAACCCAATAGTTCTCCTCTAAAACGAAAGTTTGCGCAAAATTCCTTAACAAAACAGCAGCAACTTCGACAATTTATATCTCCCTCTTTGGACCTCTGATCGAAAAAAATTCGGTCACGACGTAGAACATCATGTCTTGAACCCTCTGTCCAAAAATCACGATGATGCAACGGTTAATGAACCTGCAACACTCGTTTCTTCACAGCTGGGCTGAAAACCGACGATTATTCTAACACCAACTTCGACAATTTATATCTCCTCACAAACACATCCGATCAATAATCCCAATGGTCAGATCGTAGATCAACATCTTATGAACCTACCGTCCAAATTTTACTACGATCCGACGGTTAACGAACTTACACCGTCCATTCCCTCATCGCTGCGCAGAATATGACGAATCACTCTGTTTTCTCCTCGTATCGACTTCCTCCCGGTTATGTGATTCTTCTCCACGAACCTCGCTCTGATACTAGTTATTGGGATCGACCCGGCTCTCATACTTTTCGTTGGATCGCTCCCCACCGCACCAAATCACACAACCATGTATAAGTCACTAATAAATCGCACAAAACAAAAAGTGCATAACACACAATATATTGCCTGGAAAACATTTCAAGAGAGAGTAAAAACCACGAGACCCGTAGGCCACTTAACATCCACTATATGAAAGATATTACAAAATTTGAGATGCTCAACTCTCGATACTTTTGAATATCCTCACACCACTCTCAACGGTTGATTACAATAACGGAATTTGCGTCGTCATTATTGAATCACCGAGACCATCTCATGGGACGGAGGGAGATGACTCTTGTATGTGCTCTCTCTTTGTCTCAACCTCCTCACCAAATAACCCTAACATAACTCCTATATTTATAGGCAAAACAAAGAATAGTTTCCTAATTTGACTACAAATCAAAATCTCAATTAAACTATCTTTTTCTTCAAGTCTCTTAATTTTAGAAAATCGAATCATACTCCAACAACTTGGAACATTACATTTAGCTCATGAACCATGAATTCTAGGTCCCACGAGGTACCCACTGCTCGGAGTACCCTCCCCAAAGGAAATATATGTGTTTGTCATGTTAGGTTCTTCTTAGTTGGGTTGGGCAGGTTCGACCAGAAATCCTAAGCTTATACACAAATTACCCCTCTTCCCGAAAGCTTTGCGGGGACTACTTCACTACAACGGACTAAAATTGTACATGACAATTTAATTTTATCGTCAATAAAAGCAGGATGAAAAAAATATGCACATCAATACAATAGCTCTTCTTAACCAGTAAACCAGGCCATAGAGAAATCATCAAAGATTCATAGTGCAGAATGGAAACAACCAAGGTTTGCAACAGACAAGTCTAATTGATCAGTAAAGTTAATACCAAAAGAGACAAACGCCTGTAAATGAAGATAGTATGCTAACCTGTTTCTCCCTGCGCAGTGCAACCACAGCACGAACAGGTAGCGTTAGTAAAGAAACAGTCCAAAGCACAAATCTCCAAAATATGCTTACATTGAAGTATATTGAAGCACTCATAAGCTCAACCCAAGTGTTTATAATGACAGAAGTTCCCCTCACACCAGCCATTACAGATAATTTTAGAAGTGAAAAAGGCTTCACTATCATCACCAACATTGTACCCACCAATTCAGGAACCATATTTAATCAACTATACATATATCACTAGCTAACATTCAATTGTGTCTACATTTCTGCCATTTGTTTTGAACTTGAAGTCTAGTCCTTTCAGTTGAAGCTTCTGCAACCACAATAGTTTCAACATCTAATCAGCACATTAAACTAGACCCAAGTACCCAACTAGTACTTTACTATATGACTATAAATGGATCAAATATATATACTGGGAACCAATCTGGTCCCTTGGTTCCAAAAATGAATGGTCCAAGTCGTTTCTATCTACTCTAATTACATGTGATTTAAAACGTAGTAACTTGTGATTGTACTCAAGTATGATTCTCAGGCTTTATAGTGGTTCTAAATGAAATCACCCAGTATGTATATTTGGAAGAATTCAAAGTTTCTATACAGAGGCAATCCCAAAATTTGATCTTTTATCTTAAAGATCAATAATGATTCAATTATTAAACTTTACTAAATTATGCATTTGAACCAAGATTCAGATTTCAGACTGTTGCACCCCTGCAGGGGATGACCCACTAGTTTTTCAATTTCACACTTACTCGTGAAAAGAAGTTCAAGTAAACAAAAGCAGATAGTGGGTTTTGACGTCGACAAATCATCAAACAGGTTATGTGCATACAAGGAAAATGATATTTTGAAAAGCAGAAAAAGAAGAGCGAATGCGAATGTATGTAGTACCTTGTAACGTGGTGGGCCGAGGATATAATTGTTGAATGGACGATAGGCGTATGGATTTTGTAGAATGTAAAGACAAGATGGATAGAGATGGGGTGTATATGTAAGTATATGCAGAGTGGCATGATCGATGCAGGATTGTTTGACACGTTAATGGTGACAGAGAGAATAGGCAGACTCTGAAACTACACACGTGTGTAATGATCACGTCTCTATTGTTTGAATTTTTTGAATATATGTATTATACTTTAGCACTATCAGAAAGAATAACAAAAGATATAGTTTGAGGAAATTCGTATGGAACTATGCAATTTTTGTCACTTTCCATAAATATATATTTTATTCATGTATTTGATAATATTCCAGGCTCAATTACGCTGTAGAATAATTTAGCTAACTAAGACGGTGTTCGCGTTTTACGACGACATATGCATCATGCATGTAAACTTTTATGTTTGCAAATACGTCCAATTTGATTTCATGATTGTTGTTATAGACTGTAAAACGGAAAGAAATTTAGTTTTACGATTGGCAGGCCTACTTTTAATTAATAATTTCTCAAATTTTCGTATCTCATCTAAAATTCTTCGTAAATCACTAATTGTGTTTTAGAGTGTTGTACTGTACAACACCATAAAATACAATTGATAGTGTACGGAGAATATTTGGTGGTGAACGAATCACTCTCCTTTAACGAAACTCAAAAGTATTTTTGTGGCATGAAATCAGATGAATAGACAGAGTACCATTGTTCATGTTGTCGTTATTACTTATTAATAATGTACTATTACCGAAATTGTTATATGCTATAATTAGGACAATCTAAAATTGATCAAAGGTTTAAAATTTAAGAATAGCATATGGTCACATAATCATGTATAACAAATTTTACGTAATACAATCACATAGACAACAATGACTAATTAAAGAATGTTGCACGAGTTCACCCTCGAGTCTTCATGACTCGTAACATTAGTATGGCCATGGGAACTAGGATTCGGTTGAAAGGGCCATACGGATGCCAATCGTCTACATCTCAAACACCGCCATCTCCTACTCCTGTCATCATTCGACGAATTCATGCCATCATCCGAAGAATCACCAGTACCATCCGTGGTAATGGTAGGAACTGGCAACTCATTACGACAAATGGGGCATGAGTTATGGAGCCTTAACCATGGCACGATACAATTTGAATGGAAAATGTGGTTACAAGGCAGCTCTTTCGCGTCCCCACCGAGTTTAAACTCCTCCATACAAACCGCACAAGATTGGGAGTCATTGCGCATATGAGTTTCGGTGATTTTAACGTTTGGTAACTCGTTGATAGCAGAATCAGGGGCCGGCAGTGGACCTGGGCGGTCGTTTTGAGTCAACTCTTCTATTAATTGATTTAACTCACCTCCATCAAAGTAGTTTCTAGGGTCAACCCCTCTTGGTACCACACCTTCTGTTCCATAATCATTATCGTTATTGTTACCGTTCTGATTGGGATCCCTTGGAACCCTAGGAAGGTTATTTGGTTCAAGAATAATCCAAGACCGTGAACGTGGGCGGGCTAGAATTCCGGGCTCCGGGCCCCATCCATCCATTTCATCAGACGGTGATGTCCTACTCATTCTACGCCTTCTCCAAGGCGCTTGGGTTCCGACATCTATAAACCTTCCACGGTGTCGATTAGTTTGTGGAACATGAGGATCGAGCATGAGAGAAAGTGCTTCGAGTAAACGGGCTTCAGGGGACGGGTCGAATTCAGTAAACTCGACCACGAGCCTTGGTCTTGCTATATCGATCTCATAGACAAATTGGCCAAAACATCTAGGACACATGATTCGTGTGTTATCCAATGCTATCCTTACTGTTCGATGGCATTGGTAACACCAATAGAGTTGGTAGGTTCTGCCACCGATGTCAATGGGTCGATCATCGGAAACAGAAGGGTCCAATGGCATGATACAATGTTTTTCAAATTATCGTTGTGATACACATTTATATTTAGTTAGTGTTTTGGAAGCTTGCAATATGATCATATCGATCTCCCTCATGAAAGAAACAATATACGTTGATTATGTCACTTGTTGAGAAAGAAAAAGATGGTGTGTGAACTGCAAACATCTTGTTTATGTCTTTGAGTTTAAACATTTGTCTAGGAAAAGTATCGTATTATATTCCTTACTTTGATTTGATTTGATGAATCTAGTCTCTTTATTGTTTCATTTCTATTCTATTTTCAGCAAACTTATGTTACGTGTTTTTATAAACCTAAAACAAATGGGTATTTTTTATTATTTCTTTTGCGAATTCTAAAAATATAAATAAAAGAAACATGAATCTTTCACACAAAGATGAAATTTCAAAAAGATATCGCAATCATCAAAAAAGAGGAATACAATGAACCAATCGATCAATACAGTAAAAGATAACACAAAAGCCTTATACATAAGGTGTATCTGTACTGTCATTTGTCAATACACTTTAATTTTAAAACATGGATAATATATTTCAACATCAAAACCTATTTGGGTTTGGCGTTGTGTTCCCACCATTGGCCCCTGATTAGTTCAATACCGAGAATGGTTTGAATTGATTGCTAATGTGGGACTCGCTAGCTAATGGCCAAAATAAATGGATCTTTTAATTGGATACCCAAGGGTTACTCCGTGAAGTCAATGTGTGAGGTCATCATAAACAAGTTAGTGGAAAGAATGTGGCGAATCAAAATGACTATTTTATAAAGGTGAAATAAAATTCTTCCTACAAAATTAAATATCGGCGAGTCGCAAAAGGCAGGTTTCCAACTCAATTGAATTGGCTTGAACGTGGAATTGATATTGACTCCGTTAGATGCCCGTGTTGTGATGATGTGCTTGAAAATGAATTGCATCTTTTTACGAAGTGTAGCATTGTTTTGAAGTTTTGGGAGGATACTTTTAGTTGGTGGAAAATTACTCGACCGCGTCTTCTCAACCTCAAGGACGTATTTAATATCCGTAATCTTATCGATGTCAATCATAAGAAGGTAAAAAGTACCTTGAGGTTGATGTTCACACAATACTTTGGACCACTCGGAAGTATACAAATGGGGTTATCTTTAATGTTAAGAGGTCAAGCAGTGACACATTTGAAGTTGATGTAAAACTTTTTATGTTTCCTTGGATTACTTGTAAGTGTCTTAATGTAAATGTAAAATGAGTAGATTGGCCTTGTGATCCAAGTTCATCTATACCCACCTCCTTGTAATGTTTTGTTCTAGTTTCTTGCTAGTTTAATGATATCCGACGCCGTTCCAAAAATAGTGAGGCCGGACAATTTGGGTAATCGAAGTTCGACTACAATTAAATTTTATATATGTAATTGATTTGTTTTCACTTACTGTATTAGCATGCTCTATGCTCTTCAAAGTCCGTGCAAAAAGTTACTTATAATATGCATATTCTTTCTTTGTTGCTTTTATAAACATATATATATATATATATACACACACACACACACACACATATATATATATATATATATATATATATATATATATATATATATATATATATATATATATATATGGGAACCTATAAAGAAAATACTAATTAGAAATAGAAAAGATGATGACCGGGGAACCTATACTAACATTATAACCAATCCTAGTTAAGTCTAAAGCCTTCTCTGACCAAACCACCCCCTCCAAATCAATTTTTTTATTGTTAATTTGTTTTGATTTTTCGAATTTAGGCAGAGTGGTAGTACTATAAAAGTTATATAAAATCTATATCTACTAATGACAAAGTTAAAACATCATTCAAAAAATTAACATATACTGTAGATCGTTTTGTTCATACTTCATGCAGTCTTCATCTATGTTACCACCACCATCATCTAACTCACCAACCACCAACCAAATCAACTACACGAAGCCGTACATATAACCAAATAACAGCTTCAAACAAACACAAACCATAAACTAACAACAACAAAAAATTATACATAGACTTAATTTAATGAAATCGTAAAAACATAAGCCTAGCATTAAGAAACCAAAACGAAAAAACAAATCTTCAACTAACGTAACCAACATATGAATCTTACAAAGATCCAACCTAAGATAAACATATAGAAACAAAATAACCGCACGAACACCGAAACAAACAAAAATCACAAAAACAAAACCCACAAATACCTTATAAAAAGCATAGAAGTTACACTATTGTTGGATCATAGTCCATAAGAAAATGTACACATTTCCCAATAATATGATTCTTCTGTTGCCCCTGTTTCGTTTTAAGCTAAAGAGCTTTTCATGGAAATCTTTTTAATTATTTGATCTTATGAAAAGGATCATCTTTTTGGAACATTCCCAGAATTAGTAGGAAAGTAAACTACAATAAAAGCTAAAAATAAGAACACATTATATTGTAGTTGTGGTGCCTTTCATTGGAGTTGCACTTGAAGAGATATAAAGAAGATGAATGGGTGACTGAGATATGTAAGTTGAAAGTTGAGACATGTGATAAATAATAAAATATGTGAGCATTTTTTTTTCATATTCACATCCAAATAAAAAGGAAAATAATTGACACATATAAAATTATAATTGGTCCAATATTATTCCTGGTACTGTATTACTATTATTCAAACAGTTGCTAAATGTTAAACGTTGAAAATTGCAAATAAATCTCATGATAAAATGAGGAAAAATGTCATTTTCTCATAACTTACCCAACTAGCAAGAGTTATTGAGATTTTTCAATAAATAGATATTGCATGAGATTTGAAGTATAGTATTGTCTTTTCACACAAGTTCTTTTTCCCACTAAATTATGAACATTCCTTAGTGTAAATCAAGGTTGTCAAGATCGCAATTTTGATCGTAGGATCGCACGATCCTACGATCCTACCAAGTGAAAACGTGCAGGATCGGAGTAGGATCGCTCAGGAGGTAAGATCGTAGGATCGCACGTAAGATCGTAGGATCGGTGAACGATCCGATCCTACAAATGGGCTAACTTTTTTTTTTTTTTTTTTTACAATTGGGTTAAATCTTTATATGGCACATAGTCATAGTCCAAAGTCTAATCTTTGTTCAAAAATCACCGCACGCCTTTATTTTTATATTCAATCAATCAGTTCCTCACCTTTTAAGAAAAGAAAAGCCTAAAACCCCAGACTATGTTTGAAGTTCCAATTGATATCTTAGATTGATAATTTTTGTTTGTACGCTCGTATGCTCTTAAACTTATTATGACTAGTGTTGCAATTGAACTAGCTACATTGTTACTATCTTTTTGTTTTAGTATGTTTATCATCTCATTAAAACTGTTGACAAATTGCATCATTTTTGTAATATAAAGTGTTAATGTTACATTAATTTCTCTAATTGTTAGTTTTCTACATCAATTTAAATATATTTAGATAAAAAATGATATTTTGATAGGATCTTACGATCTCGATCCATCTAACGATCCGATCTTGCAAAGATGAAAACGATCCTACATAGAATTTCGATCTTGACAATCTTGATGTAAAGTACTAAGATGACAAGTTTCAAAAGTAAAAAGACAATTTTTGAAATTAATAATAGTAAAGAAGTGTCAGCGAATCATACACCGTTTATATAACTTACTTTTGATTTGTTCAACCATCATGTACCATAATCATAATCATAATCTTTATCGTTGTAGTCTTGTAGAGTAAAAGTTTCAAAAAAATAAATACTACTCGTATAAAATTGGATTCAATCATTTGACGCTTTCTACAAAGATGATATTTTGGAGGGAGATGAGAATCTCAAAGTGGTGGTGGCTCGTGAGCCGTGAACCCAATTTTCTCTACTCCAAATCATCACCAACTTAAATTGACACTTACGTATTTGTCTTCACTTCTTTCATTCTCATCACCACTTGACCTTGATACAATGTACAACAACACTACTTGACCTTGATTAATTACTTCAAATCACTTTTGTCCCCCATTCCTCAACTCAAATATTACACTCTAACAAAAACCCAACTCAATTTTAACATAAAAATCCCAACTTTTCTAAACATGAAGCCTGGTAGATTGCTAACCACAAATCCCTCAAGACCAAATCTTTTTACCATACCAAAATTGGGTTCCAACGAAAATTGGGTCTACGGCCGTTTCCGGCCACCGGGTGGTAGATTCCCGGTGGCATGTATGGCCACCAGCTCTACACATGATATCCAGCTGACTGCCTCACCGGCGAACATCTCCGACGTTGGTTCTTCCGGCATCTTTCATGACTCCCCTTCTCCTCGGAAATCACAGCTTTGGGAGGAAATTATAGAAAAGGTAATTCTTTAAATATATGATTTGATTTTTAATTATTTGTTAAAATGATGATTCTGTTCAAGATTATACAGTATTTTTTTTGGGGTGTGCAGGTAATTTATAATTGCAGGTTCATGGCCCTGTTAGCAGTTATGGGATCTTTGATTGGATCGTTTTTATGTTTCATAAAGGTTTTTCCTTTCTCTTAAATAAATTTCATACTGCAATCTTCTATGTTTGATTATTATAATGATTGTGTATCATGATAAACAGGGTTGTACATATGTTGTTGCCTCATATCAAGAATATATTGTGAGACATGGGAAAGGAATTTTCATGCTGGTGGAGGCCATTGGTAAGTAATTTTACATACTTTTTTTTGGATCAGTTCGTTTAATGTCATATTAAATCGTGTTGTTTTAACAAGTGTATGCGAGTTGTGTTGGTATAAATCGTTACTTCCCATGTCCCACAACGACTTTTCTAAGCATATTTTCTGAAATTCCCCAACTTTTTAACTAGTTTCTAAACTAAACTCCATGTCACTAGTAAAGTAGGAAGAAAGTTAGTATCTTTTCAAAGAAATTTGCACGAATGGGGCAGGTGTGGCCTAACTAGTGCCACCCGAGACCGTGCTTATTTTTTTCATCATAATAGAACCCAGAATGAACTATCCAGCCCATTTCTGTTTAGATACAAAGTGTCCTGTCCTGCACTCCTGCTTGCTGATACCGAATTTTGCGACATCTAAGCAAGTAAGCAACCATAAAAATGTGTATATCTATTACAGTAGTTCATCAACTGCATTAACAGGCTAATAATCAACCATCATATATATGTATGCACATATGACTTATATTTATATTATTGAAGTTATATAGAAAGCTACTTATCATTTATTTGAAGCTTACAAATATACAGAAATGAAGAAAAAATAATTGTCTTGGTTTCAAGTTTCAACTTGAATTAGGGTTTTTGTTAAATAAAATGGTTTGAGTTGTTTATTACATCAAAAGGCCCATGCTTCGTTTTTCTTTATCTGTACCCGGTATTTCACAGATAAGTTATTGATAATAATTTTGGGAACATATTCCTAGTGAAATGTAAAGTAGTTAAAAAATCTTGTTAGAGAGCTTTAAGGTCCATGCCAATCTTATAAATGAAGCCTATTCTGCCCGAATGTCAAAATGTAGCTTTAATATTGATAGGAAGTGTATGGTTTTCCGTTTCATCGGCTTTTCAGCAAATGGGTTGAGGAGATCAATGGTTTGAATGGACGCTTGTTGTATCAAATATGTGTACCGATAAAGCATATTAGTTACTTTAAGGCAAGGACTGTGGAAGATATAAGGATATCATTGCTAATTATAAAATCTAGGGGCCTTTTTTTCCCCATCAAGTGTTGTCTAACTATGGAGGATTGTCTAGACTCTAGAGTAAGTGGTGAATGAACGACTGTTGTTTGTTTTATGTGCTGAATGAACTGTCAGCAACAAAAGGTATTGGATTCTTGGAGTAACTGTTGAATGAAATTTGCTGACAGTTTTATGTGCTGAAGACCATTTTAACCTGTCAGCAACATGGCTAGAATGAAATTTTTGGATGACAAATATTTCAACTTATCTAACACATTTAATTTAAAAGCAAGCTCCACTGATAATTTGTATTTTAAACAAATCACCTGTCAAGGATTTATAAAAGGTATTGGATTCTTGCATTGTCTAAGTCTACTTGGCGGGTCAACGTTAACATATGTATTTTTACCCTCTGCGAACATCTTTCAGCGTTATATATTTATGTCTTTTTTCTACCAGATGTGTATCTTCTGGGAACAGTTATGTTGGTTTTCGGCATGGGTCTCTATGAGCTTTTTATTAGCAATCTGGATATTGCCCAGTCTACATCAGACGAATCATCTTCTCACAGATCTAATCTCTTCGGCTTATTTATTCTAAAGGTCAGTATTTAAAGTTTTTCCGTCTTTTTAATTACTTTGATTTATTTGACTGATATTCTACTTATTGAAACGTTTCAGGAAAGGCCAAAATGGTTAGAAATAAAATCTGTTAACGAGCTGAAAACGAAACTTGGCCATGTGATAGTGATGCTTCTACTCATTGGCTTATTTGAAAAAAGTAAGAAGGCAGCTATATTAACCCCTATAGATTTACTATGTTTCTCAGGCTCGATACTACTATCTTCGTGTTGCTTGTATCTGCTCTCAAAGCTTCACTAAAAGACTAAAAGTAGACCAAGGTTGATTCAATCGGCAGTCTGTAAACCGTCGTCTTTCAGGTGGTATTTGTGGCTTGATGTTTTTATGGTACCTAATATTTTCAATGTAAAAATGATGTATAGTAAATCTTTAGTATATATGCAATATTGCAATATTAAATGTTTTATTTATGTAGTGCCCCAATTTTGCTTCTGGAAATTAATATAACAAACTTTAGTTATAACTTATAAGTTTATAACTTCAAACTAATCAATACATTATTTGATTGTTTAACACAAGCTTAGCCCGAAGGGAAGAGCCCAGTGGGCTGCTATGTTAGTGTCTTGCACAATATAAAGAAAACCATAACTTTTTCCAAGAGAAAATTATTTAAAAAGTCCATGTCCATAAGACGGTCCGGTAGCAGACTTGCGGATTTGTTTGATAACAAGATCTTTGGAGCTTATTAGAGCTTTTAGTAATTTAAGCTTCTTGTTTTAGTAACCTTCCCCACTTATAAAAGAGTTAGTGTTAAACTCGTGCGATATAGTATAACATTATATTAAACGAGAAGGTTTCGTATAATTTAATAAAAATGTGTTGAAACTTTAAATAAGTGACTCAATAATATATGTTTCTCGGCTCACTACAAATAAATTTATCAAAAATATAATTTTTCCATTAGCATACTACCTCGTATATGCTCATTGAATAATACTACATGGAAATCTAAATAGTATTCTCAAGACACCGTACAATATTATCTTATGACATCTCCAAAAAATTTACGTCTACTTGATCTCTCTAAAAGTACCTAACCATAAATCATTAGATGAATTTTTATGGATCATCTTAATACATGAGAAGATAGCTAATCAATTAAAACATAATTAGAAACATGAGTTACAACAAAGCACCGATATACGAAGCTTAGAGAGTAGACGATTGAAATAAAATTAAAAAAAAATAAAAAATTGTACAAGTAATATACACATAAAATTATCATTACAAGGGAAAAGTGTGTATGTCTATATGTTGTCACACAACTAAGAACTTAAAATATGAATCTTAATTTAATGAAGAAAAGTGTAATGTTTTTTTATTAACAATATACTAAATCACTTAAAACTGAGAAAAAGTGTAACACACTTGACAAGTTAATAAAAACATATTAGATACTTTAATAATTGAGTAAATGATATCAGTTGGTATGCTAACTTGACACAAAATATTATACTTCATCTGCATCTAAAATTCGAATATATTTAAACTAATAAATGGCAGATTGTAATTCATTTGTACATTTCTTCACTTTAGGATTTTTATTTACCGAAATAACTTGCAATCTTCATTGGCCGAAAAAGGAACAGTTTTCATAAAAAGTGTTGACTTACAAACTCATAATTAATTTTAACATCTCTCCATTGTTAAAACATTAATAAGACAACAAAATTTTTATCAATTCCTTTATAATGATGCATCTATTAAACTTCTTTTCATTATGACTATGTTTTTTAGTGACTCCCATTTAATATTGAATTTAACCAAAACTTGTATGAACATGGTATGATGGATTGAAGAATGAACTCTAAGGATGTCACATTGGATTTAGGATAAATAGAGCATCCCACATAGGAAGGAAGATACTCTCTTAGTATATATAGGGAAGATATCAGGAGCGGCTCAAGGTCGTACGGGGCCTAAAGCGAACTTAAAATATGAGACCTAATCAATTTGAAACAAGTACTGTTTTTCTACTCTTTTTTTTGTTGGAAATTCTACAAAATTTGTTCGGTATAGTATGAAAAAATTATTTTTTAAATTAGAAAAATTAAATTCATCCATTCTGTTGTAACATAATATGTCGACTTTTATATATTGTCACCGTTTAGTACGTTTTGGTAAAATAAAAAAAATCTACTAAAGCAAATGTCTTTACAAAGAAGATAATCTTAAATCTTTTACTTAAATAATATAAAATTGTGAAAGGAGATCGAGTTATCGACTAATTATGGTCTTAGGGAGCTTACTTTTTTGCTCTTAACTTATATGACATTTAACAACCAAATACTAGGTTAAACATTTAATTAAACTCACTATGAAATTCAAAATAAATCCACTTAATCACAAGTAATATTTGAAATGATTGAGCTGATTACTTGAACAATATGATAAATGATCATGCATAAAAAACTAACTGAAGAATTCGATCATGAAAACATAAAGATTATGTGAAAATTACTTTGATGATAGATAATGAAAAACAAAGATTGAAACTAAAAACGTGAAAATAGAACGTCGAAACTTTTTTAACGAAATCACTTAAACTAAATGACAAAAAGTGGATCTAGTCAATTTTCACATAAAATGGGCCTAATATCTCACGGCCTAAACTCTATTGAGGTATTACGATGTCATTTATCACATAAAGTGAACCTAATGTTTAAGAGTTTATATTCTTTAAAGCCTTTACATGATAAAACATCTTGAAGATCCTCATCATTATCCTATAAATCTAATACATGACATCAAAATTTTGAGGCCTTATAAAATTGGGAGCCTAAAGCGATAGCTTCACTAGCTTTACCCTTAGCCACCCCTGAAAGATATGACACAATAAAATTAGAGCTTATTGAAAAAATAAAACTTTCATAAACTATTAAGTATAATACTACTTACGTTCCAAGATAAATGTTCATCTTTTGTATATATTTTAATTTGTGCCTATAAAAGTTATCAATTTTTGAGGGTCCCAAATTTTAAAATTTAGTGATTTGTATGAATTTTTTTCTGGATGATTTATTCTTGTTATCAATTTTCGAAGCTCTTGAGAGTGATTACACGTTTTATAGTATGTAAACTGATTATGAAAGCAAATATATAAAATAGAGCTTTCAATTGCACTTTAATGGTAAAAAATTAAAGTTAGGGTTTTTGTTTTGGTGGTGAAGAAGATGGGAAGATAAAACATATCGTTTGTTGTAAACTTTATTTTCTTTTTATTCAATACTACCCCCTTGTTATCATTCAAAGTTACATCTTAGCCCTTCAGTTATATAGTTTATTTAATTTGACACCAAAGTATTTAGATATATCATGTTAACTAGAATTACACCCATTAATTAATTAGATGCGTTATGGATTTTAAGTATAATCTAAGAATTGATTTTTAGAAAAGAAACATTCTAAACTTTAAAATTATTTTTATTTAAATGTTGTAGATCTCAAAATCCATTTATAAGAATAATAAGTTGTTTAAAGTTAAAAGAATAATTTTAAAGATTGTTATAAACTTCAAATACGTAATCTGAAGCCAAATGATCGAATGAGGGCCTACTTTTTATATTGGTACAGGGCCACTTAAATCCACGGGCCGGCCTGATCATTAGAAAGTGAAAGCTTACACCATCTTAAAACTGTACATCTTTTACGTCGATCATGAACATTAACTTATTCTGGAATGGATGAACTACAAATTACATATATGTATATGGTTGTTTTGTTAGTGAGGTCAACTTAAGCAATCAGATCGCATAAACCGCTTGTGTTATGTTGAATTTCGGTATACGCTTACGAGTGTCCATCTACATATACTGTTGTGTACTTATGTTGTTGATGTCGTGTTTATGTCATCATTTCCAACAAATGTTCCACAAGATTTCTAAAAGTTTCGTTGATAAGTGTTAAGTTATTCAAACATTTGATTGTCCCTCCAATATATTTTCATTCGACTTTTAAGATAAAAAAACATGTTAGTAACCAATTGGAGACCTACAATTTTAAAAAATGCAAAGCAAAAGATTCTAAAGGGATGTCTAATCAAATCCTAGTGGCTCTCGTTGATAGTATCTAATTGTGAGGCCACGACTCTAATTCCTTATTTGGAGTCGGTCCATAAATGTGGTCTCTCCAAAAATGGAAATATATTCCCATGCATGATTCCTACGTGCTCTTCTTTTTCTAAATTATAATCCCATGTTTTCTTTTTGCATCAAATGGGGTGTCCACTTTAAAACTATAAATCAATTATGAGGTTTTATATAAAGTCATCATCAAAATTGTTGGGATTAGAATATGTTTAAGTTGATGGTTCTGATATTTACCACAATCACTGCGTATAGATTGCATTTTGTGAAGATTATCGAATTACCATGTTCGCAAAACGTAAAAAGTTAAAAAATAAATGTTTGATAAAAGAGTAATTTGCATTTTGTTACTGAGAAAATGTAGTTTTGAAAACGCTCTTAAACATCTTCAATTTAAAATGATTCTCTCAATTATACTCCTATTGTCACATATATATATCTACCAATCAAACTTCCAGAATGTTGTAAGATGTAAAAGTATATATATTTTACATATTTACATCTTTTGTTAAAGTTCGTAGATTTTAAGCTTATACATGCTATTTCAAAATGCGCAACAAATTAAAAGATATGTGTTAATGAACCGATTGTTAAATCTTCCGAAATTTAGGTATTATAACTCGCAACACGTTAAAAAAAACTCGTTACATCATCGTTACACTAAAACTTATTGAATTCATTAAAAATAAAAGTTTACTTCAAATATATTAAATTTTCAAAATCATTATTGATAAAAAAAAAAAAAAAAAAAAAAAACCCATAACTCTTACCACTCTTGCGCTGATATCATCATGCTAATGTGGTACAGCGACCACACGGGCCATGCCCTTCAACGCCAATGCTTTTAGAAAATAATTTTATTAAACTTTGAAAACTAAATATGTATATTATCTTTCTGTTTAAATGCGCCTTTTATTATTTGACGAATCTAAAAAGTATACATGTGATTCTCATTTTGATGCTTAAGGACCTTTTTGATTATCTTTTATAATTAAAGATAATATAATATTAATTAGGCACTAATGTTTATATAATATAGTACAAATAACGCATACACAAATCATCATGGTACTGAATTAGGGAAAGATATGTACTTCAGAATCATGACTTCATGATTAGTAGATACTCTGAATATATTAAAGAAAAATAAATTGTGCAGTTAATCTTAAATGTTGTTAGGTTCAGAAGAGAGATTGAATCAACGTGTAAGATTTAAGTGTTGCTAATTAGTCAGCTTCAAATACCCATTATACTGTTAACAACTTGAATGTTTTGCTAATTACTGTTCATAATGCATATACACATAATAAATAACAACTTGTGTGACTTAGAATAAGAAATTGTAATCGTAATCTTTAATAGTCCTTTAATTAGTATCGTTTATAAAAAAATTGAACTAGATTAAACAAAAACATGTTGCAAGACACTTCATGGAGCATGCATATAAAAATTTGCCAATGTGACCGAAAGAACTAGCTAGTCTTTGCATATATATCTCCATTTAAGTTTTGTTGTGTACTCTAGTTTGTCTTGTACACTCTATTCTAAGAAGTGTTGTATATTTACATCGATCATGAACATGTTAGGTCTCTTTGTGCTTATTTTAATTGTACGATACGGTATAAGTTCAACAGAAGCATCAAGGGTGCGAAAGATCCTTCCTCCAACAATGCCTGTTCATATTCCACTTGCACCAACGTTTCCATTTGTACATGTGTTAAATGTCAATCGTTTCAAAAAGTATGAAAAGAAGGCGTCCAGGCCAACATGTCCAGGACCAAGTCCTGGTGTTGGCCACGAAGACCCTCCGGGATCATGCAAACCCAAGGGGGCATGATCGACGTTACAAGGGTAGTTCGCGTGATCAATTAGATTAATGTCATTCTAGTGATATTCGCGAATAGCAAGGTGAACAAAAGAATTAATAACAAGTGTGTTCCATGCATGCCGTGTTTTCCTATCTTCTATTTGAGTTCAATGTTTTTTGAAGTAAATGTATTAAAAGCTTAACATAAGATTTTTGGGAGAGTTTCTTTCTTATCTAGCTTCTAATTTAAATTTAATTATCTTATGGTAAACATAATTTTTAATGAAAAATGACTTTTGTGTCTTGTCACATTTTACTAAGCTTTTTAAGAATCACAACACAAACTTAGGAGCATACAGAGTGACATCGTTCAATTCCCATCAAAATTCCGGACTGAGAACACCGTTGGACGGCGTTCTGTCACGGCGTTCCCGTCGGCATTCTCAAACGGTGTCCAGTTCGGGACGCTGAAAACACACTTGTTTTTTTCCTTTGCTCAGAACACTCTAAAAACTCAATATCATTCACTCACTCAATTCTTAACTTCGGGGTTATCCTCAAAACACCAAAAAGACGATGTTATCTTTCCTCGTACTCTAACATACTTTTGTTATTAATAAATATTGTACGTTATCCGATTCGATCTTAATTGAGTACCAAAGATGAGAAATGATTTTTTCTTCTATAAATTTATTTATGGATGGTGATCCATACACAACATGTTTTTTTCCGCTTACCACTAAACATGTTTTAGGTTTTTATAAAGTGTGATAGTTTAAAGCATGTTTAGTGGTGTACGAGAGAAACGGGTGATTTACGAATCAATAACATTTTTGTAATCCCAAATAGTGATGACACGTGTCATTCAATTTTTTTATTCATCTCATTTATTAATTAGAATGTTAATTAGGGTGATAACTTAAATCAGCTAGATAGCATTACTCTACGGATTTATGTGATAGATAAATGAACTATTAAACTCTGTTTTTGGACCTTAACATGTAGATTTTGTCTAGCTAGCATATCAAATTATAAGAAACAAAGAACAAGTATTGTAGTTTGTTTAACCTCAAAGAAATATCAATGAATCCTCTCATTTTGGACCTAATATAAGAGTTCATACAAATATACTTGAAAATATGAGATAATAATTCGTGTACAATTAATTTTGTGACGTTAGCTTTAAATGATGGACCTTTTGTGTACATATGAAAAAGTTGAAAGTAAAAATGTTAAATTTCACTAGACTTTTTATTACGTGTCTCTGTTTACTTTCAAAATTATTATATTAGTTTTGAAAGTAAACACTTACTTCGAGACACGTGATAAAATGAAATTGCTAGACACTTGTTACCGGAGGATTAAATAGATGGGCATGAAATAATAAAAATAAAAATGAAAGCAAATAGATGTCCAATCGAAACCTACTTAATTATATGCGTTTCTGTTAATAGTATCTTGGAATTTAAGCGTGAGGCTGTCATTATTTGGTGTGAGTCAACCAATGCAGTCTTTCCCAAATATGGAAAGTATTCCCATGAATCATAGGTACTTCTTCCCATCATGTGTTTTTTTATATAAATCTACCTTTTTCTTTTTCATCTAAATTAAATATATTATTTTTAGTTTTAAAAGTTGCTCCTTAAATTAAAAGACTTTAATGTCACTAGTTGATGTCGGGCTCTTGTATTTCTTCAAACTAAATTTACATTTAGGAGCAATTAAATATCTAAATCATCAAATTATCATATATATTTCACATATGTGGTTGTAGCTATAGAAACTTTCACATGATAACTAAAATATCATAAATAATAAGCATTGATTATACTAATCAATTAAGTACATGCATGATGCATGCAAATATATATATGTGGGTAGATTTAGGTGGGATCCTAAACAAAACTAAAATACAAAATATAGAAATATATACTATAATTAGGTGGTGTTATTTTTATTTATTTTTTGCGAAAAATATTATATTGCATAGGATCGAAAAGATCCATTTGAGTGCAAAATGCCAACCTGAGTACAACATTGAGTGAACTAAATATTGACCCTAACCTTGATGAAAAAAACAATACAAATTAACTTAACATTTTGAACTACAAAAAACGTAATCAACACCCTTTATCTCCCACAAATCGAGACATCAACATCACTTGTTTGCTGGACTTCCAATTGACGGCAAAAACATGATGCAAGTGATGCACACAGAAAACAGCCCTAGATACCCAAAGTAGTAAACTCATCTCGTAGAACCCACCAAATACTTAATAAAAAAATATGGACGAACATTCCGCTGGAGAGACATGGAAACAACCATCATGAAGAAATCCAAACCTCCAAAGGTCAACCGAGTATAACCAAGTACGACATCAATCAAGTTCACCTGAAAACCTCAAGAAGTCGAAACGATTCCGAGGACAAAACAGGTTACCGTCAATCTTGAAATCACCATAGACAAACACCTGAAAACCAAAACGACACTTATGAGAGTAACCACAGGAATTGAGGGCGAGTGTCATCGTAGCTGAGACCGGTGATGACGATGCAAACCGAACAGGATGGTGGATCAGCGAGATACAGGTTTAACTTGCAGAAATCACAAGAGATGGAGGAGATGACCGTGCAATAAAGTCCGACTACATGGAAAAGGGACGAGACATTTTTTACGCTACATGCCTGTGAATGGAGATGGTTAGGGTCGTTGAGGGCCCCTCCAACCTCCAACGTTAAGTCAGCGGTCGGAGGTGGCGGCTGCAATTTTCAGATCTAGAGGGGTATGTTTGAGAGAGAAAAAAAAGGGAAATAAAGTAAAAACTGAGGTGTGAGGTGTGTGTAGTGTTTATTATTTCATCCGTCCCATTTAAATTAATGTTCATGTTAAATATATTTATTTCTTTAAAAAAATTCAATTGCATAACTATTAAAATTTATTAAACTTTCAATTTTCTTTCATTTATTACTTTCAATCATTTAATTATCACTATATTTCAGTCAAATTCACTACAAATAAAGAGCGAAACTGACATTTCATCGACTCAGAAGACAACTATTATATCTTTGACCGAGGGAGTACTTTTTTAATTGTCTAAAGTTACATACATAATATGTTTCATGTCTTGTTTCTTTGACATATGTTGATGACATAAAAATAAAAAAAAAGTATATGATTCTTGCTATAACCCTTTTACTAATTGTTGCAAAAGAGGTATTTTAGTGCAAAGTTTTACAGTTGTTAAAACAACTAACCCATAATGAGCCTGATGATGTATAAAGATATCAGCTTGTACACTAATTAGGAAAAGAATAAGTACTTCAAAATCATGATTAGTACATAATTAAACATAAACAAATAGATCTTAACAAAACAGTATTTTAAATTACAACCTGTGAGATATTTATTCTAAAGAAATATTAATCTTTATTCGAATTAGAGAAGAATAAATACTTCAAAATCATGATTAGAAATATGCAATATAATAATTTGAATTCCAGTGAACTTTGAATAAATATAACCATGTTGCAGCACACTTTACATAGCATATAAATAAAATCTTATGTGACTGAAAGAATTTATCTTTTCATTTGTTTTAAGAGCTTTAGCTTATTCATTCATTTCATGAACATGCTTAGTCTTTGGATCCTTGTTTTACTCTTAACACATGATATACATTCAATAGAAGCATCGAGAGTGCGAAATATCCTTCCTCCGCCCATACCGATTCATTCACCACCAATACCCAAACCTCCATCATCTACAGACCATACTCTTATGTTCAATCGTTTCAAGAAGTACGAAACACGAGCTATTAGGCCAACGTGCCCAGGACCAAGCCCCGGCGTTGGCCACCAATACCCTCCTGGATCATGCTAACTCGATCCATTCATCGTGTATGTAGAAGGCTTGGTGGTGTGATTCGATTTTTCAGAAACTGTTTCTTATAAATCATATTAGAAAACTAAGTGAAAGTGAAGTGGTCAATTCCATGATGTGATCTTTTCTCATATTGTTGCTCAATATTAAGCTTGGGTTTAATCCGTGTAATGAAGAAGCGATACAAATTTATACTACCTTTTTTGGAGATTATTGCTTCTGTATTTTTGGACGTACCAATTATTGGGTTTGATCGTTTTGTTCTTTAATTAGCTCAAGAGTGAATTTATAATACAAGTTTCATCATATATATATCATGAGTATATATATTAGAATTGCTCTATTTTAATTCTTTGTACGTAAAACATTACATGGAAAGAAAACTCTAATTATTAGGAAACATGCATATAATTTCTTGATTACTTAATCAATTCGAATCCCACCAGATTATTGTTTGCATTATTGGAAATATTATTCAGGCATATATATAACAATACTCCCAAAAAAAGGCTAGAATTTATAAGCTAGGGTAGTCAAAATGGGTTATGTTTACTCAATTATCAACCCCTAATTACTTTTTATTAGGGTTGAGCATGAGGCTGTTTAGTGCGGTTATAGCTTAAATCGGTTCAATTGGCTTCCATCATTCGATTTTTTTTCTAACTGTTTAGTTATGGTTAAAGAGTGAATCGATTAACAGTTAAAATGATCAATAGTTCGGTTCATAATGGTTAAATTTGTTAATAATAAAAGTAGGACGAAGCAAACAATTGAACTTTCAAAAATAATGTCAGCAGTAGATGTCTATATCCATGGTCGAAGAAATGAAGTTGTAAAAGTAATATGGTAAAGCAGATAACGGAAATAATTTCGGAGAATTTATATATATATATTCATCAATCGGTTATGGTCAATTCGGTTCGACTTTGATGGTTAATTTGATTATCGTTTGGTTAATTCGATTTTTGATAACAAACAAAAAGTTTATGTGTGTTTGTTTCGTTTTGATTTTATAATCAAGTCATATAAGAATTTCGAGTAATATTACCGTTATGATAATGGTTTAAGGTTTCTTAAATTTCAATAAAGGAAACGATTGAAAAGTAGTACATACTTTCACATAATATACAATTAACTCTTTTTACATTAATTATTATGATTGTGATTGATTAAGGTCCCCATTTATAAGGTTACGGTTAAAAAGTGAGTTTGGCAACTCTACTATATTTTCCAAACTCATATCACATCTTAATTAGCAATGTAAACTTGTACAGTACAACTCATCCTTTGAAACCGGTCAATGACTCACATGTGTTTAGTTTACGAGTATTAGTTTACGATTACTAGATATAGAGTTTGTTTTTCAACTAATTAGCTGGAGCTAAAGTTTGTGGCTGAAACTTTAAATTGTGACTGCAAATTCTAGTGGCTGAGGCTTCTTTTAGAAGCTATTTTGAGTGACTTCTTGTTTAATAGATTCTAGGAGAATATTTTTTCAAAAATCCTCACTCACATTTTGTTACCAAATAAGGCTTTTTCATTTATAGAAGATGAAGATTATCAAAATTAGAATCTCAATTCCCTATAAGCTTCAAGAATATCTCGTTTGAAACACACCCATTATATGTAATTAGGAATCTCCATTTGACATTAATCAGTTACACAAATAAAATATATATATATATATATATATATATATATATATATATATATATATATATATATATATATATATAACCCTATATAGTCAAAGGTTCAAATAAAAATAAAAAAAGGTACAAAACTGTAAGAACTTTTAAACCATATGAATTTTCACATGTGATTATTGATGTAAATTAATGTTAAAAGCAAAATATTTTGACAAAATATCAAAATAACCTTTAAAATTAAATTTATATTTTTCGTTCACATGTAGACATTTGACATGTACACATGTGAACATTTCATATATTCAATAATTTAATATATTTTTAGTGATTTTTAATTTTATTTTGTCAATAATATGAACATTAAATAATATTTATATGTAATTTGTTGCGTTTACATGTATAAAAACAATGTAATTTAAAAGTTCTCGCAATTCTGTACATTTTGTGATTCTCGTTTGAAACCTATATATATATATATATATATATATATATAATTAGCGTACCGTGTCTTTCTTTTTGGTTCACAAACATGGGATTTGTAGGCCATCTCGTGCTCCAACGTTAATTTCCTTACGTGCTTAAGGAACATATAAACACTTTATTTATTTATATTCTCTAGGGTAACGTGATCTTTTTCTCAAGAAATAGACATGTAAAAAAAGGTAACATAGAAAAGATTAATGGGACATAATATATATCATCACGTATTTGATATGATAATAGCTTTAAGCTAATAAAAATCAAGTATTGTGCCCACTCTATGTTTTCATCGTTATCAGAATATAAACTTACATGATAGGTGAGGTAGCGGGAACACTGATAGTGGTTTTCACATTCAATCCATTGCCATCTCTACTAGTGAAAACTAACACTTTATGTTAGGAACCAATTATTTGTTTAGTTTAGGTGTTATTTTTAAATTATACGTACATATGAGACCATTCAAGTTAATTTACTAGTTATAAAGATCTCATTAGAGGCATCAAAATGTCAAGTGGAAAATTAAAATGCAAAGCAAATTGTTCCATATATATGATTTGTAATGAAAACCATCGGTCGCCCACAATTGTGTCTAGCAACTCAAGTGGGTGGCTAGCTAGGGACTAAATTGGCAAGTTCCTACTTGAAATGAGTCAAGAAACTTTTGTGTGCCAAAAATGGAAACCATTCGCATGGACAAATTAGCCCCAAGCCCTACCATTAACACCAATACAATCCACATGTAATTTTTATATAATTCTTTTTGTCATCGTAGGTATCTTTGAACATATCTCTTTAGTCCTTATTATACTAGTTTGTTGTTGATCATGTGTACTATTTTTTGCACTAATGATCGAGCGGGCCACAATATGTATTGGGCTTTATTCAAGGAGAAATCTTTGGCGGTTTTCAAATATATTAATAACTTCTATAACATAAGTTTAAGACTGAGAGATTAATTTTTAAATCTTCAAACAATAGCTACCTCTGTTCCAAATCATTTTTAACTAAGTGCGTAATTGTGTTAACATGTGTTAATCGTGGTGTTCAACCTTTCATCAATTAACTTCATTTCACGAGGTCCGAGTAACCCCGCCACACACACACATACAAACAAACACGTCTAAATAAATAGAAGGATAAGGAAAGAAAGATAAAAGTGTAAAAGAAGCATCAAACAAAACAAAAAAGAATTCTTATAAAGTAACGTACTGTTAAGACAACAATTAAATAAACAAAAAGAATGCAAACGTACAAGATCAACTAGACTGTCCTTTATTCCTATAAATATAGTGAAGTGAAGTGATAGTGGCTACTTAATAAATTCGTAGTTTGAAAGCATCAACATGAAAACCCCATTTGCTTATTTATAAAATATAAACTTGACGAGTTATAAAGTTCCAAAACATTTTTAACTACGTGAAATGATCGAAGTGACGAGTTAGTTTTGTTCCAAAACATTTTATTATAAAGTTCTATAAATAACAGTATCTTTGACGAGTTACTAGATATATACAACGAGTTATATACATGAAACGTCGCATTTTCAACTATACGTGTACTTTATTTTTGTGCATTTTGTCCATGATTTGTACACTTAATGGATGGTTAGTAAGATGAAGAAAATATATACTTGGTAAGAAAAAAGGGAAAATTACAAGTAACTGAAGTATTGAACCGTTAAAATGTTAAAATGCTAAATGAAAGACGAATAAACTTAACAAATTCATGTCCCTTTCATTGACCCATTGACTTTGTGACGGAAATTTATATTCTTTGACTTGCTTCTTGAACCTAAAAAAAGTCGAGCTGATTCTAAGATTGGGCGGGTTTCAGCTCAATAGGAATATGGCCCAAAATTCCACTTTCCATGTGCCGGCGGCCCAAGAAACTGAACTGCGGCCCAGATCCTGCAATAACGATTTTAGAAGGCGATGTTATATTTTCGTGCAATAAAAAGCTTTTCACAGTCGGAACTCAGAAGTCAGAATATACTTACCACGTGCATTCCACGTGTTCATTGATCTCCCAATCTCCCATGGTCCCATCTCTTTCGTCATCTTTTAACATCAACCATAATTCATCATCTTCATCAAATCATCCTCAATCGTTAACCCTAAATATTTTAACTTCAATTGACAAAATTCATACACAAAACATTATAATCTACACCACAATTCTCTAACAGTTAAAAACGATCGGAAGGGAGCTCACAATGGGCTCCCAGGGCAGTTTCGGTCAATCAAAAGAGTTTCTAGACCTAATTAAATCAATCGGTGAATCTAGATCAAAAGCAGAAGAAGACCGTATCGTTCTTCGTGAAATTGAAACCTTAAAAGGTCGAATTACGGAACCTGATATACCTAAACGAAAAATGAAAGAGTATATAATACGTCTCGTATATATTGAAATGTTAGGGCATGATGCTTCATTTGGATACATTCATGCTGTTAAAATGACTCATGATGATTTGATATTTATGAAACGAACTGGTTACTTAGCTGTAACGTTGTTTTTAAATGAGGATCATGATTTGATTATATTGATTGTGAATACGATTCAAAAGGATTTAAAATCTGATAATTATTTGGTTGTGTGTGCTGCGTTGAATGCGGTTTGTAAGTTGATTAATGAGGAGACTATACCTGCGGTTATTCAGCAGGTGGTTGAGTTATTAGGACATCCGAAAGGAGCTGTTAGGAAGAAGGCTGTTATGGCTCTTCATCGATTCTATCAACGGTCTCCGGCGTCAGTGACTCATCTCGTGTCCAGTTTTCGTAAGGTTAGTGTTTTTTAGGATTGTTACATATATGTTTACTTCATATTAATATGTGTAATTATAAAATTTGGCCTGCATTGTAGTGAATAATGGATATGAAATTTGTGAGAATGTGATTGACTTTCCGTGGTCAGACTTTAATGACACTTATACACACCTTAATCGAATTAAACTACTTAGGCATGTGTTTCCAACTGGGGAAGAGAGGTTGGGTTGTAAACACGAACGATGTGCATGGGCTATCGTAATTAGTTAGATATATGTTTCATGTTCAATTGGAATTTGCTTTCTTATACGTCATGGTCGTTGATGAGGAGATAAAATAGTGAGCGTTGTAGGAACCATCTGTAGTCACACTACCGAAATGGTTAGTTAATACTTAGTTTTGTTACCTTGGTTGCAAGACCCAAACTAACTTGGTCCTTTGAGAAGTTGGTCCTTGGAGACTGCTTTTTCGATTTTTTAACTACAAAATTAATTAATATCACTGCATATGAGCATGGAACTTTTTACTAGGTTTCTACATAATTTCGGTTAGAAGTTTGTCATGAAAATTCACATATATAATGCAGATTGAAAAATAGTTTTGTAGCATACCCACCAGTTCTTAGCTGATATGGACTCAATTAATATTATTTTTTCTTATTGTTGATGATGGTGGTTAATGTGTGGATGTTTGTGAAGTTTTTAGCCTATTCTTCTACAATAAATTGATAGTTCTTTCCCCCCCTTAAATTTAAAGTTGCTGGTATTTAATTTTTGCAGAAACTTTGTGATAACGACCCTGGAGTAATGGGTGCTACCCTTTGCCCTCTATTCGATCTTATCATGATAGATGTAAATTCTTATAAGGATCTAGTTGGCAGCTTTGTAAATATTCTAAAAGAAGTCGCTGAACGCAGATTGCCAAAGAGTTATGATTATCATCAGACTCCAGCACCTTTTGTTCAGGTGCGTCAATTCATATAATATATATCTATCTATATACAATATAGTCTTCTTCCTTTTATGGAACTCTATATTTTCTTTTCTTTTTCTCTCATCCTCCAATAATCAGGACTTTCTGATAATTATAAAAACTGCTTGGGTTGATTGATATGGTAATTCGTACTGCCTACAAGACCTTTATCCCTTTCTAAGTTAATGTAATGTTTTTTCTTTTTTCTTTTGCCTACATATTTGAAGCGGATATACACTTGTATGCAAACACACAATTATTGGGGATTACATATAGCGAGTTGTGTCTTTTTAATTGAGATGAAGTTATAATGAAAAGTAGTAAAGGTAAGGGGATAATTTTTCCAGAGAAGTTCTTTACCTTTTACATAAAGTCTCATAGCCAAGGACTTAAGGTGAGTTTAGGATAAACTTGAGCTTCATAGCTCAAATTTATACTTTATTTCTTTTAATAATGGCAATCGTTACAAGTATATTGTAAATCTATATTGATGAAAGAACTCATTCCAAATAAATTAAAAGGGTTACAAATAAACTTAATTCTAAGTCAACAAAATGGAAATCTTTTTTCTAAAAGTAATAACATCTAACAATAAAATCATTTGTAAATTCAACTACGTTACATAAGGCTCGAAAGCTTTAGTCAAGCCCTTTTAACCTCAAGCATGGCTTGTTTATCATGCACGAGCTTAAACTATATTCAAGCTCGACTCATATGCAGCCCTAGCTTAAGTTAATTGTTTTTATAATGGCAGTTCATTTTATTTGACTTTCACATTATAGTTGATTGATGTTGCAGATTAAGTTGCTAAAAATCCTGGCGTTGCTTGGTAGTGGTGACAAGCAGTCGAGCGAGCAGATGTATACTATCATTGGAGACATACTGAGGAAGAGTGACACAACTAGTAATATAGGAAATGCATGTCTGTATGAATGCATATGTTGTGTCTCATCTATACATCCCAATCCTAAGTTATTTGGTGCAGTAGCGGATGCAATTGCTAAATTTCTCAAGGTCTGCCCTTTTTTTACTGTTGAAATCTGCAATGTATGCCAAATCTTATTATCGGTTTCTTGATGCTTTGTAGAGTGACATTCATAATTTAAAGTATTTGGGTATTGATGCACTTGGTCGACTGATAAGGATAAGCCCAGAAGTTTCTGAGCAGCATCAACTTTCTGTAATAGATTGCTTGGAGGTGAGTAAATTTCAAATTGATCTTAACGAGTTAACGTGAGAGAATATTTGGCATAGGTAACAGGAAATCCTTTTTGCGTCGTCGAAATAGATTTGAATATACTCAGCTCTTTCTCATTTCTTAAATCAAGGACCCAGATGACACTCTAAAGAGGAAAACTTTTGAGTTGCTATACAAAATGACGAAATCCTCCAATGTGGAAGTTATAGTAGAACGTATGCTTGAGTACATGATAAGTATCAATGACAATCATTACAAAACTGAAATAGCATCTAGGTGTGTGGAGCTTGCGGAGCAATTCGCACCCACCAACCATTGGTTCATCCAGGTTCTCTTTATTTTCCTTTACTTTCTCTTTCTCGCTAAATACACTCAGCAAGCGCACAGATCACACTGTCTACCTTCACTTACTTCCAGCCTTTTCTTTACAGACTATGAATAAAGTCTTCCAACATGCTGGGGACTTGGTGAACCCTAAGGTTGCACATAACTTGATGCGCTTGATCGCCAAGGGATTCGGAGAGGATGATGATACAGCAGATAGTCAGCTGAGATCTTCTGCTGTATGTAATTCTTGAATCACTTGACACTTCGTATACTCATTGTTAATAAGTATCTAATAGGATAATTTCAAGTCGTTACACTAATACAAAACTGCTTTAAATTATTCATAGTATACTTCTTTTGAGCTCCGTATTTTGCTTATTTGGTTCTGTTCTTGTTGGGGGGTAGGTGGAATCTTACATTCGAATAATGGGAGACCCAAAACTTCCATCTATGTTTCTTCAGGTAAGTTGTCTGATGCTGGTTTCCTATGCATGGTCATAACATGGCCTTTGTATATGTGGGCATGCTGCTGTTTTTTGTTGTAAGCAGGTGATATGTTGGGTTTTGGGGGAATATGGAACTGCAGATGGCAAATATTCTACATCCTACATCAGTGACAAGATATGTGATGTCGCAGAAGCACATCCAAGCGATGATACCGTTAAGGTATGTTAACTAGTTTCACACTTTCACATCTGACCTTGGTTTAAAAAGGCGAAAGGTAGTCCGAGGCGCTAAGGGCCCGAAGTCCAAGCCTCACGTAAATAAAACTCCTATAATGCATAAAATAATTTTAAATTGCTTCTTCATAACATTATATCTATGGATCTACCTAATAAGTGTTTACACATCTCAAATTGTTGACCAGAAGTTTAATCAACACATAATGCTGCTTCAATTTTGGTGTTTTGAATTTTAGAGACCAAGGCCGTCGTATGGGGTATAACGTTTTAGAGCCGTTATTCAATTTTAGTTGTATTAGAAACTTAAATTAGCGTTAGTACTTAGCATACATGTAATGATAATGAATGTTGGGCCTAAAAAAATTAGCCTAACCAAGTTTAGTAAAAGGCATCACCAATATTTGTTAAAAAAACTCACCACAAACACAAGGCGCCCAAGGCACCCCCTCACATCGCTTGGAGCCTAGGCACTGCCTCACATTGCCTGGAGCCTAGGCACCGCCTTGGTGGCGCCTCATGTCGTACTATCGCCTAGAGGCGCCTTAAGGCGCTCTGCCTAGTGCCTTTAGATGCCTAACGCCTAGGCACCGTCTAAGCGCGGTGTTTTAAACCAAGCATCTGACTATTGGAAGATATTACCTCAGCTCTTAATATACTTGACCTTTTGATATTTTGCTACTTTATTTCATAATCCTAAACATATCAGAATGAACATTATGAAATGAATTGTTAGACCTAAACATATCAGACGGATAAGCGCCACAAGTGTGATTACTCTCCTGATACAACTCGCAATGCAGTTAAAACTGGTAACACAACTATCAGATCAGAATACATATTAAAAGATGGGTCATATATCTGCCAGTTGAGCTTATAGACAAGAGACATATTAGAAAGTCTACATATGTAAAGATGAGCCTAGTAACAACTGGTATACCTTTGGCCAATTTGACAAGAAAGTTGGTAAACGGGGATAGCTGGATTATTTATCCTTGTTACGAGAGTCTTCGAGTAAAAAATAAACAAACGAAGTAAAAATTTAACATTACTTGGTTCCGGTACAAAAGCATAAATCCACAAGCATGAGAAATCTGGAATGTGGAGACCAAGTTAATGGATAGCCGATAGCATTCGGAGCAGTGTGAAGTATCCAACTGTCTAAAGGATCTTCTGCTAGAGCTGATACAAAACATGCACTACGTCTGGTTATAATGTATATTATGTACATTTTCAATAAAGTAAAAATTGTTTGTGTTAATAAATAATGCAAACATACGTAATCCACCAATTTTGATACTCAATGATAATGGGGGCTTACCATTTCCTATAAATGAGCATCAAGTCCACTACTCGAGCCTTGACTAGATTTAAAACCTTAGTACCATATAATTTAAAACTGTTCTTTGAAATAAAACATACAGTGATTACAGAGAGAGTTCAATAACTGTTGAAATTATTCCTGTAAATCAGTAATGTATTTGGTGATTGTTTCATTCATTCTTAATGGGTATGCTACTTTTCTTATCCTATACTTGTTTCCTGTCTTGTCTCGTGCCATTTTCATTGAGACTTCTTATTGACGTTATTTCATGCTTTAAAGATAAATAATTAAAGCATGTCTAAAATCTCTCTTTGTCTGCTTTTTTTGCAAGGGGTACGCAGTGACAGCACTTCTAAAAGTATATTCACTTGAAATGGCAGCTGGAAGAAAAATGGACGTGCTACCGGAGGTAGGTAAAGCCAGCTTCCATCTCATTGGGAACACTCGATAATATCATATGCGATTCCACAAATTTCATATCCTAGAATCGTTACTTATTAACCTTATTTATTGACAAGATATAACTTTGTGGCATATCATAATTCCGAATTTTCTCATTTTGCAGTGTGAGTCATTAATAGAATCATTGTCTGCATCTCACTCAACTGATCTGCAGCAACGTGCATATGAACTTCAGGCTATTTTCCGCCTTGATGCAAATGCAATACAGAATATAATGCCGTTAGATGCGAGCTGTGAAGACATTGAGGTGATCTTCTTTGCATACAAATTGTTAAGTTTGATTGTGCTGTATACTTATCGCTTAGAATCTTGAAATTTTTTTGTGTTTGTCCCCAGATTGATAAGAACCTATCATTTCTCAACAATTATGTTAAAAGGTCCTTAGAAGAGGGGGCTGAACCCTATATTCCCGAGCATGAACGATCTGGGACTCTAAATACCAGTAACTTTAAAAACCATGAACACCATGATGCTACTGCACATTCTCTCAGATTCGAGGCTTATGAGGTTCCGAAACCCGTAATTCCTAGAATGCCCCTTAGAGTAGCCTCTTCAACCGAACTTGTACCTGTACCTGAACTTTTGTATGCTAAGGAGGTCCATCGTAGTCCATCTGTCGGATCTTTATCTGGGACGAGCTCAACCGAACTCAGGCTTCGGCTTGATGGTGTCCAAAAGAAGTGGGGCCTGCCCAATCACTCGTCCGGTGCCTCATCAACATCAGATTCAGATTATTATAGGACCACGGTTAATGGTCTTGCAAAAGCCAAATCAATTGATTCTTCAAGAAGGCAGCCCGAAGTTGAGATCTCCGAAGAAAAACAAAAACTCGCAGCTTCACTATTTGGGGGCACAAGTTCAAGATCTGAAAAGAAACAATCTGGTGCTGGTGGTTTGGGGCAGGGTAAGGGGTCAAAAGTAACCCGTCATACAATGAACCAAACAGCTCAAGTGGTTCAACCACCTCCCGACTTGCTCGATCTTGGTGAACCAAGTGGTGGTGCAAGCGGCTCATATTCATCAATGGATCCGTTTAAACAACTTGAAGGTCTTTTGGGTTCCGGTCAAGATAGTAATGTTGCTACTACTGCGTCTAAAAAGCCTGGTGTCATCTCTAATAATTCAGATGCTTCTACAAGTGGTCAAAGTCAGAGTCATGAGTCAGTTAACACGAGTAACCGAGCTGTGCCAATTAACCAAGGTTCCGAATGTTAAAGATGCTTTGGGCAAGGATGCACTCGTTAGGCAAGTGGGTGTGACCCCAACCAGCCAAAATCCCAACTTATTCAAGGATTTGCTTGGCTAATTGCATACTCAATTAAGATACAAGTCGAATTATTTGTCATTTCAAACTACGATTCATGTCTATAGATGGCACACAATTTACATAGAAAGTATCATCAATTGTAACCAATATAGAGTTGCATTTTCATATTTATGTCCCCCACGAAGGCATTAATTAAAATAGGCAATATAGTAATATATATTGGAGATCTATTCCAATTCACCTGGTACAGTTAAACAATTGTTAAGAAGCATTCTTATAGAAACACATGGATCAACGGGCATCACCAAGATTATTTTAGTCATTTTAGATAGATGAGGAATTAACCGTGCAACAAACAAATCACAGAGACTAACGTGAGAATATGTGTAAACCACATGAACCATTCATGCAATTTACTTGATAACAGTGGATTGCAACATGAGTCATGAGGATATTAAACATCGTTTTCAAGTGAATATGTTAAAAACTCTCAATGTTGTCATGTGTAGAGGAGGAATTAATTGTGCAATAAACAAATCACAGGGACTAACGCGAGAATATGTGTAAAACACATGAACCATTCCCAATTTACTCGATAATAGTGTATAGCAACATGAGTCACGAGGATATTAAACATCGTTTTCTTGAATATGTTAAAAACTCTCAATGTTGTCATGTGTACAAGAGGGATACGTTAATATAGAAAGGTATATATGACTATACGAGTTATGACCACAAATTATTTTACAAATCGCCACATGTTGAAACTGTTTACATGATATTCAAACACCTACGTATATCATATGAACACTTCGATCTTCATAGAGGTACGTGCTGAATTCGTATTGGTTACACTTTCTTGATTATTGCCATAGGACGTTGAAAAGAAAAGGTTATAAGTGCAAGTTATGATATACGTAAGTAATTACGACATAGTATTAGAGACACGCCTACAATAATATAAAAGGGTAAACTAATGAGATTTTTCTCTATTCAGATTATTGAGGAAGGACGAGTATTTTTTTTTTACTCAGATCTATACGTTCTAATTGGATATTCTCGTGACAATTTCTGACCTTTTTCCATACTACCCACAAGATATTTACTTAGGATGTTCGAAAATGAGACCAAATATAAGAGCATCAGGACGTCTTACCACTAAACCAGTTGGTTACATATCTACAAAATATGTTTGATCAAAATATAAAAACAGATTTTGTTTTATTTAATAATCTTGAAGTCAAAGGTATTACATTTCATATATGTTAGGTGTCAAGTTTTTATTACACAAATTGTCTTTATACATCATGCATTTGAATTAAGAGACCAACTCACATACGAATTCCTAGCACATATACTACATATTAATAAATCAATACAAACATGATAATGTATCTTATCACCATATTCATTCACAATTTCATATATATGAGAATCAATATTCAAAAACACAAGCTACGAAATATCGAATAATAAAATGAACACGATTTTATCTTTGACAAGGTTAACGCTTCGCGAATACTAAATCATTCTCACACACTTATTATTTTCTTGCCGATGATTATGATATACTTGAATCCAATAATAACACAACATGTACATATGAAGATGAAAAAAAATGGTCAAGACATGATTTAATCTTTGTTGAGGTTTCAATTTTCAATCATTTATTTGGAAGGTGACTCATAGAGCTACAACTTTTGATGATGGTGATCAAGATATTTGTTAGCAAAAATATCTTGATATGAATGTATTTAGACACGGAGACAATTTGTAACCATATTTTTTTTTTTAATTTTGATGCACATGTAAGCCTTGGATTTACAATTTTTTGGATAGAGGTTGATTAATTGTCCCGTCATATATACGTAGATATTTTTTATTTATTATTCATTTTCAAGAATATTACAAAATTGTTTGGAAAAACTGAGTAAATAATAGAGAAAAACTGACTTATCTTAATAAAAATGTCCAATTTTAAATGTAGATAAATTTTTTTTTTCACAAATTCTATGTCTTAATCAAACGGTAAAACATACATTTGAATAAAAGCATACATTTGAATAAACCTATCCATATATTCTGTGACATTTGGATTATATAAGCAAAAGGTCATTACGCTCTAGATAGTTAACATTAAGCGATACGGGTATTAGAATAAAAGCATACAATGAATGATTAATCCACTTGATTCAAAACGATAAAAACTTGTCAAATGTCCGGTTGCTAACACAAGACACCAGTTGAATATATACATGCATGCATTATATCATCTAGAGAAAATGAACTAGCGGCAGTGGCAAATCCAGAAAATTTAGTGACCGGTGACATAAAAAATTTAAAACTTACTATACTTGCTAGTTTATTAACTTTATTTAAACAATGAGATGTACCGCCTAAATATGAGTGATATTACTCTTAAAGAACTAACGACTTTTCAACTATCTTTACACTAACTTGACTTAATTGACTGATGTCACGTGACATCGCTGACTATAAAGTAGGTCCGCCCCGGACTAGCGGGGACGGAGTACTACATTGAAAGTAAAAGTAGCTATTGTTACGGGTCCTTTCATTCTAAATTTTAAATACGCCAAAATTAATAATATAAGCAAAGCATATTTTTCATTTTTATTTATTTATGTAGATGTAGATGTAGATGTAGATGGTAAGCTTTTATTCATTTGATTAAATGGACTTTCGGTCATTTCATATATGGAAAGTGACTCATAATAACTTTGAATCGGATGATAAATGTCGTGAATGCATTTGGACATGGAAACAATTTGCAGCTATCCATTCTTGACATAAATTCTGGATAGGATTCAATTGTTTTTTCTTTTGTTATAAGGTCGACTAAAATGTCATATTTATCCCTTACATCTTCCATTTTAAGTTTTTAACATACTAATTTCCTTTATATATTCAGTTGAAAAGTTTCAAATCCGTATATAGTAAACACGACTTCATTGTTGTATTATGAATATTATGTATTTATTTACAGAAATTGGATCCTCTCATGTTCAAATTGAACACTAAGAGGTCATTTTTGACCAATCACAAATTGTTAAATGCAATTTATTTCTCACCAATGAGTGAACTTAGAGGGTCCAAATTAGCGCTGTTAACGATTTGAATCGAGTCGAATATCAGGATGCTCGAGCTCGACTTGTTTACTAATTACTCGGTTCGAGCTAGAACATCAATTTTTTATACTCGACTCGTGAAATTAATCGAATAGTATTTTTTCGTTCGAGTTCGACTCGTGTTCAAATATTATCAAACTCAAACTCGAATTAAACGAGCTTGAACTTGAGTAGCTCATTAAATGCTCGACTCGTTAACACCCCTGGTCCAAAATGCATTTCTTTCACCCAATTCACAACATGACTTTGAAAATGAGACGATTCAAATCTTTATTTATAAAGTTTGAGTGAAATATGTAGCCCAGATTAATATTCGTAACAAGAGAGGTCAAGTTAGACTTTTATGTTATGTAAATCTCTTCATATCAATTTCCTAATAATTCATTAAAGAATCAAGCATGCATAATATTTTTGTCAACCTGTAAATCTCACATCATGGTATGACATGTGTAAGCTTATTAATGAATGCACAAATTCAAATAGATATTTTAAATTTAATTTAATTATTTTCATGAAAATGTCAACCATATTCAATATCTATATCTGTATCTATGATATTGTTAAGCCAACAGGAGAAAAGCAATCCCAAGTGGAAGTTGACCAAGATGGAAATTAATGTGATTAAACATTCATAAACACATGGTTTATTAACTCGGTGTTACGGTAGGTTAAAGCTATTATTTATTATTTATAATAAAGTTTAAACAACCTGACCAAGTAGCTCATACATATGTGTGAGAGATTTAAATACGTACGTACTTCATGATGTTGTAGTGTATGATTGCGCGTTTAGTAGAAATATATTATCTTCTTTTAAAAATAGCATAATTGTTATTTTTTCCCCTTCTGGTGAGAGAAAATCAAGAACTGCTTTCAGATTCGAATATGAAAACGTGTATATGTCAACTTGAAGTAGGTAAATTGTGCAAATCAATCAAAAGCACCTACACTTTAATTTTTTGTGTGTTCTTTCGCTTCATACTATCGTCTCAAGAACACAAATCTAGTAATTAGTTATACATCACAATAAACAAATATTTAATTCTAAGATGAAAATGCAACCATACAATAAGAGACCATTTTGTGTTCAATCAATATCAAAAATAAATAAATTTATTAATCATACATTGATAATAATTAAGACCTAAAAGTTGCATTTTGTTTTTATAGGTGGTTTCAACTTCCAACTCTCCTATATTTATGATCAGATTTCTAGAGGACCACTCAATATACAAGTCAATCATGCACATTATATATTCGGTAGGAATTTGACATAATTTCATGCCAAGTGTAATCTTATTAACGAGTTGTTTGAATTCGACATTGATTTAAAAATGGTCCTAATTAATTAAATTGTCAACCATTTTTGAATATTTGACTATCTAATTTATTAAAAAGTCAAAAATATATATAATGCCAATTTGTACTTGACTAAGATTGGGATGTCATCATACAAACAGATAATACAAATGGATCATTGTATATAGTTGACAATCACTTAAAAATTAAGATCTTTATACATTGAATAAACTAATTATTAAATAAATAAAATAAGATATTGACTTGATTTAATAAAGATTCAAATTAAATTTAGTAAATATAGAAGGTAATGATAGAGAAACACAAGTTTAAAAAAGATGTTCATTGTATGCATCTCACAATTGTCATTTTCTTGAAATCTAAAAACAATGTGGTAGAGACGTTTGTTATAATGCCAATGTCAAACCCATTTCACGTGGTACAAAAATGAGTTTAAGATGATGATGTCTTATGAATAATTTTCATATGTGTCCAAAAAGGGCAATAATATTAGAAAATTAAGGTTGTCTACTTGTATATTACTTGGATACTTACCCAAATATCACCCAATAAGACTAAGATTTAATAGGTCTTGAGACCTCAACAATTAATTAGTGTCAAACTCTAATATTCACTATAATAAAGCCAAGTTTCACACAAAAGTAACTGGTTACGCGCATATATTGTAAACTCCGAATAAGAAAAAGATAGACATAACTATGTGTTTCTGAAATGAGAAGTGATTTGGACATTAGAAAAGTTATGTGCACGATCAATGCACTTGGTTGACACCATATATACATGATTATGGAGTACACACAAGTTTGGTGGTGTACGAATTAACTCTCTTCTAAAATGAAATAAATACAGTATTGTGAAGAAAGAGAAGATGTAGGAGATCAAATATTGAGTAAAAAAACTACATAAATTAGTGTTGCTCAATATATGGCCGTGGTCCCTAAAGAGATAGGTGATCTTTAACTTGGTGAATCTTGCTCGACAATGAGTGAAATCTATAGTTATTGTAGTGGGTATGGGTTAGGACCCCATGGGTGAGTAAAGGAAGGAAGAGTAAGAGTACCTAAAAGATTGATGCTAATTATTAATTCAATTAGACTAAGTAATAATAAGTCCAACGGAAGTATTCAAGATGGAAAAATAAATGGTTCAGTCGACAGCACATGATGTTAGCAAAAAGTAGCGGTCTAACTTTATAAAAGTTAAAGGGTAAAGATGTAAAATAAATTATTTTATTTAATTTATGATTGGTTAACTACATGTTTGAATGTTAATGTCAACATTACAATTGTTATCCACATTCAAGATATACTAAGGGCCTCTTGGAACTCTTTGTCAAGTCACTCTGTTGGAAGCTAGTATGTGGTTTGGGTTTTTGAGAGATGTATCTTTTGTTGTATTGCTATATTTTTCTTATTGTATCTTGTTTTTGTTTTGTTCCTGCTTGGAGCAAGTTTTCTTTGTTCTTTTACTCTCACCTATTATAGGTGCTTTAATATAATTGCCGCTTAAAAAAAATAAAATAGATATACTGTAAAGTTCCATTTCCCTGTAATGATCTCCTTGCGAAGAACTTTGAATTTAAATCAACAGAAGTTGTATACGAGTAATAATCAACAAAATTTTATTAATAATGCCTTGCGGACTTTATACGTGAAATTAATAGTTAGTAACATATCTGCACTTGGTAGTCTTTACCTAAATACGTTAGAAAACTTATGACCTATACATGTTACAATTAATCGGTCCCCCTCAATTTATTACAAAATCGGCAAAGAATCTTTTCTTTCTCGTCTTGTATGGTTAAGGAAACTCTTTATGTACAATTTGGCGTCCTTTAGAGTCTTCTTGTATGGCTTCACCATGATTTCCTTCTTTTCATGATGATTCTGTTATCCTTTTCGCTCCATGACTATAATCGTCAAACACCATTAAAATATATTTCAAAGTAGTGGACTTTCTTCGATTTGTATTGTTTTGAAGCGCCGAGGCCCCGATCAACTACCATACTGTTGCATGTTGGATCGTGCTCGCACCCTCAACGTTGCATGTTTTTCTTTATCGATATCATTTCTGGATCTTTATGACAATTTCTTGGGAAAAAGTCTTAAAGGTAAGCCATTTTGGGGAAGGGCAAATGGGGCGTAATGGATTTCATTTTGTGGGCCAACCATTGACCATCTGCAAATAATAGCAAACTTCTATTAGCATCCACTTGAATTATGTTTCCTTATTTAATTCCATCTTTAGTAGTAATTATTTTACGATTTTCCTCTTGAACTAAAGTATTTTTATGGTAATTATATCATATGAAATGTGGGTAGATTTCACCAACCTGTATTTTGTGGTCATGTGATGTATAAGCACTAATATCTCCAACTTTGCTAGCTCATTTCCTGGACATGAGTGGGTCCCATTGCCAAATGGCATAAATGTATTGGGCTTTGGTGCCACCTGCCAAATCATATCAAAATATTGAATTTTAGTAACGTTTTGTACAAGAGAAGTGAATTTGTACGAGAGAAGTGATTTGTACACAGATAATTAATTTTAAACAATCTAAACTAATAGCTGTTTTATGATTTAAAACTATATTAGGTTTTGATTTTTACCTCGAATCTTGACGGGTCAAACTTCTCCGGGTCGGTAAAATTTTCGGGACTATGGTGAATGTTTCTAAAGAGTGGTAATACCTTCCATCCTTTAGGAATAAGGTACCCTGAAAAATTAGTTTTGAAGTACTCTTTAGAATAAAAATATATTTAAAAAGATTAAATCTTTATGTACATTTAATGAACTTTGCATAAAAAAATACCTTCAAATTCAACATCCTCAACAGCTTCTCTGAATGTAAAAGATAAGATTGAAGCAACTCTCAAGGTCTCTTGAATTACTCTTGAAGTTATTGGCATTTTCTTGGTATCTACCCAAGTCAAACCCTTGTCATCTTTCTCTTTCATTATCCCTTCCTGTTCTTCCTGAAAAGTCAAACATTTAATTAGTAAAAAGTTTTATAACCATTCACTAAACTTATTTAAATATGAAATGGTAAAAAATTTATAGTGTAAATAAGTCGAGATTTCTTACTGTGACAGCTTGTAGGACAGAAGGGTTTTCAGCCAAGTACTTAACAATCCATGTCATGACACTGGCAGTGGTGTCCCGGGCTGCGAAAATGACTCCGATGATGTTATCCGCGATTTGTTCATCTGAAAGACCTTCTTTGTCTTCCATAAATGAAGCCAATAAATCATTGTGGTTTTCTTTGTTTGTTTCCCTTCTTAAAGCTAGAATCTTGGCCAAGATCTGAGCTAATTCTTTTCTTGCTTTCATTGATTTGTTAAAGAGCGTTCCAGGAAGATTAATCGGCATCGAATTGTATCCTTTTTCAAGAATGTAATAACATCTCTTGAGATCTTCTCTATAGAGCACCTCATCTTTTCCAAATATGGAAAGCAATGCAACATTGAACGTGAACTGCATAGACAACAATTAGAACATAAGAAAACAGAGTAAAAACAGGGCAGAACAGAGTAAAAAGAGGACAATAACAGAGCAAAACAGAGTCCCCTGTTTTCTGATTTTTTTTCTCTCTTTTACTTACCGTTTTCATTTCTTGAAAGGTGTTGATGATCCTGTTTTCCCATGACTTGAGAGAATCAACAGCGATTGATTCGATATCCGGGATGATATTTTTGATGGATTCTGGCGTAAATGCGCGAAGAACAAGACGTCTTAATTTCATATGGTAATCACCTTGATGAAAGAAAATAGCTTGTTTACCCAACATTCTTTCTTTACTAGCAGGAAATGTGGGCTTAAAAAGATGTGATTTTGTTACAAGCACAAGTTTAGCAGCAGCAGGGCTAGAAATCATCACACACCGACAACCTAACACATGGGTTTTAAAGATCGAACCATACCTGCAAATAAAAATCCAAACTTTAGTTCATTAGTAAACATAACTCATCAAGATTTTAATTGGGTATTGTTTAAAAGTGTCAAAGAGTGAAAGTTACTAACTTTTTCACTTTGGATGCAAAAAAGACATTTGGGTTTTGCGAGTATAATTGAAAGGTTTCACCAATATACGGCCAACCGAGTGTGCCGGGAGGGAGAGGGAGGCTTTTCCGGCCGCCGTTGGCAGCGGAGGAAGTGAAGAAAAAGATAGTGGAAAGAAGAATAAAGAAGGAAAAAAATATGGTAATGAATTCCATGATGTTGTTTGTTAGTTAATTTGTGAATTTAGGTAATTGAGGTTTGGATAGAAGTTGGAAGGGGAACAAGTGAAGGTATATATAAGTAAGGATGGAGGGTACACCATTAAACAGCTAGATACACACACACGGAATCTTGGCTCCAGCTCAGGGGGAAAGGGGATGGGATGGGTGAAGAAGGAGCTAGGCAAGTGTTTAGCCTATGTGTCTTTATTTTGTTTTTGTTGTTTTCTTCTTGAATTACTCTTGTTTTTGGAAAAATATATTGTATATGTTAGCTACGTTTTATTTAATAAATAGTCTAAATTACCTTAATTAATATACCATCCAATATAAATGTGTTTTAGAACACAAATAGCAGATATATAAAAATGTTAAATTAAGTATGTAATGTAAGATGTGTCTTAAAATAAAAACTATACAGTTGAAGCATGCAAAATGTGTCTTAAAATATAAAAAAATATGTACCAACAGTGTATATATTATTTGAATCACAATATGGCATATTTTAAGCTAGAAATCATACAAGTTATTATTCAAAAATAAAGGATATTTAGTTACAATTTCAATGCTTAACTTAATAAGTTTTATAAAATTAGAGATTTGGTTTGTAGTGATTTTAATATCCTATGCATATACAAGAAATGGATATCCTAACTTGTCAAGGCTAGAAGGAAGAAATACATGCATATATATGACTCGTCCTTTGCACTAACATTACATTACAGACCATTTTTCCCATGCTAAATCGAGTTGGCTTGTAATTTGACAATATTAGTCTAACTAGTTTATGTTATTCATGGAATTTAGATTTGTTTTACAATAACCATGGTATTTTTAAGAATGTTTCTTACCTTAACTTAAAAAATACCAAATTTGAAATGATTTCGAGGCTTAAATTTGTTGTTTTACAAGAGGCTAATTATAAATGAGTGAGTGAGTGAGTGAGGGAAGGGAGGAAGGGGTGTGTGGGGGTGTAACAGTTAGTATGCAGAAAGGGCGTGTGGGAAGCGAGGAAAGGGAGAATTTGGTTGATTTTGCATTTCTTCATCAAAATGGTGGGACTAAACGGCCCCTTCTCTACCCTATCAATTTAATTCAATCCACTATTTTCATACATTTGCACCCTCAACTTCTGATAAACGACAAATCCGATCCTTCAACTTACTTGTCTCTTAGCTTCTCACTAGCCCCTAGCCACGGGTTAAGTAGTTGAGCCGCCGTAATAATTAATTAATTATTTAATTATATAGTTAATAATAATAATAATAATAATAGAGTTCAATAAAGAATGATAAAAAAAAACAAAGAATTAGAGAACCAATAGTATTGCTCTATTTCCTTTAAAACTTATTTTTCACTAGTAGTTTTAAAATCAAATATCTTACAAACGTCATGACTAAAAATTATAAAAAATTACATATTCGAAATCAGCGTCTTTTTCTCTTCGATTAGAGATCCAACCTTTCGACAATTTTTTTTTGTTGGGTCGTAGAAAATGTAACTTATATAATCACATGTGATTTATGAGTAAATATAACATTGGTACACGACTATTCATCAATGGTGGGTGTTAACTCACACATTATTACAATTTATTATTCATTCACATAAACAAATATAAATAAGATTTTAAAAATTACATTCGTTTATGGTCAAAATCACATGTGATTATTGATTTGAAGTTTAATAACATTAGTTTTATAAATGAAATATGTGATAGCAACTGATAATTCACATGTGATTTCACCTTTATATTTATTTATGTGTATAATTATAAAAAATTATTAAAATCCGTATTTATTTACAAATTAATCACATGTGATTACTAATTCAATGATTAATCACATGTGATTACAACTAATTTTTTCTCCGTAGGTTTTTTAAATTATCAAATAAATTATTATTATGTGATTTTAAACTTATCATTTGTAAATTGGATTATTCACATGTGATTAGAGCTAGTTATTTAACTCGTATAATTTGATTGTAAATATAATCACATGTGAGTATTAAATCACATGTGATTTAACATAGGAATTTCAAATATCCATTACAAAATTAAAAAAAAAAAAAGTTTGTCGAAGTATGTCATGTTAGATCTCTAATTAAAGATAAAAAAAAATGTTGATTTCAACGGTGTAATTTTTATAATTTATAGATATATGGTTTGTGAGATATTTAAATTTAAATCAAAAAGTGAAAATGGGTAATTGAAATAGAGCATTCCTATTGATTTTTCAATTCTTTATTTTTTTTTTTTGTCATTTTTCATTGAACTTTACTTTTAACAATAATAAACGTATGATAATGAAGTAACGGGTGGTTTATATCGCCCAAATGTTTTTGTAGAGTAATAAAATATATTTAATGGTAATTTTTATGAATGATATGAAGTCGTCTAATAGCCATCATTTTTTAATATTTAATTTTGATCCGTTTGCTTTAATCACTCTCTGGTCAAAGTTAAGCCTGATCTTAAAGGTCAGGGTTGAGCCCCCAACACCGGTTCACCAAAGTTAAACACTTTTTTCTTTTTTTCTTTAATTTTATTGATAAAAAAATAATGTATGTCTCTTTTAATTTTAAGTTTAACACTAAACCACTATCGTAAAGGACCATATCGTAAAGGACCAAATCACATGGACAAAAAATGTTAAATGTACTCTATTTTTTATCTTGCCTTATTTACCTAATTCTTGGTGATCATTGTTCAATATGTTACGAAAAATGTCTTGAAGAATGGATTTAGCTACACAAAATCAGCCATTAGTTGGTACGGATTATATTTTGGGTGTTGTTGCCCAAAATTAGGCCAAAATTAGCTCAAATTCCACTACGAAACCTGAATTGGTTTGTGTGTTAACAACTTAGAACTCTTTGTACTGCAGAAAACATACCATGCTAATATTATTGTAGAGTCATAACCAACACATGGTCGACGGTTAAGGGTACAAAGAGAGGACCAAAAGTTCCGTTGAGCATACTAGTCAATTAGTCATGACATTTTCTCTCAATAAGTATATATGTTCATGCTTACTCGCTCCACGAACATAATGCAGCAACATTGTTGAATAACATCATAAAGTTTAATTGGTCCTAGAGATGTTAACATAAGTTACTTAATTCGAGGGAAGTTTGGTTTTAGAGGTTCTGGTAGATTGGTTAAGTGCGTTTTCATCAGGTTGTTTTAGAGCGTTGTACTCTCTAGCTTCTTGCTAGTTTTAATGAATTTTCTTTGCCGTTAAAAGAAAAAAGACTTCACGGATATCTTTTATGATCATTATTCTTTATAGACTACATATATGGTGCGTATAGTATAGTAATAGTCATACACATTGTATATGTATTATAAAAGAATTTCATCATATAATCTTGCATTTTAACCAAGAGTCACACTTCTTAACACTCCTAGTCATGCCTTTTCATAAACAAAAGGTTAGAAGGAATTTAAAAAAAAAAAAGACATCATGAGCTAGTGGGAAAAAATCAAAAATAAAGAGTTGAATGATCGAAGTTAGTGAAAAAAGATTGTAGCATTTAAGTTGAGTAAATGTACATGAACTCGTTTCAGTGTCATACACATTACTTTATTTTGGTTTTTTGTTATAATTGGTACTACAAACATTAGTCTGTTGTACATTTTCATAAACAATTCGAGTATAATATATATATATATATATATATATATATATATATATATATATATATATATATATATATATATATATATATATATAGAGTAAAGGGGATCCCGTAAGAACTACATATTGTATGAGAACTAGCATTTTAACTTAGCTTATCAATTTAACCTACATAAAAGCCCAAATCAAAATATTATCTCTCAGTCTACTTCATCTCTAACATATAACCGTTCCCCTGCGATCTACACAACCACCGCCATTCACCACCATCGTCTCCAACCTCTTCACAACCACCACCGCACATGTACTCCAGCTTTCTCCGATTTGCTTGAAAACTGTCACACTCACTGTCGCCGTCTCCATTTTACTTTACAATTTTTTTATTGCAGCTGCTACAACTTCGATATGATTTGTCGGTTGATGAAGGCGGCAACGATTTCACATCTTTTCATAAGCGATGAATAACCGTTTTCGTCTCTGTTTACCGGCGACGTTTTCCGGCCACAATCACTCACTTATATCGGCTCACCGCTGCGAATCTTCATCGTAGAAGCAATTTCACCAATTGTAGCCGCCGGTGGTACATTGTCGTTCATCACCGCAAGCAATCGAAAATTGTTCTTAGGTTAAAAGATGTGTTTTAACCAGGTGCATAATCGATTTTGCACCTCTCAACAGATGATATATACTATGTTTGATTGAAAAATTCATTAAATTTAATTTGATTACATGTAACTGTGTTTCTTTTGAAGACAAAAAAAAAAAAAAAAACAATGCTAGGTTTGAAGAAGTTGAAAGGAAAAGTGCACGGCCTTTTAAATCAGTGAAAAGTTTTCTAATTTGCTTAGCTCTCACGGTTCTCGCGGGTAGGTGGTTCTCACCAGATCCTTACCTTGTATATAGAGGTGGGTTCAAATAAGAAAACTAATTTTCATGAGAACGTATGAAACACTTCAAAATCAATTTTTAACTATTCGAAACACATTTTTCTTCAAAACTTTTTCAGTAATTATTATTAAAATAACTTTTTGAATATATGAAATAAATATAAATAAAAAATATTAACTTTTTTCAAACTTTTTTTACAGTCGTTACTGTTGTGACTATTTAAAATGATCACAAAATTTAACATGATAATCACATGTGATTATTCTCTAATATAATGTGATTATCATATGTTCGACATAATCACAAAATATGACTAGATAATCATATATTATTCATGTGATTATAAAATGTGATTATTTTGAATATAAAAATAATAAAAAATAATTAAAAAATAAAAAACGTCGAAATTTTTTTATTGGAAAAATAGCTTCTAAAAGTTATTTGAGTATAGAGCTATTTAGAAATTTTTATAAAATAACGTATTTTAGATATTTAAAAAGTGATTTTTAAATTATTCCTAGGTTCTCATGAAACTTGGCATTCTATACTACATTCTCAAATCATTTGTATATTGAAAAGATGATAATTTTATCCTTTTTTTTTACAGACTTCTATTAATCAGTTTTAAGAAAAATGTATATTGAGGAAAAATTGATAAAGTTAATATTTCTTTTTTTTTATTGTAAATAGATATTTATTTTGAAACAAACTAAAATATAATAAACATTTATCTTGAAATGATGAACTAGATAATAAGTAATAATAATACTAATAATAATAATAATAATAATAATAATAATAATATAATAATTAACAATAAAATACAGTATAGGGTGAAGGGAAATGATATATGGACCCGTACGCAAGTACAAGTACATGTACATACCCTTTATATCTAGTGGAAAGTGGAAGTAAAGCCAAAGGTACAGACAGGCTGGTGTTTAAATGATTAACACAGAGTATCATGCTTCATTACTATTAATGGAAACTTACTCTTGTCCTCGTGCTTTTTAGTCACTTCATGTCTCCATCGCTTTACAAATGCTATCATCTATACTACATATATTATATACGGGAATGTTCAAATATGAATAATTCTTGTGGTGAGAACGGTAGGAACGAACATTTTTATTTTTAACTTTAAGATTAATTAACTTTAAGATTAATTTTAAAGAGGATAAAATTTTAATAATTTTAACAAATTTTTTTTTTACAAAATGTGTACATATGTTGAAATTAAAAATTAAAAAGGTCGTTCCTACAATAAGAAATGATTCTACAATAACTCTTCCCATATTATATAATGCATTTTGATACTTTATTTATAGAAATTTTTAAGAATTAAGACTTGACATTTCCAAATTTATACTATGGGTGTGTTTGACAAAATTAGTTGGATTTTATTGTGCACATTACACGTACATTCTCTTTTCTTATAATCAAAATACAACATACGGCTACTTGATTGTACAACATTATCTTACGTTCTTTTTATCAAGACTTTTAGAATATAAATATATATCTTCCGAGTGTAGCATAATTGATTAAATGGCCTTGATGTTTGAATGTATTCTGGATTGAACTCTCATTTAGGCTCAAGGTTTTGATAACGAGTGCCCTTAGGGTTTAGGGCTTAGGGCAGACATTCGTTAAGGTTGCCTTAAAGACACTTGTTATCAAAACCCGCTCAAAAATACGCGTAGTTTAACATGTTTTAGCTTATATCCTAATATTGGAAACATTTAACTCTTTTTCTAAGACCATATTTATTATTCCAACAATATAACACCCATGGATGGACATACAAGTTATAGAAAAGGAATGAGACATAAAAACGAGTACTTTTGGCATTTAATGTCAAACCTTTTTTCTGATACTAAAGCTAACAACTTGTTTTGCTACGCGGTTTTGGTATTCAATTCTACTTTAAATCTTTATTATTGAGAAAGGACCATACATGACCCACGTTGACCGTTATCTATCTAGTTGATAAGACCCGACCCTTATTTTCTTAACTATTATGTTGAATTTTATCTCTTTTTATGATTATGATACATTTCTTGATCAAATTACTTAAAATTCATTATACAAAAGTTACCGTAAAAAGGTTTATAAACGTGAGTTAAAGTCACTAAAAAAAGAAAACTTATTCTGTTTACCCGTTTATAGAAACGTGAAATAGTCGGAGAAGTAATGTAGGCCTCACATGTGTTTGTTGTGCAACCTTTACTTGTCTTTTTGTAATTCTTACCAATTTATAATTTTGTATTTAAAATTGTTTGTTACCTCATGTATATATATAACCAATAACTAAAAATATATTATTTATGTCACCAATAATATATCATGATTATAATATAGTTTTTGGTGATATTTTTAAAGGCACATTATTGCTAGAATTTAAAGAAGATCATTTGGTGTATTTTGTCTGGTTCAAATCTAATGAACGCTCATTAGTGGCCACCCTATGAGTAAAAAGATTCTTGGCATATTAATATTTGTAATTGAAATATATAATATGGCATATGATCTACCACCACTAATAATAACAGCCTACATCGTTTTCCACTTTTTGCATACATATCAGTACGACAAAAGACATTTATGTCTTTTCATTGCAACTACGTATTACATATAGTATTCGTAATTCGTAACATCCACTCAACGATAATTGAAATGTTTTAGAAAAACTTCTAATTACAGCCGGTCTCAATATTAAAAAATCAGACCCGCTCTAATACTATGTTGAATGATGAATTTATATAAGTAGAGCATATTATTAATCGATATTATATAGAGCAGAACGAAAACCTAATTAAAATTAAGGGACCTTAAACCCCACAATCTATCATATAACCTAATCAAGCTTTTGAAAAAACTATCATCGTATATTCCCTTAGTAATTCATCAGTAGTACTTGATGTCATGATCTAATCGATATGGATTAACAAATTTATATTTATGAGTGTTCAATTTGATATGTATTTTCTTTGTGCTATTCAACCGTACATTAAGTTTTTCTTGTACATTCATATTAACAATAGGCGGTTTACGAAGTACTAATATTTGTAGGCTCAATCTTTTCCGGCCTACTTTTGGCATTGAATCGTTTAAATACCACCTTAGGGTAAAGACGGTATATATGCATATATTATGGTAGAACATATTCATGAGCATTATTACTCATTTCCAAAATGATTTCATTATCTAGAAATCGATATCATCTTCTATTTTTATAGCGGACACTACAAGAAAACTGTCGATTGCCCACCGTCATATCCGTGGGTAATACGTGGGTAAACATGGTTACCCACGGATTACCCACGAATTTGGTCCCAAGCTAAAATGGGCCTGGGTGATGTTGTGTCCATGGGAAATGCATGAGAACTAAGAATTTTCAATAGAATTGTCCATGGGAAATATGTGGGAAACATGAAATATGTTTCCACGGAGTTCCCATAAAATATGTTTCCACAGAGTTCCTACGGTATTGGCACAGACAAATTTTCCACGAACTTCGTACAGATTTCCCACGTTATATTTACCACAGATTTCACACCGAATGTTACCCACAAATTTCCCCACATATTTCCTACGGAAAGTTACCCACAACTTTCCCATTGAATGTTACTCACAAATTTCCCCACAGATTTCACACAAAAACTTTTCATGAAATTCGAAACAACCGCCTTGTTTTTTCATTTCACTAATATACACCTGCTATATATAACTCGATATGTAACTAACATACACCTATATAAGTCAAACATCCAAAATACACAATAAATATCCGAAATTCGTCAAGTAACAAGAGACTAGTTAATAATACTAGTTACATAATAGATATCCAAAATTTGTCAAGTATCAAAAGACTAGCTAGTTGGTTAAGCTTTACATTTGTTAAGTACCAAAAGACTAATTAATAGTTATACTAGTTAGTTAAGTTTAGCAAAACTATTTGTTGTCCAAAATACCCGCATCAATACTACCTAGATGGTGATGGTGGCGGTGGTGAGAACTTTTCATTGTAAGCCTTTGTCAAAAGTGAAACTTGTTCTTACATAGTTTTAAGATCCTCTTCCCTCGCCCGATCTCGCTCTTCCCTCACCCGATCTCGCTCTTCACATTCTGCAAGCTTGTCTTTCAACTTTTGTATCTACGAAATGAAACACATTCACATTTTACAAAGTTAGACAACTTAAAAATAATACCAAATTTGGCCCATCAAAACAAGACCAAATTTGGCACAACCTGCAGAACCAAACAACAAGAAACAAAAAAGACAGACCTTACTAAACCGAACAGCAGCAACCACAGAATATTATCCATTTTTTATAAGTGATACACTAACCTCATCATCCTTAGCTGTCTGACTTGTAGACAAACTCACACTCGACCTACGTAGTGAAGATACGTGCAAGATATCTTTCGCTGCCCCGAACAATGTTTACTTCTTCACCCCTCCACAAGCCTTCTCCCGCAGATGCATATCGAAATCGATTTCAGGTGGAATCAGTCCACACTTCTCCAACAAAAGTCGTTTATACTCGCCCAATAATAATACAAATTAAATAATAACTACCATTTACAATTACAACTTAAGTACTTATTTACTCATAAAGAAAAAACATTACCCCAACAGCCGCAGATCTCAGAGTAACAAACTCATCAATCAACTTTGTCCAATTGCCTTGATCAATCCAGTCAGGGCAAAACGAATTTAGAACTAATAACCCAAGAGTCCTACCCGTCTTACGTTCAAATTTACGCTTTGCTTTATCTCGAGTTTCCCTCATGAGATCACCGTGTCAGCTGCCCATGATATTGCTCCAATTTCTCTTAGTTATATCATCATATATCGGATCTCATTCAAACAATCCCTACAAAAAATCACTTATTGTTATCACACAAATTTCAGACATAGGATAAAAGAGCAAAAAAAACAGAAAATACTTGCATAATAACAACGATAAAACAATTTATTAACAGGGACAAAAGAACACTAATACAACACCAAAAACAGCATAAAATGCAGTTAAACAACATTGTCACAGTAACAAATTACATAAGCAAAACAGAAGAAGACCAGAAACGACCTAACAACAACAAATACAGTAGCAAAAAGAAGCCTATTTGACGTAAAAAGACACCATAGTAAAACAGTGAAGACCAAAAACGACCTAACAACATACATCAATATATATAAACTGTGAATACAAACATATATACAGCAACCCGACCTAGCGGTCAAAACATATACAAAGTAGTCACATGGAAGCATTGCCACATCCGCTCACGTTCAGTTGGGGGAACTTTAGTCCATGTTGGCCAAACTCCGTCAAACATCTCCCTTAAAATTTCAGCACATGGTCCGCTTACACGCACATCAAACCTACACAATTGAAAGGACATGTCATAATGAAACATAAGTTAGATACACTTCTTTTTCAATCAAAATACATGTCGTAAATATATACATACACTTCACCAAGTGGGACAAGGTAGGTCTTCTGCGATGAATGAGATGATCCGACTGTTGTCTGTTCGACACCAGCACTTGGCGTTGTGAAGATTCGGTTGAACCATCACCATCATCAGTAAGTGGACTTCTCCCAAGTCCTCCCTCACCTGCTTCCTCGATCGGTGATGAAAGGGACTCATCTGCCAGTGGATCACCGCACCTAATTGTGCTATTACTACCTCGATCGCTACCTTGACCCTTAACTCTACCTCGACCACTTCTGTTGCTGGTCTTTTCGCCTCCACGTCTCATAATCTCTGTAAATTGGAAGAGTAGAAAATATAAACAAATATACAAATCGGAAGAGTAGAAAATACAATATTAGAATAAAAGTTAATGAAAAGTAGGATATCTAAAAATAGAATTTATAAAATAGCTATACTGTAAGATTGGTAAACACATACTACTCATCAGATGTATGATCAGATAAAACAAGTTCATCTTCACAATCTTCATCCGAATCACCATATACTTCTTCAAACTGTTCTTCCTCATCACTAGATTCCATAATAGTATCACCACCATCATTATTACTAGCTTGTACAATCTCCTCTACAACTCATCTAACGACAAGACAAACAGGTTCATTTGCAATTGTGTCGGGCGCACATATTAATCTATCACTTTCTTGAAAGAAGTGTTCTTCTACCACATTATCATCATCATATACTTGATTATCGACTTCTGAAACTTCATATACGCTTCTTGGCTTGGTCTTGACAACATCCCACCATTCTTTAAAATCTCTGGTCATTGAAGGATAAGTCACATAATAGACTTGTCGTGTTTGTGACGCTAGAATAAAGGGGTCGTTAAGACATCTTCTTTTTTTTAAAAAAAATTTTAACATCAACCATACTATACTTATTTATCACCCTTACCCCTTCACTAGGATGAAACCACTCACACTTGAACAAGACAACAATGCAACGATCATCTTTTCCATTATGATATTCAACCTCTATGGCCTCAACCAAGGATCCATAGTAATCAGACTCAACGTCGTTATAAATAGATCCTTTCACGCATACACCACTACTTTGTGTGACCCGCCCAACTCCTTGTCGAATAGTATGGAACTTGTAGCCATTGACAAAATATCCTTCATGTGATAAAACATAAAAGCAAAATCTTTATCTCTAGCTCTATCAAGTGCTTCAACATCAATATTGGGATTATGGTGTATCATTTCTGATGGGTGTTATATTCCCTTACTAGATTAACATACAATGCGGAAATAATAATTAATCTAGGGCATGAAGGAAACTAAACCCTAAAGGATCTTAACTTAATAATAATAATAAGCTACAAAACTAAATAAATAAATAAATAAGAAAATACTAACCTTTGAGAAAATCGGATTTCTTACACGCAAACCTTCTTGACTTGGAGGCGAGTACTCAAACCAGAGCACCTCTAATAGTTCACACCCACGAACCAAAGAGAAAATTTCAACTCCTAAGGTCCCGAATCAAATCGAGTAAACTCTTACAGGGAGTAGGAATGAGAAAGAGATAAGGATGTACTTTGAAGCCATGGCATGCCCTCTATTTATATAGGGAGAGGGAGGCTTAGGTTTATATCCTTGGCCGATGTGGGATAACCTGATTCGCCCATCCAACCGCCGGTTGGATTTTCCAGCCGGCGGTTGGGCTTGCTTTCTGCCCAAGTATTCGAGCCACGACCCGCGTGCTCCACCGCTTTACATTTTGGACTCCAGCCGTCGGTTGAACTTTCCAACTGGCGGTTGGATTTGGCTTCCAGAATTTTCCATTTGTTTCTTTTAGTTTCTAATTAATTCATCAACTATGATAATTAATAAACTAAATCATTAACTATAATATTAATTCCAATCAATATTATCTCTTATTTATTTCTCTTTAACTGTTCGGTGAGGGAGAGCCAAAAAGGACTCTACTTTTAATGATATACTTACCAACTAGTTATGAACTTGGACACTATATCCAACAATTTCTTTGTTAAACAACCTATAGAATAAACAATAAATTAAAGACAACTTTAGAATACTTTGTAAGTCGACGATCATTGTAAAAGAGATTATATGCCTTATGAAAGGATAGACCTCCAGACAATTAAGCAAGATATAACTATGAGCTTTGTGTTTCTCATCCCCGACCAAAGCTCTTTTTACCCACCGTTGTTGAACATTCTTCTAGATGCAACTTTAAATATGCCTAATAGATTGTCACACCTTGATGAACTAGGAATATCAGAGGCAAAATTCTTAGGCTCACGATTCAAGCGGGTTTCTATAGTCGGCTCAAAATATAGGGAACAGTGGGTAGAAAGTTCTTTAATGAGATACAGGGAACAATCGGGTTTCTATAGTGGGTAATTCCTATGGATGTCCCATGGATTCCTTACAAATATTATCCCTAAAACTTATGGGAAATCCATGGGTAATCCGTATTAAGTCATAAACATTTCCCACGGATTACCCACACATTAATTACAATAATTATATACATATAATAATCAATAATCCATAGAAACCTAATATGTTTGACACGGGATTCCTACAGATTACCTACGACATAATCTCCCCACGGATTATCTAAGGATATATAATATCCATGGGTAATCCGTGGAAAATTTTCCACAGAGTTCTCTTAAATTTCTTATGGATAATAGTTCTGTGGGTAATCTATGGAAAATCCGTGTGAAATGTCTAAATGGAGTAATAAAAGATCAATCGTTAGAAATCTATGACTAATATGTGGGATATTACCCACATATTTGTTCGGAAAATATCCGTGGGTAACTAGCTAGCTATATGGATATCTTAAAAAACTAAATCTATAATCAGTATAAGAAATTGAGTTATGGTCGGTGATGCAATCTCTCTAGCTTTGGAGGTGTCAAAGAATTAAACGTCCAAACTTTAGTTTACATATTAAATTAAAATACTCTTTAACGACACATGTCAAAAAAAAAAAAAAAAATACCCTTGAGAGTGTATTTTCTGTTTCACAATTAACGTTAAAAAGCATGATCACTCTTTGAAATTAAAAACAAATACTAGTTGAAGGAATAATGATTGGTACGTGTTGTAAGCAATTACTATAATTAAGACCTAGGTTTGAGTTCTGCTAATTAATCATATGTAAGGGATGACTATATATAGTTTCGAATTTTTTAAAGATTAAAAGGTAGTAATTTCAATACTTAATTTGCGATTGCGGCACATAAGTTAGGAGCGTGTACTATGTATAACATAACATCACTCAGATTGAAATATAACTCATTTTGAAAATGAACAAAGAAAAGGATAAATGTAAAAGCTAGAGAAAAAAAATATTACACCCGATAAAGATTATGTACATGATTAGTTGTTAATTGCCACAAAATCTAGGGTTTAGAAGCAAGAGGAACAAGCGCAACAATAAGAAATCGAATGGATTTCATGCTCGTAATTAAAGATCAAACTAACCACAGTAATGCGCACAGTAAGATTTATGGGTGGGGGTTTTGAATTTGTGAAAATACGAGTAAAAATGATCGAGTTGCAAGTTTTTTAGTCAAATATCAGAAAATACATAGTTATTGAAAAATTGAATATCCATCTTCCCTGTATACTAACGGAGTATTCTCTAGCTTATTTGGCATCTTCTCCTTTTCTCCTTTTAACTTAGAGCACCTCCGGTGGGGTGACATGGACTCATTCAAAATCCGATGACTAGACACTCAAAGTTCTTCAATACATTGCATTGTTGACAATTGTCATTGAGTTCAAAGGGAGCTCAAAGTTCTTTGGAACATGCTTTAGACTCAAAATGTAGGGCCCTTCAATAATTCATTTTCTTTAAAAACATTTATTTATTCAATTAATCTACTAACCAATTAATATAGCACATGCATATATATACACTTTTGTTTTATTTTGTACCGCATACGTTAACAATTACGGATCATTAGACATATTTTAATGATTTAATTCCATGCATTTTTAATTAATAATAGTGCATTTCAACTTTTACTAAATATTATGTTGACAAGTACAAGAGATTTTATAGCATAATTGAACATTAGTTGATCTAATCGATTACAATCTAAATAACGAGATTACAATTTAAACCCTGAAGAGTTCGAAGCACTGGAGGTGCTCTAATAACTCAAAATGTGACTTGGCGATATCATGTAAAGTTTTTTTATCTGGTTGTATCAACTAAAGCAACTTTCATGTGTTAAATGTTTATTAATGGAGTATTCAATAGAAGAATATATGTTTTAACATGAGAGTATTGTAATAGTTAACATTTTATTTTTCAGCAATTAATATAGTTCATCCTTTCTAATGGTTATTATCATACAATTAAGTTACTTGATATAAACTATAATCAAATTTACGTTCATGTTAGTTATTCCACTCACATTTTTTGGTGTAACACTAAAACATGATTAATATTCACGTTGGTTATTTTAATTCTTTGGTGGTGAAACTTGAGTATGCATTATGTTTTTGATGCTATGTATGAGCGGTGAAAAAATATTATACAAACGTGAATTTTTCATCTTTATGCTATGATATTATATGTTCAAGTATTGTATAAAAAAAGGTAATTTGGACGGTACTTCTGTCTCTCGTACCATATTTCAATGGTACGCGTCCGCCCCATTCGCAATGAGAATTAACGTAGGGCATATCACATGTCCACAAATCAACCACATGTGCTGGAGAATCAAGAAGTGATGTATTATAATCTTTTGATCTAGCAATAAAAAGAAAATCTTAAAGAAAATTTGTATTCGAAAGACTTCAAGTTTCAACATGGAAATATTTCAACATGGAAATGATCATTGGTAATCTTTTCACTTATAATAGAATTCTTTATGGTTATTTGCGTATGGTTTCTATTACTAGTATTGTATGATGGTAAGCTATTAGCACTAAAATGCAAAAACAACGTTAACATATATATCTTAGCTTCTTGATAGCTAATACATGTTTTTGATTGGTTTTATTCTATTGTATATATCGGTTGTTTATTGATTTTTTGTACAATATTACTAATAAAATTTTATATGAGTCTCGTCCCTTTTTGGTAAAAGAAGTTTGCATTAATATTTATTATGTCGATAACTATATAATTTCAAAGAATATATATATTATATTTCAAACTTTCGTGCCTCGCATGTGCTTTAACAATACAATTTAATATGGTATTTTGTTTATACGAAGAAAGTGATAAAAAATAAACATTTAAATTGGTTGAAACTCAAAAGCCTCCATGAGAGGTAACTTGATTACTCTACTAAATTTGACAAAAAAAAAAAAGAAGAAAAAAACCTTACTTCCACCTAGCTAGGTGGTTCAAAATATGGGTATTCTGAATATTCGAAATTTTAGATATCCGAATGTTTGGGTATCTGAACTTTTGGATTCGTTGAACACTTATTTTTAAAACTTTGAATAATTCGGATATCCGAATATCCAAAAAATAGATTAACTTTTAGATTTATATTATTTATTTTGTTATATTTTAGTAATATAATCTAAATCTTGTAATAGTTTACTTTATTATGTATAAGTTTTGCCGAATGAACTTTTTTTTATGTTATATGTTTAAACTTTAAAGACAGAGCTATTACAAGTCTTTACAAAATAGTATTTTCGATCAATCAAATTGAGATTTCTTTCATATACATATATCTTATACTTATATTATGTTAAATTCAATTTTTAAATAATTAAAAATGTAAATATCTTTGATTTAAAAATACAAAAATTTGAAAAAACAAGAATTTATATGTTTTATTTGAGTATTCCGGTAACCTGATATCCGTATTTAAAAATATTTAAAATTTTATGTATCCGAAACTTGAATATTAAAAAATGAACACCCCGAAGACCCTAACCTTACAAAAAGGCCGGTACATTTTGATTTGCACCACCCAAATTGCAAAGTTTTTCATTTTTTTTTTTAACTACACTTTTTTGAATATAAAATAGTAGCAATTAAGAAGCTAGATACGGGAGTTGAACGAATAAGATTCATATTATAATTCTAGCCCAACCAATCAATTTAATATGAAGACAGCTACTTTTTTTATATTTGAAAATTATCTATTTTAATTACCATTCTAAATTAAAAATACAGTAAAAAAGTTAAATATTAATAATTTATTTTATATATTCATGTATATTATTGATTTATGTATATATCTATATATATATATATATATATATATATATATATATATATATATATATATAAAACAAAGATTTTTCCTTAATTTTAAGCCATGCCACATCATCTTTTTACCTTTTTCTAAAACTCATCTAATTATGCCACATCATCAAATTAATTTTTCCTTAAAAATCTTCATAATCCCTAATACTTTCTTAAAGTTTTCAAAATTTTGAATTTCTAACAAACTACTTTTCCTTCTATATTGTGAAGATTTCTAATTCAATTTTTATTATAATTTATTATAATAGCTTTTTAAATTTATGCATTACATTTAATAAATAATGATTTTTTCCTACATAAAAAATAAATTCACGTTCTTACTGATATCTCATACATTACAATGATCTAATATTATCATCATCAACTACAAAGTTTAAGGATATTAGTTTTAATAAAAAATATATATAATTGATTATTTTATGTACATTTTGGTATGCGTTATTGTTGAGTTTCAATAATAAATTTTCAACAATATTAATACAATTGAAAACTTAAAAAACATATGATTAATTTTATTTTTTTAATTATCGTGCATCGATAGGACTCAACAAATGTATCAAAACTTAACATAATTTTGCAATCAATGGTTGTTACTTTTGTCATTTACATGGTGACAAGATCGATGTTACTGTGATAAATGGACAAAGACTCAAATCTCAACCGTTCGTAAGGAAATGAAGAGACTACATCATACTTGATTTATCAACTGATGAAAAATAAATACAAGTTCATCCATTATAGTTTAATTTATGTTACTAATCATTATCACAATGATAATTGTATTTTTTTAATTAACAACGTTAAACTTACAAATTAATATAATTGTATTTTTAAATGGTCGTGCATCGCACGGGCTCAAGACCTAATATGTATATATAAAAGGCTTTCATATATATATATATAATCACTTTCTTAATTTAAACAAGAAACCGAAAAAAATAATTGAAAAAAAAAAACAGATTAAACTTTTTTTGGATAAAACTTGAACCCGAATTGTGATTACGAAATGTGCATGCGTGGAAAACGTCCCCACACCAACAAACTCCACTCTATGTGCATGGCTATACGCGACCCAACTTCAAGTATCAAGAAACACGTACTCTAATTAATTCTAACTTTTCGTCAACTTGCTATTATTTTTAAATATATCAATCATTTCACTATATTATATAATAATAATAATTATTATTATTATTTTACAAATATTCAAATAGAATTCTGTGGGCAGAATTGCAAAACCATGGTCTTGTTACGGTTTGTCGAAAACCAGCCATGCTAATACTATTACTATTAATTAATTAAAGGCGTCTCCTAAATATACGGAATATAATTAAATAAAAAGGAAAATTTATAACAATAGTGTCGTTAAATACGTCATGACATGTATAAACATATTTGTATTCAGAAAAACAAAGTATAAGTCCCATAAATATTAATATTAATCATTGTTTAAATTAATTGTTCGAATATTTTAGTAGTAACAGCTTTTGGAGCTGTCGTTAACAAAACGAACAGCAATAAAAAATAATAATTTAAATGACAATTGATTAAACTTTGTAAGATGTCGACCAATCGAGTTAACTTAATAAAAAATAATATTATATTATATATCTATACATAGTAATAGTATAATTTTATAATAAGTCATAATCTAGTGTCCGCTTCTTTGGACCCCACTATATTCGCCCTATAGCTATGAATACATATTGTTACTTTAATTAATTTCTTTTCTTCTTAAAGATATACATAGAGACAGTGGACAATGGACCTCTCTAAGATACTAGTGTATTTCATCTCTCTCTCTAAGTTAGACGATTTTCTTATATTACTGTCATCGTGATCAAAATTGATCAAAAATATATTCAAAATTGATCAAAAATTGATCAAAATAAAGTTTACCATTGCATGGTTGACGTGGATACTATCTTTTATTTTCAATTCAATTATATAGATAACTCTATCTAAATAAAAACTTAAAATAAGATTTATGTAGATATTGAATTATATAAGCAAAACAAGAGTCGATAACATCATCACATATGCTGTTTGATCATGATAAGTTGAACTCTATCTCAATAACTACAAATAAACATATTTCAAAAATTAAAATTGTTTATTTATAGACTACACTACATTTTATTTAATATATATATATATATATATATATATATATATATATATATATATATATCGAGTGTTATATGAAGTAAGTCTTTCCAAAATTAAGTACGGATAGTTTTGTCATTTTATGTGTAAGTAGAGGCAATTATATCATTTCTGATCTTTAATTGTCTAAGATATTGAAGAAAATTTTTAAACATTTTATAAGGGTGTATGATGAATGATATAAATCAAGCAAGCTAAATGAAATAAATCAAGCAAGCTAATTAATTCAAGCAATTGTTTAATTACAAGTCGCTAATTGCCCCTCGCGTTGTGAGGGGTAATGAGAATAGCAAAAAATGATAACGATTCACATATACTTACCAATAATACAATGTGGTTCCCTATTAAAAAAGTTAATATGTGGTGATTTGTACACTATCAAATTTTAGCAATACAGCTCTTTAACCATCCCTTACGATGGGAATAATCCATCAGCTTTCAAGTTCGCGAAGGGTTAGCAGGAAGAGGCAGACGAGACTCGAGAATGTTTGGATAAAGCAGCAAAACGGATGAAAAAGTGGGCCGACCCAAAAAGAAGAGAAATAGAATTCCAGGTTGGTGATCGGGTGATGCTGAAGTTGATCACTAATTCGTTTAAGTCGACGTGGTCTATGCACAAGAATCTCGTAAGAAAGTACGAGTGACTGTTTACTATAATCAAACGGATTGGAAGGTCTATTTATCAGCTTGAGATGCCAAGTCGACTCAAAATTCATCCAGTTGTGCACGCCAGCATGTTAAGAAGTATAATGAAGACACGGAAGATGCGAGTCAAGGAGTTTTGAAGAGAGCACCGACTACACCACTAATATGTATCACTTTGCGATAATGTATAACACTTTAAAACATAATTAGTGGTGTATGACTAACTTTTAATGGTGTACAAACCACCACCCAAAGTTACTAGTTCATATTTTTGTCAAAAAAGATTGGTACGATTTTGATTCGTCGTAGTTAAAGTACCTCAAATAGATCATTTTGTCATGTAAATAATAGGAAAAACATTCATATCTTCATCATTTTGTCATATTGATAACATGTTTGGGTTTTTTCTCTTGTGAATAAGAACTCACACATTACATTGTTTTTTGTTTCGTTTAGCACAGTTAAAATAGACAAATAGCACACTGACGTCGACGTCGCCATAAACACACCTTTGTTGGCAAAGTTTGCAATGCGTATATGAAAATTGATTAATCGGTTACTAATGACGGATATAGGATTGATAGTAGTCGGTGTCCCAATACTTGGAATCATTAGCACTTACTAAATTGATCTGAAGACAGGGCTACCCTTATTTATAATCTAATTATGTCGCTGTATGACCTAATGTTTGTTGATGTGTTATTTTGTTCATCTTAGTGGATGTTAATGAGACAAACGAGTGACAAGAATGGAGTGATATGATGGGATAATGAATTGAAGTCGTGAAAAGAGATTTAATTTGCCAAAAACACATATACCCCACTAAATAAAATGATTTTTTTTTTCTTTTTTGGTGACTATAAGTTGTGGGCTGGAAGCCACTCCAAAACTATCTTTTTTTTTCTTTCTCTTTAATTAAATTTAATAATTAATATGATAATATGATGTCAAATCGAAAACTTTAAATTATGAGTGATCAATGAAGGTTCATGTAAGATCGATGAAGTAGTTTATACTTACTTTGTTTATAGGCAACTATCCAAGAAATTGGCATGTCATAATATACCAACTTTGACTCATCAAATTCTTAATTTAAACATGGACATATATAATAAATACAACGTATAATTCAACTAAATATCCGTTAATTAAGAATTGGCTAAGCTGAATTATACAGAGTAGTTATTGTATTTTCTAAAGAATAATTTTATAAGGTTTTTTTTATGAAAACAAAATTAGTTTAATTATGGCTGATGATTTATACACCACCACTCTTTATCCATCTATCACTATATATTAGCTTATTGCCCGTGCGATGCACGAATATATTAAAAATGTAAATGAATCTTTCGTGAAATCTAACCAAGTAATATTGTCAAATAAAGTATAAATGATTATCGTAATAAAATAAAAATAAAAACAAATTAGCTTATTGCCTGTTAATATATAAGTGCAAATTCTAAAACTTAATTAGATGTCATCAAATAAAAACAGAAGCTTCTATAAGTTGAATATAGTTCTAATGAATAAATAGTTCACATATAGTAAGTATAAATTTTAAAACCTTTAAAAATACGTATCAACAAATAAAAATAGAAATTTCTATAATTCTAAAACTTTATACTCTTCTTTTTAGTTGAATGGCAGTCTCATGAAGAATATGGTAAAGTCACATAAATACAACAATAAAAATCAGATAACGAATAAAGAAACATGTGTATTTTATGTAATAAGATTATATTTAATGAGTTGGATGATGTTCCAATAAAAATCTAATATTTTTATATTAATTTGTAATTGAAATTAAATCAGTGAAGAACACATACCACATTTCATATCAACAAAGTTGACATAAAGTCAATGGTAAGATATCTTCAATGTTTCTTCAACGGCATGTCCAAAGCCTCATTATTCTTTATTGTATAAATCAATTGTGGATCACAAAATTGAAACTTAAATACATTAGTAATTTATAAACATAACACCCTATATATTAACCTATATATTAACAGGACATATATATATATATATATATATATATATATATATATATATATAAACTAAGAAAATATTTCAAGTTATTTTGTATTTTAAGTGCAAATTAACTATAGTATGTTAGGATCACAGAACATGATATAGTAATATTAATTTATGTGAATTTATGTCAAAATCATTTAGATCATGCGATTAATTACTTTTTGAAAAAATAATTTTAAATTTGTGAAGTATATTTGTGTAATCTAAAATTTTAATCGAACTACAAATTAGTTAGGAAATCAACCGAAAATAAAACAGAATAAATAACTACGAAAGAAAAAGGAAACTTTTTTTTTAAAAAAAGAGTAATAAATTTGAGATATAACCGGAGATAAAAATTCAAATTCGTTAGCCTCATTTAAATTTTATTAAATTATTAACAATTATTCATTATGTCATCATGTACTAAATTTTAGCCAATTTGATAAAATCAAACAATTTGGATAGCTAATTGAAATTTGATAACATCATTAAGGAATGAAAGGATAAAATATGCATGGGGATGAAAAGAGATAAAATCTATAGAAATAATAAATATTATTGTGTTTTTTAATTAGGGTTTGTTTATTGTAAGAATGTTTTGCACACAAATAGATAACAAAAAGTCCTACAAAATTGAGATATTTTAGAAGTTTTATGTTTAACTTTTGTGAAAATGAGGACTAAATTGATTTATTAAAAATTATATAATTGATGACATCGTAAAGGTGTTTTTTATATTATATTTAAGATTAAGATATATTTACAGGACAGGAAAAAAGGTTGTACCGAAAAACAGAAACTATATGGTCCTTATCAGATTAGACCTTTTTTCCTGAATAAATTAAAATAGTAGGAAAAATTCCTTTAACAATAACAATATAGACTTATCTTGTTCGTACTAAAAGAGTAACACATATGTTACAACAAATTATAGATATTCGTTGGATTAATTAGGATCATGAAAGAATTGTTTATTTAAATATAAAATTTATTTAAGGTTTTGTTAGAGTGATTCAAAAGCTGTAGTAAAAAATTACGACGCTGAGAAAATTGGGTGAAAAAATCTTGAAGAAAAACCAATGTGAAAATGTTTTTTGGGACTTAATAAGGGTGGTTATAAACAATTTGTCTATTTTTGTTTTTATTAATTTCTAATTAATTAGTCTTTTGTAATCAACTATGGGAATTAAACTGCCAATTTTTTGGGGGAAAGTAAAGTGTAGGAAGTCGCCAAATTAGAGGCGAATATCCCCTTTTAATTTATTGAATAGATGATTGCGTTGTAAGGTACAACGTTGTAAAACATTAATAGTGGTGGATTGATAAAAAATTGTGATGTACAAATTACCACTCATTAATGAAAATGTTTAATGAAAGGGGTTATGATTCGAGGATCGTCGTTGTTCATCCGTATATCCCGTAAAGTATATATTAACTATGTAAAGATAAAAAAGAACCTGTGTATAAATTACTTCCTTTCATCGGCTTCGGCTTTGAATTGAAAAGTCATGTGTGTATTTAATAAGAGTATACTTGACCACTTTTTTATCACAGATAACGTTGAAATATAGTCAAAACATATTTCATTGGTGATTTAGTATCATCAATCATGTACTTAACATTTCAGGTTAACTTATAATCACTACTAGAAGAACTGTCAATTACCTACGATCAAATTTGTAAAATTCATCATACTTAATATTCGAAAATTAAAAGAATATAATTATTTGGGAATTGAAGATGGTTCTTTTCTATATAAGTACTCCATAGAGATTAAGTGAATAAAAAGGGTGTACGTAAAACTAGTAGTCAAGTCGTTAAGTGTGTTACAACATGGATTACTTATTAGTTGCGTTTGGTTAACTTTTACTTAATTATTTCCAAGAATATTAACACATGTCGATGTATAAATGGAAAATCATGTTTTTTAAATATATATATATATATATATATATATATATATATATATATATATATATACTTTTGATTTTGACTTTTGGGAATTGCAAGGGTCCCAGAATCTATGGTTTTTGTAAGGCGTGCGGAACTACCGGACGATATACGTACGTACGTACGTACGTTGTACATATACAAAAGGTCAAAAACCTTAATTTAAATGCACATTGATTAACATTTAAACAACTATTCAATGTCATGTCATGTGACTTTAGAAAGACAAGTACATTAACACATACAAATAGATACATATGTTCACGAATATATATATTTTTCTATTACTCAAAACTTGAACTCCAAACTTCGAAGTTGGAGGTCACTTCGATATCTACAAGCCAGTGACCATTTGATAGATAATTTTCATTTTGTATCAACATGAAACAATTTTAGTTTATTGTACATTTATAAAATAAACATGTAATAGCAAAAGATTAAAAGATATAAGTAAAAGGAACATTAAAAAGCAATGCTATCATAATATATTCTTTAAATGAAGACTGAATACACATTTACGCATGTCAAATGCTAAGGAAATGCATTAAACGATTAAAACTATTTTGAAAATTCTAAAACGATTAATACATTCAAGTGTTAACCATTACTCTAGTTACGTTAAGTAAAACAATTTAGTAGGTTACCTTGTTAATTATCAAAAACCGTTTATGCAATACATGCATTTACTCATTATTCTTTACAACTAATCTAATATACCATATCCATAATCCGTGATTGAACCATAACTAATGTGGTATTGTGGTATGGTGATAAAACACCTTGATGTCTTCACAAGTCACGAGAGGTTTCGGGTTCGAACCTTTCTAAATAAACATTTTGAAGGTGACACGAAAAAGGTGTCTAAAACGATTACGTAAATACGATTACGTAAATTCTAGTAAAGAAAAAAGACTCACTCTCCATAGATAAATTTAAACAGTGAAAAACCTATTATATTTACCCGCTTATCCGTAATCTTCACTTGTTAATTTTGTTGGTATAATCATCTCATCTCTATGCATTTTTAATAAGAAATTTTGATAGCATATAAATAGGAAGACTTGAACTTCACTAGTCAAAATAACCTTTGAGGTATTTCCATAGACACATGTCCTTATCAACACTCATTTTAATTCTTAAAATAAGTCAAGAGGCAACTAGTAAAATGCCAGTTGGGATTGTTCCCTAACATGCATCTACTAATCCTAGTTCAATGAATAATTATTTATATTTAATAAAACTAATCCACTACTTTTTTGTCTTAATATGAACCTTAATTTTTTTATTTATTTTTTCAAAAACATATATATATATATATATATATATATATATATATATATATATGTATTGGCTAGTTGTATATTTATGTATTGGCTAGTGGGAACTCTACTATATATTAATATATAGTAGAGTTCCAATGAGAACACCATAAAAATAAAAACGGCTAAGAACCCTTCATAAATATACAACTAGCCAATACAATCATTAATTCACACTAATACATCTTAAATATGTGTAGAAAAATATATGGTAACTCTTGAAAATGCACAAAAAAAAAAAAAAAAATTGATTGATGCACAATTATAGAGATAATTGTGCATCAATCGTTTTTTCGATTTTTGTGCATTTTTAAAAGTGTACATTTATTTTTCTTTGCATATTTGAGATGTACGAATGTGAATCTAACTATTTTATCAAGAGTCATTGTGCATTTGAAACGTTCTTAGCCGTTCTTATTTTTAAGGTGTTCTCATGATCCAAACTATCTATCTATGTATATATATATATATATATATATATATATATATATATATATATATATATATATATAGTGGACTAATCGAGAGGGAAGTGTTTATTTTGAGGGAAGGATAAAGCGCTTTTATTCATCATGAAACATATTACCTTCGCCCATACGAATCTAAAAAAATGAAGTAAAATTTGGTAAATGTTAATCAGAATCGATGCTATGAATGTTAAACTTACTTGATAAATTCTTTTTAAGGGTTATAACATCAATTTAAGAATTTTAAGAATATTAGATCTAAAATTGTTGATAGTTAACATTCATGGTGGTGAATGTTAAAATTAAAAATTATCTTCAAATAATGTGATATTTTAACATTTATCATAATGAATGTTAGTTAATATTTATCACGGTGAATGTTAATAATTTATTAAATAAATATTCATCAACTAATGTTATTACTTAAAAATGAAATTCTTCCATTAATATATTTTTTATAGCATCATTTTTGATTACTATTAATTGATGTATAATGAATTTTTGTTGACGTTTTGATTGGTAATTGTACGATACTTCATTATGAATAATAACGCTTCCTTCCTTCTCCCAAAAAAATCACTACCCTATATATTTGTATATATATATATATATATATATATATATATATATAATATAATTATTATAATTCAATATATAGCTTATATAAAATTTGAACCTAAAATTTTCTGTGATGATATATCTTAATTAATTAAGCTAACTTTTGAAATAATTTTGTAAGGGTATTTACAGCACTACATTGTCTGTCTAATTAAGACCTCATTTGACTATTTTAATTAAATGTACACATGTCTTAATTAAAAAGTTATTTGACTGCTGAATAGAAAATTGAAATGATTTGTAGTGGGGTATCATATGAGATGGAATAAATTGCACGTACTGACTCTTTTAAATTAATTAAGGGTTTTTTTAATTAAATTACAATATTATTAAACTAATGGAAAATACTTAGTCAATCTTTAAAATAGTTGAAAAGGTTTAATAGAATATTTTATAGACTTAAGTATATGTAACATTCATTGTATACAACAAAGTACACGGGGTTACATTGTGTGTAATGAACTTTCAGTTTGTTGCTAATGTATGTATTTTGGTGACGTGTCAACTTGTGATGCTGCCACGTGTCACTTCATACAGCTGACACCTAAGTAAAAATATTAAAACTTACATATAATGGCGATAAATAACAAGTTTATTACACACAATGAAAGTTCAAATAGTTTGATACACACAATGAATGTCAGCCTATAAATAATTATATTTATGTGCACTTAACCTTATTTTATAATGATTAATGAATGAGTTTAAAATATCAAACATATAACAATGATTTATGCAATCGATACCCAATAATAATACATTGAATCATCTTTCATTTTTATTTTATTTTTTGAAAGGCAGATAATAATAATAATAATAATAATAATAATAATAATAATAATAATAATAATAATAATAATAATAATAATAATAATAATAATAATAATAATAATAATAATAATAATATTAATAATAATAATAATAATAATAATAATAATAATAATAACATTATGTTTAAATTCTTTTTTAAGCAGAAAAATATGTTTAAATTCAAGAATTTAGTTTTAGACATTTTAGACCTCTCGTAGAAGGCCGTGCTTTGGGCTCTAAGGGCTTCAAGTCAAAATTTTCTTGTGGCCCAGTCTACTTTTTAGATGCATTGTACTACTAACTTAATTGCCGTGTCCACTTTCTGGCCCACTGTATATTCTTTTATTTCAATCATACGGTAAAGTTATTTTTATTTTATTATTATTTTTTCTTTAGTGATATATGTTAAAGAGAAATTTTTCCTATAGTAGTTTTTCGATTTAGTAGACCATGACGCTGCTTTATTCCAAATAACAGTCCCGGTCCCTATACTTATTTTTTGACCTTGATCAACTTTGTGGTTTCAGTTTACTGCGTAGGACGTCCTTATGTTTAACGACCGTTTTAGTTCGTTAAAGGACCGCGAGTGTAATAACATTAATGACAGGGACTATTCGTGTAACTTTGTATTTTTAAATTTAAACTCATTTAATATTCTTTTCAATTGACTTAATTAATTTATCTTTTAACAAACTTTTCAATTCAATTTAATTATTTTTTATAAAATTTATTTTTTGTTTGACAATTGAAATGATCAACTTATTTATTCATTCTTGTTTGTACAAATATTTCATCTATACTAACTCACTAAGATTATCATAAAAATCTTCAAAGAATCACTACTAATAATAACTATCACATTTGATCACCATTTCTATCACCGACACATATGCATGTACTAACCATTTTCGAAATTGACCAAATCTGAAAACGACAACAAGATATGTAAAATTGAAACTAGAAGAAACAAGTTGATCATTTCAATTGTCATGCAAAGAGTAACTATTAAAAAAATCAATTATAATAATTAAATTAAATTGAAAAGTTTATTAAAAAATAATTAAATTAAAATATTAAAATTTTATTTGAAACATAATATTAAATGATAAAAAAAATTCATGAATAGTCCTTGCCATTAATGTTATTACACTCACGGTCCTTTAACAGACTAAACTAATGGTCGTTAGACATAAGGACGTTTTATGCAATAAACTGAAACCACAAAGATGATCTAGGTAAAAATAAAAGTACAGGGATGGAGAGTGTTATTTAGAGCAAACCACGAAGACGACCCATGTAATTTTTTCTTATCAGTACTTAATAAAATTTTCATATTCCAAAGCAGAAGCAAGCGGCCCCAAACAAGGAGGGAATTTACTTAATAGGGTATTGTTAGGAATTGCAACGGAAACATCCAACTAACAACAACATTTTGTTAGCAAAAAAGAAACAAACTCACAACACCCGTGTAATCGAGGTTACACCTGCACACAATAAACGGATAACCAAATTGCTAACTAAGCAATTAAACAAGCAACCAAGATAAATAACGAACAATATGACACACAGATATAACATGGTTATGTCCAATCTCCAACTTGAAGATTGATTTAGTCTAAGGGCCAAATCAGAGAGATTTCATTAAAATTTTCGTGGCTTAAGGATTACAAATACATAGAGTTTATATTTATAGGATAAACTTATCTTAAGTAACAAGCTAAATCACAAAAAAATCTGGCCGACCTAGACTACGATCCCATCGGGATCGTTTTCCATCCCACCGGGATCAAACTAGCCGTCAACAAAATCCCACCGGAATCATTATTTGATCCCACCGGGATCACCCATCTTTCAGTCAAAATCCATTTTTTTGATTAAACTTCACAATCCTAACAGGTATGGAACCGCGTCGGTCGATTCGCGTACTTCCTTGGAAGGTTTACATGCAACCGAGTCAAAGTTGTTTATGATTGAATCTTAGAGACACTCTTATTCTAGTTATAGACTCACACACACACACACACACACACACACACACACACACACATATATATATATATATATATATATATATATATATATATATATAAGTCCTGAAGATGAGAGAAATGTATATAACTATATTCGTGAGGTTATAGCCGTGTGATAGTGGTGCTAGAATACTAGTTTTTCTATAAAAAAATAATAATAATTAGAAATTGATGTACAAACATACAATTGGATATATTGGCCTAATTAATAGACAAGGATGTACAAATGGGTCTAGGCCGAAGACTCCATAATGGCTTTAAAGAACTCCTCTCGAGTTTGGGTAGTCCTTATTTAAAGACCAACACCTCTTTATGATCAACAATCAATTCATTAGGCCCAAATTTTAGGACTGTATATTCAGTGGTCCACTGGTTTATTGGTCATATATTGTTGGATTTCTTAATTTTCTTGTAAGGGCCGCTCCTGAGTTCATTTTTTGGCCGAAGAGAAGAGAAGAGAGAAGAATAAAAATTAAATCGCGTTCTCGAGGATTTTTGGTGGAGAGAAGAGAAGAAACGAGAGCAGGATTAAAACATCTTTTCTCTCTAAACTTTTTCTCTATTATTGGGAAGATTTGGAAGGAGAGAAGATTATTAATTAATATTAAAGCTATAAAGTGTCATTTCCTTCTATTTCTCTTCTACTCGGTGTTAGAATATGAATTTCCCCTAGGTTATAACATTTATTGATTAACTATTTATAGAGTACAAATACATAACCAAAACCTTAACAGACTTAAGCCCACTTACAATTGGATCGGGCCATATAAGAAGTCTAATACTTTCCCACAATTCGACAGTAAAATTGCGAAAGCACATACTGAATAAAGAACTTAATTAAAAAATCTATCTATATAACTAATTGAAGATAACATATTTCCTACTTGGACGCCATATTTATTTGACAAATAAGCAAAAATCCAATGTATCTTCACTATGACTTCTTAAAAAATCCTACATGGTATAGCTTATTAGAAATATTCATTATAGCTATATAAAAATAAAATAAAACATAATATAATATAATAAATAATTAATAATAATATACTAATATAATATAACTACTTATAATTCTTCGTAATATTTACATGGTAATACTTACCTTTCTAAAATATAGATGTGATAACATTTTCATATATATGGAGTAATCATCCATTATTGTAATACTTGGTGACAGGTATGCATTGTTATTTTTTTTTCATCCTCCTAATTAGTGAACAAATATTCTAAGTATATTTTATTGCTTAAATATATACCATCATCTTTTGATTCATCTATAACTTATACAGAGTAGTATTTATATATACGTGTTGCTGGAGTTTGGCATTTGCATGTTTGTTTTCATTAGTCGCGAATATTAATAACTATGGCTTTTGGTTCATATTGCAGTAATGACTCTAACTAACGTGTTCACTTACATCATAGTGAACATCATTCACATCCTCGTGCATTAATTAACAGTTTTGTTGTCCAAGCTAATTAATAAATTTTAAGGTTCAAAACTAAGTAAACCAAATTAAGTTTTTCACACTCTCTAAGTATACGAGTTGACAGACTGTGGCGATTCTTCTATTGAGAGAGTTTAAATCTTTTGGGCCAAAGGTTGACCGATACCGACCTTGTGTCTGCACTTAGAAGTTTAAAATATATATTCGTGTTAAGATGAGCTTCACCATGTTTGTCTTATATTCGTGCAAAATATCGCGTGTCATTTTTTTTCTATTTTACATGTGTTTATTATTGACTTATACATGGTTGTGTGATTTAGCTTGGTAGTGATCAATCCTAACAAGTGGTATAAAAGTGAGGTCGATCCCAACAACTGGTATCAGAGCAAGATTCGTGGAGAAGAATCACATAACCGGGAGGAAGTCAATACGAGAAGAAAACAGAGTGTGGTTCGTCATATTCTGCGCGGCATTAGGAGAATTGACGGTGTGTGTTTGTTAACCGTCGGATCGTAGTAATATTTAAACTGTAGGTTTACAAGAATTTGTTCTACGATCTGACCATTGGGATTTGCAATTGGAGATTTAATTATTAATTTTCGAAGTTGCTGCAGAATATTCATGGTTTTATTTGCGCAACTGTGATGAAGAGGGCATTGTGGGTTCGATATCAGTTGGATCATCATGATTTTTGGATAGTGGGTTGAAGACATATAGATCCAGATTGTGACAAATTTTGTAGTGATCAAACCACGAAATTGGGAGATACAAGTGTTCGAAGTTTCTGTTGTTCCGTTTTGGTGGAACACGAGTGAGATTGATTGGTGATGCGGATGAGTTGCGGTTCAAAGATGATGAGGCTCGGTGGAGTATGTTGATCGTGAGGGTTTCTTATTTCGAAAGTCTTCCTAACAACGAGGTTGTTTGGTGGCGTGTCCCGGTAAAGAGAAAGTCGACGGCAACAAGATGAAGATCATACTCATTATCGTTGAAGAAGAGATCCACATTATCGATGAAGATGTAGGGAATTCGAATCAAGGGAGGATTTGTTGGGATATATGATTCGATTTTCTTATTTGTGAGATTTAGAAATTGGGTAACAAATAACTTGATGAAGAATTTTAAGGTTTGCTTATTTAAATATGAGTTAGTTGTTAGGGTTTTGGTGAGGAGGTCGAGAGAAAAAGAGAGATCTTATGAGAGTCATCTCCCTCCGTCTCGTGTGGTGGTTTCGGTGATTTAATAACGACAGCGCGAATTCCGTTATTGTAATCTACCGTTGAGAGTGGTGTGAGAATATGTGATGGTATTCAAGAGTGTTGAGAGGAGCGTCAATTCTTGTAATATCGTTCGTATTATAATATAATTTTAAGTGGCCGCTGGTCCCGTGGTTTTTTACACTCACTTGAGAGGTTTTCCACGTAAAATATCGCGTGTCATGTTTTTTCTGTTTTATATGTGTTTATTATTGACTTATACATGGTTGTGTGATTTAGCGTGGTAGTGATCAATCTTAACGAGTGGCATGAAAGTGAGGTCGATCCCAACAACACATCGGTCTCGTTCATTCATTTATGTTCGTGAATGTTCGATAAGATATTCGTTTGTTTATGTTTGTTTACTAATAGTTTAATTACATTGATACATGTTTACGGAGTATCTTATTTTAATCTAAGCTAAATTATAAATATAATAATATTAAATATTTAGATATCTTCAAGATCACTTAAAATATATCAATATTACCTTTAAGTATATGTATGTATTATATATTCTACGGAGTATATATCAATCTATATGTTTGTTTAGGTTCGTTTATTAACGGATGAATGCATTAAATTATATATTCGTTCGTTTGCGTTCATTTATGTTCGTGAACAAACAAATTTTCTTAGTTAACGAACATGAACAACAAAATTCGTTCGTGTTCGTTCATATGTTCGTTAAAACCTTAATAAACAAACACGAATAGGCTCCGTTCGTGTTCGTTCGGTTCGTTTACATGCATATATATATATATATATATATATATATATATATATATATATATATATATATATAAATGTGCATCAATTTTTCTTTGCATATTTGAGATGTATGAGTGTGAATCTAATGATTTTATTTTATATATATGTGCATTTGAGGTGTTCTTAGCCGTTCTTATTTTAGAAGTGTTCTTATTTGATCTAAACTCTCTCTCTCTCTCTCTCTATATATATATATATATATATATATATATATATATATATATATATATATATATATATATATATACGATTAATGTTTCACAAGCGGGGGGATTTGGCAATTGGAAAGCGCTTGAAATGTTTGAGTTCATGTCGAAGGTTTGGGTACTCTTTTGCTAAGCAATTTGAGCAAAAAAGGTTGTTTCTATAATTACGCTGCTTGCTTCTATTGATCGTCTCTGTTTTCCTATAATTCGAGTTGTAGCATTACGGGTTGGCTCAAGCTTGGATGTTGAAGTACTAGGATATTAAGTAGTTCTACAAATCACTGAGTCGGTAGTTATTCCAGTGTAAGCATTATGGATAGTTTTTCCGTTTACCATTTGGTGTGCTTAAATCGTTAGTAATTCATAGCTGTACTGTATAAATGTTGTAGTCGATTTTGTACAATTTAGTGTAACCGTGTAACTCCTTTAGCTAGAAGCAGTCCAACACTACAAAAAGAGCTGCACCTATCAATTTGTACACCATCTTTGAGTTACTGTAAAAGCAAAACAGCCTTAGGTGGCAAAACTTTCCAAAAATATGCAGTCCTTTCAAATTTACTTTTGCTTCAACTTTATAAAAAAGAGAGTAACATTGAAGAATTAACATAATATCGCAAGTATTTTTACAATAAAATGGTACTGTTTGAACATCTCATGTGCTTATTTATTACTCCGTGTATATTTATTTTAAAAATCGTTTTTAATAAATAATGATTGAAGTAATGCTATATAGACATAAAAGTATGTCTAATGATCATTGGATGATATAATTTTTCTTTTATAATTTTGTTAGTTAAACTTGACACATATTAAAATTACATTTTTAGACATACTTAAGATCTATCTAAGTAGGTCTATGTAATATTTTTCATTTGCTAATTAGCAACACGATTTTCCCTTTTCATTTGTACCCCAACCTACTGGTACATTTGAACGGGCGATGGTATTAACATCAAAATTTTTGATTTTGCTACACTAAAATGTACAAAACTTAAAACTTATGATTATTACTAATACATATCACAACATAATTTTGATGTACCAATTATTATTTTTATTTATTTTTTAATATATAAATGCAACCATTCTATTTCATTAGGGCAAACTATATAGATTGAATTGATGAACTACATTTATAGCTTTTCTAATTTAAGAGGTTACCCAAAGAAATTAAACCAAAATCTTTATGTCACTTTACGATTTACGTTTGTCAAAAAAGCAAAACATCCACAAATTTTGCCATAAATGTGTAGTTTTCAGATTCTTTTTCAGTTTTTCATCACCTCTTAAAAAAATGAACCCCACTAATCTCCCACTCTGTATACATCATGCACCAAGCACTATTACACTATTATTATTACTTCTATTATTATATACAAATCTCAATTTGCTAACCAGATTCATATTCATATATTTATTAAATTAATTTTATTTGACTTTTGCCGTGTGGCTGCCTACTACATTCAACTGCTTGATTCTTCAAAAACCCTACATCAAGTTGACATCTTTTTGTCATATTTTGAGTATATGAATCAAACCCATTATTTATTTAGGGTTTTCTTGATAATTTGTTGACAATCAAGAAATGGGTTGGAAAAACCCATTTAAAGAAGTGACGAATTCAAAGCCATTGTTCTTGACCGTGTACGGTACTATTTTGATCGGAATTGTGTTTTCTGCTATTTATGTCTTCTCCGCCGTCTACTCGCCGGATTCCGCCGTCTCTTGGAGCCTGTCACAACGTATATTTTTCTTTATTTTATTTGTTTATTTATTTATTTTGTGTTTGAATGTGCTAACACTGATCTGTATCGATATTTTGACTCGGAGCATGAATACTAGACATTTTCTTGGAATTCAATTTATATTTGAATTGTGATTGAAAGTCAAAGTCTTGATTGAGATATAATTTTTTGCTGAGATCAGAATCTTGATGAATTTGGTAATTATGTTGAATATGGGGGGAAAATTAACAAGTGTTTGTTATTTATACTCCATATTTAGGTTGCATGTGCAATATCTCTTAGATTGCTTGAACACTACTCATAGTTTCGAAAATCTGTTATATTGTAAACAAATATTTGGGACTGTTGTGCAGCTTGAAGTTGTGGGTTTAGTATGTGTAATTGAAGCTCATTTAGTTAAGATTTGGAACCGAGTGCGAGTAAATTATAATTAAAACATGTGCATAATTGATGTTAGTGAACCGAGAACTGGAATACTATTACTGTTATTGGTGTTATTTAGAAATTATAATGTGTTATCTCATTTTATATATTATGATATTTGATGATAGATGTGGCACCTTCTTCACCAAATCAAACAGTTGATTCTACTTCACTAAGAGTGGGTGGTGGTGTAATGGCACCTATGCGTCAACCCCAAAAAGGGAATTTAAAATCAATTTGGGTAAAGCCCCCACCGGATTCAGAGATGCCACCATTGGAGACATTTCGTTTAACGAAAGAATTGGTTCAAGAAAGGGTGAAAGATAATGTTATAGTAGCTACGTTTGGTAACTATGCCTTCATGGATTTTATCCTCACATGGGTTAAGCACTTGACGGATTTGGGCGTTGAGAATCTTCTTGTCGGTGTGTTATTTACTAAGAAGTTTTTGAACCTGTGTTTATAACGATTTAAATAAATCGGTACCTTTTTTTTTCATTAGGTGCAATGGACACAAAACTATTGGAGGCTTTGTATTGGAAGGGTGTGCCGGTTTTTGATATGGGAAGTCACATGAGCACAATAGATGTCGGATGGGGCTCACCAACGTTTCATAAAATGGGAAGGGAAAAGGTCATTCTTATTGATTCAATGCTACCTTTTGGGTATGAGTTACTCATGTGTGATACCGATATGGTCTGGTTAAAGGTATTGTCTTTTGCACCTTTTTTTCTTTTATTGTTTTGGACAACTGAGATAAATACCAACCCACTTTCACTTTGATTCTAATTTGCCACTAAATCATAAACATTGTTTTTTAAAGTATCCAATTTCCTACAACCATTTAGTCATGACATCATTATATAGGTTTCCCGTCAAAATTACTGAAAATAATCAACTTTGAAAAGTAAAGTGGTCTAGTAATAATTTTTAGAGTCGAGCGACTAAATGAAAAATGAGGTGAAGTACGCTGCTATATTTTGCACGTAAAAGCAACAAACTTTTAAGAGTTTAAGAGCCTGTGTTCTACATTCGTGATCAAAGGTAAGTTTGTATTACAAAAGGGACCAGGTTACCATGTAACCCTTATATGATCATGCACGTATAACACAGGTCCTTAAAATCGACTTTGAAAGTATGTTCCCTTTGTGTGCAATTTGCCCTTTTAATTAAGCATCATTTTCTCTCTTTGGTTGCTTTAAGAAGATGCTATGTTACTTAAACAGAATCCACTCCCGTATCTTGCACGTTATCCTGAAGCAGATGTGCTGACATCGACTGACCAAGTTACACCAACAGTAACTGATGACCGGTTAGACATGTGGCAACAAGGTTAAGATATTGCCCGCTCATACTTTTGTTAAAAGTTAGGAAATAAACAAGTTTTTGAGTTAATTATCGGCCTTTTCCAAACCATCTATCCTGACATTTTAACATTGTTGAGCCACACAGTTGGAGGCGCGTACAATATAGGAATTTTCCACTGGCGGCCAACAGATTCTGCAAAAAAATTGGCAAAAGAATGGAAGGATATGCTTTTAGCTGATGATAAGATATGGGATCAAAACGGTTTCAATGATCTTGTTCACAGGCAACTGGGACCATCAGTTGATGAAGATAGTGGACTTGTTTATGCTTACGATGGAAGCCTAAAGCTCGGACTTCTGCCTGCAAGTATATTCTGTAGTGGCCATACTTACTTTGTTCAGGTAAGAGTAGAATTTACCTTTTATTGATCTTTTTTATTTTTTTATTTTTAATATTATTACATGCACTTCATTTATGGGTTGATTACACCAAAATGTCTCCAACTTGTATGTATCAAACTGTTGTATGTCTTAAAGTTCATGACACTTGCTGTTGTACATTTTTTACCTCCTTTATAACATGTAAACTGATGGCTTGACACCGATTGTGATGATGTGGCATTGTATATGGCTTTCATGTCCTTCATAAATCCGGTCATTTGATTAAGGGGTCACCGGGTACATATAATATCAAGTATTGGAATACAATATAAATTTTTTTTAGTTCGATACATATAGTCACAAAAATGGTAAAGTTAGATATGTTCTGTTAAATTTTCCTTTGTTCTACCATCTTTTAAGTCATTATGCTGCATTTTCAGGCCATGTATCAGCAGCTTAGATTGGAACCATATGCTGTACATACTACATTCCAATACGCAGGAACAGAAGGAAAACGTCATCGATTACGTGAAGCTATGGTTTTCTATGATCAGCCAGAGTATTATGATTCACCAGGTACTTTTTAGGTTTACGCATCCTGGGATTTTTCATTTGCTTATTAAATTTGTCTTTTCAGTAGAATTTAAGCTTTCTGTGTTTGCTGTATGTTAAACAGGAGGTTTCTTAACATTTAGGCCATCTATTCCGAAAAGCTTATTACTAGATGGGGAGCATAATCTTGAAACACATTTTACTCTTGTTAATTATCAAGTATGCTATTCTTCCTCCTTCCTTTTCTATCCCAGCGTTCTAGTTTAAGTCTTTGCCATTTCGAGTTTTAATTTGATTGTGAAGTGATTTATGTGAGTGATTGCAGATGAAGCAAATAAGGACTGCCCTTGCTATGGCATCAGTTTTAAATCGTACATTGGTGAGAAACGTCTACTTTGAATCTTATACATTTCACAGTGTTATTGTATTGACATTACATATATTATTTCCGATGTTACGTTTGTTGTTCTATTTCTAAATGCTAAAGTCTCTACTAATTTACAAATTTTAGGTTATGCCTCCGCTGTGGTGTAGGTTGGATAGATTATGGTTTCCACATCCTGGAGTTCTCATAGGGTCAATGACAAGACAACCGTTCATCTGTCCTTTGGATCATGTATTCGAGGTACTTGGCTTGTTGTACGTCTCTTTCTGATTAAAGTTACTGCACAAAATAACTTTATTACTTGGTTGTAGAACAGTTCTTTTTTTTTTTAGTTTTACAAGTAAGATCTAGTTGATGAATTTTGCTAACCGAAACCAATGTAGGTGCAAACGATGTTAAAGGCATTGCCTGAGGAGGAATTTGGGCCGGGAATTAATATAAGAGAGTATTCTTTCTTTGACAATCCACTGATGCCGGCACAGGTATATACTGATCGGTTTCATTTGGGGATGTAATGTTACTTTTTTAGTTGAACTGAACTTGACTTTCTTCAGTTTCATTCTTATAGGTCAAGGATTCATGGCTCGATGTACAATTATGTCAAGAAGGGTCAGAAAATTGCCAGTCAAACATTACAAGCACAAGGGGAATACTCAGATTTCCCAGGCATAGCAACGAAGAAACGGTATGCAAGATGAGCAACAAACAATAATTATATATTTTTATCCTATCTTACAAAGCTTTATGCTTTTGTTCAGTAAAATTTTCTAAATTTACATGGTAATTTCTATAATTAACATGTACCACTTTTGTGATCACAACTGTTTGCCTGCTTGAAATTTTAGCCTCATTTGTGTCCTATTTTTGAATGTGGAACAGTTGAAAACCGTATTCGCCCCATTCAAAACAGTGAAAGTCATCCAATTTTCATCAGTGCAAGATGCTTTCCTGGGATTCACCGACAAGGCAAGCAGTCTTTTTCCTTTTAGTATCTCTCAACTAAAATGCAACACCTTTCTATTTTGGATATCTCATTACTAAGAGTTGACCATATCGATTTGGATTCACTAGATTTCCTTAAGATTATAGTTTGAAAAACAGAAAGAGTACAAAGGAAGTATTGCGACTTTATGCAAATATTTATGGGAAGAATGTAGTAGTTTGTTTTATATCTAGAACTGTATAGTTGTAGAAAAAAATTTCTTAACTTTTCATCTAAAATTTTCTCGAAAGTGAGGTGTTTTTTATCTTTAAAAAATCGATGAAAATTAAAAAACATGGTCAAATAGTTTCATTTTTTTCTTTAAAAAACGGATGGATCTTTCTGTTTCTAGAAAATAAATAGCTGAAAAGGATAAAATGGAGTTCTCAAAAGTGCAGTTATAAATTCGAAAAGTGACTTTTATTTTCAATTTTTATTTTCTGGAAAAGTCATATTTCAACATGTTTTATATTCTTCTTAAGCTTTTCATGAAATTGTCTCGAGAACAGTTCAACCTTTGTGCACCTAAACCCATCCTAAGCTTATTTATAAAATTAGTTGATTTGGATACAAAACGTTGTTTTAAAAAGAGTATTTGTTACATACTTCTTGTACATAAAGAAAAAATGAACCGTCTTTATATAAATTGTTACTTTTACATGGTTTTTTTGGAATAATATAATCCACTGTAACACCAAGTCATCAACTTTTTTATCTGATCAGGCAAGGGAAGAAAAATTTAGGAACCGGGTGAAGCGATACGTTGGAATATGGTGTTGTGTGGATAGTCACACTCCAGGTCACATATATTACGACATGTATTGGGACGATAAACCTGATTGGAAGCCTCTCCCTCCCCAAACCCCAGAAGACGACCACCCGCATTGGTGATTACTCGCATGATAACATCAACGGCTGAGATTGTACTGAATATCTAATGAATCCCTGATGTATAATTGAGTCCTAACCCTGGTTCAAACTTCAAATCAATAGGCATTGTGATCCATGTTTATATATACTGTAGTTTTATGTATACACAGAGAGAAGGATCAATGAATGAGTACTAGGACTCAGTTTTGAACAATAATGTCATAGCTACTTGTAGCTAATGCATTGAAAGTTGTAATCTGTTCTTCTATGTAAAAACATATGTGAGCAAATGACAGCTGCAGGAAGTAAAGTTTTTTTTTCTTTGCATATGACGTTCTTTGTTGTTGAATCATTCAATCTTTTTATTGATACCGTTCTTTACAATCTAAATCGATCTTGATTAAGTTTATTGTTACTCATTATAGAGCTTTTAGCCATTTAGCAATGCTTGATTCAGTTTTATTGGACATTACTCTCCGATTGAATATCTGCATCCTTTTTTTAGTTCACATCCAAACTTTTTATTGCATCATATTGAACATGTTGATTAGAAGTTATATACCAAAATGTGGTGCTATAAATAGAAACTTTACCAAAAGTGAAACTTCTTCAAACACATAAAGAGTGATCCTATAAATCTGCCTTGATAAAATTTCAACCACAAAGATGTTTTTACATCAAGAAATAATAGTGGTTTGTCAACAAATGAAAATTAAAAGTAACATATAAGTATAATCATATTCTTATAGAAGTCATTTGTTAAGGTAATATATATATTTTTCAATGGTGTACATGTATAAGAACTCACATTGATTCACTGAATGATTTTAATATGTTTTTTAATAGAACATAACATACTGATTCAGTATCCTTTTCATGATTCAAATTTGTACCACTGGGAGAATAGATACTAATAGGTTACATATGTTTTAGCTTCTAGAGTATGTTAGGTTCACCAATCCTGTTTCTTTCTTTTATCAATTGTTAAGAACATGGTACATCTTGTTTTGCAGGTTTCTTGTGCGATTGCTTAATATATAAATTCGGTTTATTGAGATCACTAGTTTGGAGCTTCGTGATTAGACTACCTACGTACGATAATGGCCAATCAACCTGGTGGTAGTGGTGCAGGTGGTGGTTATAATCCCTCACCGGGTGGAAACCCTCCAACAACGGGGTCTCCTTCACCGGGAGGATATCCTCTGCCCGGAGAACATCCTCCACAAGGGTATCCACCAGACGGATACCCTCCACACGAGTATCATCAAGGGTATCCATCACAAGGATACCCCCCTCCACAAGGGTATCCAGGATACCCTCCACAAGGTTACCCACAAGGATACCCCCCTCCACAACAAGGGTATGGGTATCCACCCGGTGGATATCCCCCCGGTGCATATCCACCTACAGGTTATCCAGCTGGTGGTCCTCCTGGTGCATACCCTCCAGGTGGCTATCCGAGTGAATATCCCCAAGGTTCTCATCATCATCCTGGTCATCATGGAGGTTCACACCCTGGTCATCATGGAGGTACATAACTACATACGTTGACTCTACTTGAGGAAGTATTATTTTATCTTAATCATCTAAAAACAAAAGAAATAAATATATTTCATATTTTTTAATCCTTCATTTTGTATTTTCAGAACAAAAGGTAGACAAAGGAGCAGCTGGAGGCATAATGGGAATGATTGCTGGGGGAGCTGCAGCATACATGGGCCGTGGTCACTACGGACATGGTCATGGTCATGGTTACGGTCATGGAAAGTTTAAGCATGGCAAACACAAGCACGGAAAATATAAGCGCGGCAAGTTTGGCAAGCATGGCAAACACAAGCATGGGAAGTTCAAGTTATGGAAGTAAATTGTCGCCAAGAAAATTTTGAACATTTACATAAGTTAATGTAGTTAACTAGATTTATATGTTATTAAGCTTTATAAGCTTATTTTCATTATCGTGGTATTAACTCGGCTAAATGTAGTGAAGTATTTGATGATGCAACTATGCAAGGATATGGTGTCTTTCTACTTATTACATTTAGGTAATGTACGGAATTTGTTTTGTAGATTAGAGAACTTAAAGACTATATTAGACAGTTGATAAGAAAATGCCAGCTACAACAAAACGGTAACTAGATTCCTTTTAAGAGATCGGAATTGTATTTATCGTAACTTAACAGAGACTTTAAATACAAGTATAATCATCGAGGAAACAAAATTACTTCCCAAAAGCAATAACTTAAATGATAATGGGTTCACTGGTTTAAGAAATCCGATAACATTCGCCACACGTCTAGCCTACACATTTAGAAGTAATAAAGCTTGGATAACATGAAAATGAAGCTAAATCTGAAGAATAAATTTCGAATTTCAGAGACATCCTATTAACTGGAAAGTTCAAGTGATTGTTCAATTCAAGTCACTGCAAATTTGCAAAAAAGAAAACATTGTTTTAAAAAAAGAGACAGCGGAATACAGTATATATTACGCATTAGCTTAAAGTCTTAAACTACTTACAATCAGGTAATAGCTATTCATGATACCTATTTCCCAAGAAAAAAATGTAGTAGACCCATCCATATTGATCCGCATACAAAATTGAGTACTTGCAAAAATATATATTTTGCAAAATCAATGGGAAATTTAAGCGTTAAAATATGATGTTCAAGTATGACATGAAAATGAAAGAGGCTGGAGAAAGATCAGGATTCAAAATAAGTTTCTGCTAACCGAGTTGACATTATTTTCTAATTACTACATTAGAATGCTAACATTCAAGAAGTAATGTTAAACATTACACGTAGTAGTAATTTAAATCAGGTTCAGCAGAACCTGAGATAGGCTTCAAGCTCCTTTTCATCTTCACAGTCGTATCCCAACTGGTAAGCTTTTGCTACAACAAACATATAACAAGATCCGATTAAGAACAACAAGCTTTTATATACAAAACTAATTCAACTCTTTGTAAAAGCGTAACAGATTAACAGCAAACGCAAAGGATATAGAAATTAGAGCGATATTTTATTTCGGTGTAGAATCAATATTATATTTTATGTATTTGATGAATATCTAAAGTAAGATAAAAGAGGAATCTTGTGAACCGAAATATTACGGATTAATTAGCATCAATAATTGATGATGATTGATGAAGGATAACCAAAGCAACATAGCTCACTTGAATTTTAATCTATTCTTTTCCTAGCAGATTTCAACTTTGTGGACATTTTGGAAGGAGTAAAACCAAGGATAAGTAGGGAATAATATTAGTACCAAAGCGACCGGATCCCATGAATGGCTCGGTTTCATCTGTGACACCCCCTTGTTGTTCCTCCTAATTTCAACCAAAAACACACAAAATTAGCACCATGTGCAAAGATGGTGAGTTGAAACTGCTTATAAATCTCAAAATGATAAATATTTACTAGATATTACATGATATAATACTGTTTAATACGTTAAAACCATAAAAGCAGCACAGCAAATCAAAACAGACCAAAATCTTTAGTGATCTTGGAGACACCACAAACTCGTCATTTTAATTTTGAAAGAGAAAAACTAAATACAGAACCATTTTCTGTATTTATATGCATATGTATTTCTTATACAAAGAAAACGAAATTTTCTCAAAGGTTTCTGCAGTAATTAGATGGTAGATATTGATTAGCCATTATAACTGTATGTTAAATTTGTGCTTGCAAAGTATTAGATTGAGATCCAAAATAGTAAGTGACAACTGATACTTTAAAATCTAATAATGAAACGTGCATCTGAACAATAAATTAATACATACCATGTCTCCTGCAATTTCACATGGGGACATTAACCGATCAAAACAATGCCCTGAGATTGTACAAACTGGGAGTTCATTTTCGGGATCAAGGACAACCTCCTTGCAATTATCATCACACACTGCACACACAAATGAATAATACATATATGTTAACACTCTTTCCACACCAAGTATCGATTTATTTATATTTTAAAATACAAGTGATCATACCATGAACATAGCCAGTATTTTCACAAACAAAAACATCTCCTATTTGGAAGTAAGAACAAGTGTTTCCAGAACAATGATGATCAGAAAACACTTTATCAGTTAGCCCTTTGCTGCTCTTCCATAAGGACACATGATCAGCAACAGATTTGTCCAGAATCATTGACTCATCCTTCAGCTACAAATGCACAAAGAAGAGAAAGAATGAAAAATAGATAAAAGGGTGCTCACCTCTTCCTTGCAGTAGGAGTCGAAAGACATTCAACCAAAAATGCATTCTGAACCCAAGGAGCATTCTAACAGAAGATCTAGTACAAAGCATCAGATTGTTCAATCTTAGCAGCTGAAAATTTAGAAAATTCAAAAAGGAGAATACACACCCATTTGTCATGTAATATCCAACTCTAAGAGTATGCAATGGTCACACTGATGCATGGACACACACCAGTAAACATTACGAAAGTGGTCACTAACCCCCTTAAATCAACTCAAAATTATATGCACCCTAACATAATACTCTAGTAACTTCAATATCTAACCGATAAGATTTAAGAAACCATACAAAAAAACTAGGTTTTTAGAAGACCGTGGGGAAAATGTGTATCCCGAGTATTGATCTAATTTGAACTTAACATTCGCATCCAACTACACGTAGAGAGAAGATTAAAGTAGATGACAAGAGTCAAGAAACACGGAATACACACTGAATTGACTCAGGATGTATCATATAAACAACAAGAGGGCATCAGGAGTTCCATATTTGACACTCATGCACCAGAAACCAACATGATATTAAACAAGAGGTCAGGCCATTAGAATATACTACAAGATCCATGAAGAATATCAATGAAATATAGATCCAGAGTATAAAGGTTGTCTTAATATTTCCATATCACAATATACACCATCATTAGCATTTAGATATCTAATAGAGGTTAGGAGCCTTCAATAAAGATAGAAATGAGGTAATATGCCCTCATTTTACCTGAGATGGAAGAGGTGCTTGGCTTCTCTTTGCTACTTGCATTTGGATGTAATACTCTTTGAACTCACTTGGGCAATTCCTAACAAACTCAACCATGTCTTCTTCGTCACGCTGAAAAGAGGAATTTATGTAAAAGTGTAAATAACTTGTCTTTTTAAACAAGATAGCCATCATAAGTCAAGCACGAGATGAACAAATTTGATGAACATTAAATAGAAATTGATCATTTATAGCTTTAACTGCCAAATTGAAGTACTTGGTAGTTAATTTGGAAGAAGCCAGGAATCCTTACGTTAACTTTGAAACTAAAAGTAGTAGGTATTAACTTCAAAATCAATCCGCTTGAATCTCGATATACCCCTTGATATAGCATCAGTGTCAACTGGAGGTGGTAATATTTGCAATAATAATTTTAATTAAAAAGTTACCTGGATATACAGCTTTTTCCACGCATGATCACGTAATTTTGTTGTTGGTGGCAGTACACCCCACCGCATACAGTACCTACAATTAGTATATCATTTATCATAGACAAACATTATTAACTTCAAGCCTCCTAGTAAGGAGTTATAAATAAAACCCAAAGAACTATCAACTTAGCACTTTGCCAGGTATATAAGAATCTCCTTATTCCAAACTCGGTACACAATAACCCAGATGACAACGTGATAAATTTTCATTTCCAGCATCAGCAAAATACAGTACACAAAACTAGGAGAAATAATAAATATTAATCCCACTCCATGATATGCGCCATGTTTCGACTATGATAGCTGAACCACCTACTCTTCAACTTAATAACTAAACAGAAAATGCTGGCAAGATTAAACTATCCGCAAAGTGTTGCAAGGAGAAAAAAAAAATGGTGCGTAGAAACTTGAGAAAAATTATATTAATTAATACTGAAAAACACTTAGTTTGGACATTCAAATCAAATTTAGTTGTCTGTGGTGAGACCTTTACATGACTTATGAGTGATTAGAGCTTTTCCATGTCCACTACTCATCGTGACTAATCACTTCTATATCTTTATCTTTAATCTTTAATAAAGAACATTAGTACTATTATGACAGCAGAAAACGATAAATGGGGAAAATTAAAATAATTTACTCACAGACGACGCCACAAGGATTCATCAGAAGCAGCAGAATTTAGATATCTACAGACCAAAGAGCAGGTGACAAGATCCTGCAATTTATCAAGATCGTGACAGGACCTTCAGCAAAAAACCGAAATAATAATAATCAGCAAACGAAATTAAACACAGTATCACCACCTCAGAAGAAAGCAACTTCAGGATGTGAGGGAAAAGCTCTGGGGGTATAATGCTAAAAAAAACCATCCTCCATCCTATTTGGAATTATTCCCCTGTTGTTATTCAGGTCAACGCATTTATCATCCACCCGCAGCCTCTTCGCCTGCCATTCTTCCTCTTTCTCCGATCTTACCTCTTCCTAAAAAAGACATCAAGATCATTCAAAACTATACATCCACTGATCCACTGTACAAAGTTAAATGCATATAATAATTACCGAGTATAATCCAAAAAATATATAAAAACTACACAAAGCCACATCAAATCGCTCAAAACTTCACATCTACCGTACGAAATTATAATCCACTAATGTACACACAAAAAAAAAGGAAAAAGAAAAAAACTTTAACTGATTCCGATCAAAATCACTCGAACTTCACACCTGCCGTGTAAAATTATGCATATAACGATTATCCAATAACTTCAAACAACTACAGGAATCCACATCAAAATCAATCAAAACTTCAAACAGCCGTACAAAATTAAGCATATATTATAATCCAATAATATGCGAAAACTAAACGAATTCGCAGCAACATCACTAAAAACTTCACACAACCGTACAAAGTTACACACATAATCTAATCATTTAAAAAAAAAAAAATACACGAATCGTAATAGACTTAAAATTTCAGATAATCATACTGATATGTAAAATTGATAACCGTGAATTAAGGACTACCTGATCGGAAATCTCGCATAGAACCTGAGTTTCTAAGAAATTGGTCAGGTTTTCATCTTCGTTTTCGTCTTCTGAGAAAGACATGTTTATAGCCAAACTACGAAATTATACGGCCGGAGGTTGCCGGAGATTTACGCCGGCATGAGGACGGTAACAGATATATTCTGAACGGACATACGAGCGAAGATAGGGGATCGTTTTCGCGAGTCGCGGGTCACAAACCGAAAACGGGTTGGTCAGTTGCTTGCTTGCCAGCCACATAGGAAAAATAAAACACCCGAATTTGACGAAACTACCCTTGGTCAAATTGTTTACCCTGATCAACTTTAATCTTACAAAATCAAAGAAGTTCCCATTTTACTGTCCATATTTTTAATTTTAAATATTTCATTTTAATGGTTCACTTTTAAAATTAAATTTATATAATTAATTAAAATTACTTTACTACCTCTAATATATGCATGACATAAAAAGAATATATGCATGACATAAAAAGAAGTGCAAAAAGTGAAGATAACAGTGTCATTTTATCAAAAAGTAAAGTGTAATGACTATGTCCTTAAATTGTGTATTTTTTGTTCGTGGAAAATAAATTTAGGACGGAGAGAGTAACATTTTTAAGTTTTGACTTTGTTTTAAAAGTATTTCAATTTTGTTACAGTCGTTACTTTTCAAAATGAGATACAGAGTCGTTCTTAAGGGTGTACAAGCGGTGCCACCAAACGGGGCTCACGAAGTTTAGGGCATTTAAATTTCATATATTTGTACTATATGTATGTATGTATATATATATATACACATTTTTTGGAGTTCCAAACAAAAAAATGTCCAAAGTATATATGTTTTTAGACTATGCATTAGCAAATAACAACTAAATAACCTTCTCGAAACAACGATTAGCAAATAACAAGAGTACAAATCTAATAATCGTAAACACATACAGAGTTCTCAATGTTCAACAAGTTTGTCACATGGCGCAGTTATCAACTTGATTATGTGAAGTGTAGACAACAGCAAAATTCATCTTAATGCATTTGAAATTTCCAAATAACTCAATATTAGAAATAATTCAATCTTAAAAAGAATTGAACAAATAAGTCAATCTTAACTAGGAGCTATCAATACATATTTTAAGAAGTAATAAGTCGTCTATAATCATCAAAATATGAATAGTGATTATTATTACAATATAAGTGATGTTCACTGAAAGGTGAAGAATGATAATGTAAATATATAGACAACGATAATGTAAATATATAGATGTTGATAACCAAATATAAATAATGATAATCAAATTTTAAGAAACGCTCATTTTGAAGGTAAATATATAGACAACGACATTGTAAATATATAGACATCTCGTTCTTTCGGTTACACAAATAATAGAGTTTAAAATTCACTATTTTAGGGCCTCATTTTGAAGGTTCACACTTGGTCGCCAAAAACTCAGAACGACCCTGGGAGCATAAAACAATGTATTTCATTAGCAATTTCAACGAGTTAGGCCACTCTCAACACTGCTACAAAATGATGCATCAATTGGTGTCAAATCAGCGTCACGTCAGCAATTCTTAAAATTGACTAACAACTGATTGAACACTAGCAACCCTGGCACATCACTCTGTTTTTTCGAGCCCCACATTTACCAATATATCTTTATTTGTATACTCTTATTCGCGCGGCCCCACACCAACACTTCACTTGAATGTCGGTTTGGAGAAGTTGAAATGAGTGATGCTCAAGTGATGTGTTGGTGTCAATGGCATCAGTGAGTGATGCTCAAAGTGAAGTTCAATCGAAGCAATTGTTGGCATAGGTCTAACCGATTCAAATTGTATTAAAAAAACAAGTTCTTTTTTAAGCCAATGTTAGTCATGTGGCTATAGGGGAAAATACAAAATATCCAAATAACAGAAAAAGATGTATGTGGTCAGCAATCAATGAATGAGGATGTGAGTTGTATAACAACATTTGTGTGACTAGTATGTATAATTCTGAGTGATATATATATATATATATATATATATATATATATATATATATATATATATCTATTTTGTAATAATCATTTGTATTGTATTGTATTTGTATATAAATGATATATTTTTTAATTTTACGTGATGCCGCAGCTGAGTGGAAGTAGTAGGCCGAGGTATTTTTATGATAATCTTAGAGAAGATCTTGTAGTTCCTATTCAAGAGCATTCTTTTACAGAATCACAGCTATCTACTGCATCTCGTGATTCATTGGATGCAATTGTACATGACGAAAACCAGAATGATGTGGGAACCTTTCATATGCAGGAGCGCAAAAATGAGTTGTTGTGGTTCTTGATGTGCATGTCATCCCATATTCATCTTGCTGTACTTGGCATTCTTGGGGTAACATGCTAAACTATCTTCTATCTGTACTTGACTTGTCATTAATTTGTTTTGCAGTACAAAACCTTGCGTATCTACCACTGTTGTTGTCTAGTTACTATTCTTTTATACGAGTTTAACCTGTGTTACATCTCTATCAAAAGTGTAGTACTTATAATGAAATTTTTTATGATGTCTTACCATTTTTATGTTAGAAACAACTATTGCAGTGTGATTTTTCGGGATCTTTTAAAGTTTTAGGTGTATTAGCTAAAACATTATTAGTTAAGGAGTTTATGTGTAACTTAGTAATTAGATATAGATTAGAACTTGGATTGCTTGGTTAGCAAGCATAGGGTTGGAAATTTAACTCTATAAATAGAGGTGCTTAGTCCATTGTAAATCATCACATTCATTCGTTGTAACTTGTTCATCGTAATAAGAGTGTAAACGCTTGATAAATCTTCTTGTGTTCTCGTGTTTATTCAAGTGTGTGATTGTGTGGTAGCAATATATTCCGCATATTGTTTCACAATTGGTATCAGAGCTGTGTTCGAGAAGGAAGAATCGCACAACTTGGAGAGAACGTTTCTGGTTCGTCGGTTATTGCGCAGCGGTGGGAAAAATTTCGTTGCGTGTTCCTTAACCGTTGGATCGTTACGAAATTTTTTCTGGGGGTTTTAGACATATAGTTCTTGGTTCTGACCGTTGGGATCTTCGATTGGAGATTCGAGTAAGGAGATACAACCTGTCGAAGTTCCTGTGGTTTTCTGGTTCGTCGGTTATTGCGCAGCGGTGGGAAAATTGTCGTTGTGTGTTCGTTAACCGTCGGATTCTCATGAAATTTGAACTGGTGGTTGAGGAGACATAGGCCTAAAATCTGACTAAAGGGTTTTTCGATCAGACGTTCCAGTAGAGAGATAAATACGTTCGAAGTTACTACTTAAAACTGTTTTACAAGAAAGAAGATAAGAAACACAAAGTTTGATGTCGAGAAGTTCGATGGTAAAATAGACTTTGGGTTGTGGCGTTTCAAGATGAGAGCCTTGCTTGTACAGCAAGGTGTAGTTGCGGCTTTGGAATTGTTACCGGAAGACATGCCGGCAGCAGAGATGACCACAATGATGCAAAAGGCGCCCAGTGCATTGATTCTCTGTTTAGGTGATCAAGTATTGCGAGAAGTCACCAAAGAAACTAGTGCAACGGGTATTTGGACGAAGTTGGAAGCTTTGTACATGACCAAGTCGTTGGCGAATCGTTTGTACTTGAAGAAGAAGTTAATACACGTTCCATATGAATTCAGGGAAGAAACTTGAAGATCATATCAATGAATTTAATAAACTGATTCCTGATTTAGAAAATATCGAAATTAAGATTGATGAGGAGGATCAGGCCCTTATTCTACTTACATCTTTGCCACAGTCTTATGATCACTTTGTGGATACATTGCTATATGAAAGAGAGACATTAGCTATGGATGATGTTCTTGCAACTCTGAATTCAAAGGAGTTGAAAAAGAGGACAGACATGAAAGAAGAAAGTGGTGAGGGATTGTTTGTACGAGGTAGGTCTCAGCACAGGGACAAGAGTCAATCTAGGGGTAATTCGAGGTCTAAATCAAGAGGTAGGTTTGTTAATGTTAAAAAGTGTTTTAAGTGTCACTTAGAGGGTCACTTGAAAAAGGACTGTCCACAAAATAGAAAGAAGTCAGATGGAGCTGTGAAGAAAACTGATCATGGACAGGGTTCTAGTTCAGATGGTTATGACAGTGCAGAATCTTGATGGTGGTTAAAAGTGGTACACTTGCCGAGTGGATTATGGATTCGGGTGGTTCGTACCATATGACACCTAAGAGAGACTACTTATTTGACTTTGAAGAAATCGATGGTGGCACAGTGTTGTTGGGTGATGACAGACCTTGTGCTATCAAGGTAGGGATGACAATGGATCGGATATGGATCAGATGATGCCATATCCACATCCATATCCATTAAAAAAAAAATAATCCATATCTATATCCATATCCGTTTAATTTCAATTCATCCGTCCATATCCATATCCGCTGGATCAAGCGGGTTAATGGATATCCATTGGATATCAATTAACATTTTTTTTAAAGTACATACTAAATTTTAATTCCATATTAAATGACACTGCTATCAATATAAAACATCACAACTAAAAATTCAAGCAGTAATGTAAGGCCCAAAGGAACAAGACCAACAAATATAAACCAGACACCTATAATAACATATGGGACAATACAATTATACAAAACACCACAACATATAACCTGATCATTACAAAACACCTATAATGTTTTAATCATTATAATTGTTCAACATAAGTATCTTCAGTATATAACTTAATATCTTTTTATTTACTTTGAAAATATACATTTTAAAAATTAATATTATATGTTATCGTACATTACTAAACGATATGTTTCATATTAAGAAGATATGTTTATTCATTATGCATAAGGTCATATAATAAGATATAATTTTGTTAATCCTATATCAATTTTATATTCTCCTATATAAACGATAATTTTATACTTACAATAATTTTGAACATATATATATATATATATATATATATATATATATATATATATATACAAGTATTTCGGGTGAAAACGGGTGAATCCGTGGATCACAAATTGTCATCCATATCCGATCCACTAAACATCTATATCCGTATCCATATCCAATATTCATCCATTTAATCCATCCATATCCATCACAAATGGATCGGGGCGGGTGGATGTCCATCGGGTCGGATGAGAATTGACATGCCTATATCAAGGGGATTGGAAAGGTGAGGGTACAAATGAAGGATGGGACGACATATATGCTGGATAATGTTAGGTATATTCTTGAATTGAAAAGAAACTTGATTTCCCTAGGCACTCTTGAAAAGAATAGATATGCTGTGAAGATGCAAAATGGCAGGGTTAAGGTGATCAAGGGTTCTATGGTTGTGCCAACTGGAACTAGGAGAGAGAACAACGTCTACTCATTGGATGGAAAAGTTGTAACTTGTGAAGCTAATGTTGGTGTTCAGGGGATCGATAATTCTGTGGCTTTATGGCATAAACAACTGGGACATATCAGTGAAGCAGGGTTAAACGAGCTGAACAAACGGGAACTGTTGGGCAAACGGGAACTGTTCTGAAACATAAGCACGAGGCCTTTGGAAAGTTCAGTGAGTGGAAGACTTTAGTGGAGAATCAAACAGGTAGGAAGGTAAAGAAACTAAGGACGGATAACGGTCTTGAATTTTGTAACCGAGAGTTTAATGACTTGTGCAAGAAGAGTGGGATTGCTAGGCATTTGACAGTTGCGGGGACTCCACAACAGAATGGATTAGCAGAGAGGATGAACCGTACTCTTCCAAACAAGGTCAGGTGTATGCTGATTGAGTCTGGTTTACCTGGGACGTTTTGGGCTGAAGCAACATCGCTGAAGCAACATCTACGACTGCATATTTGATAAATAGGTCACCATCTTCAGCGATTGGTTTAAAGACACCTATGGATATGTGGACAGGCCGTGCAACATACTACGGAATGTTAAAGGTGTTTGGATGTGTTGCTTATTCACACGTTAATCAAAGGAAGCTTGAACCTAGGGTAGAAAAGTGCATTTTTCTGGAATATCCTGAAGGTGTCAAGGGTTATCGTCTCTGGAGGTGTGAGGATGTGAAACCAAAGGTGGTAATCAGTAGGGATGTGGTCTTTAATGAAGGTATGATGTACAAGGATACCTTAAAAGAGAAAGTTGCATGTAGTACTCCAGTTAAGGTTGGGATTGAGGTGGAGCTGGATGGCAACAATCATAGGGTTACTAAGAGTGAAGTTGAGATTCATTGGGGTAATGATGATGGAATCGAAATTCCAGATAATTAAGAACTACAAGATCCAGGTCAAGCTAGTGAGGGTGATTATAGTATTGCTAGGGATCGACCAAGGAGAGAGATTGTTTAACCTGCAAGGTTCAGAGATCAGAGTAACATTGCTGCTTATGCTTTTGCTGCTGCAGAAGAGCATGATACACATGAGACCTTGACATTCCATGATGCAGTCACTTCAATTGATAAAGACAAGTGGATAAAAGCTATGAAAGAGGAGATGAATTCTTTGTATGAGAATAAGACTTGGGAGCTGGTGGAGCTGCCATCCGGACAGAAGTTGGTGGGTTGTAAATGGCTATACAAGATCAAATAGAGGATTGAAGGTGTTCAAAAACCAAGATATAAGGCGAGGTTGGTAGCTCAGGGTTTTACCCAAAGAGCTGGGATCGATTATAATGAGGTATTTTCTCCTGTAGTTCGACATAGTTCTATAAGGGTTATACTTTCATTAACTGCTTGTAGAGATTATGAGTTGGAGCAGTTGGATGTAAAGACTGCTTTTTTACACGGCAATCTTGATGAGACTATTTACATGAGACAACATCCTGGTTTTGAAGAAGAAGCAAATGAGAATAAAGTGTGTTTGCTGAAGAAATTCATGTATGGTCTTAAGCAGTCCCCAAGGCAGTGGTACAAGAGATTCGATGTGAATATGGTGAGCAATGGGTTTCTAGAAGCAGTTACGATAACTATGTATACTACATGGAAATTGAACCAGGGGAGTGCATATATCTACTGCTGTATGTAGATGATATGTTAGTTGCATGCCGAGACAAGTCTGAGATTGAGAATACCAAGAGGTTGCTGTAGGCAGAGTTTGATATGAAAGAACTTGGAGAGGCAAAGAAAATCTTGGGTATGGAAATCGTCAGGGATAGGAGAAGTAAGACCTTGAAGTTGTCACAACGGGGATACGTATCTAAAGTTTTGAATAACTTTAGGATTTCTGATGGTAAGTCGGTTATGACACCTTTAGGTCCACACTTCAAGTTGTCATTAAGAGATTGCCCGGTTAATGAGGGTGATGTGGAGAGAATGAGTAATGTACCGTATGCGAATGTTGTAGGGAGCTTGATGTACTTGATGGTATGCACGAGACCTGACATAGTTTATGCGGTCAGTATTGTGAGTAGATATTTGGCGAATCCAGGTAAGAATCATTGGGAGGCAATGAAATGGATATTGAGGTACCTAAAGGGAACTACTAATGTTGGGTTAATGTATGGTGCAAGTCAAGGGAAACACATTGATGTTACGGGTTATGTGGATGCGGATTATGCAAAGGACCTTGATAAAGGAAAATCTATAACCGGGTACGTGTTTATGGTTCAAGGGTGTGTGGTCAGTTGGAGAGCCACACTACAGCATATAGTGGCTTTGTCTACGATGGAAGCCGAGTACGTGGCACTTACCGAGGCCATAAAGGAGAGCATATGGTTGAAGGGACTCCTCACGAAGTTGGGGGGTGAAGCTGAGATCAGTAGCAGTGAATTGTGATAATCAAGGAGCAATTCAACTCTCAAAGAACCAGGTGTTTCATGAGAGGACGAAACATATCAACGTGAGACTACATTTCATTAGAGAGATCATAGAGTCTAAGAAAGTGGAAGTGATAAAAGTTGGTACGGAAGATAATGCTGCTGATTACTTGACTAAGGTGGTGCCGGGATCTAAGTTCGAGCATTGTATGAAGATGCTGAATATCGGGATTGGCTAAGTTGTCGGGTTTTACTAATAAGGCGGAGATTGTTAGGTGTATTAGCTAAAACATTATTAGTTAAGGGGTTTATGTGTAATTTAGTAATTAGATATAGATTAGAACTTGAATTGCTTGGTTAGCAAGCATAGGGCCGGAAATTTAACTCTATAAATGGAGGTGCTTAGTCCATTGTAAACCATCTCATTCATTCGTTGTAACTTGTTCATCGTAATAAGATGTGTAAACGTTTGATAAATCTTCTTGTGTTCTTATGTTTATTCAAGTGTGTGATTGTGTGGTAACAATATATTCCGCATATTGTTTCACATGAAGAACTAACGTTTTTTGTGTAATGCAGGTATTGACTAGGTACCTATTAGAAAAATTATTTGGTCCTGAAATGATTGGTGTCACAAGTGATCGTAGCTTTATATACATTGATCTTCCTCCCAATATGGTATCATATTCGTATACTTACCTTAATCCATTACTGACGTCTGACATTATTTTGACATCTGTACTTAACTTATACGGGCTTGTTTAATAAAAAGCATATATGTTAGAGTTGAATGAATCGAACACCTGAGTGATTCAACATACATTTTACCACCTCAATTTTAATTTGACTTTTTTTTAGGTAACATATCATATTCACGACAAAAGTATCACAGTTAGGACAAAAATCAGGCTTTTATTGTTTTTATGTTCTCAAAATGAGAACATTATGTTTTAGTTTTACTGTAGCAAAATGTAGGAAGATTTGGAACATTAAGTTTTCACCTCTAATTCACTTTGGTTTCGTATTCAAGGTTGGTTCATTCTTGATGGGGTGGTTTGGTGTCGTTTTCAAAGGAGATATATCCAAGTTCTCCCCTGAGTTGGCTGTCGGATTGACTACAGGTTACTTAGGGAGTCTAACCACATTTAGTGGCTGGAACCAGAAAATGGTCGAGCTTAGTATCAACGGTCAATGGGTTTCCTCTATGATTGGATTTTTGCTAGGTAAATTTATGCACCAAAAAAAAAAAAATACATGAATTCTACTTGTTGTCTTCTTATGGCATATATTTCATTCAGGTTTTATTTTGCAGGTTTGTTTCTTGTTGTTGGTTCCTTCCTATTTGGGATTGGGACTGCTAAGGGTTTCAAACTGGCTCTTAACAAAATAAACGTAAGTTCCAAGTGTGGTTTCTTTGAAGTAAATTATATTACAAGTCAAAGTATATTACTAGTGGTGATGATAACGATGTTGGTGTTGTTATGGGGTGTGAGTGTGTCATTGTTAACAAAAGATTTCAATGTTGATGGCGGTACAAGTTACGTATGGTTTGGTTGTATAGTTGGACCATTTGGTGTATGGATCCGATTCTATTTAGCACAACTTAACGGAAAAGGTTTAGGAAGAACAGAGATTATGAAATGGATGCCTTTTGGGACATTAGGTGCTAACGTAGCTGCTTGCTGTATAATGGGAGCCTTTGCAACAATGAAGAAAGCTGTACGTATCCGTTATGCATTTGACTATATAAGGTCAGAATCATAACATCTAGGCTGTACTTATTGTGATTTAAAACATGTTTCGTGGTTGCTAATTATGCAGGTGAACGACAAACATTTTGATATTGTGGCAACAGGCACACAGTTTGGTTTATGTGGTTGTTTAAGTACTGTTTCAACTTTCATTGCCGAATTTGAAGCCATAAGAGAGAGTGGGCATCCTTGGCGAGCATGCTTATATGCCTTTACGACTATAATTATTTCGTTTTCTTTTGGAACTCTCATTTACTCGGTTTCTATATGGACCAAAGGCCGGTTGTAGTCAGGCATATGAAAAATTAGCCTTAATATGTAAGATTGAATAGAATGGGCTGTAATATTACCCAAGTCAAAATGAAGTGTCATTAGGAATCAAAATATGATGGAGAAACTGATGTATTTTAGTTACATTAATATATACATGATGTAGCTTATTCAAGGTAAAAAGCTAATTTCAATTGACAAACACTTTCTAGTCTTTTAGTTTGTACAAATAAAAACGTATCTTTTAGAAAACAATTAAACAGAGCACCGTCTAATTAAATATACTTAACTGTCCCTAACTCTAGGGGTGTTAACGAGTCGAGCGTTTAACGAATTATTCGAGTTTGAACTCGTTTAATTCGAATTCGAGTTTAATAATATTCGAACACGAGTCGAGCTAGAACAAAAAATAATACTCGATTAATTTTACGAGCTGAGTATAAAAAATTGATGTTCGACTCGGCTCGTTCAAAAGCTCGTTTAAATCCGTTTCAAACGAGCTATTCGAGTCGAACGAGTCGAGTTTATATAAGAAATTTGTATATTTAGAACTTTAAATATATGTAACTAATAAATTTAAACCTAAGATGTCAAGTATAAATGAGCTTATTCGAGCTTGATTTCGAGCTATGGAATGAGTTTATCGATCCCGAGTTCATAAACTAGCAAATTGCGCTTTTTTGGTTTCCATTAAATAAACGAGCATCGAGTTCGAGCTCGAACAACAAAAAATTATTCAAACTCGAGCTTGAGCACAATCTTTAAAACTTACTCGAATTCGAGTCGAGCTCGACCCGGGTAATTAGTAAACGAGTCAAGCTCGAGCTCGAGCATCCTGATATTCGAATCGATTCGGATTGTTAACAGCCCTACCTAACTCTAGGCTCCAGCCATTGGTCCAGACCAAAAATCAAAAAATCTATGTGAATTGAGTTTTCGATTTTCCAATTGGTTTTGGACCCACTTGAATACAATCCTCAGTTCCAATCAATGCAAATTCAAATTAATATAAATACAAATAAACTAAAATTTTATTGCATTTTTTTATAGATAAAAAAGGTATTTAACTACATCGATTTGAAAAGGTAACCACTGTGACAAGATCATGTTCATATTTGTTAACTCGTGACTCGACTCTCCGCTTTACCAAATTGTAAAGGTGAAGGAATGAGAACTTCCCCCAATCAAAAGTGGGAAGTTTCTTGTTGGTTTTTCTTCCTAACTCTCGAATAGGTGAACTTGGTTCGTTTAATTCTTAGGAAGGAGCTTGTTCGGGCGGCTTAAAAGCCGCTAAATTGGCGCAAGATTCGACATTGTTGTTTACTCTGATCCGGTCGAGGTGGTTTTCACCGGCGCGTAGGCAACTGAGTCCACTCGACCAATCTCATCCACTTGAAAATTCATTCACTACTATATATATATATATATATATATATATATATATATATATATATATATATATAGGGACCGGATCCAGAGGGAAGCACTATTTTTTGGGGAAGAGGGAAGCTACACATTCATCAACGATGAATGTTAACGAATTCCCTTAATATTCGTCATATGATATTATAAGTTGAAAAAATAGTTTATTGATGAATATTAGTAGTTATAATATCGGTTTTGATTAATATTTATTGGTAAAAATATGATTTTATACATTTTGAGTATCATTCATCGTTGACGAATGTTAAAAAATAATTTTTCAAAGAAAATGATAATATCCATCAGTTAACATTCATTAACGATGAATATTAGTAAATTCTCTTTATATTTATCATATGATATTATAAGCTATATCAAGTAGTTTATATATGAATATTAGTAGTTATAACATCGGTTTTGATTAATACTTCTTGGTAAAAATATTTTTTTTTACGTTTGATTATCATTCATCGCGAATGAATGGTTAGCTTCTCTCTTTCCCTCAAAAAATTACTTCCCTCTCTATCCCTACCCTATATATATATATATATATATATATATATATAGGGTTCGTATCCAGAGGGAAGCACTATTTTCTGGGAAAGCAGAGAAGCTACACATTTATCAACGACGAATGTTAGCGAATTCCCTTTATATTCATCATATGATATTATAGGTTTTAAAAAATAATTTATTGATAAATATTAGAAGTTATAACAACGGTTTTGATTAATATTTATTGGTAAAAATATGTTTTTATACGTTTTGATTATCATTCATCGTGAACGAATGTTAACGAATAATTTTTCAAAGAAACTGATAATATCCACTCCGGTTAACATTCATTAATGATGAATGTTAGAAAATTCTTTTAATATTCATCATATGATATTATAAGTTATAAAAAGTAGTTTATCTATGAATATTAGTAGGTATAACATCAGTTTTGATTAATATTTCTTGATAAAAATATATTTTCTTACATTTGATTATCGTTCATCGCGAATGAATGGTTAGCATCCCTACTTTCCTCAAAAAATTGTTTCCCTCTTAATCCTTATTATATATATATATATATATATATATATATATATATATATATATATAAAGGGGAGCATTCAAGAGAGAAACACTTTTTTTTTAGGGGTGGGGGGTGGGAAGAGGGAAGTGTTAATATTTATCACAAACAATATTAGACACACCAATCAAAATGTCAATAAAAAAAATATTTTTACCAGTAATTTTAATCATAATCGATGCTATAAAGAGTATATTCACCAATTAATTCCCTTTTTAACTCATAACATTATTTGATAAATATTAATTTAATAAATCGTTAATATTCATCATAATGAGTTTAGTACGCATGCATGTACTAAATCTATTAACCAACTTATGCAGTTGTCCAGGAGATAACACATTCATCCTGGGAACAACTTATGCATGCTCTTTTTGCTTTACTTCTAGGAATGATGAATATTAAGGGAATTCGCTAACATTCATTGGTGATGAATGTTTAGCTTCTCTCTTCCCCAGAAAATAGTGCTTTCCTTTTGATCCAGTCCCTATATATATGTTTTATATGCCTTTTTCTTGCTTGTAACATTGAGCAACTAGCCTTGCCTTATTTCTGATAATCACTCCATCCCTGTCCATCTTGTTTCTGTATACCCATTTAGTTCCAATAATGGTTTTGCCTTTTGGAGCAGGAACTAGGGTCCAAACTTTGTTTCTTTTAAATTCTGTTAACTCTTCCTGCATTGCTTCAACCCAATCATCATCTTTCAATGCTTATTCAGCCTTTTTAGGTTCAATGATTGACAGAAAGTTTGTGTAGAAACAGAAATTTGCAGTCGATAGGTTTGAAACTTGAGCTCTTGTTTGTACACCAGAAACATAATCTCCAACTATATCTTCTACTGGATGATACTTGTGCTCTTTGATGCCTAAAGATGATTCACCATTTGATGATAAATCACCCTCATTTTGAGGATTAGCATTACTGAGTTCTGCATCATCTTCAACTGGAGGCATATCTGAGTCTGTAGTGTTCACAGACTGAAAACTACCAGACTGAACACTTGTATCAGTAGAAATTGAATCCCTGGATACAGATTCATTGGAGGATTCAGTTGATGAGGGTTCTGCCATTGTTGGAGCTTGTTGAGTATCTTCATCATCACTTTCAAAGTCAGGTTGTTGGGGGGCAACAACTGTAATTTGAGATTCAGATCCCCAACAGATAATTTTTCTAATAAATGAACATCAGACTGAGAGATGTGTTCATCATTAGCAGAGGAATCATCAAATATGACATCGATGGTTTCTTCAATTTTATTTCATCTGTTGTTGTAGACTCTGTAAGCCTTTGAGATAGATAAATAGCCGACAAATATACCTTCATCAGATTTAGGTTCCATTTTTTATAGTTGATCTCTTTGGTTAAGGATATAACATTTATTTCCAAAAGTATGGAAATAATGGATGGTTGGAACCTTCTTATGATACAACTCATAAGCAGTCTTATCATGCCTTTTGACCAAAATGGATTTATTTTGGGTATATTATGCAGTGTTAACTGCTTTTGCCCAGAAATAGATTTTCATTTGAGCATGGCATAACATAGTTCTTGTAGCTTCTATGAGTGTACGATTTCTTCTCTCAGCAACACCATTTTGTTGAGGAGTTCTGACAGAGGAAAAGTTTTGAACAATACCCTTGTCAATACAGAATTCAATGAGAGTAGAATTCTTAAATTTTGTACCATGGTCACTCCTGAGTTGCTTCACCAGTACATCTTTCTGTAGTTCTTCTCTCTTGATTAGATTAATAATCTCTTCAGGAGCATCACTTTTTGCCTTCAGAAAAATAACCCATGTATACTTTGTGTATTCATCCACAATCACAAGTGTATATTTTTTTCCACCCAAACTGCCAATGCTCATAGGAACAAATAGATCCATGTGGAGCATATGCAGTGGTTGATCAATTGTAGCTAACGATTTAGATGGAAATCGGTTTTTGGTCTGTTTGCCTAGTGTGCATGCAGAGCATACTTTATCCTTTGCAAATGTGACATCAGACAGACCTCTAACCAGTTTCTTTTTGGACAGGAGGTTAATGTTTTTGAAGCTCAGGTGGGATAACCTCCTATGCCATAACCAGCATAATTTTGGTACAGACTGAGTGTAAAGTTTGTAGTTGGCACTTGTTTTGTCAAAGTAATTTTTGATTTTCTAGAGACAGGCTTTGTGCATTTAATACCCTCATGCCCAGAATTTCCACAGTTGTAGCATTTTCTGCTTAACATGATGGTCCTTTTTGGTCTTAGGTTATTATTTGCACTAGTCCTTCTGTTTATCACCTGCTTTGACCCAACAAATGCTTTAAAATCTATTGTTAATTTCATTAAGTTTTCACTAAGCAGCTTAATGATCTCAGTCTGGTTGTTTAAAATAGACATTTGAAAGTCAGACTGAGAGTTAACTGAAACAGATTTAGAGTTAAGTCTGTTGGACTTTAAATTTCTCAGAATGACAGTCAGATCTCACAGATTGAGATCTGTTTAACTCTCTGGATGCTAGTTTTATGCCTTTAAATTTCTCTTTTGGCATATTTTTGTTTGAACCGGCTACCGACTGAGAAGTGGAAGGTTCAAATGTATTGCAACCTTTTTGTTTATCCTTATTCCCTTTTACCTCTTTTTGTCTATTTGAAGACTGTATTGTGGGGATACTAGATTTGCTTTTTAAAGATCTTTCCTTTTCAAGCTCAATAGTTTCTAAAGATTCATTAGTAATTATGAGTTCAGGTAGTACAGACTGAGAATTTTCACAGACTGAAATTTTTGAGTCTGTGTCTTTAGAGTCTCGCTCTATCTCATAAACTAGTTTAGTTTTTGGAACTAATTTTGGTCTAACAAAAGCATTAGTCAATACAAACTTATCTCCCACAATATGACTAAAAGTATGAGGTAAAGTTTCAGGTACAAATATTGTAGGTTTTGAGTATGTTTCAGAAAGTAGATGACTTTTAAGATCAAACTCACTACCTATGACCGCTTATACTTGATGTGGAATTTGTTTGGATAAACAGTCCACATTCTTAAGTGAAGAAATACATCAAGATTTACAAATATTCTCATAATGTTTAGCTTTATTTTTATATTCCTGTTTTTCAATCAAGTTCATGTTTGTACCGTATATTTTGTTTTATTTCATCCACTTTTATTTTCAGATCTTTTTGAGCCTGACTGAGTTTATATAGATGTGTTCAAACATTTTCTGTTGTTATTTTCAAATCTTTTCAAAAAGTCTATATAGATGTGTTCAAACATTTTCTGTTTTTCTGCTTCATTATAGTAAAGTTTAAAGTGATTTACATCGTAAGCAGATCCTCTATCCCAATCTGGATGAACACATGCTCTCTCTGCAAATTTGACATCTTTGTACCCGTTTTAAACATACATACCCGCCGGGTAACCAGCCGGGTAAGGATAGTACCCACCGGGTACCAACAGTACCCACCGGGTAGTTCATCCTGTACAAAAAACTCAGGTTTTTAATCCAAATTTAAACGCGCATAACTTCTGACTCGTTAACAATCAATCCACCAAATTTTGCAAACACATTTCATATGACATAACGAAGGTTTCCCAATTGGCACTTTTCTAAAATTCATACCACTGACGGTTTTGGACTTAAATCCGAAAAGTAACCATTTGGACACTTTTTAGAACCAAACTTGCAAACATTTTGACTCAATTATTCTAATTACCTTCCAGCAAGTTCACTTGCATATTTTAATATATCGACACACATTAAGGTTGTCCAAACCATCATTCTGACTAGTTTTAACGTAACGACCCATTGGGAGTCCCATTTTGACCCGTTTGGAAAATCAACGATAAATTGAGTTATTAGGCTTCTAAATCAACAACATATCCATTATCCCATGTCCAAAATCATAACTAAAACCACCATTTCGACCACCTCACCAAAATGGCCCATTTTGACCCTTTAACCAAAAACAACCCATTTCGACACTTTAACCAAAATGCAACTTGGGCGATTTATATCAAGCTAATAGCAACTCGGCAATTTAAAAGCACACTTGTCAAACCTCCTTGCAAGTGAAATTCACGCTCATTTAGCATAATCCCTTTTCACCTCTAAATTCACCATTTAGCATTTGACCCATAGGCACCTACAACATTAAACAACTGAACGGGTAAGCGTTACACTTAGTGAGCATACGGGCATTCAAATGAGTAATTCACAACAACAAATAGCAAGCAACCGCTGAACCACAATAACAACTCAAATCAACAATAACAACTGAATCACAACACCTGTGCAAGTAACAATTAAGCACTTAACCACTAGGCAATTGTAGAGATTATTCTTTCACTATGCGGATCCGCGACCAATAATCACTTAGCACCATACCACGACGATATACATACTAAAACAACATAATGTGCTATGCACATATTCAACAACAACACTATGCTAACAAAGTTAGTTAATCTCTACATATTTGCTCATTTCACATGATTCATCAACAAATATCAACAATTAGAAACAAGATAAGATACAAGCAATACACCACTTGATTATGTAAACCTCTTGCTCGGAAGCAATCCGGAATTACACAATCATTACCCAATTAATCCCCATATCACTCACCTTTATGACGATTACCCGAAAGTATGAGATACAATAAGCACCACTTCCTTTTACACCTAAACAATCATAACACATCATATAAACATTCACATATATGGAAATACTTATGCTCTCGCTTACTTTATATTAATTACAACTTTGACTCCAATTTGGACACTTTATCACATCTCCAACTAGCTGTTTTAGACACCACTTTTGGACCTTCTAAACCTCTTCAAAATAAACATATTTTATATCGTTTCGAAGGTATTCCAACACACTTTAATATACAGCTTTTACCTTTTCAGAATACATAATATGTACCAAGTTATAATCATTTGAAAACAGTGAAAAGTCATTTTGTGTCGTTGAATCTCAGCAAACAGCACCAAGTAGCTGTTTTGCAAGCCACTTTTGAACTACCTAGACATATCAGTTTTCAGCAAACTTTATATCGAGTTAAAAACATTCAACCATACTTTCATTCCCTATTTCCAGAATTTTCCAAAACAATATACACAAAAGGTTACAACCCTTCGAAGTTTGCCAAAAACACTTTAGTTTCACGTTTCGCCCAAATTATCCAACGACCTGAATTTGGAATATAAACAACCCACATATTCCAAGTAACATATATATGATCAAACAACATCATTTGCAACTTTTCTTACTCCGTTTACCATTTTTAACTTTGTATGATCAGTTTGACCTTTAAAGTCAAACCGAACACAATTACCAATTTAGGCATAATTCAATTTATGGTTTAGCTATTCTTTCCACTACTCTAAACATGATTAAAAATATCAATTCAACTTATTTAAACTAACCATAGGGTGAGTTAACAACAATTTACAAGAATTTATCAAAACCCCACTTTCTATTAAGAACACCAAACCGATTTATCAACTTTTAGATTGAATTGATGTTAACCACAATGATTTCCGTACTTATACATCACTAATCAATCATAATCAGGCTCGATTGAATTGATGTTAACCACAATGATTTCCGTACTTATACATCACTAATCAATCATAATCAGGCTCAATTTCGTTTTACAAGTGATCAACACTTAAAACCCCTACAAAACCCATTTCTAGGTTAAAGAATTCAAGAACACGTAATCATACCTCAAGTTAGAAAGGGTTGGAAGGGATTGAATTTGAGTTAACAAGGTTCAATTTGACATTTCCTGCTGATCTTCTTCTCCCCTCTCTTTCTCTCGCGATCTCTCTTGGAGTTTCTGTGTTTTGTTTCATATTTACGTATGAGTATGCATGTATGTTTATTTATTTAGTGTTTTAATTGAGTATTTACACCCCCAGTCCCTCTAGTTCCAGTCATTTTAAAACACATCATTTAATTGGTTATTCTCAAGTTATTATTTGGGTAATTTAAATACTTCACGATTACGTATAGCATACGAAATTTTATACAACATCTTATAAAATAGAACATATACATATATTATAATAATACCTCAAATTCTGGGGTGTTACAATATATATATATATATATATATATATATATATATATATATGTGTGTGTGTGTGTGTGTGTGTGTGTGTGTGTGTGTGTGTAGGGTATGGATCAAGAGGGAAGGAGGGAAGCTAACCATTCATTCACGATGAATGATAATCAAACGTAAAAAAACATATTTTTACCAAGAAGTATTAATCAAAACCGATGTTATAACTACTAATATTCATATATAATCTATTTTTTATAACTTATAACATCATATAATGAATATAAAGAGAAATTTCTAATATTCATCATTAATGAATGTTAACCGAAGTGGATATATAATTTTCTTTGAAAAATTATTCGTTAACATTCGTCAACGATGAATGATAATCAAAACGTATAAAACCATATTTTTATCAATAAATATTATTCAAAACCAATGTTATAACTATCAATATTCATCAATAAACTATTTTTTATAACTTATAATATCATATGATGAATATTAAGGGAATTCACTAACATTAATTGGTGATGAATGTTTAGCTTCTCTCTTCCCCAGAAAATAGTAATTCCCTCTTGATCCGGTCCCTATATATATATATATATATATGTATATATATATATATATATATATATATATATGTATGTGTATGTATATGTATATATTATTGTTTTATAATTTTGTTCTTAAGAGAAGTAAACATGGTGAGAGTCGATAGTTAAGTCGTTGACCGGTAATCAACACAAAAGCTTAATTTAAAATAGATTATAGTCATTTCTTTTTATATTTTATCCTTTTGATTTTGGTATTACATTACACTAAAAGTTTATTTGATTTCTGACTTGTAAGAGTGGCAGAAGATTCAAACGAGTCACACACGACTCGGAAGAGTCGGGGTCAGAGTCGCCTCGTTTTTTGCATTTTTGATTCGACTTGTGACTCGTAAGAGTCTTACAAATATGATTATGTTATTCTTCCCATTCAATATGAGTGTAGTTTTATTTTAAAATGTTATTACCGTTTTAATTGTTTAAAAAGTGTGTTGCAGGGTTGTTATCTTGTCATTCAACTTATTTAAATAAAATAGAAATATAAAAATAAAAAGAAGTTTCAAATTTTGGATAAAGCTTGTTTCGAGCTTATTTATGGCGGGTTTAAATGAAGTTTATTTTTAGCTTAAAAAAAACTGTAAGGGGTGTTTGGGGAGCGTATGATTGCTTATTTGCTTAATTTTACAAAGTAAGCTCTCTCCTGTTGAATAAACCCATTTTATATTGCTTATTTGTTTATTTGTGAAAGAGTTCAAAATAAGTTTCAACTTTTCAGCTTATTAGCTCAGTAAGTAAGCTTAATAAGTCTCACAAACACCACCTACGAATTACTCCATCCGTCCCATATATATAGTTCAGTTTTTTCTTTTTTTGGACGTTTCAAATTAATTGTCTACTTTTAAAAATAAGAGGGTATAATTAACTAAACTTGCTATATACCTATATTTTATGCGTATGTTATAGAAAAATGTATAAAAATTTAAAAAGATATAAAATGTAAGAGTAAAAGTGATACAAAACTACAGTACAGTAATTATGTTTTATTAAAATGCTTTTTGTGCGTGGGACTTTAAAATTTCGAGCTTATTTATAAGCCACCCAACTACCCACTAAAAATTCGAACTACTCGAAACTTGACCCGATGAACTCACTAAAGCCGACGCTTTTAATAATGATATGATTAAAACTAATCAAAACGATATTAGATTCCAGCAGGAGACATATGTGGTCATCATCAGGGCGGCGTTTAATCTTCGACGGATTTCGTTTACTTTCTTCTTTAAGGTAAATTCGCACCATATCAATCTCTAATATACGTTTGCATTTTTTTGTCTATATTATAAGATCTTGATTCTTCATGTAATATTGCACTAACGGATTTTTTAAATGTATAAAACTGAAATTAATTGATTTATAAAAAGGTAAGTGAAAAGTTCCGCTTTATGAGGATGATGATGCAATCTCACACCTTTTACCCAATTAAAATATGTTTTTAAGCATTAGTTGTTGAATTAATACTAATTTTAGTTTAAGAATATTGGTATTTTAGTAAAAGAGAACTTTATGGTATCTGATTTTGAAGCTTATGAATTATGATTGACAGGAACCTTTTTTGTTAGTTATATTTGGTTATAAATTGGGTTTGATTGTTTGGTGGGCGTTTTTGCTTTTTGCTTGGACAACACATAACTTTTTAATCTGCGTTTATGTTTACTCAACTTGATTAATTATTAATTATGACATGGCTGACCACTAACCTAATTACATAACCTTTTTGCAATTAAAAGTAATACTTCTTTTTAATGATATGATATAAGAAACAGTTTTGGTGTATGCAAAATTCCTCATGCATATATTCACTTTTTTATTTTATTTTTCTTCTTATAACTATTAGTAACTGGCTATTTGGTTTGATTTAAGAAATGCAGCTGGTGACATCACTTGTTGTGAAATTATGTTATTGTTGGTTTCCTACAAGTGGAGTGGTTAAGGTTCTTGTTCTAGAATATGCATAAATGCAATGCGCATTGTTATCATGTTACCGTATGATTTGGCTTTTGCATCATAAATCAATCTGTAGTACATTGCTTGTAAAGCTACTGCAGTAGGAATAAATTATCAACAATTCTGTAGGAAGCATAATGGATCACGGGCACGATGTTACTGAACCAAGAAGAAGTGGGTCATTTAGTCGGATTAGCAGTACACATTCCTCCTTTCGGAGGCTCTCTTTCAATCTATCAGGAGCTGGTGACGCTGAAGTTGATGACGACAATGTTTCAGAGGCAGGGGATATTGGAGATAGGGCACTTAATAGTAAACGGTATAGTGGGAGTGGTAGACGCAGGTCGTCGTTTGAAAATCTTGGAGAAAATCTGGTAGTTCCTATTCAAGAAAATTCTTTTAAAGAATCACAACTTCCAACTGCATCTTCTGCTGCACCAGATGCAATACTGCATGAAAAAGACGAGAACAAAGTAGGTTTCCCTTTCACTTTATGCTTCTCACATAATCTTTTGAGTCTTATTGAATCCATTTGTGGTACATTTTTGAATGCAGGAATCCAAAAAAGAGTTTCCATGGTTTTTGATATATATATCATCCCGCATTCATCTTGCTGTACTAGGCATTCTTGGGGTAAGTCCTGCATCAATATATAAATTTTTTGACTTAAATATATAATTTTGTTGCAATATTAAACCTTCTATCAATCCAACCTGTACTTTCTCTGTACTGATTTTATGTGCTAGTCCAACTTTGGTTACATCTGTTTCATAGTCAACTAATATTGCCATGTGTTTCTAGAAATGGTGGGATTAACAATGTGCAGTCTACTGTTATTTATTTGTCATAATGGTTAATCGTTATTTATGTAGGGAGCAACATTTACATTGTGATGTGTCCCTCATGCAGGTATTGACAAGATACTTACTAGAAAAATTATTTGGACCTGAAGCGGTTGGTGCCACTAGTGACCGTAGCTATATGTATGTTGATCTTCCTCCCAATATGGTATCATTCTTTCTTTATATATCTTTTTCCTGTCCCCCTAATTTTAACTGATATTCTCTGATGTTATAATTTGATTCATATTATTACATCATCAATAACTTCTTTTCATTGAATGGCAGATTAGTATTAACTTAAGCTTATATAGATGAGTATTAAGTTCCATCATCATGGATCTTATGGCATATGTGCCTGATATCTTTTTGGTTAAACACACTTTCTCCAAATTTGGTTCATAAGTTGTCAAAGTATGTTAAGTAATGACTTGTAGCTGTCAAAACTTTTGCTACTTGGTTGAATGAAGTGTACTTTGACTATAAGTTTTTTGTCTAAAGTTTGAAGCTTTGGGGCTTTTCAGGTCGACCCAGATGTAGACATGTAGTTTCTCTTTTTCTCCCCTATTGAAGAAAGATAGATTTTATTTTTAATTGTTATGTTCTTTAGTACAAAATTTTAGGTTCTAAGTTGTGGGTTACTCCAGAAAGTGATTATTGTAACGAAATCTGAGTGATTTGGAGCTTGGGTATTATTCATTGAAAAGCATTTGTGTAATTGTACCTTGACCTCTGACCAGAGGTGACTCTGATTCAGCTTATTGAGCGTTATCAAAATCTAAATACCATCTCAGTCACCATAATCCCAATAATCGCATCATTCTTCCTTTCAACATTTAAATTTAACTTTCATGAGTATTTCATACTTGGTGGTTTGGAGTCTGGACTACCTCTGCCATCAGTTTTTAACTTGCTTATGAAACTTACGGATGTTTCGGGCTGGTCTACCTATTAAATACTCAATGCTGTGGTATTTTTCCATTTACCATGTTGCAGTTATTGATTAAAATTAGTGGCTTTTAACACAGCCTTTTGTTATATCATTTGGAACAGATTGAAATAACTCACTTGTCTTTACGACTTCCAACAATGCATGAAATTTCAGTATCTTTTGATCACATTATAATGCTTTCTTTGCTCTCTCTCATCATGTTCAAGGTTGGTTCATTCTTGATGGGCTGGTTCGGTGCTGTTTTCAAAGGAAATATATCCAAGTTTTCCCCTGAATTAGCTGTCGGATTGACAACAGGTTACTTGGGTAGTCTCACCACATTTAGTGGCTGGAACCAGAAAATGCTTGAACTTAGTGTCGATGGTCACTGGGTTTTCTCCGTGCTTGGATTTTTGCTCGGTAATTCAACAAATCAATAATAAATCATATGAATTTATATTGTGTCCTATGGCTAATTTCATCCAGAATTTTCTTTGCAGGTTTATCTCTTGTTGCCTCTTCCTTCGTTTTCGGGGTCAAGACTGCTAAGGGGTTCAAGTGGGCTTTTAACAAAACTAACCTAAGTTCCAAGTGTGGCTTCTCGGTAGTAAATAACATTATTAGTCAAAGTATATTAATAGTGATAATGATAACACTGCTTGGGTTGCTATGGGGTGTGAGTGTGGCATTGTTGGCGAAAGATTTTAATGGTGATAGCAGTACAAGTCATTTGTGGTTCGGCTGTCTTGTTGGACCTATTGGTGTATGGATTAGATTCTATTTAGCACAACTCAATGGAAAAGGCTTAGGTAGAACAGAGATCATGAAATGGATGCCTTTTGGTACACTAATTGCCAATGTAGCTGCTTCTTGTATCATGGCAGCCTTTGCAACAATGAAGAAATCTGTAAGTTTTTGATATCTTGTTTTGTGTCTTTAATATTCTGGTAAATATTTGTTAAATGTCTAAAATACTAAAGACTAATTAAAGAATTTCCCTGGGCCTCGATTAGTACCACTAGTTTATTTATGGTCATGATAATAGATAGATTTGTAGATTTTCATTGACAATTTCTGAAGAAAAAAGGAAATATGATCTGACATGGCAGAAAAAAAACTAATGCAAACTTCACTTGACAGAGGAATCTATGCTAGGGAGTAAAGGGTCTTTTTTAGTAGGGGTCATAACTGCCGAGTCTGCTTGATCCTAAAAGTTGCTTTTGTCTAATTTTAATAAACGGTTAATGTATTAATTTATTACGAAACAACATGATTACAATATTATTCTTCTTTGGAAAAAAAAACGTAGGAGGTTGTATGCATTATAATAGACTTTGGGATACTCTCAACTCCTTTGACCATTTGACCCGTTTGACCAGTTTTAGTTCAAAGACAACCCAAGAATCAACCCATCTCTAAGTAAATAGATCGTTGGCATTTCTAATAGGAAGTAAATATTTACTGCAGTGCATTTGATGTTGCAGCTAAGCTCAAAATCTTAACATTTACATTACACCTATCTCGAAATAACCCATTCGTGGTGGTCCACAACCATGCAGGTGAACAATAAACATTTTGATATTGTGGCAACAGGCATACAGTTCGGTTTGTGTGGTTGTTTGAGTACTGTTTCAACTTTCATTGCTGAATATAGTGCAATGTCTGAGAGCTTGCATCCTTGGCGAGCATATTTATATGCCTTGACGACTATAACCATTTCATTTAGTCTGGGCACCGTCATTTACTCGGTTCCTGTATGGACCAAAGGATGGTTGTAGTCAGGTGATTATTACCCTTTACAATCTAAGGGCTGTGTATATTTCGTACTCTATTTACTTGCTATGGCAAAGTATACATGTAACCATCTGGAGTCTCTAGCACTATTTGGCTTGAACTTGAGTCAAGTCCGATTTGTCCCCAGTAGCTCAACTCAAAGTGATTCCGTTGAAGTTGTTAGTTGATGACGGTGATCTGGTGGCTCGAGGGCTCGTAAGTGCAACACAAGGCACGTTAATAATAGTGGTTGTAAATTTTTTCGTAAAATGAAAAATTGGATTGATTAGGAATGTTGATGTAGGTAGAAATTGATGTATTTTAGTGATATATATTGAATACAATAATCTTGTATACATCAAATTTGGTTGTGAATATATAAATGCATATCCACACACAAACATATGCCAACTTTCTCTAATTCTAATACTACGGAGTATATGGAATTTCATATTTTCCAAAAAGAAGGTAAAGTGCGCTTTTAAATATGGAAAAATATTTTCGTTTTTTCTGAGTTTGTGTCCGTTGCAAACTATTGAAAATTTAGAAAACACGTTCAAATGTAAAGATGGAATTTTCAGTTTTCATAATAATAAAATGTAGAAAACTTTAAATTATAAATTTTCATTTTCTTTGAAAACTTTTTTAGGAAAACTTCGTGTTTTTCTAATTTTTTAATTTTCTTAGAAAATTTGAGTTTTGCTAAATAGAGTCCTAAACCTTATGACTCTTTTAACACCATTTTAATTGGTTAAATTAATTAAAAATTATGATATTCTTAAGTGTCATTTAACCCACATTTACTTCTTGGTCAACTTCCTTAATTTCCTTCCACTTTTTTCTTGTAAAAAAATCCTCTGCTTTGCAAATTAATTCAATCCCTACCAATTTTAAATTTAGACGCATATTATTCGTTGGTGTCTTCGTGAGTTTTGATCGAATAAATAAAACTATGGAGTCCCTACAAATCATTGACTACATTTTCACAAACGGTTAGCATGTAAATTTTCAACATTTAATATATAATTTACTGTTCTTTCACGTAAGCGTAAAACTGTTGGAATCTTCTCGGCAAAAAAAACTGTTCTTGAATTTTTGCATATAAATTGAAAAAATAAATTTTAAATGGGTGAGGAATGAATTCATTTGAAAAACGGTTTTTGGACGAGAAAAAATTGGAAAGAAAATAGGAAACAAAGTAAATATGTGTTAAATGGCACTTAAGAATTTCATATATTTGAATTAAATTAAACTAATTAAACAAAATGGTGTTAAAGAAAGCCCGATGGGTTTAATTTAGCAAAACCCTTTTCTTAAACTACAATCGTCTTTTAAATATTACATCCTCCATATAAAGAGGTATCTGGCTTGGCTTGACTTTTTTATAAGGCTTTTGATGGCATTGGATGAGCTTTTATTAGAGAGCTTCTACAAATTAAATAAGCTGAAAAATCAACATAAGCTTTGAATAAACTTTGAACCGTTAATATTTTCGTATGTTAAATCCAAAAACCTAACAAAATCAAAACTCAAAAGAGTAAATGCAGATCTTTCGATTGTTATTTGAAAGATACTTTATTTAATATTCATTGAAAGATACTTGTCGTAATTTGTTAAAGAAGCTCCACATCACGTCTCTCATCGTCGCTCGTTACACTGCTTTCGTTTGCTGCTCTCAAGGTTGGTGGGTTCGTTTGGCTACCTGTTTCTTTTATTGTTAAGACTTCTATGTTATTATCTCCTTGCCCACCAGATGTTCGATGAAATGCCTACTGTTTCTCTAATTTGATTTTTATTCAACTAATACTAGTATTAATTAGTGGGTTTAAAAAAAATGAAAAAAGAATGATAGGGATTAAAAAATCTCTCTGAGTTGTATGAAATATAAAACAAAAAAAAGTGGGTTTGCTGAAAAAAGATAAGTTATTGTGAAGTGAGTATTTCAAACTGTTGTATCGGGTATAGGCTTACCATTTCGGTTTATCGTTTACATTTGGATTGATACTGTAAAAGATATTGAACGTAGAATTATTGGCTTGGAACTAATCAAATGCATATAAACATATGGTTAATTTATATCGTTGATTGATTATCTTACAATTATGTGTAAAAAAAAACAAAAAATTGGTCTTGTCATTTGGAAATCAAAACTTGATTATTAGACTTGTTCAGACACACTTCTTGGTTTATCTTTCAGACTTCAAGACCGCTTAAATTTAATCACTTAAACAACAAACAACTCCTAAATTGATAAGTAGTCGTCGAACCATAGCAAACATGATTAAGGTAAATTGTGATATACTCAACGTTTCAATTGAACGAATGAAGTATTTCTGGTAGTTTTGATTGATTTTTTTCTCTTTACAATCAATGTACTCTGTATAACAAGTTATTGATCTACTCATGTTTGTAGGGTTTCTTACTGATGCTATAATGGCATCCGCTAATGACAATGTTTTCTTGAATTGGTTTACCGTGCTATTATTGACATGTTGTATAAGCAGATATATTTAAGCAGATAAATGGATAGACTCAGAGAAGACAAAATACAAAGATTCGAGGAATTTGTTGACCGACGATTAAAACCTGACCTTGTTAAGGCCATTGCTGAACGGTACAACTTTATCTTTCACCTCCCTTTACTTATCATGAAATTACAATTGGTTTATTTCAGGAGTAAGCAATATTTATGGTACCTAATTGAGTTTTCATTGATGTTACAGGGACAAGGTTTTTGAACAACAAAAAGTTTTGTATCCTTTTGCTATGCTTACTTAATTTGTCTATAATCGTTGCACTATTTTTTATATGTGATTTCACTTGACACCATTTACTTGTAGCTCTGATCTGAGAAAAAGTTTGGAGAATTTGGAGAAAAATAGTGTAACGAGTCTCAGGTCAATGGTCAATCTAGGTTCTGAAGTATATGCACAAGCTGATGTGTATGTATATCTTATATACATCTTATTTTAGTGGCTTTTAATTTTTATTAATTTATACACTAAAAGCTTTTCATGTTTGCAGCCTGGATACACGTCACATATATGTAGATGTTGGGCTTGGATTTCATGTAGAGCTTACTTGGTCCGAGGCCTTAAAAATCATCCCTGCTAGAGAAGAAAAGCTGGCTAAGTACACTTTTTTGAATACTTTGTTTTCCATTTTTGTATAATCTATATATATTAATCATCCCTGCTAGAGATGAAAAGCTGGCTAAGTACACTTTTTTGAATACTTTGTTTTCCATTTTTGTATAATCTATATATATTAAATATTATATTATAGTATTATATATTATGAGGTTCTATGATAGTTTCGTTTGTATAACAATTTGTGGTTTTAATGTGCAGGCAGATCGAGGAATACACTCGTCTCATTGCTCAAATCAAAGCCCAAATCAAGATGGTAAGTTTACATGTTGCTGCACCCTGCCTTCGGAAAGTGAACTGTATGCAGTCTGTTCTGTTACGTATGTCCCTCTATGCTAAGGCAAGTTTTTATGTGGGGGTTACAGGTTTCTCAAGGGATACGGGAGTTGCTACAACTGCCAGAATGACTTCAGAGAATTATGAAACTAATGGTTCTGTTTTGGATCAAGTCAAAGATGATATCAACCTTTTGAAGTGTAAATGACTAAACTCCTATAGTTTCAAAGTAGATTTGTCTATTTGTTGTGAGAATAACTTTTGCAAAAAAATTCAAGCTAAAATGCGTTGCTTGGTTACGGGTCAAACAGTTCTTGTCAGGATTTCTACGAATGGCTGTCACTTTGTGACTCACAACTTGAATCATTCAAAATGTGGTGATTCAGGATTGTTGAAAACTTGAAATAGTGATGTTAAAGGTAGGTTTAAGTATGGGCTGCAATCTAGCCAACCTTAATCTTGAATTTGAATGGGCGTGTGCTTGGCTTGATGGCTCTTAGCTAAACTTGAACTTGTGGTCTCAAGAAAAAGGAAAGAAAAGGAAACTTACTGAAAAGTTACAAAATTCGATAAGTTCAAATCTAACGGATTATGAGATTACCAATGTCGGCTTATGGGCATAATAAGCCATAAGCTGAAGCTTATAAGCTCACGAGCAGTAAGTTGATCGACTCTTCAAATTTCTATATAAAAACGAAATTCACCAAACACCCCGACAAAGACCTTTGGTGTATGCTTTGATAAAGATTTTTTTTGGCCGAAATGGATTCAACATATCGTTTACATTTTTTTCTTTTCATTGTCATAAAGCCCAGGACAAATTCACATAATTTATAAGCATTGTTTTATAAAAAAGTACTTACGAACTTACGACTATCTTTGTCGTATTTGATGGTGTGGTTATTGCGTTTGAATGCATCTTATATTTGCCGTCTGCTTATAAAAAATGTATTTCGTCTTTAACAAATATTACTAAGTAATAGTTACTTTAAAATATGTAATCCTATACCGTTGTTCTCTGACAAAATGTGGTTACATGTAGAGGAAATGATTAGGATTCCAACAAACTTTTTGTGCTGAGTTGGCATACATCACTTTTCGACGATTCATAGCGTCAAGAAGCCGTTGATCAAACCCAAGAACCCTGCCCATTGTATCTTTCATGATGTCAAAGAGCCGTTGACCAAACCCCACTTATAATCTCAATAACCAGAATCTGTCTTTTATTAGCATTGTATAAACAAAAAGTCATTGTCCAGAACACATGTATAATCCCAGTTAGTAATCCGTGTCTTACTATTATCTGTGCATGGGCCACACCCGAACCTAACCCATCTATACCCGAACCGAACTGAGACCCGAACATATAAGAATTCAAGAACCGAGGACCAAACCACCCACATAAGGTCCGGTTCTAATCTTTGTCCAAATGGTTCGGGTCAAAAACCGACCCGAGAAGTATGTCTATTATACACAGTTTGTCAAACTATAAAATGGGTGTAGTTTGTGTGCTTTTACGATGAAAATTGTAACACCGTATTAACACGTGTCTTTATGCAACATTTTTTACATTTTGATATATAAGTTTATTAAAAAAAGTAGCACCCGTGTTTTGGTGCATCAAGATCTCCAAATGTAATGCATCAAGACACTCGTTAGCACCAGAATGTTTCCTTCATAAGAGCTAAGTTTACATTATCGTTCCCACTATAACATTGCACATTATGTTTTTTATATATTGCTCCTTACTGATTCTGTTATATGCGAAACTGTTCACGCCAACTGTTTAAATATTTGTTTTTTATGGTGGTTGAGTGTTTGTTTGGTCATCTATTAAATAAATGACATTGGTAACTTGTTATCCTCCTGTTTTCTTTTTGTTCTTTATATGCTGTGATGATCATCCCATTTAGTTTACGACAACGACTTGGAGATGGTGGATCATTATATTAAACTTTAGCACCCAAAGTTACTTAGTGGAAAAGTGGGTGGATTATTATAATGAGTTGTAGTATTAACGTCATGTTTATATATAGTATTAGTAGTACCAGTTTACTTAAGCTAGACATGCTTATAAACACTTGAAAAAGGAAACTTTGACCCGTTGGGTGTACTGAGAAATTGTAGGATCATAAGGATACTTCTATAGACTAGATGATACTGTATATATGCAGTGAAATGGTATTTGATTCGAGGTCATTATAACGAAAGTTCTAATACTTGTGGTGAAGCCATATGCAGCAAATTTAATGAAAATGAAAGGTTTTAGCATCTTATAAAATTAATATCAAGTTATAGTTTTTATGGATTTGGTTCTTTCGGTATCATTTATCATCTTATGGGATTGAACGGATCACTCCACCTGGCTGAATATTTTTCTGATTAAATACTGTATATATATAATGTTCTGTAATGATTTGTCATGGTCCATAGATGTCGTTATTAAGTCGCCTGATATTAATCCAATCCTGAGGAATATCCTTTTTTGTAATGGATAAAAATTTGCAGTAACCTTCAAACTTTGAAAATCCTTGGGAACCTGTTCTGCAGAATAATTATCGGTATCAAGGTATGTGCTTGAAGACCGTAAAGTTACAAGTTGGTAGGTACTAACTAATTCAGGGAGGATTCTTTTTTATCCTTGAATTAAAAATGCTGAGTTAGATATAAGCAAACCTTTTTAACAAAGGTGGTGGTGATACATCTACATCTCTGGGAAATGAGCAAAGTTGTAGCAAAACAGTATCTAAATCTATTATTATTATTAATATCTTTCTCCACGAAAATTGGTCCTCAAAATGGAAAACCGGCCTCTTCAAGTATCTTTTCTCCAAGAAAATTGGTCCTCAACGAACTTTCTGCAGTGCGAGATAAGCAACAAGTCGATAACCTATCAACATTATTGCCATAATCAACAAATCTACTGTTAGATTGTTTAATCCTACTGATTTAACAGCTGGAAAATCTGCAACATGACAGTATACCCCTTTTGAGCATTCATATACGTCATTCTCATTGTATTGAACTCCGAGCAAAAGCTTGAAACAGTAGTAGCTATAGCTCAAATACTTCAACCACACTATAAAAGGAGGGATTTGTTGAATGTAATATCCTCCAGCAATAAGGAAAACGAGTGTTGTAACTGAGGCTAAAGTTGTGGCTTGTTTTACATCCATAAGAATGGCACCAATGGCTAACCCGAGACTTTGGGCTACAAGTACATTGTAGAGTACTACAAGTAGGGAAAGGACGAAAGTGACTGGGTCGGGTTTGAGCCCGCCCATCCAATAGAGTATGAAGGTGAAGGAGGTTGGGAGGGCCAGTTCGAGTGGCAGGTCTCCAATGGTTCTTGCGAGAAAGTAAGAGGAGAGACGGTACATCCCAGATGACCTTTCTTTTATGAGCATTCTTCTTTCTTGTGGAAAAGTAAAAACAGCATTGTATAACGGGTAGAACCCCCAAAAAACCGAGAAGAAGAAAAGCATTGCTATCTGCAAGGAAAAAACAGAACACTTTAGTATATACCATTTGTTTAAGTAACTATATAATTTTGGTACAGGTGGCAAATTGGACGGGTCAGGCGGTTTGGTTAACGGGTCAAAACATGAGTAGGGTCGGGTTGACCCAAAACACTTGTTGGTCATAAAATTTGTAAGTAGTTATTTTGTCAAATAAGTTACAAGAATCATGTTATTTCAAAGTCTAAGTTTTTAATAACTGATTTTGACAGTTTTATGCTTCATAAATACACTTGAGGAGACTTTTGACATGTTCAACATGTTCCCTTCTAAGCCATTTTTTATATTTTGAACGTTTGATATGTTATAAATAAAACATAACCATAACAAATGGGTTGAAATTGTCAACTCTAGTTTCAAGATTATAGTGCTTACCCTATCTTCGATATGGGATGTTGGAGTATGCCACCATAGGAGTCCTCCAAGTATAGCGACACTTATCACTTGAAAGATTCGAAGCCTATTAAAGGATTCAAATCTTCTTTCCCTTACCCCTCTTAAAAGTAGCACCTTAAACTGATGCCACCAGCTTGTGCACCATTGTTCTGATTTCACATGGTTTCCTACACCATTTAGAACCCAAAAGAAGTTAATAATTTAAGCAAATTATGCCATCTATTAGCAGTAACAATACTTGTTTTATACAACTTACTTGTTGAAGCTTCTTTTGTATTGTTATGGCTGCTAATGTCTACACTGCATAAATCAGCTTTCAGTCTTGTTGAAATGTGTCTTTCGTAAGATGTGATGAGTTGTTGCCTTACTAACTTCTTTTCCTTCTCTGAGTTTTCACCTTGCTCGAATTCATGCATGGTATCAGGTGCAATTCCTGTTATTTAATTTTATCAATGGTTAGAAATATATTTGAATTCTGTCGATCTTTGAAAGTAAGATTCTGAGTAAATGATGAAAACGGCCCTTTCTTATCTATTGATGCAGTAGTCATGATGAAGTATAGTGTCGAGGTGGGGTCTTACTTTTTTTTTTCTCACTTTCAAAGGTACAATTATGCACACACACTTTCTTTACACAAATTGAATCAGATGTTTTAGAATTACCATTAGCAAGATCTAGTAAAAGATCAGCTGGATTGACTGTGATAGATGTAGAATATCCAACGGATGAGAAATACTCTAAAGCTGTCGATGCAGGTCCATAGTAAATAGGTGAGCCCTCAGACAGCAAGACTAATTTATCAAACATATGGTAAAGCCGACTAGACGGTTGATGAATTGTTGTGACTACGGTTCGACCTCCACTAGCTAACCGTTTGATTGTAGTTACAATCCTTTGAGCTGTGGTTGAGTCTAGACCAGAAGTAGGTTCATCCAACAACAACAAGCTTGGATTAATTAACATCTCTTGACCAATGCTCACTCTCTTTTTTTCTCCACCTGAAATACCTCTAAATAGTGGGCCACCTATCATGCTATTTTGACATCGAGTTAAGCCCAACTCAGCGACAACTCGCTCCACATGCTCAACTTTCTCAGCTTGAGTTAAACTTTTTGGTAATCGTAACATAGCAGTGAATAATAGTGTTTCAGTCACTGTAAGATGAGGATAAAGAACATCTTCTTGTGTCACAAATCCTGTTCGCCTTTTCATAGAACCTGAAAACGGGCTGCTGTTATATGTAATCTTTCCCGACAGTTTCCCAGAAAGGCGTCCACCAAGAGCGGTAAGAAGCGTTGTTTTACCACTTCCTGATGGACCGAGCATTGCCAGTATTTCCCCTGGGCAAACTTTACCTGCAGTGGCCAATACAAAGTTTTTATCTACTGTTTTCACTATTGTTATAGAAACGTAATTCGGAAATATATGATCTACATGAACCTGCTTACATACCTGTCACACCATTCAGTATTGTTTTCTCTTTTGTGCTCGCTACTCCACCACAACACGTGCCTTTTTGCTCGATCTTAACTTTATAAACTATATCTTCAAACTGCAAATACAGCGCGAAAATCAGAAAACATAAGACAGATATGATGAAACGGGAAGAAAGAGAAAGATGAACCTTTAAAGTTATGGGGTACAAGGCGAGCTGTAGAAAAGACGGTGAACGGGGATGAGGCTGAACTGGGTAGGCCAGATAAGAAGAGTAATCATGATTGGGTTTCACCATTTCCATTGGATTCGAAATAGTAATAATAGTACTAGTAGTAGTAGTATCATCAAGAGTTGGGACTACTGAGTTGGGGGGCATGGCCATTGGCCAAGTGTGGTTATGATGTCGAAATGTGCTTTTCTTTTGATGGTGGATTGTTCACTATAGATGAGGATACTTGAATGTGTAACAAGTTATAAAGAACTTGCTTTAGTTTGAGTTTGAGTTGTGTTAAATGCATAACACAAGTATATATATACACACAAGTGTAGTACTCATCAATAAAAGGTGAGGATATCAAAAGAATCTCATGTAGGTCTAGTTTATATGGTGGGTACCAATCTTTTTCCTTTCAAAGTATTCCAACACTTACTTTTACTCCATTATTTATTGTAATCTCTTTGTAGTTAATTTATCTTCCCTTTATCAGTTTGGCATCCCCCTCTCTCTTTCATCATATGATGCTTGCTTTTAGATCTTTTTCTTTATAATGACCAAATAAGGCTGCATGGTTGATCATGCAACTAATCTCCAGCAGCAAGAAGTGGGGGCTGAGAGTCATGCCACTTAACTCATATCATTGTTTTGGTTCAAAGGTCATATTTTGTCTAGAAAAGCGAGCTCGTATGGCACTAAATTAGCATTTACATGAAAAAACTTGAAGCAAGTTGTGAATAGTAGAAGGCTCAAATTCTTCATGATCATAGTCATATCAAAGAAGCTAGATTGGATTCAAACATCTCATAGATCGGTTTTAGGCATAATTAATCACTGCAAGTACAGTACGAATAAAGGAGGTCCCAAGAAAATCTACCTTTGGAACGAAAGCGAATTCTTATAAAAGTATTGATACTTGGAAAAATTACATACATATATAGCTATGATATAAAATATGATTTAAAAGATTTAAGTCAAATGAGTATTTAGGTCCATCCACTGGGGAGGAGCATTGATGCTGTCCTAATAATAGCAATGGCTTAAAGTAAACAAAAACAATAAGGATGAAAAAGTAGAAAGCCCAAGGACAATTTTATTAATCGTCTAAACTCTAAAGTTGATGTAGAGGGAAGCTTTGAAATGAATAGCAAATTTTCTCCATTCAAATGCTATAACCGATTCTATGCTTATGTTCTTATCTTTCTTCTGGTTTTCAACATTCCTATTCGATATGACCGTTCATTGTTTGCTTTTTTATTTTCTATTAACAACCATGTACCGTTCTAGTTTTTAAACTAGAGAAATCATGTACTTAATATCAATAAAATCATTTCTGTGGGTGGGTTTTAGTTTGAGGTTGGGATCATATATAGCATTAGATAATTCTAAGCCAAAACTTTTTTCTTGTAACATGGTGCTGATCATATAGAATCCACTTTTTGCTAGGCTTATCACATGGGTGTTGAAGAACTTTGACATAGAGATGGTGAAAGGGTCCAAGTGGAGGTAGTGAATTTTTTAAGTTGCCTATGCTATTTGCTAAAATACACACAAACACACATTTTAATGATTATAACCTATATTAAATATTAGGCTTTTGGTGGTGGTTGTTACTTATAAGTGTATTCTTCTTGCCCCATGAAAAATGCATCCAAAATGAAGAATAATATTATTCCTAGTGTGAGCATATAATCAATTGAATATTAGAGGGTATGTATTATACTATACAAGAGTATCTAATTCCATGTATTATATCATTTAATATCTTCCATTGCCACATGGTAGTGTTTTCTCTTTGTCAGATTGCAGAACAACAGAATGAGCTTGAAAGAACATATATACCAATCACCAACGTATGCAAATTTGACTAACCGTAACAGAAATGACTGCAGTAAAGAAGGAATCAGGGGTGCACCACATGACGCTGCGATGCATGTGGCCAAGGACCACATATGGTGTGGCCAAGTACACAGAGCCTGCTAAATTCTGCCTATTGTTTGTTTCCCACGCCCCTGCCCCCACCACACGGGTCCATGTCGTGTGGACCGTTTGAGGACACCTGAATCATAGCCAAACTGAGGTAATGTGGTCAAACATGATCAGAGGTGGATGTAAAAGGGGCAGCCGCCTTTTTAAGCGACTTCAAAATATGTAAAAAAAAATAATTTTTTAAAGGTATTATAGTGACATTTTATAATTTTTAACTTCCCGATCATAAAGATAAAAAAATAAATAGATAAAAAATAAATAAAAAATTTGATCTAGTTCCGCCCCATGAACATTATCCACCCTTATTGTCATGGTTTCACCCGAATTAACGTAATTCGTACTTTATGCACCGTTTATAATGTTAAACCAATTTGAAAAATGACAAATTGATCACCAGAAAAACAACAACAACAATAATAATAATAATAATAATAATAATAATAGTAATAATAGTAAATTTTATAAGTAGTCCCTGTGATTTACACCGGTTTACGAAAACCGTTCCTATACTTATTTTTTCACCTTTTCAGTTCAATAAGTTTACATTTTGCTCGAAAATGGTCTTTCCTCCGCCTAAAATGACCTAAGTACCATTTCTCTTGTCATTTTTTAATAGTCAAGATCTAAACCGCTAAATGATACTTTAGTCATTTTAGATAAAGGATGGTCTATACGGACGGTTTTTGTAAATCATATGGACCGTTTATATTATTTTTTACTCTAATAATAATAATAAATTTAAAAAGGGTATAATAGGCAATATTAGTGAACAAGTCCCATTGCTACTGTTTCTTATATTCTTGTTGTGTGAAGTGAGAAGCTTAGGCCATTGTCAATTTTGATTAAAATCAACCTCTGAAATATTGTGCAATTAATGAATATTAAATTATTGCAAACATAAATATGAAAACAAAAGGAATTATTTATATTAACTATATATATTAGAAAAAACATATGCGATGATGAAGAATAATAATTGAAGTGTCAAGTTGAGATGGTGACGAGTGACGACGACTCAAGTACAAATTTGAACTCCAATAACTTTAAACAAATGATGATTACTTTGAATTTTAAAATCGTTCTTAGGTACATGTTTTAAACTAAGACAAGATAATTGCAATTGATCAATCTCGGTATATCTACTGAAGTTTTACGGTGTTCTAGTTTCGAAAGGATATTAACTATGTTATGATCAAGGTGCGCTTATAACGCTCAACCAAATAGCGCGCATTATGTGACACTAAATTTAGGTCTTCAACCTGCATGTTTGAGTCGACTCCTAAGGCCTATTTTCTTGTATAGCATAGAATCTCTGAAATTCATTAGCTGATACTTCATCCTCTTGTTTATATGGTATTTGTACCAAATTAGTTATATCGATATATAGGTTAACAAAAACTTAAACCAAGTTATACCAGATAATACAAAATTGTAAGATTTAAACTTGCAAGTTGTTCCAAAGCAAGTAGTTAAGAAAACTAGTGATTCATGATTATTAGTTTGATAAAAATATAATTGGAAAATAATCCGTGCAGTAAAGCTGTACGGATCTTGCGTGTGCAGCAAAGCTAACATGAAATATCAATCTTGTAAATATTAATAAAATTTTGAGAATTGGAACTGTAACTTTTATTATTAAAATAAGCCTCCAATAGTAATTAAATTTGTACATTCAACTCCACATATAGTATCCCGTATAATATGAACCAAATTAAATTAAATTAAGGTTTCTTATCTTATCTTTTTTCCTTTATGATCATGGGGTGTTGATGTTGTCTATTGCACTTGCAAAACCCAAAAAAGGGAAGTTGCCAAGTTGAGCTTCACCACATTTTACTTTGATTATTTATTTTTTTCTAAATTTTTAATCTATTAATTATTTTTATTATTATTACTAGGACAAAAGTTAAGAAAAATTTTTACGCTTTTGTCTTCTTCATTCAATACAAATTTTTTATATTTAATTAGTAATAGTACTCATGATGATTGGTAGTACAAAACGGCCCTCGACTATATTTAAAATTTAAACCTCATAAAGAGTCAAGTAGTAGTGCATAATTTATATTGTTTCGTTTAAAGTATATATGCCAACTTGGATTTTCCAATTAAAAGGAAATACCCAAAACGTAATTAAGGACCATCCATTTTGATTAAATATATGTTTTAATTTATAAATATTCACCTTTAATTCTTAATTAGTTGTGCTATTTAGCAACTACGCATTTATAGCGATCATTATTTGATAAACTTGGTCCGAACAAAGTCTCAACTGAAGAAGACAAAAAAAATGTATATTGGTTTTTAGGTAAACCTTACTATCAGTTCAGTTATAAGGATTTGTACGTCATGCAATAAAAGTTATATTTTAATTGAGATCGAGATGTCTGTATCATCGATCAGTTGTATAAAGAAGCTTATTAAGGTTATCCTGATCTTTTTACACACATTCATCTACATACGTTTTAGTTCAATAATTCTTAATTTTAAATTTGATATTGTAAAATGGATGAAGTTTAGAGAGGCATGCCTGAAAGAAGAGGTGGACAAAATAACTCTATCTTAAGGCAAATTTGTAAGGGTAGAATGTAGTGACGTTAAGATGCCGCACTTTCAAGACGTAGTGATATTAAGATGCAGTAAATCTGAGCCGTAGATTAAAAATCAAAAGCTGAGATTGTCGGGCACCCCTCCTGATCTCAAACTTGTAAAATTAAGCATGTTTAATTCTATTTAAAGGAATTAGTAATACTCTGTATTTTTATTGAACTTATGATTTATTGCTAATTGTGCATATTCAAGATACAGATATCAATAATCGAAAGTTGGATTCAAACAACATACATTTTGAAAGTTTATACACATGTAAGTATTCAAGGTTATATATACTTATAAATAAAGCATGTAATTCAACGATTCATCATTCAAAAACATTATAAATCTTCAAATCCATAAAACGCATTCATACATATCTTCAATTCGTCATAATTCGGATTCATCCAAAATTATGAATTTTGGTGTGACTTTTGGATTTTAGAGAAATTTTAATTCGGTAATGAAAACAATAAAGTTAAACGAATTTCATCGTACAAAACTTATAAAGAAGTAATTAATCGAATTATGGTCGTCATTCTCATTGAATTTCACAAACTCAAAAAATTCCATGCACGTTAACATTCATTTGAAAAACATGTTAATTAAAATTACAACTTGATATTTTTAAACGTTCATTTATGATGAATATTAACTTATATAAATTATTATACACTATTGAATGTGATAACAAAACATTCATCAGTGTATAATGTATATAAATTAACATTCATCGTAAATGAATGCTTGGGAAATATTAAATTGTAATTTTGATTAACATGTTTTTCAAATGAATGTTCACGTTCTAAGAATTGATTTTAAGTTATTTACAACTTTGCCACCGCGTTGACTTTTGAGTTGACCAGGATGTGTGGTTATGAATAGTTTCTCTCCTTCTCCAATTTTTTTTACCTCCCTCTTGATCTTCCCCATATATATATATATATATATATATATATATACACACACACACACACACACACGCTGTATATATATATGTGCATGCATGTCCAATCAAATGTGAATCTCTGTACTTTTGTGATAAGGACGCTATAAACGAGTTGGAGGATAAATTTATCGATCAATGGGAGCGTGGGAAACATGTGAAGAAACGCAAGCAAAACGAATGCGATGCAGAGGAAGAGCAGCACCGATTAAAAAAAACGAATTGGATATTCATGTGGGATCATTACGTTTCATATCTGACAAGGCTACAGCAAGTAAGGAGACGCCGTAAACGACTGGTGGTGGAGAAATCAAAACCAACAATAAACCCTCTACTACCAATCCTTATGCAAAACCTGCTGGACTCAAGTGTTATAGATGTGGTGAACTAGGCATAGATTTAACGAATGCTCGAAGAGATCTCAAACTTACTATGTTGAAGTTGATGACGACGTTGATGGGTCGACTGAGTATGCTGAAGTATTGGGTATCCGGTAACGTTTGTTGTTCAAATGACGTTATGTTCAAATGATGTAAGCTTCCAATAGCCATTGGGAAGACTTACAATGAAGTCATTACTTGTGATGTGATCGACATGGATGCGTGTCATGTTTTCCTAGGAAGACCGTGGCAATACGATGTAGACACAACACATCGGGGAAAGCAAAATATGTATTTATTCACGTGGGGAAGTAAGAAGATAGCTATCCTTCCGACTTGAGCCGAAAAACCACAACCGAAAGCGAAAAGCCAAGCATTGGTTACTATAGCATCGCAACATGATTTTCAGGAAGGAAGTAAAAATTATGGTTTAACATATGCACATGTGGTCCAAGGAATGAAAGAAGAGTCAATCGAGAACTCGGGGTCGAGCTCTTTTCAAGTGAGGAGGAATGATGAGGACGCGATAAACGAGTTGGCGGATAAATTTATCGATCAATGGGAGCGTGAGAAACGTGTGAAGAAACGCAAGCAAAACGAATGTGATGCAGGGGAAGAGCAACGTCGATTATAAAAAGGATCTATTCGGTGTTGTGGTTGGAAATTTACATCAAGCTTTCTCAGCGCCGATTAAAGGCTTTCTCAGCATTGATTAAACCATAATTCATTCGGTGTTGCATGTATCTGGATTTTTATGTTTTTTAGGAGTTTTATTTTATTTAATTAATTATTAATTTTGAATAAAGATTAGGTTTTTGTTTCCAAATCAAGTTAGGTTATTAGCTATTTAAGTAATAGAGTTCTATCCTTTCAAGGAGACTTATCTTGTAGAAAGTTAGGACAATTGTCAATATTTACTTATGATTTAATAATATTTTCTCTTAGTTTTTTAATTTGATATTCGTGTGGAGTCATTACGTTTCTTGTCCTGAGTCATTTTGTTTGAGTTTACGTCAATATGATGGAAGTAAAGAACTCATCGATATATATGATGATCAACAAATATAAAGGAACTGAAGTGGTACACAACCAACACTCTCTTTTTGTTGAATGTGACACTTAAACCGTCCAATTTATATGGTGTGAGCAAGTGTTCAACAAATTTCAAAGGCCCCGTATCTATCTATATAAACGATTCTCAATAACTTTTATTGTGTGTGTGTCTGTGGATTTGATGGATACATGTTGTTTCGTATGTAATTCAATTCTTACATTATAGTAATTTGTTTATGGAAAAAATCTTACACGGAATGTTACATGCAACAAGGGAAAATAGAGGGACTAATTTGGTATATTCTTAAAAGTTTAAGGACTGAATGTGTAACTTTAAAGTTTAAACATTTGTTACACACTTGCACCTAGCAATATATATGTTAACAAGTAACAACATATGATATCCCTTTGTTTATTTTATTTTATCTTGTAAAAAATAAAAAAATAAAAAAATAAAAAATAATAAGAAGAAGTTAAAAGTAAACACACCCCTCCAACTATGTGCCTCCAATTTGATATCCAAGTGACATTACTTGCATTATCTTCCACTAAACCTTGTTCTCTAGCCTAAAAGTCTTCACGCCATTTTATTATCACTTTATAACAGTTCATTATTATTATATTATAATCATGGCCCTAACAATTACTATAACTTTATTGCTAGTTAGCCTTAATCATATGGCTCACTACTTTATATCATTTTAAAATACCCAGAATTTTACTTTTATATATTATCTATTACAAGGTAGTAGCCGAAATGTTAGCACTTGGGAAAGAATACCTTTTGTTTTCTAATTCAAGTTAGAATGATACTCTTGAATTAATAGTTGAAATCAGATGTGCAGCTGCATTTTGAAGAGAAAGAGAAACATACGATTTTAGTTGTTGATTTTTGTGATTAACGATGCAGATTCGCAACACTACATTTTACGTACACACTGCATTTTACGTAAAATAGAATGTTGTTAAGATGCAATGAATTTGGCCGTTGATAAAAAAAAAACCAACAGTTGAGATCGTCCGTCCTCATTCCCGTCGAAGTGCATTTGCCCCTTAGAACGTACCTTACCCTAAGTTAATTCATAAATAACTTTAAGACTTGCTAATAAATTCAAGTTAGTTACTTCATTAATAGAACAAGAGAGTGGTTGAGTGTTAGAACTTATTGTTAAGAGTTAATTATCTGAAAACAAAATATAGTTTCAATTTTGTCCCCCTTTTCAAACGTACTTTTGTCTTATCTCTCCGTAGTGCTTTCAACGTTATTGTTTGGCCTTTATTATCGATCCGCAAAAAATATATTATTACATCCACATATATCTGTAGAAATTTGTCTAACATGAGACTTGAACCGGGCCATAACCTCTAGATTGATAGATTTCTTATATACCGCTAAGTAACAGATCATATTATCTTGTTAATATCCTTTGTAGTACTAGTACGTAGTCATATATGGACTTTCCGTAACTTGGTTTATATTTGTTTTTTTTCTTTCTAAAATACCCCCTAAATTTTCATTAATATATATATATATATATATATATATATATATATATATATATATATATATATATATATAGGGTGAGGATCTCGTGAGAATCAAAGGGTGATGAGAATAGTGAGAATCATCCCTATGCTCCTCCCGCTTCTGCGGACCGCTCTCTTTAAAAAAAAACTCAAATTTTTTAATTCAAAACCATACTTAATTACATGTTCAGGGTACAAAATCGGTTTTGCACCCGTTCTTATCACACTTAATTATGTTGTATATTTAGGCTAACCATCAATATACATGAAACAAATTAAGATAGACATGGATAGATGATCAATTGATGAAAAACAGAGTTAAATACGTTTTTTTGGATCTTTATTTGATTCAATTCGAGTTTTCAGTCAAAATCACCAACAAGTAGTGGTCGTATTAGCTTCAATGCCGTTGTTTGCCACCGTTTTCTATCGTTGTCATCCTAATCAGTCATCGCCTCATTGGAAGTGAATAAATCGTGACGATTCATGCGCGTCTGATGGAAACCGTAACACCGTCTCACGTACCACCATTATTGGGGTAGAATCTAACTCGGGTTTTAATTTTGTGGTTTTAGGGTTTCGATTGGAACGGAGAAGATGACGGGGTGTTTGGTTGTCGGTGAAAGTATCGCAGTTGGGGATAGAAAGAGGCATGAAAGTCGGATGTGGATTCACGAACTTTGATTAAAGCCCAAGTATCTTTTCCATAAAAAACATATTAGTTCTCACCTAGGGTTTAGTTCTCACAAGATCCCTTGACTATATATATATATATATATATATATATATATATATATATATATATATATATATATATATATATATATAAAGTTCAAATAATAATAATAACAAAAAACTAAAGAATAAAAGAACCAATATGATTGCACCATTTCAAATACCAATTTTCACCTTTTTCTTTGAATTTAAATATATCACAAACGGTACGTCAATATAGGTTTTAGATCATGTACAAAGAAAGTTATTGTAAAAAGTGTAAGAAGAAATTAAAAAGTGACACGTGTCTTATTTTCTCTTTGTTTTTTCTCTCTTCTTTGAATGTTTCTCTCTCCTCCAATACATGTCACATGTCTTTATTTTTTCTCTGTTAAGCCTCCTGAATGTTTATCTCTCCTCCCATGCACAACACATGTCATCTTTATATTCATTCTTACCCTTTTTACAATAATTTTTTTTTACGATAACTGAAATATATATATATATATATATATATATATATATATATATATATATATATATATATATATATATATAACCGTTTTATGTTTAACGAAATATAAAAGGGCTTGTTGTTATATATTGTGCTTATGCTTTCTTGACTATGTGTGATGTCACTTCCGTTTATGTTAAAACGTACGTTTTATAAAAGTAGGCTATTGATCATGTCAGTTGACTGAAAATTAAATATGCTTTAGTGATGTTGCTTAATTTCTACTTGATATATTTGTAAACCAAACCCCTTTATGTATTGTTAAGGGCAAATCTCAAAGAAAAAGCTGATACAAATTTGAAAATGCTTGATAAAGGGAACATAAGTTTATTTGTATTTTAAAATGATTAAAAGTTCAAATTTTCTTATTAAAAAAACGAAAGTTAAATTTTATGCTATCTTTTTATGAACAAAAAATGAATATTAAGTCGTTCTAACGTGCATGTGAACTTACATTCCCTTTATTGAAATTTATTGAAAGTTTTGATTTTTTTTTCTAAATTCTTTATACGTCTCTGTACTATCTATAAAACATTTTAACCATAATTTTAGAATTAGTCTCAACACAAGTAAATGGCTATATTACCCTTAACTTATTTATAGCATTTTCATTAGTAAAAATTATTCCATTTTATAATTTATTACTATTTACTATATATAAGTATACGAATAGAATTTATTTTTACTGTATTAAATGAAATAATACTTCATACAAAACACATACAACAATTATTTAGTTTTTCATTAGCACCATGACCGCCACCAACATCACCTACCACGAACTTCTACCGTCGCATTGCGCGGATATTATTCTAGTTATTAATTATATTTCATCGTAAACTTAAAAAAGGGTGTGCTTATTTAACAATGTTTGCTTAAATTTTGCTAATGATTTGTCAAAGTTGGCAGATAGCTAGTCTATATGGCCATACATTTTGTTGAAAAATAAACATAATGTTACTGTTACCGTTACTATTACTATGATATATTATTTTTGTAGAAAGACGGACCCTACAACTAACTCACACATTATATATATACAATTTACACAATGCATAGCATCTTACGAGACTTGAATTGAAAACCCTAAGTTGAAAAACAACTCATATACTATTAGACCCAAAACACTTCAATTCATTTTATGTATTTAATTAGGTGGCCTGAGCAAATATGCGGCAGCACATCTATTTGATCATGCGGAACCTTTTTGTTTGGCCCATCTCTTATTTTATGGAAGGGAATTAAAAACTATACATTTGTACTAAAAAATCTTTTAAAATTAATGTTTGAAATTAAGCTCTAATAATTAACCCCAGAGAGTATGTGCACATATGTTGCTTTAATATATATCTTCATGATGTTACACGTGGTATATAATACGGGTTGCTTATTGTGTTTTTTTAGACCAAATGATTTTTAGATAATGTTCTTCAATTCAATTGGGATCGAAATCAGGTATTGCTTGATAGTACAGCCATAAGTTGTTTCGTAACATTTATTAAAGGACGGATAAAGTATTTACAAGCATTCTTCATAATTAATCATCAAATATTAATCAGAAACTGGGCTCGTTTGTTTTTTCCTTATTAAGTTTTGTTTGTTTAATGTGTTTGTGTGAAGATATGATGTCTGAGGTGAATAAATGATGGATAATTAATTATTGTTTTGTTTTATATGGTGAATAAATGATGGATAATTAATTATTGTTTTATTTTACATGGTGAATAACCCGTCTGAATAATTTAAATTACCAAATTAACCTTTTATATGAGGTAGTTAAAATGACGGTTAATAGTAACTTTAAAAAATCATGAGCTAATATGAAAATCCACACTTATTTGGATTTTTTTTTTCATCAATACAAGTCTTATCTCTAGTAAGAGCACACAGAGTGGGAAATTTTTTTTTTGACGTTTCACGTCGGGAAGCCCTCGGACGGCGTTCTGGCACACCGTCCCGGCATTTCGGCGGCGTTCCAGCGCAGCTTCCGGCCGGAGACGCCGTTCAACCTACTTTTTTTCCTTTTCTTCGCGGATTCTTTTTTTTTTTCCTTTCTTTTTTTTTTCTTCCCCTGTTACCGTTAATGTGACCTTTTCTTTTTTTTACTTCCAACGGTTATGGAAATACCATACTTCATACACAATTATAAACACATCAAACACTCTTTCTCATCTCAAATACACTCCAAAAAATCAATTCAATTTACACTATTTCTCACCTTCAAAAACACTTCCATAAATCCATTCAACCTACACAATTTTTCATCCAAAAATCATAAAAAATTCATTCAACCTACACAATGTCAAACAACCCGAACAGCCCAAACAACCCATTCAACCTACACTCTCAATGGAATCCGTTTCAACGTCATCATCATCAAACCCAAATACCGACATACGCGGTATTGGTACTCCCTACCAAACACCACAAACCCCCAACTTCTCAATGGATCAATATAATGCTTTCTTAGCTTGACAAACATCACAAAACACCCAACAACCTTTCACCCAACAACCTCCCCCCACCCATCATTCGGTTGAAGACGAGGTTCCTACACCAACCTCCCGTCGCCTTTTGTGTAAAAAAAAAAAAGGCAAACAACCCGCGGTTGGAACCTCACAACCGAAACAAAAAAAGGTTTACACCAACCGTAGTGCCTGGGGACCGGAGGATGAACTCCGATTGGCCCAATGTTGGATTGACGTTTCCGAAGATAACAACCGAGGAAACGCACAAAACAACGACTCTTTCTGGTACCTAGTTATGGACGCGCAAAACAACGACTCTTTATGAATTTAGTTTTAGGACTTGTAATATATTTTTCTAATTATTAATGAATTTATTCCTATTAATTATTTTTTGTTATTTATTTTAATTTATTAAAATCCAGAACATTATTTCCACTCCCCCACTTTTTCACTATTCAAGTTCTTCCAGAACACTGTATTGAACACTGTAAATTCATGTCATCACTCTCTGCGCTCTAACTCAAAAACAAACACCCTTGAATTACTCTCCTTATTAAGTTTCATATTATTAAGTTCATTATATAAGTCGAAAATAAACGGTGCCTTAATTGTTAAATCAGATGTTGCATTGTAAAGAAAGAAGGGGGTGTTTGAGATTACTTATTTGTAAGCATTTTTTTCTCAAAAAATAAACAAGTGGTTCCATATGTATTTTTAAGTGTTTATTCTTTAAGAAATAAGCAGATAAACAGCCTTTTGAAGAGTGTTTGTTTCTACTTATTTAATATAAAAATAAATAATAAGCAGATAATCATGTAAAATAAGCAATCTCAAACACCCCGAAGTAATAACATAGTTTAAGACTTACTAGTATAAAAATAGTTTCAAGTACAATAAAGGAGATATTATCATGATTAGGGTAGAGTTAGTGGTTTATAATGAATATGGCCGTTATGACCCCAAAATAATTTGTTAGTAACTTAATGTTTGACACACCCATGTTGAAATGCTCCATATATGAGTTTGTTGCAAGTATAAATAAAACTTAAAACTATGTAATTTATAGACGACAATGGTGTCACATCGTATCTCAATGATCATGTGATGATGAGGACGCCATTTATTTAAAAGGGAATGCATCATCATAAAACATATATATCTTCTTAAAGTGATTTTGTATGATCCCATTTATTCTTTTTTTTTTTTTTTCACTCGCATTGCTTAATGCTTACTATGATCATGGAATCAAAGAAAAAAAATAAAGCCTATACCCCTACTAGAAGTAATCAAAACCCAGAGAGAAAAATAATGGACGTATTTTGTATGATATTTATGCATCTAAGTTGTGTATTGTATATCTCTCTCTATATATATATATATTAATTAATATTAATATTAATATATTAATAGAGAATCATATTTAGGTAAACTTTCTTAAATTAAATAATTTTAAATTAATCTTGTCTATTGGATAATTAGACTCTATACATTATAACCATTGATTTTAAATTCAAATTATGATTACCTAAATAACATATTTCACCACCTACCGAAAGACTAATTTACCCTTACAATAGTTGCATAATTACCTACGCCTTATAATCTAATTAATTAATTAATAAAATAATTTAACATTCAATATACAACGTATACACACAACTAACTTCTCCGATTTAATTGGAGTTTATCTTGGTTAACAATAATTAAATTTTTACGTTTAAAATATTTGCTACATTAATCAGAATGACAATAATATTATATTAATAATAAAACTTACTTGTTACGTAAAAATATTGTTATATGTTAGAAACTAATTTTTAATAAAATATATTCTAATCCTAAAGTTAAAGGTTATGAATATGTTAATGAAGCATTTATGTTTTAGATCTTTTTGAAGTTTTAAACGTATATAATGAAATTTTATTACGTTAATATAAATGATGTATTAATATCAATGCTTATATCTAAATTTACAACTAATATCAAAATAAAATTTCTATATGATTATTAAATTAAAAATACACATCACAATTCCTTTTTACAACTAATATCAACACATTTGATAAATATATATGGATTTTTGTAGCAATTTACTATTTACAATTTATTTTAAAAATCCGATTCAATCTTATAAAATTTAGATACAATTTTTAAAAAAAATTATATTAAGTTATAAATAGTTTGAAAGTCCGTAGTAAATTTGTAGATCAAATTTCACATCAAGAAGTGATCAAGCTCCACGAATGATTGATGTATGTATGTTTGCATTACGATGAATATATGTTTCGATCAGATAATGAATTTTATTATTTAAACAGAAATGAAACGATGTTGTGTTTAATTGCTGCCAATTTTAATTTAAGTTTGAATATATAAATCAACGGGTTAATTCAGATCTTCATATTATATTACCTCAACAATGGTACGTAGCTCGGCATCCACAACGGAGACTTAATGAACGTAATTCTCTATTAAGAATGCGTCATAAAGGTGACCTCTATAATTTAGTATCAATATGTGAATGTCATTGCGTAATATCGTTTTACATAACCAACAGTCAACATCTCCCAACACTACTATGAGTTCAATAAATTTAGTTTTTTAATATGTTTTAGATAATAGTTACTTATACTTTGTATTGAATCACTATTCTCAATTTAGGTACCTATTCTATATTTTATTCTACACTCCAACGTTTCGTATTTTGTTCTTTATAATATTAAAAGTTTTCCTTTATCAAATGTGTCATACATTGTCTTGACTATAATTAATAAAGATATTCACCTCAACATTTAGCATTCCATTCAACATTGCTTATTCTGATACATACCTGAAATTGCAGATTAAACTTCCACATAAAGTTATTTACTTACATACTTGCATTAGAATATCAGCTTCGTACGAATTTAGAAAATGTTTATCAATAGCTATAAAAATAACATCAATATGCTATGGTTGTTCTCGATAATTCTTTCCATTTCAGAAAAATCTAAATCAAACTATACTTTTTTAGTCTTTAAAATACAAAAGTATATAGAAAAACCATACTTCATGTAGTAGCCCGCGAGTTCGCGGGTTATGATCTATTATATATTAAAATGAAAAACTTAATTTTTGTAGAGTAAAACTAATACATATTTATTCACATTTTAAGTAACCTTATGTTTGTGAATTTGTCTTTAAAAACCAAATAATGATGTGTAGTGCTAAAGTACACAACCTAGAGGATTTGTAGTTATGATGATAGATCTCGAGTCGTGTAATGTCAGCAAGACTTACCATTAACCACTAAAACAATAATAAGATTGTTGGAATGACCGATCACGACTGATACTACCGGGTCTCATATTTTTAAAATTACTACCGTGTCTCACATTTTTTTTTTACTTTTTTTTTTTAGATTTCTAATAAAACATATAATGTTTATAAAATAAAAATCAATTGTTTTGAGACATTGGGTTTAGCCATATAGCCCAAAGTTAATTAAAATAACTATAAAAAAAAAAAAAAAAAATCCAATTGTTTTTCTTTGGGTCATTGCTTCTTTCTAACACTTTTCCCTCGAGGGCTCAATACATTTCCAGTAATAAAAAAAAAAATGGTTTCCGCCACCATGTTGGTAACAAAGAAAGAAGAAAAAGAAAAGCAAAAACCAGGTGGGCTATGTCTCGCCACAGCGTGCGACACGTGATTACCCAATTGGTGACGATCCGTCATGGGTCGAGAATGCACCCCTCAACGGACAACTACAAACCCTGTTTGATGTTGCTTATTGCTTAGGCTTTGACTTGAACATTATATATATATATATATATATATATATATATATATATATATATATATATATACACACACGGAGAGAGCAAATTGCACATATCATTTATCTGTTTTGTCAATAATGTACGGATCATTCTTTAGAAAATTAAATAGCATTGGACGTCCCGTATTTAGTAGTTTTGATCAATTGTCATCCTTTTAGACATGAAAGTTACTAATTAGAAAACAAATTTTATTTTCATTAAATACTTTTTCTTTACTTTTTTTAATTTATTATATTTAATTCTTTACAATTACATTCTCCACTATCATCTTCAACCTCAAAAAACATGACTTTTTTTTCTTCCTATATCTGCTTTTCATTATCAGATAATTAATCACTCATCCTCCTTTGTGTACCTTTATTGTCTTCTGACAACCATCGTTTGTCACCATTGTCCACCGTCAACCAATCATCATTGTCGAGCGCCACCATCTCTCTGCCTTCTCTAGTTGATATGCAACTTGCCAACCACCACTATGTCAACTCTCATCGTCATCCTTCACGTTTCACCATGCTCCATGTTGCCGTGAATCACGCTGTCACTGCTTCTGTCTTGAGAACCATCGTTGAGTTCGAGTTACATCAAATGGTGTTTGATCGCCTGAAACGGAGAAGATGGACAATGTTAGTGCCACCAGAGTATTGAAACGGAGAAGACGTCCACCATCGATATTAGATCAGAAAGAAAGCAGTTATGTCGATGTAATCGTCACCATCGTCGGATAGAGTTTGTTGGTTTAATTTATAAAGTTTAATTTTGTGTTTAAGACAAGTTTTTAATTTTGTATAATCGATTTAGTTTTATCTTTGAGCCTTATTGAATGGTTTGGTGGTGGCTAGATGCCTAGATATAAAATGTATAATGTGAACTTAGAGATGAATTGTTGTTTACTGAAGAAAGAGAAAATAGATAAAAAGTTACTCTGTATGTTAGTGAAAGAAATAAAAAATAGTAAAGAAATTGAGTAAAATAAATTTCATTTATTGAAAGGAAAGTATAAGGGTATATCTGTCCTTTTAAATCTAAAAGGACAAAAATTGATTGAAAATATTAAATACAGGGACGCCCAAAACACGGGGATTATTTGTGCAGTTTGCTCTTATATATAGCGGAAATAGTCCGTGCTGTTGAACTGCATGAATTAATCGTGTTGAAACACACACACACACACACACACACACACACACACACACACACATATATAGGTTAACAAGAACCACAAAAATATACAGAACTGCGAGAACTTTTAAATTATATGGTTTTTATACATGTAAACGTAACAAATTACATATAAATGTTATTTCATGTTTATATTATTGACAAACAAAAGTTAAAAATCACAAAATACATGTTAAATTATACATTATATGAAATGTTCACATGTGCACATGTGAACGAAAATATATATATTTGATTTTAATGGTAATTTTGAGGTTATTTAAACTATTTTGCTTTTAACCTTAATTTACATGAATATTGATAAGTGATTGAATCAACTCACATGCGAAAATCCCTATAATTTAAAAATTCTTGCAGTTCTTTACATTTTTATGATTTTCGTTTGAACCTTTGACACATATATATAAATTTGTTTTCAAAGATTATTTTCAGGTTTTTTAAACTATTTTGCATTTAACCTTAGTCTACATCAATATTAGATGTGATTGAATCATTTAACATGTGAAAATCTCAATAATTTAAAAGTTCTCGCAGTTTTCGTTAAAACGTAGGAAACACTTCAAAATCACTTTTAAATATCCAAAATACGTTATTTTATAAAATATTCTTCCTAGTTCCTTACTCAAATGACTTTTAGAAGCTATTTTTTCAATAAAAAAAACTTCAACGTTTTTTTATTTTTTTTATTAATTATTTATTCAAAATAATCACATTCTATAACTTGATAATCACATGAATAATATGTAATTATCAAGTCATATTTTGTAATTATGTCGAACACATAATAATCACATTATATAAGAGAATAACCACTTGTGATTATCATGTTATATTATTTTGTGATTATCTTAAATAATCACAATAGTAATGACTGTAAAAAAGTTCAAAAGAAAGTTAATATTTTTTATTTATATTTATATCATAGTTTTAAAAAGTTATTTTAATAATAATTGCTGAATTTTTTTTGAAGAAAATTATGTTTTCGATAGTTAAAAAGTAATTTTGAAGTGTTTACTACGTTAATTAACCTTCTTATTTGAACTCACCTCCATATATATATGTATATATATATATATATATATATATATATATATATATATATATATATATATATATATATATATATATAGTTAAAGGTTCAAATGAGAATCAAAAAGGGTACATAACTGCGAGAACTTTTAAATTATAGAAATTTTCACATGTTTAATGATTCAATTACATGTGATTATTGATTTAGATTTATGTTAAAATCAAAATAGTTTGACAAAACCTCAAAATAACCTTTAAAATCAAATTTATATTTTTCGTTCACATGTGCACATTTGATCTGTCCACATGTGAACATTTTATATATTCAACAATTTAACATATTTTTAGTGATTTTTAACTTTATTTTGTCAATAATATAAAAATTAAATAACATTTATATGTAATTTGGTGCGTTTACATGTATAAAAACAATATAATATTAAAAGTTCTCGCAATTCTGTACCTTTTTGTAGTTCTCGTTTGAAACCTAACCCTATAATATACTATTATGTACACGTACATATCTCTTCCCTTACAAATATTATCATAAAATGAATGTACGTTTTTATGCATCAATTCATCTCAAAACTTGCTTCTTATAATGTGCACACGCGTACACCTTACCTAGAGAATAGGTGGTGTCAATTCATACCCCAAACTGATTCACTTAAGATATTGTCTATTATTCTAAAACATATTCAATTTTGGTTTTTCATGTTTCCATTTGTTATTTTCAACTGCACAATTTGTCTATGTAGCTGTAAACCCAAGTTGTCGTTTATCACCTTTTACTTTTCATTTTCTTTGCTTAGCTCATATAAGATTGATACTAGTAATAGCCTAGCTTATAGAGTAAGATCGAGATAATATTGCGATCTTACACTTGTTTCACTTTTTAGGGATACACTTTCGTGTGATGGATACCAAACCCATTAGAGGAAATATATAAGAAACCATCTTTGTATAATCACAATGAAATCTTGAAACAATCTTACTTTATCTCGGCATCGATTGATATGTTTGTTAGGAATTGTAACAGTAGAAGTTACGATATATATATAGGTGTACCAAATTTGCACAACAAGAAAATATTGAATATGCTGGAACCACCATAGTATCTGCGGGTACCATGGTGATCCCCGGGTACTCCTAATCGTGACGCGATTTATCAAACTCGCGACGCAAGTTTCAGTCTCAAAACTCTGTTCATTTTTCAGCAATTATATATGTCGGGCTCATAAAGTACCGCTGGGTACTTCACCTAATTCGCGTTTTTCTTCGTGGGTTGTTTTAATCTTCAAACACAACAATGTTAGACCTTCACAATAAATTAATAGTGTTTTCATTGAAACACGACTCTTGCATCCTATTACATATTTGTCGAAAGAGAAGAACTTTAACATATCACAAGTTCATTCAATCTACTTTAATTTAAGATTTTGAAATCTAATCGTAACCCAAATAAACGATATAAAGGTGATGCCATCAAATCTCCAGAGATATTAATTCTCAGTTTACTAAAAAGATTCCTTCATTACGCTGATTTAGTTTAGTGTAGTATTTAGTGCATACGTCAAAGATGTTCTTCGTAGTAATAAAATTTGGGGATGAAGTAGGGTATGAAGTGGCGTGACGTGGAGGGAGAGTGACATGTAAGCAAGAGAAGGGGGGTGACATAGGTAGGGTCTGGAAATGAAGATCTTATATTTGGGGACAATAGAACCCACAATATCACGCGTGGTTAATGTTGGAGTTTAATTAGTTGTACTTCCACTTCTTTTTTTAGCAAAACTGTACTTCCACTTCGACTCATAAATCAAATCTATTGAAGCTAACTTATCTTCTTCTAATAGTAAGGTACCCGTGTTAATTGACAATCCTTAATGAGAGCAATCGACGTTAGTATTATTGGGTGTAAATTAAATCTCACATCGAAAACTAAAAGAGCGATTATTGCTAAAAATATCAGAAAGTGAGGATGTGGTGGTAATCGGTGATTGCAATAGGAAATGTGAATGTTGTACATAAAGTAACGTTACATGGACCCAAATATATAAATTTAACATGTGTCTGATCAATACATCTTTTAACATTAATAAATTGATCGAGTGAATAGCTATTGGATCAGATCATGTTATCTTAGATCTTAGATATACAATATAAAGGTTTATATGATCGTTTATACCAAACAATGTCTAACCTAACATATTTTATTTTGTTAAATAAACTCTTCTTGTAATTAGTACTATTAAATAGGTATTTTTGAAACAAATTCGAATTCTCATATACTTCTATTAAAAAAATGTTTTAAGAACCCGAAAATATGTCTAATTATATATTTTATTAGGTGTCCACGATGGTAGCTTAACGGTCGAAAATATACAACATAAATGTGGAGGTCATGTGTTCAATCATCATCTCTATGTTCTTTTAATTACTGATTACACGATTTACATATCTCATATTGGTTTGTTAGGACCGGTCGATACGGACCTGTCAGAAGGTCAATTTTACCCTATTTTTTTTGTATGTTTTATTAGACAATATGTCAAAATAATTGACGAATAAAATGAAAAACAAATACTGAAAATCATATCTCAAAATGTATATGAATTATTAGATATGTATTTAGGTATATTTTTCAGAGACATTTAATAAATAAAATAAACTCTTGTAGTACCAGATAATAAATAATAAATAATATATATATATATATATATATATATATATAATATAATAATAATAATAAATGGATTTATATTGTTGGCAAGGGACACGAGTGGGAAAATATGATTAGTAGAATAATTGCATGACAAGAAAATCCACGAATTATATCATATGTATTTATTTATTTATTATGCTTGCAAAGCACGCGCACCACTAATTATTAAGTTATCATTGCAAATGAAATCTGATTAATTATTTTAAAACGGTTCATTTTTTTTAAAACGATATACCTACAATTTAAAATATATGTACAACCATCACAAACATTTACAATTCATTACCTTAACTGAAGTTTGAACTTCAATCTATTTGTTGAAGAGTTTCTCTTGTACCGTTAGATAAATAACCATTTGATTTAAAACTGCCATAAATGATACAACGTTATAAAATTTACTACTAATGACATGGTGCACATGCAAAAAGAACAAGTATATATAAAAAAAAAATGTTAAAGATTTTTAGGCATCAAATATTGTAAAACCGCTAAAGAAAACACATTCGTTTTTTAGATTGTCTACCATGTCAAGACGTCATTGACAATTGTTGTTGAAGATCTTTTAAAATATAATACTAAATTACTGATATATTAATACTGAGTGGTGATATTTACACTATTATTTTTAATTTGAGGAAAGTGAATATGGTGCTGTCACCAATATAACTTTATATGACTAACACCCAATACTACGTCGTTTTGGATCTAGAATAAAAAAACCTAATTAATAACCCCTCCTCCTACACTCACGTTCTCATCACACTCCACGTCTAAATCTGTGACACCCGGCAATTTAGGCCGTCAATTGTACCTATAATAGGTTATTATTACTTGTAATTAGTGTGAAATAGGTCTAATTAAAGTAACGCATTGTATATGGTATTATATACACGTACGTAATTAATCGTAATTACGCAAATTCGATCGGATGAAATCCGACACAATAAATATGGACGTTGGTGAAAAACATTTTATTAAATAACATAATTATGACAAATAATTGTTATTTAACTTATATTATTACGATAATATCTAAAACGTTTTACGTTTCGTATAGAACGTATCGTACGCGACGAAAACGCTCAAATCGAAACCGACACCGAACGGAACCCGTCAAATATTTTGAGAAGTTAAAATAGCAAATTCGTATCAAAAACAAAACGCGAAGAGTAAACGTTAACGATTAAAATCTAAAACGCGCGATTAACGTTTAACCGATCGAGTAACGTAACACGAAATCGAGGAGCGAGACGCGAGCCCGAGAACCAACATTGGGCCAAGCCCAATGTCGGCCCAGCCCAGCCCAAGACCGGCCCAAACCCCTTGGTCCATCTCCTCACTTTAAACACATATACACTTCACACTCACACCTTTCACAAACAACCAAACACTCTCTTTCCTCTTAATTCTCTGCTCTCTCTCACTTTCAGCCCTAAACCACCACCACCACCACACTCCCCAGCCTTCCCCAAGTATTCTAGTCACCGCCATCATCATCTATAACAAGAGGAAGAAGAAGAAGAAATAAAGAAAGCAAAAACCGAGCAGCAGCAGCCTTCTTTCGCGATTTCGACTATAGATCACGTTTTCTTTGTAAGAACCTCTTCCAAACTCTTTTATTTTCCTTGGATAATGTTCATCTACATGTTAGAGGTTCATTTTAGCTAAATATGTCCAAGATCCAAACCGAAAACCCAAAGATAAAGCTAAAAACCGTTGGATAAAGCTTTTAACCGCTGGACCAAAACTTTACCCGACTTTAGATCGGGATATCTAACTCATAACAACACCAAATCAAGTGAATCTTGAGCCTAAAATCAAGTTTAAGATGTCTACTTTCGAAATCCATAAGCCTCATATTTTTCTGAAGTCGTTTGCTACCTCAAAAGCATTTTACAAAAGTACATGTCCAGTCTGCCATTTTGGACAGAAAAGTGAGTCAACTTTAAGGAAGCATATCTCGAGAACCACAAGTCCAAATCGATTGAAACCACTTGGAAAAGTTCACATTTTCTGTTCTCTTTAAAAGTACTACTATCTAGTTTTCTGAAGTTTTGTAAAACTTGAGATATGGACCAAACACTGAGCGACCTGCTGGACACTTGTTTGATTTTCAAACGAAATCATGACTTACACTTGACCAAAAATTATGAAAAAATTACTGAAAGTAGTTAAGACATAGTAGAATAATTGTGATTTTTCTTGGATTTTATTTCGAAGCTTTGGCTAGTCGAAACGAGCCCCAAAAACGACCCAAAAACTGAGAAAATAAACCCATGGACTGTTTTTGCAATAAATATAAAATGACACTTTCGGGTTAACCACGAAACGTAACGATAATTTTCCTAAGCTCTAAAAACATATTTAAGACTCCCCTAAAAGTTTCGGGTCAAACCGAACACATTTGACCAAGTTCCCGAACAACAAAAACATATCAGCCCGTATGTGTCGCGGATGGCCCAAAGCTATTGCGACACAAAGCTTGTATCGCTAAATCATAAGACAGCAGTACTAATCTGCGACACAACGCTTGTGTCGCTAAATCATAAAACAGTACTAACTTGCGACACTAAGCTAGTGTCGCAATAATTCAACTAACAGTGTTAACGCTTGTATCGCAATACTTTTACCAACAGTACTAACTGGTGTCGCAACACCCTGCGACACTAACGCTTATGTCGCTAAAACAAAATCGAAATCACAACTTGCGATACAAACTCTTGTGTCGCATAAGTCCCAACTTCCGAGACAATTGCGACACCGACCTAGTGTCGCAATATGCCTTGGTGTCACCCCTAGTGTCGCATAAAACAGATTTAGAACATGTATCACAAACTATTAAGCACGCGTAACAACGAATATTCACATATGACACTACATGTACATGAAACTCATATACTCTTATAAGTATACAATGAAACAAACATAATAATAATGTCTTCGGGAATTATTATTACAAAACATCACCAACGGTCCGTACATGTTTTCTAAACGCGAACGATAAACAAACACTTGGACATAACTAGTTGAGTGGACAACTAGCATGAATGATCTTTTGAGACATTCACTTACTCATAACCTTGTGCGTTTAGGGCGCCAGCAGGTTACTTATTGGATACACGTTTATTTTTATAAACGCACGCTTTCAAGACTCAGGTGAGTCTCATAGCCCCACTTTTACTGTTTTAACTATTGGGGTGAGAATACATGCACTATTTTCATGAACACGAGTACAGATTTACACATATACGGATGGCATGAGTTTCACTTTCATAATCCACACAAAAGTCCTCTACACATCATAGTTTCGTTAGTATGGATCTTAGCGCGAGTTTTGAAGAATAGATCTATTTGGGATTGACCATCCCCGTCCGGGTTAGTAGCTCTAACTGGTCAAACGAGCGCTTTATTATTTGTTCATACGGATGTTCTGGATTAGGCATCTGCAGGAGGCAAACTCATATCGGTTAAGCTTCGGACTATGAGCTAATGGCAGTAGTATACATTTATTTATCGTAGTTTTGCGATACAAACAAACATGGAAATCTCGTGGTTCACATTTATATTTTGATATCTAAACCTTTGAACTCACCAACGTTATTGTTGACCATTTTAGTATGTATTCTCAGGTTCACAACAGGAGTAGGATTACTCCAAGATACAATAGCTCGAGTCGCATGATTTACAAACATCGGAGATTTTCCTTGCATTACTATTTTGTAATATTAGTTATGTATTAGAATCTCTAGAACCATTCGCGAACTCAGAAATTGATGTAAACAATTGGATTATCAATGCACTATTTTTGTATTGTTTTCAAAACGACGCATATAGTGGTCGTTCGATGTGACTTTGTGTAATGATTTCTGATTAGTCGCGCCCCGGTTCGACTTCCGCTGGATCACATTTTGGGGGTGCGACAAAATCTGATAATAATCCCTGTTTTACTACCCCACGTCTAAATCTTCTTCTTTGATCACGAATCGCTTTTAGCATCAATCTGAAACTGACGGTGATCACCAATTGTCTTTGTTTTATATAAAATTAATTGTGTTCCAACTAAAAGAAAACAACACAGGTATGATCGATTATTTCCTAATTGACTATATATATTATCATGTTGCGTTACTTCTATAATCAATTACTATTTCTTTCGATTTAATGTTAATTTGTAAGGAAAAATAATTACCTTGATTTGAGTATATTAACAACGTCGTTTTACTTTTTGTTTGATTTTTGGGTTTGCTTCTATCATAGAAGCCAATTAATTGCTAAATGGCTTCCGATGACGAGGTATATAACACACTCAAAGTAACTCAACAAGAAAATGAGCCTTATAGAATACATCATATTGAAGACATTGACACAAATGGGTATCTGATCGACCATAGCAGTAGTTCAAAATCCGAAAGTGAGGAAGAAGATGATGTAGAGATGAATGGTGGATGTGAGAAAGGAACACATCGAACTGTCGATATTATAGAAAATGGATCTGTAGTCAACAATAGTGGTTATGGATTTCAAAATGAGAAACGCAACGATGATAACATGGATCTTGAGTATGAGAAGGAGGATAAAGGTATTGATGTACATCTCATGGGAATGGTTTTTGATACGCCTGATGATGCATACACATTTTATAATCGCTATGCCTTTATACATGGATTTGGAATACGAAAACGTTCGACCTTTAGAAATAGGACAACAAATGAGCCTTATTGAAAGAGATACATGTGCAACAAAGAAGGATTTAAGGATACTTCTAATGTCACAACTCACCCATTCCAATTATGTATAAAGTTAAATCTAACACATTACTATATGATTGACTACTAAAAACCCATAATTACAAAAGTTTTTAGTCGAAATTAAGGAGCCGCAAATTTTCCAAAAGATACGAGGATGCTATAATATTATTCAGTTTAACAATACCTTTGTTAGGAAGGCGTTAGATAAAGTGAGAAAGATAGATCGTGATGGTACAATACATATATAGTATCAGAAGCAATTCAATATCAAAACCTATCGCTATTAGAATCATGAAAACAATTGGTGATCACCATCAGTTTCAAATTGATGCTAAAAGCGATTCGTGATCAAAGAAGATGATTTAGACGTGGGGTAGTATGATATGGATTATTATCAGATTTAGACGTGGAGTGTGATGAGAACGTGAGTGTAGGAGGAGGGGTTATTAATTAGGTTTTTTAATTCTAGACTCAAAACGACGTAGTATTGAGTATTTGTCATATGAGGTTATATGGGTGAGAACACCATATTCACTTTCCTCTTTTAATAAATATATCGTAATTGTGTAATTGTGCATTAAGCCGGTTGTGTACTGTACAAATAAAAAATTAACAATTTTTGTTTGTGTAGTTATTAAAGCACACTTTTCAGTAGTCACTAAAATTATATATCAATGGTTAGTTTGAATATAAGATGAGTGAGAGATAAGTGGAAGTAATTTGACCTAAAATGAAGCACCTCTAAAAAAATTCACCATTTGTCCCTTCAGTTGCTCATGATCCATAATTTTTCATATATTCGAAAAAAACGCATTGATTCATAATTGCGTTTTAGTGTGCATGAAACTCATTAATCTTTTAAAACATGGTAACGACAATAGTATACGGGCTGGTCATTGAACTTTAGATCCTAGCTTCACGCCTGATAATATTTATTTTTATTCAATGTTTCTCAATTATCATAAGATTTAAGATAGGGTTTATTGTTTCACTATGTATTTAACTTTATACCTTTTACTATTGTATGAAACGAATTTTGAAAACTTCTATTGTATTGAGACCCAAAAAGGAAAATTTACATACAATAAACGATATTTACAAGTTCAACACATACAATAAAATAAATGAAAGTATGTCTCATACAATTTTAAAAAGTGAAAAGTTTAATACATAACGAAATAATAAACCGTTATATTTTGTGATCTTAATAGTTGTGATTATTTAAAGAAAACGTGAAAAGGTCATAAATGGGGTTGTACTGATGTTGGGTTCAAATTAAACAAATGTAAATAAATCGGGCCCAGATGCTTATAGGCCAACCACATTTATGTTTTTGGCCTACATCTAATGGATCTAAGAATTGCGTTTTTGTACTTTGTAACTCATAAATGTTCCGTTTTATTTTGCTTAGAGTTGCGACTTGCGACATGTTTTCGAGTATGAGGAAAATGAAAGAAAGCGAAATGGTTTGTTCACGATCATCTCATATTTGCGAAATAAACACGACATTTTTATCTATTTTCTTTCACTTCCTTCTCTTTTTATCTCCTACAAAAACTTGAAAACACACTGTCTAATATGTGTCTTTCACATTGTAGTGAGACTAGGTAAATTTTTATTTACTTTTCAACATCGATATACATATTACATCTATGACTTCGCTATAACCTGATGTTATTATATGCTAGTTATGTTCTGGTATTTACTTTTATCAATGCAACATACATGTTTTATCTATATATATTGGAGCATTACTCAAGTAGTACCGTCACCGCAAACGTCCAGATCTCACATACGTGACTGACATGTCAAGGGGTCGAATCTGTGCCTCAACATATGTGGGTGATTTGTGGACATGTGATTTGTCCGGTGTTAATGCTCCTTGCAGGTGAGACAAACGCATACCATTGAAATATGATATGGGTGAGACAACCGCGTACCATTAACAAAAGCCAAACTTATTACCGGCATACTTAATAGTGTGGTTAGTTAGACACTAGTTTGTATAATTTACTAGTATTACTTATTGGTTGTTTGTGCAATTGTGCACCAACATAAGACCGGAGCCATCGCTTTTCTTCAGTTGGCAACCGACGAACGCCGACGAACTGACGCCATTGGTACGGCTTCGTCAGTTTGGCCTCTTCGGTTTGGCGACGAAAGGAGGAGGTGGGTCGGTGGGTCCACATGCAATTTTTTTATTTTTTTTAAAAATGTAGCCGTTAAGTATATAAAAAAGATTAAAAAATTTTAAAAAATATAACGGTAATATATAATTTTTTAATTTTTTTAACCCTTTTATCCAACTCCAAACACACTATAAATAAACACACAACTAAACTTCAATTCACACACACTTTTATCTTCCATTATCTCAATCTAATACATTCTTCCACCCAATTATTCTATACAATTCAATACTTTTCTTTATCATTCTTTCACTTCCAATTCACAAAAAAAATGTCTAGCCCCAACAACAATGATTTCTATCAAAATTTACTCAACACTTCCATTTACCCAAATTCACCGGCTAACTCATCTTCGGCAACTAACTCCAACAATTCACCTACCGGTTTCACCTCATATCAATATCAACCCCAACCATGGTATCCCCAACAACCACAACCACAATACAGCTACCAGCCATACCAACAACCACAATACGGCTAAGAACAACCACAATACGGGTACCAACACCCATCACAATACGGCTTCCAAGCTTACGCTCAACCACAATCCGGCCAACATTCACACTCACAACCCGAAACTCCTTTCCAAACACAACCCGAAACCTAAAATGACGTATTATATGAAGACGAAGCCGAGCACGAGGTTAATGTCAAGGGTAAAAAAAAGAGCACAAACTAGATGGACGGACTATGAAGTCAAAATATTGGCCGAGCGATGGGTCGACAATTCCAAAAATCATGTCGAAGGAAATTCGCAAGCCGATTCACAATTTTGGAGCAAAATAGTCCAAGACTACAATCGGTTAGTTGATGTTAAACGCACAAAAAGTCAACTAACCGGTAAATGGAATAAAGTTAGAATCGAAAAATTTATCGGCATCTACAAAAAGTACAACGAGCCTCGGCTAAGCGGGTACCAAGACGAGGACATTATTAGGGTGGCAAAAGAACACTTCAAAACAACAAGTGAAAATGAGCTTTATATACGAGCAAGCGTTCCATGTAGTCAAAGATATCTCCAAGTTCTATGTCGATCACGATATTACGTACAATAAACGCGCGTTCCATTAAGACGACATACCAATAAATATAGCCAAGGACGAAACCCACGATAATACGAATCCCGCCGACCTCTCGACCAAAATGCAACGGCTATTCCAAACAACCAGATTCGTCGTCCACCCGGTCATGATACAAGTCGAAAAAGTCAACGAAGTTCAGGTTCTTTGGATGCAACATCTTCAAGAAATTCGAGCGATGCGACGCGACCCATGAGGCCATTTTGAAATCCGCAAGAATCCAACAACAAACTTTGAAACAGTTGAAATTCATCCAAAGACCCGTTGCATTGGGGACAACACGAAGTTGCAATGTTTGAAGAATCTAAGAAAAATGTAATAAAGAAGTATCAAGAAGATTTCAAAACGATGTTCGAAAAGGATACGCGACAAAGTGGATTTTCTCCGACATCGACTAGATTCATAATTTGTTATTTTAATTATCGTAATGTTTTTTTTAATTATTGAAATGTTTTGATTTTAATTAATGTAATGTTTTTTAGGTTTAATGAAATAGTTTTATTTAATTTGTGTTTAAAAAATTAAATTAATATTCAGTGAGTCTCAGAAATGAAACTGATGAAATGACTGTTGACAGTGTTTAGTCAGTCTTTCATCAGTTTTTGTATGTACTGACGTGACGCTGAACTAATAAAATTTAAGAAGTACTGAAAAAATGACCGTTATTGAGATTGATCCGCTGAATATGAGTTACGGAGTTCCTATTAAAGTAAAAGGTGTTACTTGCGTCTAATAGCCGCATACTTGAAGTAAAATGCACGCAAATGCTATATTGTTATCAACCACTTAATAATCCATAACAACTGTCAGTGGTTGATAATTTGATATAACGGCCTATGTAGTTTCAAAGACTTTTCATCTAGCCCCCTGTATCTTAAGAAGACACATCCAACCCTTCATTTTTACATAATCGAAATTTTACCTACGGTTTTTAACATTTTTACATCTTTAATCTATTAACAAAAAAACTGTTAACACTTCGTCACCTCTTCTCACCCACCTAGAGGAAGATTTTTTATGTGTTAATGGTGTGTTTGTCTTGAGAGATAAAGTTTGGAGAAAGAGAATTTAGGAGGGATTTGAAAGTAAAATTGAAAACCACGATTTTACGGTGTTTTTTGTCGTTTATAATGTTTTTTTATTTTGATTCTTCTAACTTATTTAGTTTTATCTTTTATTTCAGTTTTTTATTTGGAAACTTGATTAATCTGAATAATGACATTGAGAACATATAATTCACAACGCATTGAATAAAATTATAAGTAGGACAATGAAAATTAACTATCAATTTTGATAAATTCGTCAAATTTGTACATTTATAAGTTGTACTATATACACAAAAAAAATACATAACTTTGGTAGATTTATCAAAAGTGTTGATTGATTTATCATTGCTCATATAGCTATAATGGTAATGGTAATAAGCAAATACGTGTTAAATTTAACACGTAATTCTTACTAATAATCAATTCTCGATATCAATAATTATAATGGTAAATAATACTTTGTATTAATGAAAGGACTCCAAATGTCAAAATATAAGAAATTGAGTAAGTGATCACCATTCACCGTTTTATCTTAAGATGAGTGTGTACAATCTCACAAAATTTTTTTTAAGTGTTAATATGCGGATCCATGTCATCTATATTTTTGTATCGGACTCTTCTACGTGTATAGGAGATGCTCGAAACATGAATGCCAAAGAAGAATCAAACAACCTAGTAAAAAAAAAGCTTTGAGTTTTAAAAATATTAAATGCTGAATAAAATATAAACTCAAAATCTCATCAATGTTACAAAAGGTCATTGACCTACAATGGTGATCCTCCTAAGTTCCAACCATGAGGTTGATAGTTCAAGTCTTGGTGATTAAATAATTGTATATATTTGTGGTAATGGTGTGTGTCGGTACTTGTGTTTCTAAAAAAAATAATAAGATTTTTGAAACGAGATGACACCAATAAATTAGCTTTATTTTCCCTCTTTCTTCCTTATTTAATTTTATATTTTTAATTAATTGTTTAACCTCATTTTTGTAAATCATTTGGTATAAGATTACAATGAGCGGTAAAGTGTTAAACAAAATATTAAGTTTTAACATATAATTTTTGTTGGGTAGTTTAGTATTAAACTTGATGTGAAAAGAGGCCCACCAAAACAATAAAACTAAGGTTTGAAATCAAAGAAGCATAAGGTTTTAGAGGGTAAGGAGGGGCAACAGATCCGGACCTTTCATTTTTGAGATCAATGGTGCATATTATGTCACGTCACGAGGGACTAGTTTGCAATTGTTTTTGAATGGAGGGACTAACTTGCAATTTTTACAAGTTATTACGGAATGGGTCAATTAGGGCAACCCCTCTTTCTCTCTTAACAACAACACACACAAACACACACAAACTCTCTCAATTCACACACTAACACACACAAACACTTACACACTAACACACCACCACCACCACCGTCCACCACCTTCCACCACCGTCCACCAACTATGCACCATTCACTAGTGTCGCTCAACCGCCACCACCGCAGCTCCACCGTCACCGTCACCGGAGAAACAACGACGGATTTTTTTGCCGTAGAGTTGAGATGCGAACCACCACCGTTGGTGAACCGACCTCCACCGGACGTAACCAATCGTGGTCATTTCTCCATCTTCTCCCGCCGCTCCACCGCCACCACCACCGCCACCGCCACCGCCACCACCACCACCATTTACGTCATCATCTTTGACAACACCACCACTTTGTAAAAACACTTAGATCTAAGAGGATATAGATCTGGAAATTCGTAGATCTAGATGTAAAAAGTAGATCTACTTTTTAGATCTGGAAAAAAATCAACTGCATCATGCATCTTAAATTACTGCATCTTACATTACTGCATCTTAAATGCAATTTATGTATATTTGTGCTAGTACTTTGTTTACCGCATCTTGTATATATTAGTTACTGCATTTTATGATTTTTAGTATTTTTTACGCTTTTCTGACAGCTTTGATTTTATTTTTTGAAATCGAAAAATTACTACCTTTTTAATGTATCTTGTATATATTTACTGCATCTTATGTTTTCTCACATTTTATGTGTTGAAATTAAAAAAACCACTTATACTTATTTTACTGCATCTTATTTACTTGGTTTTATATTTAAATTTAAAAAATTACTATTACATGTTTACTGCATCCTGTATATTTATCACCGAATCTTACGTTCTTTAGTATTCTTTTATTAATGTTGCATATTAAAAAAGTTTTTTGATTGAAAAATTTTTTAGAAAATTTTCAGGTATTTTTTTCGGATAATTTTTCGGGCAGGTATAAAACTTTATTAAAATTGTAAAATAGTCACTCCTCCTTTGCCCTCTGCTTCTCTGATCCGTTCTCTAAAACTAAAGTGAAAAAACATTTAACATCTTTAACCGAGTGTTAAAAGGGCTTAACGCCGGACAAATATGGTTTCTATTGTGATAATGAGACCCCTAAACTTTGATGACTTTACAAACCTACCGGTTAACGGAGAGCGTCACTTCATTTGTCCGTTTGTTCATAGCGTCGTTAACGTTATGGGATTTTGGGTTTCATAACCACCAGTTGAATAGAGTATAAACCCTGAAAATTCTGTTTAGACCTAATTTTAATAAAGATCCCCATATTTTTAACGCTTAATAATAATGGAGTAATATCATTTCCGTTTCAAATGCGTTGAATTAAATTAAATTATTTCCTTCCAGATTCAAATCGATTCGATCGATCGTCATTTTCTCCACCAAAAACACAATTTCAAGGAGAAAACAATCCTTTCCGATCGATCGAAACCAATTCTATACATTCAAATTTGTAATTCGTTCGTGTTTGTATTATTATATCGTTTAGTTTTGTAAATTTGGTGTTTGTGAGTAGCAATGGTGATGGCGGTGGGCGGCAGCAGTGGTGTTGCCGGCGGAGAAGCACGTCGAGCACATGCAGCGATGACAATGGTGCAACTTTTTGCTGGTGGATCTCATGTGATTACAAAAGTTGCCCTAAATTTTGGTGTTAGCCGCCTTGTTTTCTGTGTGTATCGTGATGTACTTGCCCTAATGATTCTTGCTCCCATCGCTTATTTTCGTGAAAAGTTAGTCAACGTCACTCAGATCTTAATTTTCCAATCAGATACTATGTATTATATATCTATCTATATATAAACATATATGTGTGTGTATAAATAAAAAATTCAACATTTATGCTGTTCGTGTTAATCGTATATGCTAAATTAGGGATTTTAGTTAAAGTATTTTGACAATGAGTATACGAAATGAATCTTTGGATTTGAGTAAAATGTGCTTTGAAGTGATGATGATTAAGTGATTCTGGGTATGTGGTAATCTTTGGGTCCATCAGTCCATGATGGTTTAGTATATTAATCAGTTTCACCTGTTTCTAGTTGAGTATAACATTTCGAACTATCATTTCCCTGCAAAAGGGAAGGTGTATATTGACTGAAAATAAGTGATAATTTAAAGTAGTGGTTTATTATATGATATTTTGCAGGAGAACCAGACCGCCTATAAATAGGCGTTTCCTCATGTCATTCTTCTTTCTCGGTTTAACTGGGTAAGCTTACGATCTTTAAAGCTGATTGAAACTCCTTTATTAATGATTATATGTTTCTCATGCCATTGTTATTTCTTTTTAAACTATAAGCTGTGCGTTTGTTCTGTTAGTTGATGATTTTCTAAAAAAAAAAATTGATTATGAATTAGGATATTTGGGAACCAGCTTTTGTTTCTATTTGGTCTTGGCTACACAACTCCAACATATGCCGCAGCTGTACAACCTTCAATTCCTGTCTTTACGTTTATATTTGCTACAATTATGGGGTCAGTTTAACTAATTACTTCTTTTTAGTTTTTTTCATTAATGTTAAGCCAGCTGTATATATAGAACAATATATATCCGGGCTCTATACTGTATATAATTTCTATCTCTATATATTTTGGAGTCCATATGAAGTGGTGTTACGTGCAGTACAGAAACGGTGAATTTACTCCGAACTGAAGGTCAGGTGAAAGTTGGAGGTACATTCATTTGTGTGTGTGGTGCCATCTTCATGGTTATGTTTCGCGGACCAGTGGTATTTGGGTATCTAGAAAATGATCTTTCAATACATAACGAAATTAGTGCAAAGGGTCAGCCAGAGCCAGCTGGATGGTTATTGTCCATGTTTATCGGTCTCGGGTTTGACAACTGGCATCTTGGCGTGCTATGCTTAATAGGGAACTGCATGTGCATGGCAGCCTTTCTAGCTATTCAGGTATAAAGTTTGAGACGTATAATTATGTAAACTTCGTTTTCATACATATAAAAGATGTTGCACCAATCTACCGAGTTTTACCGATCTAAACTACTTCTAGTAATAAGTGACATTGCGTTCATTTTTGTCATTTGAATTTCCTGGTAAATCTTTCTGAAGTTGGATTTGTATTAAAATCAATTCAGGCTCCAGTGTTGGCCAGATATCCTGCAAGCCTATCAGTTACTGCATATTCGTACTTTTTTGGTGTTATTTTCTTGGTCTCGACAGCGTTTGTCATGAATAGCGAGTCAACAGACTGGAGTTTGACTGAATCTGAGTTTTGGGCTGTACTTTATGCTGTAAGTATCATTTATATTATCTTGTTTTCAGTGTTGCTCGTGAGAGCATTTCGTCTGGGGTGTTCCATGATAATTGAACTTTTTCTTTCTCTGTAAGCTTTTAGACACTTGCCTGTTCTCATCATTACTTTTGAATGGTGAGGAAAGCTATTCTATTTTGTCGTTATTGAGAGTATTTAAGAGATTTTGTTAATGGCCTTCTGAAACTATTTCATCAGTCATTTGTTGCAGTTATAATGAAGTAGATGAACCATGTAAGTATATAATAAACTAATAGTGAGTTCTTTTCACTTGTTGTTCCATCTTTAGTATGTATTCTAATCCATGTTCGCAAATTTCAATCATTAAGAATAATAGAGTTCAAACTTTTTAAAAACTGAAAAACTATATTCTTTGGTCTTGTTTGGTAACGTTGTTTGTTTTCTTATTTTTTTGTTCACACCTAAAGAAGTTGCAACACACAATCTGTATTTGACATACATTTTACGTTTTTAGGAAACTGAAATCAGTTTGCAGAAATTTGTATGCAGAAGTTATAAATTGTAAACTTGATTTCGTTATTCTATTTCTTTCAGGGAACTATTGCATCTGCCTTAAACTATGGACTTCTGACATGGTCAAACAAGATCCTGGGACCTGCTCTGGTTGCACTTTATAATCCACTTCAACCTGCTGCATCTGCTTTTTTGTCAAGACTTTTCCTCGGAAGCCCAATATATATGGGAAGGTATGTGCGTTGACTTTTATATAATTCATTGCATTTCATTTCAAAGTGATCCTGTCCTTTTTGACCGTCAATATAGAATACAACCCGTCTCCCTTCAATTGAATCTTGTTCATTCATTTGTAACTACTAATTTTTGATAAAGTTTACAAATCAAGCTATTATTAGGGTATTGTAGTGATATCGATTTGTACAATCGAGTTCTTTATCTGCTATAATAGTGATATCGATTTGTACAATCGAGTTCTGTATCTGCTTAAGGGTATTGTAGAGCTTTTAAAAGAATCAGTTGGTACAATTTTAATGGTATGTAGTGAGCATTGTTGTGTGGCAAAATCGGTAGCTAAAGTGACTTTATTGTCCATTGCTATCATTAGGAAATATGACTTGTCAAAGCTATTGACTTTAGGAACACAAATTAAAAGGTCTGAGTTGTAGCCAAACTTTTTTTATAAACTACATGCAGAGTCAATTCAAGTGTTGCAATTTTCATATGTAGCGTGTAAAAAGACAGTGAAACTGATCTCTAATAATCTGCACATCTGTATTTTAACTCTGCATTTTTTAAACAGTATCGTAGGAGGATTCTTGATCATAGCGGGGCTTTATTTGGTCACTTGGGCAACATATCGCGAAAAACAACAGGCAGTTTTGGGAGGTCGCCATTCTCGGGCGTCTGAGTCACCCTTGATAGGTCAGATATTGTCTGGGACTCCAGTCTCATTACCAAAGATTGTGGACTGACAGGTGCCAAATCATCTTTTCTCGTGAAATCCATCTTCTAGAATTATTTAGGAAAAATACTTGAGTAGGAATTTTCATGTTAGGATTATACAAAATTGTTGAACATGACGCATATCTTTAACCATACATTATTACTTTAAATTCTAAACACAGCAGGTACTTTGGTTATATTACATTTCTTGAATGAAATATCATGTTCTAACTTGGTCCATTTCGGTATTCTTAATATTGGAGACCTCGAACCTTTGTGTAATATTCCACTTCGTTGGATCCTGAATTTTTCTTTAGGTGCCATTTTTTTTTATGTTTTAATATGCTTATAAGTAGTTCAGTTATTGTATACAACGATTTGCCATGCCTTGTTATTTAACTGATAAAATGGTATTGTACTTGTGGAGATTGATACAACTATTTTATACATAAAAGTACAAGATGTTTTTGTACAAAAAGGTGATGAATTTACATATTTGGTAAACAGTTATTTTGCTGTTGCACGTATTTCACGCAACAGATCAATTAAACCTTGAGATCAACTTTGCAAAAGTAGAAGTAGGTTTGGTAACCAGATAAACTGGGACATGTTTGGTTTAACTTATCAACATATTTGTGATTAACAAATATGTATCCATATAATTATTGAAATATATCATATGACGCTTGATGCATATCACAAAGTTCAAGTAGATTTTTTCAAAAGCAAACTCCATGACATATGTAGGTTCTTATCATCAGTTAGCTAGCCTCATTTACGACGAGCTATTGGTGACATTATACAAAGTAAGATGAAAGTAACCTCAATAGAAATCATGACACTTAACAGCGAAAATAGAGTAACCTATACTATCCTTAGCTTATTGATCAACGAGATTGCTATACCCAACTCAAAGTCTCTTAAACCCTCCAATTATCACCATCAACTACATATTATATTCGAAAAATTTGTATGTAACTGCTTATATAGTACGTTAACTAAGTGATTGATATACAGAGGGCTTGTGGTTAGTGAGTTAAAGCTAAACTCAAAACTATAAAAATCGTTCCATACGAAATAGATGCATTACATTGACATGTAAGTTACAATTTAACTAACTCTATTTTGGAACGTACACCATTATATATTGTCCAGAAAGCTTATGACATTGGCTAGATACAATAAATAGACAGGGCTGTCTCTGAAATTTTTGAAGCCCTGTGCAAAACCTTGAATGAGGCCCTACAAATAATAAAATAGTAATATCTAATCTTTAAATTTTATTAACTTGTGTGATCGAAATGACAAGATACCTATAACATTTTTTCTTCTAGTTACAAGTAAAACCGTATGATATAATGAGGATACAAATTTATCTTTTATACGCTTTCTTTCAACAAAATGATCAGACGTTGGAGATTAATATCATGCTTGAACGGTTAACTAGTAGGCTAGGTTTTGGTTATATTATACATTTTCGTTAACATTACTCATTATTTGATTATTATCATGCACTTTTAGCATCAGAACTAGCTGTCACATCAACACCACGTCACCTCAACTTACCTACACCTCAAACACTCCCTACGTTAACTACCATTACTAACCCAATTGGACTCACCTATATTTATTTATTTATTATAATTACATTGTTTTATTCACAAAAAGAAAAAAAAGAAAAAATAAAGAACAATTAAAAATGAGAGAACGAGCCATTGTGTATATAACACGAGCCCCCACTGCTCTTCACCACAGAATTGTGTCTAACATAATGCTTGTGGTGTCTGTGAACGAGGAGTAGAACGTGATCACATGCAGTATGCTCAGGGGTTACAAATTAGGCTTTAACAAATGTATTTTGCTCTTAATTTTCTAAAACAAGTTTCAATATCAGATCCATTTTTAACAGCACATACTTTAATTGGACATCTAAAAAAAAAAGTTATCGGATTTATATAACTTATGTACGAAAATTTTGAGGCCCTAAACTTCCGGAGACCCTACGTGGTGGCACCGCTTTCACACCTTTGTAAATGGAATATTAACTCCTTTACTTTTGTTTGCGTACCAATTGTCGACATACCATAATGTGATTTGTTTAGTCCCCTATCAATTATGTCAACATACATGAAATCATGCTTATTATGATAATAACATGTTGTGGAATATGCTAACCCTTCTTAATAGTTAAACCATTGTGTTAGCAAGTGTTTATATTTTATTCTTGTTGAGGCTGTAAATTGGATATCTAAGAATTTAGGTGATTCATATATTCGTATATGCCACAATCAAATGCAGTTCATATGGTTGCATATCATAAGTCCTATATATTAATCCAAGTCCTTTTGTTTTTGGAGCATATAAAATATGTGCATCAACTACATGAACACTCATAAGACCATTCTCAACAGTGATGAAAATTGATGCATCCGTTTGTGTCACATCAGTGTAACGTCAGCACTTCTCAAAACTGAAACAAAACTGACTGAAGACTGTCAACCCTTCTACATCATTCAGTTTTTCGAGCCTCACATTTACCAATATACATTTATTTATATACACTAAACAAAAAACAAAAAACAAAAAAAAATAAATTATTCGCACGGCCCCACACCAACACTTCAGTTCTCCTTCGGTAAACCGAAGCTTCAATTACTGAAGCAAAACCGAAGTGATGGTGCAACCATGTCACAAAATTGATGCAAAGTGAAGCTTGGAACCGAAGTCCCATTGGCAGAGGTCTAACAAATAAACATATCAAGTACTAAAAAGTCTCATATAACAGTAAATGTTGTAAACTTGGAATGCAGATTGTACCTATTCATTAAATTTTTATAGACATTGTTAAAGATAAAATACCTGATAGACTGATGATAAATGAAACTACATCATCAACCTAAAAATTGACCTATTGAATTCGAAATTTGACAAGTATTATTAAGAGCGAACAATTTATTCCGTTACGTGGTACTCGTATATACATAGAGGAGATGAGGAGAGTCCATATAAACATGGTTGAAGCTATGAAGTACATTACACCCTCATATTTACAAGGTTACAAGGCTCAACAAGCGGATATGATTACCTTGTGAGAAAGTTAGAATGACGATTAGTATAAACGTATAAATATGGCTTTATGGAACTGTTAAGCGTCCTTTGTTTCCTAGAGATTTCCAAGAAGCCTCGAGTTGCAACAAATGCAACTTCTCCACAAATGGTTCCAATACTTCAGCCTCTTCTTCTGGTGCAAATGCCATGCAAATGCTTAGTTCTTGAACTGCCTTTCCGTAATCCCTACAATCCATATAACACAATTTATTTAATACTGAACATTAAAGGTTAAAGGCAAAAACACAACTATTATGTTTTATTCAAAAAACTCACTTCTCTGAAGATTTTCCCCCATGTTTTAATAATATGGGAAAAATAATACTAAATCCGATTTTTGAAATATAAAGATTTGGCAGATTTAATGGGTCTTGAATACACTTTGAGTGACTTTCAACCCGTTCAACCAATTCCCATTTTAGCTATTCTTTTCTTCTTCTATTTTTATTTTTAATTTTTTTTTTATACACTTGATCTGTTAATTAGAGGCAAATGATAATCCAAAATAGACCCATTCAACCTTATATGGACTAAAATTGCCATCTCTACCGAACATGATGGACAAATGAACTGTTGTCATAGGAATACCAACGAGCTCATGCAACTTTTTGGATATGTGAATTGTTCATTTTCCCCACAGATCATGTGCGTGTGTATGTGTGCGTGTCTCCAGAAAGAGCTATATTAATGGCTGTAAGCAAAGATCCATACCTACTATAATACAACATCATGCCATGATCCCTCCTCAAAGCCCAATTATGTGGCTGCAAGACCAATAGTCTCTCTGAAGCTAGGATAGCTAGCCTACAAACCAAACAATCAAAATGAGACCATGAGTTTTACAGGTTATCAGCTAAACGGGCTAAAACAGAGTAACAGTTCTAGTTTTACCTAAGTTCTTGAGGGCGCAATAACGGAATACTCGAACCATCAGTCTTACTCCATTTCTCATTATCATCATGAACAGGTCTTAGAGGAGAAGTCAACATTAATCCATGGTTCATTCTCGATGCACGTTTCCAGTGAAGTCTCTACATAATAAATAACACAAAAGCTAACAAACATAACCAACAAATGAATATTTCTCCGTAGTTGCAAGAACTTCTTACAATCAAATTAGCAAGATAAATCCCAATAATATCCCGGTTTGTAGCAATGTCAAGATTAATAAGCGATTTGCAGGTTAAGTCAGATGCCAATGATCTGGGATCCTCAACACACCGTCCATTAACAATCCCGAATAAACTGTGTCCCGAATTGACCTTAAAAAGCTCCTGTGACCAAAAAGTTTCAAACTTTCTCATGTGAGTATACATCATGTTACAATATATCAATATGTCCAAGGTCCATAGTCAAATGTACCTCCGGGTTCCCAGTTTTGGGCCAAATTAAAAAGTCTTCACCAACTCGAGACCCGACCATTGTCAGATTAAGTCTTCGACAAATTTCAATGTATATTATGCTAAGCAAAATCGCTGTCAAAAGGGAGTCATAAAATCAGATTCATAAATTGGATTGAACTATTGAAGCAAGTTATAAGAAAAAAATGAAGATCTACCACTGCCACATTTGGAGCCCAAAGCCGAATGCAAGTATGAACATTTTGAATCTACAATGGGTGATCTTCTAAAGCCATTAGATTCAAAGAGAACTTTGTTTACGGCCTCCAAAACTTCAACCAAGTGGCACCCAATGTCTCTCGATATTAACTCAACTTCAACTTCTTTGGCTATATTATCCAATTCTAATAACCACTCATTTATTTTCTTTCCTGCCATAGGTATAGCTTCAACGGAGTCCCAATCCTGTGCATTAGAGGACACTGTGGCATCTTTCCTTTCGTTTTGGAGAAAACGGGCATCCATCTCACGGTTAAAAGCCATAAATGCTTCATCTTCAGCAGAAATATACAGCAAAGTCTGCAAATTGCATAAAGAAAATGAGAAACTTTCACCTAGGCATGCACTAGCATTACATTTTATTTATTTATTTATTTTTGAAACAATAAAATACTACAAAGACATGTTAGAAATGCATCTTCTCTTTGGAACTTCAAATAACCAAGAACATCGAAAACCCAACACAATAAAACGCCACACTCGATATCTAAATTTCATAAAGTATTACTTTTATTTATAAATTTAGGTGCTTTATTCAGTAAAAACAGGACAAGAAAAACAGGATTACCTTAGCAAGGGATATATCTTTGTCCTTTGACCGGAAAGATATTTCTTGTGTAAATTTTTCCCTTGCAGCAATAAGTACCTGAAATTTTATAATCATAGATTACAAACATGATACAACTGACATTTCAATCACCTAAAAGTAAAACTATATATGGCCTATAAGAAGGGTGATCTAAGTACACAAATGCAAAGACTTTGTATATATGGCTTGACGCGGGCAAGTGTTGAAGATTAGACCTTGATGTTTATGGAGGCCTAAGATCGAATGAAGAAACGGGCTTCACGAAAACAGCCATAACTTGGGCTATGGGGCTCCGTTTCAGGCCTGCGACCTGCCAAATCGAAGCTTGGATCGAGGCCCATCTCCTGCTAAATCGCCATAGGCGGTTTACCCAAATTCCAGGCCCAAAAACGACTTCGAGAAGAAGTTATGGGCCATTTTATGTTTTTATTTTTATTTTGGGCTTCTGTTTTGGGCTTTTGTGTTTGGCCCGTTTTGTTTTAGGCCCAATTCGAAATTCTAGTTTGTTATTTAGGGTTCATGTTGAACCAGGAACATTTAGTTTTTGAATTTTATGAAATCGAATTTTCTCTCAATTTTTGTTCTACGATTTGAGTTGAATAATACCTAATCGCGGCATTCTTTACGAATCAACGTGTTTAGAAGAGATTTTCCTGGTATTCATAGAAATCAACAGGTTTAATCTACTTATCTTATTTGCAATCTACATCATGGCTAAACAAGTACCGTAAACTAGACATATATTCAAAAGGGTATTGAAGATATGATTGACAATGTAAAGTTGATAAGAATTCTGACCACTTGGTAGGATTTGGGAGACAAAAAATGATGGGTTTTGACGGTGGCAGTGGTTGTCATAGGCGAAAAGCTTGATTTCTTCTTGTTTTGCACCATTAAGGGGGCCATCTTATTGGGTTTGTCATCACCATACCTGAATATGGTAATTCAGAATAAACCCATATTGCCATATGCACAATTTCTTCTCCAAATCACTAATATATGCTAACAAATACAGCTATACAGTATCAAAAAACCATCATTCTAAACAATAACAAAATCCCATTTGCTAGATTTTTGATTCAAGAACACTAAACCAAAATCATAATCAGTACCTGATGGTTGGCCCACACATTATAGAACTAGTCATATGTAGTGATGCAAGTAACATTCTTTCTTCAACAACAGTGGAAAAAGATTGAAACTTTACAAGAAGTAAGTGCAAGAGAACCTAGAATGATGATAAATTTATGGATTTAGTTGTGATCTTGAGCAGATAAATGGGTATCAATAGAGTTAAATAACAATAAAGGGTTAATTGATGATGAGGTGATCAAATTACAAATCAAATTAGTTCCCAGTGACAAGGAAGACAATAATAAGTAGGGTGATGCTGATGCAGATGAAAAGAAATGATAATGAAGACAGAATATATAGTGGAAGATGACACTACTTCTTGTAGTATTATAAAAATTGACAACATCCATATGGCTATTTCTTATTATTATTATTATTAATTATTATTATTATATTATTATTATTATATTATTATTATTATATTATTATTATTATTATATTATTATTACTATTATTATTATTACTATTATTATTATTATTATTTAATTTTCTGACTATTACCAGCTTTGTATTCGTACAGAGAACATGAAAATGTTTGCGTGTGTTTTGAAGGTAACGACAATCTTAAGAAATGTTTTTAAAAATGACATTTATTCTTGAAAGTGTTACGCGCTATAGTTGAAGATTTTGAATTTTTATTTCTTAGATGTTAAAGTGCCACTTAATGCATCAAATAATTTCTTGAAGAAAATCCTAATTAGCACTGTCATTAATAAAACCGATAATAGATTAGATTCGTTTTTTTTTTCTAATAGTATATATAGATATACAAAATTAAAAATGAATCTCTCTCTATATATATAATAATAATAATAATAATTACTACTAATAATAATAATAATAATAATTAATAATTAATAATAATAATAATAATAATAATAATAAAAGGATAATTGGATGGATGGATGGATATAGATATAGAAAGAAGTTTGCTGAGGAGTATAGTCTATAGAGGTGTTGCTTTCTTTGGATATCATTGTTACAATAATATAATAATTACAATAATATAATAATAATAATAAAATAATAATAATTAATAATAATAATAATAATAATCTGTAAATGTATACAAATGTAGCCAAATGGCCAAATATATGGTGGTGTGGGGTTGGGAATGAAGGGACCATGCCAAACGTGGGTGATGGATAATAGGGAGTAGGATTGATTGGGTATTGATATTTAGGTACGTATACTTTTACTCTACCAATCCTAAATATATCTTTTGTCCTTTTCTTTTAGATAAAAGATAAAATACTTTCTATATTGTTTCTCAATTTGTTCTATCTTTATCTTATCTTACACCTATAAGGTTTAATATTTTTTTATAAAATTACATTTTTAAAGATTGAAAAAGACATAAGTACCCTTATCTACAACGGAAAAAGACAAAATTACCGATAACCAAATACTAGGGGTGAGGTCCGGTTAACCAAACTGATTAACCGAATTTTAGGTTCATCATTTTCTTAGACCTAAACCGAAACTGAAAAGTTCGGTTAACCGGTAATCGGTTAACCAATTTTTTCAGTTCGGTTATACGGTTAATCAATTAGCCGTTTTTATTTACTAATCATATAATATAAATATTAACACACAAATACACATTTATTGATGGATATTTGTTATGAATTTTACACGTTGATCATTCTAACAACAAACATAAAACATTTTAATTAAGTACAAAACATAAATGCATGAACACCGAACCAAGTTATTCACAAAACTAAAAAAATTAACTACAAAAAAGGCTAAAATATGAACATTCAGACTAACATAAATACAAAATTAAAATAATTCTATTCTAAAATAGAAGATAGTTAGTAATATTATCTATCTATCTCTATATATACACATATTAAAAATAGTAATTTAATTTTTTCAGTTTTTCGGTTAACGTTTGTGTCAAAATCGTAAAACGAAATCGAAAACCCCTACCAAATGCCCCTTAAGTTTCCCTTTAAGGTACACTAACAAATTTGGGTAAAGTATAATCACAATCACAGTATAATGATAAAATTTTAGCGGATGATATTACATTGTAACAAAACTTGTTTTCTCTTCGTAGAATAGTACTACAAATAGTCATTTTTATCATGTCAACTATTATTAAGGTAATTTATTATAGAGTTTGTACTCTTCAGTCTTCATCACGAATTCACCATCGTTAATTACACTTCGAAGAATTTAAAGGAGACATAAATTACTCATTGATTGGGGTTAAAAATTATTAGTGTCAAAACTGAAAGAAACTTTTAATTTAATTTGTAATTGTTTGCCATGGCATAGTACGTATGGCAAAACGTTCAGACTAATAGTGCACTAATTTGCTTGATCTAGATTGATCACTGATTCTGATCTTGATCCCATCGTGGCATTCGATTCCTAAATCCACATGTAATTGTATGAAGACAAGGACATCAAGTACAAATATAAATAAATATGGAAATGTTAAACTTAGAGGATTATAGGAGGACGTCTAGGGTAATTTACTGATAATAAAAGGACTAAAATGTAAATTTAAGATAAGCAAAACAATTAGCTGTAGTCAATTATGATCAGTCTTTATGTATTAATGGTTGTAAAAGTTATCCCCGATCGCGGGTTATAATAATGACATTTAATTGTAAATATAACAGACTTATCTCCATTTTCATGTTCTTTTAATCACGGATTAAATGATTTATCTATTCATGTTGATCGTGAGATCAATCGATGAAATCGTTCAGTTTTACCTTTTATAGCCCTAGATTGTTATCATCATCACGTCCAATGTAATAAATTAATAATGAATAATGATACTAATAAGCAAACTAATATACTGAAGTTAAAATTTTGCATGAAATGAGGAAGGTTTTATGTGTAACGACTGATATATATGTAATTCTCAAATAAGATATATAATTAAGAGAGACAGGATCATTAGAGTACAACAATTTTTTAAAGTATGGGAGACCCAATGAGATTGTGTCATTTATACAAAAACCCATTTACCTCAATCTTTTTGAAAATTAATTATCTCACAAACGTCAAATCGAAAAATTATGAAAAATTGCACTATGAAATTCGGCGTACTAAACCCTAAACCCTAAACTCTGTTAAAACTTAAATCCTAAACCCTGTTAAACCCTAAACCCTAACCGTAACCATAAATCAAATGTACAACCAAACATTAACACATGTGTTAATAATTTGTAAAGGCCACCAAAAAACGAAAAAAAATTTGTCGAAAATATACCTTGTGAGTGTCTAATTGAAGAGGACAAAACGGTGGATTTTATGGTGCAATTTTCATAATTTTTCGATTTGCCGTTTGTGATATAATTAATTTTTAAGATCTTGTGGGTAAATGTGTTTTTATACACGTGGAGCATTTTCATTGATACTTACGTTCTTTCAAAAAATGTTTTACTCTAACGAACTTTTCTCATAATTAAGAATTACTAGTGGAAAATTTGGATAATATTTAATTTAATTTAATTTAATTATTAAGATTTAAGAATATCTATTAAAATTAACGTAGGTTTTTGTAATGTGGTGACGATGATATGGAAAATTTCTCATAATTAAGAATTACTAGTGGAAAATTTGGATAATATTTAATTTAATTTAATTTAATTATTAAGATTTAAGAATATCTATTAAAATTAACGTAGGTTTTTGTAATGTGGTGACGATGATATGGAAAATGACTATATAAAGCGATGGGAGAAAGTGACATGGATAAGGTTGTTCGCTTGAATATGTGAAATAATTGAATAGAAGCAGCTGGATCCCATGGTAAAATATATATATATATATATAGTAACTATAGTTATTATACCCTTACGTTAAATCTTAAATAATAATATACATATATAAATATATATATTTCTTTTAAAATAATAACTCTAACGAGTCGAGTCACGAATCGCGAGTTAAAAATCGACATTTAGAGTTATGAGTCGAGTCACGAGTTAACAACTATGATCGCAATCTTATTGATTTTTATTATTATTATTATTTTTTTATAATAATAATAGTAATAGATAAGGATGATAATATTTTGTAACAGTTCGTATTTTATTTCAATCTCTATCGTCTTATTAATAGAGAAATGAATTGGGTAAAATTGTTAACTGATATTTTTTAATAGTGATCTGTTTCAATTTTCAACGGATAGATACATCCAAATGTATATATATGGGGATATGACTAGAAGAATTAAACTACTCCAAAATCATTGCAATTTTGGTCCCCATCTTTACAAATTTCACATCTCCTTTTGACAATTTAGTCACGCATCTTTTAATTTTGAAATTTTTTTATATGTAGTTGATCAATTACAATTAAATTTAATATTTTATTTTATATTTTTATCTTTTAACTTTTAAAATTATACAATTTTAACTTTTTATTTTTAGTCAACAACATGATGTTAATTGCATAATTTATTTTTCCTTAATCTTATGAGAATATAAATTGATGCTATTGACAGTATATTAATAGTGTGCGATTACCAATTAGTAAACAGTTTAGTTTTAAATTATCAGTCCATCAAATTTCAAATTATACAAATTCAGTTTTACATTATTAGTCCATGAAATTTCAAATATATACAATTTCAATCGCTTTATGTTGTCTAACAGTACCTAAAATATTACTAAAATTAGGCTTCGTTCCGTCAATCTTCTCTAAAATAATCTATGGCGGATTCGAATTTGTTCACTCTTATTCAACGCATGTGAATAGTTTGTTCGATCTCCGTCATCTTCGTAACTTTACTCGTAACATGAATCAATATTTAGTTTCAATTCATTTTATGACTATTAAAAGAGGAAACGTATTAAGTTGTTCAAAGCGAAAAATAAAACAAAAAATCATCATTTGCAATCGACAACATACTCATATGAAGTTGACCAATCATGTCGAATTAATCTTACACATTATACCCTCTAACTTTTTTATGTGTACATATTTAGTCCCCTATTTTACAATAACATCAACTAATATTTTTTCTTAAAGTTTACATGATGTAACGATTATCGTAAAATGACAAACTTTGATGATGAAAATATTGGCATAGTTACAAAAGTTAATGTTTAATTAATTAGTATTTTTTGTTTAATTGACAAATGACAATACTACCACTATCTTCGAATCTTTATAAAGAAGTTACCAAGTAGTACTAGTTTATACAAACTAACCAATATAAAGCTTACAATCATTGTTGCTACCATTCACAAAGTAAAAATATAAAAATGTATAGAAAAGGACATAAAATGTAAATTATTGCCCACATGAGTGAGAGGATATGTACCCAGAGAAGGTTGGGAATAATAGAAAATCACAAAAGTAATTACCTATTTACTTTACATGTGATATATATATATATATATATATATATATATATATATATATATATATATATATATATATATATATATATATATATAGTAAAGGGATCGAGTGATAACCAATTTTTCAATTAGAACTGTGAGAACTAAAAATAACTGAGCCTGTTAATACGGTAATTGTTTAGAAAACCCAAAAGATGAAAACCCCCAAATCTGGATACGCATTCTCTTCCCAGACAATCGATTACTAGTCATCTTCTTCATTTGGATTCATAAGTCACAACCACTACCGATGATATACAAGAGCGACCGTCTTTTTTTTGCCGGAAATTCACAAGCTCCATTTTGTCGGCGACCTCCAACATGATGTTCAAGAAATCGTTACTGTTGTACAATAAGTCATCCTTTTGACTCTCTGATCTGCTTCCCAGTGGCCTACCGGTTATCACCTGCCACCAGTCACCTTGTTGTTTCCGATTGATTTGATTTAGCGAATTTCACGACGAAGATGATCTGCTGGTGAATTTGATGGCAATTAAGCTTAGCGAAATCAGGTGCAAAACGAAATTGAGTGCCAAATGAAATTGGGTGCAAAACGAAAAATCGGGTGCATTTAAGTGTCATTTGCATCTGATTAACTGCGATTGTTTTGCAGATGCAATTGTTCTGCACCTGCGATTGTGCTACACACCCAATTCATTTTATCAATGAAATAATGATTGACCTACATCAAATTAAAGAGGTTATAAAACTGAAGTGAATGATATAATTAATTCGATTAAATTATCATTCATGTTAAAGTAATTTTGATTTAAAATTTTGGGGTAAATTACTTTCACTAAATTGATGGTCTGGGGCAAGTCTGGACGCGAAAATGGATATTTATCACACATTGTTGGTTCTCAGAGGAACGTCACCATATATACATAAGCTCAAACTCTTCATAAAAAGTTACTTGAACGGTTCACTAACTTAATTTTTCAGAGACAATTCATGTAATAACCTTAGCAAATACGCTCAAACTATTTTGTATGAAATGAAATAGTTTACCACTTGGAAGACAAAATCTCAAAACCTACGTTTGAACTCACACGTCCAATAAATGTATCGTTAGTTTATAGTGACCACGTTCCTAACAAATTAATACATGTGACCTTACATTAAACAAAATAAAATGTACACGTGATTTTAGTTATTGATTGCGAGTACATGTTGCTCCTTTCTTAATTGTTTTTAGTAAACATTAAAATTGTTAAACAAATTCACGAACACAAGGAGCGATTTGTTCATGAGTTTTAAGTGTTAAATTCAGTATTCAATTGAATACTGTAGTTTAACACTTATATGATTTTAAGAGTGGAGTTCAAATGGGCCTACAAAAATAGTTTTGAACCAATCAAATAAAAAGAAAAGAAAAACAATACGTTTGAATTCGACATTCAATTCCTCCTCTCCAGATGTGCGGTATGGACCATTTGTCCTCTCCACTCTCTTTGCTCTTAATTAGCATAATTTTTCCAATAGTATAGCTCAAATTAAGTTTTATGCATATGCAACTCTTTATTTTCCTTTTCCTCAAGAAAACTAGCTCAGAATACACGTTTTATTGTTGTAACAATTCGATTTTAATCATTTAAAGTTGATGTTTGTTTATCTATCATGGGATCTTGAATAATGTCGGAGAAACACACAAATTTGATTTATGGTTTGATATTAAAGAAGATATCTACTTGATATTTAAATTACAATTTTATATGCTATCGGGTAATGTGTATTATACTTTAGGTTGTAGTTCTAAAACACAATTGTTGTACAAGAAAATGAAACTATCTTTAAAAACTATCACATCTTAATGTATAGGAAACCATTGATGATATCATCGATTAATAATTTTCAATTAATCAATTAGGTTCTTCAATTTTACAAATTTTTAAAAGTAAAATCCCTTAAATTTTTCATTTTTAATTTAAATAACAATAATTTATTATTATATTAAATAAATTAAAACAAATAAAAAATAAACATAAATACAAAAAGTGGTTGATAGAAATTCAACAAGCATACTAAATTAACATTTTGAATTGTTTTATTTCTTCTTGTAGTTACTATAATAATAATATTTAATTTAACTATTACTTTGTCAGATAATTTCAAAAAAGTAGTTTGCTACTTATAATTCGAATATAATCACATCACAATCACAATAAGATTTAAACGAAAGCAAATAACATTAAATAAATTAAACTACAACTAAAAAATTTAATTTATGAAAACTTATACTACTAAAAATGTTATAATTTATCAAATATTATACAATGATTCTATCAATTTTTATATAAAATAATAAATACAAATTCATTAGGTCATGTATATACACGGATTTTAGGACTAGTTGATTGGAAAGGAAACGAAGGGCCAACTGTTCGTATTGGAATTGGGTTGGCTGGTTGAAATCATCTAATCTAATCTAATCCTAATAAGATTCTTTTAATTGTTCATTATGACGGGTTAACATGTTGAAAATGCGTTACTCGGCTACGACACGTGTAATCAGTTTATCTAACGAGTCAAATGCATTTGCATGTTGAAAGTGTGGTTCGATTAACGTGATGTAAACCGTTATAAACCGAAAGACGGATTAATTTCAACCTTTTCTCTAAAATTTATATTTAAAATGGTTGGGGTTGTATAACTCGCAACCTGATTAGTGCCAACCCTAACCCCCTTTATTCGTGTCACGTTCATGTCGTGTCGTCGTCACCGTTGCATACTTGCATGAAGCCATAACTTAAAGTTATGATGGGCTAGTTAGGAAAGGGTCTCGCACCAGTTGGGCCTGCCCATGTGCCAGTTGGACCAGTTCACGGAACTTTAAGACAGGCCAAGTCCAGGACAGGGTCGCTCTGTTTTGTTGCAAATAATCTTTAAATACAATTAAAAGTTAAAAGGGTTTGAGCTAATAATTTTGTCTAATCTCACATTTATAAATTCACGCAAATTAACACTACTAACGATCTCAGAGGTGTCCTTGACACGTGTATTATAAAAATCTGATCCAGTTATGAAGTACTCGTACATTTGTCGTTTATCACAATTTAATTAATTAAATTAAATTATTAATCCTACCATAAATATTAATAATAGGCACTAAGCACAAATGAAAATTGCAAAAACCAGTAGCACACTCTCAATTCATATCTTTCCAACTTCAATTTCCACTCAAAGTCATGTAATTTCAAACAAATTTGCAGAATCTGTAAATAACCGCAGCTCGATTTCTTACAATTCCGGCAATTTTCTCAGGTACCTATATTTATATATATCATCATCATTTACATCATTTGATCATATTTTAGTTTCTTTACTACCATCAATCACACTAGGGTTTTGAATAGATTTTTTTTTTGTATAAAATTTATGATATTGTGATGAATGGAAGAATAACGATGTTTGTAAGTTAAGTTGTTAATTTAAAAAGCAATTGTTATTAACTTATTATATGCTTGAACATTGAAATCATTCATTATATGCTTTAACTAAATGGCTTTTTATAGTTTTCAACTGCTCAATTTGTCCCAAAATAAACAAAAAGACACATTTTTAGGAATAACTTTTTGAGTTTTAAATGTTTAAATGTGTTTATTTTACCCTGATAAAGTACATACACTTTTAGGAATCCATTTTGTGAATATAATGTGTTATGGGAATTGTTGAAAGTATTTTGTAGGTGGACATTCTTTATAGAACAAATAAAAATAGAAAGATAGAACATTTATTTTCAACTACTCTGTAATTTTCTTTTTGAACTAGAAAATGAAAACACTTGAGCACGTTTTCACAAATTTCAGTAGTTTTTAGAAATCATAAAACATTGGATATAAATAACTGTCACTAATGGCATCGACGCATCGTAATTTGTTTTGTAGAAACAGTAATAAGAATACAAGTCACAGAATCTTAGCAGCAGCAGGGTCAAAGATGGGAGAGAGTGTAGGGACATCTGTGTCTGGTGATACTAAACCATGTAAAATGGTTTTTGAACCAATTTTAGAACAAGGTGTTTTCAGGTTTGATTGTTTTGCTGCTGATGATGCTAGAAACACACCATTTCCTAGTCTTTCTTTTGTTGATCCCAAACAAAGGGATACTCCTCTTATGAGCAATCACAAATGTCCATTATACGTCGCGATTTCTGAACATGTTTCTGGACAACAAATTGTCCATTTCGAGGTCAGTTTCACATTCCTTAACATAACATGTGTTTTGACATCGTGCTAGAAATATCCGTATATATTTGTATTACTAAAGTTAGTGAATATGGTAATTAGCTTCCAGCAGGAACCTCATTTTATGGAACAGGTGAAGTTAGCGGACAGCTTGAAAGAACAGGGAAAAGGGTTAGTTTTCATCATCATCATCATCATCATCATCATCATCATCATCATCATTTATTATTATTATTATTATTATTATTATCATTATTATTATTATTATCATTATTATTATCATCATCATCATTATTATTATTGTTGTTATTATTATTATTATTATTGTTTTGTTTTTGTTTTTTTTTTAAATGTCACATAGATCAAATTTTGGACTTTACATTTGTGCTGGTGACAAATACTATGAATGCAGGTTTTTACTTGGAATACCGATGCATGGGGGTATGGGAGTGGAACTACATCTTTGTATCAATCACATCCTTGGGTTTTGGCCATTCTACCTAATGGAGAGGCATTGGGTATTTTGGCTGATACAACGAAACGCTGTGAGGTGCTTAAAATTCAACCCTTGCATCATTGTTTCATTTTCAGGATAATTACTATAATAGGCATCATACACTATTTTGTTTTTGAAATATATTCAACAGATTGATCTGCGTAAAGAATCCACGGCAAAGATAATTGCAATGTCACCTTTTCCTGTAATTACATTCGGCCCATTTTCTTCTGCAACTGATGTTTTGGCATCATTATCGCGTGCAGTTGGTAAATTTCTGCACTACTTATTACTGAACAAATTTATAGTGGTTATGCAAACTATATGAGTATATATATTGTTGAAATTTTTTGTGTTCTGAATGTAATATTGATATTTGTTTTCATGTGTTTATACTTAAAATGTGCTTGTATCTGGTATGTTTGTTGATAGGAACTGTTTTCATGCCACCAAAGTGGTCACTGGGTTATCAACAGTGCCGTTGGAGCTATGACTCTGATTCACGTGTTCGTGAGGTACGTTACAACTTTTTAAATCAAACAATCTCTGCTTGTAACAATAAGTGCCTGTCATTCTGAACATACTGTGCAGATTGCCAAGACATTTAGAGATAAGGGTATACCTTGCGATGTCATATGGATGGATATCGATTACATGGATGGCTTCCGTTGTTTCACGTTTGACCAGGTACGTTCTCTTGCAGTAATAACAATGTAGGTATATCTTAGAAGCAGATTCCTCATACAATGACAAAATTCTAAGAATCCACTTCTCATTCAGCCCCAAATGTTTTAGAAGTGTAATGTATAGTTAATTTTAAGCAAGTAACTGTTTTATTGGTCTTAGGAGAATTTTCCAAACCCTAAATCTCTAGCGGATGATCTTCATGAAACTGGTTTTAAAGCAATCTGGATGCTTGACCCTGGGATCAAACATGAAAAAGGTTACTCTGTTTATGATAGTGGATCAGGAAAGGACATATGGGTTCAGACAGCAGATGGAAAACCCTTTGTTGGTACGTCTGTTTGCATTACATTTCAGTATAATTCGATTCTTATAAGTTGTATCTTCATTCTTGTAGGAGAGGTATGGCCTGGCCCTTGTGTTTTTCCTGACTTTACACAAGAGAAAGCTCGTTCGTGGTGGTCTAATCTAGTCAAAGATTTTATATCTAACGGAGTGGATGGGATATGGAATGACATGAATGAACCAGCTGTATTCAAGGTGATTTAAATACATTCTCCTAAAATGTAATCTTTCTTCCTTTTTTAATTATTATCTAAGTGGATTTGTTTCCTCTTGCCAGTCTATTACAAAGACTATGCCTGAGAGTAACATTCATAGGGGAGATACTGAACTTGGAGGTCATCAGAATCACTCACATTATCATAATGTAAGCTATTACATTTGTTTATTATGCATGCATATTTGAAGTTGCAAAATGGGCGGGTCAGGAAGGTCTCCAGAATCGCTCACACTATCACAAAATGCTGGGTCTGAATAGGGAATACGTAAATATCTTTGTACAGATCAAGTTGGGTTGACCAGAAACACTTTTTGTCCAAAATTTGTAAATTTTCGTGCATTAAATGTATGCTTTGCCTCTTTGGGCAACTTTCAACCCATTTGACGTGTTTCAATTCTAGCTATGGAGTATTTCTTTAACTTCTACCATTTGACCAAGTAGAGATAAAACAACACCAGAATCGACCCATTCATAAGTAAATGGGCTGAAATTGCTACCTCTACTGTTTCTAATAAAATAAATCAGTTATTAGTTTATTACTATAATAGTTGGTCTACATGAGTCCGAAGGGTATATGGATATCTCAATAATATAATTTCTCATTTAGGTTTATGGCATGCTGATGGCAAAATCAACATACCAAGGCATGAAATTAGCTAACGTAAACAAGCGCCCATTTGTTCTTACTCGAGCTGGGTTTATAGGTAGTCAGAGGTTTGCTGCCACATGGACAGGTGATAATCTTTCCACTTGGGAACACTTACATATGAGTATCTCCATGGTACTCCAACTGGTAAGTTATCTATTATCTACTATTACTGTCAACGTTAAATACTTAAACATTGTTTAATCTTATCATTTATAAATAAAATTGTTTGGGTTCACATGATTTCCATGTCATTCAGGGGCTTAGTGGTCAGCCGCTATCTGGGCCTGACATTGGTGGATTTGCTGGCAATGCAACACCCAAATTATTTGGTAGATGGCTCGGTGTCGGGGCCATGTTTCCATTTTGTCGTGGGCATTCTGAGAAGGGAACCATTGACCATGAACCTTGGTCATTTGGGGGGGAGGTCAGATCCGTTTCTGCATTCTTGAAATAAATATATATATTTAAATTTTTGTGTACATTTCATAGTGCGAGGAAGTTTGTCGATTGGCTTTAAAGAGACGGTACCGCCTTATACCACACATATATACACTTTTCTATCTGGCACATACAAAAGGTTCTCCTGTGGCAGCTCCTACTTTTTTTGCTGGTATGCCTTTGATGTTATAAAATTATTTACACCCGTATATATATGGGTTAAATTTTGAGTTTAGGTTGCTTGAATTTCGTAAATTATTTTTTCAGACTTGAAAGATTCCCAATTAAGAACACATGAGAATTCCTTCCTGTTAGGCCCACTTCTTGTCTATGCAAGGTTCTTGTTTTTTCTCCTAATGATTATATAATCAGTGAAGTTTGTACATTCGACTTTTGGTTCATGCAATCTGTACTAATATGATCTCCTATTGTCACAGCACTGTGAGTGATTACGGGGTTCATCAACTGAAGCATGCATTGCCTAGTGGCACTTGGATGAGTTTTGATTTTGAAGATTCACATCCAGTACGAATCCCATGAAAAATAATAACTCTTTTGATTTCTTATTGGCAGTTTAATTGCATTCTATCGATGAATGCTTTCATAAATTAGTAAATTTTCAGGAGTTACCAGCACTGTATTTACGAGGTGGATCGATTATCCCATTTGGTCCAGTTCATCAACATGTTGGTGAAGCTAATCCAAATGATGATCTATCATTGCTTGTTGCTTTAGACGAAAATGGTAACAATATGTGAACATGCATCGTCAGTCACTTTTTATATCTTGATTTTGAAGTATAAAGTATAATGTGCAACTCGTGTCTACAGGAAATGCTGAAGGTGTTCTATTTGAAGATGATGGTGATGGCTATGAATATATTAATGGAGGTTATCTCCTGACAACATATGCAGCTGAGCTCAAATCTTCAGTTGTCACAGTGAGCGTTTCCAAGACTGAAGGAGTTTGGGTGAGGCCAAATCGTCGCTTACATGTACACCTATTGCTCGGTGAAGGAGCTATGGTATGTATTTACTTTTTATTCGGTTTTCTAATTCCTTCTTTTTCCCACATTTGGTTTTCAGTTATTTTAGTTCTACTTTTAGGTCGATGGGTGGGGCACTGATGGAGAAGATCTGCAGATCGTTATGCCATCTGAAAATGAAGTGTCAAAATTAATTTCTGCTAGCAAAAAAAATTACAAGATGCAAATGGGTAAGTATGCCTTTTATAAATATTGTAATTATGCAGGTTAAATCTAGCTTATGTTGGTAGTACAGAGTGGAATTTAATACTATGTTCTATTACAATAGCATGTAGTGATTATTATCGTATCGTTTCTGTTTTTTTTTTCCTAATGTGCACTGTAGAAACTGCAAAGTGTATTCCTGATGTGGAGCAGTCGTCTGCACACAAAGGGGTTGAGCTTTCAGGAACTCCTGTGGAAATTAAGAGTGGTGAATGGGCTCTCAAAGTGGTACCTTGGATTGGGGGTCGAATTATTTCTATGGAGCACCTTCCCTCTGGTAATCCTAACCTACTCAGCGTTTTTGTTTCTAGGTCCAATTATTTTCTATAAAAAATTTCATCATAATGAAAGGCCGTTAAGATGTTTGATTGACGGTATAAAATTTATCTTAGATTATGTATCTGGTCAAACATTACACTTTTCATGTCAAAGTTTCCAAATAATAATTGCTTCAGAGCAAAACATTATAATTGTAAACCCTTAATCACATGTAAGTTCTATGACAGGAACTCAGTGGCTTCATAGTCGGGTTGAAATTAATGGATATGAAGAATATAGTGGTACTGAATATCGTTCTGCTGGCTGTACAGAAGCGTATACTGTTCTTGAGTGAGTTATTTCTTAATCCTTCGTTCTTTTTAAACTTGAAAAGTTACCTTCCCTAAATAGTCAAATTAATAAATCCATTTTTATGCGCAGTCGAGACCTTGAGCAAGCAGGAGAGATAGAATCTCTAAAAATGGAAGGTGATGTTGGAGGTGGATTGGCTATTGAAAGAACTATATCAATTTCAGAAGATAACCCGAAAGTTTTCATGATTGACTCGAGCCTTGTAGCACGCAATGTTGGTGCTGGTTCTGGAGGATATTCAAGGTTGGTTTTACTGGCTTTTCTATTTTTGTCAATGTTAAAGATGGCAAAATGGGCAGGTTGACTAATGGGTCAAAACATGTAATTGTTGTATCAGATGGGTTGATCCCATAAACTTTTTTTCTTTCTTTTCCAAAAATATTGTTTTGTTTATAAACGATTAGTAAGTCAAGTCTAATCTAATTTTTTGAATAATGATTAGAAGGTATCATGTTTTAAAAATACAATTTGATGGGTTTCAAATTGTTTAACGCTTTTAACCAGTTTAAGCCGTTATAGATAACACATCACCCGAATTAAACCATAAATAAGTAAATGGGTCAAAAATGACCCCTCCATTATATGTGTTATTTATGCTGGAATGCTGGTTTTCATTCAACCTTGATAACTATTATTCTCATTTCCTAGGCTTGTTTGTTTACGGATACATCCAACATTTAGTATACTGCACCCAACTGAGTCGTACGTCTCATTTACCTCCATCAACGGGTCCAAGCATGACGTATGGCCAGATTCTGGCGAACAGTTTTATGAAGGAGATCTTCGTCCTAATGGTAAACTTCCATATAATAAATCATTCACGATATTTCCTATAAATTTGATTAAATTTGCCTCTCATGTTACTTGTTAAGGTGAATGGATGCTCGTTGACAAGTGCCTTGGCTTGGGTTTAGTCAACAAATTCAACATTGACCAGGTTTACAAGTGTCTTCTACATTGGGATTGCGGGACTGTGAATTTAGAGCTTTGGTCAGAGGACAGGCCTGTTTCAAAGCAGTCCCCTCTTCGTATTTCTCACAACTATGAAGTTAGACAGATTCTGTAGTGCGACATATGAAGCACATTGTACATGGTATGTACTTGCTGCTTCTATATTTGTACTTCCTAAAACTTAGATACTGCTTGAAACTGTGCTCCATATCTGTTACAATTTATAATAATCGATATTGAGAGCAATTACACGGTATATTATTTGATGAATGGCAGTTCTAGGTAACTTAAGAACATTAATTTTCATCCATGAACCATTTGTTAAAACTAACATACGGGAAGAAATCGAACACTCCTGAGGCAATTTATGCTGGTGATCGATCAACTGAGTTGTGTTTCTTTCATAAACCAGTCGCTGACTACCTCAACAATAACCTGCAAATCTCAGTAAAACTATATCAACATGAAATAAGATGTACTTTGACTTTAGAAGTCAAAACAGCTGCATTCCAACTTCAGTATTGATAAGATTTCTGAATGTTAATAACGTTCTGATGACAGACGACAAGCTTCGTTACATTAAGATACTATAATTGGGTTTATTTTTCTTACCAAATGCCGTAGAATTTTAGACTTGAAGAGTACTGTGTTTGACTTTCAAAGTCAAAATGTATTGTTCTGGCATTTGTTGTGCATAAAGATAAAATTGGTCGAGCATCTGCTTTTCATATCAGTAAAGACTAAAGAGACAGTTAACGCTTATAATAATATCTAAAATAATGATAATAACTATAAATTAATAATAATTAATAAAATTAAAATAAAGAGTCATTTAAAATGATTGAACTAAATTTGAAACTATACACAAAAGATTAGCATGATGCTTTGACTAGTAGGGTTGCACACTTGCACATATTGGGAGATGGTCAAATGACCCAAAATTCGGGAGCAATAATTATCTCCATTTTACTAAACCAGTACATTAAGCAAAAATAAGTACTCCTAAATATTTTTAGAGCACGCTGAATGTGCTTCTAAAATAATTCTGATTTTCGAAGTTTTTAAAAGAATCCTATTTGGAGAAGTTACTAAACAAAGTGATCCTAAAATAGATTTAAAATCGTCTTGCTTTATAAAAATGATCATTCTAAGAATTTATAATACTAGAACACGTGAAAAATGGTACACTTGTTGTCCAACTCCAACTAAACAAGTGAGTTGATAATCATCAAACAAAAGATTAAAACATAAATAATCACAATATGAAAAACACAAAGAAGATCTCTCTAAATCATATATATTAATCAATGAAGAACAACTCAAAGCTCCAATCTTATTAATCAATAAAATTAATAAGACGAAACACAACTTGTATTAGGATTTATAACCTTGGAGCTACGATAAACAACCTAGAGGTATAGAGGATACGATCTTTCTTTTGAGATCATGGTTTACCATATGGTAAGACATATAGAGACCCTCAAGACTTACATTAGAAAAAAGATATCTATTAAGAAACTAAGTCCTCCTATCTTTCAAAGCCGATCTTCAATTGATTTAACTTTATCTCCAAGTCTTCTAGAATTTACACTTTGTCTCATCAAATCTATAGTGTGACATAAAAATTAATGTCACTTAATTTTCACAACAACGAGAGTATTAGTTAATCTCCACATGATCAACTTAAAAGGTTTAATAGTCCATTGCAAATCAGTGATTATAATTTTAAACATGGAGGGATCTTACCTACCACACTTGTATATTGTGTTCAAATCTCTTTTACATCAATATTTACTACAGCTTCAGTTTTTGGGCGGAAAAACTCGAATTCAAATTTACCCATCAGATCGTGCATTTACCGATTTCACACAAACTCCACTTACGTCACTACCAACGTTTGAAAACATTGCCGCAGCATCTTCCATTCAGTTCAGTCGCTTACTTAGCATGGGTAACATGCTTTAATTGATCAGTAACTTTTAGTAAGGATATAAAGTCGAGTATTGAGATTAAAGACAGGATTGAGTAGATTACAGTATAAAGTAAGGTGAAAAACATAGTTTTGCAGAAGCAACAATAAGAGTCGCATACGGCGGCGTTCAAAATGGGAGACACAGCAGTAACATCAGTGGCTGCAGGTGAAGTCAAGCCGGAAAAAATGATTTTTCTACCAATTCTAGAAGAAGGTGTTTTCAGGTTTGATTGTTTGGTTGATGCTAGAAATGCCGCATATCCCACTCTTTCTTTTGTTAAACCGGAAGAAAGGGACACAACCCTTATGTGTAGTAGTAATCACAAACTTCCATCATATATCCCAACTTTTGAATATGTTGCTGGACAACAGTCTGTGTATTTCAAGGTCAGCTATACACTCTTAACAATCACATTCGTTTTGTTGGATTTTGCGTTTAAAACTCCTGTCATGATATGCTATATTTCTATTTATACATGTCACTAATGCTACATAATATGGTAATTAGTTTCCAGAAGGAACCTCATTTACGGAACAGGTGAAGTTAGTGGACAGCTTGAAAGAACAGGGAAAAGGGTTCGTCTTCATCATTGATTTATTTTAGATAAATTAATATTTGGATGTCATAATCATGCTTTTTTAATACATTTTTGGGTACTGAAAAATTGAACAATATGCAGGTATTTACTTGGAATACTGATGCATGGGGGTATGGGAGTGGAACTACATCCTTGTATCAGTCACATCCTTGGATTTTGGCCATTTTTCCTGATGGAGAGGCAATGGGGATTCTTGCTGATACAGCAAACCTCTGTGAGGTGCTTTGCTTGAGAATATTCGCTTATTATTATCTTATTTTATTTTATGCTTTTATACTCGTCAATTATACGTCTTTTCATTTATAATGTATTCAACAGATTGATCTGAGTAAAGAATCAATGGCAAAGTTGATTGCCGAGGCGTCTTCTCTTATCATTACATTTGGTCCATTTGCTTCTGCAACTGTTGTTTTGACATCATTGTCACATGCAGTAGGTAACTTACTGAACTTTGCATTTATCAACATATTTGTTTGAGCATGATGGAAGAAGTGTCTTCTAAAATATTGAAATTTTGTTTATTTTCTTTATATATATATATATATATATATATATATATATATATATATATATATATATATATATATATATATATATGAGTCGGTTATAGGGAGAATGAAATTTAGGGAGAGAAGAGGGAGAAGCAATCTGATTCAGTATTTTAGTATTATGATTCAAATTTTTATTACCTGTAACTTTTGAATCATAAAAACAAATGACTAAATCTTATTAATAAAATATTGAACCAAAGCAATAAAATGTAAAATTATAGTAATAAAAATTTGAATCATATTAATAAAATACTGAGTCATATTGCTTCTCCATCTTATCTCCTTAAATTTCTTTCTTTTTTGATCCTTCTACTATATATATACATAGGAATGGGATCATGTGAAAACAAGAGGATAAAATAAAAACAATGAAAATAGATCCCAACCCTTAGATTAAAATATATAATAAAAACGGTGAAAACAGTTGACCTTCACAATTTTATGAAGTGTGAAGTTGAATTTTTTTTTTTGCTTCACACTTAATTTTTAAATTAAGCTTCACACATTCATAAATTTATGTGAAGCCAAAAAAATTAAGCTTCACACATTCATAAATTTATGTGAAGCTAAAAAAATTAAGCTTCACATTTAAAATTTTTTTAAATGTTTGTGAAGCAAAAAAAATAATAAAAGTTCACAATGAAAACTTTACGAAAAATAAAAAAATATAAGGGTTCAGAATAAAAAAATATATGTGAAGCGAAAAAAATAAAAGTTCACAACTAAAAACGATTGTGAATACAAATTGAGATCGTTTTTACCTTTTTAATTTTAACTCCTTGTTTTTACTAGAACCCAACCCTATATATATATATATATATATATATATATATATATATATATATATATATATATATATATATTGTATATGGTATATTTTTGCATCTTAAATGACTCAGGTGATCGATATCCCTGGTATTTTCACGTTTGACCAGGTTTGTTCTTTTGCTGTAATGACTATGTACATACATCTTTTAAGCCGAAAGCCTGTCAATTATTTGGGATTACTACTTGATGGTCAATTATGTCGTTGATGTCATATGTTAACTACTTAACTCACACCCAATTTTACAACTAATCCTTTTTATTGGTCTTAGGAGGATGATCTTCATCGGGCTGGTTTCAAGGCTATCTGGATGCTTGACCCTGGGATCAAGAATGAAAAAGGTTACTTTGTATATGAAAGTGGATCAGAAAAGGACATATGGGTTCAAACAGCTGCTGGGAAGCCCTTTGTTGATATGTCTATTGCCTTTACTTTTCAACTGATTCCATATCAAGTCTCATAAGTTGCAACTCCGTTTTCATAGGAGAGCCAGAGAGGTTGTTTGGGAATGTGAAGATTAAATTGAACGGAAGAATATGAATTAGATTTGATGTCTGAGATCGAGACTCGATTGGTATAGGATCGCCACTCTATTGTTTAGGATCGCGACTCGATTGTGTTAAGATCCCGACTAGATTCTTTAGGATCGCATTCGATCTTGGAGTCGGCCAGAAAGCAGTTTTTCTTGTTCTGCAAGTTTGTCTTTACCTATATAAGTTAACTCTATGTAATTGTAATCCTTGGTACGAAAATAATAGTGACAAATCTCTCGGTTTGGCCCCGTGGACTAAACCAATTCCCACGTTGAAGATTGGACATAACCACGTTAAAGGCTTGTGTCGTATTGTTCGATTATTTATCTTGTTTGCTTATTTAAAATTTAAATGCTTTGTTAGCGTTTTGGTTATCCGTTTATTGTTTGTGGGTGTAACGCGATTACACAAGCGTTGTTTGGGTTTTATTTTTGCTAGCAATTGGTTGTTGTTAGTTGGATGTTTCCGCTGCAATTCCTAACAACTAGTATCAGAGCTCTAGATTGAGCGATTGGGAACGATGGCGGATGAAAGCATGAACAAGATTGTTTATTGATGGTTAGGGTTTTAGATCTCGGGAGATAGAGATCTTGGATTATTGTGCGCAGGTAATTGGAGTAAATCTAAATCCGGCATAAGAGAACAATCGGATCGACACAGTTTAAGGATTTGTTTGCAACATGTTATCGAGATCGATAGACTTGTTTTTTTACTGGATCGTGACGAACTCGCGAGTTGTTTTTTCAGATTGAACTGGTTAGGGTTTTGTCTGGTGGGTTGTGACGTGATGACACAGTGGGAGGCCGGTTGCATTGTGATAGTAATTGTTCCCGGCGGAGTCAGTGATCGGTTTTTGATTGTTAGTTTGTTGCGAAGAGAGTTTTGGGATCTGGTTTAGGGATTTGGGTACATTATTCTTTGCGATCATGTGCAAAAGAATAGATGAACGTTATTAGACTAGGGGTTTAATGTTGCGAGTGTGGGATATGATTCTCGAGACTTACTTGATATAGACTGGATTCTCCGAGATGTGAAGGTTTGTTACGGAGCTCAAGAGGATGGTTACCTCGGTTGGGTATTTGGGTAATAAACGGTACCACATCCGTTTTTGTAATCGACAATGGGAGTTATCAACAGAGTTTGACTATCACTTGCGAGTTGAAACGGGAGAGCATGTTTCTTTGGTCAGGTATTCCATGGTTTGGAATGATTAGGTAGGTTAGAACTCGCGCACTTGAGATTATTGGTGATATGTAGAAGTAGCCGGATAGAACGCGTTTGGCTGGGCTCGGTTATCTGTTGATGAGTTGAGTTCAACGATCGACCGGATCTTCTAGGAGAACCGATTGGGAATTTTCAGGTGGGTTAGATGTAGATAATCTTGTAAGTCCTAGCGAGCTTTCGAGATATTGTTGAGAGTGTTGGGAACTCTTGGGAGTTCGGTAACCAAGAGAAGTATCGAAGCTAATGGGAGTTTAGTTACTAGTGGGAGCTTTGGAGATTGATGTGCAACGGCTGGATCTCAGTTTCTACGGGTTTATTGTGAGGATTCCGGGTAACACTAGAGCGTTTAGATCTTCATTTTACTTTCTAATGGCAAAGTAATTTGCGACTGACCATGCATTATGAACCAGAGTCTTCTTAAGAGAGCCATGATTATTATTTAGATCTGTACAGTGGGAGCAAGCTGAGTGGGAAAAGATGTGTTCATTGAAACCATAGCTATGTTTCGGTTCGGTGTACCAGCGGAAAAGCGAATGTTGAAGAAGTAGGTTTTAAGGTTGTGATTGCGTTCTCACGAGTAAAACCTTGATGAAGATCTTCATGTTAGTTCTATCGTCTATTCTCTGATCGCTGGGAAGGAAAATCGAATAGGTGAAATTCGGTACTGGTGGTCGATGACATGTCGGTGGCAAGATCGAACGTGGCTGTAATCAACGAATTGAAGTGGCTGTGTCTCTTGATAGAACCCTGTGGATGGAGTTGTTGCACACTTCAACGAATCTTCTTGGGCCTAGAAGATGATGATGTTTAGAGAGTGGTCCCAGTTTTATGATGTGAGTGTTCTGGTAGCTTTTTGTCCAAAGTCTTCCGACTCTGTGTGGTCGAGTTGCGTATCCCGAACGGTATTTCGGCGATAAGAAGTTTGAACGGGTGACATTGGTGAGGGACGAGATTGTGAAGGAATACTGGTTTTGGGTTTATTTAATCTTCAACCGGGAGATTGTTGGGAATGTGAAGATTAAATTGAACGGAAGAATATAAATTAAATTTGCTGTCTGAGATCGAGACTCGATTGGTATAGGATCCACCACTCTACTGTTTAGGATAACGACTCGATTGTGTTAAGATCGCGACTTTATTCTTTAGGATCGCTACTCGATCCTGGAGTCGGCCATAGAGCAGTTTTTATTGTTTTGCAAGTTTGTCTTTACCTATATAAGTTAACCTTATGTAATTGTAAACCTTGGTACGAAAATAATAGTGAAAAATCTCTCGGTTTCGCCCGTGGATTAAACCAATCTCCAAGTTGTAGATTGGACATAACCACATTAAATCATTGGGTCGTATTGTTCAATTATTTGTCTTGTTTGCTTGTTTAAATGCTTTGTTAGCGTTTTGGTTATCTGTGGGTGTAACTCGATTACACGAGCGTTGTTTGGGTTTGATTTTTGCTAACAATTGGTTGTTGTTAGTTGGATGTTTCCGCTGCAATTCGTAACAGAGGTATGGCCTGGATCTTGTGTTTTCCCTGACTTTACTCGAGAGAAAGCCCGCTTGTGGTGGTCTGATCTAGTCAAAGATTTTATATCTAACGGTGTGGATGGCATATGGAATGATATGAATGAACCAGCTGTTTTCAAGGTGATTTTCACCATTTATTTTTTACATTTGCTTGTCTATTACCTCGCTGGATTTGTTCTCCTTTCGTCAGCCTGCAACAAAGACAATGCCCGAAGAGTAACATTCATAGGGGTGATACTGAACTTGGTGGTCTTCAGAATCACTCACACTATCACAATGTGAGCAAGTTCAAATATTTTTTACACAACGGTCTGTCGAAGATTAAACCATTTATTACTCTAAATTAAGCTACATGGTCTAAGGGGTATATGTACATTTTACTACTTAAGTTTATGGAATGCTGATGGCAAGATCAACATACGAAAGCACGAAACTAGATAATCTTGATAAACGCCTGTCCTAACTCGAGCCGGGTTTATAGGCAGTCAGAGGTATGCTGCCACGTGGACAGGGGATAATCTTTCTACTTGGGAACACCTGCATATGAGCATCTCTATGGTACTTCAACTGGTAAGCTGCTGAAATATGTTGCATGAAAATATGAAATTGTAGAATACCATACACTGCAGCTAAAGTATTTACTTGAATGAATTTTTATCTATGAACACTATTCAGGGGCTTACTGGACAGCCATTTTCAGAGCCGGACATTGGTGGATTTATTGGGAATGCAATACCAAAGTTATTTGGAAGATAGATGGGTATCGGGGCCATGTTTCCATTTTCTCGTGGGCATTCTGAGAAAGGAAACCGTCAATCACGAGCCTTGGGCCTTTGGGGAGGAGTTAGTAACCTTTTTCTGAATTCTTGAAGTGTTTAATTTTGTTTCTAATTTTGTGTGCATTTCCTAGTGTGAGGAAGTTTGTCGATTGGCATTAAAGAGGCGGTACCGCCTTATACCACACATATATACACTTCTCTACTTGGCACATACAAAAGGCTCTCTTGTGGCATCTCCTACCTTTTTTGCTGGTATGCTTTGATGCTAAAAGGTTATATACATCCATATGTCAGAGTTAAGTTTGATTCTGGATTGCTTAAATTTTATAATCTACTTGGCAGATTCAAAAGATTCTCAGTTAAGAACAAATGAGTGTTCCTTCCTGTTGGGCCCACTTCTTATATACGCAAGGTTTTAACTTTTTATTATTAAGGATTATATAATTGCTGAATTCAACTTTATATTCGTACGTTTTGTGCTAATTTGATGTTCTAATGTCACAGTACTGTGAGTGATCTGGGGGTGCATCAATTGAAACATGCATTGCCTAATGGCATTTGGATGAGTTTTGATTTTGAAGATTCACATCCGGTACATATCCCCTGTTTCAATTGGATGAGTTCTAATTTGGCTTTTCAACTGTATTACGTCGAATAGATGGTTTTATAAATTTGTCGTTTTCCTAGGATTTACCAGCACTGTATCTACAAGGTGGATCAATTATCCCATTTGGTCCAGCTCATCAATATGTTGGTGAAGCTAATCCAAATGACGATCTGTCATTGCTTGTTGCTTTGGATGAAAATAGTAAACGCATGTGTCCATTCATCTTCATTCTCTATTATTTACTGTATTTGTTTATTTATTTTATTTTTTGTCTTGAAGTATAAGGTATAACTCGTAACTGCAGGTAAAGCTGAAGGTGTTATCTTTGAAGATGATGGTGATGGTTATGAATATGCTAATGGAGGTTATCTTCTGACAACATATGTGGCTGAGCTTAAATCTTCAGTTGTCACCGTGAGTGTTTCCAAGACCAAAGGAATTTGGATGAGGCCAACTCGTCGATTACATGTACACCTACTGCTTGGTGAAGGAGCTATGGTACCAATTCTATTTGAACGAGTTTTTTTTTTTACCCATTTTGGTTTTTATTTATTTTACTCTCTATTTACATGTCGATGCCTGGGGGACCGATGGAGAACAGGGGCGGAGCCAGGATTTGAAGATAAGGGGGCTTACTCGACAATTAAATTATAACAATAAAAACTTTATCCATACATCATAACAAAGTATTATTATTAAAAAAAGTAGTAAACAAATATAACTGTTAGAGTGAAACCAATACATAAGTTTTTTCAAAAATAATCTTCAAAACTAGCTATTTTTAGCAAACGCCGAGCCATTTTTTCATGAAGTAACCTGTCAATATTAGTTAAATAATTATAACATTGGTACAATTAGTTAAATATTGATAAAAAAACATATAGCAAAATAACCAAATAACAATAAAAACAACATAAATACCAATAACCATGAAAAAATAATTATTAATAACAATAATACTCATTAAGAAAAATAATAATAAAATCTAATAATAATTCATTCATAACTAAATTTAATTTGTGTTAATTAATGCAAATACAAAAAATATCTTATAGAATTGAACTTATTAAAGAAGATGAAAAACGAAAGAAAAACTTACGAGTTAAGAACAGTAGCTTCGTTTCTGGAAATCAAATTGCAAGTAAAATCAAAACCAAATTGATCTCAATTAATATGACTTGGGCTTGGCTGATTAGTTAAATGTTGACTGGGCCAAGTTGTAATTATTAATTTAACTTGTAAAATTAGGAGGGCCCAATCAAATTAATTAAACATGGGCTATTATTTTTCAATTTCAGTTGGGCCAGTTGGGGGAGGCCCAGCACCCCCTGCCCCCTCCTTATCTCCGCTATTGATGGAGAAGATTTGCAGATCATTATGCCATCACTAAATGAAGTGTCAAAACTAACTTCCAATAGCAAACACAATTATAAGTTTTGGATGGTTAGTAGTATACGTTCGGTTCTACAATTACTATGTAGTTAGTCTGATACTATAAACTACAGAAACTGCAAAGTGTATTCCTGATGATGAGAAGGCTGCTGAAAGTGAAGGGACTGAGCTTTCAGGAACTCTTATGGAAATTAAGAGAGGTGAATGGGCTCTCCAAGTGGTCCCTTCGATTGGGGGTCGAATTAGTTCTATGGAACATCTTCCCTCTGGTAAACTTGATCTACTAAGTGTTAATGTTTCTGGTTTCATCGAATTCATATTTTTTATCATTTTGAAAGGTGGTTAAGATCTTTGATAAATGGTCAAACATCTATCTTAAAATATGTGTGTGGTCAAACGTTACTAGTTTCATGGTTGACTTTTGAGCAACTATAAATGATACTTAAAATTGAAAAATAGATTTGTTAAGTTTCTAATCATAGTCGGGTTAAAATAATGACAGGAACCCAGTGGCTTCATACTTAAAATTGAAAAAGTATCTTATTTTAATAATAATAATCTATTTTTGTAAGTAAAATGATTAAAGAGGTGTTATGCATCAAAAATCAACTTTGTGAAGACTTTCAACTCCTTCAACCTTATGGCAATTTTTATTTCAATTTACACATTTGACATGTTTGAGATAAAACATAACCAGAATGAATTAATTCATATAAATCCAATTTGGGCGATTTCGACTCCTTTTTTTCCCCATGTATATGATCTATTTGTGCTGGTTTTTTCAATTGTCCAAATTGTTTTTTTTATTTTCGCTATAATTTATAAAAAATTTGTCAAAATTGTTACTGTCATCTTGTAGGCTCGTCTGTTTATGAATACATCCAACATTTAGCCTATTGCATCCAACCGAGTCATATGTCTCGTTTACCTCCATCGATGGGTCCAAGCATGATGTATGGCCAGGATCCGGCGAGCAACGTTATGAAGAGAATCTTCATCCTAATGGTATAGTTCCATGTAATAAATCATCATTTATTACATAAATATATATTTTTTTGCTACTATTATTCCTTCAAACTTGACTAAATTTTTTTTTTGATTTTGCTTGTTTAGGTGAATGGATGCTCGTTGACAAGTGCCTTGGCTTGGGATTAGTCAACAAATTCAACATTGACCAGGTCTGCAAGTGTCTTGTACGTTGGGATATCGGGACTGTCAATTTAGAGCTTTGGTCAGAAGAGAGACCTGTTTCGAAGAACTCACCTCTTAGTATTTCTCATAATTATGAAGTTAGGCAGATTCTAAAGTGCTACTTAACACATTTGCTACTTTCTATATGTTGTACTTTCCTAAATTACAGACAGCTTCTTGAAATAGGGTGTGATATCTATATATCTAGAGAACTACATGTTTCTGTAGGCGTATTACACAGTTCTTGGTAACATAAGAACCGTTAGATTATATGTGGCTTAAGCCCGTGTATTTAGGCCCGTTAGGGTTTCTTAGATAGTTTGAATATAAATATAAATACTTGTACATGTATCTCTTTTTAATTGAATAAAACAATCTTTAAACTTCACATGGTATCAAAGCCGTGTATCAGTTAACCTTATTTCCGGCATCTACCTTCCGCCGCCGCCGTGTATCAATTCCGACAGCCACCGATTTTCTCATATCTACTCCAATTCTGAAATCAGTTAAAATTGTGTCCGGCCACTTTTTCATTCTGACTCCTGCACCAGCCCTCTAGTTGGAATATTCCGACCAAAACCTGACAGCCACCGCCATCGTCGGAACCCTACCGGAATCTGACCGGCATTTTCAGAATCTTCAGATTTGTTTCTTGATTTAACTGTTATCATTGGTCATGGTTGGTCATGGCTGGTGATAGTATTATTAATCCTTCACCACCAAATACTCAGTCTTTTATCATCGCTGGAACGCATTCCATCGCCACTGAAAAATTGACGGGATCCGCCAATTATTTGTAATGGGCTGCCTCTGTTAGAATGTGGTTCAAGGGGCAAGGTCAAGCAGATCACCTGACCAAACGGGCTACAGATATAGGTCAATCTGAACGTGCGAAGTGGGAACAAGTGGATGCCCAACTATGTAACTTATTGTGGCAATCCATTGACCCTTCCATCGTACAACTGTTTCGACCTTTTGAGACGTGTTACGAAGTTTGGACCGAGGCGTCTGAGTGTTATACCAACGATATCCAGAGACTCTACACAGTTGTCAACAATATTCAGAATATGAAACAGGATGGCAGTATGGAGTCTTATTTAGGACATATTCGTGCACTTATGCAAGAATTTGAGGCACTTATGCCACATGTCAACACACGTGTAGAACATACCGCACAAAGGGAGAAATTTTTTATGGTTGCAGCTCTTTCTGGGTTAAAACCAGAGTATGAGTCTGCTGGACATCAGATCTTGACCAGTTCTACGACACCTACTATGAGAGATACCTTTAGGCGACTGCTCAATATGACTGGAACTTCTACTTCCACCACTACTAATCTAGCTCCTTCTGCATTTGTAGCTGATAATCGAAGAGGAAATAACACTAAACGACCGTACTGCACTGATTGTAAGAAACTAAGTCATACAAAAGATAAGTGTTGGGAAACACATGGTCGACCTGCAGCACCTCCTACTCGGACTGCCCATGCATTTGAAACTGATTCAAGGTCTGTTGAGTCAACACCACAGTCTCAGGTAGTACATATGACAACAGCCGAGTACGATGCCTATATGCGATATCAGTCTGCACAACATGCTGTTCCTACCACAACCAGTCATACGGGTAATCCTTCCGCACGTGTTACTCAAGGCAGTCCATGGATTGTTGATTCAGGTGCTACCGATCATCTATGTGGTAACAAAGATCTTTTCTCTTCCATCACGTACTCAGATAATTTGCCTCCTATTATTGTTGTTGATGGAAATAAAATAGCAGTCACTGGAATAGGAGAAACCCAACCTATTCCATCATTATCCCTAGACTCTGTCTTATATGTACCTAAAAGTCCTTTTAATTTATTATCCGTCACTCGCATCGCTAAAGCTCAATCTTGTTCTGTAACCTTCACACCCGATTTTGTCTTTTTGCATGACCTGAGCACGGGACGGATGATTGGCGAAGGGCATGAGTCAGAGGGACATTACTACTTAGGTGGATCCCGCTCCTTAGTTGCAGCTAGCACCACGTCACCACAATATCTTCATCACCTTTACGGTCATCCATCTCTCTCAAAGTTAAAGAAGTTAGCACCAAGTTTGTCGTCTTTGTCTTCTATTGATTGTGAGTCGTGTCAATTAGGAAAACACACTCGTGGTGTTTTTCCTCCAAGAGTCAATAAAATAGTCGATTCTCCTTTTCTCTTTTACACACTGATGTGTGGGGTCCTAGTCGAATTACTTCTACTTTGAGTTTTCCATATTTTGTAACGTTTATTGATGACTATTCTCGATGTACTTGGATTTTCTTAATGAAGCAACGTTCTACATTATTTACAATATTTAAAACTTTTTGTGCTGAAATCAAAACTCAATTTGGCGTGACTATTCGTACATTAAGAAGTGACAATGCACTTGAATATTCTCTGCATCTTTTACTGATTTCATGGCTTCACAAGGCATGTTACATCAGTCCTCATGCCCTAGGACTCCTCAACAAAATGGTGTTTCTGAAAGGAAAAATCGCCATATAGTTGAAACTGCCCGAACCTTACTGTTCCTGCATGTTATCTGATTAATCGCATGCCATCCTCAGTATTACAAGACCAAATTCCATTCTCAGTGTTATATCCAGATCAAAAACCTTATCATCTCCCTCTTCATCCTTTTGGGTGTGTATGCTTTGTTCATTGTTTGGACCCTGGTCGTGACAAGCTTGCTCCCAAAGCACTAAAATGTGTCTTTCTAGGTTACTCTCGACTTCAGAAAGGTTATAAGTGCTACTCTCCTGGTCTCGGTAAGTACTTCACGACTGTAGATGTCACATGACTGTCAGGTTTATTTCCCTGTTGATCAACTTGAGTCATCTAATGTTAATCAAGTTCTTCCCCTCCCGGTAATTTATCCAATATCTAATAAAAAAACTTGACAAATCGTCTAAAGACACTTGTTCAGACATCCCATTGAAAACCTACCAACGACGTCCTCGTCCTGCAACTCAAACTCCCGAAACTCTACATGAAGATTTACCTATCACCGGCGATCCCTCTGACTCTTCTCCTTCAATCCTCCGGCTCCGGTTCCACAAATTGACGATCTTCCGATTGCACAACGAAAAGGTACACGATCCACCACTAACCCTTATCCGATATATCGGTATTTAAACTATGATCGTTTATCACCTACCTTTTATGTTTGTGTCGCGAGCCTTGCCTCTGTTTCTATTCCCAAAACTGTAGGCGAAGCTCTCTCTCATCCTGGTTGGCGTAACGCAATGATCGATGAAATGGAAGCGTTACACTCAAATGGCACTTAGGATTTGGTTCCTTTACCTCCGGGGAAAACCAAAGTTGGGTGTCGCTGGATTTTCACCCCCAAAGTAGGCCTCGATGGCAAACTTGATCGCCTTAAGGCCCACTTGGTTGCTAAAGGATATACCCAAATATTTGGCCTCGATTATAGTGACACTTTTTCTCCGGTTGCCAAGATGACCGGTATTCGTATGTTGTTATCTATGGCAACTATTTGTAATTGGAATCTTCATCAACTTGATATAAAAAACGCCTTCCTCCATGGTGATTTACAAGAAGAAGTTTACATGGAGCAACCTCCCAGATTTGTTGCTGAGGGGGAGTCAGGATTCGTATGCAAACTTCGGAAGTCTCTTTATGGCCTTAAGTAGTCTCCTAGGGCGTGGTTTTGCAGATTCAGTAGTGTGATTAAAGAATTTGGGATGACACGTAGCGAGACAGATCATTCAGTATTCTACAGACATTATTCAGGATCATATTGCATTTACCTGATAGTCTACGTTGATGATATAGTAATCACCGGGAATGATCTTACCGGCATCCAACAGCTTAAGGATCATTTGTTTAAACATTTTCAAACTAAGGATATGGGTATACTCAGATACTTCTTAGGTATTGACGTTGCACAATCAAAAGTTGGAATTTCAATATCTCAACGGAAGTATGCCTTAGATATTCTTGAGGAGGCTGGTCTAGCAGATTGCAAACCGATGGATACTCCGATGGATCCTAATATTAAACTTCTACCGGGCCAGGGGGAGCCCATCGCAGATCAAGGGAAATATCAGAGACTAGTTGGCCGACTTAACTATCTCACAGTAACTCGACCGAATATCTCGTTCGCTGTAAGTATAGTTAGTCAATTCTTGAATTCTCCTTGCGAGTCTCACTGGGAAGCTGCATTACGTATTCTGAAGTACATCAAAGGAGCTCCTGGAAAAGGATTATTGTACGAGAATAAGGACCATATGGAGATTCAATGTAATTCTGATGCAGATTATGATGGATGTCCTTTTAGTCGAAGATCAACCTCAGGTTTTTGTGTCTTATTTGGAGGTAATTTAGTATCTTGGAAAAGTAAGAAACAAAATGTCGTATCAAGATCAAGTGCAGAGAGGCCTACTCGAGCAATGGAAAATGCAACATGTGAACTTGTGTGGGTCAAGCAACTGCTCGAAGAATTGAAGTTTTGTCGGATCTCCCCAATGAAGCTTATTTGTGACAATAATGCAGCCATGCATATCGCTTCTAACCCAGTTTTTCACGAGAGGACAAAGCACATTGAAATTGATCGTCATTTTGTGAGAGAAAAGCTTCTTGATGGTATCATTATGACTGAGTTTGTCAACTCAAATGATCAACTAGCAGATGTGTTCACAAAGTCTCTTAGAGGTCCTCGAGTTGAATATATATGTAACAAGCTTGGAGCCTATGATATATACGCTCCAGCTTGAGGGGGAGTGTTAGATTATATGTGACTCCGTGTATTTAGGCCCATTAGGGTTTCTTAGATAGTTTGTATATAAATACTTGTACATGTATCTCTTTTTAATTGAATAAAACAATGTTTAAACTTCACAAGAACATTATTATTCATCGACGAACCATTTGTGAAACTAACACATGGGAAGAGATCAACACTGTTGTGGTAATTTATGCTGGTGATCGATCAACTGAGTTGTGTTTCTTTCATAAAACCAGTCACTGACTACCTCTGCAATCGCCTGCACATCATATTAGAACTTTATCAGGCATAAAAGATATTAAACCGAACAAATACTCCCTATACTCCAAAATAAGACATACTTTGACTTTAGCAGTTAAATAAGTTACATTCAAACTTCATATTTTTTAAGGATCTCTAAATTCTAGAATGATCTGATAACTACACTGAACTGTAAGGCCATACTACATTAGGATACAAGTGTCAGGATTCATTTTTGTTACCAAGTTCCATCTAATTTTTAGGATTGCAGAGTACTGTGTTTGACTTCAAAAGTCAAACTACATGTCGCTCTTGGAGCCAAGTGTTTAAAAATTGTTGAGACGAAGAGATGGTTACCTTGTTATCCAACTTCGAAGCAGGTTCTCCTAGCCAATTAATTTGATTTCCCGTTTGGCAGTGGGAATAACAAGAATTGATGAACATGCCTCTTGATGTGGAGTTGAGTTTGGATTTACCCTGTGCTGATCTCAATGTCTTGATGAAATCAGACCTAAAATCTGATAGTAAAGAGAAAACAAAATTTTTTGGAAGGTCAATCTATGTTAGCGTGTAGCCGTGTACTGTACAACTCATTAATGTATCGGGTATTTGTTTAAAGGAATTACCTTGCAATCTTTTGAGTTGGGTAGGGGAGCAGTTTGATATATTTGACTTGCATGCAGCCCATGAATTATGGATATCAGCTTTCACCGGTGCTAAGATGTTTTGTATCTGGAATGAAGCATTGCGTGAACATATTGGAGTCAATACAAGTCAACAATCATCACACACTTGCAATGACATGACACAGTACACCAAAATCATACATATGAAAATGACAAACCTGATATGAATCGTAAGCTGAGTTTATGACAAACACGGGTGTCTTAATTTCAGGCAAAACAAACTGTGGGTAGAAGCACTGCAATAGCATTGAAATTGTTAGCTTCCATACAGTAGAAGAAAAAGATATTAGTTTGACTTCTGAGATCAACCGTCTTTCTTTCAGATTCTAACTTAAAAGCATTAAAGCCCTGTTATACCCTTCTAATTACCATGATCGTGTTTCTTATTTTATAAAAGCTTAATTTTGTTTTCAGCATTTTATTCATACTTCAAATGGTAGTACCAATTTTGAAACTAATTATAGTTTCTTTGACCTCGAAAGTCAAATAGTACTCTTCTTCGAGCAGATGGACTACTTATAAAGAGCTTACCAAGCCAGGTTTCATCTTTGATGTGCATGAGGAAGGCAAATTTATCTCTGAATTCTACAGCCAAAATCCAAGTACCATATCAGAACTAGCAATTTAATATGTATAGCATTTAAATGTGTGTGTTGACAGAGAGAACAAACATGTAGTTTCACAATCTTTGTGAAGAACTTCTCGAAGTGGTATTTTCCAGAAATGTCTTTCCTGTTAGAAATCACAATGAATTGGACATAATGTAATAGTAAGAAAACAGTTTTCTTCAGATTGTTTATAAAAGATGGGTTATTAGAAAAGTGAAATTACACGTGAACGAAAAAACCAGCATCTGGAACACATTTTACTTGACTAGTTGCTGGCAACATGGCTCGAAACTTGTCACAATACAAAATAGCAGCTAACCCACCAGACGAACAGCCAGTTAGAAGCGCCTGCAAACATGACAGAAGTGTCTTCTTATCATCAGAAAGAACATATACATTTATATACGCACAAGTATACACATTTATCCCAAATATTAAAATGGGATATTAGCCTCCTAAAGTGTCATATCTTAATCATCCACGTAATTACTTTTCCCGCTAAATTCTGCGCACCTTTTACTTCTTCAAACGACGGGACAATTAGCCTGACACCCTTTCTTCAATTCAAAAAAGCCTAACCGTAATAATCCATTCCGCACCATATACCCTAAAATTCATTTATGTATTGTATTATTTACATCACCACAATTGATCTTCCTCTTTGTAATTGTTCCTCCATCTTCCTTCAATCACCCTAAAAAACTCAATTTATTGGAACTATATCTCAAAACGGTAACAATATATGTCGTATGTGTTAATCTTACTTTATATTATTTCCCAACTCTTTTTTACTATACTTTTATACTTGCCGATTAGTATAGTAAAAAGCTTACACAAAGTCAGTCAAACTAAAATACAATATCAGTTATGAACTTTTTATCAGTAACAAATTCTCAAACTTACTGTTAGTATATATACAACATTGATTAACACTATTTTTCGCTATGATTGACCCGCCCGTGCAACGCACGGGTAACGATCTAGTGTATATATATAGAAAGAGAGGCTTACACTGGATGCTTTGCTAAGACCTTTTGCCAGCAGTTCATCCAGCATAACATTAAAGATCCTTGCACCTCTATAATGAAGATTAGTAGCCTGCATATTTTCAAAAATTGCATGTGAAATTAGTATCAGCTCATTATAGTTTATGATGGAGTTCAAAAAGGCATTGACTTACGGGGTCAACTTTTTCGACATCCCCAGTGAACGATGCTCCATCGCAATACCTAAGGATGACTCTATTCCAGTTGTAGAAGCCTGAAAATAGAACAAACTTCATTCGCACAAGAGATGTAACTCGAGTTTCATGTTAAATATATATCTTAATTATGTACTTACCTGGGTTGAACTCTTGCTTACTACTAAAAACTCCTGTGAAATTAAACTTTTGCATGAGTGTCGATGAACCCACACCATTGCTCCTGTTCACACGTAAAAGACAACTTTTGGTCGACTCACACCATCCTCCTCCCTAAACACAAACGAGTATGAAGACTCTTTAAAATTTAGGGAATCTTAATTTATAAAAATAACATGTAATACTTTAAATATTGGGATTAAGTTGGAAACATGAACATATAATTTGAAAAACCTGTATATGAATTAACCACTTATCAACACCTTCTTCGAACCCTTTATCAAACTGGTAAGCAGGTGGGCTTCCATCTAAACAGACTGCATCACACCATAACCATTATTAGCAACACATTAAAAACACTGAATGCTCGCGCACACATACAAACATCTAGAGTTTGAGGAGGTAAACTTACCAGCTCCTTTGGCAACAGCACTCTGAATGAAAGTCAATGCAACATCATCTGAACATTCGGTTTTTGACAATAAGAACAGTACTAAGAGCATCCATTGGCATAGTCTTGTGATGGTCACCATTTTGCGCACTGTCAAAAAACTAATTTTGCATGGCCTTTTAAAGGCAGAAAAGGTTGCATCTTTGGATTCAAGTGGATTATAAACTTATAATTAACTAAATAATAAGCTGAGTGTAATTTAATGAACATGTTATCCAGCACATGATTCATCTTCAAAAAGCAAGAATTTTATGTTGACTTAAATAAAAATTGACTACATAAAGTCAACTCTCAACATAATGATCCTAGATCTGGAAATTGAAATGAAAAGTCAACTATTAGTAACTTTGTACAATGATTTGTTATTAAATTAGTTTATTTTGAAAGTATCCTTTTTAGCATACTTGAAAGTCATCACAATAGCATCTTCTTAGTAGCAACCAACAAGTCAACTGAAAGTCATTCTAAATACCAACACATAAGCATCCTACAAAATTACCTTCTTTTTTTCAAGGGCAAAAAACATCATGGATCTCAATCAAGACAATATCTTCATGAAACACCAAAGGAACACTACATACAAGTACATTTTGACATTTCTCCCTCAAGGCTCACATCGAACGCATGAACCCCGAATATTAAGGGAGATTGATATTTACACCATATATATATATATATATATATATATATATATATATATATATATATTTAATCTAAGATAATTCTCTCATTAAACGGTGCTGGATTCTCGAGGGACTTGAACTCGCCAAACAAAGTAACGGATACACAAAGCGTTAAGAGTCATAGCTGTTCCAAACCCCAAAATTGATGATAACATTACTGCATAGATTGCCTTCAACTGAAGCTGCAACAAACAAATCTATCTGTTAATGATTCCATTAATCACCTATATACTATCACAAATTTGTTTTATACTTTTCATTAAATTGCCTAAAATACCCTTCAATATTGCAGCTTACCCAAGAATAGAATAAGTGCAGAATCATAGCTACAAGTGCAAATTCAAGAGCAGCATACGTCCAAATATACTCCTTGATCGCTGTAATTAGAACAAGAATTTACAATAAGATTGTGTTGCAACATTATATATGGATATACAAAATCTTAAGACAAAAAAGTACCTAGTATTACTGCAAATGTAGATGATAAAATGCCAAATGTAAAAGAGAATGGCGCAGCAATAACAACAGCTTGAGTTTTCAAATCGTGGATCTGCAAACGAGGGCATGGTGTTAACACAAGAAACCAAAAAGAAAAGAAAAACTACACGAAACCTGAAGCTGGACACAACTAATTTACAGCATGATGGCTCACCAGAAGTTGTTCGAGGAAAAAGAAGTAACATATTGTACTTATCAAAACTAGCACCACAAAGTCCTGCCAAGCACTGCATAAACATGTAGAAAATTTCCATTTAAAATTTTAAAAAACCAATGGACTATTAAATAAAGTTAATAAGGCACACCATCATGAGTATTTCTGCTATTTAATCTTCCCACTATTTAGGGAAAATTACATTCGAATGTATCAAATTTACCATTTTTGCTATAGTATATGTCAAACTAAAAAAAGTTATATGGTACGTATTAGACTTTCCAGAACTTGCTGTTGTATGTATCTTACCTCCTGTAACATGTAAACCGATGATGTGGCGCTGGTTATGATGACATGGCAACATATATGGTTGCCACGTCGTTCAAAAATCTGGTTACCTAATTGCGAAGTCAGCGTGTACATATATACCAACTTCTGGGAAATTTAAAACATACAATTGAACTTTTTTGGGTTCGATACATACAATAACAAAATGGAAAAAATTTAATGCGTTTTCATGTAATTTTCCCTCTTATTAATGGCCAAGTAAAAAAAAAATGATATTATAACTACAGAAATACTAGTTCCTAAGTTCAACATTTAGAAAGTACGCACCTTATCGTTCCCGAATTAAGACCTTGTTGATTTTGTACTGTGATGGTTTGTCTTTGAATGTAACTAGGCATACGAAGCAAAGTCACTGGTAAATTCAAGACTTCTCGACCACAAACATCACAATTCTTGTTCCCTTTGACACTAAACCACTTAACCGCACATTCTTCATGTACAAGCCTAAGTGCACCTTTGCAGCTGCATTCCATTTTAAGTTGATTTCCTTCATCACACGTATCAAAACAGATCCTGCAAACTGCTTCCTCCTCATCAATCTCTTCGTCGTTTTCCACTTGAACATCACTGATTTGATCTTCATTTGAAACGCAAATACTATAATTATGTTAAAAGTAACAGCAACAAACAGTTGTAATTGCAATAAGTTATATGGTCTGTACGTACCATCAGCACTACTAATTTGATCAGCATCCTTGCGGGTCGCAAATGAGATTGATCTGACAATAACAATGTTTCTTCCTGGCACAGAAAGCGACCTTGAAACAGAAGGTTGCACAGCCCCTATCTGCAGGAGAGACCATAAAAACAAAATTAGTCACAATGTTTGCAAGTATAATTCCAAATTTATTTTCTGACAAAATCTTCGTACTAGTTTTTGCATACCTATGGAATTTATGTAACCAGTACGTGTGTCAATTTTGTCCCTTTTACATTATAAAATGAGACAATTTGGGTATCTTTTTATTGCTAACAGGTCAAACGGATAAAACATAAAAATTGATGAAGTGGAAAAGGGTCAAACTGGTTGAAAGTCGCCCAACATGCATGAAACCTCGTAAATTACCCAATCTGACCCATTATTCAGCCTGCCTGACCCACCCATTTTGCCACCTATGGTATTAGACTCGAGCTCGTTATATAACGAGTTCTATACAAGTTTGTCAATATAAGCAAACTGTCAGGACTACGTTACCTGTGCTTTTTGTTGTTCACTATATGTTCTAGCTGAAATGGGTGTACTGACTGAAGGGGATGGAATTGACCCGTGTTTGACTGGAAGAGATGTACATCTTTTCCCATATAAAGTGGACACAGCAGAGCTTTCAGGTGTTGCTGCATTTGGGTCAGAACGAAGAAGAGAGCTACTTTCACCATCAGGGGGATCCTTTCTTTTAAAGCTTAAACCTCTAAAAATTCCGCGTGATGAGGGCTTCCCATTGGATGGGATACCAGGAGAGTGGAGTGAAGCCTTCCCACTACGACTACTGCCAAAATGTGCATGTCTTGGGGGTATATTGAGTGATAAATCTGAACGGCGTGTGTTTTTTCCAGAATCTTTAACTTCATTCGTTGGTTCCTTCACACTGGTATCAACCTGCGAAAACCAACGGTCACTGATTTCAATGCAACCCTATCAAAACAGTATTAAGCTAATGGGGTTAGGATGATATGTAAATATCTATTTTATTTTATAACAAAATATATGAAATATGTTGGGGAACATTTTGCAATATATGGGACTAAGGAATGGTCACAACAACAATAACATAAAAAAAGTAAACAATATTTGACTTAAGATGGACAACTAGTAGCAGTAAAATTTTTTAGACCTGCATACTTTTATATTAGCAGTACTTGCTCAACATTTTTATACAGTAATAATATTCTTCAAAAAACTCAAAATCAAGGTATAATTCTTTATTCCGAGGATGAAGTAACAATAAGACGAGTCGGTTATTCATCGAATGAAACATTCAACTAAAAAAACAGATTTGTGAACTTATTAAATTCAGTACGATTATCCGGCCACTATCAATTCAAAACCCTAAAGAGTTGAGCCTAATTTCTCATAATTTTAGGGTAATTTCAAATCCAACAAATCTAGATATTATCTTAAAGATAACGAGGTTTTATGCTTTTAAATACTAGAAAAGAAAAGAAAAAAATTGTCACAAGTTTTCAATTCAAGAAAAATAAACAAGAGTTATGTGGTTCAGCATCAAGAAACCACAAATTTGGGCTAAATCTCAGTTACCATGACTAAAACCCACTTTATACAAATGGGTATTCAATTAAATTTCAAGAATCCCCCAAAAACACAAAACCCACGAACAAAAATCACAACTTGATCACAAGACATATAAAAACATGAAGAAAAAAAAAGACAAAAAGAGAACCTGTGAAGCATTCCTGTCACCATCATCATCAGCAACTTCGTTGCTAATTTCGTGGGATGTTTGCATCATCAAAAGACAAACGAAGAGGCAAAAGGATGATGGAGTGATGGAATGTAGTCTAGTACAATTATTTATTAATTAAAAATTGATTTTTGAAATGACCCTTTTATTTTATTTGAAGAATATATATATATATATATATATATATATATATATATATATATATATTTTTATTCCGCCAACAGTTGTGTTATGCAAAATTGGAAATGATGACAATGACACGAATTTGTTCGGAACATGAAAAACAGGTCAAAAATATCCTTCATGACCCATGTTTTTGGATTCATGTCGCTTCTATAATTTTAGGAGTTTTATATGTTTTCTAATATTTAAATGAATGAATTTGAATATATTGTTATTTATTTGCTTACTACAAGAAATTCTAAAGTGTTTATAGATGAAAACACGTAAGCTAATCTAATAATAATTTATTAAAATGGAAAATAAGTAAGTAATTCATTTCATATACCAATCGGTTTATATATTCTTGAAAAAGTAATAATAGTAGAATAATTTTGGTAGGGAAGCAATAAGATATTGAGATGGCTGTGAATATTACAAGAAACTGCATAAAGTTTTAAAAAAGTGACATTTGGACCACAAACCTAATAAGAATGAATTAGTCGTTACCAAATTGAACCGCACTACTAATGTTCTTTTCGTTGCAACGCACACATGATTTCCGACTTTCTAATATGTTTCTCGATTCAATGATTAGGATTCAATATTATAGAAAGATGATTTTGTAGTCGATTTCAATTCATGCATCTATAAAAAAAAAAAAAAACTCGTTTTCTCTATTATCATTGATAATATCATGTATTTGTAATAAATTTTTAAAACATATGATGTAAAATACATAAAGAGTTACTATACTTTTCACGTATAAGGTATAATACTTCTTTTTACTTTAAAGTATCAAACTTCCGATTTTCTCATCAAAGGGACTTGACGAAGATCATTAAAAACTTAACTCAAAAATTGACATCTTATGGTTTACGAAACTACTATAGATTTGATAGATATACTAGAAGCGAAAATGGATATACATCATAGTCCGACATTGGTTTAATATTATAGTCGAATTTGAGTAATCCTAAAAAACAGAAAGAAAAAAAAAACCTTTTAATTTTAAATTCTCTCTTTTCACTCAATATTTTTTAAAATTGTTTGATAAATATGAAACGATCAAGTATATATGCTATTTATAGAGAAGAAATTCGATAAATACTCCTCGTTTGTGATATTTCAAGTAAAAAAAGACTAAAATTTGATTACAAATTATGAGTTTGACACACAAATAAAAGAATAAAAACTTTTGTATCTTAAACACTTAAACAGTAACAATATAGATAAAATATAGTAACTTTGTTGTATTTTACCCTACATTTTTAGTTACTTTATATGTTCATAAACTTTTTGTTCGTGTAATTATATTAACGGACTTTTACTCGGTCACCCAAACTTTCTAACTTTGAAGTAACTTGTGGATATGCGTTATTCATTTCGTTTTCCAACACTATAATGTGTGTATGTTTGTTTCTTTGAACTTATTTAGGGTGTGTTTGGCACCAACATTCTAAGGGATTATAGGATATTCTAAAGGCTTGAGAATGCATTTAACTTTAACCTTATCTCTATAGTGTGTACTCAATTTTATTATTTTGATTATTGTGTGTATTAAACTTTCAAGTTTAATTTATTGTGTGTATTCGATTGATGTGGCACCCATTTTTGATGATATGTCAAATGACGTAGTGAATTATACGATTTTCACATCATCATCATATAAGTCAAACGGATACACACAATACACAATAGCCCAACAGTAAAAGTTTGATACACATTATACGTTAAAAAGAAGTTGAATACAGAATATAAAGAAGTTGAATACAGAATATAGAGATCAGATCGGATAAAAGGTAAAGTGATTTCCCACCCACTAATACCTTGTTTTTATGTTGTCTTTTAGAATACAAAGAATATAAATAACAATCCTTACGAAAAAAAGCATAATACTACTTCCGTCACATTTTCTTCTTTTTGTTCTTTCACGCATATAGAAAAAGAATAAAGGATAGTCCAGGCCACACACCGATCATAACCCCTCAAAGTCGAAGTGAGTTCAACACTACATTTTTAAAAAGTTATATACTAACAACATATAACATATTAACTAATCTAATTGAAATTAAAATTAATGAAAATCTTACGAATTTGATATTACTCTAGAATGTCGAAAAGAACTTGAACAACACACAGCCTGCCTTCGTGTACACGTTGATTAACGATTAAACTGGAAATACAAGATTCTAAACAAGGTACAACATTCAAATGCAGACAATTCGTGTGGAAATTTCCCACATAACCTTGCTGTTTAGATGTGTACAAGGGCCTCCACGCTTAAACTTGGTTTCTACAAAATCAAAATTTACAATCTTATTATCTCGGTATTTGTTCTTAAGCATCAACTGTTTCTAAAGTTGTTGTACATAAACAACTGACCAATACACGATTGATCTCTATCAAAAAACTATCTATAGACTCTTCAACGAACTCATTTCAAATCACAATGGTCAGGTGGTTCCTATAAAAATGTACCATGGAGTCATCAAGATGTACAACCTCTAAATGCACGGTGTTAAAAGGCATATCGCCAAAATACCATCAGGATGTGACTCGCCCTCTGAACATCTGATATTGTAGTTCTAATACTGGAATTACTAACGCTTTACCAAATTATGGAGAAATCTGGATACACAGACCCAAAAAGTATCCGGGATTTTACGGTTTGAATGCAAAAACAAGGCTGAAACAATTTGATAGTAAAATTTGTGGATATCTGGATTCAATGCCATGCGTATCAGCATAGCCGTCCATACATCTGGTGCCAACTTCACAGCTTGCCAAAAGTACGTAAACCCATTAACCACCCTTTTTATAGTAGCATCACCCTGAAAAAATTTATGCAGATACATAAGAATAGCAACAGGAGCAACAATTGCATATGAACTGTGCAACATATTCTGCTAAAACTAAAATGGCATATCAAATCAACCTCAGATTCCACTGTATATCTTGGTTGATGATTCTCATCGAACATGCACAAAGTAAGTTGATCCTGAAGAAAGATATCTGCAACTTGAAGTATATCACGAACAATGAAAAGACGCACTCTGAAACCTTTATCGGATAATATAAACTTGAGAAGATCTTCTGTAGAAGCAACAACAGCATGCATGTCAAATGAATTCCACTCCAGTGGACCTGAAGATGATTTATCAACATTTTCTACATTCCCAGCTTTCTGAGAGGACTGTACAGATATTGCGGCTACCTGGAAAAATAGCATTTCAATATAAAGTTCATATGTGGAGTCCAAATGTTGTGGGAGTGATGGAGAACATAAATATATAAGCAACAGCAAATGTAAAGTATCAGGAACAAAAACATATAATATAGAAATGATGAAAGATATGTGCTACCAGCCGTTCTAGGCGATTCCATCTAATGGAACCATCATTACGAATAAGGAGTTCTCTCAATATTTTCCTCATGTCAGGACTGGGGTCTGCTAAAAGCCTTCCAATGACAAAGGGGTATGCGCTTTCAACAACTTTAAATTGAGGGTCTAACGTTTTTGCTGTTCCTTCAAGTGAGCCTAGTGCCCTTATCACCAAGGCGTAATCCGGAGGAAGAGAGAAGTTGAACTCGTACATAACATCATAAAGTTGGTTCATTATCGCCTGACATTTCATATAATACCAAGGTAAATTGTCAGGACAGGATATATTGGAATCTTTTAGACAGCAGATGCTGTGAGCCTCTTATGTGATACAATATATCTATAAATGGAACCTGGAAATCTTGGGACTGTCTAGTGCCATCACCAAAGGATGCTTTAAGTGCATCAGAAACCAACTGCATGTCGACCCCTTCAGAAAGAAATCCCAGTGACAAAAAATCATTCGCCAAACCCAAAGAGTCACGGTTGACAAAGTGTACAAGCTGATCAAAGAAAATAGTAACCAAAACTGATCAAAAACTATGCATGTAGCTTAGACAAGACATAGATGACTCTTAAACTATAGCATCAACTATCATATTTTAAGCAGAAACATTTCCTTCAGAAACACGAAAAAAAATTTATTACCACTTGGATAAGTCCAACGCGGTAATGGCGTGGTATATCTCCCATCATTCCAAAGTCAAAGTAAGCAAGAGCCCCGTCCTTGGTAGCAACAAGGTTCCCTGGATGAGGATCGGCATGAAAAAAACCAACCTCAAGTAACTGCAACAAGGAGCAGTACAGTCCCTACAACGCTAAATCCGGTAAGCAAAATTAAACACTCCGCTCCAGGCGAACATGAAATCATGTACTTGACCAAAGAGTACAATCATCAGAGCATAATTTACTTAGAAGTAGATTAGACAAAAGAACTCTAAATGTCCTTGACAACCTTATCTATAAGTTCTTTTCGGTTTAAAGACTCCTTTGCCAATGCAGCTTCATTATTAAGCTTAATACCATCAATCCATTCCATTGTAAGCACAGCTTTTCGAGTATAGTTCCAGTATATCTTTGGCACTTTAACATACTTTTCCTTCGGGTAGGTATCTTCCTGCTGAGCTGCAACAATTAACAAAATCCAAGTATTTCAATACAAGACATTATTACAAAATCAATTCAACTTTAGTAAAACTCCAAGTGAAATCCAAGTATTTCAATACAAGACATTATTACAAAAAATCAATTCAACTTTACTTAACATCTCAATTCTTCTAATCACCAGTAAAATTATTATAGGTATGGTAACCACTCCAAAGCCAAATTAAGACACATCACAATTCACAACTTTTGTTTGTTAAAATCTAATAAAATTTCGTCTCTACCTGCTAATAAAATTTCGTCTCTACCTGCATTCTATAAGTTCTTGAGACATTGGAAAATGAAAACTAAATGGGTCACGACATGAGCCATGATTCATTCATATAAGTTACCTGATGGGTCAGATCATGATCCATTACCTAATGGAACGGATCATGATTCATGTAGTTAGATCATGGGCCTACTTTTCATGCAATTGCAGTTGAATAAATGATGAAAAAGAATGCTCTTTAGTAGTTCACCGGTTTAACTATGAGGGTCAATAATGACACATAAGATGCTGCATTGTAAAAACCAGAGATACTTACAGTCACGGAAACCATAAAGAGAAGCAAACCGCTCACAGTTCTGTCCCTCAAGGATGTAATCAATTTCTTCGAACATGTGCCTGACCTATTCAATGACAATCTTGGGTCATGAAAAAGAACATAAATGCATTCACCATTTTCAAGAAATAATAATCATACATATAAAGGTAAATTCCAATGCCGTAACAGATCGGTTATTTTCAATTATTCAAAAACCCTCAATTTGACTAACTACCACTATTCTAAAAAATGAATTTTCTACAAAGAAAGAGAATATTGATTAAGGTACAGGTAATATTTATCTAGTTTGGTAGCTACCCGACATCTACAATTTCTATAGTTACTCAATTTTAACAAGTCTGTCCATAATTTCTCAGACTTTCATCACATCCACAAGACAACGCAACTCGGATCTAGCAATCATTCCATGAATTTATAAACATGTCTACATAATGGAGTAGGTACCCTGCAGTACGATTAGTTCTGAATCAACTTGTCCCAGTGTTTTCTTTTACATTCTTACTTCTTTGCTTGTGATATCACAACTTCCTTTCAGACTTTTAGTTTCTCTTTCGGGATTTACAATTTACATATCTTCGATCAAGATTTGTTGACGTCAGCTAATACTACAAGTTCCATTCATATTATATGAGAGGTTTTTAAGATGTAATCAGCAGACACGTACATGACACGTAGTCTACAAGTAATAAGAATCCCAAGTATCAACAGAAATTGTTAACTCACAGTCTCATTTACTGCGACAATTATATCCTTCCTTGCTTTGGCAAATCGCTTTAATTGTCCCCCGATCATGTTAAATAACAGGGCATCAAGGGTCAAATAAAGCGACATACCAGGCCTTTGCACTTTCACAGCTACTAGCTCTCCAGTATGGAGATGAGCTGCAAAACTTGACGTACCCGCAAAAGTCTATTAGATTAACATAGTTATTTCAAATGCCCTACTGTTTACTGAAATGACCTAACCTTTATACACTTGTCCTAAAGATGCTGCAGCCATAGGCTCCGGGCTGATGTCTGCAAAAATTTGTGAAATAGGAGCACCCAACTGAGATTCAATAGAACGGATAGCAACCTTCGTTGAAAATGGAGGAATTTGATCCTGGTAAACAATAAACATTCATAACTGTGAGTGGAATACTTTTAAGGATTAAAATTTTTTAAAATTGCTATAGTTATGAATATGTACCTGTAATTTAGCAAGTTCATTACGATATACGGAAGGTAGTATATCTGGTCTTGTGCTGAGAGCCTGTCCAAGCTGCAACAAAAGCAAAACTAAATCAATAAGAATGTATTCTTTTTAAATCAGTTACCCCTTCTATTTATCTTTTAATTTCTTTTAAAAAACTCAAAATTGAACCAAAAGGCAAAATGAACAATACCTTGATATAAAAGGGACCCAAGCGGATGAGAGTATCACAAAACTGCAACAATTAGAGTAAGGTTATTGTCATTAAAAGCATTGTACAGGTCTTGCTTGTTACAAGACCTGTAGGACACTATTGTGCCTGCCACAAGTAGCCACAATACAGGTACTATTAAAGAAAAGTAAAGGCAAGCCATGATCAATACCTTTGCGGCACGCTCTTTAGTGTCATGAATAAAAAAGTGCCCCAAGGTAAGCTTGAAAACCTCGTACGAAATATACGCTGCTCTATACAATGCCAAGAAGGGACCAAAACTATAGTACATAGAGAGACGTTTGGACCTAGAAGTAAGTGCATTTCCAAATTCGCTCTCAAGTGATTCCTTTCTTAACTTGGCATACTCTGCAGATGGTTTCTCCCCATGCACACTAGAGAATCTCGTAGAATAACTGCATGGAAGGATAATTATATAAATTAACATGCACGGAAACCACAAGCTACTTACGACTATAAAAATCATACACACTCATAAATAAAGAAGAGATAACTTGCCTTCGGCAGGGACTAGTCCCAAACAAATGTGCATTATGAAAAGCTGCAAAAGGAGAGATATGTCAATATATATTTTCTTGTATTTAAAGATGTGCTAGGCAGTAATAACAAATATACAAAAAAGTGTAACTCGGTTGCAAGTCCATGTAGCCTATTTACAACAAGAAAAACTATGTTTTAACTATCGAATATGTGAATCCTTCCGCACTTCACAAATTATCAATTTAAGGTCCTACTTTTTGGATATCTAACAACAAAATTAACCTATTGAATGGTTTGCTTTCTTCTAATTAGGTAACGCTAAATTGGCAGACCCTTTTTAGGATTATCTTTAATATATTGATCACTTAAAAACCTTGTCAAACTGGCCTTAAAAATCTTCTTCCAAACATAATCATTTAACAGAAAAGAAATAATCATATTTAATGGTGAAATAAGTGAAATGTCATTGTTTTAGGGGTTCACACAGCAAACTGGCTGCATGAAAATGAGGGGAAAATATTCCCATATAAAATTCATGGACAGGACAGCACATGATGGTTATATTCAAATTAGGAAATAAAAATGTCAAACTGGAAAGAATGAACCAAATCCTAACAAAGCTTTAAAACCTAATTTTAAAGCATAACAGAAAAATTCTCTAATCAATACAATTTCTCAAAAGTTTAATGTAGTTATCATTTTTTAAATTTTATCTTTTTTCTGAACCAGAACCAGAAACATTAACCAAAGTTAGCATGAAAAGGCATTATATAAAAAATTAAGAGAAAATTACCTATATGGTCTAATTTAGTCCCCAATATCTAGATTTGGACAAAATCTACAATAATATCCATTTTGGTCAAAGATCTCGCTCCATCACATCAACTTGGAGCGAAATCTTAAATATAATATAGTAAACGCTTGATGATGTCATCAAAAATCTAATCAACCAATAGGATCATTCAATTTTGTCCAATTACCTAAAATATAGGATTTGATGACATCATAAATTATGAATTATTTTTAAAATAATCATAATAAAAGTTAACTTGGAATCCTAATCCTATTCTAATTCTAATACTTTATAATTTGTTACATATAACATACACAATAATCATTAACGACCAAACAATTATTTTAAACTTATTAAATTTGGAGCTCCAAAATCACAAAATAGTATTTATTAAACTACACAAAGAACACTTTAACTCTTAACAATTTCCTGCCAATCAAACGTACTTTACATGACAAATAAATAATCCAATAAATACGTTCAGTTACCGTATACATGCCCGATATTGTACACAAAAAGTAACAATGATATAACACCAACTAATGTTAAATATACAAACTACCTTAATTTAATTTTAAACTTCATTGCATAATTTCTAGCACGTATGAAACGTTGAAACTTTATTACATACCCGATTTATTAGAATTAACTACAAATTCAATGGCCCGTGTGTATACACGGGTTTAATATCTAGTGTAGTATAAAAAAATCCTTGTTAATTCGCTCCAATTAAATACCTAACAATTCGCTCCAATTATTAAAAAATACACACGAATTCGCTCAAATGCCCAATAATTCGCTCAAATGCCTAGGAATTCGCTCAAATGCTTAGGAATTCGCTCAAATTATTAAAAATACACGTGAATTCGCTCAAATGCCCAATAATTTGCTCAAATGCTTAGGAATTCGCTCAAACGCTTAGAAATTCGCTCCAATTGAAAAAAAAACACTTCATTTCGCTCCAAGTTGACGTGACGGAGCGAGATTCTTGATAAAAAAAATGGATATTTTTCAAGATTTTGTCCATATTTATATATAGGAGGTCAAATATGACCGTATAGGTAATTTTCTCAAAAATTAATACAAAAATCAAACATATATATAACATTCAAATAAGTAGAGTGAACATAACAACATCAACATATAAAAATGATAAAATGCAAATTAAATCATGTGAAGATGCATAGCTAGAATAACTAGGTTTTCCACATTTTTTACCTGCACGAATTGAAAGGAAATAAGAAACCTAATAATAATAAGAAGCATAAGCGTAATATACCTTTTGTTGTTCTTCTATGATAAATGAGTGCAATAATTTGACGATTCAAAGATGCAACCGCATTATCCCTCATCGATGGAACAGACACGATAATTAGGTTTTTTAAAATGAAAAATTAATTGATTAATTGATAGTGACGACGATAACTATACGTTTATAGGTCTGTTGTTGATGTAATTAAAAATAAAAAAGTGCGAGGTGATGATTGAATTGGGGATTGGAGGGAAAGAAATGGAGCCAGCGAGTGTGGAGAAACGGTGGTGGGTTGGGAAGGGAGGCGGTTAGGGGAGGGAGTGACACGTTAGGAACCAGGTGGCCGCCTGGCAACGAGATATGAAACGCACCAATACCATTTCTTAACCGACACGATTTGGGTTTCAGTGCTCAACTCAACGCTAATTATCCGAGACCATCGTTGCATAATCGGCTAATTAATTACTCGCTCGGTCATAAAGTAAACCACCTGCGTATATGTTAACGACAGCCATTGGAGTTAAGAGTCATTTGACATATACGTACGAGTAATATTTAAGAGATTACATAGTATTAAAAACCTTTATAAATAAAGTTATAAAAGTTGTCGTATTTCTCTCGAGTAAATTTCATAAATGGTTCCTCCCTATACTTCTTTTTTTTACTTTTTCAATCCAATAAATGTACATTTTGTACGAATATGGCCCCTCACCCACCTAAAATAACTAAAGTATCCTTTATCCGTTTAGATCCTGCTATCTGAAAATGTCAAAGAGAAAAGGGTACTTTAGTCATTTTAGGTGGAGCAGAGACCATTTTTTAACGAAACATAAATTTATTGGACTGAAAAAGCAAAAAAAGAAATATAGAGACGGTTTTCGTAAATCGATGTAAACCATACGGACCATTTATGAAATGTTAATGTATATGAGAAGGGTTATATACATTGTTAGAAATGAAAGTTATGTACAAACGTGTAATAAAAATATGATAAGGGATTTAATAAATTGCTTTAGATATACATACTTAATTAGGTTGCGTTTGGTTCGTATAGTTTCATATAATTCAATGAAACTAAAATTTCAATTTCATTCCATAAGGTTATTTGTTTCAACAAAGAATTGAATTCTAAGTCACCAAATTTCTTCACTCAGAGTATTTCACGTTTATTGGAAATCTCATTTCCTTTAATAAATTCAAATTCATCGAAAACATCACGCACCATTAGAGTAAGGGTTATGTGAAAATCAATAAGTTGGTGAAAACTATAAAAACTGCCTGGTGTTTCTTTTACGCCTTTTCCCACCACCACCATCTTGTTCAACATCCTTCTCACTATTCACCTTCACTCATATTTGTAATTATTCCGTATATGAATCGCATCTCGGCAAGCTTGCATTAGTAGTATAGTTCGCATTATCATTACAACATTCTTCTGAGTCTTAAAGGGATGTTATATTTGTGAGCAATAATAACTCTTCTATAGAAAAAATATAAAAATGAGAAGCGATTTGTGTACTGTCATTACTTATTTATGATACGTACCACTTGTTTTGTGGTGTGGTGTATAATTGTAATATACTAGATATCTATGTCCGTGCGATGTACGGGTCTTGGACGTTATCGATTTGTTCGGTGTAAGAGGTTGTAATCATTTTATTGAATTTTTTCTATTTATATAGTTCAGTTGGTAATAATACAGTCGGTGGTTCAAATTGATAATAATAAAAATTGGTAAGACTTAAACTAAAAATCATTTTATTTGGAATAACTTAAATGTACATATGTAATGTTTTTCTTTTAGTTTACTTATATCTCGACATCTTATATATAGTTGCATTTAAAATTATATGACAACAGGATACAAATTTAGTAATAAATAATTTCTATCCTTAAAATATGAAAATGTAATATTTGAATGTAATTCACGTTGAAGATCTTCGAGATAAAAAGTAGGCAAAGTCCTGTTAATCCTTTAGTTTTGATTATTATAAATTTGATTTGATAAATACATTTTGATATTGGTTCGTTAATCACTTTGTCAAATGGAGTTAGGTCAACATGGATAGGTCTGGTTGACCCATTATTGCCATGTTCAAACATATTAAGTTCGGTTTACAACTCTGTATGATTATGAAAAATTCAAATGTTAATCAAATCTAGATTATCTAACTGTGTTATAGTTGTATTTGTTTTAAAGTGCGTTTAGTACTAAAATGTATAAAAAAAATCAATTATTTAAAATGTAAAGGGTTAGTAAAACCCCTCACAAATGAAAGGTTTTTTTTTAGATTACGGTGGATCCAAGTTGTTTGGATAATTAACAATTTCATTATAAAAGTTATTCATGATCTTGGTGCAATTTCATTCCAACTTATATATAGTGATGCTTACATATAAATATTAGTAATTAATAATTAGTAATGGTGCATTTGTAAAAATTAATTATATTAGTAAATTATCATCAATATTCACCTAGTTGTATATATGTAAAGGTAAAATTTAGCTTGTTTGAATGGATACATTAGCAAATAGCATGACCTTGCATTGCCCGTACAATAATTAATTAATATACACACTCTAATATAATCAAACATACACAAAAATGACACATTAACTAACAAAGCTCGTTTATGTGAGTGAACTTATTTTTATCTTTGGTTATTTATCTTCGACTCAAATTTCAAGTTCTAACATAATCACTCATTACACATTTGACATTTTTATCATATAAAACAACAAAAAATATTAGCCACATATCTTCTTCATCGAACTTGTGAATTCTACATTTGTGTGTTTTCGAAGTACATGTATCTGTGTGCGAATTACTTTAATTTAGAGAGTTCGAACTGAAGGGGTTTGGATGTCATCAATTATCTTCAAATTACCCATAAATAAAAAGACAAACACTCACTGTCATATATAAAATAGGTTGTTTTTCTTTCCCATGTCATACACGTTCTATTTTATTCAATTGTGAACTATGTTTTTTCAGCTTTTTAAATGGCTTGTAGGTTATTCTGGTTGTGAAATAAGAAGGTAGTAATAAAAGAAAATGTTGTTTATGACTACTCAAAATGGTTGGCAGGGAGTGAAAGTCGTGATGTTCTACATTTCATAAAATTGTCACACTTTTATATATGTCAACTTTGTAATATCTTTTCAAGGTACATGGATGATGAGAAGACTAATTAAACGGTTACAGGCTAGTGACCTTCCATCTTTTGTTCATAGACTTAATTAGAAATTAAATAGAATAAAGTGAACTTATGACTATTAATATGTATCAATAAGCTAATCGCGAGATTAGTATATGTAAATCCTTTTAAACAATTATTACTATTATAATTATGATAGAGTCTAAACAGTAATTATCAAACTCAAAAATTATGTGAAATTAAAACATGTATTAACATTATTTTTATTGAAAAGAACTCAAAATTAAGTTTATCATGATATGGTTAATTAATCAACCATTTTTTACCATCTTAGTATATGTTATAAAAGTATTTTACCTTTTAACCTTCATTTATTATAATAGTTAATCAATCATAAATATACCAAGGACTCAAAATTTTATGTATTGTAGATAGCATCACAACAACACTATAAGGCGCATGAGAAAAAGTTAAATTCATGAAAACGAACGGATCTAGATGAGGGTAGAGAGGACGGATGTCCCCTAAAAAAGTTCAATTCATGTAAAAATAAATAAACTTTTATATGTATTTAATGATATTATAATATTTTTTCCACCTTAAAAGTGGTAGAAAAGAAAAATAACTAAATTTTTGATCCCTCCATTAAAATTTTCTAGTTCTGCCCCTAAGAATGGAGCTGGTAAACAATAAACCTTCACAACTTATATACAACTATACAAGCAAAATTTACGTGTTGTATCTTGGCTTTCTTGGAACTTTTAATTTATATTTTCCTATTAACTTTACTAAAATAAATGCTCATTAAGATACCACAATAAATAATTAACATCACAATTTCTTAGTTAGGATGCACATTCAAAAATCGAGATTAATTGACGTGTCCTTGAGAATATACAACAAGGTTTTTGAAAGGTGCATTCGAAGTAAGAAATTGTGATGTTACATAATTTAATTGTTTAATCGCGGTTCATTCGACCTTGAAAATAGTAATTGTGAAGATGCACTTCACTCTTCCTATATATAAAAGAAAAATATAAACCAATATACATTTACTATATTTCTCTTTAATTGCATGTAACTTTATATCAAAGCATTTTGTAACAAAAAATATACAATTTTTTTTTGTATAATCTATTCATCTTCAGAAATGAAGTTTTCTGTTAATGTGTTACTTAAATCTAAATTATTATGAGAAATTACTTATTCGTGAACTTGAATAAAAACAAAGCATAAAAACCTTAAAAATAGAATGATAAATCTTATATACTTCGAATAAAAAAATTATTTTAATTAACCATATATATGGTTCAGTTTCTGTCACATTAATGTACATCACAATCTAAGATTTTCTTTAATCTTACTTATTACCATTGTTAAAGAAATATTTACACAGTATTCCAATGTCCCCTAATCTAGGCAATAGTGAGGCAACACATTTTGGTCATCGATCAGTTGAACCGTACGTCTGTCGTAAAACCATTCACCAACTGCCTCTGCAATAGCCTGCGAAGATCGTGTTACAAAACAATATATAGATACAGACTTAGAGCAAGCATATAATATGTACTATACAAACTGATTAAATAAGGATGTTTAATTACCATATTGTTCAACTTTGAAGAAGGGTTTCCAAACCATTTGGTCTGGAATTCGCATTGGCCATGAGTGAAACAATTGTTAACAAACCATCCTCTTGACTGATAATCTCCAACGACCGAAAATGCTTTTAAAAATTCAGATCGAAAACCTAAACCATAATTTAATGACAAGAAGAAAATGTCACAAGTGTCTTCTGTTTCATATAACTCGAACCAAGTCCAAAAAATCTCAAAACAAAAGAGAATTGATGTTAATTAACCTTGTAGTTCTTTTATTTGATCAGTTGAGCATGCATTTATATCTTGCTTGCATTTTGTATATAGTCCATTTGGATCCGCTCCCGGTGAGGCCAAGATGTTTTGTATCTTAAAATTATACAATCAAGATAAGAAATTAAACAAGCGTAAGATGTAATTAATTAAGTTAAATCGATGATTATGAAAGATTGTTGAAAGCTAATTACCTGAAATGTATCATATGTTGACTGCAATAAAAATACAGGTGTTTTGACATAAGGCAAGGCATATTGTGGGTAGAAACACTGCAATTTCATTTTATGACAATTTATATATATATATATATATATATGTATATGTATATGTATTCATCAGTATCTAATGTTTTAGAACTTGATAATTAACATCAATAGATAACATCAGATAAGAGTGTTTTACCAAATTGGCTTTCTTCTTATTAGAAATACATTTAGGATGCAAATTTTTTGACGATCCCTGTAAGAGCAAAAGAACGTTTAGTGTCCAATTTGTATGATTCGTTAAGACAGTTCATGTCCATATCGAAAAGGAAGAGTGAGAAATCATACATGTAATGTAACGATTTGATCGTAGTATCTCTCAAATCTATAATCTTTAGAGAGGTCTCTTCTGTTAAGTGTAAAGTAATGGGGCGTTAATTAACCTTCATGGTTAATAGAAGATATATATGTATACATTAGCACAAATGACATAAGGTGATTGATATGATGAACTTACACATGAGCGAAATAACCAGCATCAGAAAAGCATTTCACGCGAGTACTTGTTGGAAAGAAAGTTCGAAACTTGTCACAATGATGTATGGAAGCCAATCCACCAGCCGACGACCCTGATAAAAGGGCCTGCACGCATGTCCATATCGACTCTTAATTAGTGTCATAAATTAGAAACCAACAAGTGTACAATGAGCTAGAGATTAATTAGGGATATGATTTTACATTTGATGCAGACTTCATTCCTAATTTGCCAAGTAACTCCTCCATAATCACATTGAACACTCTTGCACCCCTAAAGTGAAGATTTGTAACCTTGAAAAACAAAGACAAATTCATGTGTTAGATCCTTCTTTTTTAGAGTCTGCCATTTGTGAAAAACTACTGATCAAATGTTGGGAAACTAATTAGAATATGTGACATTTCAAAAGTTGTGGGGATGAAAAAACAGTCACATGTTTTACAAGGTATATTGTCATATAGGAAAAAAAAAGTTAGTTAAATGTTCAAAGTAGCTGTCAAAAAAATGTCTTTATGTTCTAAAAGATGTGGGGATGAATTCAAAGTCACATGTAACATTACTTGTTCTCCTTGAAATTAATAGACTTTAAATAGTTTGTTGTCATTAACATGATTAGTCAAGCATAAGAAGTTGGCATCACTTTAAAACAATTTATAACCATAATAATGGGCCAGCTTTAATTAAAGATTGTAGTTATGAACTATGCTTACATACAATTAAACATATATCTATATTAATTAACTTACAGGATCAACTGCTTCTATATCTCCTGTAAATGATGAACCATCACAGTACCTTATGGCGATCCTATTCCAGTTGTAAAAATCTAGCATAAACAAATTAAACAATATTTCAACGTCTTCATATAACAAAGTTGTAAGGAAATCAGAACATGGACAGTAGATAAGTGTATGCATAGTTCTCACTTGGATTTGATTCTCGGTTGTTGCTCAAAATTCCGGTGAAGTAATAGTCAGAACTTTTCATTTTCTTCGACGAACCTAATTGACTATTTGTGCGTGTAAGACAGTCATCTACCGAATTGCACCACCCTCCTCCCTAACATAAAAACAGTCACTCCTACACATATACGAGTATGAAATATACGATGAAAATTAAGTAGATAGATTGCAACCTGTATGTGAACCAGCCAATTGTTACGACCATCTCCAAAACCTGCATCAATCTGGTATGCAGGTGGGCTTCCATCCAAACAAACTTTAATCACACAAACATTAACTAATTGTTACAAGAATATTCAAGAACAAAACTTTCTATTAATAGAAATAAAACTGTTTTAAGAATGGATCACCTGCTCCTTTAGCCACAGCTCCTTGAATGATGGTTATAGGCACTTCCATTGAACCTTCTATTCTTAGAAGTATGAATACATATACTAGTGTATATAGTTGCCATTGGTTTAATCTTACTTTTGACATCATGGTATTATTATTTATTAATATATTAAGCTCAAAGAATTGAAAATCAGATGAATTAATCAAGATTGGATACATGTCTCTGTATATATACACGAGATATTGAATGATGTCACCATGTTTTAAATGATAATGTATCATGATAACATAATACACATTGTTAAGTTTCCAAAAAACGTGACACCACCATCCAATAGGAAATTAAAATTGTTTTTATGTATACATTTCAATTTTCTTTAATTTTCTAGCTTACTTATATTAAAGGGCAAATGAATCATTTGTGTTGACCAAAAGAAAATAAAGAAAGTATTTATATTTTACATTTTCAATTTTTCAACTTTTTAAAATATACATATTCGGTCCATGAGTTAAAAGCTAACTCCACATTCAAATCCGTACAATTTTGTTGCACATAATATTTCTCCCTTATTGAATGGTGTCATTGTAACTTGTGATCTTCAAATTTACCCTTTGTGTCACTTCATTTTGAAGTTGATTTTTCTTTGTTCGCCTTTTTGTTTGTTATATTATACTTCTTCTTTTGTTATCTCAATGACATGTTGCCTTAAATTGATTGTCTATGTTCATCAAATGAACTTGAATAAAAAATGTTAAAAATTTATAGTAACTAAGTAACTGTTTTTTACTTTTTTACCAAATATGTAACTAAAATATTTAAAATAATAATAACAGTATATTATTATTATGAAAAAGTTCAGTTATTTACTCCCTTTTATGGAAGTCCTTAAAAGTTAAAACCACTACAATGTCCACCACTGAATGAAGCACTCGCACGCGTTAAAGATGTGGCACTTGTAGCTTGCATCCATGGCCCATGGCTATTATTTTACGTATGATAATATTAGTAGATCTAAATTTGTAGACCTATGCATAGGCTTAAAAATTTAATTGGTAAATGTGAAAAATTGATTGAATGAGATTAAGAGAGAGAAGAATTTAACCAATGAAAGAAGTATGTCTATTTTTAGGTATGTATAATTAGGTCTATATAGCATCACTCTTTTAAGTATGGCTGAGGATGTGACGATTGGAGACAGTTATGGCCTAAATTCACTCCGTAACCAATACTTTGGTTAGCTAAAAATTTTAACCGTTCAGTTATGTTAAAATAGCAGTTCGATTAATGGTTAAAGTAAATGATTCGATTCGATTTTTAGTTAAAACAGTTAATAACCAAAGTAGCACAAACACACAAATTAAATTTCCAAATATACTATCAAAAACCATTTTTGAATTCCATAGTCGAATATATTAAGTTATAGTATTTTTGGTTAATTCGATTCAGTTTTAGCAGTTAATTTGGTTATGGTTAAGTTAATTGAGTTTCTTGCTCACCCCTAATTTTAAGCACATCCTTGTCTCTTTTTATCTAATATTTGATTTGATTTTGATTTACTTAATACGAGTAATTATGTAAACAATAATGTATAATGTATATGTTAAACTGAATAATGTTCATTGATCCAATGATTGTGTCAGATATAATATAAACTAGCATAATACCTGCATTATGCAGCGGAGTTTAGTATTTTTATTATAAATTGTGACTCAACAATAGTCATATATTATTTTTGTTATTCAATGATGAATTACCCCTGATTATGGGTTGATATTAGTAGTTTGCTTGTATGTGTATCTCGAGATTCGGTATATAATTGGTGAAAACTGATAAATGAAAAATATGTGAAAATAATAGGATTATATTGTAAAATGAGATAGCTAAATATGTAAATGTTGAGTCTTAATTTATTAAGAGTTTTCTAAAAATAAAATACTAAGATGTTTTATAAGTAGTTATAGATACCCGCACTATGCAGCGCAGTTTAGTATTTTTATTATAAATTGTGACTCAACGATAGTCATATATTATTTTTGTTATTCAATGATGAATTACCCGTGATTATGGGTTGATATTAGTAGTTTGCTTGTATGTGTATCTCGAGATTCGGTATATAATTGGTGAAAACTGATAAATGAAAAATATGTGAAAATAATAGGATTATATTGTAAAATGAGATAGCTAAATATGTAAATGTTGAGTCTTAATTTATTAAGAGTTTTCTAAAAATAAAATACTAAGATGCTTTATAAGTAGTTATAGATACATGATAAAGTATAGATGGGCTAAGCCCAATATAAAAATAGCCCTATCTAAATAAGAACCTACTAACAGCCTCCCGCAATTGAAGCGGGAGAAGGGGGGACGCTCAAACTGGCTCGAAACTCGTCAAATAACACATACGGTAAGCCTTTGGTGAATATATCAGCATACTGGTAGTGTGAGGGAACATGCAAAACGCGAACCTGTCCTGCAGCAACCTGAGCGCGTACAAAGTGAATGTCAATCTCTATGTGCTTCGTGCACTGATGCTGCACGGGATTAGAAGAGAGATAAACGGCACTAACATTATCACAATACACAAGTGTAGAAGAAAATAGGGGTAAATAAAGCTCTCGAAGGAGATTTCGCAGCCAAGAAGTCTCTGCGACGGCATTGATGACATCACGATACTTAGCCTCTGAACTAGAAGAAGAAACAGTATATTGTCGCTTAGAAGACCAGGACAATAAATTGTTGCCAAGAAAAACACAATAACCTGAAGTAGAGCGGCGAGTGGTTGGGCAACCAGCCCAGTCAGCATCCGAATAAGCTACCAAAGATGAAGTCGAAGATGAATACAGCTGCAATCCATGACCCAAAGTACCCTTCACATACCGTAAAATACGCTTGAGAGCCGCACGATGAAACTCCGGAGGATCATGCATGAATAGGCATATCTGTTGAACCGCATATGAGAGGTCGGGCCTAGTAAATGTGAGATACTGTAAAGCCCCAGCGAGACTCCTATACATAGTAGGATCAGCAACCGGAACACCATCAACACCAAGTTTGGACTCTGAATCAACCGGAGTACGACACGACTGATAATTCAGCATACCTGCACGCTCAAGAATCTCGGCTGCATAATTTTTCTGAGAAAGAAGCATCCCGGTATCAGTACGAGAAACTGAGATTCCTAGAAAATAGTTGAGCGACCAAGATCAGACATGGAGAACTCCCGATGTATTGAATCAATAATCTGCTACAAAAATGTTTTAGAGGATGCAGTCAAAAGAATATCATCAACATATAAGTGTAAATAAGCAATATTCGATCCCTGCCAAAAAATAAACAATGACGAGTCACAACGGCTATGATAGAAGCCAACACGAGTAGCATAACTCGCAAACTGCTGAAACCAAGCCCTAGGTGTCTGTTTAAGACACATTTAATCAACTTTTCACCAAATATGGAATTCATATACGTTTTTCATGCCCTCGCATATCACAACAAAATGAAAAATGCTCATTGATCAACATGTTAAACTGAATAATGCTCATTGATCCCATGATTGTGTCAGACATAATATAAATACATGATAAAGCATAGATAGGCTAAGCCCAATATAAAAATAGCCATATTTAAATAATAACCTACTAACAGTATAATGTATAATTAGAGTTTGCCTTCTTTAATTTATTTATTTATATATATTATTAAAAACTTCTGACTTTAAAACTTTACGGTTCTTTTAAAAGTTTAAATTCATCTATTTAGTTTCTTAATAATGTGATTATTAACAACTTATGTAACTCGTCGTTCATAGTGTTCCTATCAATATTTGAGTTTTAGTAGAACTCTTTCATATATCATCATCATATATGTATATAGAAAATGATACATATCAAAACATAATATTGAAATAATGCAACTACTATGATACATAGCAAATACAATGACATTTAGAAATGATGTTGGTCATAGCGAATACGCACTTGAAAAAAGATGCAGATCGTACAAGAAATAACTTTACAACATTGAATTTATTGTTGCCTCTATTATGATATAATGACATTATAAATGAGTGAATTTGTGGATAATAAATCGTACTTATATCGAATTCATTTAAGTCATCCATATCCACCAATACTATATCACAACAAGTGCCACGCCTAGGTACGAGTCATTAAAGGCAAATTTGGTTATCTTATCTTCCTACTTGATGAATAATGTTTTTCCTATTTGACAAAAACTACTAATTTGCATTTTCAACGTATTATTCTTTAATATACATTTCGTTTTTTTACTACCATTAATTATCATTTACATTCAGGGTGTTGGATTGTGGGTTTTGAAAAAGAGGAATGTGAATGGTACGAAAGAAGGTGTTTGGTTAATGGGTTTGATTTTAAAAATTGATATTAAAAGAAATTGAAAATGTTGATTAAAACAAAAGAGACCGGTTTAGCCGGTTACCGGTTAACAAATGATGACATCGAGACAGAATTTGAAAGTATGATGTTAACTATGGTAATAAAATGGGTATGTTTGTGACATTAGGACAAAAATAAAAGTGCGTTAACCCTACTCCATACCTAACGCAACAAAGAAGAACGCACCTTATTTTTATTATATTATATGCTCAGAAAAATCAATATCTTCTAATGAATCGAATAATTAAAACCATTCAGTTGACCACAATATAAGAAAACTTGTACTTGGTGTTTGTCCTTATACATCACGAAAGCGTTTATGCTACCTTGCACTTTTGGGTTGGAACAATTTCCATACGTTTTGGGTTATGTACAACTTATTATACCCTATTTAATAGTTTGCAAAATGACCAAATTGTACAAACAAAAAAAAAGTTAGGACTCTAATCAAATTGTTTTTAAGTTTCTGCTACCCGACAAAATCTATTTTGTTTTCACTACAGAATTATACATAGATTAGTTTTACTTTTTCATTTTAACATTTAATAATTATATGAATTAATCAATGTATTATACGATAAAAACATTGTTTACTATGTTTCTAGAGTTTGTACTTATAGCTGGCTGTCATACACATAATCTGTCTTGTGTATGCACTTAGTCTTTCATTATTGTTAGATTAAGTTTTTAAGTGGATTCTCCACAATCTTATAATTGTAACACTTATCATTCTTGCATTTATAATATTTGCCCCCCTTTACGCGTACCGGAGATGGTTGCGAGCTACTCAAAGTCGATCAGTCAAATGGGTGTCAACACATAATACACAGGTCATCTGAGTTCCATACTCGCGACAACAAAACAAACAAAGTGTGTAAATGGTAAATTTTATAACCGAAGTTAAGATAAATCAAACAAACTCCTACTATAAATGTATCTAATTATATTTAACGAATTCAAAAGCATAAAGAACTTAAAAAAGCTAACAATCATAAATGATAAACTTGTAACATGAAAGAGCAACTAGATTATTTGTAAGACCTTTTTTGTAACAGCATATAAGAAATTTCAATTAAGGCTATCATATTATTTATATACCAACTACCCAAGTGATATACACAAAAAATCACTTGAATATATGAGAAATTGATTTTTAAGTAGTCGTTATTTTTAACTTTTTTGTATACATCGAAAACATATGCATGTCGATTCTTTGTCATCTTTTTGTTTATAAGTTGCCATATTTGGTTCAGTTTGATACTGAGGTGGTGTTATGTTTTTGTACTGTACCACTTTTTACAGCAGAACATTGTTCACTTTAGTACTGTTATACTTCCGATACCAAGTGGGTATAGTACGACATTTTACCGTACCGGTACCAAACCACTTCAGTTGGTACGGTATTCGGTACTCACAATAGGGCAAAAAAGAAAAGCGGTACCAACTGGTTTGGTATGGTACGGTACAGATTTCGTAACACGCTCATCCCTACCTAAACTGATATAAATTCATCTTACAAATTTAGTGCATACATAACAAAAGTTAACTATATCAATAAAATCAGTTGACGTTCACCAAATTTCATCAAAGCTTAATAAAACCAAACTAAAGAATATAAAAATAAACAGTCTTCTTGAATAAAATCAAGCAGAAGGTATATAAGATTCCTGTTCAAGATCAAGAATGCAAACACCTAAAACTATACATTCAAAATCAAGCGCAGAGTGATACAAAGGGTACCTCTATGCTGCACAGCAACTGGAAACATAAGTCATCAGAAATCTAACCATTTGGTGTAGTAAACACAGGTGCTCGGTGAAATAAGTCCATCAGGTGTGCACTGTTTAATCCTTGGACACACACCACACGGAATCGAAACCATCGCCCCTGTTGTAGGACCCTTACTAATATCTCCAGGTGGACATCTGTAACAAAGTTTACCAATGGGAATCGAATGATATTCCCCTAATCCAGTACTCATCACATCTATAATCATATTATCCAAAACCATAGACTTCAATATCTCGTTTATTTGTTGGCTCGTGCAATCAGCGTTAGTCAACTTATTCATCTTGAAAAAGTCGTACACCCCATCAGCCGTTGCGACTTTTAGCTTCCTAATGATCTTTAAACAAAGACCTTTTAGTTGATCAATAAAAGCGATATCAAGATTACCATCTACGTACCATGAACCCCCTGTGATTTCTTTTGACGGTTCAAACTCTGCTGCAATGTAGTGTTTTCTACCTTTTAGTTGAACATGGGCTACTTCTTTTATCAGTCCTAACGTTAAGAGATTTTTGATACTTTTATTGATAATGGGATCAGGTAAAGTTGTTTCTTTTTTTAAGTCACGTGTCCATATCGCCATTTCTTTTTTGCTTTTGATGACTTCGAGTACTTTGCGATCTGATTCGACTAGAATACTAGTTGGTTTTTCCGGGTTTTTTCTTTTATTTAAGAGACTCATCTTGATGAATTTGCAAGAAGAAAACAAATAACAGTAAAATATCCTATACACCAATGAATCTGCAAACACAAATAGAATTAATGAGTTTCTATAGTTGTAAACGAACCGAACGAACACAAATGGGGCTTGTTCATATTGTTCAATTTGAGTTTAGCCGAACATAAACACGTAAACGAACAGATTTCATGTTTCTGTTCATTCGTTAAAGATGGTAAGCAAACATATAAATGAACACGCAAATGAAAGCAGTCAACTGCGAAGGAGACTTATAAACATCCCTGATCTGAAAATTATTATCCAAACATCTTAATTCTAAGCAAGTTTCTTAAAACAGTCCAAATAGGTAATTCAAGGATAAAGTATAAGTAAGTTCCAAAAAAATGAAATAATTTACTACTGTATTAATATAAAACATTCTTAAAAGTAGGTTATATGTGAACATAAGCACGCCTCAACAGATATACACAAACAGAATACCTAGACGATTCACAAACGTAAACAAACTTACGAGACCTCTGTTTGTGTTCGTTCATTTAACTAAACGAACACAACATCCCGTTTATGTACAGTTCTTTAATAAATAAACAAACTTCCTAACAAAAGGTTTAGTTATATATTCCTGTGAGTTTCTAAGCATGGCATTGCGATAAACCACCAAAACACTTAGCATATCAACAGTCCTAAACAAGTTAAAGTAGCCTCAGAAATCTGATAGAATCGTGAGTACTTATCATCATATTCATATCATAATATATATGAAAGCTTACTCGAATTAACATATATCATTTTTAGAAAACTCTCTCAGATTTCAAATGTTAAAATTACATTAAAAAAAAATTAAAATAAAAACCCTAACAGTATGTATTATAAGTTTCAATTGCAATTACTACAAACATGTATAAAATGCAAAGCATAAAATCGACGAAAAATTAAATAAATAAATGATTCCTATATTCACTAAAATAAAAAAACTGCACGTGTTAGTATATATACATATAGATACGTACATACATACGAAACTACATGTATCATTTTCTACAATTGGAACAGAAAAGCCCTAATTGCATATATAGAACTAACGCAGATATCAAATTAGAAGATGAAAAGGAGATAGAATCGAGAACAATTAAGAAAGTGAAGATTAAGACTAAAATGAACGAAAACTGACCGGAGAAGAAATGATCGGAGCTGCTGCTGCAGAGCGGTGGGGACTGTGAAGTTATTACATGAAAACCTATTAATTTGGGAATTTACATTTCAAACCCATTGAAGTTATAATTCTTTGAAAAACGGTCCCTTCGTTAAATGTGTGAGGGGTTAAAACTTTTAACCTATGGATGCACTTGCGTTATCTTTTAATCCTTTTTGTAAAACTTATAAATAGTTTATGTCTTTGACAAAATTACTATAGTTAGTTTATGCTTGTAATCCTTCAATTTATCGCCTTATCGAACATTTTCAACTCACTGGATCACTTTGGTAAACGCATAATCAACTTTTTTAGTAAAAAAATGTGTCACGTTGTTATAATAACATAATATCTCTATCATATGTGAGGGTGGATAGAGGAAAAGGGTATCTCAAAATATCAAAAATATGAAAAGATAAACATACTACACTTTTTGCGTCGTAATTTATAAGATGTGTTCCACGTCTCTTCATGGAAAGGATGTATCACGGATCATGTTATTGAAAATTGTTTTAGTTATTTCTCGAGTCTTTCTTTTCGGACTTTGATTGTTGTTCATTCGCGCATTCTAGAACATATTGGCACAAACAAATGTAAGTGTATGTTTCTAATGGTATAGTACGTACGTATAAAAGATGTGACAAATTAATGCATGGGTTCGGTCAGGTAACGTCGGTTTGAAATACATTCTCATATAAAGTGATAAATGATAATGAGTGTCAATACGCTTACATCGGTCATGGTAGCCAGATTTTTGCCAAGTCAATTACTAAAAAATCCCTATCACGTACGCTTGTGATATGTACGTATAGCTCCTTTAATATATTTACAAGATAAGATAAGACAAATAATATGACATCCACATATTGCACCTACGTACTCCACTTTACATGGTCGAACCAGCAAAGTGTTTAGTATGATTTCTTGAAACCAGTTGCTGAATTAACCCCTCAACATATATAATTATAAAACCATGCCTCAGAAGTTTTCTTTCAAAATATATACTATCGAATGGCCATGCTGAAGAACATGCCTGATTCAGCAATCATAAGCTATTTGAACGTAAATAACTTTAGGAACGTAAAATTCATTGGTTATCGGACCGATCAACTTACGAGTTTACTTGTTCGATAGGTCGGACCGGTTTCAAAACCCAGTGTCTTAATAATTATATTCACCATATATATATATATATATATATATATATATATATATATATATATATATATATATATATATATATAGGGCCCCTATAAGCTCTCATTATAATGATAGCCCTAATACTCATAAACATGATATATTACTACACACATTTTCACTAACCGTCCAGTTGTTCAAGAACTCTTCAGTCACTTTATCATCAATCCTGGAATGTATCGACCCTTCCATCTGTTTACTCATGCAATACAACTGTAGAAATAAGAGACACACCCTATATACTCCTCTGTGTCCCTTGCCCATCCTGGTACGTTTTAATGCCTTTACCGAGGCTTCAATAGCAAGTGTTACCCATGGTTGTTCATCGAGACTATCTACAATTTGCACATAGTACAACTTCTTCTTTCCAAGTTTACCCTGGGGGTGGGACATGTAAATCGAATAGGACACCAAGATAAAGTAGGAAGCTGGGGATCATCAAAACAGGTAACGAAAATAGAACCACCGAAAAATCCCCACAAGTTGATTTATTCGACGATTGTAATTTTGATAATTTTGCGACCTACGAAAATAGTGTAATATTCAAACAGTTTATTAGACCGTAGTAATCTGGGTAGTCGTAGTAAGAGATTGTATATTGAATTTAAAATTAGAAGAGCAAGTGAAGATAATGGGTTAACTATATATAAATATAAAGAAGACATTTAGGTTGTTGCGATTGGGTTCGACAATCATATTTTAGAATTGAGTGTAGAAGGAGAAAAATTGTGTGATGGTTCCGTTAGCCTTGAGGTCGAAGAAAGTTATAAGGGTATGGGCTCGATTAACGTAACTGGGATCAAGATTGAAACTTCCTCGTCACAATGTGCATCTATGTGTTAGGAACCTAAGAATACCTCAACTCGAAAGAACCAAAGTCACAAAACCTATAAGGGCTGTTTTTGTGTTGAACTGGTCGAACGGACGGATATAGTCCGATTTTGAAAACCATGTATATATATAAGTATATATGGATTGCATTATAAGGATAACGAGGAAAGGAACCCGCATTCCACAGCGGCCTTGTAACTCGAAAATCGAATCAAACGTTCAAAATTATCAAAATCAGTATAGATAGCTCACCATCCTTCCATATTTCTCGAGTACATAATCAAGATCTTTTGTAACCGAGACCAATTCGACAGTTTGTCTGGCATGCCGTGTCTTCTCAAGCTCGAGTAATTTATCATGTGTAAAAGGGTAGGCATTAGCACCATGTTCCTCAATGGCATCAACAACATTGAGATGAAAATTTTCCCATCTGACCCAGTAAGGACACGGAAGGCACCATGACGCTGAAAAGTACATGCCCAACTTCAATTACACAACTGTTGTAAAATCCTTTAATGTGCGAAACAAAAGGATAGTAAGTCTACCGAAACTAAAATGAAGTTAATATGTAGGTAGCATAAAATCTTGAAACGTTACGAAATGGGAAAAGGAGATTTTATAATGGTGTGTCAAGTGAGTTTCACATCATAAAATGAATAACACAAAAATACGGGTGTTTGGGATAGCTTATGTTTTTTAGCTTCTGCGTTATCTAAAAGTCAGGAAATTGAGGCTTTTGGCTTTTCAGTTTATTTACCCCACAAATTTTGAGAAGCTCTCTAATAAAAGCTCATCCAAACACCATCAAAAAAGCTTTTTAGCTATATCATAACGTAATAAGCTAAAAAAAAACCCCTAACAAAGTCAGACCAAACACCCATTCCATTAGCAAATGGTACTTATTGGAAAATAAAATAAAATTTTTGAAAGAGTGAAATTGGATGGATTCTTGATTAGTATTGTTGCGAATTACTTAATTTTTAAAGAGTAAATGTCATTAATGGTCCACGTAGTTTATGACGATTTAAAATCATCTATATATATATTTTTTAACTTTTCAGTTTAATAAGTTTATGTTTTGCTCGGAGATGGTCACTCCTCCACATAAAATGACTAAAGTACCATTTTCTCTTGTCATTTTCGGATAGTCAGATCTAAACGACCAAAGGGTATTTTAGTCACTTTATGTGGATGAATGACCATTTTCGACTAAAATGCAAACTTATTGGACTGAAAAGCAATAAAAGTATATGGACGGTTTTCGTAAATCGGTGTAAAGCACGAGGAGCGTTTATGGAATTTACTCATTTTTTAAAAGAAGAGAGCATGGATTGGATTCGTGTCCAACCATTGTTCCAGAGAAATAGAAATGCGATTAAGAGGTTTTGGATCAAAGGGCAGACCTCTTAGAGAGGGAAGAAAAGTCAGACAATTTCAGCCCTTGATATTTTATGGTCCAGATTTATTGCATCATGAGTACGCTGCATTTCGAAAGCGCTACATCTTAACAATACTGCATTTTAACAATGATGCATCTTACCCCTACAAATTTTCCCTAAGATGCAGATGTTTCGTCTGCCCCTCCTTCCCTCTCCAAACCAACATCCCCTTTGAATTGCACCCATTGCCTAAGTGCTACCGCCACCGCAAATGCTCAGACTCTAAATGTGTGACCGATAAGTCAGAGGTTCTAATCCGTGCCTTCAGCATATGTGGGTGATTTGTGGACAGTTGATTTGCTGGGCGTTGATGCTCCTTGCGTGTCGGACGGCCGTATACCATTGAAATATGGTACGGAGATTATGCGAAACAAAAGGATAGTAAGTCTATCGAAACTAAAATGAAGTTAATATGTAGGTAGCATAAAATCTTGAAACGTTACGAAATGGGAAAAGGAGATTTTATAATGGTGTGTCAAGTGAGCTTCACATCATAAAATGAATAACACAAAAGCACGGGTGTTTGGGTTAGCATATGCTTTTTAGCTTCTGCGTTATCTAAAAGCCAGGAAACTGGGGCTTTTGGCTTTTCAGCTTATTTACCCCACAAATTTTGAGAAGCTCTCTAACAAAAGCTCATCCAAACACCATAAAAAGAGCTTTTTAGTTTTATCATAATGTAATAAGCTAAAAAGGCCCCTAAAAAAGCCATACAAAAACCCATTCCATTAGCAAATGGTACTTATCGGAAAATAAATAAAAATTTTGAAAGAGTGAAATTGGATGGATTCTTGATTAGTATTGTTGCGAATTACTTAATTTTGAAAGAGTAAATGTCATTAATGGTTCACGTAGTTTATGCCAATTTAAAACCATATATATATATATATATATATATATATATATATATATATATATATATATTAACTTTTTAGTTCAATAAGTTTATATTTTGCTCGAAGATGGTCACTCCTCCACATAAAATGACTAAAGTACCATTTTTTCTTGTCATTTTCGAATAGTCAGATCTAAACGACTAAAGGGTATTTTAGTTACTTTAGGTGGATGAAGGACCATTTTCGAGTAAAATGCAAACTTATTGGAGTGAAAAGCTGAAAATAAAAATATATGGACGGTTTTCGTAAATCGGTGTAAAGCACGAGGAGCGTTTATGGAATTTACTCATTTTTTTAAAAAAGAGAGTAGGGATTGGATTCGTGTCTAACCATTGTTCCAGAGAAATAGAAATGCGATTAAGAAGAGGTTTTGGATCAAAGGGACAGACCTCTTAGAGAGGGAAGAAGAGCCAGACAATTTCAGCGCTTGATTTTTGATCTACGGTCCAGATTTATTGCATCATGAGTACGCTGCATTTCGAAAGCGCTACATCTTAACAATACTGCATTTTAACAATGATGCATCTTAACCCTACAAATTTTCCCTAAGATGTAGATGTTTCGATGTCCCTCCTTCCCTCTCCAAACCAACGCCCCTTTGAATTGCACCCATTGCCTAAGTGCTACCGCCACCGCAAATGCCCAGACTCCAAATGTGTGACCGACAGGTAAGAGGTTCTAATCCGTGCCTTCAACATATATGGGTGATTTGTGGAAATGTGATTTGCTCGGCGTTGATGCTCCTTGCGGGTGGGGCGGACGCATACCATTGAAATATGGTACGGAGATTATGGGTACCTTCCAAATTACCCTTCTTAAGAAAATGATAAAGGTTTGAGGTTTTGTAAAACTAGGGTTAGAGAATATTCTAAAAATTCGAACTTACGAATATCCTCCTTATTTTTTATTTTTGGATACTAAGATTAAGATGATTATCACACTAATCCATGCTTAACAATGTTTTATTTTCTTATCAAATATTATTAAAATCATTTAAAACGTCAACCCATGTACTACTTTTTAAAATAGAAACAAAGGATGGCAAATATTCTTTCCGACTAGACGAGCATACACGATGATGGCAAATTTAGGCGTGTGTTTGGAACTCTCTGTTTAATAGAATAATTCGTTTGCAAAACTTAAAATTCACCTTACCGTGCACTTTTTTAACCTTTGAATTAATCATCTTGGTACACAGTTTTAACAATTTATCAAGTCACTTTGTTTGACGCATAATCGACTTTTTTTAATACAAATTTTTTGGCTGTTATTAGTACAAAAATGCTAGATTGAACAAATTTTGTATGTTACTACCTCCATAACATCGCTATCTATACATAAGTATATTTGTGGTTCCCCAAAATAATCCATTTCATGTACAAATTCCACATGAACATAGACCACTTCACCAGATGAGAAAGAATAAATAGACTACACTTTCTTATCAACTTAACTATTAAGTGCCGTGTCTCGTCTCTTCATGGAAAGAGATGTATCCCGGATCATGTTTTTAAGATCTTTCTTGGAATCGACATCAACACCCTCCTTTTTGGCTGATGATTGTTCTTTAAGAGCTTCTTTCTCTAATCTTTTCTTTTCGGCGTCTGCTTGCTGTTCATTTTCATCACGCGCTTTCTTGAACATCTTAGCAAAGACTGCCAAAATTTGTGTTACTGCACAAACAAACCCAAGAAAATATGAGAATTTCTTACAAACCGTAAGTTTAGGTTTGTGATGGTATGATTAGCATTTTATCTCCTTTCAATTTGTATCAATAAAATAATGGCAATTTCATGGTTCTGTCAGGTCGGGACTCGGGTTAGCTGATTACTACTGAGCCAGTTAAATGGTCATCTTTCCAGAATGGGTCAAAACGAGTCTTCCATGAGCTGTGTCAGGTTGATGTTCACCTTAGGTGGGGGAGAGGATGTGTATTACGGAGTATAAGATTACAGTAACCCCTAATGATAAATAATTTACTAAAGCAATGTAGAAGTTGTATGGACTGGTGGACTTTCAACCTATTTCACTTTTAGCCAAAAAAAACATATTTATATTTCTCATATTAAACCTGTTAAGACATAAAACATACTCGTAACAAAAATTCACCCATTCACAAGTACATGGGTTGAAATTGCCAGCTATAACTAAATGTGATGATTCTGCTATGTCTGATATATGCAAGCTTCTTAAAATAAAGATAAAGAACATGAAAAACTAGATCAAACCTTGCTCGAAGGGACAACGAACAGGATCCTCTCCGAAATACTGTGAAAGTGAATCTGCACTTCTTCCCTGCAAGCCATACTTGTCGTCAATTTGTCACAAGTTGACATCACATGTGATGAAGAATGTTTGGGATTAGTAGAAGACTCACCACTTCAGTATACAAGGAGATTAGTGCCCGTACTTCAGCTTCAGCAGTATCAAGAAAACCCTTCAATGCCTGAAAGTATGGGTTTTACAAAAATACTCATCAGTTCTAACACATTAACCCGACTATATTTCCGATTATAATTCTTGACCCAAGACCTCACCTTTTGAAAAACAGCAGATATAGCGCCATCATTCTCAGAAGCCGTGAGTTCCTGCTCAACCTTTTCAAGACCTTTACTCACTGCTTGCATTTCTTCAGCCAACGTCTTCAATTGTATCTTTTAATTTCGTTGAACGCCAAATCAGGATTATACAGCAGGTCAGCAATAAACTGATCATGTAAAAACAAGATCTGAATCCCTGGTTTTAACATACTGACATACCTTGGAGGCAGCTTCCAAATGAACAAGATCCTTGTCAAAATCTAGCAACTCAGGCATCTTCTCAGCAAGGAGCTAGGGAAAATATCATTATTTCACCAAATTAATCACATTTTTATATATGTAAACATAAAAAGATAAAATAAATAACAAGTTATAAAAAATACAACTCTGCAACATCTCTACCTTGCATAAGTAATGCATTAGAGTCATCTTGTTGTTCCTCGCACGTGTATCAGACAATTTAAGAAGACTGTCCAATTTAAATCCTACTGCAGATCCTGCAACACAGATCATGCATGTCTTTGTATGAAACAACGAAGGGTAACTACGGAATCTAAAAACTCGCAACCCGTTGATATGTTTTCAGCTATTGGTGTTAATGCTACCTCGAGCAGTGCCCTGGTTTAATGCATTTCCCAGTGTAAGAATAGTCTGCATTATTTGGCGCAGCTTTGCAGATTCTTTTACCTACATTATATCGGGTATATTAGGATTTTGAAATGGGAAGGAAACCAAAGATTTTTATATGTTCAGAATATTAATTGCAGGTTACCTCTTTAGTAGCATCATTGATTGCACTCAGGTTCCGCCTTAAATCACTAACCTGTAAATGTTTAGAACTGAAGGCATAAGCAGCCAAAAACAAACAGTAGTGTTAAGAAAAATGTTTAAAGAACTCGAGAAGGATACCTACCTGACTGGTGAAAGTAATTGTGAACGCAAATACTCGAAGTTTTGACTCAACCCGTGGGACCTTCATCAGTTCCATAAAAAACTACAAGGCCATGGAACACGATACGTGTTATGTAAATACTATTACTCTAAAAACTACCTTAAATCCTAGAGAAAGCAGAATACCAGTTCACACTTTCCCAGCATGTCCTTGTTTCCAGTATAGTTCTGAGACAATAGAAACAGAAATTATTAGGACAAACTATACGTGAAGAACTATAGCAGCAAGTCCATTACGGATATGTCAAACTAAATATGATATGCAACTTAAAATTAAAACATATAAAAAGTAAAAAATAGAATGATATGCAACATGGTGATCCTGAAACTGATTATTGCTTTCCTTTTAGATACCAATTTATTTCATCATAAAGATCATACGCACAAACTTAGTTAATCATTCTGAAAGACTGCTTACTACGATTCATTTGTTTCACCATAGAGATCATATTGCTAAAAAACAAGATTAGGTTCTTTTAAAACATCTACACGTATCCAAGAACATGAAGTGAATACTTCCTACAAAAATACATAATGTATGATCTTCACTGAGCTAACATTATGGCACAACTACGCATTTGCATGTAAGTTTGAAGAATAGAAGAGAAAAAATAAAGATAACATATTGACGAGAGTACCTTTAGTAACTCCATTTCTTCTTTGGTTGGACAAAACTTTATAAGATTTTCAACTTGATCGATGTCCAAAGCAGTAGCGTCCAATGCAAGAATGGCGTTCTAAGATGGAACGCGAACTTTTTAGTAGAAAAACATATAATGTGACCAGCACTACGCAAAAGTCCACAGAAGTATTAAGTACTATTCTTTCCTTTGTTGAATGGATGATTGCTATTACAGTAGACAGCACAGAATAACTACAAAAAGTTATACTGTATTTCTATCCAAAAATATATTTAAGAAATAAACTTCTCGCTAAAGTTACTGAGAAAAATGAACTTACAAGCATATCTGGCAGAGGAATCTTTATCTTCGTAAGCATGATTTCACAATTATATGCTCTACGCAAATCAACCTGAAATCATACTTAAGAAAAACAAGTCAGATAGATTACAGCAAATGAATAAACCAAACATCTTTTTTTTCTTCACTTCCCTGATCCTGATTTCAAAGTAGAATACCACGTGGGCAGAAAATAAACATCAAGACACATTTTCCAATAGGCAGTTAGATACTAATAGTGTCAGATAGATTACAAGATCAATTCATGGGTAAGATATATTATAACATTTTCTGCCACATGCTTGTCAAGTTAATCTAGCTAGACCTTCATGGCAAAAAGGAGCAAACACTACAAAAACAAAGAGTTAAAGTAGGAGTAAAGCCACTAACCAATTGAACCTTTTCAGGTTTATTGATTTTTGACCCTCGCCGAGCTCCACCTTTGCCGGCATTGTCAGAAACAGTAGCTGCTGAAAATAGAGTCTCAAGCTCTGTTATATCAATTTCAGGAGCCCTGCAAAAATTTCTTTCAGGTGACGGGTACAAGGCAACAGACAGAATAGTACATTACACAAAGTTGCATGTCGTAACTTAAAATTTATACTATTAATTACTATAGTGATATGGTCATATATCAGCAATCCTTATTTAACACATGCACATACCGTGTCTGGTCTTCCTGTTTTTGATTATCAGCCCATAAACTCCCTTGCATTGCTCTTGTAACTTTTACCCAGTGCAAAGGCTTCAATGACGTTTTTTTGGGAGGAATTGAAGAACCCGAACCTAATTTACCTTTTCCACTACCCAGAGAACCAGAAGAACGCAACCGCCCAATGGAAGATGTAGGTTGCTGCAGCCCGTTAGAGCCCTTTGTTCCAGGAGGTGGAGGTGGTGGCGGACCTGTCCCACCACTGAGACCTGGAGGCGGGGGTGGTGGCGGACCTGGTCCACCACTGCGACCTGGAGGTGGTGGTGGACCCGGTATACCAGTGCGGCCTGGAGGTGGAGGTGGAGGTGGTGCAGCTGCCCCGTTGCGGCCCGGTGGTGGAGGTGGCGGAGGTGCACCAGGTGGCTTGCTTGTTGATGAAATTGTTCCTTGACGTGGAGCTCCGGGAGGGGGAGGAGGTGGTGGTGGAGGGCCTTTAGAAGAAACAGGTAAAGGTGGTGGTGGAGGTGGCGGGGGGCCTTTAGAAGAAACGGGTAGAGGTGGTGGCGTCGGTGGTGCAGGGCCTTTAGAAGAAACTGGTAAAGGTGGCGGTGGTGGAGGGCCTTTAGAAGAAACAGGTGGGGGTGGGGGTGGGGGTGGTGGGGGTGGGGGTGGTGGGGGTGGTGGAGGGCCTTTAGAAGAAACAGGTAAAGGTGGGGGTGGTGGTGGTGGAGGGCCTTTGGATAGAACGGGTAGAGGTGGTGGCGGCGGTGGTGGAGGGCCTTTATTAGAAGCATGCAGAGGCGGAGGCGGAGGCGGAGGTGGCGGTGGGGGCGGTGAACTCTTGGCAAAAGTTGAAGTAGGACCAAGCAAGGGTGGTGGTGGTGGTGGGCTCTTTGATATGATATAAGGCAAAGGAGGTGGAGGTGGAGGTGGAGGTGGTAGGGGAGGAGCCACTGCTTGAGGAGTATCGCTAGAAGAATCTGTAGCAGGAGGTATTGGAGTTGGTTGTGGGCAAGATGAAACAACTTCATTTGGGGCAATGGACGTTCTATCATTTCCATCACATAAATCACAACTCCCAGAAACACTTGTATCAACTGTATCATATGTTTTATGTTGTAACGGATCCTCCATGGACTTAAGATCATGTGTTTCCGAAAGAGAATTTTGGTACAGAGATTCATCAGAAAAGTTCAACACAGTAGGAGTATGCAGATCACTACTCCTTTCAGATTCCAAAAAATCCAAACTGTCAGCAACACTAGAGGCGTTATTGTCATCCTCAGAGTCAAAAGGGGATGAATATGTACTCAATTTATTACGCAGCATCGATAACTCTTTTGCATCATTTAAATTTGACAACTGTTTGACTAGCCATAAAGCAGTGTCATCACCACCATCAGCCCATTCAATCCCATTGAAAAGTTCTTGAACTTTGTTAAAAGCTTCAATCGGCAGTCCACCTTTTTCTTCTCCATTCAACATTGTGGTTGGAGTTTTGGGTGATGAAACATTGTCAACATCGCCAAAAAGAACCTGATATATGCAAAATGAGTAGTATATGATTATAAGCTCGATATTCTGCGCATAAATTAAATCCATTTTCTAAACATAAATATTCACCTCAGCTCGAAAACCTTTTGGAAAACGTGACTTTGAGTCCCAAAGAGTGTCCAAATTGTCACAGTTGAGCATCAAAATATTGGATCTAATAAAGGCTGTATTGAACATAATGCGAAACATCATAACTTCTCTTTCGGAATCAATGTCTAAATGGAGACACTCTAGTACAACATCACCCTCCACCAAACACTGAATATCAATTTTAATAACATCACTTTGCTTCTGCATCATATCACACCTAATCGTCAGCATATTAAATTGAAAACTTAAATTGAAAAAAATATATATATATCCAAAGTCTTACTTGGCGGTAATGACGAATATTTCTGCCTCTCCTAGGTGTAGAATATAACATTTGTGTCAAAAGCCCATCTTTACTCATAAGATTTCTGCCATAGATTCGAATAATTGGTCTGCAGCCATTTTTATTATCAAAATTCGGAATAGCACGAAGAATTAGACAATCCAAAGACAAAGCTCTTTCAGCGGGAGGCCACTCTTCAGATAAATTTCTCCTTGATATATATTGCAGGTAACGAAGTTGTGACGGGTATGGGTTTAAAGGAGACAATAACTGAGATAAGCCTTTTGGAGCCTCCCGGTAGATAATTTCAAGAGTTTTACGCTCCCCCGTATGCAATTTTTTATAGATTAAAATGCTGGCTAAAAGGAATGCTAAAATAGGCCATCCACCTCTTTCACAATGAAGCAAAATGACATTTTGATTATTATTAAGAGTAAGCCAGCTCTCGCAGAGACGGAGAAAATGGTGGACAAGAGATAACGGTAAAAGAGGACAGCCCTCATATTGTTTTGGATAGTCCATGACCGTGATATCATATTCACATAGAATTTCTGAGAATTGGCTCCTCCTTTCACCTTCTCGAAAATTAAATGCAAGAAAGGATGACTCAGGGAATTCTTCATGTAATTCATTACTAATTTCATGTAAATAAAGTTGGTATAATCCCTCTGGTAGAACCTCAGTCGAAAAGCAAGAATCAAAAACTACAATTACACCCAATAAAATGCAAGTAGTTAGCAACCTTGCATATAAGATCGAAAGAATGAATAAAATGATGAGAACTTATGGACTATTGTATAAATGGTGCGTAAATACCATAAATTCTATCCACAAGCTCGAGCAGACCATCTGGCGGTCTTCTATAAAAGAATCTACTTAGAAGAGACATATCTCGTCAAAAAAATCAACCACAACGTCTGAAACGCACAAAACAAAAATCATCAACAGGTGGCATATAAGATAACAAAAATGTTAGACAATAGACAACACAACGCGCCAATACCATTGCTAACATGACAACATTTTTCTCTATCATCGCATATTTAGTTTTAATCATCATTCTTACAAGTCTCTATAGTCCATAAATACCATGAAAATACTAAATGCAACTCCTTTTTTAAGAAAGGAGTGTTACATTAGTATTTCTACTTATATGTAATATTGTCTCTTATCAAAATCCTAATAATAATATTATACAGAAATATGAATTAGAACATACTTACACACATATCTGTGACCTAATTTTCTACAACTACTCAACAACATCAGTACTACAAATCTCACTAACTTAAAACTCAAATTCATTAGCATCACAATTAATTACATACGTGTATAAATAAGGTCAGTACAAAACATGTGAATATCTTTGGATCTTCAATTTCATGATTACATCCTTAATTCGAAATCAGAAGTCAACATATATTGTAACTAAATAAGCGTAAGTCAATTCTGATTCCAAACACTAATTCAATTAACAGGTAAATATAATGGGTTTAAGAAACAAAAGTTATGAAATTAACCTAGTGGAATTAATGAGAGATGATGCACTGGTGGTTCAACAGCGGCGGCGACGTTGGCGTAGAGCGTCGGTGGAGAGATGACGGTTGTGTGTGAAATATGCAGCGTTTGATGTGATGTGATGCATCTGAATTTGAAATTTGAGGTTATTTTGTTTCCCCTCTTTTACAAGATTTTGAAATCCTTCTTTAATGATTTGGTGGTTTAGTTGGACTATGTGACTTTGTCTGGTGTTTTCAAGAAATGCTCTTTTACACGTTTGGTCGCATTTTTGGTTAATTTTTTACTGTATGAGTTAATTTAAATTCGAATAAACTTCGAACCCTTTAAATAGATGATCATACCTGTAACTTTTGGGTAGCTTTAACCATTGAAGTAAATGCATTTCTTTTCTTTCTTAAAAAGAGTTTAAGTGAAAAGATTTGTGTCATCATAGAGACGTTTTAAAATAGTTTATCATTCTAAGTACTCCATTAACATTTTATTATTTTTTTTAAACCACTTTTTACCAACTATCAATTACTTTCGATACCAGTAAATTTTCCCACTAAAAAGAATTGTACATAAATTTTAACAAAAAGAAAAAAAGAAACTCAAAATCAATCGGTGACTAAATTCATTGCTTGCCAACTCCGAACAAGAAAATTCCACCAACGGATTTCACACAATAAAGATCGGCTGTCGAGAACTAGCGAATTTTCACCGTATCAACATCTATATCTCTAAACTATAGACCTTTGCAAACTTTAATTACACCAATCATTGTTTCTTTTGAAACTTGTTGCGCCAATAGTCTTTTAAACTAACGATCGTTAACTCTCTATTAAAAAAGACTAAAAAACACTATGTGTGATATTTTTTTATTCTTTTAAATTTTTGAGTAAAATATAAATTTTAAAATCTAAAAAATATATATATACATTATTAGCTACACAGACAATCATTTTTATTTTCCTCACTGAAATATCAAATTTTATAGTCCACCACCATCTTTCACTACTCCTGTACATTTGTGGCTTAAAAATTTCACATATTTGATTTCCAGTTTTCAGCACGATTTTATTCTTTTTTCGTTTGAGATGTTTTCGAGTAAGGAATAGATGCAAAAGAGAAGATGTGATGGCTACCAAAGTCGTGACGAGATAAGACGAATGGGTGACAGAGGATCCCTAGGTGGTGAAAGATGGTGGTGGAATTGCTAAGTGAAATGGGGAAGATGATGAAATTGCTAAGTGAAATGGTGAAGATGAAAAATAGGAAAGATGAAAATGATATTGTGTTCACCTAATAATATATCTACACATATTTTGATTTTATAATTTATGTTTTACTAAAAAAATTAAATGAATAAAAAATATATCACACATGGTCGTTTTTAAACAGAGAGTTAACGATCGTTAGTCTAAAGGACTATTAGCATAATAAGTTTAAAAAAAAAATGATGATTGGTGCAATTAAAGTTTGTAAAGGACTGCTAATAAAATTTAAGGTGAATTTAAAGGATGATTTGTGTAATTTCTTTTCTATACTATATTGTATTAATTAATTAAATTGTAGAAAGTAATTAGCTTAAACTAATGTGAAGGCATCGTTGTGGCACAATGTTCATATGCCCTTGTATTCTTATTGCTACGTTGGTTTTATCATTATACTTTACTAAGCGTTTGGTCTAATTTTGATTTTGATAATGTGTATAGGTTTAAATGAAAAGTATACGAGAGAAAATTTATGATAATTTAAAAAATTACTAGTTTTATAGGTTATAATAATAATAGGAATGCGAATGAGAATTAATTAAAGAAAAAAAGATTGTGATAAAAAATAGAAGGTTCCACCTAATAATTATCAAAATCCACCCAAATACACAATTTTTCATAGGTTTAAGAAACTCTAGCCTACGGAATTTATCATATCCATTCTCAATTATTATAAAAAATAGCGGGCGTTTGACTCGTGAAATTTTATCAAAAGGATTTATAAGTTCCGCATCTAAGGTTTTTAGAATGCATTTGTATTTTGAATACTTTATACTTCAATGTAGAATTTTATATATGATTAGAATGTAAATCATCAAATAAAAGGATTTAAAAGTTCCGCATCTAAGGTTTTTAGAATGCATTTGTATTTTGAATACTTTATACTTCAATGTAGAATTTTATATATGATTAGAATGTAAATCATCAAATTTCACGAGTCAAACGCCCGCTAATTTTTATTTTTTTAACTCACGCAAATTGATGTTTTAAATTGGATCTCAAAGTTGGGTGGACCCGCATCATATTTTTTTTTCTATATTTCTTCATTTTTCATTTTCCTTAAATGGTTATATTATTACAAGTTGTATCTTAGATTATAAAATATTCGTTATTATATTTAAAGATAACTGAAACATAGTTTTTACCTTCAAATTTAGATCAATTATGAACAAGTTCATTTAAAAAATTAATGAACCCTTAAGTACGTTACTTTGTAGTATTACTTATGGCATTTAACTAAACCACAACAAGGAATTAGAAACATAAGTGTACATGTTTGTAGACATTTTGAAAGGTGTAATTATATTAATTAACATAACATTTTCATCCAACATTTAGTTCTTGACGTGATCTTCATAAAACCTAGATCTTTAAATTCGACACGAAAGTAAGGTGACTAGTTTAACATGCCAGTACAGTACATCATTTGGAATTCAAGGATTAATGGTGAGTAAGACAACTCACATTTAGTGTTAATCCAAGTAGTCCAAGTACTTGTTCATGTATATATATGTATTTTGGCAAAAAAACATAAATATATTAAAAACTCCGACTCAACAAAAGTTGAATAGAGTTGAAGTGATACAAGTTGCGACATATTCAGCAGAAAACAAACTCAAACAACTTGGGAACAAACTAAATGGTAAAAACTAAAAGTGTATCTTGACCTAAAAACATACTAAGAGGACAAAATGAATAGCATCATTGATGAAGAAAACCCGAGTCATGACCAACAACGACAACCTTCAAATGAAGCCATATTGATGACCATCAATTGCAAAAAGTCGAACTTGAGATGAACACTTACACTCCGTTCTTGAGTTTATTACAGGGTGGAAAGGAAAGGAAGTGGAATGATGGAAATACTAAAATGTGTTTTCTAGTTTTTTTCATGAAAGGAAGGGAAAGGAAGGAGAGGGAAAGATGAAGTGCAATTTTGTTCTACCTCTTTCCTTCCATATTTGAGATGAAAAAGAAGGAACCATTTCATTCTTTTCATTTCCTTTAAACTTAAAGAACATAAATAAGTCATTAACTTCCTTCTTTTTTCTTTCTTTTCTTTTCTTCTTACTTACATTCTATTCTTTTCCACTCAATTTTGAACTCGAAAACAGAGTGTTAACCACCGGCCTTTTAAGTATAAACCTTTTACTTATGCTTTCTTTCTGGTAAGAGAATTATCAGTATCAATTAAGCTTTGAGTAAAGTCACTAAACGACCCATAAAGGTTGAACCCGATCATTTTGAGTGGTCCAGTTAAGTACTCTTTACAAGGAATACACAAAGGAATATAAAGGAACAGCTCATTTTTTTTATAGGAGTTCTATCATATAGTATACTTATTCTGCAAAAACAGAATGTGCACCTCGTATGCCTTTGATTTGGACCATATAAGGAGACTTGCACACACATGTTTTCAGAGTCAATTTAGTAGCTAGATTTACCAGACTCCTTCATGAAACTTAAATCTTCATTTATCTAGCTGACATGCTTTAACTAACTGTTTTTTTGATAGTATATAAATGTTCATTTATTGGTAACTAACTAACTAACTACAAAACAAAAGTTTTTTTTTCTTTCTAATGGATCTAAATTATACATATGTAATATATTATGATAGGTACATTTAGGTATTTTATTTTATTAATCGTATTTTATTAAATTGTTTAACCGCGGTTAGTAATAGAAGTAGAAACAATTGCAGTTTAATGAAAACATTACACATATAGAGAAGGTGATATAAGTTTTTTTCTTGCAAAATGTTTCATCAAGTCAAAATACAAAAAAAGAAGTACATAATCTTTTTTAGACATTAATCTTAAACGTATTCCATTGTTAAATGTTTAATTAAATTTAATTATATAAATAACTAAATAGCAGATGCCATAACTTTTTACAACATAGGACATAATTGCTTCACGTTACATAATAAGTTAATGGTGCAGAAACAAACATTATGTTTCCCAGGTCAAACAGCCATATACACCAATCACTATAATAACAAACAACATTATATAAAAACCACTTTTATCTCTACACCTACTTTCTCAAGATCTCGCCCAAAAAGCCATTACAAAAGCCTGCCACACCTTTCATTACAAAACAAAAACAACTTCATGGATTCTTCAGCTTCATATATCAAGATCAAATACTAAAAGCCCATTTCACTTCACACTCATATCAACACAACTTTTTACACAAACCCCAATTTCATATATATTTTATCATTTTCTTGATCTTTGAAAATATGGGTACACAAGAAAAACATCAAGAAAGTTATGAAGAAGTATTAAGTTCATATTTAGGTTTAAGTTTTGCAATCTTTATAGGGTTTATTCCAAAAAAGTCACTATCTTTAATCCAATCTTTACAAACCCATAATGAATTGTTGACTAAAAAGCTATTACAAGCTGAAGAACAGCTTGAACAGTTATTTTCAAGAAGAAAAGAGGATGCAAAAGCAAATGCTAGGGTTGTTGAAATATTTGCTAGTCATAGACATGGGTGGCAGCAAGAAGAGAAGAAGCTTCTTAGGCAGATTGATGAAAATGTTGAAGAGATTGCTAATTTAAGAGCTAAAATTGAGGATCTTGAAATTAGGGTTGATGAGTTGAAAAGGGAAGTAAATGAGAGAGATGAATTGTTGAATTTTATGGCTAATAGGGATGATAATGGTGTTAGTTATGGCGGTGACGGTGGTGGTTACGGTGGTGATGGTGGTGGAGAGTTTTATGGTGAGATATTGGGGTCTAGGTTTGGGAAGTTGAGGGTTTCAGATGAGGGGATTAATCATAACCATAATTGTAATCATAAGCATAATGGTAGTTATGGTACTAATAATGTTATGGGTGATTGCTATATGGATAAGGGACTTCATAATGTGGATGATTTGGGGTCAATTTATGATGGGCATAGTCTGTTTAATCCTTCAGAGTTCTCGAATTCCGGTGTTTCGAAATTCTTGGCAGAAAGATCAAATCTTTGGCAGGTTTGGCTCATCTTTTTCTATATGCATGCTAATCTTTGTTGAAGTTCTTGTGTGTGTGTTTATAAGTAATGCTTAATACAAAGTTGAAATTTTGAAGATCACAATTAATTTATTGAAGCTACAATACTAGTTTGATGAGTTATTTGTACATAATTGTTTAATATGGTGTTAATTGATGGAGATTTTGATTATATTAATGATATTTAATTGTTTATCTTGGTGGACATATATTGTAAGAATCCACCCTTAGTCTTGGTGGTCATTATCAAGAAGAAATTGTCATTTATCTACATAAATATTAAGCTAGACATATGGATAGGGTATTTGTTTGTGATAGTTATGAGTTTAGGATGATGAATAAAAAACCACTTTTCAGTTTGGTGGTGGTGGTTGATTTCATCAATTACAGTTTTTGCACTTTGAATGAAAGGTGGACCACTTCATCAATAGCAACCACTGCCCATGAAATCTTACATTATTGACCTTTTATGTTCCAAACTCGAATCTTGAGTCAAATTAATTGAGAAATTTTAATTCGTTTACTCTCCGACAGAGAGGAGGGTCGTTACTAACCTTGTGAAATTAGTGGTTAGAGATTTCAATTTGAAGTTCATTCCCGTGAAGAGAAAATGTGTAGGAACTAGGAAGGTGATAGAGGCAAGACACTTTTTTATTACACTAAAAGCCAGAGGTTTTGTCCCTTTGTATGTCTATATTATGTCTAACTTGATCTCCTGAATACTTTCAAATCCCAAAAAAGAAGTTTGCTTTTGACTTTGGAAGTCAAACATAGCATGTTCAGAATAATTCATTTATGCTGTAGAACTTATTAAAAATAATTTGAATGATTTGTAGGTCATGCAAATTTTAGGTCAAACATATAGTATTTTTATGTATTTTGTACTGATGATCTTCAAGAACAGAATGGTAGATAATACGCGTTGAAATAACTTCTTGTTGACGAAGAGGGTTGACTCTTTGAACTCTAATTTCTGCAGGGTGTACAATACGAATCCATGGAACAAGTTCATGATTTAAAACATCATGTAACTAGGTAATCTTGCTAGATGCATATGTTTCTGAAAACATGTGGTTTTAATTATTAAAACTAAAACATGTTTCTTGATCAGGAGAGAGTCCCCTTGGAAGGTAGATGGTGATTCATCTGGGGTTTCTGCAAAACTAAAATTGCTCGAACAAGAGCTTCAAAACTTGGAAAATGTCGGTGCAAATGATTTGTCAAAAGTGCCATTATTAATGAAAAAACAGGCAAAAAGATATCAAGCTCTTGCTGGAAAAATTGACGATCTTTGCAGAAGAATGGTACTAATTTAGCTCTATTTTCTTGCTGCATTTTTGGACTGCATACATAGTGTTAGTGTGTGCTGCGCATAATTCTCTCCAATGCTCCATCCCATCCATAGTAAAAGCAACGCACACTATTTAGCAAATACGATTGCAGAATGTAGAACCTAACTTTTACACTAACCTATTTTTTCTGAATTTTTAATATTATTTCGGAAAAACTTAAATAAAATGATTTAGCTTACTGATTTCTTTTTAATTGTATTTGTCTGTTAGAGATATAACAGAACCCAAATCCACCCATTTATAAGTAAATAGATTTAAATTGCCACCTATAGTGATGGGAAACGGGTAATCTTGGAATTGATCATTGATATAGATTTCATATCACATAGTATCTTGAAGTTGATATCAAATTCGACTCTAAGATATATCCCAAGTAAACATTTGGTGTGTATATTTAATACGTACACACCTATGCTACAAATATCCCAAGTACACATGTGAGATTGTTGATGACAATCTGTAGTTGATTATTACAGCAGGAAAATGATCCCTGTGAACCAAATGCGGGTCTAGAGTTCCGAACACAGAGACAAACCGAGTTTTTGCTGGAAGCGTTACGGCTTCAGCAACGTGCATCAGAAACAGGGCAGAAGTTGATGGCATTACAAACTGAAACAGGGACAGGTTTTAATTACGGAAGTGATCTAGTGGAAGGCCGTGCAAGATTAACCACTAGACTCTCACTGAATTCCATAAGAAACAACTTCAGGGATATTCAAAGAAACTTGGAGATATGGTTAGCAAGAATCATTGGAGACGTTGAAGGGATTCTGGCGAGAGATGGTGCTTCGCGTGTGAAAGAATATTATATACCTCCAAGATACCCTTTTGTTCAACAGGAAAGATATTTAGTTTAGTTTTTCATTTTGACCAAATATTAAAAGTGATTGATTCATGGCTCAATCTGTATATGTTCTTTTGGCCTCTAAATTCCAGACTGTTGATCTCCCTTTTTCCGTGCAAATGTGCATTGGGTTATTTTGTACCAACTCGCAAATACTCTGTAAATTACTTTGAATTAGAGTGTAGTACCGTTCCAAATTGAAAGTTCACCCTTTTTGTTCTGTCCATTTTCCATGTTACTGTTAAAAACATGAAAAAGAAGTTTAAGATGACAGGTTTGATGGTCTTTAATAATCAACTTTTTATTAGGTGAAGAGTTTATAACAAATAACATCAACATACAAAACGTTCACTGAAGCTGCACCTTTATCTACTTGATAAAGGCGTGTTTTGACTATTCTTGACACACTAATTTCTCGTTTAGTTTGTTCTTGCATTGCTGATTTCTCGTTTAGTATTTTCTTGCATTGATTCAGCGTCGGTCCAACCTATCTCTATGTCGAAATGGAAATAACTATCCGGCTTAATTAATCTCAGTTTCTTGATCTTGTCGTCCTCAGAAACATACGTTTTCATGAAAAATACTAAAGCTAATATATATTTGACATGCGAGTTTTGGTTTAGCCTCCTTCGTGCAATGGTATTTATATCTATGTTCATTGGAAATAAATAGAATTTTCGTGAATGACTGATATTCATTTTCATGAAAACAATTAGCCTATTATTGACACAGTTGAGTTCTTATTTAACTTTCTTCTTGCAATGATTTTCTCAAAAATTTCTACTTTTACATGGAAATCTTTGAACCGATACTGTTTCAGGCTTATTTAACATTACCAGGGAAAGTGAGATGATGACGCTGGACATTGTTTACAATCTTGAGAAACCAAACTAAGGGTATGTTCGGCAAACTTAGGTTGGACCGACGCTGAAGACTTTATTTTCTACAAGTATTTGATATAGTACTAGAGATGAAACTGAAAGATGTAGACTTACATAGATGACACATAATCAAAACTTAAAATAGGAAGAAAAGGGGGTATATACAAGTTAATCTTCGGTATTATCAAACTACTTTAATAGCTATTTCGAGTAGTTTATTTTCTTAATAAGTTTATAAATTCTCAATCAAACAAACAATTTAAAAGTATAAGTTGAAACTCCGATAAGCTTCATAACGTATGTGCCAAACATACTCCAAGTATAAAAATCAACATAGAGGTTGAGATGGGGGCAGATGTCCACTTATATCACCATTTACAGAGTAATTGACAAAATATGTATCATAGTATTTGTAGTCCTAATGGAAGAGAGGATCTTATAAAAAAAATATAAAAAAAAAAAAAAATAACTTGGAGGGTACCCCTATCCCCGAATTATATTTCAATGGTACGCGTCTGCCCCATCCGCAAGGAGCATCAACGCCGGATAAATCACGTATCCATAAATCAACCACGTATGCTGAGGAACAGATTCAAACCCTTGACTTATAGGTCACACATTTAAGTCTGAGTGTTACGGTGGCGGTACAACTTGAGCTATCATAGTAACTTCTACCTTTACCATAGTTTGACCGGACCCATATATACAAAGATCCGTGATAATTGATCTTTGTAAATTGGGTCACTTCAAAGTTCAAACTACGGTGCAGGTCGAAATAGACTAACAAGACAGTTGATTTTTCATCTAATTTACAGGACCCCCTTTTTCCCATTAATAGGGAAAACGACATTAAGATAATTATTATCCCTGCTAGATGGTGATTAAAATGCACATAAATGCAGTCTAAATCTTTCCACTAAAGACTTCTACAGTTTCTCAAGCTTTGTGAATAATAATTTTGTACCATCATAATAATCTATTAGGGTTGTCTTTACTAAAGTTTGATTTTCACTAAAATGTTAACATGGATTTTGTCGAAACAATTGTGAATCTCGTTACAACCAAATGAGACTTCTAATTTTCAACGATCTCCATGTAGATTGATGAGGATATCAGTCTATCATGTTAGTATGCAAAACTCAAATAGCTCAACTACAGAACGCAAAAATACATGTGTTTCATTAGCAAGAAATTTCAAAGACATGAACGAAAATGCATTTCTAACTCACTCGTATGCTAGCCTACTTAAAATAAAACCATGGAAGTTAGCATTTGACTAAATTTATGCTAGCCTACTTAAAATAAAACCAGAACCAGACCACACCAACAGTTATAGTCTAGAGTTCTTGGTTCTCTGGGTTCTACGGTTTTGGCCCAACGAATACACTCCTACTGTGCATGAAACGGAACCAACTAAAATGCAACATTATATTCCATATTTAATTAACATACCATTTTCATAACTGGAACTAGTACAGTTTGGAGTTGCATACATAGAAATCACCAACAATGTAAAACACAGAACTTTAATACTGCTTATTAGCATACACTGCCCTCAAGCAGCTTCTTCGAGCAATTGTTTCACCTTGGTGATGTAGTCACTCATTGCTTCATCCTTGGATTTTGCTGTAGAGCATAAATACTCAAATTAGTACAAAATAAAATAAAATAATAACAATAACAATACAATGATTGCTATGTAAGTAGCGGAAACAAATACCTTCAACGGCCTTCCATGCATCCCATTTAGCCCTGTCTCTCAAGTTAAACATACCGGGACGGCCTGCAAATGCAAATAATAAATAAACAAATTAGAACGTTGTTATAAAAATTTGTAATAGTGAGCGTAGCTAAAAGGGAAATATAACAGATCCATACTTGTGTTCACTGGTCCAACATTTGCTTGCTTGTACAATCCGTACAGCACGAGTAGGTTCTCATTGGTGGTTGTCTGGGGGAGAGTCTTGGCTTTCTCAGCATGCTCCTCAAATTCCTCCTACAAGTTATGCATTTGGGGCATAAATATTGTATGCAATGATAACAAATAACAAATATACATAATTATAAGCTAGTTTATGGCATGATTCTGCAATTTACATAATAAAGGGAATTCGATACTATTCGTTTAAATCACAAATTATGAATACACATACACATAATTGTTTATAGTAAAAGTGAACGATTCTACTGCTAACACGTGCGTTGATGCACCAAATTTGACACTTGATGCATCAAAAAGACATATGCATCAAAATATATGAAAACGGTGCATCATGACACGTCTCGGCACCATAATCGTTCCTAATCATGATCCTTTTACCAGCATATTACTCAAATAAGTCAAATTCATGGAAGGTATGGTGGAAAAACAACAGATCTGCTAGTAAAATAAAAATAAAAAACAACTTTATCTAATACACTAACTGATCACACATATATGAAATTAGGGGTTTTATCAATATCAAAAGTGACAAAATAGAATTAATTAAAAAGAATGAGGAAGAAAACATGAATACCTTCAAACCCATTTCTTGAAGAAAAATTTAAATGATTCAGTTAGTAGTGAAGGTCTCACGATGTGTGCGTGAAGGCTGATTGTTGCTTGTTTCCCAATTTATAGCCAAAAAAGCGACTGTGTTTAATTTATTCCGGCGGAGACTTCAAGAAAAATGCCCTCAAGTTTGAAGAACTACACAATTATAGCCCAAAAAAGGTAAACTTGTGCAAAACAAACCTTTGGTTTCATAAGATGTAAACTTGGGCAAAACAAATCTTCTTTTTTCTCTCTCTTTTGTATATTGATGTAATGACACGTCTCGGTACCGATTGAGATCTTATTCAACATGAGTGGTCATATTTACTTACTTCATCTTTTTCAAAACAAGTGTCCCGACCAGTTTTTACAGAGCTTGAAGAAATTATATTATTTGGTAATGATGATGACACTTTTACCTTACTTTTTACACAAACTTTCAGGTATGAGTTTAAAAATATATATATATATATATATATATATATATATATATATATATATATATATATATATATATATATATTTATTGAGGGTTAAAATGGTAAAGTTAATATGCTGTTTTTAGAAGTAGACAATTATTTTGAAACAACCGAAAATGAAAAAGTGGATACCTATTTTGAGACGAATATAGTACATCAAAAAGCTAAATACATTACAAAAATGTTTTTATGTTAAACATTAGGACCCACAACTTTTTGATATGTGTGACTCTACTTAAGGTTATCAAAATTGCGATCTTGATCGTACGATTCTATTTCATAAAAACGTCTTGAATCGTAAGTAAGATCGTAAGATCATAAATATTGATCGGAAATTCTTTAACAAGATCGTAAAATCGATCATATGATCATACCCAAGACCGTAAGATCATTTTTAAAATTTATGACAAATGTCTATATAATCTAATGGACCATTTGTTACGGAGACAGAAGACAAACCTAGAATTTTTTTCTGCATGCAAGTCATCTCGAGGCTTCAAATGCATCCAAGCAATTGGTATCCGATTGAAGCATAGAAATAGATTCGCGTCGCCTACTTGCTGAAAGCACAAATGAAATGGCCGATCATGAATTCTATGAAGTTTTTAAGACCTTTTTTGATTCATAATGAATGAAATGAACCCCCGGATGAGAGGCAAATCTCCCCTCACTATATTAAAGTAGGAATGTAAGATCATATGATCTTGGTTCTATTTTAAAATCTCAATTTTGTAAATATGAAAATAATCTTGGATAAGATTTTAATCTTAACAACTTTGATTCTACTTCTCAATACACATATTACACACGTATTTTCAGTCGAAGCTTAAATTCACAATTTATTAATTAGTCTCTTCATCCTTATCTACATTCTTATTTAATGCAAAATATAACTTAGTAAGGGTTTTTAATTGTAGAGCAGAGTGAGGTTCAAATAAAATGGAAATTTTTGTAAGAATGGAAGAACCAATAGGAATACGTCACGTGTCATAAAATCCATTTTCCCTCACGTTTTTAAAAATTAAATATCTCAAGAATGACTCATTGAAAAATTATAAAATTACACCATAAAAATAAACATTTTTTTTAATCTTCGATTAGACATCTCACATGATATACTTTCGACGACTTTTTTTTTATTTATGATCGTACAATATTAGTAACACATGTGTTACGTGCTGGTATCACATGTGTTACCTGCATTGTTTACAAAACCCAACGAAAACGAAAATTTTTTTGTCGAAAGTATACCTTGTTAGATCTCTAATCGAAGAGAAAAAATTGCTGATTTTCATGGTACAATTCTTATGATTTTTTGACTTATCGTTTGGGAGATATTTAATTTTTAAAAACGAGGAGAAAGTAGAATTTGTAACACGTGACGCGTTCTTATTGCTTACTCCATTCTCACAGAAAGTTGTACTCATCTGAACTTCATTGTTGTAGAGTAACTATTTGTTTTCGGGCTTTTATCTTAACAAAATGAAGATTGTTTTGATTTTTTTTTCAATAATATAATTATAAACTAATAAATAAAATAAATACTGATAAGTATATTAAAGAAAGATAGAATTGAAATATACGGAATTGAATATGTTACACTCTTTGACTACGTCCAAAAACAAGATAATGGTTGTGGGTTTTTCAACGAAACATCAACGAAATTGACCAAGCAGATCTAGTTTGATTAATGTGATAAAAATGATATAATCTACAAAAATAGAATATAAACCATGAAATAAAATGGTACACATAATGTAACTTATTTAATTGGTTGTTCCGTATAAATAATTAAAAAAGAAAATTACATCTCGACTATATCAATATTGGTAAGGTTTTGTGGGGCAGATCTTAAACGAGAGGCAAGATGGGTATGACAGATTTACTGCATCTTAGGTCTTAGGAACAAATTTGTACTCAGATTCATTACATCTTATCAACGACTGCATTTTAGCATTAATGCATTTACACATATAAATTTGATTGCATTTTAAAACCAGTACATTTTACATCTACAAATTTATTCTTAAAATTCAGTAAATATAGCTCACCATAATTAATAAGCTGTTTATTTATCATTGCTATTCAATTTGTTTGATTTATATCGTATTGATAAATGTCTTTTGATACAATCGATATTACCCTAGTAATATCCTAGGCCTTCCAATTAATTACTGTTCACTACTAAAGTAATAGCGCATTTCATCTATTATATTTCTCTAAATACAAGGACCAAAAACAAAGATTATGGTCGATAATACCAAACAATCGTACTTCCTATAAAACTAATCCTATAATGACATGAAAGATCAATGATAGCTCAGAGCCATGTCAGCTAGTTCTTAATAAGTCTGAAAACTGCCTACGAAGACATGAAAAATTGAACTTGGTCACACATCTACCCAAAATATCTTTACTATATACAAAAAAAAAAAAAAAAAAAAAGCTGACTCATCACCCTACCGTCTCACTCCGTCTCACACGACGGAAGCAAGCAAGACACTTGCTAAGACGAGTCCTTGCCTATTGTGTGATTTTAAGACGTGATGAAGACGGAAGCAGGCCTCCATTAGAAGTGGTCTAAATAAGCAAACTTTAAATGCAAAGTTTGTAGGGAAAGCGAGAGAAAATTGATATTCCATAATCCGAATGTTGGCATGAGTAAAAAAGAACAAGATCAATATTTTTTTGACATGGGCTTGACTACTAAAATAATGCTAGAAAAATGTCCATGTCGTTTACATTCTATTTTAACGACTTAAACCTAGGAAAATGTATGTCCATTTTAATTTAGATTAATATTTATAAAACAAAAAAGATACAATAGAAAATTTTCCATTTAAAAATAATTCAGAACATAAATTTTTTAGATTATCTAAGTTGACGATTTAATAGTTAATACCAAGCAACGTAAATAACATGTTAAGTTATTAACACCCCCAAATTGTAAAAGTTACGTTCTAACTAGGCTAAACATCTTTCTCCCAAATACCAGATTAGACCATTTTGCAATTGGGCGTGGTGGGCATCCGTGGTCTGACGTGGAGTCACCACTGGTGCAGTGGTAGGTGCGGTGGGTTGACGTCGTAGAGTGGCCAACGGGATGAGAACGCCAAAATGATAAACGATCTTATAATTAAATTTTAAAAGAGATTTTATAACATCATACGGTCCAATGGTTTCGGGTTCGAGTCTCTTACTCAATTTAACATCGGCATAATAATTAATGTAGATTGTAGAGTCTATGCGTTGCCATGTTTGGGATAAAACTTGCAATAATGTATCCTTGAGGGTTGTAATTATCAAATCTGATAAAATTGAGGGGTATAAATAGACTAAATAATAAAGATTAAAACAACGAAGCATATTCTGGTTTATAATTGCGTGCATGTGGCGCAACACATGTGGTTGGTTGGTTACCCATCTCGCCGAATAACTATGACATGTCCCTTTTGTGTTATTGCTTATTTAATAGCTCAATTTATTTCTCTTTAAACAACAGAAACTTAGAAAAAAATATAAAAAATTATTTACCATTTTATACTGTGTACCGTATGACTTCATGTGCCATATCACAGGGATATACTATGACTTATTCACTCTTTTAAAACATGCATGACATAACTTTTTTAGGTTCAGTCATTTACTTTCATTTAACCCTAACAGATTTTTTATTTCAAATGGGCCCCACCTCAACGCGTGGCGACCCAAACTGAAAGAAACTCAAGAAAGACGAAGGAAATCATGCTTGTGCCTATCAAGACTCCGGAGGACAATATCAAAAACAGGAAAAAACAGAATCTGAGTGTGCCCTGTTGTGGTCAAGACTATTAATCTTGTGCATGTTAAGTTAGCCCGTTTGTTTAACCCATTAGTAACCCATTGGCGTTGTGGGTCTTTAAAAACGAGATGACATATATAGAATTTTATAGATAATAATGAGATAAAAACGATCCTTTAAGATGATATATTCGACTTGGATCAATTACTGAAACCAAAGAAGTCGAACCACGATCTATGACAACCTACTAATTATTTTGGGGTAATAACTATGAACACGCAAACCTGAAATCAACAAGAACAATATGGCAAAGATGTTTGTCTTTCAATTGCAGTTACCACATACGAAATAAAAAAACTTAACTTACGAATTGCTAAAAGACTGCGTAGCGACTTCTTGAAAGTAGGCATTTAAATGGCTTTGCTCTTCATCAAATTGCCACATTGAATCTTCATACAGTCCATTATTTTATTTATAACATTATTAGCCTCCACACGTAAACTAGCAAATGATGGTTGAATCTTACCTCTCTTTGATGCAGAAAGCTCGGTCATTAATTCTTCAATGTCCTGCAACTTTGAAATGATGCAACAAATCTTTGCGTTCCCTTGCTCAATCCGCACAGTCAGATTTTTCCAACAGTTCCTGATCTGTCCATTCATTTGCCGAATGTGTTGTTGCATTTCCATCTGGTTCTCAACTTGTGCTATCCCTTGATCCATTTCAGCCATATTGGTTTCAATATTAGCTTTTTCCTGTTCTAGCAATACCCGTAACTCTACCATAAAGTCCTCTGCATGTGTACGTCTCCCCAAAGCGATGACCTCCTGCAGTGTTCTCATGATATCAATACATCCTAGGTAGATACAAGTAACACTATATAAAATCCCAACTTGAATGCCCGTTATAATAAAAAATGAAAAACACAATGTATATTACAATTAGAAGATCAATATCGGGGCCTCATTTGGTGACTTTTTAACTTTCCATTTTGTCATTTAAACGTTGACGACAAAATGAAAATGTGTTTGGGACAACTAGTTTTATCTCAAAAAGTAAAAATTTTTAAACAAAATGCAGAAATTTGTTGTACTAGGTTTATAAACCTTCAACCTCTTTGAAGTCAAAGCGGACATGCTTTTTCCAAAACAACAAAAATTTCATGTCGTAAATGAAAGAGTGCTTTTTGCAACCCCTCAAAAGATAAAGCGATGAACTTGTTTAACTTGGTGCAAAAATTATACTACTCAATATATGTAGGTTACAACATAAACCATCTTAACACTTGTCGACTTGGATATATGAATGTGACCTGGTTAACTGATAAAGGGTGTCCAAGTGACGTCAGGTTCTCATCTGTTAGAATATATATGTAACCTGATGGTCTAAACTATTATGCCAATTGCGTCAATATCTTATTTACAACTTAAACACCGAGCATGATGTATGGTAGATGAAAATATACTGTCAAAGTGTAAATACCTTGTCTGAGATCATTTTGAAGGTAGCACTTGGAGAACGGTTTAGCAAATAGACTATGACTTCAGTACACGTAATATCTCGAGCCTCCCGGAATACATCGTCCATGTAAATATTTAAATTCTTTAAGTTAACAAACGGAGAGGGTTGATGTGAGATTAGTTCCATGGATGAATAAAGAAACTGCAAAAAGATTTACAAAAAAATAAATAAAATATCACATAGTATACATAAAGAGTTCTAGCAATGGCAAATACGAAATTCTCTCGTATATAAATTATCTAGTTGAACCAGTACCAATATACCTCAACGAGTTCCAAGTTAAGCGTAAGAAATTGGACGCTGTTGAGGTGATGAAACAAACCAACGATGTTTCTGGCATCTGTCTGACTGGAAAAACATAGATCCACCTTCTTCAAAGAAGGAAAACCATCTGCAGAGAACTGCAGAGGAGAAATATCTTCAAAAACAAAGGAGGCAAGCCTAGGTGCAGAAACAATATGCTTCCTTCCACATCTATTAATAATAAGATTCACGAGTCTAGGTGCAACCACACTAACAAGCTTCACACTACTGTCTCCATATTGAAGCGTGAGATTAGAAAGTCGAGGATGACATATATGGAAACCACCCAATCCCGTCACTCGACAACAATTTAAAGTGAGATTCTGCAAGTTTATGCACATGGAGAAAAGACTAATGCACTTATCAGTATCATTGTCATTATACAATGTGACATAATCAAGATGCAATGTAGTTAAAGCTAGGAGCTCCCATGTTGATGCAGGCATAAACAATTGCCTCTCATTAGAACCCGTTAAAGTAAGATGTTTAAGATACTCAGAACTAAAGAGAGACACAGGGAAATCTTGCTTTCTGGCATATAAGCGTGTACGAGTCACATGTTCGATATGGTAATCGAATGCATATTCCAGAATTTTTTTGGCACGCATCAAGTTACACATTCCGCAATTGAGCTTGATTGAAAACACTTTTATTTCATTGTTGCGATGGGACAGAACACGATTAATAAATTTGAAGAAGCTGGGACGCAAATCTACAGTATCGTATTTAGAGTGGAAAGTTTTATGTGACAAATTGAGATAAGGCATACAAGTCCAAATAAACCTCCATCTAGATGACAAAACACAGGTATGAATAGCATCATCTATGTCAATAAAAGAGAGGATTTTATGGATAAGATCATCCGGCAACCTACTTAATCTATCATCGTCTTCTACACTCGTTCTCATTTTACCAGGCACGGAATCTATTCTCTCCTTCCGCTCAACCTTGATACAAAAACAAGAACATATAAAGATTGCAGATTTTCTTAAAAATTCAATTACAATCTTAGGATTTATCTTTATCTTCATTCGTATTTCCGCTGCTTCTCAAGATTTATTTGCTAAACCATCATCATGCATTCATGCAGTCTCTTTTTTATCTCCAAAAGTTGCAATTGAATAGCATACAACAATCAGAACATACTAATCCCCAAGTGCCTGCAATGACATGTTCATAAAAAAGAATTGATGTTCAAATAACACGAGTATGATGAATCATTTTCATGTATTCTAAAGTAATTATACAAACTGGAGGTATATGCATGTATAGAGAAAGGATTTAATAACAACAAGAATTATATCCAACAAAATCACAACTTTTGATCTGTATATTTATATGAATATATGTGCATTTACGATTTATGAACTTGTATTAAAATCTGCATCCATGGATATTAGATATTAGATATATGATGATAATATAATACCTTTGATGAAAAGGTTTCAAGCGAATAAGAAGTGTTGATAATATAGTACCTTTGAGATAGCTGTAGGGTAAAAAAAACAAAATTCGGCAAATAGTCAATGTACTCTATGATCAGACTTAAGGCTTAAGCTACAGCTTGTTGATGGATCCAAACATCAACAAAATGGCCCGAAACCTAAAGTTACCCGGCCCTTTTATTGGATTAGAATACCGGAATTCTGTTGGATCCATATGACATGAAATTGTCATTTTACTTTTATTTTATTTTTCAGGGTATATGTTAATTATATTAGACCTGTTATGAGTGTTATGATTCATCTATATATTATTGGTACTAGGAAATTTTTCCATAAAAGTTAATGTAAACCTAGCTATAATAATAACTTTAATCAAGATTAACTTGCTTGATAAGAAATTGGATTTAATATACGTACTATGAGGTATTATTGGTTTCAAAGTTAATATGTATAGTAACCTATAACATTGAAACAAAATCTATTAAGAGGCTTCTTCTTGCTTCCAAGTATGTTTTAATTGTATTTATATTTATATATTCAATGTCTAGAAATGAGATCATTAAAGTACAACAATTATTTAAAGTATGAGAGAACCAATGAGATTGTATCATCTGTATAAAAATCCATTTACCCCATCTTTTTTAAAATTATGGGTTAATAATGGTTTAATCCTCAAAGTTTCATTTTCTTTTCATTTTAACCATTTAAATTTTTTTCTCATTATTTAATCCTTCAAGTTCGCATTGAGTTAGTGGTTTAACCCTTCAAAGGTGACCATTAAAATTTTGAAAGTTAGATGATTAAACTGGAAAAACTTAAAAGGGCAAAATCATTATAAAAGATAAACTTTAGCGATTAAACCATCAAATTTTCGTAGTATAATCAAATTTTAGGCTTAAACCAACAGAATTTTGAAACTTCAAGGATGAAATCTTGAGAAAAAAACTTAAGTGGTTAAAAGGAAAAAAAACGTAAAACTTTGAGGATTAAACCATTATTAATCCTAAAATTAATTATCTCACAAACGGCAAATTGAAAAATTATGAAAATTGCACCATAAAATTCAACATTTTCTCCTCTTCGATTAGACATCTCACAAGGTACACTTTCGACGAGTTTTTTTTTTCATCACACATGTGTTAGCATGTTGCGTTTAGGGTTTAGGGTTTAGAGTTTAGGTTTTTTTGAAAAACCCTAAATCCTAAACGCTTTATAAAACTCTAAACCCTAAATCCTACTAAAATCTAAACCCTAAACCATGCTAAATTCTAAACCCTAAACCCTGTTAAACCCTAAACCCTAAACCCTAAACCCTAAACCCTAACCGTAACCCTAAATCAAATGTACAACCAAACACTAATACATGTGTTACTAATTTGTAAAACCCACCAAAAAATGAAAATTTTTTTTTGTCGAAAGTATACCTTGTGAGAGGTCTAATCGAAGAGGAGAAAACGTTGAATTTTAAGGTGCAATTTTCATAATTTTTTGATTTGTTGTTTGTTAGATAATTATTTTTTAAGATATTGGGAGGTAAATGAGTTTTTGTATACATGATACATTTTCATTAGTACTTCATTCTCTCAAAAAATGTTTTACTTTAATGAATTTTTCTCTTTTCTTTCGATGTCCAAGGATCATTTCATTATCAACCAAAATGCAACATATTAACCCCACCCTCCTCAGATCCCTTAATAAAACCAACGAAACCTAGAAACATGACACAAACCAAAAATCAAAGCTTGAAAAGTTGAAGAAAAATAAATGTAATTTAATTACGTAAGCGGGGGAGGCCCAGGTCTACATACGGGTCTTAGATCAATAGAATCCTCCAATTGCTAGGGAAGCTTGTAAAATATGATGGTACTCAACTACTTAACCTTCACACAATGTTCTAGTTTCAAATTTGGAATACTACGTATTACACTATTTGATGATGATGTGTAATTTTTTGAGAGGTGAAATAGTAATTTAGAGCTAACATATAAAGTAGTTATTTATTAAGCCTGTGCGATGCACACCAATTAAAAGTATACAATTTGTATTCCTATTAATTTAACCAAATCAATTATTTATTAAGCGATTTGCTAAATATAACTGTATTTATAATGTAGTATAAAAATAATATGAGATAGTTCATTGTAATATGATAAATATTATATACAAAGTTCATATTTTTACATTAATAAGATCATAACTAAATATATATCAAGTTGTTTTATGATATTTTATTTTCTAATTAAAATTAACAATAATAATAATATTAATTAAATAATTTATATAACTTTATTTTCATATGTGACACCTCTTTCTATATTATTATAAAATATATGTAGCATTTATATTTATTATTTATTAATTATTATAAAATAATAAATAATAATATAATATTAATTAAATAATTTGTTAACTGAAGTTAAGAGATTGACACGTAGTGATGGAAAAAGCACCCGAATCCGATGGGGATCCCCAAACTCCGCACTCTTCGGGTCGGATTGGGGATGACATTTCAGATTTCGAGGCGAAATTTGGGGCACAAAATGGGGATTCTTATCGGGTACGGAGTGGGAAAGGGTACGATCATTCCTGCCCCGCCCCGCCCCGAAATATATTATATATAATATAATATATATATATAATATAATATGTTATAATAATATTTTCGTATATCCTTAATATTTCCTAGTACATTTTGTTTTACCTTATATTATGAAGATCGTGAACCCGAACTTTAATTACTCGTGTTGTTTTGATTACTTGTGTTGTTTTTGGTTACTCTTGTTGTTTTGACTTAGTGTCTTGTGATCTAGTCCGGATATTCTAAGACCATTTTGTGATGAACTTGATTATTTTGAACCTTATATTTGTATTATTAATGTAAACCAACTACGATATATTGTCTTGATCATTATGTTAGTTTGTTTTTAGAAAAAAAGGAATATTACCTTATGCATTGATAGTTAATATTATAAAAAAAATCAGCAAAAACCCCGGATTTAGAGTATTATCAACGTGAAAACGGTTAAAAGGAATCGATGTCCCCGGTGGGGTACCCCGATCCCCGTTAGGGTTTGGGGAACCTATGTCCCCAATGGGGTTCTCCGATAAGATCCCCGTTGGGGTTTGAGGCGGATTCGGGGATTCTTTTTATTAACGGGTTTGGGGTTGGGGTTACCATTCCTCGCCTCGAACCCGCCCCGTTGCCATTCCTATTGACATGTGGCATTTGTGCTTATGTGGCAAATTCTGAAGCTTTCTTTTATACTCATTTAGTATATATATATATATATATATATATATATATATATCTATGTGGGTTCAAATAAGAAGGTTAATTTTCGTGAGAACATAGGAAACACTTCAAAATCACTTTTAAACTATCTGAAACACATTTTTCTGCAAAAAAAAAAAAAAAAAATTCAGTAATTTTTATTAGAATAACCTTTTGAAGCTATGATATAAATATAAATAAAAATAATAATAAAAAAATCGAACGTTTTTACAGTTGTTACTATTGTGATTATTTAAGATAATCACAAAATATAACACGGTAATTACATGTGATTATTCTCTAATATAATGTGATTATCATGTGTTCGACATAATTACAAAGTATGACGTGATAATCACATATTATTTATGTGATCATCAAGTTATAAAATTTGATTATTTTAAATAAAAAATTAATACAAAATAATTAAATAAATAAAAAAACGTCAAAATTTTTTTAATAAAAAAATATCTTCTAAAAGTTATTTGAGTAAGGAGCTACGAAGAATAATTTATAAAATAACGTATTTTGGATATTTAAAAAGTGATTTTGAAGTGTTTCACGTTCTCACAAAAATTGACCTTTTTATTTGAACCCACGATATATATATATATATATATATATATATATATATATATATATATGTGTGTGTGTGTGTGTGTATGTGTGTATATACAGATATATATATATACCTATGTATATGTATATATATACCTATACTTATACATATATGTATAGGGGTATGTATATATATGTATAGGTATATATACATATATGTATAGGTATATATATATACCTATATATATACCTATACATATATGTATACTGTATAGGTATAGGTATATATATGTATATATATATACCTATACATATATATACATACACCTATACATATATGTATAGGTGTATGTATATATATATATATATATATATATATATATATATATATATATATAGGTATATGTATAGGTATATATATACATGTATGTATGTATGTATGTATGTATGTATGTATGTAAGTCCCCTTCGTGCGGGGATCTGATTTGAATTGATTTGTTATTCGTGCGGAATCTGAAACAACGAATCAAGAAAATGTATATAATTGTAAATCGAATACGAACAAGCAAATGTAAATAATGTTTATGTTTATTGATCAATCACGATTACAGAAAACAAACGTTTAAGCACAAAACCAAACTCTCTCTCAACCCTAATTCGGTCTCTGTCTCTCTTTCCAAGCACTTGCTTTTCCCTGTCAACTGCTGTACTGATATATATATGCAGGGCATGCGACACTTATTGCGACACTAGCAAAGTGACGCTAGCAAAGTGTCGTTATTGAAAACAATAGTGTCGCTTATCTAAGAACAATCAAGTTAAGATTTGTAAACAAGATGTTGTGACACTAGAATGTATCAACAAACTTCCCCGTGATGACAGCTTGTAGAAATCTTTTCATCAATGACATCTCTTTTGCTTGAATGAACGCTAGAATAATCTTTTATGTTGCTCACTCTTTGAACTAACCCTTGAAAGTATATTCCAAAAATGTTGTTGTCGTTAAATCTTGTAATTTCATCCTTAGTTTGATGAGAGAGTTATCTTCCAGCACGAATCCATTTCTTTACCAACCAATCGACACGAACCTATCCCATACTAGGTCATATCAACACCATATGCCCAAAGCTAATTTATCATCTTTCCCTTATCAACAACTTCACAGAAACCTTCACGAATCTGCTTGTTCACAATTCTGATCCGAATATTCTCCCATAACCATAATCAGAATTTTAAAGTTACTTCCCATGAAGAGCATAATAGCGACATTTTGCTAGTGTCGCAGTTAGTGGTGCATGCCTTACTTATATATATAACAGTTTGCTGGTCGACAGAAATATAAGTGCGTGAAAAGAGAGACATAGATCGAATTAGGGCTGAGAGAGAGTTTGGCTTTGTGCTTAAACGTTTGTTCTCTATAATCGTGATTGATCAATAAACAGAAATACAATTTACATTTGCTTGTTCATATTCGATTTACAATTATATATATTTCACGTTATTGATTCGTTGTTTCAGATTCCGCTCGAATAACGAATCGATTCAAATCAGATCCGCGAACCAAGGAACTTATATATATATATATATATATATATATATATATATATATGGGGAGTTATCAAGAGGGAATTGCTTTGTTGAGGGAAAAGGGAAGCGTTATTATTCATCATGAAGCATCTTAGAATTACCAATCAAAACGTCAACAAAAAATTATTTTTACCAATAAATAGTAATCAAAATTGATGTTATAAAGAATATATTAACGGATAAATTTTATTTTTATGTCATAACATTAGTTGATGAATATTTATTTAATAAATTGTTAACATTCACCGTGATGAATGTTAACTAACATTCATTACGATGAATGTTAAAACACATCACATTATAACAGAATATTTTCAATTTTAGTATTCATCACCATGAATGTTATCTAACATTCACCGAGATAAATATTAACGATTTTAGATATAATATTCATCAATCAACACGCAAAAAGAATTTATCAAGGAAGCTTAACATTCATAGCATCAATTGTGATTAACATTTTCTAAATTTCACTTTCTTTTTGTGAGATTTGTATGGGCGAAGATAATATACTTCTTCATAAATAATAACGTTTCCCCTTTCCCCCCCACAAAATCACTTCACTCTGGATCATCCCAATATGTATATATATATATATATATATACACGTATATATATACATATATATATACATATACATATATATATCTACATATATGTATATATATACATGTACATATATATATACATGTATATATATGTACATATATGTATACATATGTATATATATACATATAGATATATATAAGTGTGTGAGTTCAAATAAGAAGACTAATTTTCGTGAGAACGTAGGAAACACTTCAAAATCACTTTTTAACTATCCACAATATATTTTTTTTCAAAACTTTTTCAATGATTACTAATAAAATAACTTTTGGAAGCTATGATATAAATATAAATAAAAAATATTAACTTTTTTTCGAATTTTTTTTACAGTCGTTACTGTTGTGATTAATTAAGATAATCACAAAATATAACACGATAATCACATTTGATTATTCTCTAATATAATGTGATTATCATGTGTTCGACATAATCACAAAATATGACTTGATAATCACATATTATTCATGTGATCATCAAGTTATAAAATGTGATTATTTTGAATAAAAAAATTAATAAAAAATAATTAAAAAAATAAAAAGACTTCAAAAAAAATTTTTATTGAAAAAATAGCTTCTAAAAGTTATTTGATTAAGGAGTTACGAAGAAAATTTTATTAAATAACGTATTTTGAATATTCTAAAAGTGCTTTTGAAGTGTTTCCTACCTTCTCACGAAAATAGGCCTTCTCATTTGAGCGTACGACTATATGTCGTTGGTTCAAATAAGAAGGGCAATTTTGGTGAGAACATAGAAAACACTTCAAAATCACTTTTTAACTATCCAAAACATGTTATTTCACATAATTTTCTTCGTAACTCCTTACTCAAATAACTTTTATAAGCTATTTTTCAAACACATTTTATTTTGATTTTTTTTATTTTTTTAATTATTTTTTATTAATTTTTGTATTCATGATAATCACATTTTATAACTTAATAAGCACGTGAATAATATGTGATTATCACATTATATTTTATGATTAACTCAAACACATGATAATCACATTATATTAGAGAATAATCACATGTGATTATCATATTATATTTTGTGATTATCTTAATTAATCACAACACTAACGACCGTAAAAGAAGTTCGGAAAAAAAAGTTAATATTTTATATTTATATCATAGCTTCTCAAAGTTATTGTATTAGTAATCGTTGAAAAAGTTTTAAAGAAAAATATATTTTGAATAGTTTAAAAAATGATTTTGAAGTGTTTCCTACTTTCTCACGAAAATTAGCCTTCTAATTTAAACCCATATATATATATATATATATATATATATATATATATATATATATATGTATTTAGTAACATGACAAAAAAGAAGGAAATTTAGGGAGAGAAGAGGGAGAAGAATTTTTTGTTACTTTGATTCAATACTTTATTGATATGATTCAAATTTTTATTAATATAATTCTATATTTTATTGTTTTGATTCAATATTTTACTAATAAGATTGAGTCTTTTGTTGCTATGATTCAAAAGTTTATAGTAATAAAAAATTGAATTTTAGAATAAAAATATTGAATCATAGTAACAAAAAATCCTTCTCCCTTTTCTCTCCTTAAAAATCCTTCTCCCTTTATCTCACTCATATATATATATATATATATATATATATATATATATATATATATATATATATATATATATATATATATTAAATGCATATATACAAAAGTAGACTTTTGACTAGCTTTTAACTTCATCCGAATTTAAGCTAAGAAAATATCATACTTGGCATATATACAAAAGGTAGACTTTTGACTAGCTTTTAACTTCATCCGAATTTCAGCTAAGGAAATATCATACTTGGGATACTACAAAGATGAAATTCCAACGTTGCTAAGAAGCTACAAGCCTACGACATTGTAACCAATTCTTGAAAATGGACATTTAAATGGCTCTGCTTGTGATCACGTTGGATCTTCGTAGACTCCATATGTTTATTTAAGAGGAAAATAGCCAATTACTTAGACTAGTATACAATATTTGAATCTTAGGTCTGTTGGAAATAAGAGATGGGTGTGATGAAATATGGACAAATTTCTTGAATCGTGTTGAATCACTTTCACAAAAAAGTATTTCGACCCAACATTGCCTATGTATCACGAAATTTTTATTGGGATAATTCAAGAAATCACTCAATATATTGCTAGAATTTTGAGTATAACAAAGAGATTATTTCGTGTTTTCGTTTTTGAAAGAGAACCAAATGTTTATGTTTTAATTCTTTGTATACAGAAAGATTTCAGTGGTTAAATCAATGAACAGACGTAACCCTTCGAGAAAAGATGCGATATTTAATGAACAAACACACCTGTCTGTTATTCCTGTTTGTTTTGGCGGGAAAACCGGTTATGAGGGTTATTGGATAATAAATTCAATACGGGCGCTGCCCCAACTAGGGGGCCTAGCCCCCTAGACCCCCGCAAATGGCGCTGCCCCTTAACCCCGCAAGGGGACGCAGCGCCCTTAATCCCTGCTTTTTAGTGGCGGTCCAAGTTAGTTTAAACAAATGTGCCCACTCACATTTAACGACTTATTTTATAACTTAACTTGAAAAACCCTTTGGTCTCGAGTAAGTTTCAATTACACTAAAATTACTAACAAGTTCTATATATTGCAAGTAGCAGCTCATGATCTGACTTGACCTTCCCCAAATGTTACGCCGAATTTCCCTATCATTCTCAATTGGGCTTTTCCTTAATTCATTTGAACCTATTGATTTCAATATTTTAATTTTTCCATTAAGTCTTTCACCCATGTAGTTTTCATCATAGCTCTGACCTCATGTAGTATTTTCATGATATGATAAAAACTATACATAGACATATACGAACACTCCCCATTTATAAATTTTAAGATTATCATTTATCAGAAGAGCTAACAACTCATCTCTATTGATTTATGAAAAGCAACACATATAAATAAGAATGTCATCAAAATAAACAACAACAAACTTGCCAATAAAGGGCCTTAGCAATTGGTTCATCACACGCATAAACGTACTAGGAGCGTTTGATAACCCAAAAGGCATCACCAACCATTCATACAATCCTTCCCGAGTTTTGAAGACAGTTTTCCATTCATCACCTGGTCTAAGACGAATTTGGTAATACCCACTTTTCAAATCCAGTTTTGTGAAAACAGTAGCACCACTGATTTGGTCAAGCAAGTCATCAAGTCGAGGAATAGGAAATATGTACCTCACAGTCATTTTATTAATGGCACGACTGTCAACACACATACGCCACGTACCATCTTTCTTTGGAGTCAATAGAGCAGGAACAGCACAAGGGCTAATGCTCTCACTTCCGTGACCCTTAGAAATTAACTCCTCAACCCGTCTACGCAATTCCTCGTGTTCTACTGGACTTATCCTGTAATGTGGCCTGTTAGGTAACTGAGCACCAGGTTCTAAATCAATGTGGTGTTGGATGTCACGCAAAGGTGGCAATTCATCAGGTAATTCATCAGGAAAAACATCTGCAAATTCCTTAAGTAAAGGAACCATTATTTCGGAAATTTCCACTTCTTCAACTATTTCCTTCCCTATTAACACAAACACATCATCTGTCACTTTCAACTCATCTTCAAACTGAGTAAGAGTCAAAAGTGTACCAGAGGGCTTGGTGACTAATTCCTTTGGCTTACTAGGTACCAAAGTTATTTTCACTCCACCAAACAAGAAACTGTAAGTATTAGACCGCCCATTATGAGTTATGCTACGGTCATATTCCCAAGGCCTACCCAATAACAAATGACAGACATCCATGGGAACCACATCACACCAAACATCATCCTTATATGACATATCAACATAAAAATGAACAAGAGCACGTTTGGATACTGTTACCTCACCACCTTTCTTAAACCATTGCAACTTGTAAGGTTTGGGGCGATCCTCTATTTTCAGACCCAACTTTTGAACCGCCTCTTCAGATACCAAATTATCACAACTACCAGAATCAATAATGAAAGTGCAAACCTTACCCATTACAGTGAAGGTGGACTGAAAGATATTATGCTTGAGGCAATCATCACCAACAGCTTTTGGTGTAAAGCAAAAACGCCTTACAACCAAACTAGTCCCCACATCACCAGTCACTACCTCTTCTTCGTATTCAGGATTTTCATCATACACAGGGGCATCTTCATACTGTTCATCATCACCATCAGCTTTCTAATCCTCAGGTTCAACAAACAAATGCCGTTTACCCGCTTTCTTACATTCTGCAATTCGGTGACCAGTTTCCCCACAGTTGAAACACTTCAAATTACTACTACCGACCCCCTTAGGAGTTGGTCCAGTATTGCAACCCCCTGTTCTTCGCTGATTAGGCACAAAACGAGATGCCACATTACCCGTACCTTAACTTCCAGCAGCCGTGGCAGAAGAAGATGAACCACCCACCCGGCGATTCTGCTTCTCAAAAGTTAGTGCCCGTTGGTATGCCTCGGAAACTGTTAATGGGTCAAACATGTTAGCAGCATCCATGACTTGAACCCTCAAACCCCCAATGTAACGGGATACCAATTGTTCCTCCGTTTCTTGAATGTCATTCCGCGCAATCAATTGATAAAACTCGGTTGTATAATCATCAACCGATTTGGGTCCCTGCTTCAGATTCTGTAACCGTTGGTACATCAACCGTTGGTAGTTATGAGGAATAAATGTTTCCCGCATGCACTTCTTCATCTTCCTCAAAGTTACAACCTTTGACTTTCCAAGTCTTGCCCGTGTCAGTTTCAATTGCTGCCACCAGGCAGATGCCCTACTATGTAATCTGGTAGCGATCAATGAAACTCGTTTGTTTTCAGGAACCTCCTTAAATTCAAACACTTCTTCAACAGAAGCCAGCCAATCGATAAATGCCTCTGGATTCAAACTATCCCCATTAAATTCGGGGATATTAATTCTCATCCCAGATTCCCAACGACGGTTATCACCCCTTTGATTTCGCCTTAGCTGTCTTTCCGGATTCCCTTCAGAAGACGAACCGTCATCTTCAGCGAATGGGTTTCCGTCAAACTCATCATCATCATTTTCAGGGGGAGTTCGTCCCCGCCTCTGACGATTCGTCAAACCCTCCATCTGATCCGTCAAACCCTCCATCTGATCCGTCATCTGATCCATAAACTGATCCAATCGCTCTTCCATTAGTGCCATAACACGTTGCTCGAACTCCTGCCCATAGAAATCATTGAGTGGTCTGTTTCTCCTTGGAGGCATTTCGAACATGAAATTTAGCTCTAATACCAACTGATGTAGATTGCAAATAAGATAACTAAATTAAACTTGTTGATTCCTATGAATACCAGGAAAATCTCTTCTAAACACGTTGATCCACAAAGAATGACGCGGTTAGGTATTATTCAACTCAAATCGTAGAACGAAAATTGAGAGAACATTCGATTTCATAAAATTCAAAAACTAAATGTTGCTGGCTCAACATGAACACTAAATAACAAACTAGAATTTCGAATTGGGCCTAAAAACAAAACAGGCCAAACATAAAAGCCCAAAACAAAAAATAAAACATAAAATAGCCCATAACTTCTTCTAGGAGTCGTTTTTGGGCCCGGAAGTTGGGTCAACGGCAGTTTACCAGGAGATGGGTCTCGTCTCAAGCTTCCATTCGCCAGCTCGTGGGCCTGAAACGGAGCCATGTAGCCCAAGTTATGGCTATTTTCGTGAAGCACGTTTTCTACCTTGATCTTGGGCCTCTATATACACCAAAGCCCAACGTCCACACTTGGGCCCGCATCAGGTTCACATCCAAATAGCTAAATAAAAAAAAAGGAAAAAAAACGAACATAAAATATACGCACAAATAGAACAATGAAGTCATGTAGTTAAAGCTAGGAGCTCCCTTGTTGATGCAGTCATAAACAATTGTCTCTCATTAGAACACATGTGAATGCATATTCCCGAGTTTTTTGGCACGCATCAAGTTACACATTCCGCAACTTGATTGAAAACACTTGTATTTTATTGTTGCGATGGGACAGAACACGATTAATAAATTTGAAGAAGCTAGGACGCAAATCTACAGTATCGTTTTTGGAGTGGAAAGTTTCATGTGACTAATTAAGATAAGGCATACAAGTTCAAACAAACCTCCATCTAGATGACAGAACATAGGTATGAATTACATCATCAATGTCAATAAAAGATATGATTTTATGGATAAGATCATCCGGCAAGCTACTTAATCTATCATCGTCTTCCACACTCGTTCTCATTTTACCAGGCTCGGAATCTATTATTTCCTTCCGCTCAACCTTGATATAAATACAAGACCATATAAAGATTGCAGCTTTTCTTATTAATTCAATTATACCTTGCAATTGGGTTGGTTTGAGTCGGGTCAAAATGAGTTTGGGTCAAAACGGGCCTGGGTCAAAACAGGTCAGATTTTTCAAATGGGTCGAACGGGTTGGGTCAAACCCGGGTCAGGCTGGGTTGGGTCGAGACCCGGTGTCCCTTTGAAATTTTTAACTGTTTCCGAGTCTCTCCGAATGTTTACTTACCTTTATACTTTGTATTGATATTATTCTAGTCTCACATTTATTTTATTTACCCATCGTATAATTCAAAAAGTAAAAAGGTTATACAAAAAGAAACCAATCATGTGTACGATTATTACCACTAAAATCTCTTTTTCTACACTACCTATCTTCTTCTTCCATTATTTTATGCTAAACGAAAACCCACCGTGATCGAATCACTATGTTTTATTTTATTGATGATCGAATACATACGGGATGATCATCTTAAAAATGGAGTATATTATTGATGCGGGTCCAAGTGTTGATGATTGGGCCTTGGTATTTATGTAGGTCACCGATTGAGTTAGAAAGAGGGCTTCACGAAAACAGTCATAACATGGACTACAGGGCCCCGTTTCAGGCTCGTGAACTACCAAAAACGACTCCTAAAAGAAGTTATGGGCTATTTTATGTTTTTATTTTTGTTTTGAGCTTTTATGTTTGACCCGTTATGTTTTAGGGCCCGATTTGAATTTCTGCATCTTCTTTTTAGGGTTTTTGTGAAAGACAGAAAGTTAATTTTGGTTTTTATGAAGTTTGATTTTCTCTCTCAAATTCTGTTGAACATTTGAGTTGAATTTGACCTAATCGCTGCATTCTTTTGAATCAACGTGACTTAGAAGGGATTATTTCTGGTATTCCGAGAATCAACAGAATTAATTCGTATCACTAATTTTGTCACTACATCAATTATTATTATTATTATTATTTAGAAATAGGAAACGCATTAAATAGATTATTTTTTTTGGCTTTTTATGGTGATTACACGGCAGCGAGAGTCCAACTTATTCCCGGAGAGTTGTTCGCCGGGCGGAAGTTGGTTGGAGATGGTGGTCTTCGTCATGGTGCAGAACTCAGTCGGAATTGGTGTTACTTTGTGGTGGGATTGCTAGGTAGTTGGTCAAGAAATTTTCGGTTATTTCAACTCTTCTCTTATCACAATGTTCAGAACATTGGGGACTCTTAACAACCCGCTTCAAACCCGTTCAAACCCATGGAAAATTCGAGACTAGAGTTTTCAGACCCACTAGACCCTTCCTCGACTTTGCCATCTGCTGGAAGTGACCCAAGAGGTCAAGAAAAATAACCCACCAAACCTATATTATATATGTTGGGTCGGGATTGCCAGGCTTGCTTCATACCATGGGTGGGAAACTGATGCGGGCCCAAGTGTTGAAGATTGGGCCTTGAATTTTATGGAGATCCAAGATCGAATGAAGAAACGGGCTTCACGAAAACAGCGATAACTTGGGCTTCGGGGCTCCGTTTCAGGCCCGCGACCTGCCAAATCGAAGCCTGGATCGAGGCCCATCTCTTGGTACCGGGCCCAAAAATGAATCCTAGAAGAAGTTATGGGCTTTTTTATGTTTTATTTTTTATTTTGGGCTTTTATTTTGGGCTTTTATGTTGGGCCCGTTTTGTTTTTAGGCCCAATTTGAAATTCTGGTTTGTTATTTAGGGTTCATGTTGAGCCAGGAACATTTAGTTTCGAGTTTTGAAGAAATCGAATTTTCTCTCAATTTTCGTTTACAATTGAGTTGAATATTACCTAATCGCGGTATTCGTTTTGAATCAACGTGTCACACCCCCAAAACCGATCAACGTTGGTCAGCGGAAGCAATTGGGTACGGAGATGGGGGCGTCGCCGTAAACATTGGACATTCATACATATCAGAGCATATGATTATCGCAGAACATGTATGTATTAAGATGCCATAATTAATCGTTTACAAAAGTTTGCGATTCATCGAATCGTAGAAGTAGGAATGTAGTTTAATTTATACAAAAGTGGATTTTGTAAATATGGCTAAAACATATTAATTATACAAAAGAAATCCCATTGGCTTCAAAAGATGGCATCCTAAATTCTTCGTGGGTCGCCTATTTTCATAAGTATGCATGCTTACTGGTGTATAGTTTAGTAAACCAATATGGTTGTTGAGTGAATTCATAGGTTTTATGTTCAGAAGTATAGTTTAGTAAACCAAAGTCATTTGTGAATCGTTGTTGTTGTCATAACAGTCAAATAGTGTTTCGTGGAATATTATCAAAAGTTTAGTTTAAAACTAGGTTTAAAATATTGTGCTGGTCGTTCTCCAGCGTAACACATTTATCAAAAACTACCGGTCGTTCTCCGGTTTATCAAGCAGCTGGTCGTTCTCCAGCGAAACAAAAAAAATACCGGTCATTCTCCGGTGTATCACGCTGCTGGTCGTTCTCCAGCGAATCAAAAGTTACCGGTCGTTCTCCGGTTTATCATAAGTAGTAAAACGTTTTTGTAAACAGTTCGTATAAGAGTATGAAACTCATTTCATATATACAGTTGCACAATAGTATGAACACAATCATAAACGGTTGTATAAAAGCATTGAAAGCAATTATATAATAGTTTTCGATTATGGCAAATAGTAAAACAGTAACTATGTTTTTCACCCCTATCTTAAAAGAAGTAAAAACAGTAAAAGAGTGGCTCTGAACTCACCTCGTGATCTAAATACGTGAGTGCTAGCTAAGCGTGTATCCAAGTAAGGTCCCTAACGTCCTAAACGCATGATATTATAAGTAGACTTGCGGTTTACGTCTCGGTTCAAATATAAGTGTCGTTTTTCGTTCGGGTTATGTTTACAAGTCTCATTTTTGGTCCAAGTCACTTAATAAGTCACCCAAACCCTTTTTGTTACCATTCTTGCCAAAAATAGTAACTTTAACGTTTTATCAAAACCGAACCTTGTTTATGTTGACTTGGTCAAACCTACTCGGTTTGACCTGAAACTTTCCCCAAACTCTTAAATATATTTATAGGTTATAATAATTCATCCCTTCCATTTTTAGTAGGTTCACAAGTGTTGGTTTTCATTTTTATGCAAAATCAGTCCACATTTTATATTTCCAGAAAATGTACATTATTGTTGGCTTGATTTCAAAAATCATAGTTTCGAAATAAATTACAAGAAAAATCACAGAGGTTTTCCTATATCTTGAATACTTCCAGTAATGTTTTTAGAATTTTTAGGCAAGTATTTTTAAATATTATGTTTGTCCTCTAAGGTCTAAAATTGACCAATCTTGACACATGCAACAAGATCTAATTACTGGGCAAAATCCATACTTTTTCAGAGAAAGTTATCTAACGAAATTTGTACCTAACAAAATTTCTTTGGCAGTGGTTTCAAGTTATTTGGAGAAGTATATCTCTAGTTATGGTTAAAACCCCAAGAGTCATTTTCTGACTTTTCTGGACAGATTATACTCGTTTTCTTACAAAAATTATTTAAAATAGTAAACGAACTTCAAAAATTATGAAACTAACTTTGTTGGAAATTTAACTTCTTGAACTTTATTTTAAAGCTAAGATTCGTTCATTTTAGTTAAAAAATGAGCACGAAACATTTAGTTGAAGTTGTGTTAAGTTTCTGTCCAACAAGACTGTGGTTGTTTTTGTGTTATAAAAATGTGTTCCGACTTAGTTTTTGAAAATAATCTTGTTATATGGACCTTAGAACATGTAAATACATGTGTTAAAAGTATTTTTGAAGAGTTTTGGAATTCTTACAAGTGTTGTAGACGAAGGGGAGAAGAAATGAGCTCAAAAGTCCGTTTTCTTGAATTTCCGACGTGGCGGCGGATGACGGTTCGTGGTGGTTGTATGGTGGATGAGTGGTGGCTCTTGGGTGGAGTTGGGGGCTAGGAAAACCAGCTGAAATTCGTGGATGGGGAGAGGAGAGGGCAAGAGGGGAGGTTGAGTGTGTGAAGTGTGAAAGGGAATGAGTGAGTAGAGATAGATGTGATGATGATAGGTTGAGTGTAGGAGTAGTCAAACATGGGGGTTTCTTGGCCAAATTGCAGATTTTTGGGGTGGGTCCCACCATGTGGGTGTGTTAAATTAATTCTCCAATTTGCGTTACGCGCGGTGTTCGTTTACCCGTTCGTTTAAACGTTAAACGTTTATTATTCAAGTTTTTCGTTAACGATTTATTCGTATAAGTTTTGGTTGAATTTTTATTTAAAACACTTCAATTTAAGTTATTGAAATATGTTTCGGGCTTCGTTCGGTTGTTGGGCGCGATTCGTGCGTTTTTGTCGCGTACGGTACGTTTTATCGTAAAACGTTTGTATATTATTGTACTATAATAATATAATGTAAATAACTACTATTTAATTATAAAATAGATTTACGTTATTTAGGAAAAAGTTTTCACCAACGATCGTATATTTTTGTCGGACCCGTTCCGATAGTTTCGCGCGTTTTTATAACTAACTACGAAAATATTAATACTTTACGTATTAAAATTGTTGGGCTTTGCTAGACTTATCTCATAAAAATAGTGTGAATTCTCTTAAGTAGGGAATCAGCCTAAGACATGCACGTGATTAATGTACGTAATTACACCAAAATTTGAGGGGTGTCACACAACGTGCTTAGAAGAGATTTCTCTGGTATTCATTGAAATCAACAGGTTTAATCTAGTTATCCTATTTTCAATCTACATCAGAAACACAAAAAATGCACCTTCTCCAATGAATGGAAACCATATGTATTAAGCTTCAACGCATCATAATCTTTACATACCAATGAGGCAAGGTTGGGTGTCGAAACCTGCAGATGCTGACAGTTCACTAGACAATTCATTATAGTGAGATTCTCGAGTTGAGGTGCAACCACATTGACAATCTTCACACTCCAAGGCCCATTTTCAAGTGTGAGATTGTTGGGTCTAAAGATGGCTAGAGAACTTGATCGAAGATTAATACTGCTGGTTAGATTACAACTGCTAATTACTACTGGTGAAGAGGAGTTTCTACTGTTAGAACAAAAGTTACTACTGCTACCGGGTTTTTACACTACCAGTAGAAACAGTTACTACTGGTAGAAAAGATTGAGTTTCTACTGATAGAACAAAGTTAGTACTGCCGGGTAAAGTTTCTACTGCCAGTATAAAGTTTCTACGGGTGGGTAAGTTAATACTGTTTATAACTTACTACTGCTTAAGTTAATACTGTTTATAACTTACCACTGCTTGAGTTACTACTGCTTGTGTAGTTTCTACTGTTCTACTTGAGTTTCTACTGCCCGTATAGTTTCTACTGTTTATGATTAGAGCATCTTTCTAACCATGTGGGCTAATCAAATATCTTCTCTGCAAAAGCAAAAAGCGCTCAGTAAAGCAGAGCATGGCTCAAGACGATAGGAGGATTAGATAGAAAGATACTTTTCATTAATTACTGTAGCGTGTAATTGGAGCTCTATAATTCTATAAATAGAGCTTCTTACCTTCAATAGAAAAAAAATCTCAGCAGAGTAGAAGTGAAAATATCATAAGTGTATTCAATAGATTGATAAGCTTGTAAAATTATCATTTGTAAGCTTCAAGGTTAATCATAACCCTGATACTTAAGTGTATTCGTATTATTCAAAGAAATAATATTGAAGCTTTTTAATAATTATCTTGCTGTTACTTGTTCTTGATTTATGCCTTAAAACAGATTTAATTTTACTTCTAAATTTATAGATTACTATTCCGCGGTATTTCTATAAAATATTCAATTGCTATAATTATTGACCCTAAAAGTTCAATTCGATCATGTCAGAGGTTAGAGGTTAGATAGTCGAGGATGACAGATAGTAAAACCAGCTGAGCCCATTGTTTTGTACGCCTTTAACGTGAGATTCTTCAAGTTTGCACACTTGGAGGATACACCGGCACACTTTTTAGAAATGTCATCACACAAGGTAACAAAATGGAGATCCAAGGTTGTTACTGCTGGGAGCTCCCATGTTGACGTTGGTGTAATGTAAAATCTATTATTAGATGTCCAAATAGAGCCACAATTTCCAGTATTCAAGATGAGATGAGTGAGACCGTGACAACTAAAGAGTGAAAGAGGAAATTCAATATCATCCTCATGCAAGCATGTAACAGTCATTTGTTGAACATTGTGGGAGACCGCATAGTCCATAACTCTTTTGACAAACACCTGGTTAACCTTTCCATGAAATCTGAGTCTGGGAGAAGACACTTCTATTTCATTATTGCGGCCAGACAGAACATGGGTGATAAATTTGGAGAATTTGGACATAAAACAGAAATCCTCATTTGAGAAATCCAGATAAGGCATTGAAGTCCAGGTATACCCCCATCCAGATGATAAAGCACTTGTTTGGACAGCATGTTTAGTGCCAATAAAAGAGAGGATTTTGTGAATGAGATCGTCGGATAAGCTACTTAATCTATCAACTTTGGCATATATTTTCTTTTTACCATGGCTAGAATCCATTATCTTCCCCACTTCACCTATACAAACATGCATTCATATATGTGTCAAATCTCTTGTCATTTTAAAAAATTTAGGATTCATTTCTATAGCAGTGTTTGTTACAACATCATCATTCTCATCGTACTTTTTTCTCTTAACTCTAAGAGATGCAATTTGATCGAATGCAACAATAGGAACATGCTAGAGAAGACTTATCCATAAACAATATAAGTATAAACATATAGGTTTGTGAGTTTGTCGGAGATGGTTTTTGTTAGACCTGTTTTAGGTGTAGTTGACACTAAAGCCCAAAGAAAGACAGGAGTATTTAAATGACCTTTTTTCGGGTCTAATCTGAAAGTTAGTTCGTTATTGGCCGCTTTTGGCGACATAACATATATTTATACATAAGTTTGGTTGTAATGTAGTAGTGCCAAACTGCCAATATATTTAAACCTTGTATGTATATATACACAAATAGTTTGTTTTGCCACATACATCAACCCATAAACTTAACGAAACCAGTCCAGCTCTCTATGTTTATGTTTAATAAACCTTATGTGCGTTTACATCATTCGTTGTACGGACTAGATATATCTTACCGTTTATATTTTAGTCACATTCAACATTAATTTTAAAATTTAAAGCTTCCGTAATGCTTTTTAGTTAATAAATAAAGACAAATACAACTAAGCATTACAACATACAAAAACTTATACTCCCGCGTACAAACTACCAATCGGCGGGGGAAAAACTTTAAACATCAATGTCTGGTTCTTTAAAAGTTTCCCCGTCGAGATGTTTTTTATTTGAATTAACCAAATAAAAATATTTTTAATACTTGCTTATTATTGTGCAATTTGATTTGTAATTTCGTACTTCCGTCTTTGGAGCTTTTGGATCATATGTTACATTTTTCTGAAATTTACCGTAACTTCTAAGTAGATAAACACCTTAAAATGAATATTACATTTAGTAAGCAAACAATCGATTATAAATAAACATATACAATAAAATATATAAATAAAGAATAGTTTGATGACTTACTAACACATGTGATCTCCTTTAGATCGGATTCAAATGACACCAACGTAGACTATTTGGATGAAATAAACCTAATAAATTAAAAGCCTAGATTACATTTTTAGTCCTTGGGATGTTTCTTTTTTTCATTTTGGTCCTTAAACCTTTTTTGTTAGAACGCTTTTGTTCGTGACTTTGTGATTTCATTTTGTTTTTCCCAAAGTCATTATTTTGAGGATAAAAGATAAAAATCGGTTACCTACTGCCGACAAGTATTCCAAGTATGCAAGAAACCCGAAGAATTCGTGTTGATATCTTTGCAAAGTTGTTTTTGACTGTTTGAACATTGTAACCGCTGACTAGACAGACACGTAAGTTGACACGTGGACTACTTTTGATATGTCATACATACAGTTGGCATCCACATAAGCTAAATGGTCTTTTCCATACTTTTAATCTTTTTGATAATTTCTTTTAATAAAATAATCAAAAATGCCCTTATCCTTATTATTTATCTATTTTCATTTTGATATATATGATCAATTATTATTATATCATAGATTTTCATAATTCCATTATAAATAAGAAAATCAAAAAGTAACTTCTTCGTCGTGACGAAACAACGGCATGAACATATCATTATCATCAGTATTTTGAGAGGAATGAGAGATAGTCGATATCAGCCGTTAAAAACTGTGATCAACAGTCCATATTCACTGCATCTTAATAACGTTACATTTTACGTCGGTATACACGTAAAATACAGTGTTACGAATTTGAACCGTTTATCATAGAAAACGGCAATGCAGTTGCCCCTTCTCTGATCTCATTCCTAATAAATGTGTAAGGTTATCCATCAAATTTATTGCCACTTAGAACATAATGAAGCATAATTTCATGATGTGCTAATAATTTTGATTTTGTATAAGTCTCCTAGCAATCATAAAGCAACATTTTTTTTTTAAGTACATAAATGGCTAGAATGTGTTTATTTTATATTTATTGAAATGCAATGAGAAATCCATACACAATGGACTCAACATCATCATGGACTAGTCCATAGACTTCCCATTATTGATGCTCTTATGTTATGTAGGAGATGATCACCAGTATTCTGGATGAGGAGCAGCTGCACAACTAATGAACTCAACTTGATTGTTGAATCTCATACAAACACTTTCAAAACACCTCTCCAAACTATACCAAATTCTCAGTCACAAAATGAAGGACACGAGCCAAGATACCATTATTTACGTCACTGTTGTGTATACGTGGATGCATATATATAGTTGGAACAAAGTAACAATGTCTGTAAGACTAATTAACATATTACAAAATTACAACCAAGATCACTTCATCGTCTTTATTCTGCACATTGGCGCCAACAAACAAATCCTTGAATAGAGTCCGCAAATTCCATAAGTGAGATATATGTTGACTATATATTGTGTTGTAATGACAAACACCTTGGGACCTGAAACCAAAACAAAAGGACTACATGGTACCAACAGTTAGCAATTTGATGATAGTTATCACTTGGGAGTATAAAGAGTCAAGATCTTACAAATTGCTAAGAAGGCAGCTGCAATGTTGTAGCAAGTTCATGAAAGTAGACACTTAAACGTCTTTGATTTTTATCACATTGGATCTTCATAAAATCTGTTATTTTATTTATAACAATGTCAGCCTCTGCGCAAAGATTAGAATAACATGGTTGGATCATAGCCCTGTTTAATGCTGGCAGCTTTGCAAGTAATCCTTCAATTCTCTGCAACATGGCAATAATGAGACGTGGCTTAGCTTTCTTTTGATCAATATGCCCACTCAGATCTTCCCAACAACTGTTGATTTGCGCCATGCTTCCACCAACTGCCAGTTGCATTTGCATGTCTGGTTGTGACTCATGCATCGTTGTGTTGAGGCTCTCATGAGTTGCTGCTTTCTCTCTCTCCAGATCACCTCTCTCTTGCTCTAAAAGCAACCGTAATTCAGTCAGAAGTTTTTGTGCTGATATCACATTCTTCACCACCATGATGTCCTGCATGATCATAGAGTTTATATAACAAGACGTTCCATATAAATAATTAAAAATGAATGTAAAATGTTAGAAAAAGTGACACAACCATTAACATATTATAGGGTAATTCAGCATTCAACCCTATGTGCTTTTGGGGAAAAATGGGGCCATAGTGGAAAGTTACAGTAAACAACATCAACATTCACCCTAACTTCATTTGCAACAACTCATGAAATATAGGTGTGTGCTCATTTATTTTGGTCCAAAAAACTTTTTAGGACAAAAAACAATCTTATGATGTTAAAGGTAAAAACAAACACCTTATAAAAACTTTCTAAACTCCATTAATGCGAAAATATCACTAGTTCAGGCTTGTCATGTGACATGTGGTAACCTATCTAGAGTGTCTAACTTATAACGTCAATTTCTTACAATTTCGAGCAGAAAGTATGATTCATAGCAGAGAGGAATATAGTTCCAGTGTGTACCTCTCGTGAAACCATCGTGAAGGTGGCCCCGGGAGAACTATCCAGCAAATAGTTTTTTACTATAGAAGACATAGTTACTTTTTCTATAGGAAGTTCCCACTCAAAAACCTTTTTTGGATATACTGTCAAGCTCTTTAAGTTAGTAAATGGAGAAGGTTGATGTAATATTGGTTCGTCAGACGAAGAAAGGAGCTGCAAAAAAATTTGTAACAGAAAATTATATATAGAAAAACAGAACAGTTGGTATAATCTGCATAATCATGTGTACAATGATAATACTCATTTTATCCTTATATTACTATTGCGATTGCAATTTCCATTTCCATACCCTCAAACAAACCAATAACCCCCTAATCATATGCAACATAACTTAATGAGTGTAATTTCATCTTTGATGTTTCTTAGTACTTGGTGCCAATCCAATAAGTTAGCAATGACAATGATTTCTGGAAGTATCAGAGTATGTTTCCATATCTATTTTTCGCACCTTATGGTTGTATTAAATTCATCGCGATCTGTGATACGCAACAGCTGAATTTGACAATACAACATCAAATAATGCAAATCTATTGGACGTTTACTATAAGTGTCAAATAAAAGTAGTCTAACTCCTGTAAGCACTGTCAGTATGCCTTTTTCTAACCGTAATTATTTCAGGCAAAAAAGCACTGTAAGATGCACATGATAAACATAAACGATAGTATCAGTATACCTCAACAATTTCCAAGTTGAGTGTAAGAGATTTGACACTGTGGAGATGCTGAAGCAGACACACCATTTTATGTGCCCCTGCATTGTGTGTGTTGGAAACACAAAGATCCGCCTTCTCCAAAGAATGGAAACCATCTGTGCTAAGCTCCACAGGATGATAACCTTTATAGACCAAGGACGCAAGCTCGGGTGCAGAAACCACATGCTGACAATCCCTCGGCATATTTATTATAGTGAGATTCTTGAGCTGAGTTGCAACCAAATTGACTACTTCTACACTACAGTCTCCATCTTCAAGTGTGAGATTAGACAGCAGAGAATGACATATAGTAACACTATTTGATCCCAATGTTTTGAACCTCTTTAACGTGAGATTCTTCAACTTTGGACAGCTAGAGAAAAGACAATTGAAAATGTCAGTTTTGTTGTCGTGTGAAGTGAAAGAATTGAGGTACAATGTAGTTAACTCTGGGAGTTCCCAAGTTGCCACCGGTGTAATGAAAAATCTATAACCAAATTTTCTTCGAGAAGTACAAATCTCCTTTATCAAACTGAGATGTTTGAGAGACTTAGAACTAAAGAAACAAAGGGGTATGACAATATCATTCTCAAGCAAGCATGTAACAGTCATTTGTTGGACATTGTGGGAGAAAACATATTTAAAAATACTTTTGACAAATCCTTGGGTAATCTTTCCGCGAAAACTGAGCTTCACAGAAGACACTTCTATGTCTTTAATGCGGCCAGAGAGAAACTCTTTAACAAATTTGGAGAACTTGGGCAACGTAGAGAAATCCTCACTTGAAAAATCGAGGTAAGGCATTGATTTCCATATGAACCTCCATCTAGATGACAAAGCACTCGTTTCAACAGCGTGTTTAAGGCTAATAAAAGAGAGTATTTTATGGATAAGATCATCTGGCAAGCTGCTTAGTCTATCAACTTCTAGATTAGTTCTCTTTCTATCATGACTTGAAACCATTCTCTCCTCTGATTGTATTTTATTTTGACTTCGGGTTTCAGATCTGTTGTTATTTACTCCAATCCAATGTTCATCAACATGCTCGTGCTACACGAACCAATCCCAAGAAATATTTTCTTTTAGGAACTCCGAAATATATATATATATATATATATATATATATATATATATATATATATATATATATATATATATATATATATATATATTATCTTAGATGCCTAACAACTTCTGGAGTTAGCTAAAACAAGATTTTAAATAAAAGCAGTAGAACATAAAATATTATTACAAGCTACCTTGAAATAATCGTATATGTTATGTTATTTTGTTTGTGTATACAATGTTTGTAGGGGGTTGTGCTGATAAGCCTTGCTGAAAAAACAGAATAGAGAGATTTTTTCACTGAGAAAAATTGGAGGAAAATTGATTTACAGACCGACGGTCGATGATAAATGATACTTTTATTTTTGAATTATTTAATTAATTAATTAGATCTTATCAAGAGCCATTAGAGTTTCATTTTCTCTACTCCATCCGTTCCACTCGTAGCGTACTCTAACAAATTTTGGATGAATTTAAAATAGATCGGATACCTATCATTTTTACCTTTATATTCGGAGACTATTATATGTACCAATTAACTTCTTAATAATTCTTTATATTTTACATAATGACCAATTGAGCGCAGCTCAACTGGTACCACTACCGCAAACGTCAAGACTCTATATGTGTGACCTATAAGTCAGGAGTTCGAATCCGTTACTGAGCATATCTGGTTGATTTGTGGACACGTGACTTACCCAGCATTGATGCTCCTAACGGGTAATCGGACGCATATTATTAAAATAAGATATAGTGGTCAGGGTACCCTTCAAGTTACTTTCTTTTTTTATATTTTACACGGTGTACCTTTTAAACTTTTTGATATTTACATTTTCAATCCCTATTTTTTTCACAACAAGACTTAAAAAACAGTATAAATAATTTCTCTTATATTTAGTTTGATTGATTTTTATTTTAAAAAATAAATGATTGAGGTAACATACAGGGGTAAAATGGTGAGTTTTTATTCATTTTTGCAAATATGAAAAATTTGAAACAAACAAAAATAACAAGATGTCGAGTGAAAGAACTGTATGTATAAATTCAAAATCCCTCTAAATTCTCTCAACATTAAGCCATCCACCGTATAATGATGACTGAAGCGATAATTTCTTCTGAACATTTCATCCTCCTCAACCTAGACATAGGTACGTTTTTCGCAATATATATAAACCCTAACATTTCTGAACATCTGTAATTATGCATCTTCTTTTGCTGCTTGCAATTATTGAACTACATATTTCTTATTTTATTGACTGTTATATGTCGATTAATAATTTGTTTGAACTGATTCAATTTTTCTAGGGTTAATACTTAATTGCTGATAATGAAATAATTTGGAATTAAACTTTATCCGTAGTTATACATCTTCTTTTGCTGCATGCAATTATTGATTATCGTATGTCGATTGTTGATAGTTTGAATTGATTTAATGCTTCTAGGGTTAATCATTTATACATTAATATTTAAAAAGTTAAGGATCTGTTAGTGATGTTTATTATTTATGCTGTGTCATTAGTTGCAATATATGCAATTCGTTCTTTTTTATTTTACTACTGATGTTTTTGTGTATGAATTTACATTTAATGTGTTGAAAAGTCGGTGATATGATCGATGATACACATTTACCTACCAAAACAAACAATCAGTTTGAACTTTGAAGCATGTAGCGACTTCTGTGATTAGTGTTTGTCTGTTTTTGTTTATGTCCTAATTGTGATATTCTAATGATGATGGTATAGGAAACGTGACAAACTAGCGAAAGAAAAGACAAGCGAAGATGGATTGTAAACGTAATCGGAAGAAAATGAAAGTAGAACCCGATAGACTAAGTAGCTTGCCTGATGATCTTATTCATAAAATTCTCTCTTCTATTGGCATCAAACAAGTGGTCCAAACCAGTAGTTTGTCATCTAGATGGAGATATGTTTGGACTTCAATCCCTTATCTTGATTTCTCAAGTGAGGATTTCTCTTATTTGACCAAATTCTCCAAATTTGTTACACATGTTCTATCTGGTCGTAAGAATGAAATAGAAGTGCCTTTGGTCAAACTTTGTTTTCGTGGAAAGACTAGCCATGCATTTGTCAAAACAATTCTGAACTATGCGTTTTCCCACAATGTCCAAGAAATGACTGTTACATGTCTTGAGAAGAAGAAGATCGAATTCCCTCTTTCTCTCTTCAATTCTTAGTCTCTCAAATATCTCACTTTGCAGGGATCTGGTTCTTACTCGTATGATTATTCCCTGACAGTTACATCAACTTTAGAGCTCTCATCCTTGACAACATTGCATCGTGATCGTGTCATGTTATCTGATGACAGTAATGAAAACTACATCGGTCAGTGCACACACTTGAAGAATCTCACCTTACGTGGCTGCCACATGATGGGATTGGGTGGTATGTGCATTTGTCATCCTCAACTATCTAATCTCAGGCTTGAAAATAAAAAATACATCCCCCAGGTTGTCAATGTGGCTGCACCTCAACTCAAGAATCTGTCTTTTCTCTATGAATATGCTTTCACGTTTTGTTCGGATGGTTTGCCTTTATTGGAGAAGGTGGATCTTTGTATCACCCGTTCCTATGGTACTCCTGAAACTATTCGTTTGCTTCAACAGTTCCAAACTGTTAAATTTCTTACATTTAATGTGGAAATTATTGAGGTATTTGCTCCCTGATGTTTGTTATGTGCATCTTACGAAGATTAAAGAGCAGTGCAAAATCTGATCTGTTTTGACAAAAGAAACCTTTTATTTTCCATGTTAACAACAAAAACCTTTGCATTTGATTGCATCCTACTCATGGTTTTCATTTAATCTCGAAAGAGCTTTCTTCATCAATAATTTTCTTTTTCAGCGTCTCTCTTCATCAATGGATCTACTCTCGAAAGAGCTTTCTCCATTTGCTAACTTGAAGAGTTTAAAGATTTATCCAGCATCTATAGACTTGACGGATCAAGCACAGAAGAAAGTACATGTTTCTACTGTAGTTGAAAACTTTTTCCTAGCAAGTTCCCCAAGTGCCACATTCACCATGGTTTCACGTGAGGTAGGCCTTGAACTATATTCATATCTGCATGCGTCATACATATTCTCTAATTAAGCTGTAATTATGGCAAGCAATTGGTGTATTACGGCTCGCGTTATAGTTCAACAGAATGGGTTTTGATGTAGATGTTACCTAATTAACCTTGATCCGGTGACAATTTGTTAGTTACCAACTAGTTGTGATGCTTTAGAGGCTGTTTGTTTTTACTTTTAGCGGTTCGAAATGCGCGTTGGGATATCATTAAACTTAGTTAGAATATTGAAATTTACATTTAGCGTTCCCATTGGAGGGGTCCGATATTTAGTTGTTATATTCTGGGGCCTTTTTTTCTTTAGTAGTATAGTGGGGTTCTATTATTAAGGATGTGTTTAGCTGTAGAAAAGTGGGGCAAGTTTTCAGAAATATTTTCTAAAAAAATTGGATAACATGTTTAAAATTAGTATTTTCTAAGCTGTAACTCAAAGTTGGAAAACAAGGACTTCTACTTCTCCATCTTTTTCCTTTATACCTCTCCCTGTACTTCTCTAAAGTTTTCCAAAACCTCCTAACTTTACCTTCTCTCAACATCAATTTTCCAAAATTGAAATGTAACAACATTTGAACATGTTTTCCAAATTTTCAATGTATTTCTAAAGATACAAAACATTTCTCATTTTCTAGAAAATTTTGGAAATTTTTCCACAACTAAACACACGCTAACTTTTTTTAGCTGATATAGGACTACATTGGTGAAAGTTTTTAGCGCATTTATGTTTATTTCTAGATATTTGTTTAATGTTAACATTTTTATCTTTTTGCCTAAACCTATTAACACAATTTTACTTTTGTTATGGCGTATTACCTGTTTTCTACAAAAGGATATCCTGGCAAACACTTTTGCTATTTTGTTGTCTAACAAAATTTACAAGTGTGTTCGATTAAAAGAAAAGAGTATATGTATCTGAACAGGGCATAAACTTGTAATTTTCTTGTTCTATCATTTGTCATGCATGAACATAGTTTAGAGCTGTTTAGTTTGTATATGCTTGTTAGCTTATGAATCATATAATTTAAAGAAACCCATACAGGCCTAAAAGATAAAGTAAAAAAGAAAGTTGCAAATAGAGAAAAGTGTTGAAAGTATCTGTCCTAGACTGGCTGCAAAGTAGGATGCTAGTTTTTATCCGTTTCTGTGCACCAATAAAACGAAAGATGTATTCGTACCAACAAATTAGGAAGAATTGGAACAACTGTGGAGCTTCAATGCTTCATCTGAAATTAATGATTTGCATTATTGAATTACCATGGTTCTTGAGTTGTTAGTCCTTATGTTCGGTGAGAGCTTCAACCCTGAATTCTGATGTGGCTGCTCTTGCTTTCTCCTAACACGACATTCTTATTTAATATAGATTTGGCTAGCTAGGTTTCATGGATTTATGTGCGGGAACTTATATGCTATGTAAATTGTGTTGTTGCTTTTCTTAGTTCCTAAATTTACCCAACAGTACTACATGTGTGTTAGAAACTAGTACAGGTATGTATATTGGTAATGGTTTCTATGAACTTTATTGTGTCTTGGAAACACTGCAGGAGTGTAGAGCTGCGAGGAACGCCACATCGGCCCTAGAAAATATTCCAAAAATACAGGTGCTGTTAAATGAACTCAAAACTGATTTGGATCAAGGGAAAACACCCATGGAGAGCCACAAGGTAAGTATTCATGATAATGGGAGGGCGAATGCTGAGAACCAGAGGGCACCAGTAGGGGCGGAAATGCCACCTCACATTGGGGGAAGTATGAAACAGATCGAGAGCTGTTGGGATGATCTGAGTCGGCAGATGTCCCTCGAGACAGAAAGGGTTTCTCATATTTTTTCAGAATTGAAGAACTTGGAAGGATTACTCACGAATCTTCCGAGTTCAAAGAAGGTAAAGATTCAAGCATGTTTTGCTAGTATGTGTGGAGAAGCTAACACTCTTATGAATAAAATAACAGAAAGTATGAAGATCCAATGTGATATCAGACGAAGCCATTTAAGCCCCTATTTTCATGAACTTGCTAAGACATTGCCACCATCTACTTAAAAAATTGTAAGTTCTCATAATCAAGTCATCTAAATGCCAACCTATGGGGTCATGCTGTCTTGTTTTTCGACTTCAGGTTCACGCATCTTTTGCTATTTACCCCAGTTCTACAATCAGCAGCCCGCTCGTGCAGCTTGGAATTACGTAATGTCTGCAAGTATGATATGTTCCTGCTAAATCTTTTTGTTACCTTCTTACTATTGGGATACATCCCCCCTAACAGAAAACCTTATATTTGATTGCAGAAGTATGTCTAATTGCAACAAAAATATGAAAAGTTGATTGTTTCTGAACTGCTGCATTTCAAGCTATTTTGTATACTCGTCCACACGTGATTCCTTTATGTTTAAAATCAAAATAATTAAATGTGCATCATAAAGAAAGCCATATGGGATCGTACCGCCATCCTCAGAGATAAACTCTTTCAGCCACTGATGTTCTGTGTTAATATTTAACCAAGTTAATGTTCATGTACACTTAACACTGAACCCTTTTAAGCCTTGAACATCTTGAACTCTAAAGTTTGAACCTTCAGATGTTGTACCTGAAACTTTTGAAACATAACCTTTACTCTTGAATTTGGAAGTGAACGATTATTTTGGAATATACCAAAAGTCCAAAATATAAAGGTGAATAATAAATTTGAGTCGGATGAAGTAACTTTTGGATATAAGTAGTAATTACTAGTATTTACGTTTTTTTAATGAAAAAAAGGAAATGAAGGAAAAGATATTAGATAATTCTTAATATAAATGCCTTAAAAAATTCTTATCCCACGTTGAGATTATTAAGAAGAAAATCATTTCACTCATTCTCTTTTCATTCAAACAACTCGAGAACACAATCTCATTATTTATCCTTATTTTTTCACTTATTTTCTTTATTCTTTCTTTATTTCTATTACTTTCGCGTCACGACACAATGTAAATATGATTTGTTTGTATACATATATATAACAATTTAATATTAAGAATATAAAGACACAACTTCAGTGATTAGTGAACAATATGTGTGTTTTGTCCGGATAATGGCATAGTTGCTAGGACAAATGACCCGAAAAGATAATGTATTTGTCAAAATTTGACAATAAAGGGATATAACTTTTGTCGGTGTCCTAAAAGGTCTTCCTTTTAAAGGGGCCATAAAAGGACTTAAGTTGTCAAAAAAGTTCAATTAAAAGTAATTTTATAAATTACCCTTGTGATTTTTTTAATTTTTGAAAATTTTCACCTTGTGTGAGACTTAAATATCATATATTTATTTAATATGTGACATTATTGACCTAACAAATATATTACATGAACAATAATTTTACTTTTTGAGTGTTAAAATGCTACTTTCATTTTGAGTGTTAATCCTTTAAGGGCACGATTTCAAAATATTAAATCCTTTTGGTGCACGATTTTAAAATGTTGACTCGTTTTATGGCACATTTTCAAAATGAAAAGGTATGGACGCATTTAGTTACGTAAACGTATCTTCATTTTTCCTTTTCTATTTTTATAGAGTTTTTTGTCTCTTGAAAATCATAAGGGGTTTAGAGAACGCATTCATATGTTAGGGATGGAGTTTTCATTTTCAAATTAGAAAAGCTAGAAAACCTTAAATCATATATTTCATTTTCTTAGAAAACTCATCCGTAACTAAACGCGCACTAATTTTCCCCCTAAATTGAACTTTTTGACAACTTAAATCATTTTATAGCACGATTTTAAAAGGGTTTATTGTTTGAAAGTGCAACATACTTTACACGTTTTACTATTGTATGCGCTCATATTTCAAAAGTTCTATTGTATGTATTGAAACCTGCTAAATCGTCTAATTTATGTACAATGTCACATGTTGCTGACGTGGAACGTGTATTTTGCTGATTTGGCATGTGTGAAAAAAGAAGGAAGGAAGAAACCGTCAACCTGCCTTTCAGATCACTTTCTACGTACGATAGACGAATTATCTAAGTTTATTACATACGATAGAATTTTTGAAATGTGACAACATACAATAGCAAAACGTGTAAAGTACGTTGCACTTTCAAAACAATAAACCCATTTTAAAATGTGCATCCTTTTAGGACATCAACAAAAGTCATATTCCCTTTATTGTCAAATTTTGACAAATTGATTACCTTTCCGGGCCGCCCTAGTTGTTGTGTCTTATATTCCAAATTATAATTTTATCATAACATTATTGTGAACTAGAATATGAGTCACGATGTGATACGTAGATGATGCAATATAATAAACTTTTTCCATACCTATTCTCAATCCAAAGCTGCTACAAGAAGCATCAATATTCAAGATACATTTTAGTTACAAACCATACCACCTGTTAATCTCAATCTCAATTCCGCATGACAGAGGCAAAAAAACATACCCTTAAATAGTTAAGCCCATCAAAGCCACTAGTTTCTAACTTATCACTCCACGTTGCGCAAGCGGGTTGTTGACTATAGTTTAAGGAAAATCAAGGATTTACAATTTGCTACGAGGACAGCTGCAATGTAGTAGCAAATTCACGAAAGCAGACACTTAAACGTCTTTGATACTCTTCACATTGGATCTTCATACAATCTGTTATTATATTTATAACAACATCGGCCTCTCCACACAGACTAGAAAATAACGGGTGGATTACAGCCCTGTTTGATGCAGGAAGCTTTGTTAGTAATTCTTCAATGCTCTGTAACTTTGAAATTATGAGATAAGCTTTAGCTTTCTTTTGCTCAATCTGCACACTCATATCTTCCCAACAATTCTTGACTTGTGCCATGCTTCCGAAAATTTGCAGTTTCAGTTGTGTCTCTAGTTGCGCCTTTCGTTGTTTGTGCATCTGAGCCATGTTGGTCTCTGTATTAGCTTTCTCTTGCTCTAGTAGGACTCGTAACTCGGCCATAAGGTTTTGTGCGAATGTACTATTCTCCGCTGCAATAATCTCCTGCATGATATCATAGAGTTCATAAGAATACAAACTTAACGCCTAATAAATATTTGCACTGGTGGTTCTCTTTAGGACATAACGGAAACATTACCACATGTTACAAATTTTGTTCATTGGCTCCACCACATGTATGCATCAAATCAGAAAGCTAAATCTATCACATATATATGACTTTAGGTAATAAATATGCAACAATTAACAACGGGAAGCATAGCATTCTACGAAGTACTTGTGAATGAAGAGTGTCTCGTCAAAATGTTTGGCAATGCTATCAATCGATCAGTAGAAAGTATACTAAATCCAAAGATATATATTGTGTTTAGAAGGTTTACAAATTTAATCTTGTAAAAATCAAATTCTTAACATGTTTATTCTAGTAACTCAAATAACTATCACAAAACTCTGTTAGCCACTTTGGTTTTCCAAAAGGATAGCGCACACAATATCACTCTAGACAAGTTCTCATTTTAGGCAATAACCAATCCTCGTTCATACTAAATTTATGCATCTATTTGTCATTAATTGAAGAAAACTTTGCCTAAAGTGGGCAAAATTAAAGTACGTTGCTATTATGAACGTAAAAGAAAACACATGCCTAAACTGTTATCAAACAAGAGCTCGAAGTTAAGTCATTAAGAATGAATTTTAGAAGGTCCACTCCCTTTTCAACAACAACAAGAATACAAGTTAAGAAGATGGGGGCTCGTTTTGAACCACTACTGTAGTGCATCTCTGCGGACCCTGTCTTTGGATGGACCAGCCTAAGACCAGTCTTGGATCATCCTCGGCTAGAAGAGAGTTGGACCGACCATTGATCATTTTTGTTCCCAACTCGGTAATAAATGAAAGGATGTCATGCCATATAATGCAGTACAACTTAAAGCAATAAGCACAATATAAGGCAAGATAAGAATGTAATGTCATGATGTAATTACCTCACGTGAGACCATGACGAAGGTGGCCCTTGGAGAACTATTTAGCAAAAAGCTTTTGACTTCATTAGAGATAGTTACTTTTTTTCGTGCTTGCTCCAACGAGAATACACTTTCTGGGTAAATGTTTAAGCTCTTTAAGTTAGCGAACGGGGCAGCTTGCTGTGAGATTAGCTCCACAGATGATGATTGAAGCTGCAGAAAGTATTATACATGAAAAGTTAATAAAATCTTCACAATCTGTTTTCGAATCTTGTTTTATTTTAAAAACTTTGATTATTGATCGTTTAGTAACTCATGAGTATCTGTTGAAATTTAAAGGGTTAGGTGGACAAAAATGTAATTATTTATAGTCTGACAATCATTGTGTGTATCGAAGTATTTGGGCTTCCATTGTGTGTAATAAACGTGTTATTCTCGTCATTGTATGTAAGTTTTCTTACTTTTACTTACGTGTCAGCTGTATGAAGTGACACGTGGCAGCATCACAAGTTGACACGTCACCAAAATACACACAATAGCAACAAACTGAAAGTTTATTACACACAATGTAACCCCGAGTACTTTGTTGCATACAATGAATGTCAGAGTATAAATAATTACATTTTCATATACTTAAGCCAAATTTAAAAGCATTCAAAGTTGCACAAGATAAAACATCAATGACCAATACAAGTATACCTCAACAATTTCCAAGTTAAGTGTAAGATATTTGACACTGTGGAGCTGTTGAAGCAGACAAACGATTTGATTAGCATCTGCATCGCCAAGACTGGAAACACAAATATCCGCCTTCTCTAAGGAACCAAAACCTTCTGTACAAAGCTGCAAAGGTTGGCATCCGTTATAGAGCAAGGAGGCAAGGCAGGGTGCAGAAACCAAATACCGATTCCCTGTTGACCAATTTTTTATAGTGAGATTCTCTAGTTGAGGTGCAACAACATTAAGAACCTTCACGCTCCAATGTCCATTTTCAAGTGTGAGATTAGATAGTCGAGGATGACGGATAGTAAAACCATTTGATCCCACTGTTTTGTATCGCTTTAACGAAAGATTCTTCAAGTTTGCACACTTGGAGAAAACACTAATGCACTTGTCAATATTGTCATCACACAAAATAACAGAATGGAGATCCAATGTTGTTAATGCTGGGAGTTCCCAAGTTGACGTTGGTATAATGAAATGTCCACCTGCACGTCTCCTGTTAGATTCCCCAAAGACATTTTTTGTCAAAGTGAGTTGTTTGAGAGACTTGGAATTAAAGTGAGATAGTGGAAACTCAATGTTTTTCTCATGCAAGCATATAACATTCAGTTGTTGAATATTGTGATAGAATGCATAATTCAAAATTTCTTCGACAAACACCTGTCTAACATTTCCTGAAACATGGAGCTTCATTGAAAACACGTTTATTGAATTGTTTCGTCGAGCCAAAACACGGGTAACGAATCTGACGAATTTTGAAAACGTGGAGTAATCCTCACTCGCAAAATCCTCAGTCGAGACATTGAGATAAGGCATTGTAGTCCATAAAATTCTCCATCTAGATGATAAAACACTAGTTTTCACAGCATGTTTAAGGCCAATAAAGAGAGGATTTTATGGATAAGATTATCTGGCAAGCTGCTTAGTCTATCAATGTCATCTGCATGCATTCGCCTTTTATTACGGCTATAAATCGTTCTCTCGCCCATCCTATATATTGAAACACATTGTATCAAATTAGGACATGCAACTAAACATGACTATGAAAATCCTCAAATAGGCTCAAGTAATTTAACAGCTTCTTAATCATTAAATTTTAATATTTTGGAGTTAGGACTAGTTTGCAATAATTGTTGGATCACAGGGGGGCAAGTGTAGTTTTATAAATCTAATACGTGCAGTTGCAGAAACTCAAACTAGGCTTTCAATTTTGAAACGAAACGGCCATTAAAGATGAAATTCAAAACTCAAAATAAAGATATAACAGATTCAAGATATACCTTTGAATTGGAACGAACTCAAAAAAGGCTTAATACTGCCGCTACTAATTGTTGATTCGATTTAGGTTTTACGAATTAGAGGGTGTGACTTCCATAGCATACGTTTTTAATTTAAAGACCGAGATTTCCGTAACCACCAAAAATTAATCATACACGATTTTTATGCATTACTTAATTATTTAATTATACTGTACAAAACTTTGGAGCATAACTAACGGCGTATAGTTAATTTTTAGAGTCGTACAAATGTATAGTTAATTTTTAGTGCCGTACAGATCACCGCCCATTCATTAGGTGTATAGATGTATAATTTGCTTCAGACTTTTGTGTTAAAACCTTGAACCATAAACGAAAACTTACAGTTTAAACCCTTAAAGTTATTATGTAAACAAAAACAGTCCTCTCATGTTTGTTTCAAAGTGTCGTATATTAGAAATGTCTTTTAAATTTGGATATGGATATATACATTCTTTTGTTATATAAGTTACTCCGTATTTATTTAAATATAATTACTTTTTAAATAATAATTTATGATGTCATCATCTGCTTAATTTTAGTTAATTTAACAAAATAAAACAATTTTATTGGTAAACTGAATTTTTATGACATCATCACCCGTTTTCTATATTATATTTAAAAATTTTAAACCCGTGTATTAGGAATGTCTTTTAAATTTTGATATAAATACAATCTTTTTTTATATAAGTTATCGATTTGAATATAATTACTTTTTAAATAACGGGTATTTAGGACACACACTGAAGTCGCTTCATATTTCAATGGAGTACGATCGAACCCCTCACAAGGTCCAACATCGCCGGGCAAATCACCTCAGTCACATATTGATGTAGAGTACAAAACGAGATATGTATTAAAGCCTGTTGATTCCCTGAATACCAGGATTAATCACTTCCAATATGCGTTGATTCAACGAATACCGCGGCTAGGCAAAATTCAACTCAATTGGAGAACACAAATTGAGAGAAAATTTTAATTTTCATAAAACTCAAAAACTGAATTGTTTTCCATACACATGAACCCTAAAAAAGAAAGCAGAAATTCGAATGAGCCTAAAATACTTAACAGGCCTGACAGAAAGCCTAAAATAAATACCCAAATTAAATATAAAAAATATAAAGTGACCCATAACTTATTCTATGAGGCATTTTTGGGCCTCGAAATTGCATCGATGGTCCCTGTGATTTACACACAATAACACACCTAATCTTTGTACTTTATTTTTTGTATAGACTGTCCAAAAACTCAATTATTATTGCACATTTGGTCCCTGTTCCACAATGACAACCCAAATCGCTTAATCATCATGGTTCCCCAAGATAACCGCCCCTTTTTCCTCATGCTGCCTAGCAGAAACGTAAGCAACATCAGTGGCAAGGAAGGATATTGTATGAAGATTGATTGATTTTCAATCGAATCTTCAAGTGGAAGATTGTTGAAATAATTGCCTTAGACGGTTGACATATGTGGTCAATTACCACATGTATTTTGTGATATTACTATTGCAAAGAAGACTTGAAAATCTGGCATAACTTCACCAACCAATTTGTCTCGAATTTATTTACATTTTAGCCATCTTATAGTAGTATAAATAGAGCTTCATGCAAGCTTATTTATGCATCCCAAATACAAGTGTTCTTGTATACTAAAAATAGCTTAATAGAGAGTTGGTGAGTTTAGTCTCCTAATTACAAAAGATATAAAGGTTAGTGTTTATCCTTGTAATTAGAGAGAAAGTGCAATTCATATTATTCTACTTAGTGAAACATTTCTTTCCTTGCCCGTGGTTTTTACCCTATTGGAATTTTCCAGGTTAAATCTCGGGTCTTTTTATTGTCGTTATCTCAAATTATATTAGCGGTTTACTTTAATTCGGTGTCACTTTTCTCAACACGATAGAATATCACCAAATTAAGGCTAATCAGGTGACATTAATCAGGTAACATCAATATAAACATCCTTTCAGTCAAATTCTAACAAGAGCATACAGATTATTACACTTAGAGCTTTATTGGATTACAAAATAAAAGAATATACCTCGTGTGAAACCATTGTGAATGTGGCACTTGGTGAACTATCTAGCAAATAGCTTTTGACTATACTTTCACTTGTGCTTGCCCCGCCGAGTTTCTGATTACAGGGTAAATCTTTAAACTCTTCGAATTAGCAAATGGAGAAGGTTGATTTGAGATTTTGAGATTAGATCCACCGACGTAGAAAGTAGCTGGGAATAAAAATACATAAGAAAACTACGTATAAATAATGCGGTTATTACAATAATAACAATATCTATATCTATATAAATGCATGCAACATAATTTACTGGATTGTTAATTAATGGTTGTTAACTGTTTCTTGGTATTTGTTACCCATAGCTGAGTAATGACAAAGGGGTTCTATAAGTGTCATAGCAAGTTTAAATCAAACTACAATGAAAGTATATGCATATCTTTATAACATTTCACTACTGGAGTCTGAAAATAAGCATGGAATGTTCTGTTGATCCTTAGGCGCGTTTAGTTACGGAAAACTCCTCCATTTTTCTGGAATTTTTTTTAAGAAAACTGAAAAATTAGAAAACCCGTTCAAGTTACATTTTTCCGGAGTAGTTTTCTAAGAAAATGAAATAATTGATTTAAGGTTTTCCAACTTTCCTAAATTGAAAAATAAAAACTTCATCCCTTACATTTGAACGCGTTCTGATGCGGGCCCGAGTGTTGAAGAACGGGCCATTGTGTTTATAGAGGCCCATGATCGTGTAACAAAAGGGGCTGCACGAAAAAGGCCATAACTTGGGCTACAGGGCTCTGTTTCAGGCCCATGAGCTGACAAATCGAAGCTTGGAACGAGGCCCATCAAGTCATTAACGGCCGTAGGCAGTTTAACCCATCCTCGAGGCCCAAAAACGGCTCCTAGAAGAAGATATGACCCATTTTATATTTTTCGGTTGTATTTGAACTTTTATTTTGGGTTTTCTGGCCGGCCCGTTATGTTTTTTAGGTCCATTCGAAATTCTGCTTGTTATTTAGGGTTCATTTGAGATTGTAAATAACTCAGTTTTGATTTTCAAGAAATTTGATTTTTTCTCTCAATTTTGCTTGGCAATTGAGTTGAGATTGTTCCTAACATCGGTATTCGTTTGAATCAACAATTGTTGTAAGGGGTTAATTCCTGGGTATTATTAGAATCAACAGGATTAATTCGTGTTACGAAATTGTCACTACATCACGTTCTCTAAATCCCTTATGATTTTCAAGTGACAAAAAAACTCTATAAAAATAGAAAAGGATAAACGGAGATACTTTTCCGTAACTAAACGCGCCCTTAAATACTTCACAGTTTTTAAGAGAAGCATTTGTCAAACAGATCTAATCTTACATTGTAGTTATTCTTATTCTTTATTTTATTATAACAAGCATATTTATATTTATATTGTTCAAAATGAAAATCAAAATCAAAATTTTTTGTAAGATGCCAATTCTAAACATCAAGGACCAAATACCTCAATAATATCCATGTTAACGGTAAGAGATTTGACAGCATGGAACTGTTGAAACAAACCAATAATTTTCCGAGCTTCGTCGGGTTAGTGTATACAAAGATCCACCTTCTCCAAAAATCGCAAACCATCCGAAAATAATGGAATTTTAGAATCATAATGAACTGCTAAAGACAGGTTTTTGAGTTGAGGTGCAACCACTTTGACACCCATCCCCCCATTTTGAAGCGTGAGATTAGAAAGTTGAGGATGACAAATACCAAAACCATTTGATCCACTCATTTTGACATGATTAAATGTGAGATTCTTCAAGTTTGTGCACTTGGAGAAAAGGCCATCATCACAGTCATCGATATGGAGATGTTCGAGATGCAATGTTGTTAAAGCTGGGAGCCCCCAAGTTGAAGTGGCTCTAATGGAATACCAATGGCCAGATCCAATCAAAGTGAGATGTTTGAGGGACCGAGAATTAAAGAGAGAAAGAGGGAAGTCAATACTGTTGTCCTCAAGGCATGTAACAGTCATTTCTTGGACATTGTGGGAAAATGCATAGCCGAGAACTCTTTTGACAAACATCTGGCTAACCTTTCCACGAAAACTGAGTTTGACAGAAGACACTTCTATTTCATTATTGCGGCCAGAGATAACATGTTTAACAAAATTGGAGAACTTGAGCAACGTAGAGAAATCCTCACTTGAGAAAACAAGATAAGGCATTGAAGTCCAGATAAATCTCCATCTAGTTGACAAAACACTGGTTTGGACCACACGTTCTATGCCAATTGAAGAGAAATTTTTATGTAAAAGATTGTCCGACAAGCTACTTAGTCTATCAGGTTCTACATGCATTCTCTTTCTTTTACGTGTATGATGCATTATCTTCGCTTGTGTTTCGTTTTGCTAATCTGTCATGTTTCCTAAACCATCATCATTCATGACTTTCTCTTTTCGCTCCAAAACCTGGATTATATAGAATTCAACTGTCAGAACATTACATAAAAACAGAAACAACAAACACTATTCACACGAATAGTTACATGCTTCAAATTGATTGTTAGTTTAATCAAGACAGCTTTAGTTTTTCTATTAGTAATTAGGTAAATGTGTATCATCACTGATTTTTCATCATCTTTAATCTCAATCCATACACCAAATATTATAAAAAGAATGAATAGCATATACTGTAACAAAAGAGAAAATTAAACAATATGTGAACCAACATTAACATTACCAGCTAGTGGTAATGGTAGACAAAACCATGACTCTGGTAAAAATATACAGTTCACTAACTTTTACTTATAAGGGGGTGTTATTTTATTAACATTTTTTCAAAAAGGAAGTGACATGTACATTGACAAATTTTATGTGCACACCGTAAATGTGCACAAGCACCTCCAATAAAGTTTTTTTTTAAAGCTTTTTATACGAAAAAAGCCTTAGAAAAACTTTTATTTATTAGAGAAAAAACTTCAAGCTTTTGGTATAAAAGTTTTATTTAGAAATGGGTAGCTTTAAATGTAACATTGTTCAAAAAGTGCTATTGAAAAGGCTTTTACATTGGAGAAAAAGATTTTCTCAAACGCTCATTTTCTTATGAAAAATGACATGGCATAACTTTTGTTCATCGGAAATGCTCGATGTGTTGTAGATTGTGCATCAATAGTGTAGTATTGTGATGTACACATAAAAATAATTGAGTGTACAACTCCCTTTTTAAAAAGCATATATTTTACAAAATAACATTCAAATATATTGTTTTAACAAAATACAACATCATAAGTCCATAACAATTACACATAATAATCAAGAATGACATAAGAAAATTCATCAAACACACACGTACACACAAACAAAAAACATTTTAAGTTTTTTTTTGTTAAAAGTTACTTTCTAAAGAGTCGCCAAATTTTTAAATTCAATTTATATCAATATCAATCAGCAGTTAACCCAAAAAACTAAAACAGTTCAAAAATATCATCAATCGACAGATGAAAATCAGTAAAACGAATGAGTAGTTCAGTAACTGCATGCAGCAAATATATATGTTGAGTTTGGGGTTTATCTTTTGCAAAAATATACCTATACTCTGTTATGTTCAGGAAGATGAGAAGGTAAAGAATAAAATAAAAAATTGACACAAAATTAGACTCGATTACAATAAAAACTCAACATATATGTATACGTGATATATGGTATAACATCATGATCATCGAAGGTGAGTTGATATCGATAACACAAAATATTTTCCAATGAAATTAAATTCATCAAACGAAAATGACAAAACGAGACATCTAATTAAGGGCCACATTAGTACCGCTTGGTTATTTGGCCCAAGTGTTACCGGATAACTACTCCCTCCATCTCAGTCAAAGTATCATCTTTGAGTTTTAAGAATCTCCGATAATTATATTTTTCACCAATCAAATAATTATATTTTTCACCAATCAAATAACATTTCTACGCACCAAAAGTTATTTTTGATTTGTTGTTACATGAAAATGGACACTTATTTAGAATAATCTAAAATAGTAACCATGACACTTGAAAGTTGTATTTGATTTGTTGTTAAATAAAAATAGACACTTATTTGAGATAATTTAAAATAGTAACTAAGACATTTGAAATGAAACGAAGGGAAGGGAGTTTCATGATTGAAATTGATATTTTAGGTTTTAATTGGTCTAACAATATTATATCACAAATTTGATTAATTATTTATCCTTGTATATGTAGATGTTGCTTTTTTTTATTGGGTCTAACAATATTATATCACATTAAATTATGTTGCTTTTTTGTTGATTGAAAGGTAGACTATGTAAACTTTATTAGCTGACGATCGAACTTTAGGCTTAAAAAACAAGTTAGTTTGTGAAATACATGTACAAATATCGCCAACAAAATATACAATACACATAACACAAGAACATTATCAACACACTATAGTTTTCCAAATGAATTAGTGTTTGAAAATGTACTTAATTTGGACACGATATGAACAATGTGTATCCAATTTCAAATTTGTTCTATTGTGTGTATCGGACTTTTCAATTTTGATTTATTATGTGTACCTGACCCGTTATTACTTGTAATCACTGACGTGACATCCGTTTTTGTTGACATGTCAATGTCGTGTCAGGTGACACAACGTCTTATACTATTGCCACGTTAGCAAAATTATCAATTACCGATTAAATAAGTTATCGGATATATACAATAGACTAAAACTGAAAGTTCAATACAAATAACAGAAATTTTGAAATTGGGTGCACACAATTAAGTTTTGCAATCCAATATAAGAATCTGGTTGAGAGGCCGGGCTGTGTCCCGATATATACTACTAGTAATAAGAAGGAAATAAAATAAGAGTAGAAACTAAAAAAGATGATGCAATAATATATTCTTAAACCAATTCAACCAAGTAAGTAACATAATTAGAGATATATTACATAAAATGACAACACAAATCACTTGATCCTCTTGGTTCCCCATGATAACCGCAAAAAAAAAACGGTCGTTTGTCTAGTCAAGTTCAAAAGTTAAGATACCTTAAACTTTACCATTCCAAGTTGCACGAGCGGGTACGTTGCTGGCTACACAACTAGGTAACAAAAGATGTGTGAACCTGAAATCAAACACAGGACAACATGACCTGAGACTCTGAGAGATAGGCATTTTGAAGACTTAATTGAATATGGGCATATATCATATATTGAATCAAGAACTTACAGATTGCTAAGACCGCGGCAATGCCTTAGTAAGTACAATCAAGTAAACACTTAAATGAGTTCGTTTCAAATTACATTGGATCTTCATACGATCTATTATTTTATTAATGAGAGTCTCAGCTTCTTCACACATACTAGCAAAACATGCATTACTCCATTTCTTTTAAGATACGAGAAAGCTTTTTCTTTCTTAGAGATCATCCGCAAACTCATATTCCAACATCTCGTCTTCCTGGTTCTGCCCCTTGGTTCTCAACTTCTGTCTTCCATTTATCACGTGACTTTGTCTTGCTGCTCTCATTTGGTGCTCTCACATCATCCAAATCAGTTTTTAACTTTATAGTAGCACCCGTAGTTTTGGGATATGTTCTAGCGCCAATCTGGTGTTGTTCACAGCTTTCATCTCCTACAGAATTTCCGAGATGACATAAACTTTATAGAAACCATAATAAAATAGGCAAAAGATTTTTGCAAATTACACTAGAAGACAAAAAGAACTGTCGAAAAATCAACCATTTCATAAGGTCAATGTTTTCCAAAAACTTCAACATTTCGCAAGAAAAAAAATCAAGCTTACAATATATAAGTATCGCAATATGTTCCGCAAACATGTAAATATTCAACAACTACGTAAAAAATAATATAAACATGCTAACAAAGTTTCACTAGATTTGTTCCATATCGGCTATATAAAAACGGCCAAAAGAATGAACTACCTGATAACCCAAACCCACATTACTACCAAGGAAATAGGCGCCGGATATGGTACGTGAACTAAAGATTTGACAAGGCCTCCAATGGTAACACAACATGTAAAGTTACCCTAGATTCATTTGCAACCTCTTAAGAGATGAGGTTGTATTCGTTCAAAAAAAATATAAAACCAATAGATGACATCAACACCAACACGTACCCTTTCAGTCAAATTCTAACAAGAGCATATAGATTAGAGATATAGATTATTACACCAACTCAGAATAAAGCTTTATTGCATGACATATAAGAATATATACCTCGTGTGAAACGATTGTAAATGTGGCACATGGTGATTTATCTAGCAAATAGCTTTTGACTACCGGAGAAACATCTAGTTTCTCTTGTGCTTGCTCCTCCGAGTGTCTAATTACAGGGTAAATCTTTAAACTCTTCAAGTTAGCAAATGGAGAAGGTTGATTTGAGATTAGATCCACTGATTTAGAAAGAGACTGAAAATAAATCTACATAAGAAAAATATGTATAAATAAACAGGAACAGTTCATGAAGTCATTACAATAATTAGTAAAGATATATAAATGCATGCAACATATCTTTTTGGATTGTTAATTCATGGTCAACGTTGTATTTCTAAGTGTTTCTTGGTATTTATACCAATAACTGAGTAATGACAAAGGGGTCTATAAGTATCATATTAAGTTTCAAAATCTAGTTTAATCATCAAATTGTGATAGAAGTATATGTCTTATAACATTTCACTACTTGAAAATAGGGATGAAATATTCTTATAAGATCGTTTCCTACATTTTTTCACTGTATTTAAGAGCTACAATTTTTACCGATTTAGTAGGAGATCGAATTATCATGAACATTACTAAGGGTATTGTTCAAAACGAAAATTGAAATAGTTATGCAAATTATAAACATCAAGGACCACATACCTCAATAATTTCCATGTTAAGGGTAAGAGATTTAACAGCATGAAACTGTTGAAACAGACCACTAATATTCTGAGCTTTGCTGGGATCATGTATACAAAGATTCACCTTCTCCAGAGAAGGCAAACCTTCCGAAAATAATGGAATATTCCAATAATGACTCACTACTAAAGACAGATTTTTCAGTTGAGGTGCAACTAATTTGACACCCATGTTCCCATTTTGAAGCGTTAGATTAGAAAGTCGAGGAAGACAAACACTAAAACCATGTGATCCTGTCATTCTGAAATTATTTAATGTGAGATGATTCAAGTTTATGCACTTGGACAAGAGGCCAACTAAGTTATCACCACAGTCATCAGATATATGGAGTTTTTCGAGATGCAATGTTGTTAAAGCTGGGAGCTCCCAAGTTGAAGTGGCTTTCATGAAATACAAATCGCTAGGCCCAATCAAAGTGAGACATTTGAGAGACTGGGAATTAAAAAGAGAGAGGGAATTCAGTCTTCTTCTCAAGGCATGTAACGGTCATTTCTTGGACATTGTGGGAAAATGCATAGTTGAGAAAGCTTTTTACAAAAGCACGAATAATCTTTCAGCGAAAACTGAGTTTAACAGAAGACACTTCTATTTCATGATAGCGGCCAGAGAGAAAATGTTTAACAAAATTGGAAAACTTGAGCAACGAAGAGAAATCCTCACTTGAGAAATCAAGATAAGGCATTGAAGTCCAGACAAATCTCCATCTAGATGACAGAACACTGGTTTGGACCACATGTTTTATGCCAATAGAAGAGAAAATTTTATGGATAAGATCGTCCGGCAAGCTACTTAGTCTATCGGGTTCTACATTCATTCTATTTCTTTTACGTGTATAATGCAATATCTTCGCTTGTCTTTCGTTTTGCTTATCTGTCATGTTTCCTAAACCATCATCATTCATGACTTCTCTTTTGGCTCTAAAACCTGGCAATAAATAGAATGCAACAATCATAACATAAGAAACAGTGTTCACACAAATACCTACATCATTCGAAATAATAGGAGGGTCAATCTGATACAACGTTGGTGTTTCTTCTAGTAAGTAAATGCGTATCATCACTGCGCTTTCAACATATTTAATCTCATTCCATACAACATTGATCTCATATGCCTTAATGTGACAATTATTACCTTGTCAAATTACAACCATCGGGTAAACATGGCAATATATTATAGTAAAAAGTGTAAGGAGGATTCTCATGGTGACATATTTTAGACAAATGGTACATCAAAAGTGTAAAAATTGGTGTATCACAACAATGTTAACCGAGAGGATGTTTAAGTGTGTAAGGAGGATTCTCACGTTGACACCTTATATTTTTCTGTTTCTCCTTGACCCCACCACAACCTACCTTTTTTCTAACAAAATAAGGAATAGCATTGTAATAGACGAACATCAATATGATCGGTTTGTGGTGATGCTAGACAAAACCACGACTCGTCGAAAATAAGCAGATAACTAAATCTTAAAAACTGTATTAGCAGAAACTCTGTACTTACAAATTAACCCTGAAAAAATAAAATCAATTAAAACCAATTGACCTGTGACAATCGATGTTCTGTATATGCGTAAGTATGTATGTTAAATTCATATATCTCATTGAGCTCATGATTGCAACATGTACATAGCAAAAATTAGAACAAAAAAACTAGATATATATCCCATCTATTCCAATAATACAAAATCAACAAAGAATACAGTAGAACAAACTTAACAGAACTCGTACAATGAGATAGAATTAATAAAAACCATGTAACCTAAAAAATGCATAAACGAGATCTTACCAAGTGGAATCAAATTCAATGAAATCGCTGGAGTAGGCGGCACCAACAAGATTTTGCAAAGCATGGATAAAATCGAAGAAATTAGGGCGAAATCAGATTTAAGGAAAAACTAGATGAAAATCGCAATTTCACGGATCAAATCGATCGTAAGATTGAGAAGATGATAAAATCAAAATTTTAAGTGTTGAATCGAAAGATAGGAGACTGTTTTCGAAGAATTAGAGTTAGGGCTTGAGATGAACAATTAGGAGATTGTTTAGGTTTGTGTCAATGAAGGAGATGAACAAATAACAATCAGGGATTTTTGTGATATGACATAATTACCCTTCCGCCCAAATAACATATGTTACGACTTTTTTTTAGAAAGAAAAAAAAGCTGAAATAAATTTGGACCATTGATTTTTTATGATTCGATGGATAAAATGCATTCTCCCATATTTTTAAAAAATTGTGTACTTCAATGAGCTTTTCTCAACATTTTAGATATAGATAGATAAAATTGACCGTGGAAAGACAAGCTGAATCTAATGCCGTCAACAAGCCAGTGTACAATAGATGATAATTTGTATCGCAGTGATTTACCCAACAGTCAGTATTGTTTGCTGAAGCTCAGTCGCGGAAAGTGTCAGCCCGACTATCTTCTATTACCTGGGTTGGGTCAATTAATAGGTAGGGTTGTCCGTGACTTATGTTTACGCGTGATTCACGTGGTATAGATTTACATAGCATTATTTTGATATAGTATAGATTTTCATCGGGCTAACATGTGTTTTGCTTCACCTGTTGTTACTTGAGGTTGAGCCGGAAAAATTGGCAGTCCAGTAGATATAGGTGTATTAAGTATTAACAGTAGGATTGTTATTTATAAAGCGCAACTCTGTGATCGTTGTTATTTGAAACTGAATTATGAAAATTGTCAGGCCGGTTGTTTGGGCCATATATCAGGTAGCCCTCTTTATGCTTGCCGTTCAAATTGTTTTTGGCCCACTATATTATCAGCCCGATTTTGTGGTTTGTTATTTATAATTTATAAAGCGTCCGTGTTTAATTTATTTATAAGCGTTTGACCATTTTAATATGTGAAGATTGTTGCTAGTGTTGTTGTGCTTTCTTTCACCATACCATGTTTTCACGAGTCTATTCAGTAGTTAGTAATAATGGATACATTACTCATTTCCGTAAAAAAATAGAATACTCCCTTGTCAATTTATGGCTCAAACCCTAAAAGATAGTTTATGTTTTTGCTCAACAAATAAATATTTTATTTGTTAATTAAAGAATTGATGTTTACACTATCAAAGTTAATTTGTGAAATACATGTACATATTTCGCCAACAAAATATACAATACTCATGAACATTATCAACACACAATAGTTCGCAAAATAGCTTAAATTTACGTAACGAAATTATTTATATCTCCACCATGTATAAAAGTTTGGAAATGAGCAAAGCATTCTTGATCGTCCTTGGTTCCCCATGAAAGCCCGAATTCAAAAGTAACATAATTATGGATATGTTACATAAAATGACAACCCAAATCACCTGCTCGTCTAGGTTCCCCATAATAACAGCAAAAAAACTGTCATTGACTAGTCAGCTTCAAAAGTTAAGATACCTTAAACTTTACCATTCCCAGTTGCACGAGTGGGTACGTTGCTGACTATAGAACTAGGTAACAAAAGATGTGAGAACCTGAAATCAAACACAAGACAACATGACCAGAGAGGTAGGCATTTTGAAGACTTGATTATGGGCATATATATAATCAAGAACTTACAGTTTGCTAATTAAGACGGTGGCAATGCCTTAGTAAGTTCACGAACATAGTTACTTAAATGAGTTCGTTTCATATCACATTTGATCTTCATACGATCTATTATTTTATTCATGAGAGTGTCAGCTTCTTCACACATACTAGCAAAACATGCTTGCATCTTGACCCTCTCCGATTCCAGCAGATGTGTAAGTAAACTTTTCATGTACTCCAATTCTTTTAAGATACGAGAAACCTTTTCTTTGTCGGCGTTCATCCCCACACTCAGATTCCAGCTGCTTTGTATCAGTAGCTTTGTCTTGCTGCTCTCCTTTGGTGCTTTCCAATGACCCAGATCAGTTTTTAGCTTATCTAGCAGCACCCGTAGTTTTTGGATTTGTTCTAGTGCCAATGTGGTGTTATTCACAGCTTTCATCTCCTGCAGAATTTCCGAGACAACATAAACTTTATAGAAACCATAAGAAAAAAGTCAAAAGAATTTTGCAAATTATATTAACACCCTTTTTCTAACAAAATAGCAGCCTCTGTTGCAAATAAGTGTTAGCATGCCGTAAATTCACAAAATATACTAGAAGAGAAAAAGAAATGTCAAAAGTCGACATTTCACAAAGACAATGTTTCCCAAATGTCAACATTTCGCAAGAAAAAAAAAATCAACTCTACAATTTTTTTGTAACCGGTTTATCTTCCCCGAAAATGTAAATATTCAACAGAGTTTCTCTAGCGTTGTTCTATATCGACTATGTAAAAACGACCAAAAGAATGAAATAGCTGATAGCCCAAACCCACTGTACTACCAAGGAACGAGGCCCCGGATATGGTACCTGAACTAAAGATATGCGACCCTCCAATGGTGACATGACATGTAAAGTTAGGTGTTCACCCTAGATTCATTTGCAACCTCTTAGGAGATGAGGTCTTGTAGTCGTCAAAAACATCCTATCTATTCATCAACTATGCAAAAGTAAAAACAAACACCCTCTAAAGCATCATAAATAGGTGATAATTACAGACATAATATCACCGGATGACATCAACATCAACATGTACCCTTTCAGTTAATTCTAACAATAGCATATAGATTATTACACCAATCCAGAATAAAGCTTTATTGCATGACATATAAGAATATACCTCGTGTGAAACGATTGTAAATGTGGCACTTGGTGAACTATCTAGCAAATAGTTTTTGACTACTGGAGAAACATCTAGTTTCTCCTGTGCTTGCCCCTCCGAGTGTCTAATTACAGGGTAAATCTTTACACTCTTCGAGTTAGCAAATGGAGAAGGTTGATTTGAGATCAGATCCACTGATTTAGAAAGAGACTGAAAATAAGTTTACATTAAAGGAACAATTAATGAAGTCATTACAATAATAAGTAAAGATATATAAATGCATGCAACATATCTTTTTGGATTCTTAATTCATGGTCAACATTGTATTTCTAAGTGTTTCTTGGTATTTATACCAATAGCATGAGTAATGACAAAGGGGTCTATAAGTATCATATTGCAATAGAAGTATATGCATATCTTATAACATTTCACTACTTGAAAATAGGGATGAAATATTCTTATAAGATCGTTTCCTACATTTTTTTCACTGTATTTAAGAGCCTACAATTTTTACCGATTTGGTAGGAGAATTATCATGAACATTACTAAGGTTATTGTTCAAAACGAAAATTGAAATAGTTATGCCAATTATAAACATCAAGGAGCAACATACCTCAATAATTTCCATGCTAAGGGTAAGAGATTTAACAGCATGGAGCTGTTGAAACAGACCACTAATATCCTGAGCTTTGTTGGGATCATGTATACAAAGATCCACCTTCTCCAGAGAAGGCAAACCTTCCGAAAATAATGGAATATTCCAATAATGACTCACTACTAAAGATAGATTTTTGAGTTGAGGTGCAACTAATTTGACACCCATGTTCCCATTTTGAAGCGTTAGATTAGAAAGTCGAGGAAGACAAACACTAAAACCATGTGATCCTGTCATTCTGAAATTATTTAATGTGAGATGATTCAAGTTTATGCACTTGGACAAGAGGCCAACTAAGTTATCACCACAGTCATCAGATATATGGAGTTTTTCGAGATGCAATGTTGTTAAAGCTGGGAGCTCCCAAGTTGAAGTGGCTTTCATGAAATACAAATCGATAGGCCCAATCAAAGTGAGACATTTGAGAGACTGCGAATTAAAAAGAGAAAGAGGGAATTCAGTCTTCTTCTCAAGGCATGTAACGGTCATTTCTTGGACATTGTGGGAAAATGCATAGTTGAGAAAGCTTTTTACAAAAGCACGAATAATCTTTCAGCGAAAACTGAGTTGTCATCGATATAAGATATAAGATAAGATATGTCATCAATTTAAAAATATTTCAATTAAGCAATTAGATTCCTTTATTTTATGCAATTTTAAATAATAAAACCTTATAATTTGAATTATTTAAAGATAATAAATTTTACTTATACGATATCTATTAGAAAACTTAATACTTTCACTATTTATTACAAATAGTACGATATCTATTAGTAATTCTAATATTTTTGCTTTTGTTACAAATAACATACAATTCACAATCAATCCATATAATCGTGTCCTTAAAACAAATTCATTTAATCATGATATATTTTAAATATTAAATATTGTACTATATATATATATATATATATATATATATATATATATATATATATATATATATATATATATATTATTTAGGTTAAGATACTTAGTAGTCTATTTAAGTTAGGTAATTACTTTTTGGCAAAGGTTTACCAGTTTAAGTGTTTCATGATTATGGCACATGTAAGTGTAAAAGTAAGACGATTGAGTAACTTTACAAATATCATTTAGTTTTTCGTTAGCACCAAAATAATACGATGTTTTATTTAATTCTTTTATCTTATCTTATTTGAAAGTATAAAATAATTAAACATGACAAACATCAAACATATCCAAAATTTTAGCAATATAAAATAGCTTAACAAATAAAGAAAATAAAAGGTTTAAACTTACAACTAAAAAAAGACATACTTTAAGATCCATACAATTAACAATCCAGTTAAATAAATACAGAGAATAATGGATTTTAAGGTTCAAAGTACATGAAATTTACACATTATACTATTGTAGTATTGTGTGTATTCAACTTTTAAATTTTCTAATGTATATATTCAATTGAAAACGTATATTTGTATATTTTTGCTACATATATAAATATGTATATGATGTGTAAAATCTAGTTATAAAAATAAACTTAAAAATACGGTAATTAAACAATACACAACGAGGTAAGTATACCCTATCGTATATAGAATAGCTACAGTAAGTTCAGGTTCGTTCCACAGGGAATGTGGTTTAAGAGTTGTGTTCTAATGTAAATTAATCTAAACAAATAAGTAATTATGGGGGTTTTGTGACCGAGTTGTCACGATGCTTAAAACTAATGAAATTAATAAAATTAGTGGACTCAGGAAGAGTCAAAGTTGATTGAATTAACTTTCAGATTATAAAAACAACACTTACTTGGATTATTTAACTAGTGACTTCAGGGTGTGTAATTAAAAGCAGTTATTAAGCAAAACTTGTTCATCTCAATTATACTAGGCTTAATGTTCGCTATTACCTAAACCATAATCTTGATTAGTTAACTTACGATTTAATCTAGTAAAAGACGTCCGCCAATATTACTAACTTGCACAATTAAGTTTAGTTGTCTAACTTATACCAAATTTGCGTCCGCAATCAAAGACCAATCATACATAGGCATATAATTGAAAAATGAAATAACTTTGTAACAAACATTCGCTATAGTTACTAATTAAATCACCAATAAGCTTTAACAATGGTTTAAAACTCAATTACACAAGGGTTTCGATTAAACGTAAATTAAGTTGCATAAAACTCTAAAGATTACACCCCTAATCACTAGTTATTTCATCCAAGAAAGTGTTTAAGGATTTAGCTACTCATAACTAAATAGGAACAATAACAATAAACAATTGAAACCGAAGAAAACATGATTTAACAAATAAATAATGCAAACCGAATGATTACAATTAATTGTTGATGATTGCTCGTAACCGAATGATTGAATACAATGAAACATCTCCAAAATGATGAAAAACCTTCAAAAAAAACTCTAAAATTCGTCCTTGGCCGTTTTGTGTAGCAAAAGTTAGGTTAACAAAACTTAAAATTCGTATTTATACTATTCAGAAAAGCTGATGGCCGTCCGAGTACGCGATCCTGGTAAACCATACGCGATCACGTAACAATAGTTAGTACACGATCCTGGCAAGTCTTACGCGATCGCGTAGTTTGTTCTTGGAACCCTCTGTCTCAATTTCAATACAAGGTACGCGAACTTGTACACATCACGCGATCGCGTACCTAAGCCTAGAGAACTTCTGTGACGTTTTTAGTTGTAGGTACGCGGACTTCTAACACCTACGCGATCGCGTATTCTTCAGTAGTACGCGATCCTGAAGGCTTTACGCGATCGCGTATCACTCTCTTTTCAGATAATCCTGAGTTTTTCTCCATTACTTCAACATTCGAGCTATTTTCACCAATACTCCGACAATTGTACCTGAAATCAATTTCCAACCTAATAAGTATCGAAAGTTCACGAAATTGACTATAAACAAGTAAAGAAACGATGATATCGCGAAGTATAAATATGTACAAAATGAGCGATATCAGTATATATAAACTTTATACATAGAATAGTAAGCTAAATATATATAATTGGCCATTTTAAAACTTAAATACATACAACAATAATTTAAGAGAAACAGTTTATCTTAATAACATGAAGATACACTTTATCACACTTTTATAATAACATTATTATGCGATATAGTAAAGCTTAACTTTCATAATTAAATTTTAAAACTCGATGTATATGTTTCAAAATATAATATCGTTTTTTCAAGAAAAACATAAAAGTAATATATTTCATAAAATCGAAAAGAATCCACTTGAATTACATACTGACACAATGCAAATGAATAATAAGTACAACACTTGAATTCTTTTATCGATCTTTTGAAGTTTATAAAAATCTTATACATAATATCCATACATTAAAAAAATTGCTAATAAAATATTCTAACTAAATATAAATTTTAATCTTTTATTTCAATAATATTATATTAACCTCTAATTCATTAATCACCTTAAAAATATGGCAAAATTAAATTCATGTTATCGAAAATAAAAATCTCAAAAAGGCGTGGCTATAATGCTACTTTTAAAAATTGATTAGTCCAACGAGTTATGCAACAAGAATACAAATTAAAAGACTTGGTATTGAATAGACGAATATTTCAGGTAGTCACATCAGTAACATAATTTATATCTCAATAATGGCTTAATGTCATTCGATAAAACGGTTTCGTTCAAGTTTAATCGAAGACAATATCAGGTGGGGGTATGCTTCGCAATGACAATTAAAAAAAGCAAAGGATAGTGTTTGTCAACCACAAGATTGTATTTACAACGACTGTGTTCTCATCATTGGCAGTTTTATATTGTTGGCTCATGAGTTAAAATCAATAATAGCCTAAAAGTTTTTATTTCTGACAAAGATGGTCTCCACACAAAAAAACACGACAAATGTGGTATATTATGAGGTATTACAAAGAATATAAATGTTCCTATGAATTACAACTTTAACATTATGATTGTTATTTTATTAAATTTCTTTGAACTTTTGATTTAGATATGTATAACAAGAATCTTTTATAGTTTTATATGTTATTTGACTTACATAATATGCTTCCAAATTACCAATTTAATGTTTACACACTTAAATTCATATATAAAAAGTAAGACACCCACTATATGCTATACTACCTTAAATCATCAATTTTGAGACTAAAATGTATATTTTCCAAGTCAAGTAAAAATTTTAGAATTTTATGATACACATTACTTAAATACTTATACAAATTTAATACACATTAAATAGCCCATGTGTATGTACGGATTTGAGTTCTAGTAAATCATATATAGGAAACTCATTGATAATGTCATCAATTAATAATTTTCAATTAGTCAATTAGGTCCCTCAATTTTATATAATCTTAATAATAAAACCTTTTAAAATTTACAATTTTAATAAAAAAAGTTTAAATAATTAATTTAATTATTATTATTAAATAGATCCAAACAAACAAAAAGTAAAAATAGAAGATAAAAAATCAACTACTTTGAAATTTGAGAAGCATGAAATTTTGATTTTTAAATCAACAAATTAATTATTAAAATGTTATAAATTTGATTTGAATTATTAATACAAAAATTTTAATGAATGTAAACATATATCGTTGTGGCCAACACGCAATATATAGTTAGTTTTTTTAATAATCTTTTTATAAATTAAGTTGATAAGTCTTTAATTTAGAAGTTCCAGCTAGCCTTTCAAGTAATTAAGTGATATCTTTTCTTGTAAGTAAACTAATTTAACCGTTTTCCTTTTTAATCGAGTAACAAAATAATAAACTGGTACATTTTATATCACAAAAACTATCTGGCGGAATTTAATTAAACTTCATCTTATTCGTATTTTCCCATCCATCCACCTGTATATATATACGTACTAGCATTCTCCTATTTTACATAATACAATTCAATACAGAAACGTGAAGAAGATTATTTACAAATTTCAATCAAATTCTCGCAAGTCGCAATCGCTCCGTGCAACAGAACCTTGCAGTTTCATGCTAGAAGGTTACTTCCCGGTGTCTGTTGGTGAAGAGATGAAATGATTCGTTGTAAGTTTGGACCTGTTAAAGCACCTGATCTTCGCCAACTTGCTTAAACAATATGCTAATCAAGGAGAAGACGATTACGAACAAGCACGTCCTCTTTGTGTTCATTGTAATGTGGACGAATTCGAGCGTTTTCTAGAAGCTTTAGGAGCCGATAAAGAGTATTTGATGTGTATCGACTTGATACGTTATGTATAGCGATTGATGGATTAGGCTTTTGTTTTTTAGCGTTTTGTTAGAAGAAATATTCGAATTGTATCAAAGCAAATTTAGTTTCAATTGTCTCTTTGTATATACAAATACAGTTCTTAACGTGTATTATTTGTTCCCTAATTAGCATTCTTTTAAAAATTATTTTGGGTTATTTTGTTTCTCAGATTAGATTTTTGAATTTTGTTTAATGATTTTTGTATTCCACGATGATGTTACGTATTCATGCATATAATATGATTTGGTGGAAAATCAAAATATGTGTCTCGTATCGATTTTTGAAAGAGTGGAGACACAAAGCTTCATATATATCGATTTCATGATTTTACTTAACGTGATACATCTTATTTGTGTACAGTAAAAGTTACTCGATCTATTATGTATTATAAGTGTTTATCGATTTGTTTAACGAGTTTTTCAGTTTAATCGATTTGCATTATTCAGTTTCGGGATTTTTGGATGTAAAACTGAAAATCGAATTCATATGTTGAAACCGGACCGAAAATCCAATTTGATTTGGATCGGTTCTGTATAAAATCGAAAACCAAATTAAAATAAAATAAGGATTTACTCAAAAAGACAAATGCACGTATACTAAGGAACGTATTCTTATCCCTGACATTTAGGTCACATATGTAGAGTCTAGACGTTTGCGGTGACAGTAGCACTTGAACTATGATCAATTGGTAAGTTCAAATAAAGTATTAAAATAATGGCAAAGATAAAAATTACCTTTTTATTATTTACAACAAATTTGATTGAATAAAGTGCTTATTAAATCTCTTTTATACTAAAAAAAGTGCTAAATAATTAGATTGTGATAAAATTTAGACAAATTATGTGTGATTTGATTTCTGAATAAAGGTTAACCGAATAAATTAGATTTTTACGTCTCGGACAAACATTTTAAATCTTTTTAATTCTCCCTTATTATCAAATGGTCAAGTGTTTCTAACTTTGTGAGCCATCTTTGTTGACTTTCAATGAATAAATTCAAATTTTGTCCTTTACTTACATGGGTGACTTATAAACAATAAATAGGGTTCAATAGTTAATACATTGTAAATAGACCCATCTTTTAAAATTCTAAACAAAATAAAACTCGACCGGAACATTTTTGGTTCGTTGAATTTGACTTTTGATTACGAACTAACTTTTATCTATGTAAATAACACAAACAAAAACATATAAAAGATCAATATTCTTAAGTAACCTCAAAACTTTATTTAACCAAATGATTATTTATATGCAAATACAATCTTGATCACGATGGATCTCATGTACACAACATTACACGTCTACTACGGTTGGATTTGTTGTTGCACTTATTGCTGAGATTCAATAGTATAGATATTTGTGTCTTTGGCAAGATCACGGGGTGATTTGAGATCTCCTTTAGCACCAACGCAGAAACAAGTACAAAGACACATGTGTGGATGATGTTTTGGGCAACCAATATTCGCACAGTCCGAGTCACGGTGACATGTACAAGCACCTGCATCCGCAATTTGGGCCAGGTTCACCATACCTGTAACAATCACAAGAGATTATAATTATTCCACCACTATAACACATGAACATGATAAAATAAAACAATCAAATAGCTAACCTGAAGCAAAAATTAAAAAGAGAAGGAATAGTGCCATTTCTCTATAGAACTTGAGTGATCTTATTGGAATGCACGTCGAATGATGTAGCTTCTATACCTCTTCCTTCTTTTTATAGCACATAAAAATATATAATTCTCATTTTTAAGTTGTGAATTAAAGTACAAAATGACATTTTATACAATTATAGTTATACTGAAAATTGATTAGTATTTATAATAATAGTATATGATATATTTTATAATTTTAGGTGTTATAAATTTGAAATTGAAACAATAATAATAATATATAATATATATAAATAGGATAACAAAATAAACATAAATATTTAATTTTGTAAACAATACAAGTAATTATTATTTGCATTAAAGATGGTATTAATAATCATTAAAATAACAGTTAATATTTAACTATAAAAGTAGCAAGTATAATTAATAATTAATTATTATTATTACTATTATTATTATTAAATATAATATAAATACTATGTATATATCTAATTTTTAAATTAAAAAGATATATTACAGGGTAAAAATTTTAATTTATATAATATGACGTAATAAAATACAATACTATAGAATACAATACAATGCAATAAAATACAATAAGATAGAATACAATACGATACAATACTGTACGATCCAATACGATACAAATACAATAAAATACAGTACGGAAGGGTTTATTGCATCTAAATATAATAAACTTTCAGGTTGTGACTAACTGAAAATCATTAATTAATTTCTTAACGTGATAATTTTTCATGTCAAAATTTTGATTTATCAATACCAAATACCAATTATCACTTAAAATCAAACAAAACACATATATAACAATGTTGTTTATGGTTGTATTACGGATTACGGCATAATTTATATGAATATTTACAGTTAGTTTTAAATATTATTTGATAATTTGATAATAACTCAAAATAAACTAAAAATAAGAATTTCAAATCGTAAAAGCGGGTCCCAAGGTAAAGTTTGTTACATTACACAGCAAGTTTGAAAGTTTATCTTTTCTTCTTCTCTTTGTATAAATATAAATTTTTACTTAATAAGATAAAGCATAAAATCATCCCCTTCTTCCTAGTGGCGTTAAGGAGTCCGACAGTTAACGAACTACTCAAGTTCGAGCTCGATTATCTCGAATTCGAGCATCATTATATTCGAACTCGAGCCGAGCACAAACATAAATGATTGCTGGATTAGTTTCACGAGCCGAACTTGAGAACATTAATTCGACTAGACTCGATCGAAAGCTCGTTTAATCCTCTCGAATTGAACAAGTTAGTCGAGTCGAACGAGCCAAACGAGCATAGCTATCATAATATTTTTATTTTTAATTAAAACTTAAATATGTGTTATTATAAAACTTAAATTTTATACTTGTATTATAGCTAGTTAAATACAAAGTTATACTAACGGCATATATAAAACTAGTACAATTAAGTTTCATTCATGAGACTTTGTATTTATAATGATATAATTCTTTCATTTTAATTCTCTCTTCCTATGTGGGATATATTATCTTTTCTTTTTTCATCACACATTGGTTGGATAAAATAAGTTACAAGAAAAAACTCTATAAATACAAAACTCAGCTATGCAGTTAGATACTTACTTATATGTTTTTGATCGACTTTTGATACATCAGTTAGTACAACATTTTGAGTTGAATTAATTTTTGGAGATGTGTTCAATAAACTTCAAGTGAAGTTCAAAAAAGATTTTTATGTTTTTGAACAAGCTTATTTTTGAGATAATAAATGAATCTATTGTGCTCGAGCTTCTAAATAAGTATGTTCATCTCAAAAGCTAGTTTCGAAACAAAATTATATGAGCATCGAACTCGAACTCGTTCGTTTGATTCGTGGGTCCAGGTCCGTTAGTTTGTAGCCGTTGAGGAATAAAAAAAATTTAATTTAAAACTTTTAAACGGCTAGTTTTCCCTTTTTTTTTAATTACTACTTTTTCACTATAAATAAACACTATCTTTTACTTATTATTGACACTACAATTCTTATATCTTTTACACATTCCACACATCACAATTCTCACTACTTTCAACATTTTCATACAATACAATTCACACAACTTTTACACATTTCATACACCTTCATTTCAAATACAAAAACACTATAATTCATACATTACACTATGTCTATAAACAACAAATCCAAATCCGAATCCAAAAAAAATGAACAACAAAATCTTGAAAAAGATATGTGGCAAAATTTATTAAACAATCCAATAACAAACCAACCTCCGTCTACGGGATCGTTCTCCGCTCAATCAAACTACGCATCCCCGTTTCAACCTACGGGATTTGCAAGTTTCGCACCCATTGCAAATCCTTACCAACTTTCACCCGACGACCCTCGGAACAACTACCAATATCAAGGGTCGTACCAAAGTCCACAATTTTCGCAAAGCCAACAATGGTTACAAAACCCACAATTTTTACCAACCACACAATTTAGCGGATTCACATCCAACCCGAACTCGAACTTTGTATTTTAAGAAATTTACTTGTGCTGCATATATTTTTTCTACAAATTTAGCTATGATTGAAATGTTTTGCTTTGTTGTATATTTTAAATTTAATTTATGAAAACAAAGTTAGCGTAACGATTTAGCATAACTAACAAATAAAATTTATGTTAGGACTTAGGACTGGTTTTATAAATTTATTTTGTTAAAGTGGTTTTAATTAAACACCTAATTAAAAACATGACGGAAAAACAAAATTAATCAACGTGTCTACAAAATTAATTGCGAACACGTTGGAACCGACACTCCCGGCTTCTCCTTTAACCGACTCCATTTATCCTTTTTTATACTAAAAAATTTACTACTAGGTAAAGCCTTTTTTTTTTTTTTTTTTTTTCAATTTTTATGAGATTAAGAATAAGGTTAAAAATATAGTTTAATTATTTCAGAAAATTATGTGAACATAAGAAAACAAATTCATTACTTCAAAACTTATGTGAACCATAATTTAGGATTCACACAATAAATACGTTGCAAATGGAAGTCGAAGTTTCACTTATTTATGAAAACTTACGTGAACCATAATCGAAGTTTCACTTATATACATACACGTACACGTATATGTATATATACACGTGTATGTATACGTAGACGTGTATATATAAGTGAAACTTCGATTATGGTTCACATAAGTTTACATATACGTGTATATATACACGTATACGTATATACGTATATGTATATACGTAAACGTGTATACGTGTATATATACACGTATACGTATATATACACATGTATATATACACATATACGTATATATACATGTGTGTATATATACACGTGTACGTATGTGCACATACGTGTATATATACACGTATACACGTTTACGTATATACATATACGTATATACGTAAACGTGTATATGTATATACATATACATACATATACACACACACACACACATATATATATATATATATATATATATATATATATATATGTAGCCAAAGGTTCAAATGAGAATCATAAAAAGGTACAGAACTGCGAGAATCACAAAAAAGGTTCAAATGAGAACCACAAAAAGGTACAGAACTGCGAGAACTTTTAAATTATAGAGATTTTAACATGTTTAATAATTCAATCACATGTGAACCTTGATGTAGATTAAGGTTAAAAGTAAAATAGTTTGAGAAAACATCAAAATAACCTTTAAAGTCAAATTTATATTTTTCGTTCACACGTGCACATTTTATATGTGCACATGTGCACATGTGAACACTTAATATATTTTATAGTTTAACATGTATTTTGTTGTTTTTAACTCTTGTTTGCCAATAATATAAACATTAAATAACATTTCTACGTAATTTGTTACGTTTACATGTATTAAAAACAATGTAATTTAATAATTGTCGCAGTTTTGTACATTTTTGTAGTTCTCGTTTGAACCTAACCTTATATATATATATATATATATATATATATATATATATATATATATATATATATATATATATATATATATAATTCGGTTAACGTACAACAACTTTTAATAAAAAGGAATATGAAAGACTTGTAGCTGTTGGATTGATCCCAAAAGCAGATAAAAAATATAGCCTGTGCGATGGTATTTTTGTAATATTTGACAACTTGAGTGGCATATGATAAATGTATTGAAGGTTGTAAATGACTTTTGCGTTGGTTTGGTTCATCACTCCATCTCAGACGCCGAAAAAATGGTCTCGACTGTCTTTAATTTTTTTTCGCTCAATATATTTTTATACTAATTAAATGATTCACAGTTTGCACACCCATTTTGATACAATAAAATGGGGTTTATTATTAGAGAAATTGATATACAATGAACCATTTAATGATACATAACAATTAGCCGATTGGTGCACAATTACAAACTAATTGATGCACATCTATTGATACAAAAAGTATATTACGACGATGACGGATTTCATCAAAAATCCAATAACATACCCGATGAAAATCCATAGCAACTGGGAATCCGACTTAAAAGTGTGTGGGTCAAATAAAATCGTTGATGTATGGTTGTATTGAGATGAACGGTTCAGTAGATATGGCCAGAAATTAAAAATGGACGGCGGACTGCTAGAGGTGATCTACTGTAAAGAGGTAGAAGATTTCATACGGAGGTGACCTGGGCTTTACAACAAAAGAGAGAGAAAAAACATTTTAGATGTAATACCCTAAATGCCCTTTAACAAATCTTATCCATGAAAGACATGTGTTGTTTCTTTATGTAATTACCATGAAAGAAACCTTTAACATTTTAGGTGTAATACCCTAAATGCCCATGTAAATTGTCTAAATTACCCTTAATTCATTAAATTATTGATTTATTTAATTTTCCATATAATAACAAAATAAACCTCCACCTTCCTTGCTCAACCTCTTCCCTGTTACTCCTTCACTTTCGTAACCATTTTAGTTTTTTTAAAAAAAAAACTCATCCACCCCCTTCTAACACCATAGATTAAACCCCTAAACTAAAATCGAAAGTAAAAAGTAGCTTTTTGTCCAGATTCACTTTAACATTTTGGTCATCTTCCTCACCAACACCAATCACATGTTTTACCACCATCATCTCTGCGGTCGGAACCGCTACTGACGGAGACACGATCGGAGAAAACGAATGAAGTCAGATCTGTGTACATACGGCTTCCTCCTTCGCCTCTCGTCTACTACAATTTCAGATCGTTACTCCGACGAAGAATCCGGTCAAAAGATCGGAAAAATGGCATTTTCATGGTGCCTAAAAAATATGTTGATGGTCGGAGAGTTGGTGGTTGCAAAAGATGTTGATGGCCAGAGATGATGTTGGTGGCCGGAGAGGATGTTAACAATGGCATCTTCATGACCGTTTTAGTTATACATATGTCTACAAAATTTATGCTCAAATGAAACTTGAATGTAAAAATTAAATGGATCAACCTGCTGTTGTAACATTGTAACTCACAAGGAAGGTAGACCCACGCATTTGGGCGGGGCCTAACTTTTTTGTTGGATAAGTTGATAGTCAACATAAAAGGTGTTAATATACAATGTTAAAATGAAAGCCATAACAAAAGGTTGCATCAACATCGATGTTGAAACAAAAGTGGCCATCTACCTTTAAACTCTATGTACATATAATTTACATTGCTAATTAGATATTAGTGCCAGAGTTTAGTCTAATCAGCATTTCAAAAATATTCTGTCAACTTGAGGTTGCAAAAGTCTGATGTGTTGATGCAGTATCCGGTATTGAACAATATCTACAGTCTCAAAACAGGATCCCAAATACGTACATGCCTGCATAACATGATGTGAGAGTTGCATAATATTAAAATAACTGGGATTTTGATATAGAGGTTTGTTACATGAGTATGTGATTCTATTTGGATGTTGTGTGATCCATAGTAGTCTTTTGTTGGGTATGTTCTTCGTGGACGTGAGCTGAGCTTTTTTGCTTTTTAGATGAATTTGCGTCATTTGTAGGATAAGTTAGTTATATACATTATCTGTAATATATAAGATTTGTACATTTATATATATATATATATGTGTGTGTGTGTGTGTGTGTATGAAATTTGTAAACAGTAAATATAGATATGTAGGTGTACCGAGTGTCTGAAAAAGTTGCTTCCTGGAATGTGGTTTAGGAGGGGTTTCTGTCAAACTGGATGCAAAAGAAGAATGTAATGGAAGTGATGGTGTGGAAGGTTCGATTGCTGCAATGTCACTGGTTGTGGAGGTGGAGGACGCCATTGGAGCAATATCAGTTTTCGAATCTTCAAACACGTTGTCTACTACAAATTCTATAGCCTCTGATGTGCTTGATTTGTTGAATCTTATTTGAAAGACCTTTGTGATTCCTTTAAGAACGATCAACGGTGTGGGTAGTATGTGTGGATCATTGTGACCAACGTTTCCAATCATGGTTTTGCAATCAGTTTTAAGTAGCAACCTAGCAACATCATCAAAAAAGACTGTTCTAACTTCAGCTGTGTCCTCTGCTATGGTGGTTGTGAAGGAGTATCTATTGGAATCGAAGTTAGGTGTATGTAATGTGTGAGTGTAAACTATGATGTTTAATAACCTGATGTAAAATGTATGATACTTATAGATTTCTTGGTAGAATAACAGGCTGATGATCTTCGCATGCGAATGTTGTTCCCCACTGATACGCTCTCTTGCGACACTGGTCACATGCCTTGTAAAACCAACCTTTTTTCTCATCTAGGTTCGTTATTGTTGCTTTGCACGTGAATTGGGTGCCCTGTAAAAATAATCATTACCATACGTAAAAATAATCATTATGATACAAAATTTGTATTTTTGGAAACACTTTAATATGAATGAAAGCGCCTACCATGTATCTGCTAGGATTTTGAGCTAGTAGGTCGCGTAATGGACATCTATTTCTGTATCTTTCGTTGTCCGCATCTTCACACCTTCGATATTGTATTTTTAAGCTTGGTCTGGCGTCTTTTCTCATACCGAACCTACAATATATGAATTTCGTGTTAATATAAAAATGGGTTCATATATATGTTAAAAGAAAAAGAGTATCCTTACTCGGCTGCCATTGCACGTGCCTCTTCAATGTCAGGATTGACGTATATATGTGAGGCAGTGGTTCCGCCTAGTTGCAGATCTATATTTTATTTTGTAAATGGAAAAGTAAATATGAGAACTCATTATATGAAGCTGTAAATTGACATATACAATTATTCTAACAAAGAGGTAATTAATGTCGGTTTTGCGAACCTATATATTGGGTGACTTTCATTGATGTAATAGCAATAATCACTTGAGGAGGTAAAGATTCAGCAGCCTCCTTGTTGAAAGATGAAAGAAGAGCGGTGTCCCAGAACGCAACCTCAATTATGTGTCCACTAAGATGTATAAAATAAATATAATGTGGGTCATAAATATATAGGAATAGTTTTTTGTAAGAATATAAGATGATACGAACCTCAGATTTTCAAGTTTGATTTTGAGCATAGGTTTTTCTGTACGTGTTGGTGCATCTTCTATAGTTTCTAATTTTCCCAGATAATCTTGAAAAACACAGAAACATGTGTTATACATACACATACACAGAAACATGTGTTATACATACACATACACATACACAGATATGCATACATCAGTCTCATCTATATATAAGAAAAAATAAGCCAAAAGATATATATGTAAATGTAGATACCGGTTAATATTTGGTGATTATTAAGTCTTTGAGATAAGCTTTCGTATCGGAAAAAGTTGAAGTAGTATGAAGGAAAACCATCGTTGGGTATCAATTGAAATTTTGCTGCCTTTCCGAGTCTTATTGTAGTCTTATGTGGTACGGTCATCATGAATGTTTTAGCCTCCTCACATATGTAGTTACTTAGGCGGTAGCAACCATTTATTTTTATCAATGAATCAAAGTAGGCTTTATCATTTGAGTTTGCACCGGCCTGGATTGCGTCACCCTAAAATGATGATACATTTTAAATATGTAATCAAATCAAATAACACACACGGTAGAAAAAAAAGTGCAAAAGTAGAGCAAGTAAAGATGTTACATTTTTGTCGACAAAAAGGAAACAACTCCCAAAAAAGGTCCATTTTCTTAGCAGCCATATCTCAATTGGTTCGTCTCCATCTCAGGGTTTAAGGTCTGATATCATTTTATTTTTCATCTTGATGTACCTGATACATGGGAAACATTAAGAGTTAGTCATTAATAAGGCAAATAGTGAATAACTAAACATAATTCAGATATGCATTTAGAGTTTTCTATTTTATATTAACTAACCATAGGGATAGGGATCTCTAATTTATTTAGAAAGTCTGATTAAAAAATATTTTTGGTTGAGTTATATGAATGATGGTCATGTTTCTTAATAAGTATTTTAAGACCGTTAGGCGATGTAGCCCGCGATAATGCTAATATAATTGGCCATGACCGAAAATAGGTTTCGGGAGATAAATTCCGATCTTGTTTAGTGATTGTCCCTGACTTTTATTGATTGTCATAGCGTAGCAGAGTCTGATGGGGAATTGCTTTCTTTTAAACACAAACGGTAGTTCTTTGTCTTTGTAATCTAGGATAATTCGGGGAATGTAAACTTTGTGGCCTATCTGTATTCCAGTGATAATTTGTGCCTCAATGATCGTAGGAAATAGTTGCGTAATAATCATCCTAGTTCCGTTACAGAGACCGGCCGTTTGGCTGATGTTACGTAGTAAGATAACGGGGCAACCAACTTTTAATTCAAGTGAATGACTGGGAAGTCCATTGTAGTTGAGATATTTGAGATATTCAGATGGGTAAAGAATCTCAGTATCACCCTTATCATTTACATGTGGAATTAATGAATCGACACTTAGATAAACTGTTGGTTCACCGGGTAAAATATCAAGAACTAATTTGTTAATCTCATCTGCAGTTTTATTTTTAGGACAAACGAAAGCTTTGTCGCAAAACATAGATGCACTTGGATTTCGAAGAATTTCATCGTCGTATATGAACTGTATTAATTCTGCGAGAGGGTTGACATCATTAGTTATCAATAACTTGTCTGGTATCTCCTCCCATTTTGCGTCGGTGGGGTCATTTGGGTCATCTACGCCGATGCAACCATCACCTATATGTAACAACCATGATGAGAAAGCTTGTATTTCGTGTTTTTTTGCCGGGGAAAGGTCAGGTCGAAGAAGTCTCATATTCTGAGATAATTTGCGTATCTTAAAAAGCTTCCATAATGCCGATTCAACAATGCACGATGCTATGATGTCCATTTTTAATCCCTTGGGCTTTATTGGCAAAGTTTGCCTCAAGTCCCCACCCAGAAGTACTGATTTACCACCAAAAGGTTTATTCGGCTAGTCAAGTATGTCTCTAAGCGTCTTATTCAATGCCTCAAAGCAATTCCTATCGTTAATAAGCGCCTCCTCCCAAATAATCAGTTCTGTTTCAAGGAGTAAACGTGCTAGCTGTGTGTTTTTCTTAACATGACAAACTGAATCATTCGTAAGGTCAATGGGAATTTTGAATCGAGAGTGCGCTGTTCTTCCAGAAGGTAGGAGTAGAGATGCAATCCTAGAAGACGCAACAGCTAGTACAATTTTCTCGGAAGCTCGTAATGCTGAGATAATGGTTTTCCATAGAAATGTTTTTCTAGTGCCCCCATGCCCATACACAAATATAAGTTCTTGCCTATTTTCCAATGATGCCTGCATAACAGATTCGTAAATTAGTCGTTGCTCGTTGTTCAATTTAGACACTAAAACCTTATGCTCCTCTGTAAGTTGGACGGTGTCGTTATTTTTTTCTTCCATAAGTAATCTGTATTGCAACTGTTCTAGTAGTCGTGGCGGGGGCATGGGTAAACCATAGTCACTAAGTGATGAATAGTTGCTATTAGAATTCAGCAAGATTTCTAATTTGTATAAGATATACTCTTGCATCGTTGATCAGTAAGATGTAAATTGACAACCTGTGACTGAGAACCAACTTTTTGGAGTATATCGTCACTCATTCGACGCCATTGTTGCGTCCATAGCGCAACAGGATTAGAGATCTCACAAAAAAGAAGTACATGAACGAATAAGGATCTGAGTTCTTTAGCAGAGGCCGAAACAGAAGCCTCATCGAAAGCATATGTCCACTCTTTGTCATCACCAACCAATCCTAAAGCTTTTCATGCCGAACAATATGTGGAAAAGACAACTTCACCAACTGTCCTAATGTCAGCAAATGTCTGACATCCTATTTGGTGACCTAAAAGCATCCTTAAACAATAGACCTCATCACATGTCGGATGAATATAGATTAGCCTTCTTATTGTAGGGTTTTTTTTTTGTGGACCTACGGATCCAATCCTTTCCTTGAACATCCCATTTATATTCTTTCAGGTAATCAACATAGGTGAGATGTCGACCCGTATCATCAATTTGGTTACTAAATAACCATTGTGTTAGTGTAGTTCTTTTTGTCCCTGGGTTGTTCATGATATTTTGCAAAAGCTGATTATCTCTAAACGTTATCAGTTGCATCCTCTCCAAGTGCACAGCAAGAACCTGTACTGCAGGATTCCTACTGTGGACGTCAAAGTTCAATATTCTCCAGGCAACTTCGTGAGGGCAGATGAACCTAGCGACTACAAAATTCTGGATCTCATTAATTTCCTTTATTCTATTGACCGTATCAGGAGACTCATTAAGAGATCTAGTAATTGTTGCTCTAATACGATCAGCTCATTTAGAGATATATTTAAGCAAATACTTGATCATCATACTCCAACCGCAATACTCTACATTGATATGAGCTTGAAATGCCAAAGATAGACTCCTGTTGTACGGGACAACGTACGAATTATCTAACTTATTGTCTTTTTTAATTGCGAAGCGTCCGTCATCTCTTCTTCTATAGTAAACATAACCATTTTTATCAAATCGTGTAACATCTTCATACTGCTTGGGGAAATTTTTTGAACATGTTTTCTTAACCATGCACGGAGCCTTTTTCCTAGCAAGACCACATGGTCCGTGCATCATAAGTTTGGTTACGATTTTGTGAAGCTGAGGATGTTTCTGCGGATCAGGAATTTCAGCTGATATAAACTGATCAACCTGTTCTGGTGTACTGATTTTATATGAAGATGTGACCCATAATAGTGTATGACAATGAGGCAGGCCTCTTTTCTGGAATTCAATAGTATACAAATCTGCACACAAAACAAAGATCATTATTAGATGAAAGGGAATGAAGCAGCAAGAATTTAGATTAAGAAAAATAAAGATAAATGACAAAAGTACCTGCTCCAACCTCACCAAATGGTCTTTCGTTTTTCAAATAACCAATAAAATCTTGAACCTTCATATAAAACACTCTGGCAATAATATAAGCCCTATCCTGGCTTTTGATTTGCGTGATATTTTTGAAGTATCTTTTAACCTCGGGCCAGTTAACATTGCACGTAAATGTTATAAAATATTGAGGATTGCCATGAACTCTGCAAATTGCAAGCGCATCCTGATAATGCTTATACATGTATCTAGGACCGCCGGTGAAAGATGCAGGTAATATTGTCCTTTTCCCCACGTCATGGCCATCTGAGTGACCTCTTAAAAGTGCATCATGAACACCCTGAAAGTACTCGCTCCTGAGTATATTTTGCATCGACTGAATGTAATCTAATCTATTCTGTTCGATGCTTATGTACGCATTAACTAAATATTGTTTAAACAATCTACCTCCTTTAAGTAGTAATGTATCTATATTCAGACGATCATGGATTTGGTAACTATAGAACATATTCATGGTAAGCTGCCTGTTTTTTCTAGATGCATTACTTACCAAAGTAAGCTCAGTTGACCACCCGTGCTCGCCAAATATAAACAGCAACGGAAATTGCAGTGACATATACAAAGGATGCAATTTATTGATTCTTTGGGGCACTCTATCCGTTGTGTGAATTACTACGTCAAAATCATTTTTACTTTTAAGGCCACTATCATAAACAATTGCACCAGTGTTCCTGAGGTTGGAGCATCATAACGCAGCTGATTGCCACTGTTGTACAACCTTATATTGAAATCTACAGGTTGTTGAGCAGCACAGATATCTCGAGCTGTTCTAAATAGTTTGACTAACTCATTATATATATCAAACACTTCAATTAAAGCCTCGACAATTTCGGGTTTCAAATGCCCAGGTTCATTTCTACCAAAATGGCGAAGCCTGTTGCAAACTTCATTTTCAGTATCATAGATATACATTTGTAGAAATCTTGGATTTTGATCTAGTGGGGGGCATAAAGATCCCATCGAGTGAGAAATCTGACCTTCAACCTTGAATATGTACGGAGCAGAACCATCATTTACAAAGTTATCCACCCGAGCTCCAAAAGAAGTCATGGCAAACATCAAATTGTAAGCACGGATATTTTCCATAAAATGTGTGTCTTTGAAAAGTTGTTTAACGATAGTTGGTGGTTCTGTTGGAAGTGGTAACCCTACCTGCCCACCCTTACAACATTGGTTATACCTGGGCCTACTATTGAGTGGATATCTTTTTAGTCTTTCAGCGTTCCAAAATTGAGCACTACAATACTCACAAACTTGATCACAATCTCCTAAATCTATATATAGTGTAGATGGAGCTGAAAATTTTTTTTGTAAGCAACGGCACACGTTTACAGCTGAAATCTAACAAAAGGGTTACGTATATGCGCAATAGATAACCTTGCGAGGTTGACCCCACGTCGAAAGTGTCTGCAACATTGCGACGTCTAAGCAACATATTATTTATCATTTGAGATTGCAAAGATGATTGAATAGAATTCTCACTACTGGATAGTGAATTTATCGAATGTTCGTGTAGATCACGTGTTCTCTTTTTTTGTTTATGATGATCCATATTTATTAGCATTAATTTACAGACTGAAGTTATTATGTATATAATGCCAGAAACGTTAACATTATCGTTAAGTATAAAAAAGGATGAAATAGGATAGCGTCAGCAGCACAATAAAATATTACCATCAGTAGAGGAAAATGTAAGAAAATCATAAGCCAAAACTCTATATATATGTAATAATACTTGTATCAAAATGTACATAATACCTGTATATGATTTAATACAATTGCCAATATAGAACGCCAAAGAGGAGTAGAAACCTGAGAAGGTTATAAAAAAACTCCAATTAATGGATGAACAGTAACCTGTGATAATAATAATATGTGGGATCGAAACGTAGCTGCTATGTATTGAAGTTAAAACCGACAATCTAACAAACTATATTGTTTGGCCTAATAATGTATAATCATATAATACGTAATATATTTAACAGCAAGAACCTATACTTGACTTTCAAATAGTACACCTTAAAAGAAATATTTTACTAAAAGATCATGCTATGAAGTATGCAATTGGAGATGAAATTTATTTAACCATTAGTGATTGTTGAAATAGAAATGGGTGTAGCGTTACAAAAATATGTTTGGTCTATAAGAGAGTTAGAATACTTAAAAAATAGCTAACAAAACCCATTAAAATTATGATCTTGGTATACATTTAAAAAATGGAAGTGGCTCACAATACCCATTCCCCTTGGTATACCCTTTTTTTTTCTAAACAAAATCCAAACCCATCTGCCAAATACTCTTTAATTGGTATCATTGACATTCCATGATTTCCAAACCAATGAAGATTCGGACCAAACCATACCTCAATTTAAATCGGTTTGATTTTCTATACCATTATCGTTTGTTTTTGGGCTTCACTCCGGTAGGACAGACGCATACTTCTAGGCAACACCTGATGCGTGTTAAGTTGTCGTTAAAAATAACAAGTTTTAAATAAATGGAAATACTAAAGTTAACTTAAACACAACCGGGCAAGAATACATGTTCGTATTATAGTATAGCTTTGGTAAAACCGAGTCGAACACAAGGAAACGGTGTAAATTAAAATAATTAATTAAACCTAAAATTACAAATTACAAATAGATAAAGGGGGGCGTTTTAGTTCCGTACGAACGAATTTTAATAAGAAAACTAAATGAAACTAAAACAATTAAAGATAGAAAGTAACTTGAAAGTAATCAGATAGATAAGCATGTATTTACTTAGAATAGTGAATCTAGATTCAGGTTTCGGATATGTTTATTGGATTGTTGATTGTTTATTATGGTGATCTCAACTTATATGGATAGCCTCCTGTTAAAGTTAACTAATCCCTAATAAAACTTACCTTAATACTAGATTCTCTTGAATACACTGAGGCGTGTTATTAACATAAGTTTTATGCTATTAATCCTATCAACAGATCATTAAGATTCATTCTGTGACATCGTGTTAACATAAGTCTATAATTATTTTGGTTAAATAATTATCACATCAATTAGGTTATATTAATTGCTAGTCTCTTAACCTATTGCCGGTTACAGTCTCAAGCCACAACTAATTAATAAATTACTTAATTGCAGATAATCAATCAATTTATACAAACGTTAGTTATAGCATAAATCTTTCGACCACGTTAAGTAACAATTAATCAACACACAATCGATATGGATCTTTCAAATAAACTTAATAATCATTTATAATTTGAATCAACATAAACATATCATTAAACCATTATCTAAAAATCATTCATCTAAGTAAATACAATAAAAGAATTAGCTCATGTTTAAAGTAAACCTAATCAAATCTAGAAACATGTAATGAAACATAGTAAATAGAAAAGAAAAATAATCAAACCCAACAAACTGAACCAAATATTCGTTAGGGTTGAAAAACTTCAAACCCTAGCTTCCTAGCCTCCAAATAACCCTCAAAGTCGAATTCTAAACCCTAAAACCGAATTAAGAATTACTTAATTCGTATATGAAAGTGTATGGTTAAAGGTTGAGAATGACCCTATTTATAGATTTCAGGTCCGCGAATCCAACCGCCGGTTGGATTTTTCAACCGCCGGCTGGGTTGAGTTTTTACCCGATAACCCGAATTTTGACCCGTGTGTATGACCGACTTCCATATTTACATCAACCGCCAGCTGAATGTGGTTCCAGAATATTCTTCTCACGGGCTTGGGCTCCTTCTCTTTGGGCTTCAACTTTACAAATCTGTTTTTACTCCTTTTATTTGGCCCAATAGCTTATTTTCTTTGGGTTCTTCTTCTTTTAAAGCCCACTTTTCTTGGTCTTGATTCTTCTCTTTATTTTCTTCACTTTTCAGCTAGTTTTCGTTCCTTTTCTTTATTTCTTTAATTTAAACACCTTATTGCAAATATAAACGAAATCAGTAGTATTTATAAATAATTTGCAATAAAAATGCTTAGAAATAAGGAAATATTATAATATAAATAAGACATTATTTGATGTTATCAAGACCCCTCAAAATGTAACTAACCAAATTCCAATCAACGGTTGTTAGACAAATTCTAGGGGTCTCAGTTACAGGTATTCAATCCATTGAAACTTGAATAAATTGGGTACAGCAGGTATCCTTATATTGGTGGCGTTCCAATCCGACAAATCAATTAAAATTCCAGTTGGATCCAAATTCCGGCCGAAATTCCCATACACCCATGTACATGATTTCAATGTCAATAAAATAATCACACTACAACAACAAATAATCGTAAGCCCTATCTTATTTGCCCAGATAACATCAAAGAAAGTAACTATAAAATATAACACTTGAGGCAAGTAAAAAAAACTTATAATGGGGGAACCATAAACTAAAACATTCAAAAGAAGTATAAATAATTACCAGCGAAAGGATGAAAAAGATCGAGATTAAGAAGCAGAGAAGATGATGATAAGAGGGAATGAAATAAATAATGTAATGTAATATCATATATTGAATAATTAGTTAATAACTAATAATAATAATAATAATAATAATAATAATAATAATATGTAAATATGTAGTAATTTAATAAACAAAAAAAATACGTGTAGGATAGAAAATCACCGAGATACATGTGTCATGACCTAAATCATGTGACTCAGCAAAAAAAAACCTCCCAAAAAGAACCCCACCCGAGGTCGAACTCAGGACCTGTCACAATTATTGGGGGCACACTAACCGCTAGGCTAGCAAGTCACATACGTTCAAAGTTACCTTTTTTACTAATATACTATTCGTTTAGCAGAAAATGTGGCTACAACCCATTGGCCATGTTACTGTTCACGGCGTTCTAAAATGTTATTATTTATAATGGTCAATTCAAAAGAGAAGGAGATGAATAGTTATGTATTTAATGTACTCTACATTAACTTTTGTGGTAAATTTGTTTTTATTTTCTTTTATAATTTTATTTTATTTTCAAATAGTTTAAGTTTATTGTAAATAAAATTTGAAATATAATAAAAATAAAGAAAAGACTAATTTAACTTTTTCGTAATTAGAGGAGGGACCGGCACAATACTCGACCCGGGAACTGGGTCTGTAATATAGGCACAACCACAAAGACTGGCAATGTAATTTACTCGTATATTTATATATACATACATATATATGTATGTATATTTATATGTATATATATATTATATATATATTATATATGTATGTATATATTAAATATAGTTACTTTAAAAAGAAATATAAAAAAATACGTACAACTTGGTTTTTATCAACGGGCCTTGGACGTACTGTATGTGATGAGTCTTTCAACCATAAGGTTGGTAGTTCAAGTTTCGTGTAATGAATTTATATATATTCGATATACATATATGTGGGTTATGTTAGTTTATAGGATTATTTTAAACAAAAAAGTTGATCGTTACGATTCAACCTAAAACAATGTTACCCCAGTTAATTGTGTTTTTATAAAAGCTATAGTCCAAGGTTAGAAAAAGATAAATAGTAAATTAAAATAGATATTTAATTTATACGAGTATTCAATAACATTTTTATTAGTAAATCATTTTGTTAAAAGGAAAATCGCTCTTTTACATATTAATATCCGTGTTCAGGTTTTGTATAAAATTTTATTCCAAATCCAGCATTAAAGAACAACATAACGTAAAGCAAGATACGTGAAAAACTATTTTTTTAGAATAAAACAAAACAACATACAAAAAGAATTAAAATAAAAAATGAGATAATAGGAACTTTACTACCTAGAATTTTGTGTATAAAAATAAAAGGTATGAGAATTAATTGCTATTGGTCAACATTTTTAATGACCGATCAAAGCTGATATAGTAAGTAATTATATTGGTATATTTAGAACAACCCTAAACCCTATTTATATAAGATGCTCCTTTTACTCTATTTTTATTTGAAGTATCCGTCTTGAGATTCCCAAAAACTTTAACAACAAAAGAAAATGATGTTTAAAAAGTTATTGCTTGGAGGCACTTAGTTTGATTGATGGGATAGTACGTGACAGCCTGACAGTAAACGATGGCTTTTGCAAGAAAGGAGAAATGATGAGAGGGGTATTGCTATTTACACGCCGTCAAATCAAGCAAGTTTAGAGATGAGACGTTTTTGTGTCAAGCTATCAATCATTACTTGTATTATTTTATTAATTACATGTATATCATAATTATTTTATATTTTTTCAATAATTTTTAAATATTAGTAAGTAATAATGTAGTACACCATATAGATCAAAATATATAATTATAATTAAAAATTATATATGTTTATATTTTTTTAGATGTTGCGGTTATGCACGCAATTTGATATCAAAACTATAAAAACTGATATAAGCATAGAGAAATGAATTGAGTTAAGGATTACGTCGTTTATTAATTACCCGACTTCAACTCAATTTAGTGTTAAAAATTACATTCATAACTCGAGTTGGTTTGTTATTTTACGAGCTTGATTTTAATGATTGTTTAGTTATTGAGATATATCTTTGATGAACTAATTTTTTGACTTTTTCCTTTTTAATTATTTGTACATCAATATTCACATATGAATAAAGTTAACAAAAAATAATATAACAAATATATGTTCACATGTAAACGATCATGTGAACAAATTGGATAAAATAGTGACTATTACAAGTTGAGCCAGGTCATGAGTCACGAGTCAATATCAAGATTTTAAATTATGAGTCGAGTCACGAGTTAACAACTATGAGTCTAACGATGTACACCAATACGCGTGTCTAACAAAATTATTGAGACACATGTTAAAGGGTTTAGTGTAGAGGAATGCACTTAACTTTAGTCCGATCTCTATAGTGTATACTCAACTTTATTTTGGTCTATTATGTGTATCAACCTTCAAATTTGGTCTAGTGTGTGTATTAACCTTTAAATTTGGTCTATTGCGTGTATCACACTAATGTGGCACTCGTTTTTGATGATGTGTCAATAACGTGTCATATGATGTGTCGCATTATACGGTTGCCACATCATCAAATTAGTTATTGGATACACAAATAGACCAAGTTGAAAGGTCGATACACACAATAGTTGAGTACACATTATAAATATGAGACTAAAGTTAAGTGGATTCACCTGCACTAAACCCCATATTAAATTAATTGGAATTAGTAGAAAATATTTGTTACTTATTATGTGGAGTAAACAAAGTATTAGGGGCTATAAATTAGCATACATATCAAAACTCTATATAATGATATTGTATAAATTACTCCTTCCGTTTCAAAATAAGTGTCTCACTTACTAATTTGGGTCATTCTAAAATAAGTGTTCAGATCCATTACAGCCAATCAGAAAAGATTTTAGTGGGTAAAGATGAGATGTTATTGGTAGATAGTAATTTGTCTAAAATTATATACATTTTGAAAGGAGAAACTTATTTTGAGACGTAGGGAGTATATCTCTACCAAACGTTTTATTCCAAAAAGATGCCATGATTTAAAAAATAGATTTTATGAAAAAATTAATAAAAATAAAAAAATCATCAATCATAATATGTCATGTCATGCTGTAACTCCGTGCAAATAATACTTTCAAATGTGTAAATAGAAAAAGCCGATGAGAGGCTGCAGCCTACTACTCGACCTCCCTCGCCTATTATATTTAATTTAACATTTTCTTGTTAACATCTATATATAAAAGTGTCTGTAACTAAACTAACTAATTAGTGTTAACTAAGCCTTTTTATCATGCTTTTATCGAATACACAGGTTTAAAACACAAAATGATTAATCTTACCCAAACACCCCTTAATCAAATATATATAGGTCATATATTATGGAGTAAACTATCAAAATTGGTCTTTGCGGTTTGTTTAAACTTATGGATATTCGGGCTGGAGCTGAGTTTATGGGTTTTTTTTCAGAAACCACTTCAAAAAGCTTCTCATTTAATTGCTTTTGAGAGTTTATTTTTCCAACAAGCTCCTTTCTTGTTATGTTGTCAAACAAGACTTACGGGCTGGAGCTGAGTTTATGGGTTTTTTTTCAGAAACCACTTCAAAAAGCTTCTCATTTAATTGCTTTTGAGAGTTTATTTTTCCAACAAGCTCCTTTCTTGTTATGTTGTCAAACAAGACTTACGGGCTGAAGCTTATAAAAAATAGAAGCTCAACCTCCTTAAATCCCTCAAAAATTCCGTGCCAAACACACCCTAAGGGTAGTTTCAACAATTCACGCGTACAACAGAGCATTCTTTTAAGTTGTAATCAATCAGTATTTTCAATAATCAGTTTAAGCTAATAGTTTGAGAATGAGCCATATCAGTAGTTTTGAGCAAACCACATGGAACACTTCTGAAATTTACTTCAGATTAATCGGAGTTACTTCACTTACTAGATTGAAAAATGAGTTGTAGCATGCATGGAGTGTAATAAGTTGATAATGAAACAAGCAACGAGTTAGATTTTACTACTTCACTGCATTGATCTAGTTGCAATTCATACGACATCGAATCCAATTTATGATTTCAAATAGTAAGAACGCAATAAGAAGAGTTGACACATATAAAGACGCTGCAAGAAACTTTTTCCAATTTCATTCAAATTACTGTTTGGTAAGCGTAATTACAACCCAAATCACTTGCTGCAAGTTCATAAGTTCAAAAGTTACGGAAGAACAATGATTTACCATTCCAAGTACATGAGCGGGTTACTGTTGTGTGTAAATAACAAAAGTTGGAACCAAAAATCAAAATATTAAAGTATATGGAACCCGCATTTGGCATTTAGAACACTTGCAATGGGAAATCAAAATCTTCCAATATTGCTAAGAAGACGGCTACCAAGGTCACAAGTGTCGCCAGTTTTACTCTATTGGCTTCAGGACAACGACAGCTTCCGCTAACAAACTAGAAAAACATGCTTCCATCTTAGTCCTAACTGATGTCGGGAGCTTTGTCAGTAAACATTCAATGTACTGCAACTTTGAAATGATGTCCAAAATCTCTTCTTTCTCCCTTTCTGTCTTGGCTTTCTCTTGCTCTAGCAGTACCCATAGTTCTGCCATCAGGTTTTGTGCCAATGTGGTGTCTCTCACTGCTCTAATCTCCTGCAGTAGAAATGTTAAAATTATCATCCATTTAATCTCAATGTTAACGCCCTTTCAAATACAAGTGCAACACTTGTGGCTCACTTTAGGACATAACAGAAGCACCGACATTTTACAAACTTGGTCCATATGATCCACAGCACATAAAAGCATCAAAGCTCGCCAAATCTATCCTAAATAAAAATGTTTGGCAACGAATATAAATTAGAAAAACAGCTGTGAGCTGCCACCCCTGTAATGCTGAAATTGGAAATGTTTTTATTCTAAAATTTACCATCAGCGGTATTATAAATTCATGATCTTTTTTGATGGGCCATTGTTGGCCTTAATTTCCCAATTAAACTAAAGGGTAACATGGGAATAAATAATACACCCGCTAAAGATCCCACCACTAAACATGAAGTTCAGCATTCTAACTAAGCTTTAAAATGATAAACTGACAAGTATATTGGTAATCTAGAAGTGGTTGTGACAAAGGAAACTATCATTCATTCTATTATGATTAGCAGAGCCCCTCAAGATATCACTTGTCTAAAAACTTAAAGTACTTAAAGAAAGTCGTTAACCATCCAGATTTAAAACAAAGACACTATAAAGATTCTCAAGCTGAGAGAAATGGTATAACATCACCAGATTAAGGCTAGTCAGGTGACATCAAGATCTTTAATTAACAAATCTAACATGAGGGTTATAATTCTTACCTCAATCGCAGTCTATAATTTTCTTTATAAGTTGGAGCAAATAAGTATGATAACTGGCAGATAAAAATATTCTTCATGGTGTAGGTACCTCACGTGAAAACATTGTGACAGTGGCATTGGGTGAACTATCTAGCAGATAGTTTTTGACTTCACTAGACATATCTTCTTTGTTTTGCGCTTGCTCCTCCAAGTTCAAGTTTGCAGGAGTAATATTCAAACTCGTTAAGTTAACAAATGGAGATGGTTGACCGGAGATTAGTTCCACAGCTGACGAAAGAAGCTGCAAAAAAATTACAATAGAAAATTATGCACATAAAAAGAAGAGTTAATACAAATCACAGTAACAATATATATGTCTATATAACTGTTTCTTAAGTTCTATAGGTATAAAAGCATATTTGTCTATAATTTCGTTTGGGCACCAGATGTTATAGAAAAAACTTAATATACTCGATACAATTTACAAATTTACTTCTAGATACTGAAATAGTGATGGCGTGTTCAGTTGAGGTCCTTCCATATCTTCACTGTTGTGATCATATAAGTCTGAATTACTTTCGTAAGAATATTATCATGATATGTGATAGACTAGAACTTTTATGGATAAACAGTTATGACATTAAATTTTTACGAAACCAATGAGTAGAGCCATCAATGAAAGGTAATCTAAATTCAAGGATCTTTTTAATTAAATAAGAACTATACTTATTTTCTGTTTTGATCATTAATCCTCGTACGATACACATTATTAAATAGTTAAGGATGAAATACCTCTATAACTTCCAAGTTAAGAGTTAGAGATTTGACACTGTTGAGCTGTTGAAGTAGACAAACTATTTCATGAATATCTGCCTTTTGGGGATTGGCAATACATAGATCTACCATCTCTAAAGAAGGTAAACCATGTGCAGAGAACTGAAACGAATAATGACTTCCATATATCAAGGAGGTAAGTTCAGGCGCACATTTAAGATGCACCCAATCACAGTTTACAATAGTCAGATTCTCGAGTTTAGGTGCAACCACATTGACAAAATCCCATCCCCAGTTTCCATTTATAAGCGTGAGATTCGTAATTTGATGATGACAAACACTGAAACCATGCGAACCCATTATGCTGCAGTTATTTAATGTGAGATTCTTCAAGTTTGAGCAGTTGGAGAAAAACAAATCACGGTTAAAGTTATTATCATCTTCATCATACAATGTGACGTGTTCAAGATGTAACGTTGTTAAAGCTGGGAGCTCGAAAGTTGATGCGGGTGAAGAACGATCAATAGTAGCTCCAATTAAAGTGAGATGTTTGAGAGATTGAGAACTAAAGAAAGATAAAGGGAACCTAATCTTCTTTTCAAGTGAGCATATAATAGTCATGTGTTGAACATTGTGGGAGAATGCATAGTTGAGAATTCGTTTGATAAATGCATGACAAACTCTTCCTTGAAGGCTAAGGTTGACAGACGCCACTTCTATTTGATTGTTGCGTAGAGATAAAAGATGGGTAACACTTTTGGAGAATTTTGGTAGTGAAGAGAACTCGTTACTTGAGAAATTGAGATAAGGCATTGAAGTCCAGATAAACCTCCATCTAGATGATAAAACACTTGTTTTTACAACGTCTTTGATGCCAACAAAAGAGAGGATTTTATGGATGAGATCATTTGGTAAGCTGCTTAGTCTATCGCATTTTACATTCCTTCTCTTTCTATCACGTACAGAAGCCATTATATTATTATTATTACTCTATATTAATAGAAAGCATTAGTTTCAATAGAGTACTAGTCTTGTTTGCTAAACCATCATCATCCCTTCTTTTTTGACTCCAAAGCTGCATTTTTAATATAAGAAAACAATCAGGGCAAACAAAACAGAGTTAACACAACCCGGCTAAATGATTGAAAGTTTGAAACTGATTTTGTTATTTGGTGACATTTGTTCATATTTAAAATATCTTTTCATACAACATTTCTCTAATACCCATTCATGTCGGTTGTCACAACTGAACTGCTCCTGTTAAGATACCAATAACAAAAATATTGAAAGCATGAAGTAAAATTCCAATTTAAAACTTGTTAAAACAGGCCCAAGAAGAAACAAAAGCATCCAATATCTAGTCATCAGAACATGTACAGTAATATTAATCAGCTATAAAGTTAGAATGTTTAGTAGTCATATGAAAAATAACAAAAGGAGCAAGTTGCCAAGAAAGTAACATAAAATCCAAAATTTGTCAATATAGTTCAGTTTTTGATGAATAAAAATTATATTTATATTTTAACTCATTTTTTAATCAAGAATTAATATTAATATATTGTGCACCTCATTCCCTAAAGGGATAAATTAGCATATGCCCCAATTTTATGTTATCGTAATAAAATATCAAACCTAAGTGATTAACAAATGCACAGCAATCAACACTTTCATATTACAAAAACCGAAGAAGAAGAAGAAGAAACATTTTCTCTGTTTCAGCTACTTACAAGATATAGGTAGTTCAAGAATCACAAGCAGCAAAAGTATATCTATCGAGATATTTTGAATTAGGGTTTATCTTGCAAAAAAAAAAAAAACGTACCTGTGTTTATGTTGAGGAAGATGAAATGTTGTTGGTGAGATTTTACAGGAGTTTTGAATTTATACTTACACCTAACATTTAATGCAAACATTTTCTCAAAAAAGTATTACGGCATTCTACACGCTGATGATATTTCTTCTTAGGAAAACATTATGATACACGGTGGAATCTTCTAGAGAAACATATTATCCAAAGATTAGGAGGGATAACCATCTTCTATTTTAAGATGAAATCCAATATACTTTTAAAGTTACCGTACAATCTTTTACCAACTAGTCATATCATGCTTAACGTTATGGTGTTACGACCGTCAAAAACACAAAAAATAAGCTACCCTGTTCTTTCGCTCTTAATTGACTTTGACTCTCATGGGCCTTTTATTGACTTTTCTGAGTCGGGTGCGACTCTTTCAAGTTTTACGAGTCAGAAAACCATACAACTTTTAATGTAACGTAATACAAAAAATAAAAGGACAAGATAGAAAAATAAATGACTATAATCTATTATAAATTAAGTATTTGTGTTGATTGTCGGTCAACGACTTAATTATTTACGTTCACCATATTGTACATCACTTAAGAACAAAAATCTCAAACAATAATATACATATAAATATATATTTATTACAAAGTAGTGACTCTTACGAGTCGAGTCACGAGTTAAAAATTGAAATTCCAAATCACGAGTTAATAACTATGTTTAACGTTATATTGAGTTTTATGTGGTCAACTACATCTTCGTAATGTAATGTGATAAAGTTATAAAACTAACTTGTAAATTATGTAGTCATTGACGAATTATAAAATTATAAATTATAAATTAATAAATTAATTTGTCATAGCATTAAAAAGACGATACAATTTTAATGTACAATACAGCTTGTTGTCACCAAAATGAAATGCTATAAAGTTGAACTTAAATCTATTTAACTTGATTTTTTAATTATTTTTCTAACTATATGTAGAGCGACACTACAACCATGTTGTTCTCCAAACATATTATTTATTCTCGTAACGAAACAAAAAAAAAATGAAAACATGATGATGTAGCATGATGTCACCACTTCCTCGAGTCCCAATCAGGCCATCTGCAAAACACAGTTGTTATAAAAGCGTTTCGACACTTTATCCCAACTCGCTAAGCTTCATGAAGGACTCTTGAAAGAAAGCATTTTGACCTTGTATAAAGAAATGATCAAGGTAAGTTACACTTAGAGTAGTAATGTAGCCTTAACAACCAATTGAATATACTCATATAGTTCAAGTGATACTGTCACCGCAAACGTCCAGATTTTACATGTAGGATCTATAAGTCAGGTGTTCGAGCCGTTCCTTAGCATATGTGGTTGATTTTTGGACATGTGATTTACCCGACTTTGATGCTCTTTACTGATGAGGCGGACGCGTACCATTGAAATATAGTACGGGAGTCAGGGTTACCCTCCGAATTATCTTTTTTTTAAAAACAAAATTGACTTAGTTCTAATATAGTAGATCAAACGCGGATAAAATCTGAAATACCAAAAAATATATTACAACTGATTATCGAAAACCCAAACGCATTCACTGATCTCATCATGTTTAATTAGATCTGTTTTATCTATAATATCCCATCATTTTTAGTACAAAAACTTAACAATAGAGACGAGATTTCCATGCTTATGATTGTTAGCAAATTAAGGATATAAAACACCAATACCATTAATAATGAATATTATTACCAGATTCTGTCACCGACTATGAAAACACTAAAAAAGAAGTTGCCAACATACGTTTTGACGTCATGATACAAGTTTATGATCTATAAATCGAAAATTAATCAGAAAGCTAATAATCTATGTAAAAAAATATCATAAAAGGGCCAAAGAAGTCAACATCAATAGAACTAAAAATTAAAGATCACAACTATTTGTAATTTACAGCCAATGATATCTTGAAAAGTGCCAATACATTAAAATAACTCGAAAAGGAGGAAAATTTATGTGAAGATCATTAGGGCCTTACCAGTTTTAGCATCACCAGAGATATACAAATCCGATGTAGTGTTCGAATTTGAAAAGCCAACTCCTGCTGGAGATTCAAGAAAAAACAAATTTGCCATTGCCAAGTTAAAGAATCAAGATTATTTACACATTTAACAACAAATTAGTGTAACAACAACACTCAATCCCGCCTCGGGGTATGGGGGAAGTAGCCTATAGATAGTCATACATCCAACCGAGTCTAGAGAGACTCTAACGACTGAAGAGATAAATCTAAAAACTTGGGTAATAAGTGAGAAATTGCATACATTTGCTCCAACAATAAGGGTTACTGTAAAGAGTTTTGCCATCAGAATTTATATGTAAAGGACCCATTTCTTCAGCAGCACTAAAAGCAACAGAAGAACAACCAGGACCACCATTGAGCCATAACAAAAGTGGTCTAGATTTTGGATCATGTATCTGGGTAGCTACATACGAGCTGAACCAGGTCCAAGAAGAATAAACCCAGCTGATGGTTTAGAAGATGCACCGATTTCCTTCATGGTGTCAAAACATCGAGTCACCAGAACCATATCCATAACGTCTTTCGCAGTGATTTCAGGAACATTGACCACGAAACCCAACACTCTCAAACCATCCACAATGGCTTGACGTTGGCGGGCAATCCCTAAACCAGACAGATATTTGGACTCAGCTTCACCCTCAACTCTCTTGATTTGGAGAATTTTCTCAGCTTTGGCTTTCTCCGTAGACGCCATCCTTAACCTTGCAGCTAGGGCTGTTAATGAACCGAGTTGAGTCGAGTATAAGGTAATATGGGCTTGACTCGTTTAATAATTACTCGATTTGAGTTCGACTCGAATTTGATTAAACTTTTAAAACTGTGTTCGAGTTCAAGCTCGAAAATTTAATTATTGTTCGAGTTCGAATTCGATGCTCGTTTAATTTAAGATAATTTTGTTTCGAAACTAGCTTTTGAGATGAACATACTTATTTACTTATTTATTTAGCAGCTCGAGCTCGATAGGCTCATTTATTTTCTCAAATAAGCTTGTTCAAAAACATAAAATAAAAATCTTTTTCAATCTTGACTTAAAATTTATAAAACACATTTTCAAAAACCAATTGAACTCAAAATGTTGTACTAATTGCTGTATCAAAAGTCAAAAACATATAAGCAAATATCTAAGTGAAAAGTTGAATCTTGTATTTATAGACTTCTTTTTGCGTTTAAGTTGTTTCATCCAATCAATGTTTGATGAAAAAAGAAAAGTGAGTTTATCTCAAATAGGAAGAGATAAGTAAAAATTAAATCATTATAAATATAAAATCTCATGAATGAAATTTAAGTGTACTATTTGACGATTATAATAGAACTTTGTATTTGTCTAGTTATAATATAAGTATAAAATTTAAGTTTTATGATAACGCTTAATTTATGTTTTAATGAAAAAATATATATTATGAAATCATGTAAATCATGTGGTTAAACACAACGTTATTTAATATTTCGATGCTATTTGACATGTTTTTTAATTAAAAATAAAATAATAATAATAAAAAGCTGACTTTCTTATAGGAAAAATGCTAAAAGGTTACCTGAGATAATTTTTGTTTCTATCACATGAACATCGAGGCTGCTCCATTTTCCAGCGTGAGATTAGAATTTAGACAGTCGAGGATGACAAATTGACAATTCTGAAATCAACTGATCCCAAGTGTTTGCGGTTATTAAGATAAGTTTGTGCACTTGGACTAAAGCTGCAATTCACTTGTCATCATAAAATGTGATTTATTTGGAGATTCAATGTTGTTAAAGCCGGGAGCTACCAAGGTGATGCAAATGTAAAAAGATAAGTATGATACATACAACTATCACCACAACGTCGGCTACCTCGTTGTTAGTTTACAAATTTTAAGAGGTGGGATATACAATAGCAATAATTATTTCCTTAATAGATACAATGAACACTTTTAAGGTATATAAGAGTACATCATATTACATAATTATTAGGCTACCAAATTAACACCTTTAAAATAAAGGACATGCATTTGCAAAAACAATTACTCTATCTTGGCTCAATTCATTTTTCTAAATAATAGTTTAGGATCATACCTTTATGTTTCTCGAGTAACATTCAAACGAGTACAATAACATTTAGTGAGAATAAAGAAACCAATAACAATGCGCCACATGTCACAAAAACTCACTTTCTCCTACGTTTTTAAAAATTAAATATCTCACAAACGGTAAGTCGAAAAATTATAAAAAATTGCACCATAAAAATCAGCGATTTTTTTTCTTCATAGGATTTTTTTTCCATTTTCGGTGCGTTTTGTAAACAACTGTCACATGTGATACCAATGACTATCATACGTGACACCAATGACTATCACATGTGACACCAACGACTATCACACGTGATATCAACGACGATCACATTTTCAACTTCACAAATCTAACTCACTCAGATCAATCGCTAAAGTGATTATAAGTAAAAAAAAATTAAAATCTTGTCCAAAATATAGCTTCAAAGTTGTTTGATAAAAAAAACAAATTATCATATCCAAAATCCAAACTAAATGACAGACATTAATAATAGAAAAATATCAATAAAGCTAAAGAAAATAGCTATATGCTTAGCTTGGGATTGACCACCACACCGATAAACAAAACGGATCGGAAAGTGTCTTCTCTGATCATGAAGATAAATGGATGATCGGCCACAAAGCTTGGCCCCGGTGAAGGAGGCTTGTAATTGGCACACATTGGTTTACCATACATTGAACTTACATAAGTGGCTTTTGTTCCTCTTTCGTCAACTTCAATAAAAGATTGTTGAAGTATTTTCGAGACATAAAGCATATCACCATCAGGACTTTTAGAGTCTACCATACTCCTAAGATCCATATTTGTAGGTTCAAAAGGCAGTGTTAGTCCCAATTGTTTCATAACATCCTTAGCATCTAGTTTATACGATATCTTGAACTTAGGGACCCATAGCTCATCCAATTCCCACCAACGAAGTTTATAATCAATGTGAAATGTTTCATAATTTGAATCAAACATTTGTAAGACATCCTGCAATCCGTCTTTCATATGTGGCAGAAAGATATACATGGAGTACTTACTCGATAGGCCTTGATCACATCCATATGGAAGTTTTATCATCTTATAATCGTTAAAGGAACCATATTGGATCTCACTTATGTTAGTCATGAAGGGAACAACAACCTTCTCCCCGTTGATCAGATGGAAGTCTTTATCTTCTGTGCTACGTGCATTAAATGGTTCAGACCATAATAGTTTAAAATACAACGCATTCGCTAAGACAACTTTTTCTTTGCTCAAATCACTCCTATTAACAATAGTGGGGATCAACCCTCTAGTTTTCTTGTTAACCCAAGAATTTATATTTCGAGCTATTTCATCAGGCTACAACCATAAATGGAAATATATTAAACCAAGTTTAAAGAAAGAAAACTAAAATTAAACTAAAAACATAAACATTTACCTTGTTCACAAAGTTCATAAATATGGCTTTTGTTTTGTAAACATTGTTGAGAACCTCTTCGTAACTAGATTGAACACGATTCAGTTTCTCATCTACCCAAATCCCATTTGCTAGAACAATATCAAGATCTCCTTGATCGGCATGGTTAGGGTTCGATATTAGTAGTTGAAGAAGTTTGGAACTTGCCGATTCATAAAGAACTTTGTCCAAGGTTTCATGTCCAAGAAACTCTAGCAACTGTTTTAAAGTTTGACCTTGAGCTCCTGCAGCAAGCATTCCCACTAAGACCTCGACTGAAAACGGTGAACAAACTAAATTTCCATTTTGGAATCCATTGTTGGCATCATCTAGTATAATTCTGGTGGCAACCTTTGTGTATGAAATTCATGATATCAGCATAAACCATACGATGTAAACAAACAACAAACAAAAAGTAAATAACAAATAAGAAAAAGCATACGGCAGTGGGTTTAGCTGGTCTTGCGATTTGTGGCATTATTGATCCTTCTGGCATCTTACTGCTGCGTTCTGCAGCCATTAGAGCTGAGACATTGTATTGTGTTAGTCAATAAAATATATGGAGTTTATATTTATCTTTATATAAGTCTAATTTGTTATTAGGTTTCTTGTTCTTCAAGATTAATTTAACTATAAAATAGGTTCACGTAACCTTTTTTTAGAAAGACATCGAACTTACACACCCCACCACGAATATATACATATGCCTACGTGTGGACTTGAATCCACAACCTCATAATTGAAGGATCACCTCGATACCGCTAAGCTAATGACCCGGCCCTTTGGTTCACGTAATCTTTCTCATTCAGTCAATATTAAAACTTTAATATATATTATTTTACGGATTGTATATCAATTTAATGTAACGGTAGACAATTAAACTCATAAGTCTCTCTAAATACTGGAAAATAAGAAGTAAAAACTTGTAACTAAACATAACATATTTGATGATAAGTGATTAAAGTACAATAGTATAATCGTTTTTCTTGAAACAAAACCTTGAAAAACAAGATTCAACTTAGCTAATAACAAAGAATGAATTAGTCAGAACTTAAAAGCCTAAAATCATTACTCCCTCAGTCCCATATTTATAGTCCGGTTTCCTTTTTCGAAGGTCCCAAAAGGTCCCAAATTAATTGTTATGTTATAAAAAGTTTTGTAAAAAGTAAGGGTAAGTATACAAAAGTATACTGTAATAGTTATGTTTTCTTAAACTGTGTATTTTTTGTCTTTGAACAATAAATTTGAGATGAACATAGTTACGACTTGCAAAAACAGTAAGCATAAACGGACATTGAGAAATTCATGTATACCTTTTGCCTCGCTAAGAATAACGTGTGTCCGTCTTGGAGTGCGGCACATTGGCAATAGGAAAGATATTATACAGAATGCAAACCTGAATTGGATCCATTAATGGGCTTTTGGAAATTGGGCCTATCATTTTAATTTATTGAAAATTATGGATTACAGTATAGTTGTAACTTGTATACAGGGGCTAAACAGTAATTTTAAGACAATTGTTTCAAGTCTTGCACATTGTGAATATAGTTAAAAATATTTGTATATGTATTTTATCTTATGGATGTATAAACTTGTGTGGACATTTTGTTAGACGTTTTTATCTTTTGACTATTGACCAAGTTTTTCCAATTAATAAGTTGAATACCTTTTTTCTTATATGCTTGTTCAATGGAAACAAAAGATATCAGGAAATATTTTTTAAAGGGACGAAATTAAAACAACTTTTTTTAAAGGACAAAATATCATAGATGCCATTAAATACATGTATATTATTAACTAGTTTTTATACTCCTCCGATGGACGGCTAAATATTTTTGTCCATAGATATATCAAAAGTTATCTAAAACTTTTTTTTATTAAAATGTAAATGTAGTGTTTCAAACAAAATGTACACTTTACTTTTAACAAATCAAATATCATCTATATGTAGTAGAGTTTTTTTTTATTGATTAAAAATCAAAGTAGACACTTATAATGGGACAATCTGAAATAATAACCCGCTACCTGTGTGATGCACGGTGATAACTTAAAGGAAAATTTAGTTCTTTTAGTAGAGTATTACAAAGAAAAGAAATGACTACGATTTATATTGTTTTTGAGTGAAGAATATGGACATTCCCTTTTAAATACATATTTATTTTGTATATAAAATGCTTAAGAAATTTAATGATAACATAATCTAGATACTATATGGTTCTAGTATACATGTAAAACGATTATTTTTATATATTTCGGATTGATGTTCAGTGGCATAAAAAATACATAAGAAACCAAAACTTGTTAAAATTGAGAAGAAAAAAAACGTATGATTGTACTATAACATTTTCTCAATAACTGATCTTTACAACTTTCTAATTCCCATCTTACATAAACCACAAAATAAATAGTTAACTATTGATTAATTATTTTGAACCAAACCCACGAAATAAATATTGATAAATTAACTATTGATAAATTATTTTGGACCAAACAATGAGTAGGAGTGTGTGAAATGAAAATAAATTTGAAAATAGAACTTGTAATGTATGTAGTAACGAATTTACGATTGGTAGTCAATAATCTTGAAATTGAAAATTTTAGTAGCTAAAAAATAAGTGAGTTTTTACAATTTGAATGACATATGAGATTTTTTAAAAAGCTGAGGTAATGATATCTATGATTTAAATATATATATATATATATATATATATATATATATATATATATATATATTCCGATGGACGACAATAACATAACCACGAGAAGTCGATATTTATTAAAATTATTGGTATTCATATTGGCATCGAAAAGGTTTGTAAAAGGTCATTTACCTTAATTTATATCCAAAATAACACTTATTTCAAACCAACAAAAATAAACAGTTAAAAAATATCAAAATTATATCAGGTGATCAAAACAATGCATTGCACCAAAAGAGTTAAAGTAAAAAAAAATATATAGATATGGATAATACATAGGCCTACAAAAATACGCGTGTGTGTGTGTATATATATATATATATATATATATATATATATATATATATAGATAAAAAGAACAATCGTCTATGAAAGATATGAGATTCAATTTACCATGATTTTAGGAATTATTTAATATTTATTTTATTTTGAATAGAAAAATTCGCTCATGGATAGCTACTATAGCTCATGAAAATTTAAGGAGAATTTCAATGCCACGTAGGATGTTTTAAGACAATATGATAAAGATACATTGGATTTTTGCTTATTTGTCAAATAGATAAGGTATCCATGTAGGAAAGAAGTTATCCTCCATTAATTATATAGATAGACTTTTAATGGGCGAAAATAAAGATACTCTTAACAGGTAAAATGGCGAAAATAAAGATACTCTTGACAGGTAAAATCTTTAACGATAAATAAACTTCGAAGAGGTGGCTGTTGCCCATTCTCTGTCTCCGCTTCTACAGTGTGAAGGTTAATCATGATAGATATGCCCTCGGAATCAAATGTTGTATGGAATTTTATGATTGACCCACCATTAATGTTGTACATAAAAATCCATAGAAAAATTAATATAAGCATAAATAATATAAGTGTGACCAATTCTATTAATGTTGTACAAATGTTAAAGATCTTTCGTATGGAAAAATGATATACTAATGTAGTAGTCCATTGAACTTTGGTAAATTGTTTGAATCACATATACTCTTATTATAATACGTGTGAATAAAATAGTTTTGTTTTAAGTAACAAATGGATATAAAAATATCTTCACACGAGTTAGATAATGAGTGAAAATTGTTACTATAATATCATATACGGAGTAATTTTTTAGATCCCTTAAAACTTGAAGTATCTAATAGACGGATATGTAACATATTAAGGGGTTATTTCAGATTGCATTTTTAAGAGATTATTTGATTATCGCGTTACGTTTTGTTATATACCTTTCCAAACGTAGTTTTGTAAGCACATCAATTTTAAAACCGTAATTCCAAACACACTCTAAACAAATTAAAAATAATCAGTTTTAAAACCGCATTGGGGTTAAGTTAAACAGAAATGATTGTATGAGGGGCTAAAGTGTAACATTTATCTTTATAAGAACATCAACGTGCCCTGATGAAACAACTCGAAGCAGCGGCGGCCCCAAAACAAGCCCTAGTTTAGATCTTATGTCTTCTCTCTGTTTTTAAGATCTATCTGTTTGATGCATGAATACAGTTTTTGGTTTATTAATTCATTTGTTAATCTATTGTTATTTTCTTTAACTGTTTTTGGTGTAATTAACTTGAAATAGTTGCAATGATGATAACCAAAATGAGTATTTATTTGAGAGTTTAAAGCTCGGTGAAACGTCGACGTTTATGTCGATCTGAGCGGTTAACTGAGCAACCAGATATATAACGATATCATCGTATTCTTTTTTTTTTTCTGCATTTTTTATTCAATAGATTTTTTGGGTAGATAGTTGTCCTTTTTTCTGCTTTTAAAACTCAATTGGTTTTAATATTTTAAAATAAAAAGTCATAAGATTTTTTTATTTTTTTTTGGTATTAAATCCGTTTTGTGATATTCCGATCTCTATTTCGTTTTCTATTTAGACTAAATGAGGTGGTTATTCATTGTGAGTTGATCCCTAATATCATCTGCGTTGAGTTTGAGTTGAGTTTTGAGAGTTTTTGAGTTTTCTAATCAAGTCAAGCTCGAGTTTGAGGGGGTGTTTGGGGGACTTATTAGCTTATTTCAACGTATTAAGTTTATGTTTTAGTGTTTGGATGAGTTTATTTGAAATTTCGTAAAGATGATATAAGATTCATTTTTCTAACTTATTTAATAAGCTATAAAATAAATCCCCACCTGAGTATATATATATGTGTAGTTTGTAAGTTGACTTTTTAAGAAAAGGGTAACTATAAAATGTGTTTTTTGGTACGTTTCCATACGTCAGAAAATAGTCAAAATACTAAAATAGTGTTTTCCATTTTCATTGAATGTTTTTTAAAAGTTTCCATTAAAAAGTAAACCCGGGCAATAAGCCGAAAACTTATCAATCACTTTTTTCTGAATTTTACAATTTCAAATATTTTGACTCAGGCTCAGGCCCAGGCCCAGGCCCAACTAATAATTTTCATCCAGGACCTTGAATGTCAAATCTATTCAAGGTTTTGATTAACAATTTTAAACCGATTCTTTTGAATAATTTTAAGTATCTTTTTTGAATCAATTTATTTTTGAGTAAATGGTTTAGTGTTAAAATGATGTGAAAAGAGTCTCACAAAATATTTTTGAAATAATTAAATCAAAGGAAATAAACCCTACAAATTGTTTATGCACCGTTGAAGATTTAAGATCTACCTTCTTTAACGTCGGCCGACAGTGATGCGATCCGGACGACCAGTATTAAACGGCTAAAATGGCTCTCCGTATGCTATAACAGAATTAGACGATGTGTAAATTTTTATTTTTTTAAAATCCGACTATATGCTATAATAGAATTGGACTATGTGTAAATTTTTATTTTTTTAAAATCCGACTAACTCGGCCGAAAATGGCTCTTCGTATGCTATAATAGAATTGGACTATGTGTAAATTTTTATTTTTCTAAAATCCGACCAACTCGGCCTATGCGTTGGAGCGAATTTAATAAATATTTTTGAGATAAAAAAGTAAAAATATTTACAATAATTTTAAATATTTAATTTATTTCAAATAAATTTCTTTTCAATTATTTGGAGCGAATTTAATAAATATTTTTGACATAAAAAAGTAAAAATATTTACAATAATTTTGAATATTTAATTTATTTCACATAAATTTCATTTCAATTATTTGTAACTTTGATTCGATACATGTTATATTAATTATCAATGGAATAAATTATAGCTTTTAATTAAAACAGAACTAACAATATTGTATTATTAAAGAACAAATTGTATTATAATTTTTAGTAAAATATTTACGGCAAACATGCAGATAGTAAATATTAATTTTTTAATACATATAAATATATTATCCAATCTAAAATAAATTTACAATAATAAATATATGTTATATGTTATTTTTGCTTTATATCAACAATTTCGTATGAAAAATAAAATATATATTATGAAATAAGGTAAAATAATTTATTTTAAAGTTCAAAGTATTAAATTTTAGCTAAATTTTTCTAAATGATCACGTTCGATATCATTTTATGTGGTATATCATCTAGAGGTGCACAAAGTTCGGGTCGGGCGGGACTTTTACGGAATCTAAAAAGGCCATTTCGGTTTAAAAAATTTGGGCTTAAAAAATTTCGGGTCGAGCTAAGCCCGGACTTTGACAAAGAAAACTAGACCTACTAAGGTCTGAATGGGCTAAATAGGCTTAGCTTGGGCTTTTAAAAAACACATATCGGACTTTTTCGGACTTTTTTTATTTTAATTTTGTTAAATACGAATTGTTTATTTGATTTTATTTAGTAATATTTAAATGCTAATTTTAGCATGTTTTTATATCTTTTAGGGTAAAAATGAAGTTATTGTTGTATTTTATAATATACAAATATAGTGTATGTACGATATTATTGTAGTTATTTAAGTATCCATCGACAAAATTTAATATATACCCATATACGTACGTGATGAATAGAAAAATTTACATATTTGAAAGGTATATGATATATAATATTCAAAAGATAATTTGTGTAGAAATAAGATATATGATATACACATAATATATAAGTAAACATATAAATATAAATATAAATATAAATATAAATATTAAAACATGTATTTTAAAATGGGATCGGACTTTCTTATTTTTGAAAAATCCCGGTCTTGCGAGCTTTATTTTAAAAAAGCTCGACTTTCGGGCTTTGGGCTTTTTTGGACCTTTTCGGGCTTAGCCCAACCTAACTCAGACCCGCGCCGAACCGAACCTCTATGAATAATTTCAGGTCTCTTTAGGACTTTTGGGTGAGGTCGAGTTTTTTCAGGTTGGGTTTTTTCAGACTTTTTCTAGGGGCTCAGGCTCGGACTAAAGCCCATCTATGCACCTCTAAGGCTCTAATGTCACCCCTTATTTTATGTTGAAATCCCTTGTGAATTTGTTATATTGTTGAAATAAATCTACAACCTTTTATGTAAAAGTTGTTATATATGGATATGTACGATATGCAATTTTCTTTAAAACTTAAAGCTTATTGTCAAAACATTATTTTTCTAACTTCATCAGCTAACTTAGTAACTTCAAAATTATATTTTTAAATACTAGGGGTGTTCAAAATATTCCAAAACTGACAAACCAAACTGAGAACCAGTTGAACCATACCAAATTTTCAGTTAACCGAACCAAGAACCGGTTGAACCGTACTGAATTTTCAATTAACTGAATCGATATTTTTTTTGATTTTTCAGTTTCAGTTCACGATTTTGACTCGAACGGTTAACTAAAAAATCAAAAAGTTTATATATTGTATTAAATATATATGTATATATTATCTAAATTATATATTTATACATAGAAAATTATATACTTTTACAAAAACTAAACATATTTATTTCTTTTTAACTCATAATATTTTTTACTAACTTTATTTTGCATTGATAAGGTAACTATTATTAATTTCTTATTTGATTTTAGTTATCTTCAATATATTTACATACATACTACAACATGAATACATAATTGAAAAGAGTTAAATACTTATCATTTGATATTAAAACGATTATAATGTTTAAAATATAATTAGTACTTATCAATGAATATGTATTTGTGTATTATTATGTTTATTTTAAATGATTATTAGTTAACAAACAGTTAATTGGTTAACTAAACTGAATATATCGGTTAATCAATTTTTTCAATTCGGGTTCAAGAAAAGGCCGAAAGACATTTCGGCTAATCGGTTTTCGGTTAACATAACCTCCGATTAACCTTCCATGAACACACCTATCAAATACAATATATCAAATCTCTAACCATTTTTCTATTAACGTCGTCCAATTTATCCTTAAAAAGTATTTGTAGTTCATACCATATCTTTTGACTTCAAATAATTGACAAACGTAATAAAAATGGAATTACACTTTAAAACTCAAATTAAAATTTATCATTCATGTATTTCATTTCAAATTAAACTCGGGGGTTAGTTATTTTCGATATATATGTAGATTTAGCACAACGAACTCTTATATTTTTTTGGCAGAAAAGTAATTTATTATAAGTTGCGTGGCTGATTTTTAAAATAAAATATAAAAAAAGAAATAATCAAATTTTATAGTAAAAGATATTTCAAGATATTTAAGTATAGTGCTTGCTAAACAACAATTGAGCACCCATTTTTGGAAAGGCTATTTTACATTTATCAAATCAAATGCACATTTTTAATATCAAGTAGTCGTTTGTCAATGTCTCCGTTTTTAGCATATAACCTTCCAAATATTATCATCGAACGTCCAAATTTTATTAATGGTATTAATATCGACTTAAATTTTATTAATATACATAAGGTTACTTACCTAATTGCCCCTCACCAAAACTTAAAACAGTCGTTGAACATATCCATACGTAGGGGCAATTTCGTCATTTCATATGCTACATATTGAGCATAACGCATGGTTTAATTAAAAATAAATCTCCATATTAGTAAGTTCATATAATAAATAGGCACAAAAGCACAGTAACAGTACTATGCTTTCAAATGTCAAGATCATATCTCATACAGTTCTATTGCATAGCAACACTTGTAACTTCATGTCCCATTTTGTGTACCTATATTACCGTTTGCGACCAAACCCCTATTCCCAAGTTATGCAATTCCATAACTGGTCGTAAATTCGAGTCTCGTGAATTTGGAATTAAAACGTCGATGAGTCGTGCACGAGAAGCCCTCTCGCACTTGTTGGCTATGGCTCAGACCAAATTCTTCACGACAAATGATCGTGGACTAATCCAATTAGCCGAAGGAGGTGTGACAACACAAGCGAATTTGGTGGTTGCTCAAGACGGCTCTGGTGATTTTAGTACTATTAGCGAAGCGATACAAGCATCAGAAAATCAAATTGGAACAGATAGATTTGTTATATACGTGAAAGCTGGTATTTACAAAGAAAATGTTATCATCGAACAATCCATGACCAATTTAATGCTTATTGGGGATGGTATTGACGCGACTGTTATAACTAACGACAAAAATAATAGACAGGGGTTGTTAACTTCCAACACTTCAACTGTCCGTAAGTTATTTGAATCTCTTATTTTACATTAACTACATTCTCAAGAATTGTCTATTTTATATAGTTGTTGTAAAATACGTGTACATTTCATGTTTCGACCAAAGAGATTTCAATGAGTAAAGATAATAATTTATTGGTGAATAAGTATAACTAATAAACCTTATTAAAATTGTGTACATTTTTAAATTTTTAAAGTGGACATCATAAAATACACTCGTTGTCAATTTTATATTTTATATATATTTAATGAAAAAAGAATGCTCGAGCAACTTAACATGTATATTTGATGCAAACGTTATACAAGCTTATTATGGTATTTGATTCTCGAACTTTTATGCAGAGGTTTGGGGTTCAGGTTTTGTCGCGGTTGGGATTACGTTCGAGAACACTGCTGGTCCCGAGAATGGACAAGCCATCGCACTCCTCTCATCGTCGGATCTCTCGGTCTTCTACAGATGTAGCTTCAAAGGGTACCAAGACACCTTGTCCCTCCTCAATTTCCGACAGTTTTTACGCGAATGTGACATATATGGAACCGTTGATTTCATTTTTGGCGACGCTTCAGCGATTCTCCAAAATTGCAATATTTATGTCCGAACCCCATTACACGGTCAACAAAACACGATAACGGCTCAAGGAAGAAGCAATCCAAATTCAAACACGGGATTTGTAATACATAATTCCCGGGTCGCCCCTGACTCGACCCTAATTGATGAGTCGGTCATGACATTTCTGGGGCGACCGTGGAGGGAATACTCTAGGGTTGTATATGTAAAATGTGATTTCGAAATATCGATTGATCCCGCAGGTTGGATGCCATATCAAGGGAATTCTGTATTTGATAAATTGTATTATGCGGAGTGTATGAACAAAGGTAAGGGTGCAGTCACCGGCGGTAGGGTAACTTGGCCGGGATATCATATTTTGACGGCCGGTGGTGACGTGGAACAGTTTTCCGTTAGGAATTTTTTGTTAGGGGAGTCGTGGATTCCGCAAACTGGAGTGCCATTTTATTCTAGTATCTAATTCAAATATTCTAAGGACAAATGTTTTTGAGACAAATAAGTAGAAAATAGAACAATTAATTTTATTCGATATTCATATTAGTGTCGCATCATGTGTACTTTTAGATTAAAAATATGTTGTTTTTATCTTTTTACATTAAAAAAAATGTGAGATTAGAGGAGCAGATTTCTTAGATAGGGAAGAAATCGTAAAAAATCTCAACCCTTAATTTGTTTTTATATACGGTCTATATTTACTGATTCATAAATGTATACTGTATCATAATTCTATACTGCATTTTACTCTTAAAATTTTAACTGCATCATAACTTTTAACTGCATCATGTCCTTGTTAAGTGTGCCTTAAAAGATGTTAGACAGATATTGGAGGAAAAATATATGATCATGAAATAACAAAAATGAGATAAACAAACAAGTTATGTGAATGAAATGAAGATATAATATAAAATGTGACCGATTAAAGTACACAAAGTCGAATTTTTCATATATATATATATATATATATATATATATATATATATATATATATCTTAAACTAAAAGGATAATGAGAGTTCTAATTGATGCATGGCCTATAAACAAACACATTTTGTGATAGCAGTCAACCATTTCTGTTGACTTCACTCTCTTTGTGATTATAGCCTAATATCTCATCAAGTCCACAAGTTCATATGAGATTCCATTTCTAAATCAATTGGTGACAGAGGAAGTAGCTCATCGCTCTCTTTGTGATTATAGCCTAATATCTCATCAAGTCCACAAGTTCATATGAGATTCCATTTCTAAATCAATTGGTGACATAGGAAGTAGCTCATCAAAGTTAGATTCAAAATGAACAGCCGTTTTCATGACATCATATCACTATTCGACAAGTCAATCCCGCTTACCGGCTCAATATAACTCTCAACAGATTTGCTTGCCACAACGACCAGACAGGATAGGAGATCGTCCAACCTTTCAATTTATCTTTCTGAAGCAATATTTTATAAAAAACGATTACAAAATTTCAAATAGTATATTTGATACATTTCAAAGATTAATGCATATGACTCGTTTACAGTTACCCAAAACACAACATTTTTAAACCTTTACTAACTCAATAGTGTTAACACTTTTTGTCGGCCCAATAAATAGATTCGTCATATATATCGTCAATGAGATGATGGCATGACGCTAGTGTTGAGATCTGTATTAAACACATTTTCCGTAAGGTCGTAACTTTTCACAAAATAGCTAATTATGTCAATAAAGAGTTTTTAGAACAGTTTTATTTCTCTGAATTTTAGACCTTTGAATATTATTTTCTCATTCAATTATTATGTGATAATCCCACATAGATATTTATAGACCACTTGACTAATTTCTTTGTTCATTTTATTTCTACCATAGGAGTTATTTGCGAGGGACAGATAGTACCACTTTTACTATTGAGTGGCTTATTGCAGAGCTTCTCAAAAACCAAGAAGTTATGCAAAGGGCTAGAGACGAAGTTACGAAATACATAGATGGGATGGTAGTAAAAGAGTTGGATTTGGTTCATCTTCCTTTCCTAGAAGCATGCTTTAAAGAAACATTAAGGTTGCACCCTCCAGGACCGCTTCTTCTACCTCATAAAGCTACAGAAACATGCGAGGTGATGGGATACACTATTCCTAAAGATAGTCAAATATGGGTCAACATTTGGGCGATCAATCGTGACCCCAAGATTTGGGATGAACCTTTGAGGTTTAAACCCGAAAGATTTATGGGATCAAAGTTGAGTTACAAAGGAAACGACTTTGAGTACTTGCCATTTGGGTCAGGAAGAAGAATGTGTCCAGGAAAAGCATTGGCGTCCAAGGTGGTGCTCTTAATTATCGCTTCTTTGATTCTAAATTTCGATTGGTTTCTTCCCCCCAACATGAATCCCGACGATCTTAGCATGGACGAGGAGTTTGGTATAGTGATGCACAAGAAAGAGCCACTACTCATATCTTTCAAGTTTCGTGAGTAGTTCAAGTACGTTCATATGATGAAGTAGATAAGCTTCATTACTAATTTAAAGGCTTCTTATGTAAGTGTAACAAATAAACCGTGGGGTGTGTTTGCATATTTTCGTTTCATAATGAATCATTTTTAATCTGGATGGTACTGTACACTTTACGTAAAGGAGTATCTATCTCTACCTCTACTGTATATATATAAAGCATCTCTTCCTTATAGTGATGAATCTGCATATGCCTATTTTTTAAATCGCTTGTACTTGTTAACTTAAGTATTCAGCGATATGTTCGTGTTGCAGCGATCATGTGGAACAAAGATGGACAATACAACTTGGTTGTAATTACGTGATCTTATGATAATTACCTGTAAAAAGCCTTGCAAGAATTGGGATTTTGAAAAAGTTTTAGAACATCATTTTTTTTTTTGACCACATGTATTCTCTTATGATTGGGATATTGTTCCCTTTGTTATTTCTGTCAGAGCTAATTTCTCTCAAATTTGGAATTGTCTCATTTAATAACTAGGAGTAACTATAATATTTTCAATATTATTATTATTATTATTATTCTTATTAGTATTTAGTTATTTTAATATTAAAAGAACCAAATGTGCCACCGAAAAGATTAGTGCTTGAAATTTGTGTACAGAACAAAACTAAAAATTGTATAACACAAGTTGTAAAAGTCAAAATTTTACAGTATATGACTCGGCCTTGATAACTGTGATGTATAGATTTTCCTACTTAAAATGTTTATTTGCTTATTGTAATTTTTATGATTAAATTAATCAATTTTCTTTATATTAAACAACATAAACTCGAAATAGTTAAAAAATTTAAGTAGTCTATTATATATTAAATTAAAATTAAATAAAAGTTACAGGAAAAGGCCCAAATTACAAAAGCCCAACTTACAAAGGCCCAGATCTAATTAAGATTAAATTAGCTCTCTTATAAATTTAAAATCTGCAAATTCCATAGTGCGCTAAATTAAGAAGTCAGTAAGTCACGAAGGATCCTCTGGAAGATGAAAAAAAAGGTACGTTTCCGCAACAGAAAATTAAAACCCTAACTAAATTATGTTTGCTACTTGCATGCAATTATGGAACTATCACTTAAGTAGATCAGGACCACCGACTGAGATGGATTATAAATTTAATATTGGAATTTCAGTTACTTGCAAACTTCGGCTCATTTAAGTCCTTCTCATTTGAATCATACCCTATAATAATTGGATTCAATAATTTTGATTGTACCCGTCGTTTGTTTCCTCTTTTCAATACATGCATGGCTCGCAGAAATATGTTTGACAATGGGGAATTGTCCCATTTCAAAAACGTGAGGTTTGACGGGACTTTGCTTTTCCAAATAAAACAAGTAAATTAAATAGGGGAGTAAGTCGTAGAACATGAAATTCACCGTACATCGTTAAATGTGATTTATGGTGTTGTACAATATAACAATATAAAGTATAATTAATAATGTACATAAATTTTTTTATAGTGTACGTATCATCATTCAATTAAAAATAAGTTTATCTCTTTTTTAGGAAAAAGTTTCTTGAGAAAATGAAAGTTTCTTCCTTTCATTTTATAACTACGATGATTTGTGGTTTTATACATTTGTATTCTCTGAAGAATAAAAATTTATATCTTACATTTAAACTTGTTTTCTAAGCTTTAATTAGTTTTTTATAGAAATATAAAATGAAGAGCTTTATAATTTCTTTTGCCTTTTTCTAAAAAAATATATAACAAAAATGTACTGTATTAATATTTCACATAACCAATTATAGGGACTAATATTGTATTATTATAAACTCTAAACCTTCACATAATCCCTATAAAATAACAACCGAGAGCAAGTAACCATACCAAAATCCACACCCAATTATGATTAAAAAATGATGGCCCCATTTCAACTAAAACTGAGAGGGATCTTCATAGCCGGAGACTCGCCGGAGAATCTAACCAACACCGCCGGTGACATCTCCTCAGCAATCAACAACTTCTTTCAATATTTAATCACTTGGTTCAACGAAAAATTCCCACCGGAGACACGTGACGAGCAAATCCACCGTTGGACACACGGTGCCACACCTTACCTCATCGGTTTATGCGTGCTGATCACGTGCTTATGCTGCTGGTGCTGTTTGTTCTCCTGCATTTGGACGATTGTCGTTGGTATCTTTGATATCGTATGGTCTGTTTTATGGTGTGTTTTGCAGCCACTTTGGTCCCTTTTCTGTTGTATTTTGCAGCCATTTTGGTTCCTTTTAAGGTGTATTTTTCAGCCCGTTTGGTCCCTTTTTCTGGGCATTTATCGGTGTTTATGCTGCTGTGGAAGATCGGGTGGAAGGATCATGAGAGCACCCGGTCGATCGTATATGAAAATATCGAGGGGTGCGTTTGAAGGTAACCCTAGAGGATATTTTCGTGATCTTCGTGGTCAACCTAATAACTTTGTTTACTAGCTTGAAGATAACCCCAAATTGAACATTTTCACAAAGTTATCTATTAACCTTTAATTACTTTGTTAGTAATGTTTTTAATGCTTTCTTTTATAGTTGTTTGATCGAATGTTTTTAATGATTTCTTTTATAGTTTGATCGAATGTGTGGATGTGGATTCAAGACGGATTCAAGACTCGTTAATTTATTCTTGTTCTAAGGAATAAGAACTATGATTATAATTTTTATATTCTATCTTCTACGTTGTGAATGTTTTTGGGTAGATGAAAATGTTTACTATTTGTCTAAAGATTTTAGTTTGATACCTTTTGTGATAGAAAGTAAAACAAAATGGCATTGCATTATGAATCAAAGGTAATTTCTAACTAATATGCCGTACAAGGCCTTGATTAATTAAGTGTCAAGACTTAAGACTTAAGACTTAAGACCAAAGATTAACAAAAAGTACCAAGTGTGATTAACAAGCAGTTTTTAACCCGCATGTTGCGGCGGAACAAAAATACTTATATTAGTTTATAAAATAATTTGATATATATGCAACTTAAAAGTCAGTGTTCCGTTTGTAGTAAAATTCGGATATTCGAATGGTTTAAAAAGTTATGTATGGACGTAAACTTTATGTAATTGGTTAATTAGTTTATCTGTCTAGACAATAAAAGTATCTAAAATGTTTAAAGTCTTTGCCTTAGAATTAGATTTATATATTCTTTTATCTATTGATTACAAAATTACTTTATTTTTTAAGATTTATATAAGTAGTTTAATTTATAATACTTTTATACCACCGCATAAAAGAATTTCAAAATAATATTACCATTTTTTACCCATACACATTTCTCTATGTAAATTGTTATGACAACAAATAATTAGAAAACTTATGTAAATTGTTATGACAACAAATAATACGAGTTATAAGATGAATAATTTGTCGGGAATATGTCACTAAATAATAAAAATGGAAATCCTTTAGATAAAACGTTAAACTTTTTCCGATATTTTTTACGTAGTGGATAAACTTTTTTCAAGTAGTCATGATGATGGTTTGTATTTATATTCTAATTTCGTACGGAGTATTAAAATGATAATTAGATCTTGACAATGGCGAGCTAACTTTGGCTTTTGCTTTAGAAAAAGTTTAGATTCTTCTTAAATGATCAGTTGCATTGCAATTTGCAAATCTTGCAATCAATTGTCTTAACTAAAAGAATTGAATATGTAAAGGTACTTGGTGACATTGTTGTTAGTTGTTACACTCTCAAAGTCGCAAATTACGAGCCAATTCTTATTATTGAGTACAAAACATAAAAATTGAGGCGACTCAGATCTCGACACTTATATATTAATTATTATTATGATTATTATTATTATTATTATTATTTATATCTATCTATCTATTTTTATATATTAAACAAGGGCTTTTAAGTAAATCTCACCTATGTCACATCATTAATTACCTTAAATAACTATATGTTAACAATTTTATTTATTTTTATTGGGTATTGATTATAATTACCTAAATTAAGAGATTTGGGAGATTTAGCAAAACTTGAGAAATAAATTTACTTGATGGACAAGTTGAGGAGTTTGCCTATTTAAATAGGAGTATTGTGTTAGGGTTTTGGTGAGTAGGTTGAGAGAAAAAAAGAGAGTCTATAAGAGTCGTTTTCCTCCATCCCGTGTGGTGAGTCTTCGGTAATTCAATAATGACAGTGTAAATTCCGTTATTGTAATATATCAATTGAAATTGATATGAGAATTTGTGAGCATATTCTAGAGTGTTGAGAGAAGTATGCATTTTTGTAATATTATTCATAGTAGTGGAGTATTAAGTGATGTGATAGAAAGTAAAACAAAATTTATGAATCAAAGGTAATTTGTAACTAATATGCCGTACAAGGCCTTGATTATCTAACAAAGAACATAAAAGAACAACTTTACCAATTAGCGTATCAAACATTCAAACATAAACAGCCCATTAGTATATCTCTCTTTAAACCAATTGATCAACTCATCCTTAGGCTTTCTCAGCGAGTTGGAAATGAAAACTCATTTCACCAATAATTCTAATCCCCAATTAACACTCACACCACTTGTCCACATAAACAGTAGACAAAAAGGACAATAAGGTACTTGGCCAATAACCAAGGGATTAATATTGTAATTACCCAAAACTCATAACTTTAATAATTTTACATATAAAATATCAACCTACGTGGAACTTTACACACCCAAGTACCCAACGACTAAAAATGAGTGGAATTTTCAAAGTCGGAGAGTCGTAGGAGAATCTAACTAATACCGCCGGCGATATTTTCTCTAAAGCCATCTCAGACATCAACAAATTTTTCCAACACCTAATCAGTTTATACCAAGAATTCCCACCGGAGGAACGTGACGAGCAAATCCACCGTTGGACACAAGGTGCCACACCTTACCTCATCGGTGCATGCGTGTTGATCACGTGCTTATTCATTTCAACGATTGTCGTCGGTATCTTTAACGTCGTCAGGTCAGTTTTACGGTGTGTTTTGCAGCCCTTTTGGTCTCTTTTTCAGTGTGTTTTTCAACCCATTTGGTCTGTTTTACGGAGTATTTACCGGTGTTTATGCAGCTGTGGAAGAAGATCGGGCGGAAGGATGATGAAAGCACCAGGTCAACCGTATAGGAAGATATCAAGGGGTGTGTTTGAAGGTAATACTAGAAGATATTTTCGTGATCTTCGTGGCCAACATAATAACTTTGTTTACTAGGTTTAAGTTTGATTAATTGTTTTGTTATCGATCGTATGATATAATTATGGTATGTTTAATTACATGTTTAATTTGTGATATATGGTGTTGCCTTTTCAGATTATTAAGACTTTTGGTTGTGACTTCAAAGACTTGTCGTATTAATTTGTTTTGTGGCATGATTAAAAAAGTTATGATTATGATTTGTAAGTATGTGATCAATCTGTGCATTAATCGGTGCATTAATCGGTTGTACAATACAATATGTTAATACAACATGTTAATGTACACTTGTAGTTGATTTATAATAACGAGTAAATTACAGAAATCGTCTATGTGGTCTTTCGAAATTTCAGTAACCGTCTCTCCCAAGACTTAACCGTCTCTCCTAAGAAACAACCCCAAATGCTTTAAACGGATCTTGATGTTTGCAACATAGTTTATATGTGGACACATAGAAATACGACGGTCCCTTTTGCTTTGTTCGTTCATGCATTCCAACAATTTGAGATCCCTTTTTAAGCTTAAATGAAATAAAATAATCAAGAAAACATCCTAATGAAAATGGGATTTTTAATCTTTAAATCGATATGCATATATCTAAATTAATATACGAATCCAGATCTGCAATTCGAAAATCAATACAAAACCCAAATCTGTCGCAATCTACCGTCTTTCGTCATAGGAGTGTGTATCGAATGATTTTAATAAGTTAGGTAATTTGTAAAAAAATATTTGAATCTTGATTTGATCTGATCATGCTCACGGTAACATTAGGGTATGAGAAGCAGTATGGGAAAACATAGCCCTAAGCTGTCATCAGAAAACTCATTTTTTTTATTGTAATATTTATATTTATTTATTAAATAAATATGTTGTTGGGTAAGATTATTAGATCTTGACAATGGCGGACCAACTTTTGCTTTTGCTTTTGGAAAAGTTTATATTCTTCATTAATAATCATTTTCATTGGATTTTTTGCTATCAACCGTACGGAGTATTACTTTAAATAAAATAAGTAAAGTAAAGCATACTTGCATCGAAATGTCGAATTATTCATGCACAGTTGCACACAAGTGAAGTCACAACTAGTCAACTGCTACTAACTGCTCGGGGTACGTTATGGGCCAGTCTCTTTTAACTTGTATTGGGCCTGGCCCTTGATAAAACCCGCGTGTCCCAAGAACGACCAATGTAGGTCCGGACCGATCATATTCATATCCTTTTATGTTTCTCTGTTTTCATTTCATTGTTTAATTTACTTTTAGCATAAGTATTGTACTAAGGCTTTGAAGTTTTAAAAATACAATTATATTTAATTTATTTGTAAGTAGCCTGATAAATTAATATTGTTAACTTAAAAGGTGCAATTATTATTGAAAATGAAACTAAGTAATAACATAAACTAAACTATATAGGAAATTAACAACGATTTTCTAAGTTTTAAACAAACTAATAAGTAAATAATATAATTCAAAGTATGAAAAGTTAAAAACTATAAAAGTTGCAAAATTTATTTGTAACGATGTTGGTTGTGGAGTTGCTGACTTTGTTTCAAATCAAGACCTTGAATCCACTTTTGATTTTTTAACTCTCGAAAGTACAACATAAGAATGATAAAAAAAAAATGTTAAACATAAAGACAGTAAGTAATAGAAGCATACAAATAATACCCACACCAATTTGTTTGTTTACTGATATGGTGGTCCGCTAATCGTTTTATATTTACAGGGTGACTCTAAAATGGTGGTGATTTTTTTTTTATAATGGAAAGATGTACATTTTGTAGTAATATGTGAGACTCATATAGAGATGAGAAGTTAATGAATTTCTGTTAGAAGTACATATTGTTGAAATGTTAAGATTTTCATATGATCATTAGTCTTAGTCTTAGTAAGAATAAAGAAGAATATGACTTTAAATGAGTTACAACTCAATTAGTAGCGATGTGATACTCCGTATGATTTTTCAAGTAATTTGATTGTAATCATAGTTTTCATTTATAAAAATTTTAACATCATATTATATTTTACTAAAACTATTTTTTTTTTAAAATATGGTAGTTGATGATGATAAATTAGGTAATTATGAGATATTAGTAAGAATATGAATTCATCTATACATTTATTTTTTATGCAGGAAAAAATCATTATTTATTAAATGTAATGCATGAAGTTATAATATAATATACTTGTTTTAAATTGTATTTGTTTGTATATGTTGTAGGATCAAGTGAATGATGGTATACTGTTGTTAAACTTTTCAAAGGTATAACTATTGTTAAACTTTTCAAAAGTACATGTTGTTGACGTAATTTTAGACGAATTTTATAGATAATAATGTTAATATAATAAATTGTATATGTTTGTATATTTTTTTTAGGAATTAATATGGAGACAAATAAAACACAATGAAGTGTATGGAGACAAAATAATAAAGATTAACTGTATTCATAAGAAATTGTATTTGAGGGACGTTTGTTATTTGAAATTGATAATGGATATGAGTAAAAATATTTGAGTTAGAACTCCTTACAAAATGGAAGGTAGTAGTTTGTTAGGAATTTGAAATCTTGAAAACTTTTAAGATGCGAGTCTTAGAAATTATGAAAGTTTTTATGCAATCCATATTTTAGGGATCACTCATGATCCAGCAATATTGTTGCACTAATTATACCCCCTAAAAAATAACGGGGTGTTTCGAAATTTGAATTGTTTATTGCTGATTTTTACGTCAGGTAATCAATTTAAACTTAGGAAATTTGGCCTAGTGGTGTGAGGGTGACCAATAAGCTAACAAGTTGTGGGTTAATAAGTTATTATGTAAGACAAATATGTATATAACATGTGTGATTGTATATAACATATGAGTTAGGGTTTTTCGCTCTATAAAAATGATGTAATTTCATACACTATTTCAGAAATTGCATATTTTAGTATACATAAAAACTCAAAAATAAAAGCCATCTCAAACACAATTTTCGGAAACTAGTTTCTTTTAAAATGACAATTTTATAACCTACCCCATATAATATGTACAGTCACACATATATACAAATTGTCTCCTTATTAGACTAAACATCTTGACGTCCTAGTTAATGGTTCCTTATATACTGCTAGACTATAGGCCTTTGATTTCTTAGAAACTAGTTATAACTTGAAGTTTTAATTTGTTATTTGTTTTTTAAATATTAAATTGTATAGTGATTATAGGTGGCGAAATGGACGGGCGGGTTGGTTTGGGTAGCCGGGTCTAAACGGGTACGAGTTTAAATGGGTTTGGATCTAAACGGGTTCGGGTTTAAACGGACTCGGGTCTAAACGGGTTGTTTTTAAGAAATTATAAAATAACTTACAAAAGTAAAAGTTATTTTATAACTCACAAAGATAAAATCAGCCCACCACTTTTCACATCTTTGTCCATTTGCGCCCACGGAGTTTTAATTTTTGCCCATCCAAACCGGTAAGAAGATCCCCGGCCGCCCACAGCCACCCAAAAGTTATTGCAAGTTATTGCAAAATACCCAGTGCCACCCAAACATTCAGTGTATGGGCAGAAATTGCCAGCTTTAATAGTGATAGTGATGCAATGTATTCATTTGTATATTTACAATAGAATGGTAAGCCTTAAAATCAATTGCTAAGTTGCAATTTTTTATCTTAGTCAAAAGTGTTGGTATCTCTTTATTATCGCGTTCTGCTGAATTGCAGCTTTTGAAGTAAAGAACAGAAGAGAAAAAACACAACAGAATGAATTCTCGACGTGTGAGAATGAATGTAGAAGGTGATAGACTAAGCAGCTTGCCAGATGATCTTATTTATAAAATCCTCTCTTTCATTAGCGCCAAAGATGTTGTCGAATCAAGTGTTTTGTCCTCTCGATGGAGGCATATGTGGACTTCAATGCTGCATCTTGATTTTTCAACGAACGATTTCCCTTCACAACCCAAATTCTCCAAGTCTATTGACCAGTTCTTAACTAAACGCAATCATTGGGTAGATCTGTCTTCTGTCAACTTCAATGTTTCTGGGAAGTTTAACCATTCGTTTGTCGACAGAATTCTCACCCATGTATTCTCCTATAATCTACAAAACTTTACTATGACATGCATGCTCGACGAAAAGATTCAGTTTTCTCTTTATTGTTTTAATTCTTGGTTTCTCAAAAATCTCACTTTGATTGGATCTGATAATGGTCATTCCATTACACTTGTTGATTCTTGGTACCTTCCAGCTTTAACAACGTTACATCTTGCTTACGTGACATTGACGGATGAAAAGTCTTATCTTTTATCAAATTATAGAAACCTACAGAATCTCACCTCAAGTAACTGCAGCCTAACAGGATCGAATTGTTTTATCATTGGCGAGTGTCAGCAATCTGATCTCATGTTTAAAGATGAAGACTGATCAGATGATTCAGCTGTGGTTACATCTCGACTCAAAACTCTCAGCATTATAAAATGTGAAGGCGAGATTCAGATTTGTGCACCTGACCTTTCGTCTTTGATATATAAAAGTGACTGTTCTTTGCCGTTAATTGAAGACAGTTTGTCTTCTTTGGAGAAGTTGAATCTTTGTATTGGCAAACCATCAGAGTTAGGTGCTCGTAAAGTTGTCGATCTGCTTCAACAGTGCCAAGTTTCTTACACTTAGCTCAGACATTATTGAGGTATTTGGTCCTTAATGTTTATACTTTATAATGTGCGTCCTGCAAAACTTTTCAGTTGAACAATATAATATAGTAACACTTCTGAAAGATATGCTGCATACATGTATTTATCTGCACAGATACTTATGAATATTCAATTAACCGTTTATCTATAATTTTCATATTATTATTTTTGTGTGCAGCTTCTTTCTTCATCAGTGGAATTAATCTCACATCAACCGTCACCATTTGCTAACTTAACGAGTTTAAAGATTTATCCAGAATGGTTGTCAGAGGAAGCATCCAAAGAAGTAAATATGTCTACTGAAATAAAAAAACTATTTGTTACATAAATCTCCGACAGCCACCCTCACATTGGTTTCACGTGAGGTATTTTTACACAAGGAAATATATTCTTATATGCTCGCATCAGGAAATTATTGCAAGCAAATGTCTTATATATACCTAGACCAACGTGTTAGATTTCTACAGAAATGATCACGATGTTACCTATTTGGCCATACTCCGGTAACAAATTCTTATTTATGACCAACTTGAGAAGCTCTAGAAGCGTTTTTTTAAACGTTTGGATATTCTCCGACTGTTTTTGGTTCTAACTTCTGTAACGACATAAATGTAGGCTAACATTACGGTTTCTATAAACTACATTATATCATGGAAACACTACAGGAAGCTAAAGTAGGGAGGGATGCCACGTCAGCACGAAACATTATGGCTGAACTAAAGGTACTGGTAGACAAGGAGAAACGACAAATGGAGTGCTACAAGGAAAAGATGGAGCAAGGAAGGGCACGGTTTGAGAAACAAAGGGAACAAGCAGAGACAAAAACAGCAACGCGCATTGGGAGAAGGTTGAAGCGTCTCTGGGATGATCTCAATGCTCTGATTGAGGATGGGAGAGTAAAGACTATTTGCATCTCATTAATGTCGCAACGCATCAAAGGTTTATTGACAAATCTGCCGACAGCAAAGAGGGACCAAATAGAAGCACACTTTTCTAGTTTGCGCATCAAATCAGACACTATCTTGAACGAATTTACAGATTTTCTGCGGATCATGAGTGATATGAAGGAAAGCTGTTTAAGATACTGCTGTTGATCTTGATATAACATGTCAGCTGTCTTCTTTAGCTGATTGGGAGGATTCTTTTTTGTTACTCACAAGTTAGAAACTAGTGTAAACTGTGAGTCACTCATGCCATTGCTTCAATTCTTCCTTTTTGATTGCAGGTTCTCTTGTTTTTTGTTATTTTCGAACTTGTGTTAAATCAAATTTGCATTTAGAATATACATGTCTCAATCCGCTTCTTCTTTATAGAATTATGGCAGTAATTATTTATCTTCAAAAAAGAAAATAACTGGATAGCATACCTAATGTTAACATTAGGAGACATATAATATTTAAAATTTAAGCAAATTATGATTTTTTTCTGGCGAAAAAATGTTTGATACTATATAGTTGGGAAACAACTTTTGTTTATATTCTACAGTACATCTGTAAGTTCTATAACAAAATATCTAAAACTCTCCTAAGGCCTTTGGTCAGTCGCTATGTGTGGAACATATAAACTAAGAGGTTATGACGTTATGTGTTCAAGTCTCCAAGTCTCGCTCGAGACATAATTTGTGATGTATATTGATTGTTGTGTTAGGTTGTGTCAGATATTTTTTGACCTTCTAAGAAGAATATACATAAAAAACGTACAACTTTGATGAAATTAAATGTTAGTGTACTAAAAACCTTGGACATACAAAGTGGTTAACTACAATGTTTAAGAGGCGGCAACGGCAACGGCAACGGCAACGGCAACAGAGGAAATTTCAATGGAAACACAAGAAATTAGATAATTGGATTGAATTGATTATGTTTTGCAATATAAAGGATTAATGTTTTGGTTAAACGTTTACACTAAAAGGCCACCAATAATGATATGTCGGTTACATTAATTTTTTTTACTATAGTTATCATGAATCGTTACCATATTAAGAGTAAAAGATTCCTAATTGTTAGGGAGTAAGAGTCTATCCATGATATCGGATAGGGATTCTTGTCTGAAGAAAACGATTTTATTTGTGTGTACTCGACTTCAATTTTTACTATTGTGTGTATTCGACGTGTTATTACTTGTAATTTTTGATGTGGTACTCGTTTTTGATAGCATGTCAATTACGTGTCAGGTGACGTGACGTCTTATACAATTGTCAGGTCAGCAAATTTACCGATTACCGATTGAATAAGTAACTGGATACACACAATAGATCAAAATTGAAAGTTCGATACACACAAATGTAAAATTTTAAAGTTGAGTACACACAAATCAGATCGTGTCCAAGTTAGGTGCATTCGACCTGTCGGTTGCTATTTTCATTTTTGATTTTAATGAATACACTTAACGAGGACAAATGTAAAACTTAAGATCTTTAGTAATGAAGTTCAACAAAACTTTGAAAGTCAAGGCTAAACTAATTACAATGTCAAAAACATATTATCACCTTTAAACTCAAGGAAAACTATGAATTCATATAACGTAACGTTTGTAGTTAAGAAAAAACACTTTGTTAGTGATTGTCAAAAGATCATTATGTACATCATATTAACGTCACAAGAAAATAAGAAAATTAGAAGAGTAAATATGAACTTGCCAAATAAAATTTATTTCTTTTTCTTATAACGTAGAGTAACCACAGAGATCGTCTTTTGGTATATAAGTAGAGATGCACAAAAAAACCGGGTTCGAAACCCAACCCGAAAAAAACCCGAAAACCCGACTCGGTCAAACCCGGGTTTGACCCAACCCGGTTCGGGTTTTCTGGAACCCGCCGGGTTCAAACCGGTTTGCGATTTATCCGTTACAACCCGGTTCCGAACCGGTTTTTTCCAACCCGGTTTTCAACCCGGTTTTTTTTCCTAGCCGTTTTCTAGCCGTTTTTTGACCGTTTTTTGACCGTTTTTTTTTGTTTTTTTTACCATTTTGCCATTCCAAGTTTACTATATACACAAACCTTGAGTTTAGGTTCAATCACAACATTCAAACACTCATACAAACTCAAAACGCTCTCAAAACGCATACAAAATTCTCATTTCTCAAATGGCAAATCAATCTTCTTCCTCTTCCTTCGGTGTTGGTTCTTCAAGTTCACCAACGATTGTTCGAAAATTGGTTAACAAAAGAAATCCGGAGGTGTGGGATTTATACGACAAAGTGTTGTTGTCGGATGGTACGACTAAGGCACATTGTAAACGATGTGGGAAATTTTTAAAAGCCGACTCCAACACAACGTTGAAACATCATAAAGAAAAGTATTGTGTGGGACTCAAAACCAATCCGGAAGCAAGTGGTCAAGCTTCTATGTCACGAGATGGAGCTATATTTTCATACGAAGCGGAACGGTGTCGAGAAGCTTTTGCGGGTTTTGTGATTCAAGAAGCTTTGCCGTTCAACCACTTCGACAACCCTCGACTTACTAGGGTGATTCAAAATACCCTTCAACCGCGATATAATCATGTAAGTCGTATTACTCTTAAACGTGATGCCCTTAAATTGTGGAAAGAAGCTAAAAAACAACTAATAATCGGTTTTGAAAACTTAAATACAAGTGTATCATTAACAACCGACGTTTGGTCGGCTCCTCATGGTTTGCCCGGTTCGTACCTTTGTGTTACCGCACATTGGGTTGATCCCGTAACTTGGCAAATGATGAAACGTACCATTGCTTTTGAAGACTTTGAATATCCTCACACGGGTCAAAACTTATTTTACATGTTACGATATGTAATTAAAACGTTTAAATTACAAGAAAAGGTTTTTTCAATATCATTTGATAACGCGAGTAATAATACACTCACCGTTTCAAAATTAATACTAAAATACGGACCACCTTGAAGGGCATCTTTTATCATAGTCGATGTGTTGCACACATCATTAACTTGATTGTGCAAGCGGGACTAGCGGTTGAAGAAATAGACGCCGTAAAATTGGCGTATAAAACTATGTTACAAGACATATTTCAAAAGGGTAAAATTAGATACAAAGCTTATATGAGATTGTGTAAGGAAACGGATTCCATTTTTTTAACCCCTAATTGGGACATGCCCGTTAGATGGAATTCGACCTACTATATGTTTGTATGTGGTTTACGCCAACGTGATACATTACAAGTTTTTCATGATAACCTTGTTCAAAAAGGTCTTGCAACACCATTTCCCATAGAATTTTGGGAGGTTATTAAAAAGTTAACCGAATTGCTCAAAGTTTTCAAAACCGCGACTACTTTATTATCGGGTGTTTATTATCCCACTAGTCATTTGGTACTTAATCAAATTTGGTTGTTGACTTCAAAATTAAACGAATACGAATATGAAGGTGCTTTATTTGAAAAGATGGTGGCTCCCATGAAAGAAAAACTAAAAAAATATTTTCGAGAAATGCCACCGGTAATTACTTGTTCCGCCGCAATGAACCCGTGTTTGAACACCACCGGGGTGGAAATGCTTATCGATAATATTTGTCACAATTTGGATTTGAATGAAGAGAACCCAATGTTTTCCGATAATACAAAAGCGTTTTTTAAGAGTTCTTTACAAGATTTATTTGGCGTATATTTTCAAAAATATAGTTCAACAATAAATGTGCCGGTTAGTTCAATTTCCACAACGTTTAGTTCATCTTCTTCCAACAATGCAATGCTTAACTTATATAATAGTTTAAGACAAGAAAACCATAAACGGGCAAGGGGTGAAGGTAACCAAACGACTAGCGAATATGGGAGGTATACCTCAACGGATTTTTTGTCCACTATTCTACCTAATGAGTTTGAACAATCTGATATTTTGGCTTGGTGGAAAGAGAGGGAATCTCAATTTCCCGTTCTAGCCATCATGGCCCGAGATTTACTAACCGTCCAAGCTTCTACGGTAGCTTCGGAATCCGCATTTTCTCTTAGTGGCAGGGTATTATCTATACGAAGAACAAGACTCACGCCGGCCTCCTTAGAGATGTGTATTTGCTTGAAGGATCACTTAGACGCCGTTGAACGTATACAAAATGTTTCAAGTCTTGAAGGTGAAATGGAATACGAAGGAGATATACATAATATCGAGGTGGAAGAGGGCATGGTAATATCACTTTCCGACGAAGAAATTGCTCTTGATCAAGCTTCGCGCGAGGCTACCTCTGAAGAAGATTTCGACTTTTGAAGAATTGAAGATTAATATAAGTTGAAGACTTATGAAGACTTATGAAGACTTATAAAGAATATGAAGAATTATGAAGAGTTTTTGGATTCGATAATATTTTTAAGAAGACTTAGAAGACCTTTGGTTAAGTTATTGATCAATTATGTTTCCATTACTAATGTTTTATGAATTCAATGAAAAAAGTTTGGCCCAAACGTTGTTTTTCCCTAAAACGCTTAACGCTCGAAAAAAATTGAATTATATAGAGTTTTTGGATTCAATAATATTTTTAAGAAGATTTAGAAGCCTTTTGGTTAAGTTATTGATCAATTATGTTTCCATTACTAATGTTTTATGAATTCAATGAAAAAAAATCAAAAAATACATTGTTTTTCCCTAAAACGCTCAACGATCGAAAAAATATACATTTTTATAAAAAACCGGGTTGGAACCGGGTTTTCAACCCGAACCGGTTTCAAACCCGGTTTCAACCCGGGTTGGATCGGGTAGGGTTTTTTAGGTTTAAAATCGGGTCGGGTTCGGGTCGGGTTTGGTCAAAACTCGGTTTCTCTTTGTTGACTAAAAACCGGGTCGGGTTTCCGGGTCGGGTCGGGTTGGGGCCAACCCGGATTTTGTTCATCTCTATATATAAGAACGATTACGTAAATTTGCATAGTTAAATCATTACAAAAAATAAATAGAATGGTTTCTAATATATTTCATCAAGTTACATGGACAAGGCCCAATTAACAAAGGCCCAGATCCAATTGGTATTGGCGCCTTTATAAATTTGTACCCTTCGTTTCAATCAGTGTGCGCGCGGTAAACTCAAAAGTTAGGGAAAAAGGTACGTTTCTGCAATGAAAATAAACCCTAACTGACTGCCATTCATGTGTGTTTTTTCAGTATCTCATTTCGTTTGCTAATTGATATCATGAAATTATTTCTTAATCGTAATGTAGGTTGATAATTGTTTGAATTTTGAACTGTTTCTTAATTATTAGGGCTACAGACTGCCATTAAAAATAATATGAAAATAAATAATATTAGAGTTTTAGCTACATTGTTAAACTTATAAAATACGTACACCTAAGAAATGTATGATAAAAGAAATCATCTGCTTTCGATTTCGTATTAATATGTTATGGATGAAAATTTGATTAGGATTAGGTTTGCATTTCTAAATAAATTTCTTGATTAGTTGATTTTTGTATGTGTGGTTACTTGAAAATTAAGGATTTAATTACTTGAACCAAATGGTTTATGATAAAGTATAGATAAAAGCAATTAAAAATAACTCGGTGTAAATGAGCCAAATTGAGCTTGAGCTTGAGCTTGAGCTCGAGCTCGAGTAGTTTCCGTCGTTTAAACCCCTTAAAAATATGTGTCTACCTTTTAAGAACATAACACTTTAAAATAAGCAATTTCAAATAAGCAATTTCAAACTCCTCTGTAATTGGATTCGTAACCAGGGCCTGCTAATTCAATGAGGATAATTTCGGGAAAGTTTGGAGTACCAAGGTTCGTTATTCATAAAATTTGTTCTTCGTGACCTTTTACTGAAACCAGATTGGTTGGAACTGTAATTTGTTCGTTATTTCAGTTATTTGTTTTCTATGTATTCATTTATTTACTTACACAGTGTATTTATTTATCTACATTAGAACCTTAGAACCAGTTGCGCAAGTCGCAATCAGCTATTTCTGTCAAGAGCGTTCAGTATGTCCTGATTATTCCATTCTGCTAAACTGCAGCTTTTGGAGACAAAAAAAGAGAGGCAAAAGCATGAAATTTCGGCGTGATAAAATGAGAAAAATTGGAAAGCGCGATAGACTAAGCAGCTTGCCAGATGAACTTATCTATAAAATCCTCTCGTTTATCAGCTTACAAAATGTTGTTGAGTTAAGTGTTTTGTCATCTCGGTGGAGGTATATGTGGACTACAATGCCATATCTCAATTTCTCAAGGAATGATTTCCCTTCACAGCCCAAGTTCTCCAAGTTTATTACACATTTTTTAACTTACCGCAATTATTGGGTGGATCTATCGTCTATCAAGTTCAATATTAGTGGAAAGTTTAGCCAATCGTTTCTCCATAGAATTATCAACTATGCACATTCCCATCGTGTTCAACAATTGACTATGACATTCATGCTTGAAAAAAAGATCGACTTTCCTCTTTCTGGCTTTGAGTTTCAGTCTCTCAAACATCTTACTTTGAGTGGGTCTGATAAAGGTCATTCCATTACGCCTGTTGATAGTTGGGAACTCCCAGTTCTAACAACATTGCAACTTGCTTTTGTGACATTGCCATATACAAAATCTTATCTTTTCCGCAAGTGTAAAAAGCTGAAGGATCTCACCTTAAGTAACTGCAGCCTAACGGGGTCGGATTGTTTTACAATTGGCCGCCGTCGACTATCTTTTTTTGAGCTTGAAGATGACAGAGACTATTGGTCAAAGCCGCCTGTATATGTGATTGGACCTCGACTCAAGACTCTTAGTATTATACATTGTGATGGCGACCTTGAGATTTGTGGACCCGACCTTACTTCATTGCTAATTAAAAGTCAGTCTTCTTTGCCATTGATTGCAGACGGTTTACCTTCTTTGGAGAAAGTGGATCTCTGCATTAGCAAACCACAGGATGTAAGTGCTTGTAAAATTGTTGATCTGCTTCAACAGTTCAACAATGCCAAGTTTCTTGCACTTAACTTGGAAATTATTGAGGTATTTGGTCATTAATGTTTATACTTTTATAATGTGGATCCTGCTAATAGTTTTATTTGATCAATGAAATGACTTTAGAAAAAGATTAAACAAAAACTTCAGTTTTTTTTTCCTGCGAAGCAGGTGTAGTAAGACTCCTTATGGGATTATTTTACTATTAGCAGTTGGCCAAACACTATATTGTTGATGAAATAACACTCATAAAAGATATATTCCCGACATTTATGTATTTGTATACAAACTTTTGAAGATTGAATCTTACATTCTGCTTTCTTTATATAATTTTACGTTTTTTCAATTTTCCGCAGTTTCTTTCTTCATCAGTGGAACTAACTTTGCATCAACCTTCTCCATTTGCTAACTTAACAAATTTAAAGATTTATCCAGAACTGTTGTCAGAAGAGAAATGCGAAGAAGTAAATATGTCTACTGGAGTTAAAAGCTATCTGTTAGACAGCTCTCGAACAGCCACCTTCACAATGATTACACGTGAGGTACTTCCACAAGGAAATGTATTCTTATCTCCCATAATTTATACTTTCTGCTTAAGTTACTAAGAATTCTTATCTCCCATAATTCATACTTTCTGCTTAAGTTACTAAGAAAATTATTGCAAGCTACGGTCGTGTATCTAAACCATCGTGTTACATCTCTACAGAAATGATCATGATTACTTTATGATATTTTCTGACTATTTTTGGTTGTAACTTCTGTTATGACATTAGTATTAGTATAAGGTATTATTATGGTCCCTATAAATTTTAATACTATCATGGAAACACTGTAGGAAGCTAGAGCAGTGAGGGATGCCGCATCAGCGCAAAAGATAATGGTTGAACTGAAAATGGTGCTAGACCAGGAGAAAGCATTAATGGAGAACCCCAACACAAAGATGCGTGAGCAAGGGAGGGCACCATTTTTGAGCCGGCAGGAACAACAAGGGACACAAACTCCAATTGACATTGGGAAAAGGCTGAATCATGTCCGGGTCTGTTGGGAAGACATGGATGCGGAGATTCAGGTTGGGAGAGTGAAGACTTGTCGCATCATGTCATATATGCAACGTATTGAAGGTTTACTGACAAAACTGCCAATGTCAAAGAGGGATAAAGTGGAAGCACGGTTTTCTAATTTGTGCATAGAAGCTAACACTGTCATGAATGAAATGATAGATTGTATAAAGATCCAATGTGATATGAAGGAAAGCCGTATACGAAACTGCTTTCATGATCTTCCATCAGCAGCGCAGCTGTCTTCTTAGCTAATTGTAGATTTTTTGGGTTCTCATTTGGTGAGAAACATAAGTAAATTGTGAGTCACTTTTGCCATTATGTCTTATGTTTGGTTACCCAGGTTATATTTTCTTGTGGTATTTACCCCAATGTTTATTGTAGATACTAATGTTATATTCTACTGACTTGAACTTGCTGCAGCAGCACAATCGTTGTCTTAGCATTCTGCAAGCTTTTGATTTCCTATATACTCGAATGTTAGAAACATAATCAAAATGGCTCAACTGATTGGAGATTCTCATGTCTTTTGTTATTAGTTTAAAATTGCGTGTACTTATGAGCTTAACTATTCAGCGATATGTTCTTGTCAGCGAGCATGTGGAACTGCGACGAACAAGCCAGCTGGGTTGTAATTATTTGATCTTATGGTCATTTCACATTTAACATATTATACGTATAGTCATAATATAATTTAACAGTATTGTAACAGAAATGAGGAGTTGAGTTAATATGAGCCTATTCTATCACTGTGTTGGCTTTAAAGCATGTAAACACAGATCGATTATAGGCTTAATTCTACTTCTTGTAGCTACAGATAATTAAGAATAAAACTAATTGTTTTAAGTTGTCCTTTCTTCATCTTAGAATCCATGAGTTGTATATACTAATCATACTTTTATGAAACTAGTAGGGTAACGGTGCTACAAGGTGCTACAACTTGGGGAGAAGGCAATGGTGATAAGCGATTGTAGCTTACGGTAGCAAGAATGGAGATGGTAGTAGTAGTTATAAGATGATGGCGCTCCTGAGCAATGTTGTGCGACAATAGTCATGTTTTACCATTGGTGATTTCTATAGTCTTAAGAGAAGTACAAATGCTGTATAATGTGGTAATGCAAACTCTCACTTATAAAAAGAACTGTTTAGTTGGTATAGGGGTGAGTACCCTTTAATCAAATTATTGTAATTCAAGTATCATTTGAGATTATTCATAAGAAAACTAGTAGGTTATCCGCGTTATGTAGCGGGGTAATTTTTAGAATCGGCTAACCGATTTAAATTATATAATAGTAGAAAGCATCGGCCATGTTGTTTTCTCGATGTGATTTTAAGAGTAGTACATGTAAGCATGACATTAAAATTGGATGTGTAACGTTGTAAATGTGAATATATACCGTTAAACTGATTAAATCTTTTTGTATATTGATTATGTATTTTCTTAAAAATTTGTATATACTTTCAAATCGTGTGTGAGGTCTTAGGTGTACTTGGATTGACGAATACATAAATATTACAGTTACCATTATATCATGATTTAGTAACGAATGACTATTTAAAGTACCATATTGTTAGTCCATAAAATTGAAAGGGTAAAATAGATATTCTCATTTAATTTGAAAATTTTAAGGTTGGATACATGAATTGTATTTTAATTATTGTGTCATATAACGGGTAAAAAAATCAAATCTGAAAAAAGTAAATAAACTATAGGGAGAGTTATTGTAGAATCATTCCGGTAGGAACCGTAGAATGATATTTTTTCATTTTTAATTTCATCATATCATATGTAAACTTTTTGCAAAATAAATAATATTAATATTATTATAATTTTGTTCTCTTAAATATGAAATTGATTTATATATATATATATATATATATATATATATATATATATATATATATATATAAAATACACAATTTAAAGTTGTTGTATGATACTGTGATATACACTAAACTTTTAATAATGTGTATTACATTTAAAAAAAAAATTAGCTCATCTTAAATAGCATAAAATTTTAATAATTTTAAGATAATTTTTTTGATATAATTTTTTAATCAAAAAAATTAGGTAATCTTAAAATTAAAAATAAAAATATGTTTTTCTACCGTTTTCACCATAAGAAATGTTCATATTTGAACATGCACCATAAATATAAATATATATATATATATATATATATATATATGATACACAACTTAAAGTTGTGTATCACAACTTTTTGATGTGATATTGTGATACACACTAAATTTTTTAAAATGTGTATCACATTTAAAAAGAAAAAAATATTAGCTAATCTTAAAGAGCATAAAATTCTAATAATTTTGATATAATTATTTTTGTTAAAAAAATTAGGTAATCTTAAAATTAAAAATAAAAATATACATTTATATCATTATCACTTTAAAAAATATTTCTATTTGAACCTTCTCATAAGCTATAAATTAACTATTGGACCATCTGGTGCTTAAACTATAAATACAAACATGTTATGAAATTACACTCCAGAAAGATATGCATGTTGCATACATTACATATTTGTATACACACTGATCGTTATTTGAAGGTTTATAAAAACTGTGCTATATTTATAACTAATACAAAAATATATAAAGAATACAATATTAAAATATTTCGAACGTTCTATAATGTCTATCTACTTGTAATACAACATGTGTTATTAAATTTTGTATTTATAATACATAGATATTTATTATTAATTAATTAGAAATTTGTATCAACATGCTAATTGTTATAATGAAATACAGTATAACATAAAATAATTATTTAAAACAAAAATATATTGACAGAGTAATAATACTCATCTAGAAAGTTTTCAAAAATATCAAACATTTATTGTAAAACCATTAATATAACAACTAACTAAAATCATCCGCATTAATACTTTTAAATAAAATTTTAAGCTAATAAATTTATTAACAATTATTAATCTACAATTAAAAAATATATAAGGTATGACTGCAGCAAGTACTTTAGGAATTTGGGGATTTCTATTTAGAATTTTACAGAGAAAAGAGAGTAAGAAGGTAAATTTGAAGTACTTTTAATTTATTAATGTAGATGTATAAATATTAACAACAATAATAATAAAATATACACTTATACTATATCATGGGACGAGTTTTAAAAATGTCTATCGTATGTATTTAAATTCTAAAAACATCTGTCGCACCCCCAAAACACGTGGCAGCGGAAGGTAGGGTGTTGGGTTGGGGGCTGCGACCCAATCAAATATCACAACACAAGAATTACAACAAACGACCTCTATATGAGACGTTTCAAAAATCATTACATTTCATAACTACAATGTTTACAAAAGTCTACATAATCATTAAGTTTCGAGTCAACAATCTAGAGATTTTCGCTACAGCCCTGATAATAGTTACAAAATGTAGTAATGCATTCAAATCTCCGGTTTGATTGTGAAAACATGCGACCCGAGCTAATACTTCCGAAAGCATCTTACTGCGGCTGGTCCCCTGAGAAATACATACTTAAAAGGTCAACCTAAAGTTGGTGAGTTCATAGGTTTGTAAACAGTTGATATAACATCGTATGGAACACAAGATTTCCGTTTGTATCATTCAACAATGATAAGTAATGTATTGCAAAAAGCAAAAATAGGGTATATTGTTGCCATGAGCTCATAGTTCGAGCTTAACTGTGGTGTCGGTCACAATCGAGTGCCACGATCGGGGTGCCTCCCAACGAGTGCCTAATCCAACACTCGCAAGAAACAAATGATAATGCGTCCGTTTGACCAGTTAGCGCGACTAACCCGGACGGGGGGAGTCAATCCCAAATAGTACTATTCATTAACATTCACGCTATATCGATACTAACAAACTATGATGTGGAGGACTTTCAGGATTAGTTAAATAACTCATGCAACCAATATATCGAGTTTAGTACTTGTGTTCACATAAAAATAGCGGTATAAAAGCAGTTGTATGTATTCTCACCTGAAACGTCCTAGTTTTTTTTTTTTTTTTTTTTTTTTTTTTTTTTTTATTCTCAAAAACACTTTATATATTAATATAAAGTAATAACAACATGGCTCAATACAAAATATACATCATTTTCACAAAACATCACATGTTAATATAGAGCATGATCTATGAGTCCGTCTTCTTACTATCTCGCATAGTAAGTCCATCACTAGTAGCCTTCGGGTTTTTTACCCGCATCCCCGCCTCTCATTCCTTTAAATGTACCTATTAACACAGTACACAATAACACATAAGCACATCGCTTAGTAAGTAAAGGAATACAAAATGAATCATATAATTAAGTAATGCACTCAACATAAAATCATATGACACAATTGATCACTCAACAATTGCCCGTTCAACATATCACGTAGGTATAATTGATCACTCAGCAATTTGCCACTCAACTCATCACATGGGCACAATTGATCACTCAACAATTGGCCACTCAACTCATCACATAGGCACAATTGATCACTCAGCAGTTGGCCACTCAGCTCATCACATTGGCACAATTGGTCACTCAGCAATTGGCCACTCAGCTCATCACATGGGCACAATTATCAGCAATTGGCCGTTCAACACATCATCATTATAAATAAAATCAAAATATAAAATTCTTTACATTCCTACTACTTACCTCGAGGACCACGTTTAGATGTTTATTACTTGATACTCGAAATACCAATCGAGGTGTTCGTATTAGTTAACTCTGATTAAATATCAATTTACAACTATTAATTTAATCATGTTATAAAAATTCTCAGTTCGCTTTAAAATTAAATCTCAGTTCGCAGGGCAATCTCGGTTCGCAGGGCAATCTCGGTTCGCAGGGCAAACTCAGTTCGCAGAGCAAACTCAGTTCGCAGGACAAACTCAGTTCGCAGGACAAACTCAGTTCGCAGACTGAGTTCTTCTTCTGCAAGCTGCGAACCGAGCTTGCTGTAACCAAAAACTCGAACCTTCTTCTTCCAAAACTCACAAATTCGACATCTTATCATTCTAACAAGTTTTCTAACATCTCTTATGCATCAAATATCATCACAAAACATCTTGCAAGCTTCAATTACACAACTATTTCACAAATTGACTAATTTTCTAAAAATAGGTTATAAACACAAATACTCACAAGAACAAGATGATGATAATGTTACTCATTCTGGATTTTTGAAATCAAAGATGATCTAGAGCTTTCTTCACTTTCAAATTTCCTCACAAAGTGAATGTACATATGTGTAGAATGTTTGAGAATTCATCCCCTGGTTTCATAAGTGTATGTATATATATATATATATATATATATATATATATATATATATAGAAGATTTGAGAATGTTTATTCTCCTCTTAATCTATTATCTGGAACCTAAAACCATTTCGCAAAATCGACAATTTTAATTTCTCATATAATTACATAATTAACCCTTAATAGTCGACATTCACTCGACATTGCGACACTAGCCTAGTGTCGCTCAACTGAGAACTTAGACTTACTTTAAAAAATTTGGAGTGTTACATCACCCCAGTTAGAAAACAGTAAAAAGGGGCCATGAAACTCACTTGAGATTAGTATGCAAATAGCGAATAGCAAATAGCAAGCAATATGTGATTCCAAATGCAACGTTCTAACGCCCTAGACGTATAAAGTTGTGTAAGTATATGTCTCAAAAGATCATCTATGTAAGTGGAGGGTTAATGTCCACTTAAGCCAATTGTGTAGGTGGAGGGTAAATGTCCACCTAAGTAAATCATGTAGGTGGGGGATCAATGTCCACCTATGCTAGTTCACTTAATTAGAAATGTCCACTTGTTCGGTTATCGTTTGTGTTTAGAAAACATGTACGGTCCGTTGGTGACGGTTTGTAATAATAATCCCATAGTATTATTCTTATGTTTCATTTTAATGTATACCTCTATATGTTTACCTATTTCGGGTACTCGTTGTATCGTATGAGATTCAGTTATTACGTGAGTCCAACACTTGATAGTTAAGCATTTTCTACTTTTCGGTTATGGGTAATTGATCAGTGCGACAAGGGGGCGAAACCCACGCATGACGGGGATCCGGGGGCAGAGCCCTTGGTAGTGGGGTCCAAGGAGTGGCAACCCCTGGCGGGGCCCAAGAGGCAGAGCCATTGCGACACCAAAACTTGTGTCGCAAAAGGTGCCGATTGGGATACTCTTGCGACACAGAGTCTATTGTCGCTAATGTGACGATTCGTTCCCCTCCTGCGACACAAAGACTTGTGTCGCAAAAGGTGCCAATGAGGAAGCTATGGCGACACAGAGGCTTGTGTCGCAGAAGATTGAGCTTCTTCTGCGACACTAAATCCTGGAACAGGTTGTTTTGCATGTCCGATTTCGTGATCCAAATGTTCGAATAAAATTTCAAGAAAAATCTGGGTTGTTCCTTAATATCTTGGCTACTTAAAATATTTTTCCAGAATTTTTGGGTATACCTAAGTATTTTTAAAAATTCCGTTTGTTCCCTGGGGTCAGAAAGTGACAAGTCTGCACCTACGCGTGTATTTTTAATTTTTGAGGAAAATCTACGAAGATTCAGAGAAAACGACCAACATGACTTTTATTATTAACAAAATTTGTGAGATTATGACGGTGGTTTCAAGTCATTTGGATATGTGTAGCTCCAGTTATTACTCGAACAAAAAAGGTGAATTTTCTGAGTTTCTGGACAGCCCGTATACATGTTTTTGTAAAAATCATTTCGGGTATCAAACGAGCTCCAAAAATTGTGAAACCACTTGAAAATTAAAACTAACTTCTTAAGTTAATTTTTGCCTTTTGAATCGTCCATTTTGGTTAAGCTTTGAGGGAGAAACGTCTCCTTGAAGTTGAACTATTTTTCTGACCAGAAATGCATGTGACGTTTTTGAACAATTTAAGCCATGAAAAACATTTTTGTGTTATGTTTTGGACATTTCCTTGTTAAGTGAACATTATAACATGTTTATAGAAGTGTTTCAAGTGTTTTAGAAAGGTTTTGAAGTCCTTACAGTGTTTGAACAACCGAGCAAAAGGAGGAAGATGATGAGAAGGGCTTGGTCTTGCGCTTTGACTTGATTTCTTCTTGAAAGTGTGATGGAGGATGATGGTGGTTGGTGGTGGCATGTGGTGGTTGATGTTGGTGTGGTGGTGACAGCGCTTGGGGCGTTTTTGAGAGAGAAGAGGAGAGAAAAGGAGAGTTTGTGTGTGAATTTGTGAGTAGAAATGAGAAAAGAGAAAGGAAAGGAGGATTATATAGAGTGGGCTTGGGCCAAGGGGGTTGGGCTAGTTTGGGCCGAAATGGGCTCAGTTGGGGCGGCCCAATTGGAGCCTTGGGCTTGTACATTTGTTTTCTCAAGTCCGTGTTACGTTATTTGATCGGTTAAACGTTATTCTCGCGCGTTATAATTAAATCGTTAACGTTTAATTTTTGTGTTTTATTTTTGATACGAAATCACTATTTTAATTTAACCAATATCTTTAAAATACTTCATTGAACCTTCTCAAAATATTTGTCGGTTTCGTTCGGGTGTCGGGCGCGATTCGCGCGTTTTCGTTGAGTTTGTTACGTTTTAAGCAAAACGTCTAGCTTTTTAGTATATTATTATTTAATAACAATAATATAGGGTAAATAATTACTATTTAATTTATAAAATAGGTTTACATTATTTATGAAAAGTTATCACCAACGCCGTATAGATTGTCGGACCTCGTCCGGTTGTTTCGCGTAATTAAAAATAATCACGCAAGCGTATATAAACATATACAAGTAGTTACAAGTATTTAGCCTAATCAAATACTAAATACACGTAATTATGGTTCTAGCTTAAGGTAATCATTACCCTAAAGTGTCGGGTGTCACAACATCTATTTGTATATACTTAACTTCCTATTGTATGTATAAAACTTACTAAAAATATGTCTATTTATGTAGCAAAATATGCTCAAAATGCATTCAATAGACGTTTTTAGAACTTAAATAAACACAATGTAAAATTTTAAAGTTCGCCACAATTAACTGTAAAAGGTGTAATACTTAATACATTTTGAAACCATAAACATTTTTAAATTTGGTGAAAGTAATAAACCGATATTCAAGTCTTTAATATTTCATAATATAATATCTATAATATATATACTTTTCATAATCAAAATGATAATTACTAATTAAATTTTTAATTTTTGTTATATATAGTGAATTTATCCATCAAAAGTAGGCATACGGATATCCCAACAACTAGGGATGTTTAATCGGTCGTGTTTCGTGTTATTATAATTATTTGGTTTGTTTTATTCATTTTTTGGTCAACTCTTAATCCATTTGACTCAATTCAAACTATATGTCACCCAAACCAAACCAACCAAATAAGAGTTTGGGTTATTCGGTTGTGTTTCAATTAAGCCAGATAAAAGTTTTAAATTATTATTTAGATTATTAAAATAATTGAATTGCCCAAATACTAAGTAAAAACATTTTAATTGTTCATATTGGTTCATTTGGATAAATGGATTTGTATTTGAGGTAATTGAGTTATATGAGTAATTAGAGTTGTATATCCACTATCGAAATTGAATTATCAAAGATAAGTATTAACAACTGATGCTTATTCGGTTTTTCGAGTGGTCCCTAATTGAAAATCTTCAAACCAAAATCGAACCATTAAATCGGTTCATTATCTGGTATCATTAAAAAACCAAACCAAATCCAAATAACCTAATTCAATATATCCAAACAATATATGGATCGGTTGAGTTATTTAGTTAAATCAAATAATAAACACTCCTACTATCACACCACGTCTAAAGCGGAAACAACGAGGTGCGACGAACGATTAGATCACAACACATCGATACAACAAGAGAAACACTAAATGAAACCAAACGATGTGTTATGACGTCGCCCGACACAACTTGTGACTTGTGCCATGGACTTTCACTTCCACAATAAACATAGTCAAGTATCAAATAATCGTTTTACAAAACCCAACTAGTCTAGGCAAAACACGCCTTCTCAACATAATAACACAATAAAATAGTTAAAAGTCTCATGTAAAGCAAGTCTCAAATGCAACTTAACGGCCTCGCTAAGTCCTCCTAGTCTCAACTCTGAATTGCTAGTATTTTCTGAAAAGAGATGCTCGAAAAGGTCAACACAAAGGTTGGTGAATTTCGCAGGTTTAGTTTTGACTCACATAAACGGTTGTTGTGCAGTACATATGAGATTGGTAGGACAAATGAAATGAAATAGTACACATAAGTGAAATTAATGCAGTATGATTTTCATGACCATCGTTGCGTCTCAACGCTTGCTTGATTGACTGATTGATTATATTCACCCACGGATGGATAACCCAAAAGTGAGCTAGTTCGCAGCCCAATAGTACTATTGATATATTGATTGACTGATCGTAATAATTACCTCAGCGGTGGGACTATACCCCACATGTGCAACAACCAATTGTATGACTAAACATTGTCATTGCCTTAACGGTGGGACTATACCCCACATGTGCAAGACATTTGTATAACTGAATTGACTTATCTTACCTCAGCGGTGGAACTAAATCCCACATGTGAAAGACATTTGTATGACACATTAATTCACAATGCACAAATCATTCATCATGTCTAAAAATGAAAACAGTAAATTCACAGTATGAAAACAGTTGAAAATAAGTTGATCATTCTTTTCCCCCAAGTGAAAAGTAAAAGAAAATGGGGCCACGAAACTCACCTCAAAAGCAAAGCAAGTAGCGTTCCCAAATTAGTCCGTAAGATGATCTACAAACATATATGTATACATATAGGTCACAATCTAGACAAGGCTAAAGGCCCTTCCATTGTACCCTATTTTGATGAATCGTTTACAGATTCTAGAGCCCCTTCCTAAGTCTCTTTGCAATCATTTATGATTCTTGAAACTCCCCACATGCGAACTAAAACATTTGGTGCTAAAGAAAAATTTTCAAGACCTAACTTAATATATAACATACGTTAAGACACATTAAAATTGACTCAAATTACAAACCGAAAACTCATTTCTGACCACTTAACTTGTAATTAACTTTTGACCGACCAAAGCTCAATATTTTGACACGAAACCAATTGCATTTGAAAGTAGATATCTTGAACTTATTTTTAGATTCAAGAAACGTTTAAAAACCTAAAGTATTGACTAAGTTATATCTCCGCAAAAACTGACCATCGAATCTATCCAAACCGCAATTTACTTGTGATGACTATTCTTTGATTTTGACAAATCACACTTAATTGTATAATTACATATAAATTCTCTAATCAATTCTATCCTACAGATCCTCATGTGATCACATCAAAATTGAAATAACAATAGATAAGAATTTAAAAGATGAATCGTAGGTCGAAAACTTACCAATGAATGCGTATAACAATGATCTCGATTCCTAGGAGTGATTAGGGGATTAAAACCCTTTAGATTAAAGTGTTTTGATGCGAAAATCGACTGAGAATAGGGTTAACTGCGGCTGGAATTCGTTTGGGGTTTGTTAAAGTCGATTAGGGTTAAAAACTTGCGAATTTATAGCTGCAGATCTCCAACTGCCGGTTGGATTAGCTCAACTGGCGGTTGGGCTGATCCGATTTTGGCCCACGCCTATCCAACCGGAGGTTGGGCTTAAAAAGTCCAAACGCTCTGAATTTCGGATATGTCGTATCCCTCTGAGTTCCGGTCGTCTGGGCAGTTGAATCTACTCAATCAGAGTCCGGATGAGAGAGTTATGGCCCAAACGGTGCAGCCTCGCAGAAAACTCAGCTTTTTTCTTTTTAACGCATTATATCTTTGTTAATTATATGTTATAGATTTTTACTTAGCTTATTATATAAATATTATTGTATGTGCTAATATTCTTATTACTTAACGTAAATTTCTTACGAACTTAACTAAATTATTTGATTCCACACGAACTATGAATTTCTCAAAATGAGTATGGCATTTAACGCAAAACAACCAACAATAGATTTGTCTTATGTATTCGAAATCGTAATTACACGGAATGAATCTCTATGGTTAAAATACTATCGCGTTTTGGTGACGGTTGTCACACCTATCAATGATAATCAGTACCATGAAAAATCACATTAAATATTATTCGTAAATCATAATAACAAATAAAAAACTCTTTACAAAAGACTTTAAAACTCTTTTACAAACATAATAATAGTACTAATATAATTATGCTTGTTAAAGTAATATAAAAGTTACATTATAAATAAGATATTACGTGCTATAAAAGATTCACCAAGTATTGTTTTATATTTAAATTACAAATCAATGGTACATGCGTCCTAAAATATCTATAAGTTATTAATTAGTATTATAATATAATTTATTATTAGTTTAATCGATATTGTATTCTCTCTTTACGTTGATATTTCACTTTCAAAGTTCATTGTGTATTTAAATTCATATATGTTTACCTTAATAACTTATTTTTATACTCAGGAGCACCTGGACCGGTCCAGTTTCTTAGTGAGTGTGAACTCCACTAAGTTCAATACTTTAAATCATTTTTATATATAGTGATTTAGTGTGGAACAAATTGTGAAAAGTAACTCACGAATAAATATTTAACCAATAAATGGATATTAAAAATAAAAAATCGGGCTCGCATTCTCTTCATCCACTATTGTTTCATCAACATTGATCGCTTCTCTTTATAAACTACGTCAAAGGCATAAATGTTTGCTATCTATTGTAGTTCTTAATATTTTAAAAAAATAATTACAAATTCAATGGTCCGTATGTATACACGGGTTTGAGGTCTATACATTATATATATCTGTATACACACTTATGGATGATAAATATTCTTATATCCCTTTTGTGCAGCTTCTGTCTTCGTCGGTGGAACTAATCTCACATCAACCTTCTCCATTTGCTAACTTAACGAGTTTAAAGATTTATCCAGAATTGTTGTCTTCTTCTTCTAAAGAAGTAAACATGTCTATTGAAGTCAAAAACTATTTGTTAGATAGTTCTCCAACAGCCACCTTCACAATGATTACACGTGAGGTATTTACGCAAGGAACTATATTCTTGTCTCCCATGCATTTTACTTCTGTGTTAAGTTTTGAAGGAAATTATGGCAAGCAATGTCATATATCTAGACCAACATGTTAAATTTCTACAGAAAAGATCACAATGTTACCTCCTAGCCCATTATCCAGTAGCATTTTCTAATTTCTACTTGAGAAGCTATAGAGATTCTAACTTCTGTTATGACTTTAATGTCGGCTAATATTATGGTTTTATAAATTTGATAATATCGTAGAAACTCTGCAGGAAGCTAGAGCAGGTGAGGGATGCCACATCAGCACAAAACATAGGTGCAGCTAGATCAGGAGAAGGTTTACTGACAAAAATGCCGAAATTAAAGAGGGATAAAATGGAAGCAAGGTTTTCTAGTTTGTGCATAGAAGCTAAAACTGTCATGAATGAAATTGTAGATTGCATGAAGATCCAATGTGATATGAATGAAACCGTATATACTAATGCAGTAGTGAAGTTCAACTTTTTTGTAGATACTGATGTCAAGTGTTCTAAAATCTGTCTTTTTAATTACCTTGTTGATCAAGGATGTTTAGGAATTAGGAGTGCATATTATATTTATAAGGATGTTATTCCATTTTCTAAAAGCCCCTTAAAGTTTAAAGTGTTTGAGATGGCATATGTTTAGCTCTAAAAATATGAGTAAATTACATTCCTCGTCCATGATGTTTGCCTCGTCCCCAGATCGAGTTTTTTTGCGGGTTCAGTCTTTTGACCCGGTTTTTCGTTTCGCTCTCAGTCCCTTATCCCTCGTGAAATGACTAAAATACCCTTTAAAATCTAAGACTTTTTCACCCTTTTAGGGATGAGGAATGAAACGAAAACCCAGGTCAAGAGACTGAACCCGCAAAAAATTCGATCCGAAAACGAGAAGTGAAATGTATAAGAAACATCGTGAATAAGGAATATAAAATTTACTCAAAAAAATATGCACTCTCAAACACCCCCAAACTCTATTTCTTAGTGATCATACTTTATGGGGTGGGTCTATACAGATGTTTAGATCAACTTACCGACACCTTTCAATTCAATTCCTCCGTTAAAAAGAATATTATATATTTTATAATATTTTGTATAACTGCTTAATTAACAAAATTATTATTTTAAGCTAAGCTAAGTTTTTTTTTAAATGTGTGATAGGTAGTTGCTGTATTTTACTACTCCTTACTATTTAAATGCATTTTAGGTTTTACTCATTTTTTTAGCTAAGTAAAGCTTTAATTACATTATTAATTAGAAAAAAGATCGTTAAAGTACAAGAATAGAAGTATCAATGAAAATGCGTCACATGTACAAAAATCCATTTACTTCCAAGATCTTAAAAATTAATTATCTCACAAACGGCAAATCGAAAAATTATGAAAATTACACCATAAAATTCAGCGTTTTCTCCTCTTCGATTAGACATCTCACAAGGTATACTTTCGACGAGTTTTTTTTTCATTTTTTTGGTGGGTTTTACAAAGTACTAACACATGTGTTAGTTTTTTATTGTACATTTGATTTAGGATTAGAGTTAGGGTTTAGGGTTTAGTAGGGTTTAGGGTTTAGAATTTAGCAGGGTTTAGGGTTTAGATTTTAGTAGGATTTAGGGTTTAGAGTTTTGTAAAGCGTTTAGGGTTTAGAGTTTAGAGTTTAGGGTTTTGCAAAACCCCACCCTAAACCCCAAACCCTAAACCCTAAACGCAACATGTTAACACATGTGTTAGTAATTTGTAAAACCCACCCAAAAAACATAAAAAAAAAAAAAAACTCGTCGAAAGTATACCTTGTGAGATGTCTAATCGAAGAGGAGAAAACGCTGAATTTTATAGTGCAATTTTTATAATTTTTCGATTTGCCGTTTGTGAGATAATTAATTTTAAAAAATATGGGGGTAAATGAGTTTTTGTACACATGTCACAATCTCATTGATTTTTACATACTTTAAATAATTCTTGTACTCTAATGATCTCATCTCTTATTAATTAATCATTTAACTTATAAAAAAATAAAAATGTAATCCATGTGAAAGTTCAATGCAATTTGTAAGAGAGCTTAACTAGCTTATATTCCTTGGTATGATTCACATCAGCAAACTATACTGATAAATATGAGGCCATAAATATATGAAAGTTCCATGTATTATGCAATCAGCAACCTACAGGAAAAGGGAAAAGATACATAAAACCCCCTTCCAGTCCATACTAAAGATTAAGCAGAAATAATCAAGCTAAAAACTTGTTGAAATAACTATTCCATTCATGTCTGGTAAACATGAATCAAAAGGTGATGGCAACTATAGAAACATGCCCCCGTTATTCGTTTGCCAATGTTTTTTTTGTTGTGGTGGCTTTTAATCCATGACTAGGCCATTACCTAATCTTCTCAAATTTCAATCAACTAATCATAGCAAATATGATTCCGCCACAACCCGTCCGAATTTCTCTTGCACATCTTTGGGAGTTTCTATCTGGAAATATGAATCAAATCAAAACGTCAAAGAAATACTCGTATTATGTCTTGTGCTATGATTCAAGAAAGTAATGAAGGATTCTTCATAATACAAGACTGACATGGGTTCATCCTGAGACCCTTTATGTTGCAAAGGGAGAACCCTCCTGAGAATATCTTGTTAAAAGAATATGAATCAAGTAGAAGTGGCAATATTGACGACCCATTTACTTATGAACAAGTCCTTTCTAGTTTTGTTTTTTCTTTTTTTAATCTCTAACAAGTTTAACAGGCATAATAAAGTTTTATCATTTAGTGCAAAAAACCTCCTAAATCATTTTATTCATAAAATTGAATTATTGGATATGCTTTAATACTCCATAATGCTTCTGGGTCAACCCACCCGACCAATCAAATTTTCCACCTCTGAAGCAAATGCCACCGCCCATAGATATTACTATTATCCTACTTACCGCATTCAAACCCTTGAAAAGAGCTTTCACTGTGTTATGTGGATTTCTCGACCCAATGACCTATAATAGCAAAGGTTAGAACCCATTATTCACGGAATGGATATGAATAATAATTGAGTTGTGTTACCTTAGACTTCACATTTTTCAAACCAGCTAGATTTAAGATGGTTTGGACAGTTCTTCCTGCCTTCATGCCACCTTGAGTCGGGCCGGGCCAAAGATACACCTAAAGCAACAAAGGATAAACGGAGCTCATTTATTTCTGTTTTCCATTTCTCAAAGGGATTGAGGAAGTGGCAATATGGTAGCAAACCTTTGTTTTCTTATAAGAAGTCTGAATGGCATGTGCAATTGTATGATCCTCATGTCGTTCCACATAGTGGAGATTTTGAAAGCACTTCTCGTGAGCCTGTGGTGACATCAATGTATTGCATATAATAGCAAATTAACAAGAGGTTCGTGCTAGCAAAACAGAAGTCTGACACACAATGCATCACATCACAATCACAAATATACAAGAAAATAAGCATTTTGAGAGGACATTTAAGAAAATGACACAAACACATCCTACAAGATTGCCATACTATGGCATTACAATTGATCAATTATATTGAAACAGATGATTAATACGAAGTTTGTGCCTATATACTTGGTTCTGATATAATGTAATTAAAATGTGATATAAATTAGATGTTTCAAATACAATCTATAGAAACAAAGTTACCTTCTGACACGCACTGGGAATTGCTGGGCCTTTTGCCTTCGCAAAACCAATGACACCATGGTAATTCCCACAAGCAAGCATTACTGTATACTTGATCAACTGACCTCCCTACAAGAAAAAAAAAATCACAATTGTAAACGGCTTCAATTCATAGCAAAGAAAGTTTAAAATGTCGTACCTTTGTAACTTTGCATGTCCGATTAACATCAATGAGTTTCACATCAAAACCCTGTCATTAACCAAAAAGAACTTTATTTGCACCTAACCATGATATAAAATACAGAAGGGTCATATGCAGAAGATCATACAAAAAATAATTGGTCGGTTGAATATGACTACAAAAGTTGCCAACTTAGAAAATAAGCTACTTTTTTATTAGAATGAATTAGGAGGTTTTATGCATTAAAGATACATTTAAGGGAACTTTTAACCCATTTGACCCATTAGAGACAAAACATATCCTAAATCTACCCAATCATTTAGGTAGTTGGTAAGTTTTTCTGATACAGCAACTAACCTATGTACCTATATTAACAGAAATAACAGATAATTAACTCAAGGAAAGCTAATTGCCTTACTTTTCTAAAAAGGGGTATTCTTTTCTTCTCAGTCAGAGAGTTTCTCTCTTCAGCAAGATCTCTTATCTCCTCCTCCAAAACCTTACCTTTTCTTCCAAAAGTGTGATCCAGCTGTGCTAATTTTTCTTCAAGCTCCCGGTCAATGACATTTATCTTCTCTAGCAGCATATTATCAGCCTCTTTCATATCATCAAATTCTTCTTCATCGTCTTCATCTAATACACCTTTCAGTAGCTTATCCTTTTCAGCATCAGGATCATCAGCACGATCATGCTGTGACTGCATGTTTTGAATGACTCCGTAGTTGGCAGGGTTATTAGGATCATAAGCTTCTTTCCATTTAACTAATCTGATGGCTCTATTCAGCTTGTGTTGGAGAAGAAATTTTTCCTTGTCAGAGGCTACTTTCAGCCGGTTCATCAGATCACCAATAACACGGTACTCAGGCCGCAGGGGCAAATGTTTCTCCTCGAATTTGTCAATTTTATGCATCAACTTGAAAGCATCATCAATATTTTCTGATCTCATAATGGTATTATCATACAAAGCAATGTATGAGCATAGATTGATTAGCAAAGAAAACCTTATTGCTTAAAAAGATAACCACCTTTCGTCCAATTTCTATTTTAGATAATTAACCTTTTAGGCTTGAAAACGCCATCAAAGTTCTACATTATTTGATTTAAGGTAACCAACTTTCAGAATTTTCAACAAGTAATCAGATCCGCTAGGTCTTGCCTCCTCCAATTTGGTAGGGCTGGCTTTTGTAATATGATCACTTTACTGGAAAAAAGAAAAAAAAAATACAAAAAAAGGTTCCGGTTACCAGTCAAAAATTTAGACGTGGTAGATGGATTATCGGGTAACATTTGACCATTTTGCCTTTCTCTGGCGTGGCACCTGAAAACCGCTTATCTTATGTTTTTTTTGAGCTTCAATAAGTTGGTTACCCAAGACAGAAACAGACTAAAGTTGGCTACTTTTTATACAATTAGCCCAACAAAGCATGTTATAATTGCAAGTAAAAAATCATGACTCTAGCAAAAAGGTGTTTTGCATAACTATGACTACCATATCTAAGGTCAATGAACATACATACCAGATTCAGTGAAATCCCTAAGAAGCTCTTCATGACGTTTGAGTTTCTTGGCCATGATTTCTTGTCGCTTTTGAATGGCTTCATGAGTGAACCTATGGTCATCTTCTTCACTTTCAGAATCAGTGGGTTCCTCCCTCATGATAAGGATATGAGATAGAACATCTTTTTCTCTCTCCTTCTCCAATTTCGCAATGAGAGGGCCAACACCCATGTAATCCTCATCATCCTCAGCATCAATATCAGCTGTACCCAAACCAGCTTTTTTTCTCTGCTCTCTCTCCCGCTGTTTTTCCCTCTCGACTTCAGCTAGAAGTTGACTAACAACTCTATCACCACTACTATAAGAGCCGGACATGGATGAAAAAAGTCGATTCCCATTCAAATTCCCATTCCAAGGAAGCGAAGATTCAATGTGATCCATTGTAAATACCCTTTCTTGCCTGGGGAGAACATGTTGCCATTGTTGTGATGTAGAAATTGATCTTGAAAAAGAATCAGCAGGTTTTAGCCGGCTGAGAATGGCTTTTGAAACTTGAGATTTGCTCATGATGTTGACAGTAGACATTTGAGTCAGCTACTAAACACTATATTTAGTGTGTCAGAGCCATACCAGGCGCATGTGTTACGGCAGTGCTGGCAAGAAGTTCCTTCAGTACAAACAAAGAATGCATCGTGTTTTAGATAATAAACCACGATTACAAGATCAACAATACCAATTAGACAAGACATAATTACATCAAAGATTAAACATACTACAAATGAAGACGGGTAATCATTGTGTGTAAGAAAAAATTCTTCAATTAAACCAAAAGATCATTTACATAATTACATCAAGGATTACACATACTAAAAGTGAAGAAGGATAAACATTGTGTTTAAGGAAAAAATTCTTCAATTAAACCAAAAGATCAAAGTGTTCGAACTTTGAATCTTCAAGGATTCTTCGAGTAATTAGGTTGGTTGTTATAGAACCAAAACCGCTAACAATGATTTGAACTTGTATGAAATTGCATAACTCATCAAGATAACAATGTCAATAGCCTAGCAGAAGATTTCTGTGGATGATGGCCCAGATAATACATAAGTTTTTAGTTCAGTTGAAATAAATCTATATAACTTGAATGGGGCATTTCGATATCCTGGTGGCAACACACTAATCAACTTACTGTTTTTAGTGTTACAAGCAAGATTATTCGCTAGAATCAAAATAGTGCGATTGTGGCAGCAGAATCAAGTGTTTATAGAGTAAAGCAAATCGAGATATGAAGACTACAAACTAGAATGCGAATAGAGATCAATCTTACGGTTCATGGTAGTAATGTCTTAAAATGTTGAAGTCGAGAATGTACGTGAATCATATAAAAATCATAATAGTACATTTCATGCTACTAAACAAAAGCTCTTGTTGACTACAATTTAAATTTAAAACTTCAATGCTATCTCCACCTATTTTGAAGGGAAGAACATACTGGCCATCCTATTTTAGAATCATCTTTCCATAGCAAGGACGGCCTTTTAATAAATAGGCAGTATTATAATCCATACACCAACAAAGAAATGGAACTTCTACATAATAGGATTATATGATTGCAACGCCTCAATGCAACTACATTACCTATGAAAACATATATCAAACCCATTGAATTATAGCAAATCATATAAGACTCTCCGGTAAAAATTTATACTTGATTACTGACAATGAAATACACTCAAACCCTATAGAAACTACATACTAAGAATAATTTCCAAATAATAAAATGATAACAAAGCACAGTACCAATGTACTCACAAAAGCCTTGTTCAGGCATTTAATCGAACACTTGGTATGCACTTTCCCCATAACAAGAATTACAAAATACTACGGTTACCTACATATGGTTAACTTTATAAGATACATATGGGTAGCAAGACTTGTATTCTGATTCAGTGATTAAATGTAACATATAAAATGTCTCTAAACACAAATTCTACAATCTATAACTTACTACGGTATAAAACAGAGGAAAACAGAATAATTGGATGATACAGTGAGTGCCCACCTGCAAGTATATATTCCGGCACCGGATATGTAAATCGGTGGCAGATGGTTGTGATGGTAGTGGTGGTTCTATAAGCGGCGTGTTGAGTGTTTGCCGGCTGATTTCAAACAAATATACATCCCTAACTCGAAATGAAGTTTCAAGGAATATGTTAATGATAAGCCCTTCATTTTAAACTTTGTGCTATATTTGGTTCTTAAATCTTGAAACCTTTAATAAACACCCTCGAAATTAAATATGTTTCCGTATTTAATCCATTTAGTTTGCAAGTATGAAATTAACATGTAATTTGACTAAAGTATTTTACTAGTTATCAAATGATGTGGGATCAGGGGAGCAGGCCCTATAAGAGTGGCAAGAGGAGCATAATTAATTTTAGCCCTTGATTATTTCGATTAACGGTTCAGATTCACTGTATTTTAGGCAGAGTCACTGCATTTTAAATTAACTGCATTTTACGTTTAAAATGCAGTGAATTTAAAATGCAGTGATCTAGACCGTCTATCGAAAAAATTAAGAGTTGAAATGTAGAGTTGGTTGTTCCTCCTGCCCTTCATATAAAAGCTACCCCTCTGAACCTTACTCTTATAAAATTATTATTATTTATCATTATTATTAATAATTAATAGCTATAGATATAGATATAGCTATAACTATAGCTATCAGTACAATAACGGATTATATGTTATAAATGCAATGTTTTCATACCCGAGTTTTATATTGACCCGTCTGGAGTATCGAAATCGGGTTAACCGATTGGACCACTAGGTCAACTCGGTTTGTTGAAATATGTACTTTTCTACTATTAGTCTGTCACAAATGACTTTTGTGGAGAGATGTCGCGAAAACATCATTTAGGTCTCGCTATGGTCATTACGAGGTTCAGGTGATGCCTTTTGGTTTGACTAACGAACCAGCAGTGTTCATGGACCTCATGAATTGAGTGTGCAAGTCATACTTGGAAAATTTTGTTATCATATTCATCGATGACATTTTGATTTACTCTCGAAACAAGGAGGAGCACGAACATCATCTGAAGACTATCTTAGAATTGCTCAAGAAGGATGAGTTGTACGCAAAATTTTCTAAATGTGAGTTATAGATTCCAACAATACAGTTCCTAGGACATGTCATTGATAGCCAAGGAATACACGTGGATCCAGCCAAGATCGAAGCTATCAAGAGTTAGGAAACACCTAGAACCCCAACAGAAGTACGTCAATTCTTAGGCCTCGCCGGATACTATCGTCGATTCATTGAAATTTTTTCCAAAATAGCACAACCTTTGACTGCACTAACTCAGAAGGAAAAAAAGTTTGATTGGACTGATAAACAAGAGTCGGCATTCCAACTGCTGAAACATAAACTTTGCAGTGCACTGATTTTGTCCTTGCCGGAAGGAACCGAAGATTTTGTCGTTTACTGCGACGCATCACATCAAGGACTTGATTGTGTATTAATGCAAAAGGAGAAGGTCACAGCTTGCGCCTCACGACAACTAAAGGTTCACGAGAAGAATTATACAACCCACAACCTGGAGTTAGGAGCCATAGTGTTTGCACTCAAGATTTGGAGACACTACTTATACGGTACGAAGTGTACTGTATTTACCGATCATAAGAGCCTTCAACACATATTCGATCAGAAGGACTTGAATATGAGGCAACGCTGATGGGTTGAGTTGCTTAGTGATTACGATTGTGAGATTCGTTAGCACCCTGGTAAGGCGAAAGTTGTAGTCGACGCCTTGAGCCGAAAGGAACGTGTGAAGCCCCTTCGAGTTCGAGCATTAGGTATGACTATACATAATAGCCTTACTACTCAGATTCACGATGCTCAACTCGAGGTACTCAAGTAGGAAAACTTGAAGAATGAAACCTTACGAGACATGGACAAACAGTTCGAGGTCAGGTCGAATGAAACCCGATACTTCTCGGACATAATATGGTTATCAAGTTTTGGAAACTTAAGGGATTTGGTGATGGATGAAGCATACAAATCTAGGTATTCTATACATCCAAGAGCTGACAAGATGTATCATGGCATCAAGGAATTGTATTGGTGGCCTAACATGAAGGCTGACATATCCACCTACGTTAGCAAGTGTTTAACGTGTTCTAATGTGAAGGCTGAGTATCAGAAACCGTCAGTATTGTTTAAACAATCAGAAATACCCCAATGGAAATGGGAGCACAAAGCAATGGATTTTATCACTAAGTTATCAAAAACGTCAAGCGGTTGCGACACGATTTGGGTAATCGTCGACCGTTTTACAAAGTCTGCCCATTTCCTGTCGATCAAAGAAACTGACAAGATGGAACGATTAACCCAAATTTACCTAAAGGAGGTTGTATCGAGACACGGCGTACCTATCTCGATCATCTCTGATAGAGATAGCCGTTTCACCTCTAGATTTTGACAGTCACTACAGAAAAATTTAGGTACTCGTCTGAACATGAGTACAACTTACCACCCTAGACCGATGGTAAGAGTGAAAGAACCATTCAAATGCTAGAAGACATGTTACGAGCTTGTATAGTTGATATTGGTAATGGTTGGGAAAATCATTTGCCTCTATGCGAGTTTTCGTACAACAACGGTTACCATACCAGCATCAAGGTTGCACCGTTTAAGGCACTCTCTGTAAGAAAGTGTCGATCACCTATATGTTGGACTATGGTTGGACACAGCCAACTCACTGGTCCGGAAATCATTCATGAAACAACTGAGAAGATTGTAGGAATACAAAACCGACTGACAGTTGCACAAGATCGTCAAAAGAGTTATGTTGACGTGAGACGCAAATCCTTAAAATCCCAGGTTGGGGACAAAGTAATGTTGAAAGTATCACCTTGGAAAGGTGTAATTCGTTTTGGAAAACGGGAGAAATTGAACCCTAGGTACATTGGACCGTTTGAAGTTGATAACATCAAATAATGTCATATTTATATAATAATATTCCCTTATTTTTAAGCCTTTTTATTACAATTTATTTATATATATTATTGATTTCGTTTATATTTGCAAAAAGGTGTTTAAATTAAAGAAATAAAGAAAAGGAACGAAAACAGACTAAAAACTGAAGAAAATGAAGTGAAGATTAAGAACCAAGAAGATTGGGCTTAGAGAGAAGATTACACCCAAAAAGAATAAGTTATTGGGCCAAGAAAAAGAAGAAGATTCAGATTTGTTAAAGATAGAAGCCCAAAAGGAGAAACCTGGCCCGACCAAGGAACATTCTGGAATTACAATCCAACCGGCGGTTGAACATAAATTAGTAAGGCAGTCGAGCGCGCGGGTCAAGATCCGAGTTTCGTGGGTAAAAAGCCAACCCAACCGGCGGCTGAAATATTCAACCGGCGGTTAGATGCGCGATCTGAAATCTATAAATAGAGGCCATAATGAACCCATAAACCATACAATTTCATATACGAATTAAGTAACCTTATTTCGTTTCTAGGGTTTAGAAGTCGACTGAAGAGGCTATTTGGAGGTTAGGAAGCTAGGGTTTGAAGGTTTTCAACCCTAAAGAAGATATAGTTCGGTTCTTGAGTTTGATTCTTATTCTTTTCTATTTACTATGTTTAATTACATGTTTTTAGATCTGATTAGGTTTACTTTGAACATGGGCTAATTCTTTAATTGTATTTACTTAGATGAAGGTTTATGATATGTTTATGTTGATTTGAATTATGAATGATTATTGAGTTTATTTGAAAGATTCATATTAATTGTGTGTTGATTGATTGTTACTTAATGTGGTCAAAAGATTTATGCTATAAGTAACGTTTGTATGAGTTGGTTGATTATCTGCAATTAAGTAATTTATTAATTAATTTTGGCTTGAGACTGTAACCGGTAATAGGTTAAGAGAATAACAATTAATATAACCTGATTAATGTGATAATTATTTAATCAATAATTATAAACTTGCGTTAACACGAGGTTGCTGAATAAATCTCAATGATCTGTTGATAGTATTAATTGCATAAAGTTTAGATTAATAACACGTAGAAGAAATTCTAGTGTATTCAAGAGAATCTAGTATTAAGCTAAGGTTTATTAGGGATTAGTTAACCTTAACAGGAGGCTATCCATATACGTTGAAATCACCATAATAAACAATCAGCAATTCAATAAACATATCTTAAACCTGAATCGAGAAATCACTATTCTAAGTAAATACATGCTTCTCTATCTAATTATCTTTAGTTACTTTTTATCTTTTTAATTGTTTTAAGTTTAAATTGTTTATTGGATAACTTTTAACTTTAGAAATTTAAGGTTAACTTAAGGTTAACTTTTAACTTTAGACTTTAGAAATGTCATTACTTATGTTTAGTATATAATTAGACTAAATGCATGATCAATAAGTCATTCGTGTGTGGCAGTGACTTAACATAAATAATGTACGTTACGAACTAGCACAATATGCTAACATTTATTGGATGACAAACGAATATGTGATTATTTGACTACTATGTTCGTATCATTTAACCTTATACTTACTAATGTATAAATCACACAAAATTATATTAAGTTACACTAGCACTAGTAAGCATGCATGTAAAGGGTTCCTTAAAGTGACCCTAAAATCTGGACATATTCAACTTTTAGCCTACTTTGTGTTAAGTGATGTAAATGAATTCTTAAACTTTGAAAATGTTGATTTGTTAAATAGGTGACATGTATATAAATATATAAATATATAAATGTATACATATATACTTAAGTACTATACATATATACTTTTAACACTAGTGATATATATATATATATATACTTATATATAGTTGTGAAATAAACATACTTTTCTCAACAAGTTTAATACTAAACTTACGGCGTACAAGACTATATGAATATGTATATTTTTTTCGGGAAATAAATATACTTTTTACAAGTAAACATTTGTAAACAAACTTTGACAAGTTCATGTGGGTGATTTAAACTTTTCAAAGAATCATATCCTTATGTGCATATAGTTGAACCTTAATTAGGGCGCGGTTAGCTACTACGAAGCCTACTCCGTTTACATCTTGTTCATCGTATACTTGCTTGCTAAGGTGAGTCTCATGACCCCATTTTTACTTGTATTGATATGCTTGGGGTGAGAATACATGCTCATGTTTTTATAAACACAAGTACACTAAAATTTATACTATTTGCATGGGTAACATATCTATTACTAATATATAACACATTCTGAATTTTTTTAAGAGGGAAATTACCAATATGCCCCCAACATTATTAATAATATTTGAAAAATCAACTTGAAATTACAAACATACCCTTGCATGTATTAAAATCTCATAACTACCATCATTATTAAACTTTAAAGTATTAAACATGTGACATATAATTTTAATTGATAAAAACCTATATATATCTATATATATCTATCTATATCAATCTATATTAATATATCTATTACTAATATATAATATATTTTGAATTTTTTTAAGAGGAAAATTACCAATTTGCCCCTAACATTATTAATAGTATTTGAAACTACTTGAAATTACAAACATAACCCTACATGTATTAAAATCTCATTAATACCATCATTATTAAACTTTAAAGTGTTAAACATGTGACATTTAATTTTAATTAATTAAAACTTTTATATATATATCTATCTATACTAATATTAAATATATTTGTAATGTTTTTTAGGAGTGAATTTACTAATTTACCCCTTACATTATTTTTATTATTTGAAGAATATACTTGAAAAATATACCTACATATATTAAAGAACATACTTGCCAAAGACGGTTTGTCCACCTTTTGTAGTTAAATTCCATCTCTAAAGCCTTCAAAATTAATTTCTCTAAATTTCACACATTTTTATGTGTTTTAAAAAAATTAGAAATAAACTCTCGATATTGTTTTTTTATTAAATTACAAATTTATGTGTTTATTTACATTTTTAATTTTGTATTTATACATTCAATTCATATATTCGAGAATTTTAATTTTTGATCAATTTTTACGAGTTCAATTTCACGTAAATAATGAATAGTATCTAATGTTCAAGGTAAAAAAATGTTTTGATGGTTAAACTATCGACCCAACCAATGATTTCAGACATCGCAACTTGCACCTGTCCAATATGAATATGCAATTTGATAGTCTCAGCCCGCATCCCGAGCATCGAGTTCGCAAGTACATTTCTTATATATCTTTTTTGGGTACTGTGTTTTAATTTTTTTGTTAAAAAGATAAATAGGTGATTTTTTATTTTATAAAATAACATATCGTAGTGTCAGTCATATAAATTTCGATTATAATTTTCACAACATATCAAATAAACATGAAGCTTATATATATTTACCGCTGCATCGCGCGGGCATTCTGCTAGTTATTCTATTAAGGCCCCTCTATCATGATTCGTTAGTTATGGATGTGAACGTGAATGTTGTGAATAGATCTATTGGTCTGACACCCCCGTTCGCGTTAGTAGCGCTAACTTGACTAATAGTCAAACGGACGCATAATCATTTGAAAACTACGAGTGTTTTGGAATAGACACTTACTAGAGGCACCAAATACTTGTTAAGGTTTCGTTTCATGAGCTCATGGCGATAGTATTACTTTATATTGCGTTTACGCAATAACTATCGAAATCTTGTGGTTCGTGTTATTATTTACAACTGTTTAAACCTATGAGATCACCAACTTTATGTTGACAATATTTATCATGTTATTCTCAAGTAACTAAGGACTCTGTAGAGTTAGCATAGCCATTGAGACATCGTATATGGAGTCACTAATTTTGCAGTCATATTGACAAGAGATTGGATTACATAACTATTTTGCATATTGGTCATGTAGTAAATTCTCTTTTATTTTAGTTTAGTGAACTCTAAGACTAAGTTTTCGGATGAACTCGCTATGTTAAAACAATGTGTTTTATGAAATGTATTGGTTTCAACGACTTATATAGAGGTCGTTCAATGTAATATGTGTTGTGAATTCTGAGATAGTCACATCCCGTCGTGATTTCGCTACGGCGGGGTATTACATATTGGTATCAGAGTCATGGTTACAGCGAATTAGGTTGTATTATGGCTTAGACTATAACCAGTATATGATAAACATTATGCTTGAAAAAATACTAGACATTCATACATGCCTTACATAGAAGAATTTTATATAATATTAAAACTTGCCACAAAGCATGGCGGCCCCAATTACAGTCATACTATCCAACTCCGAAGACGAGTTTCAAGACTCGTCCTTAAGATGTAATTGTTTTGTCGGTCACTTCTTTCAGACCTGCACCTCTGAACTGCATTATATAATAATAATAATAACAATAATAATAATAATAACAACGCATAAGCACTTTCTAAGTTTCTATTTTCTCAATATTGTTATCTTTTCAAATTTTGTCTTATACTAAATTAAAACTTTTGATATCTTTATGCTGATTGCATGATATGTATAATGTAAATAAAAATTCAACGATGGGCAGGTACTCACGAGTCACAATTTTTTTCTCGTTGAGTGTCATCCTTAATTTGTTATGTATAAACATTATTATTTTTTTATAATTATATATTATATTATACTTTTAAATTTGGATTTTTTTCTGTCTATTCCGGTATTTCACTCTTCATATTGTTGTCACTTATTATTTGTGGTGTTTCACTCTATTCATATGATCAGAGTGAGTTTACGTAAAGAAAACAAAATTATACAACGACTTTGATCGATCACCAAGATTGAAATAGGTTTCATTTTGTTCTTTCTTTAATTTTAATTTTAATGTATTTATTCAATACTATTTTCATTTTCTTTCTTTTTTATGATATCAATTCAATTACCATCTACCCAAACTTATAAATCCAATAGTATATAACCTTTCACATGTATTTAATTTAAATATCACTTAAGCAAACTTCAAATAACTAAACATAGGATAAATAGACAAATAAACTACTCTGTTTTGTGAAAAAGTTCAACTAAATTACTGGATTATTAATTTGTTCGATTGAATTACTGAACTTAATAAATCATGATATGTGGATTACTTAACTTGTAAATACTAACACCGATATTAGTTACTTAACTTATAGATAGTACAACGTAAAAATTGATATAAAAATAGTTCAGTAATTCAATTGAACAAATTAAGAGTATAGTAATTAGTGAACATTTTCACAAAATACAGTAACATCATAATGTATTTTATCAAATATTTTTCTAAGAAGATATTTTATTAGAGTATAAACGTTAGTCAACCTTTTGATGTATCTCATATTTATTTTTTATTAAAAAAAAAGAAAAATCAAATAAAAAAAGAAAAGAAAAACGTATAACTAAAATCTACCAAAATTATAGTAACTAAAATCCCCATATTCTCCTCCCTTTGCCATTATTCCATTTTGTGGACCATATCCTAAAGTCCAACTAAATCTCATCTCATATACTCCTATTCGTATTCCTATACTACTTCTTACCATCGTTCTCACTGCATAAACTCTTGTTTTAGTGCATCCGATTTCCACTACAATCCGAATCAATTTTTTTAGTGCGCGCATTTGTCTTTTTCATGTTTAATTGATAATATGGTGCCAACTATATTAACCGCTCCATCCAAACGGTCTTCACAAACTCCTGGCGATTCAACACCTCCGGTTCCAGCTCCGGTGACTTCACCGACCAAAAACTCCGGTGATTTCACTGCTAAAGTCACCGCTTCTGATGACGTATCACTTCCTGATATATCGGCTAAGAGTTCTGCTGAAGTTAACGGCGATGAGGTAATTGATTTCTAATTTTTTAGTTTCATCATTGTTATCATTAAAATTTATTTTTTTGTTATTGCTATTTGTTTTGTTTGTTTGTTGAAAAACGTGGATTGATTTGATGTGTTAGGAAGTTAGGGTTGGTAATTACTCCGTAAGATTAAATAAAATAATGGCATTTTGTTATGTGAAATAATAATAATATAGTTTAATATAATATGGAACATTTGTATAAATTTGAAGTTGTGTTTGTAGAGTCAATGGGAGATGGAATGATTAGATTTTTAGAACCTTAAAGTGAAATAAGCATGCTACTAACAATAGGAGTTTTTTAATGATAGCATTCAATTAAAAATTATTTTTCACATTACTATTTATTTTATTGTTTATATTTATATTAAAATAATTATCTACTTACAAAAAATAATTATTAAAAATTATTAACTTTTCATTTTGTCTTAATTTATTACTCTAAATAATGTATTTTTTTAATAAATTCTGTCAAATTGTCTTGAATATAAGGGTAAAACTGACATTTAATCGATTTATCTTAATTTCAAAAACAAATGTTGAGAGACAGAATGAATTATCACATTTGACACTAGAAAACTCATATTCTTGCATTAACAACCTAAATATCAAGGAACATTATCAAACTAACCGGTTAGAATAATTGACTAATACGGTCTTAATTATACGTTGTGATGTTTTTATACCAAGGGTGATGAATACACTAAACAAATTTGTATATATATGGAAGTTATGTTATGACGTATTTGTACTACGAATTTTGACCGATATACAATATATATACTAATATAGTATATGAATAAGTTTGTTTGATGTATTTATCATCTTTCATTATATATGCGTTCTGACTTACGTTGAAAGTCAACTAGGTCATTTGTTACGTGATTAATGTTCAAGTAGTCGAAGTTGATGTAAAACTAAGTACTTTTAAATGCGGTTTATGGTTAAAAGTAATTATAATTATTATTTTAACATGAAAAAGTTAATTAATTAGAATGTAACAGGCCCGACCAATATGAACATGTGGGGGGCTACTTGAGAACAATGATAGGATATGATATATGATAAGGTCAAAGTGTCACTTAAGCGTGCAATTGCATAAAAGTTGTTTTCTTTTTCATCTTTCCAGTGGGCTATTAATGTTCATAATATATATATATATATATATATATATATATATATATATATATATATATATATTTTGAGGGTTCAAACGAGAAGCACTAAGTTATTGAAAACTTGTGAGAATCACTCGAATATGTAATTGTTCACATGTGATAATGTCAAAATATTTATAAAAATGTTAATAAGAATCAATAAGACCTTGAAAATTGAAAAATAATGTGTTAAAACTTAGTTTAACTAACTTTAACCGATTTGTTCACATGTGAACTGTTCAGTTGTGAACATATGTGTTTTTACGTGTTTTTATACGCAATTTTACATTTTTATACGTTTTTTTATTTCTCATTTGAACAAATATTAATGTTCATATGTGTATAAAGTTAATCATATATGAACATTTACGAATTTTTTAGGACTCTCAAATTTCTCAATTTTATAGTGATTTTCATTTAAACCTTCTCGTATATATATATATATATATATATATATATATATATATATTCAATTCAATTAGGCACACTTGACCAACATTTGAGTTTTAATTTTATATTTTTGTAATTTTCATTGCTTTGAGTCAAACTTTTGAGGATAAAAAGGTTTATTTGACTTGTGTAAGAAGCATCTTGCATGAGACACACGATTAAAAAAGGCTTATATCCTTCTATTAATTAAAAATAATATCTAGTTAAAGAACAAATTGCCATTCATGTTTGATTCTAGTGTAGTAGGTGCTAGGGTATGATACTATGATCAAATTACACTAGTGATGAGCTCATTATCAACCTAAACATGATTCTAGCTAATTGATTGATTTGTTTGTCATGTTTACATAAAAAATTGCATGATTGTCCACTAATTTTGAGTTGTTTTCACTTTGAAGAATGTATGATGTATTAAATAAGATGGACTTAAAGTTAGATTTAAAGATTTAAGAAGTGTATATGTTAAAATGATTAGTGAATATAATGAGTTGGAATAAGTGAAATTCGTATATCAAAAACTGTACGATTAGACAAAATTTAGGTTTATATTTCTAGGCATATTTATCAATACTCATTCACTTTTCTACGTCATGTTATTTGTTATAATGACATTTAAGTTTGTTTTTTCTCACTTCACGTTTTTACTTTTCTACTTCATATTTATATTGTTATGTATTTATAGTACTTTCTATTGTGTATAACGGCAACCTGTATAAATACGTACATTAGATTTTACAAAGTTATATAAAACTTCCAAAATATATATGAATACATTAGACATTTGCCCCTTTTCGATCTTTATATGAACTTTTTGTTCAAATGGTGTGTATTTAATAACGCACGCGTGTTGATGTAAAAATCATGACTATAAAACCTTTTTGTAAATACTTTTTCTCCTCTTCAGATTTCTTTTAAAAAAGGTTATTTTTAATATTGACTGCGGCTTTCACAAGATAAAGCCTACGATTATATATATAGCTCACCATTTTGTAATGTGAGTTGTGAAGTGTGAACCCACTCATTTGGTTTCCTTGTTGTCGACCTTTTTTTTTCTCTTGTTTATCTTCTAGAAAAAGCAACCATATTAATACTAACCAAATATGTACGACTTATAACCATAAGTCAATATGAACAAACATGATCACTAACACTCATACACCCTCTCTTATATATGTATGTAACTTCAAAACAAAGCCACACATCGTTACATGATGCTCAAACAGTAGCTCGAGACATCTGCTTCCAATGCTCAACTTTCCAGCTTCACATATTAACTACTATGTCCGTGTTATGACCCATTTTGACACCCCTTCAGCCCGCAGACCATTTTTTTTCCTGTTTATCTTTAAACAATTTGGGTACATTAGCCTTGACTATTAGTTATAACAAAAATATATAAACCCATAATATATATATTGTAGTTTTATTTCTTTTTCTTTATATCACCAATCCAACGTTCACTTAAGATCAATCTGTGCCATATATTCATACTATCGTAATATCCACGCTATGCAACAAAATATGATGTTCTGGTGTAAATAGTAACTCGACGATAGTCATATATTTTGTTCACTCTTCAAGGATTATACATAATGGCGACTCAATAACGGAAATTTACTCGTATGTAGAGGTGATGAATCGGCGTACGGTAGTGAAAATGATAATATTAATAAAAGTTACATAAGTTAATTTTATAAATGTTGAGTTTTAATTTTAAAAGTTTCTATACACAAAACACCAACATACTTTATATATTATTTTTATATAGATAAGAAAAAATAAAGTTAAATAACTTGTATATCCTAAACTGTGCCTAACCTATATATACCTTTAATCATGGTTTTAAGTTGAGACACGGAATTAGTAGGTTAAATCACAACAGTATTAAGCTTTCGGATGTTATAAATGATACTATAGTGATAACCCCCTCGATGTGTGATTAATTAGGGTTAATAGACAGATAGTGTATTAAACTTTTATAAAATATTCAATTAAAGGAATAACTTAATTTTTTTTTTTTTTAAAATGACTTAATATGATAAAACCCGTCTCCTATGTTGGAATTATGGGTTACACGATTCATCATTTTAAACAATTTTATAAACTTTAGTTATCCCTTAAACACATTACGTATAGTTAGGATTGATTTAAGTAAATAATTTTATTCTCTTTTTTAATCAAACATTTTGTGAAAGTTTGATGCACTTTACGTCTATTAACCCTTTAATTAAAGACTTGTATATCTCATTGGATCAAATTAGATTATGGAAATAGAAAAGGTGCGTTTACATTTGCAAAATGAACGAATGGTACTTGAGATCATTTCTGGTTATGCAAATACAAGGTTTGTGGTCGAGTCACATGATACGTGCACTTCACAATGGACACATACACATTATATCCTTAGCATAGTCATCATTTTCTTCTAACACTTTATAACATTTTGGATTCATGTATACGATTTTGAAGCTTAACTTTTATGACTTGTATAGTGTTTTTCGTTCATAAGTCAATACTTTTGTGTGGATAGTTTGAACATTTTGATTATTGCACTTTCTAAAAATACACGTTGGTGGTTATGCTGAAACAACGTATCAAAGTAAAAAGCAGAAAGCTATAACGAAAATACCTAATCTTATACTCCTTCCTACTTCACAAAAATTGTCCCCCAATAATTTTTGTTGGGATTAAGATAAATTGGATAATTGTCAATTTTGCATTTATTATCGAGGGAAGTTTAACCGAATTTATTTATAAATGATTTAGAATGATAAATGAAGGTAAAATTGTGAGTTTAATGATTTTTAATAATTATTTTTTATAATGAACAATATACAAATAGTAATATGGATATTTATTTTGGGACGGAGAAAATAAATAGCTACGTTGTTAAACTATCATTGTTATATTGATGATTTTTTAGGTGCCTAAATTTCAAAGTTTATTGGTAGCAGACTTCATTCCAAGAAAGAAAGACGGTCGAATGTGGACTAGACATTCTACTTTGTTTCTTGTTTTACTACATGATCTTAATGTGACACTTTTTACTTTTGACCTAAAAACACATATGAGTCGATGAGGACTTGACCTATTCGAATAATCTTAACAGAAAAAAATTTATCTTTTTTTTTTCGTTTACCTAAATACATATGATATTTTGATGTCATATTATCTCAAAAGGTTGCAGTTATAATTCACTACCAAATTATTGAGTTAATTGAACAATGACTTGATTATTATCTCGTGTAAATGTAAATTTTTTGTATCTTACTAGATAATTTATTTATTTATTTAAGTCAACAATAGATCAATCATTCAGAGAGAAAAAACGATGGTTTTATATTAAAAATATAAACACATTATAACCTCATGAAGCATGCCTAAAAATTGAAAAAACTTATATTAAAAATAGATAAAATTATTTAATTTTTCGTAAGTATTTATTTAGTTACATTGTTACGTGGCCACTTAAATCTTTTTTAATTGGCACGTGGTGTCTTTGGTCTTTATTCGCCACGCGCCTCTTTATCCCTCACTTGCAAAAATTAATTCAATTCAGATCGACAACCCACCTAACCCCCTAAATCATGAGCAGAGGATCCACTGTATTTTGTGGTGCGTAAATTATTAAATTCTTTAATTTTACACTCCTTTTCCCCTTATTAATTGTTTCAATTTACCAAAAACTGACAGTAGTGTTAATAATAGTATTTCATGTTTATTGATCGGATCTTCGAATTTCAGTTTATTAGAATTCTTAATTATGATTTTGAATAACTTAATTGCTCCCTTATCTATCCACTCTTCTTCAAATTTTATAATTGTTCTAAATTCAAGATTTTCATACTGGAGTACACTGGAATTATTTTAGTTATAGATTGCTCCATCTTTTATCAAATGGGGTATTTTTCAAGTTTACTACTTGCTTCTTTATTTGAATTTTAACATTTTTTGAAAAGTTGATATAGTCTATACTTTGATAAACTCCAAAAGATTGTCTGTTACTATAATTTTCTGTGTTTTTGTTTATACTTGTTGCTAAAATTGTAAAGCATGAAGTTAAGGTTTAGTTTAGATGAACCAGATTATATTGATTGGTTTAGAGATTTTATAGTTTTCTATGTAACTACTGTTTTGTAAACTGAGTTAGTTCATTTACATTGAATCCTGACTATACGTTTTGTTTATGATGTATTTGTGGTTAGTTATTGGACTGTTTAATTAATTTGATTTTGGTTACTTAAATGCAGAAATTGAAGAACACAGATAATAAACAACCATCTACTGCAATGGGGCAACATAATGAGGTACAATATGTTGGGATTACTGAATCCCCATCATCTCCTACAGGTGCTAATAACAGCAACAACATTAAAAGAGTCTCAATATTACCCCTTATTTTCCTCATATTTTATGAGGTTTCTGGGGGGCCTTTTGGTGTTGAGGACAGTGTTCAAGCTGCTGGACCTCTTTTAGCCCTAATAGGGTTCTTAGTATTCCCATTTATATGGAGTGTCCCTGAAGCTTTAATAACTGCTGAAATGGGTACAATGTTTCCTGAAGATGGTGGTTATGTTGTTTGGGTATCATCTGCTTTAGGACCTTATTGGGGGTTTCAACAAGGTTGGATGAAATGGCTTAGTGGTGTTATAGACAATGCATTATACCCAGTTCTGTTTCTTGATTATTTGAAATCGGGGATTCCGGTTTTAGCAGGTGGGTATCCTCGAGTTTTAGCTGTTTTAGCATTGACTATTGCCCTTACTTATATGAACTTTAGAGGTTTGACAATAGTAGGGTGGGTTGCTGTTTTATTAGGTATATTTTCATTAGTTCCTTTTGTAATTATGGGTATTATTTCGATTCCTAAAATTGAGCCTGCTAGATGGTTAGTAGTGGATTTACACGTGGTTGATTGGAATTTATACTTAAACACACTCTTTTGGAACCTTAATTATTGGGATTCCATTAGTACACTAGCTGGAGAAGTCGATAACCCGAAGAAAACACTTCCAAAAGCGTTGTTCTATGCATTGATCCTCGTCGTTTCAGGTTACTTTTTCCCTCTTTTAATGGGCACCGGTGCAGTACCCCTGCACCGTGATCAGTGGACTGATGGGTACTTCTCGGATGTGGCTAAGATTGTGGGGGGTGTATGGTTAAGATGGTGGATCCAAGCTGGTGCAGCAATGTCAAACATGGGAATGTTTGTAACGGAAATGAGTAGCGACTCGTTTCAACTTCTTGGTATGGCGGAAAGGGGTATGATTCCCGAGTTTTTCGCTAAGAGGTCTCGTCACGGGACTCCTTCAATTGGTATATTATTCTCGGCTTCTGGTGTGATTCTCCTTTCATGGTTAAGTTTTCAAGAGATTGTGGCTGCTGAAAACTTCTTATACTGTTTTGGGATGATTTTGGAGTTCATAGCTTTCGTAAGGTTAAGAATGAAGTACCCTGCTGCATCTAGGCCTTACAAGATACCTGTGGGGACGGTTGGGTCGATTCTTTTGTGTGTTCCTCCAACGATTTTGATATGTGTCGTGTTGGCTCTTTCTTCACTTAAGGTTATGATCGTTAGTGTTATTGCTATATTTATTGGGCTAGTGTTGCAGCCGCTTCTCAAGTATGTTGAGAAGAAAAGATGGGTTAAATTCTCGACTAGTGCTGATCTTCCCGACCTTTTTAATACTCATGAGCATTCTGAGTCTTTAGTACAGTAGTGACATGAAGGGGCTAGACCGCTGATGCTGATTTGGGTGTTCTTTTAAATGGGTGCTTAGCTATGGGTTCGGTGTGATAGTAGGTCGTTGGCGGTTTGTGGTTGATTTTCGTTAGTGTTTACAACTGCTTAAAGTTATGGTAAAGCTTCTTTCTTTCTAATATATGGTTGTTTTCAACATGTTCTTTTACTCGTTGGAGTTATTGGTAGTCAGTATACGAAATGTGGTTACAAATTGTACTTTAAGATATGTATTTTCGATGTGGTGATAATGAAAAAAATACCCAGTCTAGATCTTCTTTATGATATAAATTAATCTTTCTCATTTGTGCAATGCTGATCCTTTCTGAGATTTCAAAAACAAGCTACAAATATATAATTTGTTGAACTTGTGCTTATAAGTATTCCACTCGAATTGTAACCTAGTTTTTCATTTTTCAAGTCTTATTTAATACGTGATATTCATATATTGAGCTTTTCACATGTTGATTTTATCGTTAAGTTCATTAGTTCCTAGTTCATGAAGATGATAGATAGAAGATATTCCAAAGATGAAACATTCACAATTAAGAAAGGACATGAAACAAAGATGCATAAAATGCTTTAAGCGATCTAGTGAAGTGGTTCCGGATTTGTTCTTGGAAATCCAAGTGATGTCCTATGGGTGGTTTTCGGCTAGACTTAAAGCAGGTATTTTTTTTCGTGGGCTCAATGGAAGGATGCGGCTGGTGTAGGTTAATCTTTGTGCTGCTGTTTCGGGTCTGCAGTTGCTGTCATCGTTTGAGCAGGCTGCTGCTTTTTTGGTTGTAGTCCTTTGATGTTTGTGGTCTTTGGTCCTGGCCCATCAGTGGCTCTGGTCATTTTGCTTATGTTATAGTAATGCTTTATTGTCTGTTGTAGTCCTATATCTTGTAATATTGGTGTTTTGTTGTACGTTTTTTCCGTTGCTTTGTATTGAACTTTGGTTTCTTCTAATGGTATTGTTTCCAATTTCCAAAAAAATAATAAATGAAGTTGTTGCAGGTAAATCGAGACCCACATTTACCTTTATAAATAATTATACACACACAAAATAAAATAAAGAAAGCTATCATTCAATATGGTAGCTACCATATTGATTAAATTATTTTGTCAACCATTTTGAATGAGAGTGACTACATCAATATGGTCCTTGACCATTATGTGCCACGTCACGCCACTCCCCTCACTCTAAACTTGATAAAGTGTCCACGCATAGTGACGGTAAATAATTAGGTCTCGATTCATACATTTATATCATTGTTTTCTTATTTGTGATGACAAAATATATTGTATTGCTTAATTATAGAAGATTTCAAGTCGAATAAATTCAAATGCTACATCAAACTAAACATAATCAACAAAATTAAAAGTATTGTTTTGAATTTTAAATCATAGTAATGTGGTTAAGATGGATTATACTTTAAAAATAATTAAAGCTGAACAAAAAAATAAGTTAATATAGTAAGGGCAACATGATACTTTTGATTGTTCGGAGAAATTAAGATTTTAAAACCACATAAAAAAAATGTTTCATTTCTTTCTTAGATACTAAAGTGAGGATCCTAGTTTATGTGATTTTTACATAATAACATAATTAATGCAAATCATACTTAGGAATCTTCAAAGTTGATCTAGTGTAACACTTGACTTTTTCTTTGAAAATCCTAAACCTTTTAAGTAACTTGTAATGACAAATATTGTTTTTAAGTAGCTATCACATTTGTTATTTTATTACATGTTAGTTACTACGCCATTATAACCATTATACGTACACACATAAGATGGATACATAAATTACGATCATGGATCTCGATCCATAAATCAAATAAGCTATAACAGTTGTAACTATTGTTTGTTAATACCCATTGATAATAAGGGGAATATCTATAATGTATCGATAATAGTATAAATTTGTATAGTTATTTTGCCCGAAATCATTCAGTCTTAAAATAATATTTCTAATGTTTAAAAGCCGACATACAAGTATACACGATAATTATTGTTGGTAAGAACTTACTTTAGCTACTACATTTACCAAAGTAAATGTCACTATTCATAACTTATTCATACTCATCTACTATTCCAACGTAAAGAAAAAATATAAAATAATAAATAGCCATCACCTTATTACCTATACATACAAGTATTTTAATTATATAAAATGGTAAATCTGTGATAATATTAAAAGATATAAAATTGTAATGAAAACATCAAAAAATGTATTTTTATTTCTTCCACAATATAGCTATAAATGTTATATAAAATTTATATCATAAATCTTATGTGATAACTAAATAAATAAATACAATTAATTTTTTGATTATGTGAAATAAAAAATCTTTGATAATACATTAAAAGATATAAAATTTTAAGGAAAACATTAAAAAATATATTTCCCTTTTAAATGTTATAGAAAATGTATATTATAAATATAATATCGTTAGTGAATTGTGTAGAAATAGATTTTATATAAACTTACACATATTTACAACATGATATTAACTGTTTAAATAATACCAGTGATAAATTAATGAATTTTGCTAATTAAAATTCAGAGAGTGTAGTTTGTTGTATTGATAAAGCACATATTAATATGTTATATTTTATATTTAATCATACACATACAATTTATTCATCAAAAATTACACATTTTTAACGTCCCGCCGCAACATACGAGTAAAAAATATTCGTAAATAACATATGTTATCGGTATTAATTCACTTACGAATAATTAATGCTAGGATTTATGATTCCGTACATCACACAACATTTATGCTACATGTGAAAGTAGTTATATAGGATTGGGTGCTATATTAGCTGCACATTATCATAAGTTGATTCACATTTTTAATATACAAAAACACTACTAATAGTAATGATAACTAACCACAAGTTACTATTGAGCTCAACTTATTTTTGTTTACATTGTTTTAGAAAAGAAAAAAAGAAAAAAAAAAAAAAAAGGAAAACCAGCTTCATACATACCACACCTCACCACCACTCGATGACTACGAATCACTGTATGTTATGATGTCCGTGATTGCAGGCTGAACGAGTCCAAAACTAATACTATATATGTAATTCATATTTTTATACCTAACCCTTTTTTTTGGCCCCTTTTCTTTATAACTTTGATAAATATAATGATATCAATTTATTTGGTGGGGGTGGATCAACATGGTGTAAATAAACTTGAAGAATTAATTAGTCATCAGAGGTTGGGATCTTTCTCAAAATGTAAAAAATCAGCTTGGAAGGCTAGTGTATGGGTTGCTTTGTAGTTGATTTGTTCGTATAGAAATAATAGTGCTTAACAACAAAAAGAAAGTGGTTCCAAATTTATTTAAGGAGGTTCAAGTAAGAGCTTATGAGTGGTTTGCCTCAAGGGATGTAAATGCTAAGATTTCATGGATCGAATGGAAAAATCTAATTGCGGGTCAGTTTTAACGTTTTTAGATGTTACTGTCTGAAAGTGGGTGCAGTTTCAGATTGGAGTTTATCATGTTTATTGGTAGGGTCTATCATGGATCAATATGGGTATGATTTTAATACATAGCTTTGTGAAAGATTGGGTCAAAAAGGTGACAGGGGACGTTGAGGGAATGGTCAAAGGGAGCTGTCATATTTTCATTTCGTTGATGGTGGTGAGATGTCGTCTGTCTTTTTAATCCCTTGCGGTGGTTGACATTAGTAAGGATGATCTTAGTCTTTAATTATGTTGGTCATGTTAGTGTTGTAGTTCTTGTTGGTGTTTTTTTTGCCCCATTTTACGTCTTATAGATTGGGGTGGCTTTTGCTGTTGGTATTGACTTTATTTCGGTAATAATTTTGTCTGCTTTTTCTAATAAAAAAATCAATTTATTTGAATTAAATTAATATTGAGATTGAAATAAATACAGAGTATACTAACTAAAATGATGAGTTGGTCGATATCCAAATTAGCATAATTTCGGATCCTAAAAAATCCGAACCATTCACATACAAATAACCCGGGATTCCTTTCTTGTGTAAAAAGCAAATACAAAACACAGAAAAAGGGTTTTTGCACGAAACCCTCATTCATCCTCAAATCAAATTCCCCCAAACTCAATCTCATTTACCAAACACCCTAAATCAAATTCAATCACAGATTCCAAATAATGGATGTAATTAAATCACAGCAGTTATCAGCACGGCCGATCGAGAAAGTTGTCGTACATCCGTTAGTACTTCTTAGCATCGTTGACAACTATTACAGAGTCGCTAAAGACACTCGTAAACGTGTTGTTGGTGTTCTTCTCGGCAGTTCATTCAAAGGCACCGTTGATGTCACAAACAGCTATGCAGGTTTATTTCGATCTATTCATCTTTTTAGGGCTTATAGATATATGTGTATATGAAGATTTACTTAGATCTGAACATGTTTATGTTACCAGATAGAACTTTTTCAATTCATGATCTGCTCTACGAAGGGAAAAGTATTTTTTGGTTTAATTATGTAATAATGAAAGCTTAGACTAGGTTTTAGGTTTTTTGTTATCGGTTTTGAAAGTTAAAAAGCAATAAGTTTTGTAGTTAGTTTTTATATTTGGCTTAAGTTACTGAATTGATGGATGCAATTAGTTTGATTTTAAACCCGATTAGGGTTTAAATAGATTGAATGACCTAGGACAGAGCTTGTGAGACTAATTTAGTACTTATTATATATAAGTGAGACATTGCCTGCTGTTTGTTGTTAGGATGTAGTAAATATGTAAATGAGAAACATAATTACCAAAGGGCGTTTAGCCTGCAGTATGAGAGTAACACATTAACCAAGGGGTGGGTTGTAGTCTCACTTGAGACAAATGCGTATGTTATATGCTTGGTCTGTATATGCTATGTAAATTAGGATGTGTTGGTGGTTGCTGTTCTAAAAAATAAATCTAAGAAACATAATTGATAAATGAATGAAAGAAGCAGGTAATGATGGAACCCAATACAATTATGGAGTAATGGAGATTGTATACTTTATGATTATAGTTGGCATGTCATGTGTGCTATGGTCGTTGTTTGGGAAGTAAGATGTTTAGTCAGCATCTACCGTGGCAGTTCCTTTTTAATAAGTAAATGGGATCTGCAATCACTGTTAAGTTGTTGAAATGGTCAAGAATATTATTGTTAAGTTGCAAGTTTCGTGCTGTTAGCACATCTGAATGGTATATCTGGTAGTGCTAGATAGTAGATACTAGGATCGCGCTAGCCAATAAAATGCTGGATTCTTGATGGCGTAGTAAATTCGCAAACAAGAAACATAATTACCAAAGTGCCTTGTGGCTAGTGGTACGAGGGTAACCCATTAACCAAGGGGTGGGTTCTAGTCTCACTTGAGACAAATGCGTATATTATATGCGTGGTTTGCGAATGCTATGTAAGCTAGGTTGTGTTGGTGGTTGCTGTTTTAAAAATAATAAGGATAAATCTAAGAAACATAACTGGTAAATGAATGAAAGAAGCAGGTAATGATGGAACCTAACACGATTATGGAGTAATGGAGATTGTATGGTTAATGATTATAGTTGCCATGTCATGTGAGGTATGGTCGTTGTTTGGGAAGCAAGATGTTTAGTCAGCATCTACTTATGTTTTCATGGCATGGTGGCAGTGCCTTTTTAATAAGTAAATGGGACCTGCAATCATATCTTCGTATCTCTTGCATCTTATATGGCAATTAAGTTGTTGAAATGGTCAAGAGTATCATTGTTAAGTTAAAACTTTCATCTGTTAGCACATCTGAATGGTATCTCTGATAGTGCTAGATAGTAGACGCTAGGATAAAGCTACCCAATAAAATGTTGGATTCTTCATGTTGCCACTTACGAGCATTATATCGTATATATATGCTTATATTTAGGATTCATGTCCACATTTAGTTCATGACATGCTAATAGTGCTCATTGTCTGGTGAGCATCATGTAGAGGGCCCATTACACCTTTTACCATCAGTAAATGTACTACATGGCTATCTGTCATGGTACCTACAGCAAGTTGTCTAGATTCTAGAAATTTGGTTGCTAACACTAAGCTGCATATCGGTAACGAGAAGTCACTGATAGTGTAACAGACCACTTATCTACATTCTTTCATTCTATGATAAAACGAGTTTGCTCTCTATGTTATTGTGTTGACTGCTTTATTGTGAGCATGCATTAAGTTTGGATATGTTATTAGCTTACGGGTACGGTTGAAGATTCTGGAAATGAAGCAATTAGTGTATAAAAGAAATGAACTAAGTTAAAAAAACAAACAAACTAGTAAGCAGTTAACTAAGGAAACCAACTGCACTATATTTCATTTTTAACCAGCCACATGACAAAACCACTAAAAGGTATTTGGCCTCACATCACTGAAGGTGCCTATTTTATCTTTCCAACCCGTAGGTTATCGGTTCTGACTCTTTCTGCATTCATGTCTGTGAGTGTATATTATTTGCATTTCAAGAACAGAAGACAAAAACAATGCCAGCTAAACCAGTTCAATCGGACATTATTCTAAATGGATAAGTTCTCTTTTGCAGTGCCTTTTGAGGAAGACGACAAGGATTCCAGCATTTGGTTTCTTGATCACAACTATCATGAGGCTATGTTCTCCATGTTTAAGAGAATCAACGGTACTTATCCATTCTTATAAAAGTGCAACGAATGGTGCTTCTTTTATTCTCCCATTTCATGGGCGTTCCTCTATTCTAACACTGTTCGTACAATATAATCTGCTTTGCAGCTAAGGAGCATGTGGTAGGATGGTATAGCACCGGCCCGAAGCTAAGGGAGAATGATCTTGATGTGCATGGTTTATTTAACGAGTAAGCTTGGGGACCTTCTACTAATGCTTTCCTTTATTTTGAGGCCTGGAATGTTGCACAATATGCTTTAGTTTTGTTATCTTATATCTTTGTTTATGTTTTTTGGATGGTTCATATGTCCCTCTTTCATTCATCATGTGGTTATATCTCGACTTATGATATTTGCTACTGCAGCTACGTTCCAAACCCTGTATTGGTGATAATAGATGTTCAACCAAAGGAATTGGGAATACCCACCAAAGCTTACTATGCTATCGAAGAGGTTAAAGAGGTATGATTAATAACAGGTTCTTTTTCTTATGGCTTTTGACATTGTACACAAACTCATAATAATTAACCTATTAACTTGCTTCATATAAAAGCAACAATCCTGATCACAGAATTACTTGCTTAGTTACATAAAATTCATTTGGATACGAAAGTAACAAATACTGACTTACCTTGCAGAATGCTACTCAGAAGAGCCAGAAGGTTTTTGTTCACGTGCCATCTGAAATTGCTGCACACGAAGTGGAAGAAATCGGTAAAACTTCACTCCCCCCCCCTCCCCCCCACCCACCAATTAAAAAACAATTGCGATGCATATGTGTCTTATTTTGCTCGAACAAATCATATTTTGTGTACTTGATTTCTGCACTTGTCTTTCTACAGGGGTGGAGCACTTGCTGAGGGATGTGAAGGATACAACCATCAGCACCCTTGCAACTGAGGTTCTCCGTTTTTTTTTCTTTCCTTATTTTATTTTAGTGATTCAATACGTTGAGCACTAAGCTTTCAGTTTGTAAAATTCATTTTTTTTGTATCCATTGCACCAGTTTCAGCCACAAGTCCAACAATACTGTTCTGATTTTATTTTTGTGCAATGACGTTCTGTTGAGATCAGTTCTGTTTGATAATGTTCAGGTAACTGGAAAGCTGGCAGCCTTGAAGGGTTTAGATGCCCGACTGAAGGAGATTCGTGGGTATCTGGACCTTGTTATAGATGGAAAGCTTCCATTAAATCACGAAATATTGTACCACCTACAGGTATCCTTTATGCACATCCACTTTTTGTGGTGTAGCGTGATTAAATTAATTGAACAAAATATGGTCATTTTTCTACTTAAAAATATTAACAGTTACCATTCCTTTTCGTCTCCGTTCATTGTATTTTGAATCTAAAATTGCAGGATGTGTTCAACCTTTTACCAAATCTGAACGTGGCTGATTTGATAAAGGCATTCGCAGGTATATACATTATAGTGAGGAAGCAACGTTCTTACTCGTGCCTTTTTTGTTGTGCAATTACTCAATTTGGTGTTTTGCTTATGAATTTTGCAGTGAAAACTAATGATCAGATGCTTGTTATCTACCTTTCCTCTCTGATCAGGAGTGTGATAGCTCTTCACAACTTGATCAACAACAAGGTAACTTAAGAAGTAACCGAGTGCCAAAAAATTGGTTTTTGCTTTAAACCATATTCAAAATATGAAATGAAATGAGACGTGAAAATGTAAAATTTGACTAATTGATGTCTAACTATGATTTTGGTTGTATTCAGATGCTTAACAAAGAACACGAGAAAGCTGAAGGTGCAAAACCATCAACAGTACCACCAGTTGCTGGGAGCTAAAAGACTGCTGTCTGTACTGGAACTACTTGTAGGTTTTGTTTCTGGAAGAGGGTTGCCTGTGGTATTTTTCTTCCAAAATCTGCAGATACCTTCAAATCAGTGGCGAAGAAATGAAGCTTTAGAAGCTTAATTTGATTAGGTATTTGTATCATTGCGGGATTTCATGTTTAACGGACATGTTCAAGCCAGGTCATTCTCTGTTGGTTTCAGACTATTTTATGAATCTTTTCATTACTACATGCATGCTTAAATACAATTAACCCTTTATCGTAAACAAATATTGTAAACAAATATTGCATCTTGCGACTGTCAATCATCATGTCCAATGATGCTTAAAAGAAATTTTGTTTGTACAATGAAAGAAAACCAAAGGCAAACTGTGTGTGCGTTTGTTTTTGAACTTTGTGGCTAAAATTGGAGAAAGCTCAAGAGTTCGTTTCTCTTTTGTGCAATGGTCGTTATACCTAAATAACACGTTGTTAAGTAATACGGAGTAACAACAAGAATTTGAACGCATAAATAGTTAACTGCAAGCATTTCCATCTAATCAACTTTTGAGTTTTGATACTAACAATTGTATAAAGGATTATTTTTCTTGGAGCAAATTGCGCAAATCATTCCTGTGTTATGTTAAAAATGTACGAGGCATTGCCGTGTTTAATAGTTTCAATCAACTCTCATCCTTCTAGACATGAAAGGACGAATATACCCTTATTAGTCTAGAAAGGATGAATATACCCTTATTCAACGTAAAAGAATCAAAATTTCCTAATTAATTTATTTTTTGTTTAATATTTTTCATCCATCAGCAGTTCTTCACATTTAAACAACTATTAATCTATCATTTCACACTAGATTACCATAGCATCACCAATCACCAATAAATCTTCATCATAATCTTCAAACCCTAAAGTTAATTTATATCATATTCATGCATAAATCATCCTTGTCAATAAAATCTCGTACGAAATACAAACACCCAAATACTCAAAACACCTAAACGAAACCTTAACTAGAAGAAAAATAACATATCTGAAAATTGTCCACGTGCCAACCTGCAAATCAAAACACGTAAATCTCGTCGTTAATAACGACAACGGAGTAGAAGATCGACATCGATTAGGGCAACGTTAGTTGTTCCAATACACGAAATCGATAATGATCGTTCCGTCACTGTTCGTTTTCCGCGACGGTGCGTTTTGCCAGAGAACTAAAAGTGGCATGATGATTTTGGTTAAATTATTAGAATGATAAGCTTGTAAAGCTTGAAGTTATTTTATTAAAATGATGTTATTCGACACTTAAATAAACTCGTAAGTTTGAGTTTGATTTGCATATTTAATAATAGCGTGAACATGAATAACAAGGTCGATCTAAGAGTGTTGAATAATTACACAAAAATATGTTTAATTTTACAGTTTAATGTAGTGAAAATTTGTTGGAAAGTGTTTGGGAAAACTGCAGGATTTTTTGGTCAAACTGGACTTGCTGTATCTGCAGATGTACCCGGCGGTTACACACTTTACCCGGCGGGTAAAATGTGTATCCGGTTGGGTGCCTGGCGGATACAGGGAGTGATAAACGGGTAAGCTCTTTGTAATTTTTGACAGAAGATGAGGGTCGATGTTCTACCCGGCGGGTAGCCCGAATACCCGGCGGGTACCCTGCCAAACTTGCTGCATACCCGGTAGGTACTCGGCCTACCCGGCGGGTAACCCTCCAGGTTTGTGGTTGTCGTTTTTATGTCCGAATTAACTTTTAAATGATGTCCAAATGAGTTGATTATGTATTTGGAAAGTATGGGACACTTTTAACTGGTGGAAATTGAGTTGTAAAGAGAAAAATAAAAAAAATAATAATAATCGGGGCTTTACATGTCATAACAAAATTATTTCAACTAATTAAAATGTTATCTATAAAATAATGAGAAGTAAATGTAATATATCACAATTCAAAGATGACATGCTATTTAACCAATATACCGTTGCACGTAACAGAAATAAATAAATTGATTATTATCGTCACATCTGCGGCAATGTGCTATATTCATAAAAGATTTCATATTTGAACCTTTTCAAGTAAAAATTGTGGGGTGAGTAGAGAAAGGTTCGGACATATGATATCCTGTTTAAGCTATCCCGTTTAAGCTAGAATCAACAAAAGACTAATATTTCGGAGATAACATAACATGGATAAAGAAAACTTTATCCATTTACATTTAACATAAACAAAACTATTGTTAGGTGTTTATTTATGTTTTGATACACATTTAACTGTTGAGTACTAACACAATATACAAGGGCCCGTTAGGTTTAAATAATGATTTATGAAGGAATGAAATTTGATGGAATTAAAATTTAATGAAATTGCAATATGATTCAAAGTAATGTGATTATGAAAGAATTAGAAAATCTCATGCGCGTTTGATTGACACGGAATGAAATTGTACTTTTAAAATTTTATAAAATTATACAGATATAAATATAATACAATATAAAATATAAATGTATAAAATAAAATATAATAATAGAAAAAGTATAACATATAAACAATAGAAAAGTATAAATATAAATTATAAAACATAAAATGTAAAATATAAAATATAAAATATAAATAAAAATAAAAATAATAATAATAATATAACGTAACAAAAATACTCCACAAAATTATATAACTTAGTATAATATGATATAACGCTACTGAACAGAATTTTAAAATGACAGGGAATTTAATTCCTGCATTTTATGGAATTTGATGGAATCAAAATTCTATATATCAACCAAACAAACAAATAAAGGGAATGAAATTGAATTCCATCCTTCTGATATGCCAATCAAACAGAAGAATAAAATGAAATCTGCCAATAGTGATGGTAATTTTTTAGATTATCTGCGATGGAGCATGGAGCTCATTGAACTGATAACGTCCAGAATGCACCATAATAAACATTGTGATTGAGGACGTTATGTAAAAAAAAAAAAACAAATAAAGGGAATGAAATTGAATTCCATCCTTCTGATATGCCAATCAAACAGAAGAATAAAATGAAATCTGCCAATAGTGATGGTAATTTTTTAGATTATCTGCGATGGAGCATGGAGCTCATTGAACTGATAACGTCCAGAATGCACCATAATAAACATTGTGATTGAGGACGTTATGTAAAAAAAAAAAAAAAAAAACAAATAAAGGGAATGAAATTGAATTCCATCCTTCTGATATGCCAATCAAACAGAAGAATAAAATGAAATCTGCCAATAGTGATGGTAATTTTTTAGATTATCTGCGATGGAGCATGGAGCTCATTGAACTGATAACGTCCAGAATGCACCATAATAAACATTGTGATTGAGGACGTTATGTAAAAAAAAAAAAAAAAAGGGGGGGGTCTTTTGTAAACTCAAAATATATTTTTTTTCTTTTTTCTTCACGAGATTAATTCAAAACTAAAAACATAACATTTTCTTAATTAAATTGGTACGCTATCGCAAAGTATGACGTGCTGTGTTTGGTGATAGCCTCAATGACCCCGTAGTCTTAATGGAAGAAGTAAGAAAAACATCACATCATTTTGCCAATTATCTCTATTCCCTATTCTCCATTCTCTATTCTCAACACACAAATGGAGTTGCTCTCTTTCTCTACCCCTTCTTCTTATCATCCCACCACCACCGCCAATCTCCGCCGCTTTCTTCCTACAAAACCTCCGCAATCCTTCTCTCTCCACCGTCTCCAACCACCCCAACAACAACCCATTAAATGTTCAATTCAGTCGTCCTCGCAAACCCTAAATTTTGACTTGAAACAAAGTCTTGGCTTTTCAGCTTCTTCACCACAAAGTCCGGCGACGGCGATGCGAGGGGCTGAATCAGATGCGATGGGGTTGTTGTTAAGAGAAAGGATTGTGTTTTTAGGAACCCAAATTGATGATTTTGTTGCTGATGCTATTATTAGTCAGTTGCTTTTGTTAGATGCTCAAGACCCTACTAAAGATATCAGACTTTTTATTAATTCTACTGGTGGTTCTCTTAGGTACCTTTTTTTACTGAATTTTTAATTTTTGGTATTAAAGTTTGTGACTTTATATGTAAATGTTTGGTAAACAATCTGGGTATGTTTTATATGTTCAAGTGTGGTGTTTTACTTGCGTCTTTATTCATATATGTGGAATTCAGCTTACACAATTTATTTTGCCCTAAAAAAACAGATTAACAAAGCATTTTTCTTCAATCATACACTTATTTACCGCATATAAACGATTACAAACACTCTTCTAACCTACTTATCTGCTTATTTAAGAAGGATTAAGCACTTAAAAATAGAAGGAATATGCTGTTGGCTCGAGTAGGATTCTGATTACCCCAAAGAAGAAGAACGAATAAGCATAAAAAAAATAAGTAAACATACAAGCACTTTCCAAACACCCCCTTAAAAAGTGCTTATCTTTAAAAGAATGTAACAAGCAGGTAAGTCTGTTAAAAATAAGCAATCCCAAACACCCCTTAGTTCTTAAAAGATTGCATGTATGAAATAGATGATGAATGGAAAATTATATGGTGTGTCAGTTTCTTATATAGGAGTTTAGGGATCCTTGGTATCCCACAGAAAGCTTATATTTCTGTTGTCTTGGTCAGATACTCAGATTTCCTTGTTTATGTGTCTTCCTTCTAATTAAATTCTTTAATCTTCAAATGTCTCTGTACCATGAAATGGCTGTAGAATTTAATCTTTTCACCATTATCGTTTTGGTTCTGAGAAACATCTTATTACTACTTCCACATGATTTGAGAAAGTTGGATCTTAGTTTAGTTCGAATTGAACTTGTAAGCATAACCTATTTCCATAGGAGTGGCATTCGAATGTGAGAATATGGTGAAAGTTTGTTACTTCGTTGTGACAAGAACAGTACCCCCTCAATTGGCCATAGATACTTTCTGTTGATAATATAAACAAATTAGCCATTCTAAAATGTATTGAATATGTTATCGAAGGTATTAATAAATGTTGCGATAATTTGAGAAGAATATGAGAAAAGGGAGTTCTTAAGCAATTTTGTAACTCAAGTGATAGACTCTAGAGGTCGACAGTTGAGGCAAGTTGATTTTTTTAACGATTTCGCATAAAAACTATATAAAATCTCTTGTATTCGTGCGGGAATCTACAATTGCTTTAGCATTAAGCAAATTGACACTTGGTCGAGTATTCCTTGAACTTGTGACAATAAGTTTGTTTCCATTAATATTATATTTCCTTAGAACTCTGCTCTACTTAACTTCGAAAGTAGTTCTCTACTTAGGATATCAGCTTTGTTGATCTACTCAATGGGATACATGTAGTTTATTAGTGGGTTTTCTTTGCTGCATTGGGGGTTGACAAGGATGACCGAAGGATTGTGCGGAACTAGGAAATTGCATAGAGAGGGGGACTTGCTTGAATGATATATTGATTCGATTAGTCAATATTTGCAACTTTATTAGAAGTTGATCAGTAACTTTTCATGGGATTTTTAGGTGCCCGTGGCTATGTTATTTTCCTTAATAAATAACTACGAAAAACTGATTTATTCACCTCCATTTTCTGTCTTCAACTCTTCATTAGTATTTAACTCAATTAAAGATATGAACCTATGCAAGCTAGAAGATTCTCATTCCCGTATTCCATGGCTGCTGTGTAGCTGCTACTTGGTATCGTATTTAGACAACAGCACACAAAGCTTAATTAATGGTGTGGTTATTAAATTCTGCTCCACCATTTATCAATTGACATCATCTCATATAAGAGTTGCATACCATTGAAATTATATGCTTCAGTATTTCATTTTGATCAGACATTTGATGGCTGCGAGGAAAACTCTGTTAACTAATACAAAGTGTTCAAGCAATTTGATATTCATTTGCATAATCACTTGATTTGCAGCAGTGAACAAGTATTGGGTTCATATTTGTCTTACTGCTTACTTTTGTTAGTTAACTACATGTAGTTTTGAAATATATATATAGTCAGCATGGCTCTTTCAATTATAGTCTTCTTTTTTGTCAAACAGCTCTTCAATGGCTATTTACGATGTCTTGAAGCTAGTGAGGGCTGATGTGTCAACAATTGCTCTGGGCATATCAGCGTCAACAGCTTCACTAGTTCTTGGTGGTGGAACTAAAGGTAAACGTCTTGCAATGCCTAATACAAGAATTATGATCCACCAACCCCTTGGAGGTGCTAGTGGGCAAGCTATAGACGTTGAAATTCAAGCCCGAGAAATGATGCACAATAAGGATAACGTGACCAAAATATTAGCAGAATCCACTGGTCGGTCCTATGAACAAGTTCAGAAAGACATTGATAGAGATCGATACATGTCTCCTATTGAAGCAGTTGAATACGGAATAATTGATGGTGTTATTGATCAAGATAGCATTATCCCACTTGAGCCTGTCCCAGATCGGGTTAAATCTACTCTCAGTTACGATGCAATTACCAGAGATCCTGAAAAGTTTTTGAATCCTGAGATTCCCGATGATGAAATTTACTAGTGGGTGGTAACTACCGCCTGAAGATTTTTACAGTTCATCTTTCTTTGTTTGTTCTCTAGTATTAGAATTTCTTAGTTTTGAGATTGAAGTGATAAAGTTGGTTCATTTTTCACACTCAAAATTGTTGTATGTTTAAGTTAAATAATAACTTTGAGACTATATCTGTTGCGTGTAAAATCCGTTTTTCTTGAGATAAGGGAGTATGATCCTGAATGATGGTTAAAAAGACTGGTACGTAGCTTCTGGTATGATGCAGATGTGAGAAGGAATGGAATCATACATTCTTTGAAATTAAGGCAAATCAATTGGCTCACATTAAACAAATGAAGCTCACGTTGCGGCCCACTGAGATGGTAAATGGTGTAATAATTTAGGTTCATCCTACCGATGATACTTTCCAAATGTCCATCCTCGGAACCAACTTACATGTTGGAGGCTGCGAGCCTGTGACTGTACATTTTATTAAACTAAAGATATATTTGTTATATCTAATCGAATGTGACGGACGATTACTGCAGGAACGAATAAACAATCACGATCTATCCCAATGGATGTAAAATTTATACACGTGTATCTATATATGATATGAAAGACCATATACATTCCATCCTCACAGGCCATCCAAACAAGACACTAGATCAATTCCCTCACCAGTAGTCCAAACATGAACAAGAGCCATCTTCAAAATGATGAAATCGAAGCTTATCACGAACAATAATCTTCCGCTTGGTCACTACAGAAATGAACTTGAATGCTATATGACAATCTTCACACACCCGGAGGTTCTTGACAATCCTTATAATCGATCCATGTTTTGTTTTCATGAGCCCAAATGCTAGTGCAAGCTTCTCGCTATGGTATCTAAGAGCATGCACCCTTTCTTCCTCTTCTAACTCATGCATTACCGATTCAGATGCTGGTGTATAACCTACCTCCCTGCATCTTTCAATTAACTCATCTAAATACTTATAAATTGTGGCGGTTTCAGGGTGAGATTTGTCGCCCATACTAAATAAATATGCTTTCTGATCAACTTCTATGGTAGCATATCCAACCGGTTTCTTTAACCCCTTTTGAATCATTACATCCCTAATCATTTCCACTCGATCCATTTGGCCTGCCATCGCGTATATATTCGAGAGTAAAACATAATGACCAGGATGTTGAGGTTCGATAGCTAAAAGATTCTCTGCTGCTATAACACCAAGATCGACAATTTTATGCATCTTGCAAGCTCCTAGAAACGCTGTCCATACAGCTGCTCCGGGATTAACAGACTTCATATCTTGAATGTGTTGATATGCTTTGGTTAGCAGTCCAGCACGCCCAAGCATATCAACCATGGAAACATGATGCTCCATTTTAGGTATTATTCCATAATCTTGAATCATGTTCGCGTAAGCTAACCGGCCTTCTGACACTAGTCCAGAATGTGCACATGCTGATAAAATAGCGATAAACGTCACACTGTTAGGAGACGGACCATGAAGTTTCATTAAATGAAATATATCCATTGCTTCCCTGCCATAACCGTGCATTCCGTAGGCGGATATCATGGCCGTCCAAGTTATAACGTTATGTCGATTCAACGAATCAAAAACTTCTCTTGCTTTCGTTACATCTCCACACCTACCGTACATGTTAATCAGCGATGTAGCAATAGTAGTGTCTACAAGTAATTCGTTACAGTTAATGTACTCATGAATCCAACAACCCAAACCGAGAGCTCCCACCTGAGAACAAGCAGATAACACACTAACCAGAGTCACCGAATCAAACTCAAAACCCGCATCCCGCATCTTACAAAACAACCCAATAGCTTCCTCAGCAATTCCATTCTGCTCATACCCAGATATCATCGAATTCCACGCAACCAAAGTTCTCTGCGGCATTTCATCAAACACTTTTCTCGCAACCCTTAGCTCACTACACTTGGCGTAAAAACTAACCAACGCAGCTTGAACAAACAGATCCGACCCATACCCATTGACCAAAACATGACAATGAACATTCTTTCCAACTTTTTTAGCTGATAAATTACCACACGCTTTAATCACAGCCGTAAAGGCATGACTCGACCGCTCTACATTACAAACCAACATGTATCGATAAAACACGATCGAATCAACATGGAAATTGTGTTTGGTGGATGTTTTAATAAGGGAACTGAAAAGGAATGAATCAGGGTTGGAGATTGAGAAGAGGAGATGACGTGTGTAGACGATTGCGTCCGCAGCGCAAGCGGATGTGATGAGTTTTGTGAGGAGAGGGAGGGAGGAGGTTTTACCGGAGATGATGATTTGGGCGTGGGTTTGTTGAAGGGGTTTGATCCGGTGGCCTGCACGATTGAGATATTGGTAGAGAGATCGGTGATGATTGTTAGTTGTAAGCATTGTGACGGTGAATCATTTGATGAAATGTGCAACAGAATTTGCTTTCCCGCGGTTTTCTCTAATCAAATTGTCATGAAAAACGAATGAACGATGCACAACCAAAAACCTGTATAAAAAGTAAAATTTCTCATTTATTAATATAAATATTAAATATTAAATATTAAATGAAAGATAGAATTTATATCACGTTTTCATCATAGACGCGCATCGTAGTTAGTTTCATATGAGAGGACTTTTCATGAAAGTGTTTAGGTTTTCCATTGTGGGCGTACATTTTAAATAACGGACTGCTAAGAAAAGTATATAAAAAGCATCCGAAATCCGAAAATTTCAAACATCCAAAATTCGGATATTCGAATTTTCAGATATTCGAATTCGAAATTTTAGATATTCGAAATTCGAATATCCGAATTTTCAGATATCCGAATATTCGAAAATTATAAAATTTATTTTCAAGTTATTCAAAATTTCACATTATTCAAAAAATCTTAATTTAATGAATTTAATATCATTATTCTTCGATAACTATAATCTATTTATCTTATATATTTTTTAAAAAATTAGAAAAAATAAGTTTTTTTCTTTGTTTTTTCGGATATCGGATATCCGAACTATCCGAAATTTATGAAAATTGATATCCGAATCCGAATTCGAAATTTCGAATATCCGAAGTTCAGGTATCCGAAATTTCGAATATTCGAATTTTCGAATATTTTCGAATATTTGGATAACGGATTTGAATACGGATATTTTTGAACACCCCTAATGCTAAGTCAGCTTGCTCGTTACTTTTCACATAGCAATATATATGTCGATTAAGTATTGTCGGTTGTCCAGCAAAAATATATATAAAAAAATATAAAGTTAAGCAAAGAAAAGTGCACCATAAAATTTTTAATAAGACGTAATCATTTCTAGTTGAAACACAAACATGCCACAATAATTTTAGGGTTAACGTGTAGTTCATTTTTTTTTTTTTTAACACCATCTTGTTCTCATATAATTGTTCATATTTATTTAGTTGTCACATTTTATATTGTAACAAATACATTTATCTCTACAATGTTAAAATAAGATTCTATTGAGAACAATATAATCATTACATATTTATAAAATATATTCGTTTTAATGTAAAAACTTAACTTAAATTGAGATGGGTAAATTATAAATTAACACATTCTTTAGCAAATCATCAAGTCACTTTCAGAACAATACTTACTTTGTAATTTGACCGGTCATTAAAAAAAAACTTACTTACTTAACTAAGTACAAATTTCTAATGCACAAGTTATAATGATTTTTATGTATCTTATTAATTAATTATGATATGTACGATATTTTTCTTGAGATTTAAATAAAATTCAGTTAATTAAAACTTATTAGTTATATATATATATATATATATATATATATATATATATATATATATATATATATATATTAATTTAATCTCGAAAATTTACAAGTGAAAATTGAAATTAAAATTTGACGTGGCGAACAATAAAACCCTGCTCCTTAAAGGCTTAAACCTCCAAACAGGCCAACATAAACACACAGTGGGGGTTTTCATGCTCACTGTGTGGAACATCATCTTCTTCATTCTTCTATAATCTCTAAAACTAAATAATGCTCTTTTCTAAATCATATATCTCATCATCATCATTCAAAAAGGTAAGTCTTCCGCACTTCCTCAAATTCATCTCATCTTTCAATTCCGTTCCATTTTCATCATCACAAACACAATTAATTAACCACATAATGACATCATTTCAACATAACGACCATAACCAACATTTGTTAAAGCATTCTTCCATCACTAATTTGAAACCCCATCAACTGGAACCTATTCTTTTTGGCTTACGCGCAAAACCCATATTGGCAATTAGGTTCTTTGAGTGGTATGAACATCATCTAGGGTTTAATCATATAAAGATTGAATCTTTTTGTGGCCTTATTCATTTACTGCTTGAAAAAAGAATGTTTGATCACGCACGAAAGGTGTTTGATAAAATGACTGAGAGAGTTGGGGAGTTTGATTGTTTTGATGCTTTTTATGCGGGTCTTTCGAGTTATCGTTCGAATGAAACTACTGTTTATAGTTTTCTAATTGATAACTGTTGTCGAACTGGGAAGATTGACCAGGCGGTTGATATATTTTTTCGGATGTTAAAAACAGGCATGTCTGTGTCACCATATGCGTTGATGAGAATGTTGAGCTGTTTGGTTGAGTTGAAGAGGGTTGACGTAATAACAGATGTTTATTCGGAAATATGTAATGATTGTAGTCAGAAAAACAAGGAGTCATGTTCGAATGCATACGGGTATGTAATGGGTGGTTTTTTTAAGAAAGGTGAGGCAAGTTTAGGATTTGAGTTCCATAAAGGTATAATTGAAAGAGGGCTTGTGGTTAATGTAATCACTTGTAATAAGATCATGAAAGGGCTTCGCAATGACGAGTGTTTAGCCGTTGCACATGACTTTTTATCTTTGATGATAGAGGTAGGTCCAAACCCGACAGTGGTAACATTTAGCACGTTAATGAAAGCGTATTGCAAGGTATTAAAAATAGACGAAGCATTTCAACTTTATGATATAATGCTTGTAAAAGGAATCAATCCTGATTTAGTTGTATACAGTATTTTGGTTGATGGTCTTTTTCGGGCAGGCAAGTTGGATGAAGGGCATCAAGTAATTATGGTTGCATTAGATAAAGGAATAGTTTTAGATGCCGTGGTTCTTAGCTCAATAATAGATGCTTACGTAAAACTAGGAAATTTAGAAAAGGGTTTTGAATTATATAGAAAGATGCTTAAGGGAGGGATTAAACCGAGTGTAGTTACGTATGGCATTCTTATAAATGGATTGTGTCAAATCGGAAGGGTTCATGAAGCCATTGGAATCTTTGGTCAAGTTCTAAAACAGGGTCTCGCACCATCGGTCCTAGTTTATAGCAGTCTTATTGATGGTTTGTGTAAATCTGGGAATTTGAGATATGGGTTCCGCTTCTATGATGAGATGGTAAGTTGTGGTCATACTCCAGATCCAACAGTATATAGTGTGCTTATAAATGGTCTTGCAGAACAAGGTAGAAAGCATGACGCTATTCACTTCTTTCATCAGTGTTTAAACAGTGATTTAGGACCTAGTATAGTTGCTTACAATACTTTGCTTGATGGTTTGTGTAAATTGAAGCTAATAAAGGATGTTGTGAAGTTGTACATAAAAATGGGTACAAATAATGTAAAACCTGACATAGTTACTTACACTGTGCTGATCAAAGCGCTTATTGAGTCGGGAAGGTTACCTGAGGCTTTGATTTTGTTCTTTCAAGCCCTGAAGATGGGTTTATCTCCTGATTGTGTTACATATAGCACCCTTATAGATGGATTTTGTAAAGAAAAGAGTGTTAATATTGGGTTATGGATTCTTGAACTGATGATAGGAAATGGGGTTGAACCTGATATCAACATTTACAACGTTTTGATCAATGGTTCTTTTAGAAGTTGTCAACAAGGAAAGGTGTTGGAGCTTTTCAGGCATGTTCAGGAAAATGGACCCGAACCTGACATCGTGACATACAATACGATGATCAGTGGCTACTGTTCTTTAAAATTATTTAGTGAAGCTTTTCAACTATATGAAGAGTCATATGTATGGAAACAGAAACCTAATCCCATTACTTACACTATCTTGATTGATGCATACTGCAAAGAAGGTAAAGTCAAATATGCAATGTCGATATTCTTACTTATGTTGAAAAAAGGTTTAGAACCTAATGTGGTTACTTATAGTAGTTTAATTGATGGGCATTCCAAACTCATGGAAATGGAAACTGCTCTCGACTTACATGAAAAGATGGTTAAGAACAAAGTTTCTCCAAATATCGTAAGCTACAGTATCTTGATTGATGGTCTCTGCAAACGGGGATTAATGGAGGAAGCGTTATTGGTGTTTCGTGGTGCTTTAGAAAGGCATTTGTTGCCGGATGTTATAACGTATGCTATTATGATTCATGGTTATTGTAAGGTTGGAAGATTAGGTGATGCCAGGTCACTGTATAGCCGTTTGCTTAAAGAAGGTATTGTTCCTGATAGATTTTTACAAAAAATTATTATAGAGTACAATGTTGTAGATGTTTAAGGTAGAGATTTATTCATTGATGAATATAATGATTTCTCTCAAGGTATGGACCATGGTGTAAAAAGGTACCATGTTCTAAGTTAGTACTTAGTATACACTAGTATATACAATCACATTTTACCATGAACATTTTTGTAAGTTAGTAGTCACTTGTATCTTGTATTACAAATGTCTGTCATAATGTTTTGTAGAATGTTACTTTAGATGAGGTAGTTTGGTTAATATAATTAATTTGTAAAACCAATATCAAATGTTTGGCAATTGTGTAGTAACATGAACAGGATTAGGGATGGCAAAAAGGCCCAAACCCAAGGTGGATTCTCAAACCCGGCAATTTTTGGGTCAGGTTAGGGAAGACTTATTGGGGATGGGGCGGGGTATGGGACGATAAATGGAGATTTTTATCGAGTTCGGGTTGGGGAATGGATACTATCATTTTCGCCCCGCTACGCCCAGATGTATAGCTATACATATATATAACTATTATATTATATATATCTATAAACAACTAATATCATCAATACGTTTATCTATAACCTTTTATATTACTCCATATATAACATTATTTATCTTTTATAGTCTGACGAACTTGAGAAATTTGACCAGGACATTTACTATACATCTAGATAATGTTGTAAGGAAAATCAACAAGTCGTCCGGATTGTAGGTAATATCAATGGGGAACGAGTATTTGTCATGTTTGAAGAACCCATGTCCTAAATGGGGGTGCCCTGATAAGAGTATAAGACCCTGTTTAGGATTTGTGTAGAGTTTGGGGGAAGTCGTGCCCCGATAAGATCTTCATTGGGGTTTGGGGCAAGTTTGGGGATTTCTTAGAATAATGGGGTTGGGGCTGACACACCCCGCACTGAACCCGCCCCATTACCATTCCTAAACAAGATACTAATTCGTAATAAACATTTGTAGATCTGTAAATTTTGTTCCAAATTGCGAGCACAAATTCCGAAAATATGAAGCTAGACTAAATATGCAAATACATAACAATATTACTACATAATCTGGACACTCTGACATCCATCCAAGACACAGCAAAATTTCATCAGATGTACATGTATACACAACAACGTTGAACTATATTCATAAAGTAAAACCTAGTTAGCAGTAACTATTGAACATTCCTCTACTTCTAAATCTCAATGGTAGCCAAAAATCCTAAGAATATACAAACCGGGAGGGTAACTAGATCGAAGGGATGAGCCAGTTTAAATGAAATCCTCAACGCTTTGTGTGCATTGGCAGTGGGTTACATGCAAAAACAGCATCATGACAAAGGATCCAATATGCCTTGAATGGGATGGACATCCATGGCATCTTTAGAGGGAGACCGGCACCAGGAGAAAATGAAAGGTTGTATAGTTGATAAGACAAACTGTACAAGTAATTAAAATACAGTCAGTTTCCAGCAAAAACTTACAAGGAGACAAAAGTGGGGGGCTAGCCAGGTTGGGTGAATGGTCAAAACATGTAATTTTTTGATATGGGTAAAAATGGTCAGGCCAAGTTGGTTGACCAAAACATCGTTTGACCAAATTTTTAACCTTAATAAATAAGTAGTGGGTATAATTACAAAAATTATATAACTTCAATGATAACCCAGAATTAAAAAGTGTGGGCAATAAAAAACATTTGGGGCGACTTTTCGACCCACTTGACCTGTTAGGGAAAAACACAACCTTAATTGACCCATTCATGAGAGATAGAGTAAATTCGTACCTTCTTCCACTGAAAACTCCATAAACTGATGAACGTACTGATGATCTGGAGACAGCAGAACCTAGGTATCTATAGTGTGGCCGCACCAATTCTCCTGAGTAAAGAAATTCATGTAAGTTCTCTTCATGCACACTTTCTGAATTATATGATTCTCATAACATAAGTTCTAATACAAACCGTTATGCCCATGGGCCATGATGCTTGCTCATTCCCAATAAGTTAACATATATCAATGAACAACACCCTTACGCATATGCTACACAAGTTTTTGATGAAGAGACCGAAGCGGGTCAAATTCATTAAAGTTAAAGTTCTAGATGACTAGGGAAACGGTTTGTATTGTATTTCTCTACGATTTCATGGAAGTTAAAGTTGTAAATGAATAGGTGTATGCAAATGAGGCCCATGATACCCGTTTACACTAAGCTGACACATTCAAAGCAAATGCAGAATGCAAACTTTTAAAGTACAAAAACTAACATCAAGTAGGCTGATTTTTTAGCCGCTTAATACTAGAAACATACTGATTGTACTTGAAATGAACCAAAGAAGAAACAGTTAACAATTTACCTAAACTATACGAATAACTATGTAGTGATGACACCAGAAGATCTGATCTACCAGCCCTTAAATTGATTCTTTCTTTTTCCACCTCCATGTCATGACTTTCAATAGACAATATCTCAAACCAAATTCCACATGGAAATCTGCTAGTCCTCAGCAACCAAAGGACAATTTTGGTGTATGGTGTAGCATGAATTACAGAAATGGCAACCTCAATAAACATACATACACATCCAATGGCCATATTCATAATGGTGAAAGACATATAGAAAGCTGAAGTAGTGGGTAACAGAAGCAGAAGTGGAGTAAACAAGAGAGAGCCAACAATCTGTTGTTCCACGGTGTAATCATAGCTATCTAACCTCTCTCGAAGAGGGTTCCACTTTTGACCTCTGCATAAAGCCATGAACAATAAATCAATCAATAAATAATAAAAATCAAAGAGGTCGTGATTTCGAGTCTCCGTGGAGACAACATGTAAATATTGTGTGTTGATTGTATATATATATATATATATATGTGGAATAGGTTGTAGAATTATTGCCGTTCTAAATAAAAAAACTTAGAACCCTTAAAGGTAAATTTTTCAATAAAATCAAAACATTACAACTGTAGTTACCTGAAAAGACGCCACAATGCTGTTGTTGCTTGTATTTGTCTTGAATATAGGAGGGATATTAACCACTGCAGAGTTGCAATATGTGATGTTGAAATATTAATAACATCAACCGTCAAAGCAGCAGGGGTTGTCAAGCCAAAAAGAACCCCAGATGTGGCCAGTCCTTTAATGAAAAAGATAAAAAGAAAACGCATAGAGCCCCATAAAGTAGACCAAATTTGAATTGTGTTAAGGGAAAGAGTGCCAAGAACTCCAGCAAGTTCAGTGTTCAACTTGAAACCAGCAGGGTTTCCCATTAACCGTGCACAACTTATGAGCCACCAGTTGTTCGTAATATCACTAGTGATATTCAAAATCCACAAACAAGCAAAATCTGCATAAATTAGCAATGCAAGGCCAAACAGGTTACCCAAGAGCACGTCGATAACTACACTCAGCCACATGGAATGTTTGCATAGTGCAGCTTTCTCTGCAAACTCCACACAGAATTCAGACCTTTCAAAACAAAAATATACAAGTAATCAGAGCAAAATTTAGACCACATGAAGAATAATATAAGACCTACAACTTATATATCAAAACGCGTCTCTCATTGTCAATAACTGGAAATTTCTTTAAAAAAAAACAGAGCAGAGGCAAACTTAGGGATGAAAATAGAGAGTATCTGCGGGGCCATGTCTCACCCCTGCCCTCATATAGGGCAGATATGAGGAGCCAAAAAAAAATTGGTGAAAAGAGTTGCAACTTCATCAACAAAGCACAACAGGAAGTCAGGAACCACATTCAGTAGGAAACACTTATATTTTAATTATGTAAAAACTATTTCCACTTTAAGATTCAAGAACTTCATTACCTGGAATCATTGTTGTGAAGGAAGATTGGCCAGTACAGGATTTGACAACATCGGAAACGGATGTTCCTCCAGGTGTGAATGAATAACCTTTCCAATGTGACATATATGCCAGACTCTGATCCATATATGAAAAGCAAATGCAGTAGCTGGAGAACTATATATACAAATGTGGAAACTGAAGCAACACAAACTGCCAACAGTTGCCATATAAAAGTGATAAACCTGAAAATCAGAACAGAAATTAAATGTTACGCTTCAATAGAATGAATTCGGTAGAACTAATTGCCCACAAGTTAGCAAAAAGTGAAATATAAAGGATATCTATCAGGTATGGGAAAGGGTGACACGAGAGCAGAGATATTACATGCACAAACTAGGAAACCAGCCTGCAGGTCTGTCAGGCATCACTTGTTCTTCAAATAATGAGGTGGCAGCAGAAGCACAATTGGTGGCAAGAATAACGGCATCCTATATTCATAATCCAGGCAACACATTAAAGGTTAGGCGAAATGTGAAAGCATGCAGAAAATACAACAAACTGATATATATCATATTTACCAAATCCATAATGGATTTCTTCTGGCCGAGCCTTTCCACCCACTTAGGTTTTCTTGAAAAAGTTTTAGCATGCTCAGAAGAATGTTGGGAACCCAAGGAGAAATGGTGACAACCAAATCTAGGAGTTCCGTAGATTACTATCTGATTCAGAACAATATATAGTAAATATCAAAATATAGTGATGCACATTCATAATAATGCAGCGTGTGTAAAGTAGATAGGAGTAATGATCATATGGAGTTAAGGTTTTCCTGACTTACATACGTGGAGATCAAGATGGGAAACAGCTTGCCCATCCCAATGCATGCAATCTAGCTTAGGAATCCACCCAAATTTTCTACTGGAGTAGATATAAGTACCATATACAAGCTGGACCAGATCGCTTTTTGTATATCTTCTATACTGTTCAAGAAGGCGACTGATTTGGATATTTTCTTCTGATGCTTCTGTATGCAAATGGAAATCACCATTGCTAAAAGAGTCTGCTGAGCAATAACCCAGCATAGAAAGCCCACATCTGTTTTGTAAAGTTGTCGGCATTCTTTTGTTTATCTTGTGAAGTATTCCCTGATCAAGAAGAGTAGAAAAGTAGTTTCAGCATAAGCTTGACAAGAAACTAGCACGTTTAAGAGCACTTTAAGCTGTATAACGTATAAAAATATTATTCATCCATCTGAAATTGTGTCCAAATTGGAATTTAGGACAGATTAGCAGAGTCATAGATTCTAGGTCTAGTTATCGAGTTTCTTTTCACTGTATCAATGTACTAGGCTACTACATTGACACTAGATCACATACCATTAAATAGGAAACTTAAATACAGGGATCCCTTATTTAAAGCCAATATCTGCTTATTGAAATTACAAGTAACACATAGACACCTAGTATATTCGAGAATCCAACAAAACACGTATATGAACAGAGCATATCAGTGTACTAGATTATGCAAATAATAGCACACAACTTTCATGTAGTAACTTCACCGACAATATCGTTTACTTGGTAAGTGCACTTCTGACTACTACATATAAGGTTGTCGTACACTAGTACATCAATAAAAACCCAAATACGAATAAAACACGATTTCTAACACTAATTCCATATCTCATGGCCAATCACCAACCACTAACCATTAACCAAACATACAAACTCATTATATATCCCTTTAGACAACTTTTCCTCATCGTCGATCACGAATAAATGAGACTATAACCTTTGTAAAGTATTCAACCAATCATAACTTAACAAGGCAACACGTTTGTTTTCTCAACCTATAGCCACTAGTTAAACTCCTAAAGAAGAACTATCAATTATAAAAGTAACAAACTGCAACTAACATACTTATTCATTCTAAATAAATCTGTTTATATACACTGTAAAACCAGCATTATAGCCAAAAACTCCCAAAAATATAAGATACCTCAATATCAGATCCGATAGAAGAAAAATGAGCTTCATCGATTGAAAACGCTACGATAACTTCTAAAGGAACAGATGTAGATGATGATGATGATGATGATGATGATGATGATGATGAAATGAACCAACCGAACAAGAAGGTGGAAGACTGTGGTTGAGATTTTGGGGAAATATGAGCAGGCCACCAAACCCTAATTTTTCTATTCTTCATCGTTTACTTTTTAACAATGACTCAATGTGCATTACATACAACTATTTCCTCATCGTGATTTACAGGAAGGGAGAGGGGGTATAAATACTCCGGCAGACGGCGGTAGACTACGGCAGCGATCGACACTGAGATTTTGGGATTAATGGGCCGTCCGTTGTTTCCACTGAGGATGTAAAAAGACCAGGTAGCTAAAAGGCCCATTAATGGGTGGGCCGTGTATCTATGTATTTTTTATTTTTATATATATATAAGAAAAAACTAAAAAGAATACAAAGTTGTATAAATTTCATGTTCGTATATTTTTTTTTATTTTTTTATTTTTGGTATATTTCAAAAAGGAAATATTTTATCTTGGCAGGTAGCAGATGCTCACAATGTAGTTTAACTTGAATAAAAGGGGCGTCAATCTTCACTATGTTAAATGTTCGTTAAATGGTGGAAACTAGCAATCCCGTTATGCTTAACTTCTTACTAGTTTTAATAGATTTTAAATATTTTTTTACGTCCCAAAAAATAAATTTTGGTAATAACATATGACAAGGTAATATATGAACAACTATCCGACCATGTTTTAGTGCACGCCATTGAGTGTAATTAAGCAAATATGAGTATAACGGCATAAACGACATTAACCGCAAGTCCTCAAAGGATTTCATGAGGTGGCTGCCAATTTTCATGATTTTATCGAGCAGCGATCCCCAACTAGTTGCAAATTTTTCTATCTAAGATTATACAAAAGAGCCACGAATCAGTAATTGCGATGTTGATTACACAAGTGTTATTTTCCTTGCTAAACCAACTGAGAGGTAGCTACTAGTACAGTTAACGCATTACTAAAAAGACACCACGAATGCCAGCGTTTCTAGTAGCGAACCAAATTGAAGTTCTATAATTTGGTTTTATGGAACTCGTTAATAAGAAGGCCACATTTTATATTCAGTTTTTGATTTGAGCCATAATTTAAACAATAAATCATTTTCAATATGAAATAGAATGAAATCTTTATCTTAATTGGGAAGAATTAATGTTAATGGTGGATTTGTTATCTTCCTAAGAATATATCTTTAAAGATATGTGAAAAGAAGATTACTCATATATTGCTTCCCATCTATACCTTTGATAAAAACCTTCAACTAATATTGATATCTTGGAGATTTGAGATTTTATAAAAACATATTAGGAACTATATACCTTTGTCTTCATTTCTTAATCACCTTCAAGAATGGCTAATACTTATATACATGGTCCACAGTGTACACCATAAGCATGCAAGTTTTTGTATTAAAAGATGAAACTTGAAAACTTGTTATTCGATCTAGTGCGAATCATGACCAATTAATTCACCTCGCGCTCCATCCTTTCGATCTATATGAATCAAACAATCTCATTCTAGCTTTTCTTTTCGATCAACTTACGTTAGATTAGATACCGGAATACAGACATAACCAATCTTGAACCAAATCGCAAATGTAATTCACATTTTTGGCTTTTTATAATTTTAATTTTATAAGCAAATTAAGTTGGCAATGGACCGAGGTAAATGATTCATAACCAGATATGTATACTCTATTATACGGCTTCAATTAAAGTGTGGATAAAATAAAAATGGAAGTGTAAAATGGGTAGATTGGATTAATAGTTCAAGTTAAAGCCTATTTGAAACCTTGTAATTGTTTCCTAGCTCCTTGCTAGTTTTAATACTAATTGCCGTTAAAAATATATGTATAGTTCACATTCTCAAACCGCAAACATAGTGCTACTAATATATGCTCGATCTATAACTTCACTTCATTACACATCACAATTCCTTGTAAAAATCATTAAGAAAAGCAGATGACGAAAATGAAAACTATGACCTCGATCGCATGCATTATAATTTTACACCCACACACCAACATTAACTCTAGCTAAAATTATAAATCGTTACCAAAAAGACGCAATCCTACTCTATTAGGCCTCTGCCTCGGTGACTCGCCACCACTCTGCTGACCACCAGCAGTACATTGTTAATGGCCCTTGAAACAGGCTGCTGCACTCTTGTCATTTGACTTTCCTGTTCATAAGGAATGTTGATGTCAAGCAACTCAGTATGATCAGCAATTGCATTGTTGTTGTTCCCGTTTCCACCAATACGAGCTTCAAATGCTTCAGCCTCTTGTACGCTGTTACCATGATTGCCTTCGGTATTTTCATCAGCTCGGTTTAATTGTTTTCCATTACCAATATTAGGCCTCGTTACGCCACTACCACTGCCTTCAGTGTAACTGATACAATATATATATATATATATATATATATATATATATATACTCCATTAAAAGAAGATAAGAATAAAGAAGGTTTGATGTTTTCGCAAAAGATATACGTACACTTCTAGATCTTTATGATCGAGTTACATTTTATGTTGTTCCAGAACTTCAATTCCAAAGAATCCATAAGGTTGAATTCTTAATTGGATTTTGATTTTAAATTTCTGAAAATACTATAAACTCGAGAAAAGTTATTAATGTGAAATTAAATGAGTAATTAATTAATTGCGAGAAAATAAAATTACACACACTACCCATAAACCAAAAAAAAAAAACTCGCATTCAATCTGTAAAAGGTCTTAAGCACACAAACCTCGTGTCCATAAGGGATAAGCATGCAGCAACAAGGTCCTTGTTGGAAGTTGCAGCTGATGATCGCTTCACAATTGGATAGGATTTCTTTTTCTGTGCAGCTTCTTTTTGGTCAGAAGAAGACTGCACTCTTGTCTGGAAAACTTCTATTATCACACGAAATTTTTTCAACGGACTCGATTCATGGATATCATTGGGGTATAAAAATCGAGCCCTTTCCTTAAAAGGCAGCAATTCTTCTTCATCATCACAACCGTGCTTTCTGCACGATCCATGTGGGTTTCGAGATCCTTCACCTTGGTTCATCCTTGAAGTACTTTTCAAGCACAGAAATCTTATGGAGAAATACAGAGATGAGGGAAATGAAGCTCGTTTGTGGTGGTATATATATGCAAAGAAATGTGAATTGAATGAGTACCTTCTATATATACAGGAGAGAAAATACTAGTTTAATTATTAACAATAAATATACTTGTTGACTAAACATTAACGACAAAATTAATTTTAAATATTGATTACCTAAGGCAATAAGATTACATGTCATAAAGGTAAAGATATATACTAAATATCCATTTGTGCCGAGATAACGAACAATAATTTTTCATGGGGCCAAGTTAATTAAAAGTGCAACGGGAATCCTGCAAATAACGTAAAATTTTTAAACTCGATCATATTGTCACTGGGAATCGAGAAAACTTCTCTTTCAGCGTTTCCGGTTATCAACGATTTACAAGAATATCAATGACTTCTTCTTAATATTTTATCTTAAAGAACCTATATATTAAAACTAGACGTACATGAACTAGCGAGGCAAGGAGTTAGAAGCGTCATTAAAACGTTACAAAGAGGTGCCGAAACTGTGTTTGGGCTACATAGCCAATCTAACCAAGTTATAATACTTTCTTTATGACCATTGATCCAAAGATACGAGAATAGTACACCTTTGGCGTCAGCCTCTCGATCCTACAGTGTCAATCTTCAAAAATTTTGATCAGAATAACTATTTAACCATATTCATTTTGGGAATAATTAACTGCACAAATGATTCATCCACATTTGTTGCACGGATATTTCCCCATTTTTGGGGATAATATATGCACAAATGATTCATCCACATTTGTTGCACGTATATTTCCCCATTTTTGGGATAACATATGTGCACTACACAAATATTATTAGGTGCAGTTGAAGACATATTTTCAAATAAATTTACATTTTCAGCCCGCGAAGTTTATTTATATTTATAAGATTGTCCTTCAATTTACCTTGTTGCACGCAAGATTCGTGCAATTTTGTTGCACGGAAATTTTTCCATTTCTAAATGTTCCATGAATTGAAGTTGTTTTAATTGAAACATATATCAAACTGACGATTTAGTGTTCAATCTATCGCGGTAAATATGTTCGGGACTCTGAAGATGTCTATAACTCTCTCAAGATTTCAAGTCTCCTACATTTGATCACATACCAACCCTCTCATAGATCCTTGACCATTCTACATCTGCAACTTTGTCTCTTGAGCTTCGTAACAAACGGAATATCGTGTTAAATTTTTTTAGATCGACACCTTTTTAAATCTAGATTTACTCTTGTCGGGAGACTTTCATGATCCAAGTGGAAACAACAATTTACTCGATCTTGTCGTAGAACAGATTCTCTTTTATCAGTTCTTTAAAGCCATAGATTATTATAGAAACATACCAAATTTATTTACAATTGCGTTTTACTGTCCATGTAGGTACTTTTTACTTATCCGTTAATTGAAAGTGAAGCTTCATCGGTAGATTCAAGTATACCACCGATCTTAGTAAAGTAGAAATCAGAAAAGTTTCATAAACCGACCGACTTAATCTTTTATGAAATGTAAACAAAATCTTCACACTAGTCCATGTCGGGACTTGAACTTACAACCTATTGGTGGGGCTACCTTCATACAGTTAGAACAAATCCATGTCGACGATGAGTCCATATGTAAATATATAGACTTATCTTCGCTTTCATAACACTCATTTAAATATGTATTTGTCAAACCAGAAAGTACAGTTTCCACAAGAAGTAGTAAATTAAAATCATCAAGAAATAGTCCTGATTCTACAGAATGGCAGATAACCACCTGGGCATTATGCATCTGGGTCATAATCCCACACATGTTCAGTTATTAATTTGGATATCAAACCCAAAGAGACGGAATTGAGGTTTCTGCATTTGGTGTGAACTATCAGCCTCCGTTTCTCCAACAACATGTTGCTCTTCATACGGAATGTCGGTTCCAAATAACCGCAACTTAGACTTTTTTATTGTTCCTACCCCTACTTCAATGGTGCTTCGCTTCCTACTATTGAAATTTGTCATCAGATTTTTCTGCTTTTGCGTATCAGGTCTAGCTACTAGTTCGGTTTGTTGCATTTTCTCTGCATCACCAATATAAGGTCCATTTCCTGAACCCTCAGGTTTCAAAGGTGGTAAACAAACTTTTAAATTATGAATTTTAAACCAGACTCTTGCAGGAGTTTGTGACATGTTTTGACCATTTGGGCTGTTCTCGACTTCTGGCCTCGGGGACGAGCCTTTGTTTCCCGAATCTGGGTTGTTTATATCTATTTGAATTTGTTTCTTTTGCTCCTGCTCTTGTGGTATATGATGGATCACTTCACTTTCATTCACTTCTCCAGCACATACTGGCAAGATTGTCTCAGAACAATGTTGCACCGCTTTTTCGCCTTCTTGGATATATTGCTCTTCACTTCTAGGTGAACTATTAATTCTACTGTTTCCACAACCACCATCAACTTCGCTACTTTTATGGCTTATCTCAACAGCGATATCAGTGCTCGAGAAATGGTCACTAGCATCACTGTCATCTTTTGTCGACTCTTTGTTGTGGTGAACTTGTATTTTGTCACCAAAACCGCCTGCAGGAGCACCATCACTCTGAGGTGCTCTCTGTAATCGTCCACTATTATCACCAATTGATTTTCGTCGAATGTACGTCAGAACCACTTTTCTGGCTCCATGATCGTCTTGTGGATTTTCTACTGTTATGCTGTTCTCCCCATTGCCTTCCTCACTGGCAGACATGGAAAATGGCAAATTATCAAACCCCAAGTACGAAATACTAAAAAAGCAATACGAAAACAACATGGTTAACTATTTGCAATAAAAAAAATAAATCAAAATCACTAATTGAAATTGGATAATTAATAAAATGAATGCACACCCACAAATAAACCTTGTTTCCAGTTGTGGCAGTGATGGAGAATGAATATTATCCTCGATCGGAATCATTTCCGTTTCACTTTCCTCTGAATTCTCTTTAAGTCGATTATCACCCAAGTTTTCTGATGGATTCATTACCCGGACATCATCGTAACACAAATATTGTTGCTCCAAGGGTTTCTTTTGTACGTCATGATTAGCAATATCATGACTGCTCGAAAATAGAATTGGATTTTCGTATCCTTGTGCTGTTTCCTCCTTCATCATAATCATAGACAATTCCATGTTTTAGAATCGCAGAGATATGGAGCGGGAATCGCTAAAAGAATAATGTTCAAACGCTAGAAATTATATATATTCTTTGGTTGTAATGAAATGAACCCTTTCGGAGGTTGTATATATAGTAGTGTAGGAGAAATATACAAACGCTAGAAATTTTATATATTTCCTTTTGCAACAGATTTCAGAAATATTCATACTACGCGGGAAATGGCTTTTTTATTTGTATGAGATTAATTTTTTAGCTTTAGAAGGTAATAATCAATTATTATTATTGTAACATAAATGCTATTGTGATTTCATAAATAATAAATAAATCAACATGTGCTCTGTTTTTAGAAAATAGATAAAGATTTCAAAATTGATATTTATTGAAAAGTAGATTACTATCAATTGTTATAATTTTAATTTATTTTTATTTAATTAAGTATACGGTCCTTGAATTTACAATGGTCGAAGTAACTATTTGTATATAGTCGTGATATTTTTGAAGTGTAAATAAAAAGATTAATTTTATCATACCGGAACTTTAAATTTGCACAAAATTTTAAGAAATCTTATTAACTTTACTCTTCACCAATAAAATATCATACTTACCCAAAATAGAAATGAGGACATTTGTTGTGGGACGGAGGGTAGTATTTATTATTAATTAAGGAAAATTATATGTACATTTTTTAATTTAAATAAAATTTTTGGAAAATAGAAAAGTAATGAACAAATTTAACCCCGATCTTAAAACTACAAATAACAATTTCATGTTTTTGTTCACACTGTATTTTGTAAATCATAAAATTTTCATTGTAAATTTTATTTTTGTAGAACAATTGGTGTTATATAAATTGCGTGGACTAAAGAGAAATTAGTATTATTTTTTTTTTCCCTTTTTTATTAAGAAAAAAGGTTGCGTTAGAGGGTAAAGAGAAATATGACAACCAACCTATACTTATGAAAAAACACTTAACATGTTACAATTTCGATCAAGCCATGTAATTGTTTGGTTTTACATCTACTAGACACCTAAAGAAAAGATAAAACTTGAATATTCCATTGATGATTCTTGCCGCTTAACTTGCCACTCCATTGAAGATTTAGTTTGTTGTTTCACGAATTTCGGATCACATGCACACTAAATGTATCAGGATCGACTTGATTACAGTCAAAATTAAACTACTTAAGCTTTGAATAATTAACAAGAAATTTGCGGAATAATACTTGTTAAGTTTGGAAGATATTTGCTTGTATGACAGTTTGTAATACAAATGTAATAAATCAGAACACAAGAGTTTGACTATCAAAAGCTTCAATATTATTTATGAAATAATACGAATACACTTGAAGTATTGGAGTTACAAGAACCTTGAAGCTAACTATGTTATTACACTTGTCTAAATCTGTGTCTAACAAGATCACAACTAGTCTATCTTTATACACGGTTTTCACAACATACACCATGCCCCTAAGGTAAGGAACTCTATTTATAAAATATAGAGTTCCTATTACACGTGATTATAATTAATGCATGAAAGTCAAACTATCTAAGCGTGGTCTGTTACCGTAAAGCATTCCATGCTTTGCTGCGCATGCTTTGTAAAGATTAGGTAACTGCACACCCACTAAGCCGCATATCCACTGGACAAGGCCAACAGTAGAAACATTGGAAACCAGTCGAGCAATACTAACTGCAGACATCCATCCAGCAGTATTAATCTTGACACTTGGTCTAGCAGTACTAAGTCTTGAATGTGCTGGCAGTAAAAACTATTGCAGCAACATTAACTTGAATGAGCAGTAGAAACTTTAACCAGCAACATTAACTCTTGAAAGCTTGGCAGTATTAATCATTTTAAACCAACAAAATGCCACTATAACAACCACTTTAAAAATATTTTAGACACGGTGTCGTTATTGGTATGACACAAAACTAACACATAAGCTTGATTCAAACTTTTTTTGTAACCTCACAATCCACAAAAATGTTGGTTCTATTTTAGTTGAGTTATCGCGGCTGGTGTAGACATCACAAAATGTAAATTTATCAAGATTAACGAGTGTGTGAGTATTCTTTCATTCTAAACTCGCCATATAAGAGTGTTTACTTTCATTAGAACTAGTAATTTATTCAAGAGGTGTGGCACGTAGTCCATCAGTAGGGAAAAGTTTCAAGTCGATCAAACTTTTGTTGTGGCGGATGAAATAAAGAGTTTATTGTTCAGTTATATACTAAATTTTGAATCGTAACTATTGTTTATTTCAAACTTTAGAATTATCTATTGTATAAGCTAAATTTTATAAAATCTCTATTATATATTGCGTGTGACTTGAAACCGGAAATTGCTGGTTATACGTACATGTCATGTAGTCCAAATTTGGAACGATATGACCGGTAGTTTTTGATTTCAAGTCACACACAACATACAATAGAGGTTGTAGAAGGTTTAACTCATACAATAGAAGGTCATAAAATTGGGGGCATACAATAATAATAGAATAAAGTTAGCGCATAACGAAATAATAAACTCTAAATAAAATGAGTAAATGATAAGTATAATTAAAGACTGAGATTTATACAATTTTTAAATAGAATTGTATAAAATAGAATACATAAATCCATTATAATACTTTTGTACTATCTTTTAGAAATTGATATTTAAATTGGTGGTAAATTTTGATAATTACCATGTACGAAGACAAATGTTTGGGGGTGGGGTTCAGAGTAGCAGCCCCTTTATGAGAGGCAGGAAAAGCAGGTTTTTGGTCAATCAAAAAGTGACACGTGTCACCCCTTTCTTCCATCAAGGACTATTTTGCAATTTAGAAAAATTTGAAGACCTGCTTAAACATTTAACGAAAAAATTGCAAAAAAAATATTTATTAAAAAAGCTGATAGTATATAAGATTCCATAAAAAAGTAAAATAGTGAAAAAACATAAAATGCAGTAAACAAAGTAAAATGAATAAAAATGCTGAAAAAAACGTAAAATGCATTAAAAAACATAAAATGCAGTAAACAAAATAAAATTAAGAAAAATGCTGAAAAAAGGTAAAATACAGTGAAAAAATATAAAATGCACTAAACAAAGTAAATTGCATAAAAATGCTAAAAAAAATGTAAAATGCAGTTGATGAAGCGTAAAATGCAGTAACCGGCATGTAAAATGCAGTGACTTTTTCAAATCTACTTTTTAAAAGTAGATCTAAAATGCAGTAACCGACGTGTAAAATGCAGTGACTTTTTCAGATCTAGATCTGAAAAGTAGATCTACATCTACAAATTCAGATCTAGATGATGAAGTTGGTGGTGAACGACGACGGTGAAGGTGAAGATTTTGGTGGCGTTAAAAGTGGACGGTGGTGGTGGATGGTGAAGGTGGCAGTGCAGGTGGACGGTGGAGGTGGAGGTGGCGGTGAACGGTAGCAGTGAAGGTGGCGGTAAAAGCGGACGGGTGACGGTGAATGTGGTGGTGGTGGTGGTGAAAAGTGGACTGTGAAGGGGGTGGCGGCGGTGAAGGTGGCGGCGGTGAAAGGTGGTGGTGGCGGTGAAAGGTGGTGGTGGTGGCGGGGGCGATGAAAGGTGCTGGTGGTTGTGGTGGTGGTGAGTGAATGAGATGATTTTTTTGTGAAGAGAGAGAGAGGAGAAGAAAATGGGTTGTGTAAAGCTTTGACCTAGTTTACCTCCCTAAAATAATATTTTATCTAAATTGCATTTTGACCTCTTCGATTAAAAGTATTTGCAATTTAGTCCTTCTACTCTTATTGTCTAAAATAATATTTTATCTAAATTGCATTTTGACCTCTCCGATTAAAAGTATTTGCAATTTAGTCCTTCTACTCTTATTGTCTTCAAATTGAGCCTGCTTCTTTGATCCTCTTCCAATGTTTTATTGGTACTTCAGATTTTGTAATTAACTCCTAAATACAATTTTGTACCTTCTTGTACCCTAGCTTGGGGCTTACGTTTACTTGAGGGTTAATACAACTATACATATAGTACATATACCTATAGTTTCCTTATATTTTATGAAACTTGCATATTTTCAAAACGTGATATTTATGTGAACCCTAAATCTTAATCTCCACGGCATTCATCTATAAATATCACCAATACCCTCAACCTTTAAATCCACAAACATGGCTGCTGCATTGCCGAAACACACTCCTTTTGAAATCTTCTCTAGAACGGCAATAAAATATTTGGCTGGTTGTTGTCAATATGTATGCCAAGAATGGTGGAAACACGACAGTGATCCTGATCTTGAAAAGATTCATGATAAAGACGAACCCATACCCATCATGTTCCAACAAATTCTTGCTTCTCGTTCCGATATACATTACCAAGTCAGCTTTTTACGTATCATAGAGGGTAATGTATTGAGTTGCCACCTATTAAGAGTTGGTCAGGTGTGCAATCGGTGCGCTTGTCGGCAGGTATCCATTTTGATGATTCTACCAATAGTTTCAAGGTAATATGTGTCATTGATGTGGTTAGGGAGAAACTATGCACCATGGTTCATGTCGTGGGGTCGGAGTCGGGTTCATGGAAAGAGATATCAGAAGTCAAATCATATCCTATAACCGGTGAGGGCATATTTAATCATGGATATTTGTATTGGTTGGTTGATTGTTTTGATGAAAATCGTACACCACCAATTGATGAAGGGAGAAAAGTAGTACGGTTTGATGTGAAAACGGAGGAATTTGGGTTGATTGATCCTCCAAGAAGACAAGAAGACGGTTGGACTAGTGAACAGTTGGTTGACCTAAATGATGAAGTCGGATATGTGTATAATAATGTTGAAAACCGTAGCATTAAGGTGTGGATATGGAAGCAGAAAGAATGGGTGATTCATCGTATGTTTGATGTGTATAGTAATGGGTGTGTATGGGTTTCGGGGTTGTTGGAACAAAGAAGGAGACATATTATTGACAGAAGACTTACAGGGGAAACTTATGTATGTTTATTGTCTGAAAACTGGCGATAGAAAATTCGTACATCGGGAAGATGAATGTGAAACAGAGATCAGAATGTATTGAAGCAGCTTGCGTTCAACTCATGGCATCAACTCAAACGCTCATTTAATTAAATGCTAGGTAGCTGATCATGCAACAAGTTCTTTATTGTGATCTGTAACAGTTTAATAGACATTTGATGTTTTATTTTTGGTTGTATTTTACTTCAAAGATGTCTCTTTTCTTTTTCCATTAGTTATTGTTATTCAATGTTTATCACACTATTATTGGTTATGGTTAGATCAATTCTATTCATGAACTTTAGTAAGACAATTATGTGATTTATGATTTGTAAAGCGATTCAAATAACATCTCTTAGATCAAAAAGATTATAATTCACAGTAATAAAGGCTGAAGGAAGTCTGTAGCTTTGAATCGAAGGCATTCTTTTAACCACTTCGTTAGATAGTGAAAATACGAAACAGACAAAATTCATGTGAGAAGGACCAGGTGCTTAGAATTGCTCATATTCGAGAACGTGATATTTAACAATGTTTGGGTGCCTAAGGTTTGATTTAGGCTGCATACGTATGTGATTGGCTCATCAAACTCAATATAAATTTTCTGATAAGTAGCTACCATACAAAAGTGTTCAATCAACAACCAAAAGTGCAAGGGCTAAAGAGACTTTGGTTGGCTTACTGCCACTGATGCAGAAGCTGCAAAGTATACATTGCGTTACATGACGACATGAACTATCGTGTCTTGTTGTAGTTGATGCCATTACATAGTTGACGCCCTTTCATACTTTGTAACCCCTGCTTTTCTTGTTGGGTTTCTGCTCATTTTCATTGGCATCTATGGATTTTTTGCAACTCTTATCTTGCTTTCTCTGTTTCTTGCAAATCTTTCTTTCTTTGTTTCTTGCCAAAAAACCTAATGCTTTTTTGGCATATTGTGTAGTGTTTGATTCATAACTATATGTCCCTCCTTTTAAACAGAAGATACCAATAATGTTTCAACATCTTAAATAATTCTCTCTCTTTTTTTTTGTTTTCTGTACAGATCTTGATTTAAAGAAGGCATCAAATTTAGTTTGAGATTCGGGATGGATATGTAAGATCTCTCTAGCATGTTGAATACACAGGACAAGATTTACGAAAATTGCTTGTGAATACTTGCATACACCAAACACTGTCAATATTGCAACAATCCCATCTTTTTCCACAAAATAGAAGCCAAAGAAAATTTGTTTACCATCTTTGACTTTGAAAGGTCAAATGAACTACAGTGCAACTTAAAAATCCAACCAAATGCATTCATGCCATGGTTTGTACAACCAAATGTCAACATTTCTATTGAAATCGACACCATTAAGTGCAAACAACTTGAAGATGCAAATACACAAAAGGTATACAATAGACATAATAGAAGCATTCTGACAATTACGTATTACATTCTATATATGAAACCATTGTCAATTACATTGTGCGTTGCAGGGATTATTGTGGAAATGCCAAAACCAAAAATATTGGCTTCATAATTCTCATCCAACAAAGGAACAATAAAAGTATTATAACCCACGGGCATCCAAATGCACATCAGGGGACGTTAATGCACATGTGATACAGATGCGAAACATGTTTCGGTGTGCAGCCATCTCACATGTGCTCACCGTACCACGATATGCATGGGGCTGCCCGAGGACCATAAAACTCATCCTTGTTCCTTTGAGATCATAACATAATCAAACATCTTGTTAGATAGGAATTAAGAAGCCAAAATTTCTGGTTTTAGCATAATCCAAAATAACACATATTCATAAACAAGAACTTAAATATTTGCATTGTTGAAGCCCCTACGAATGATCATGTTCTGATTGAAGTTCATCAACCCACTCTTGTCATTTGAGTCATAGTTTTTGCATCTGTATATGAACCTTAAGTAGTCATCATAAATCATATCTGTAAAACCAAACATTTGAAGATTAAATAATAATACAAAATTCAAATGCTTTAGGTTTACTGATAAATTGAAAATGAAAAATATAAATCCAAGAGAAATCTAATGAATGTAGCATGAAATATTAAATATTAAATATACCTGTACAATCCAAACCGGTGACTTGGAATCTAGGGCATTGGATAGCTGCAGGTGCTGGTAGATTTCTTCATCAATCGACGAAACTAGGGTTCATTAATTGAATAGGAGATTAATTAGGGAAATAGGGAGATATATATCAAAGTCGAATTGAATCGGGATCCATGGTTGGAAAGACAGCGACTGAACGAGAAATTAGGGTTTATGAATAGGTGTATTAATAGTCAACGGATCTGCCCTGATATGCAAATATGGGTCGTGGGCTTTTCAACTGTAGCTGTGTAGAGCACTAGAGTGTAGTACTGTAGTCCTTGTAAACATACTAGGTTTTTCATGTCCGGTATTATCCCCTGACTGTTTTCGTTCCTTTCTATGATATCTCTCACGATGATATCAGGACGTCAAGCACTATGCCCCTTGTGATAATGAGTATGAGCATCACTTTAAATTCCCAACTTATTTCTTGTTTTGCAGCTAAACAACTTGATCTGAAACTCTATTTCGTAGAATGTGAAACGTCACAGGAAGGCAACACTGACTTTAGATGTTTCGTGTTTGGAAAGGTGTACTACATTTACGTTTTTTTTCATTTGACAGTTAAGTTGATGCTGTGATGGTGATTGGTTTAAAGAATGTCTTCGAATAATCTTTAGCTACAAATATGTGTATTATAACACTTAATTTGTGATGTTATCACTTGTTATGGTATGTAAATAACCTATTTTGAGTGAAGTCAAAACTTGAAAATGGATAATTTGATTGTGGGCTAAATAGTATCCAAATGTACATAACCTGTAACAAATAGTTGAACTTTTACCAAAAAGAAACAACTTTTCTGGCATTTCACAACAATCTTTTGTCTCTTGCCACCACATTTCCTTTTAAATCTTCATCAAAACTGTGAATAGAATCGTCAATCGTCATATATTTACTTACATACTCATCATTTGAGTCGTCACAAAAAAATAAATGAATAGTCACATATATTTTCTTTTATAACATTTTTAACAAATGGTACAGACTCTCATGAAATATAAAACTTAGCCAAGTTTCAAGCCACTAAAAGCTGTCTCCATACTCTATTTTCGTCTGTCTTCTCAGTAAACACAAATAAAAAATTTCACTTGAGACCCAATGATTCTTCTTTATCCCGACTGAATTAACCTCTATATTGTAAATAAATGTAACAAAGAATATGTTTTTCAATGCTTTCGAACCCGATGAGCTCGTTGAAACTTGACTTCAACCAACACTACTAACGAGTGGTGTGAGTTCCACCTCTTCGGGTTTTGATAATTCACCATCTTCTAAATTACTCATTACTTCTAGACGAGATTCATTATCTTCTAAAACACTCAATACCTCTATCGGAGAAAACCCAGACAACTCTGGCCCACTTTTAGGCACCAAAAACAGAAAACAAAGAGGGGTGATCCTCAACACATTTCGGATTAGAATAGCTAGCCACAAATTGTTGAATTGTGTTCTCGTAACATTTAGAACATGAAGAAGTAAGCCACCTAACCATGTTGAGGACATAAGGCCGAAATTGTCAATCGACATGAGTAGAGCAAAGAATGTGCCTTCGATGCCAGGTGGACAAAGTTGTGAAGATAATACGAGAAGCGGCATCCATTTCAAACGTCCGACCAACTGCAAGACACTTTCATCAATAACCGCAAAGAAATAATCGGGTAGTCCTAGTTTTAGGTTAAGTCTTAGTACGAAGACAAGATCGAGCATCCCTGATAAGCCGAAAAATAATTGAGACCAAAATAGTAGAGCTCGAAAAGGATGAGACTTTAAACGATATTGATATAATATGGCGCCTAAAAGGGATCCGATTGACCCAATCGATAATACGAAACCAATCGTCTCCTGCATACACGATACTAGAAGTTAACACATGAGCATTTTGCGTGATAAAATCAAAGTTAACGAAAAAGGAAATTGGTCAAATGAGTTGAAGGTCACCCAGAGTGTATTATTAATTCATAAAACCTCCTGTATCACTTTGGTATAAACTGTTATTACGTAAATAATAGAGTACTTGTAATCTTATTTGACAATTTACTATTTTGTAAGAATAAAGAAATTAAGAATCTTGCCCTACAAGTGTTTCAGGTCAACCGCCCAGACCCATTACAACCACTGCTGAAATTTACCCATTTGGAAGCGTTACGCAAGTACCCTACCTCCCTGATCCACACATTTTGCAGCCTCTAACTTGAGCAATCAACCCGCATACAACCCCCATCTCATGACTTGATGATATCTATGTGTGTGGCTCATTTAACTAATTAAAGAGAACAAAAATTACCTGGGAGAAAGACGGCCCTGCTTTTGAATCAGTTTCCCAGTAGAACAACCCTTCGTAGATATTTAAACTCAATGCAAAGGAGAGATACATATACAAGCATGGCCTCCAAACATCTTCACTTTTCAGAGTAGTCCACATAGCCGTAGCAGCATCAACAAATTTCTCACTTATCTGACAGAGTTATTTGAGTCAAAAGGCATGAACTTTTTTTTTCCAGATATTACAAATACGATGCAGAATGAATGGATCATTAAAGTGGATGCAAATGCAACCCATTAAAAGTTAGGGCCATGTGTACCTGTCTGTAAGCAAAGCTTGGCGAGTGGGGTTCCTTGAGCACAAGGCCAACTAGCAATACAAGCGCATATGGTATACTGAGCAAGCCATAAACTCCCTTCAATGCAGAACAGTTTTTAGAATCAAATCAATTTAACAAAGCTAGACATTTATCCATCCCCTGTAAATTGGCAAATAGCATTGTTTAATTTGACACTTTTCAGGAACTTATTTGACTGTATATCTAGAGGTAGCAATTCCGACCCATTTACTTATAGATGGACCATTTGGGTTATATTTTATGTCTAATACATGGGTGAAAAAACATAAGCAGTTGAAAAGGAAATGGGTCAAACGGGTTGAAAGATCGTAAAGTGTATTTTTAGTGTACGAAACCTTCTAAATTATCTTATTCAAAAAAGTATATTCTTATTAATAATAATTTTTGCCATCGTATAGGAATTCACTGTTTTGGGTCAACCCAACTTTTAACCCTGCACAAAATATTTCCTGTTTCGACCTGTTACCCTGACCCACCCGTTTTGTCACCTCTAATATATTGTATATCTAGCATACAGTTAAGCAATTATAACATGAAAACTTAACATAAAAGGCAATGTTATAGTTTTCATGTGACATCTGTGAAAACGCGATTTTACACAAGGAGGATCAAGAAAATGAGAAAAGGAAGGCACCTTTGGACCAATAAGGTGAACAAAGACACCACTCAAAGAAAATCCAATAAGAGCTCCAATGGAAGAACTCAGGGAACATAAACTTTGCATGTCTGGAGCAAGAGAAGGATGAATACCACTATGTTGCGCTACACATGCATCAACAGTCACATCTGCTATTGCAACTCCAGCACTTCCAATAGTTAAAGCCAGCAGTGCTAGGACAATATGTAGCTTTTCGTTGGATGACAAGAAAAACATTGATAGAATTCCAATTACACCTGACAAAATTGCAAAAATTTGATTAAAAATATCAATCATTCATCAATATGCGAACCATTTGACTTCTGGGGATACATTTACACTATCCATTCCAAAAGGACAAGAATTCTTTCACATTTACGAAGCAATCTATTTACTATTATAATACTTGTGGAACATAACTGGCTCATACTTTTCTTACCTGAGAGTTCAACATCAACTTCAAAGTTGAAAACCACACATTTGACATTAAAAGTCAAACGTTTTATCCATATTTAAGGAACAAACTGATAGAAAGCAATTCATTTTGCACTATAAAAATTAGGAATTCGAAAACGGAGTAACGGGAAGAAAAAATTCCACCATGTGCAGAGTGGTTTCCTGAATCTTTCGATAAAAGGTATGTTATTTATGAACGCTTTACCATCACCGTATATCTCATTTTAACCTATGATTGATGGCAATACCGTGAGAAAGATAAACATTTTTTTAGTATTTACATCTTTTGAATAACGAAGTTCGAATGCTACGCGCGATGACTTTTACAACCATCAATTGAAACTAATGGCCTTTTGACTTAATGGTTCACATGATAAATTTCAAGGTTTTGGAAAGAATCAATTTCTTTTAACTAGTTTGGGACAAAATGCTCGTTATACTTCGTGTTGAAAGAACACCAGAAAGGTCTTAGGTTGCAATGGACCTCTTCTTGAAACAAAAGAAAGAAATATGTCCTAAAGAAAGATTTCTATCAAATGTCCAAACTGCCCTTCAAGACTAACAAAGAATAGTATCTTGTGAAACAGAATTAGCAGCATAAAAAGTTGCAAGAGAAAAATAGGCACATAGTTAAGCTTAGCTTGAACATTCACCAAAAAGGGAACTATTGCATTTGTCATTAGCTGAAAAAGAGTTAAGTAAATCATCCAGACTTTTTGCTTTATCTGCAGGCATATCTAGTCACCACTTGCATATGATTGAGCTAAATTTTGCATCTAATAGAGCAAGGTTATCAAAGTACATGCATATAATTGATTCAACAAGTATACGAATGAAAACGTATATTCATTATAAATTATATTTACCAGCAGCAAAAAAATAAGGCCTCCGTCGATACCCGAAAATGGGAACGACATCTGTAAGAAGACCCCAAATGGGCTTAATAATCCATGGAATGTTAGTGATTCCTGTATAAGCTTGTGCTTCAGATGGTTGTACTTTCTGCACATCTTTCATGTAATACTCTGTGCCCACCCTAGCAAGTGCTCCACCAAGTCCTTGATTCAAACCATATGTCACCACAACTGCAGCCACAACTGTCCAATGTGTTTCTTTTGATAACATTTTAAACCAATCAATTGGTGCCCTAAAATCACACCCCACCAACATCCCCTTCTTTGGGCTTTCATTTTCATCTTCTTTAACTAGCTCTACCTTGTTACAGATTTCATGATCTTGTCCTTCTTCCACCATCAAAATAAACTTTTTCTAACTTAATAAAGTGTTTCCTCAAATGCGTATTTCAAGATTTATTCAGTAGATATGAACATTGCTTCAAAAGCATTGAAAAGTTTTCAAGAAACCTCAAAAGTCAAAGTCAACGCTCTTTAGATGTGGATCTGATTGGAGGTCTCTTTGAGACTTCTTGAAAAAGCTATGAAATGGGTTTTGATTGCTGATTGTAGTACATCATCTTAACCTCATCTGCCAGTGAAAAAAATGCGTACTCACAGGGGGAAAATAAGATTTTTTTTTTTCTCAAATAACTGCTCAAATGGATGTGAAATAAATTGAAGCTTGTGAAAAATGCCTAAATCACAATGCGATAAGTTGTTTAATATTAATGGAAAAAAGTTCCAAACTTTGATGTTTGGAGGATAATATATTGAAAGCTCCGAGGAAATCTATGGCGGAATATGAAAATTTTGGAAAGTAGGTGGAAGATTTTATGCCATTGTTGACTAGAATCATGGTTTTTTTCAAGTTGGGGGATGAGAAATTTTCCAATGCTTTTGGCTAATTTTTAACCAAAATAACAGGATTTGGACTGTAAAAAAACTCAAAATACTGCTTGTATCTCAATTAATGAGTGTAAAACATTTCTCCAAGGAGTATATAGTTTGTCCAAAAGAACACATGTTCGCAAGTTGGCAATGTTTGTTTCAATAGTACTCCGTACTTGACAAACTACAAGGAGTATATAGTTTAGCACCAAGGTGTACGGTTTTTATTAAAAGTAATAATAAGTCATGATAAAAGAATTTATTGCCTACCTCCAACGAAACAAACCTTTCAAAAGTGTTAATTCTCAGTGTTTTTGCCTTCTAATCTCCAATTACAACCATTAATAAAGAAGTTGAAGAAAACGGGGCACATCCAAACCTAGTCATAACTCGCTTTCAATGTTTTTTTCAACGTGAACGGAAAAATGATCAATATCTCAAACAACATGCATTATTGTCTTGTAAACCTTCAAATAAGTTTATAGCAATCAAAGTATAATGCAGATTTGGTAATAATTAAATGGTTTAGCTATTTTATGACCTGAGGGCATAAAATAAGAAGTGATTAATGAACCTAAATTTTTTTTATTTACTTAGAAAATGTAATTAATACACATCAACTGATTAATATATTTGCATATTTAACTTGATTTTTAGTTTACAAGGAAAATTTAAATTTATTAATTATTCTTATCTTGTGTCGTTAGGGCACAAGATAGTCAAGTCCTAAGTAGTGTATTCCGGTAAAAAAAAAAACTCTTTGTTCTGATTTCCAATTTATATGCATGTAAAAGGGTTCAGTGGAAATGGATTTAAGATAGAAGTGACTTTGAGATGATTCGTAAACGTGTAAAGTCAAAATTTTAATCTATTTACTAAGTGTGTATAGCATAAAATCTACATCTATCTATTTTTACGGGAAATTATTATCAATAACATTACATAAATTACAAAATCAATTTTTTATATTTACATTTATAACCTTCTAAAGTTGTCACTTACACAAAATTGCCCTTAATTACACTTAACATCATGCAAGCTAGCAATTATTAGTTTTAAAACGGGGACTTTTGAGGTTTACAGGTTTCAGATTTTCAAGTGTTATGCTTAATTGTTGCTTCTTTATTTTTTCCGAAGTGAGGAACTTTAGGATGATTTGTAAAATTACATCTAATTTATGAGTAAATACAAATGATTATACTTGTTTACAAGACTTTAGTTATGGTATATGTACCTTAGTGCACCATCTATTTTGTTTTGATACTGTTCAAAATACTTGAGAAATCGATTTGAATGTTGCCTCAACGGCCAGCTGTGTCTTACCGTCAAGGTGTGGGCTTGTTGAAGCTATAATTTCTGAAGTCAAGCCCCAACGAAACATCTACCAACAACTAGCTAGCAAGCAAACTCCTCGCGAGACATTAGGAAAGATCAACTTATGCATCTTCAACACACAAGTTTTTTAGAAGGCGAATGATGCCCTTTCTCGACCCAACGTGAAATCGACAATCTCATTTATGATCTTTTTATTCAATAACACGGTTCTTTTATTTCTACAACCTTACTATTTTGTTAGTTGATCATTTGCATCCTTTCAATACTTCTAAAATCCTTACATGACACGTCGACCAAAAGCTCTTATATACCTTCTACTAGTTTGCCTACAAATCTCCATGCCCAATCTCACAAAGTCTACAATTTATGCTTTTGGAACTTACGAAACATCCCATAATGACCCTTCTTAGGAAGAATTATAGACAATTGCATGCATTGTTAAAGAAAAATGTGAAAAAGTGCATAACAAAAAGAAATTCAAAAGATAGCGATAATACGGATCACTTAAATTGCATACAGGATCATAGTCTAGACCAGTTATATTGGAGGGATATGAACGGAGATTACACGAGTATTTGGCTAAAATACAAAATTCAATCAGACCTAGCACTAGACAAGTGATTGGCACGATGTAGTTGGGTTTTCGCATTGTAACCCAAGGCTTGCGTTTCGTGTTTGGTTAATAATGGGAGAAAGACTAAAGACGCAATATAAGCTTAAGGGTTGGGAGTTGGCCCAACAAACTCGAGATGAAGATGTGTGATGCTCATTATGTGATTCTATCCAAGACTCCCATCATCATTTGTTTTTGGAATGTTATTTTCCTTCTCATGTTTGGCTCAATTTTTGTTGACAAAGCTATTATAATGAGCTTGTGCTTGTGCCTACTACATTTGGCAGGAATGTAATAATCATCTGTTCAAAAAGGGAATGAGATTGGTGGACCAAGTTTTTGATGTTATTTATGTTACCGTGTGTTTGAAGCTGTTATCTGTAACGTTTAAACAATTTGCTAAGTAACTCATACGCACGATACGTGGAAAATTTCAACATTTATTTCGTGATGTTTTATTGTGGTCGAGTAGTTGGCTTGTTGCGGTAAAGTTTAGTATGTATCTCTAAATTTTTTGGTGGTTCATTTTACCGGTATCAAGGAATGTCTCGAGTCGATTTCTTTGTTTGGTGTATCTTTTATTACTAATGTAGTTTGACGAGTATTCTCCATTTACCAAAGAAGAAAGAAAAAAAGGGCATAAAAAGATCGAGTAGCTTTGATTATAAGTTTATTTACTACTAAAATTTAATTTGATTAATAAATAATTAATATATATTTTCTAGAGATAATTGTGTGCGCTTGTTCGGTAAGCCTTAATTAAGCCGCTCGGAGCCAAAAACCTATCAAACCCTAAACCCCAAATCTCTCCCTCTCACACATCTATTTACGCCTCTCCCTCCTTTCACTTCAAACCCTAATTTCACTCTTCCATTTTTTCTTTCGCGCAGCTTCATCGCTTTAGCTACATCGATTTGTCTATCAGGTAATCGAAACAAAATCTTATCTTTATACTAATCTATTCATATAATTCATGTTATTGTTTGCTCTAAATTATATATTTATCATTTATCTATGTATCTAAACTGTTTACTTAAACACAACTAAATCGAAAGTAATTGATTAAGTATCTGAGTATTTATCATCATCATAATCGGTATAGCAGCTACTTTGATAGTATTTATTTAGATTAGATGTCTGTACTTTCGTTATATCTAGAATGATGATGTACTTTTTACAATATTTTATAAAGTTTCTGTTTTCTCCGATTAATTAATTCTTGAAACTTTGGTTGGGGTTTTATTTTGAATGAATTTGCTTTTTATAGAAGAACTTTACCTTTTTGAACAATGGAATGTCATATACATATACTGGTTGTTTTGGTCATGCCATAATTCATTTACAATGAAACATTTTAACTTTTCTAACTATGTTGAAAGTACTGATTGACCGTATCAGATAATTTCGTTTCTTAGTTAAATTGATAATGTCACTCAATTTAACATTGCGGGTAATTTGTGTCGTTCTTGGATGTTTGCGCCATTCTTGTCTTAATTTTGAGGTTGAGATTGATATAGAGTAGAAGATTGAGAGGGCGGAAAGGGTTATTTTCGTATTTCTTGTGCACAGCAAGGCTCTTTTCCAGAAGAAAAATTAACAGACTTGTTGAGGTGTATAAGTTTTTTTTATTGAATACTGATCACATGAAGAAAATGGCACGTTTTTTGTTGTTTGCATCATTGTCTGTACCGGGTAGCATGACTGGTATGGTTTGTATATATGTAATTCACATGATTTACCAAATCTATGATACATTCAATATGCTATGGTGTTTTAGTACATTTATATAGCTTTTTTTTAGACTTACTGTTTTATTAATTATATCCTTGTTTGAAGGTAGTTCAGTCCTGTGGATGCTTGGTTTGCTGTAACAATGACAGCCAAAGCAAGCATTCTTCAAATCACCTATTCAGATGAGCTTTTAAATGGAGAACCAATCTACGTTTCTTCAAATTGTCATCCTTTGAAGGCTTCACGGTTCGAACCTGCTGGCCATTCCTTTCACGATGTTGCACTTAAACTCTCCGGTTGTTTTATGGAAGAAAAGATAGAAGATGATAACGACAATGAAAATCTGTCTAAAGACAAAGAGCAAGAGTATATGCAATCATCTGATTCGTATAGCAGCAGCAAAGGTAAAAAGAAGTCTAAAGATGGAGTCATCCAACAGGACCATTATGCATTATTGGGTTTGGGTCATTTAAGGTATTTAGCAACTGAGGAGCAACTTAAAAAAAGCTACCGTGACACTGCTTTAAAACATCATCCTGACAAACAGGCGGCTCTTCTTCTTTTAGAGAAAACAGAATCTGCTAAACAAGTGAAAAAAGATGAAATCGAGAACCATTTTAAGGCAATTCAAGAAGCGTATGAGGTTTTAATGGACCCTGTGAAGAGAAGAATTTTTGACTCCACTGATGAGTTCGATGATGAAATTCCAACTGATTGTGCCCCACAAGATTTCTTCAAGGTTTTTGGACCCGCTTTTTTGAGAAATGGACGTTGGTCAGTTAATCAACCGATACCTTCATTAGGAGACGAAAATTCTTCTATTAAAGATGTCGATGCTTTCTATGATTTTTGGTACGCTTTCAAAAGTTGGAGAGAATTTCCTCATGATGATGAGTTTGATCTAGATGAAGCTGAATCACGTGACCATAAAAGGTGGATGGAAAGACAGAATGCAAAGCTTTCAGAGAAAGCTAGAAAAGAGGAACATGCAAGAATACGCACTCTTGTTGACAATGCTTATAAAAGAGACCCAAGAGTGTTAAAGAGAAAAGAGATGTTAAAGGCAGAAAAACAGAAGAAAAAAGAGGCCAAATACATCGTAAAGAAACTTCAGGAAGAGGAAGCTGCTAGAATTGCAGAAGAAGAAAGGCTTAAGAAAGAAGAAGAAGAAAAGCAAGCTGCTGAAGCTGCTTCACAACAAAAGAAAATAAAAGAAAAAGAAAAGAAATTGTTGCGTAAAGAACGATCTCGCCTTCGAACTTTATCAACTAATGTTGTGTCTCAGCATTTGCGTAATCTGACAGAGGGTGATGTGGAAGATCTGTGTATGTCGCTCGACATGTTAAAACTAAAAGACTTGTGTGACAATATGGAAGCAAGAGAAGAATGTGGGCAAGCTGAACTACTAGAGGAGGCACTTAAGAGCGCAGATCGCTCTCAGATAGATTATGCTTCAAACAATAGTCAACGGAATGGGTCTGTAAAAATCAACGGAAATGGTCCTAAAAGTAACTCTAAGAAGAAGGAAAAACCATGGGAGAAAGAAGAGATTGAGCTTTTGAGGAAAGGGGTAAAGAAGTACCCTAAGGGCACTTCAAGAAGATGGGAGGTTATTTCAGAGTACATTGGCACTGGACGCTCGGTGGATGAGATTCTTAAAGCAACTAAAACCGAGCTTCTTCAAAAACCTGACCCCACAAAAGCATTTGATTCATTTCTGGAAAAGAAGAAGCCCGGACAGTCGATTTCATCTCCTCTTACAACTCGGGAGGAAAGTGAAGGGGTATCTTCCAATTCTAGACCAATTGAAGGGGTTGAAGTTGTCGCAAATGGCGTGGCGAACGGGGTGACCTTGGATTCGGATGTATGGTCTGCGGTTCAAGAAAAAGCACTGATTCAAGCTCTTAAAACATTTCCGAAAGAAGTTAACCAAAGGTGGGAGCGGGTTGCAGCTGCTGTTCCTGGGAAAACTGTTAACCAGTGCAAAAAGCAATTTACATTGCTCAAGGATAAATTCAGAACCAAGAAGAATTAACGTGGTGACCATTAAGCTCCATTCAATTTTGACTTCTTAAGGACGGTTATGGGAGAAACATATTTATTTCATATCATTTTTGCAGTAATCTAATTTGTGGCACCGGGGAGCACTGTAATGCAGATGTGTTGAGATTTGTCTTGACACACTGCTGAGGTAAACATCCGAGGTATCAACAAGAAACAAGTATTCATTTTCTATATTCTTTTCTCTAAATGCATCTTTTGAATTAAGTAGCGAATGAGTTCTATTGTTATCAGTGAGCCTTGAAAGTAGGTTATTAGTTATATTTTGGCAATCATATATTGTTGCACAGTCAGATGGATGCTTAAGTATGTGACCATATCATTGTCGCTAATGCTGTATGCAATAGCTAAAACTGTTTTGGATTTACTTTCTTGCTGCTTGTGTTGGTTTTGGTTTCTTTCACAAGCTTATGATGTGTTAATTGTTTTGTTGTCGTGTCACCACTCACCACTAGTATTATGATAGCATATGCATTATATACAGTTGAATATTCAGGACTTGACATCATGAAGTTGCAGAGTACACTTATTAGTAAACGAGTTGAGCCTTTTATTGATCAACTCAAGCTCAGCTCGAGCTTGAGCTTGATCAAGTCGGGCTTTTATAGAACTTGTGCCTGATCGTGGGCTTCAAAGTATAGCTCGAGATCCATATCGAGCCAAGCTTGAGCTTCAAAGAACTCGAGCCGAGTTCTTCTCGAGCTTTTCAAGCCTTGATAAATATTTTTATTTGTATATTGGTAATTTTAAATCTATAAATGATATTATTATCCATACTATTATATAATTGATTTGAGGCAAAGTGTTTAAAGGGAAAAATAGTCAATTACTATTACCCTTTTACATATTAGTAAACTACAAAAAATTTAAGGTCAAATACAATTAATTAAATGTTGATGCATCATAATTAGTTTCAGCTATAGAAGATATAACTTCATAATTATTTAATTCTTTTGATAATTGATGTAATCACTCTATAATGATGGATATTAAAATGTCGGTTATAATTGATTTGATATAAATATAAGTGAAAATATAGCGGGGTTTTCGATTGACGGGTTAAAATTTTTATTACAAAAACAAACTTAGTTTTTTTTTTTTTCCAGAATAACGGGTTGGACCAGTAACTGAGACCTTGACCTAACCCGACTGTAAAAGTTAAACGCAATGGCTGTTCTAACTTAACAAGTTGATGGGTTCGAAGTCCCACCCGAACAAGTTTATTTACTTGCTGGTTTCGTATCGAGTTTCAAGTTGTGACTAGATCGTCATTGCGAATAATAAGAAAATGATATACTACATATTACTATGTTCTCAATTATCTTACTATTATATAATTGATTTGAGACAAAGTTAGAGAGAAATAGTCAATTACTATTATACCCTTTTACATATTAGTAAACCATAAAAAATTTAAGGTCAAATACAATTAATTAAAAGTTAATACATTATAATTAATTTCAGTTACAAAAGATATAACCTCATAATTATTTAATTCTTTTGATAATTGATGTAATCACTTTATAATGATGGATATTAGAATGTCGGTTAGATTTGATATAAATATAAGTGAAAATATAACGGGGGTTTTGATTGACGGGTTAAAAAATTTTATTACAAAAGCAAGCTTAGTTTTTTCCCCAGAATAACGGGTTGGACCAGTAACTCGGACCTTGACCTAACCCGACTAAAAAAGTTTAACGCATTGGCTGTTCTAACTTAACAGGTTGACGGGATATAAGTCCCACTCGAATAAGTTTATTTACTTGTTGGTTTCGTATCGAGTTTCAAGTTGTGACGAGATCATTATTGCGAATAACAAGAAAATAATATACTACATACTACTATGTTCTCAATTATACGAAGATATGTTAGATAAATATATTAATACACGTAAATTTTATATCGCGCTACATCATGCAAGCAATATGCTAGTTATATTTTAATATTGTTTGCCTACTTTACATATGTTTTAATTCTTTTTCACGCTCTACTTTTATCTGATATGTATATTTGAAATGATTTTTTATTGATTTTTGTTCTTAAAATAATATGTAATAAGTTGAGGTATTAAAAATCATTTTTATATGAAAACTCGAGATTTTCAACTTTTCAAGCCGAATTAAAACTATCAGACCAGTGCCAACGGACGTCGGTCCGTGGCGTCGGTTTTAGCCGATGGGACTGACGCCGTTGGAATGACCCCGTCAGTTGTCAGCGTCGGTTTTTGGTGTCACTTTTTCGATGGGAACGGACGGGAGAAGGGTGGGACCCACGAACTTTTTTTTCTTTTTTTTATTTTATTAGTTTTTAGAATTTAAAAAAATCAAAAAAATAAAAAAAAGTTTAAAAACTATCCGTTGGCAATCCAACGGTTAAAAGATTTTTATTTTTTTCTTTAAAACTCAAGTAACTTACCTTTTTACACTATAAATGAAACCCATTTCCCACACATCTTTTTTCACTACAATCAACTACAACTTATCTACTTTCTTTTCCACACAAGTTTCATCTTCTTTCTACAATTATCATATATTTTCAACACTTTTACTACTACATTCAAATGTCGTCCGATTCCGATAAGAAGATTTTTATGCCTTCATTCAAATTTTCAATCCGATCACTAAGCTCAATAAGCTTGACTCGGAAGACAAAGATTCGGACTATGATGCCGAACCATCAATCTATATACCTCGAGCACCAAGACGATATTTACCAAGAGATCGAGAAGGTGTCGGTCAACGTTTGTTTCAAGACTACTTTGCCGAGTGCCCAACATTCCCTCTAGATTACTTTCGTCGACGTTTTCGGATAAGCCGACCCTTGTTTATCCATATATGTTAAGGTATATTATCGTACTCTCATCTTCCATTACCAAACTACGTTGCTTATTTTCATCAAAGTCAGGACGCGACCGGAAGATTTGGTTTTAATGTTTACCAAAAGGTCACTTCCGCCATACATCAAATGGCATATGGTTGTGCACCGGACGCGTTTGATGAATATTTACATATGGGTCAACAAATATCGTAGGATTGTTTGGACAACTTTTGTAAGTGTATTTTTCATCTATCTTCGGCCGAGTACTTGGGAAGACCACACTCCAAGATGTGCAACGGTTACATCAATGTCATGCAGATTTGCATGGTTTTTCGGGTATGCTCGAAAGTATCAATTATATGCACTGGCCTTGAAAAAATTGCCCAGTAGCATGGCAAGGTCAATACACCTGAGGTGATCATGGCCATCCAACAATCATGCTCGAGCAGTTGCCTCTCACGACTTATGGATTTGGCACGCTTACTTTGGCCCTGCGGGATCGAGCAACGACCTCAACGTCCTTGATGAATCTGATTTATTCAAAGACTTACTACAAGATAGAGCTTCAGAAGTAGTGTACAATATTTCAGGGACTCAATTCAATAAAGGATATTATCTCGCTGACGGAACTTATCCAGAATAGGCGACGCTTGTGAAGACGTTTAAGCATCCGATAACATAAAGCGAGATGAGGTTCAAGAGATACCAAGAATCTGCTAGAAAAGATGTGGAACGAGCTTTCGGAGTGCTTCAAGGCCATTGGGCAATCAATTGAACCCCTGCTAGACAATATAGTGTCAACAAAATACGTCGAATCATGTATTGTTGTGTGATTTTACACAACATGATAACCGAGGATGATGGACGAAACATGTGTCGACTTGAGGAGGAGTATATGGGGAACCTGGAAAATATGCTCCAATGCTCGTGGCAAGAAAGGGTTGCAACACAAATGCATATGAACAAGGAATTACACGACCGTGATGTGCATCGTCAACTTCGTGAAGCTGTTATCCAACACATTACGACCCTCCCACCAAATTTCCGTCAAAGACTTAATTAGTCGTATTTTATTTTCAATAAATGTACTTTTCTTTTTAGTTATTGTAATGTTTTATTTTGAAGTAATGTAATTTTTTTAATTTTAATGAAAGTGTTTTATTTAATTTTGTTGTTTAAATAATTAAAGTAAATAATGTGTGGGTCCAGATAAAACTAAAGTGATGTTAGTGTTGGCATTGTAGTGTCAGTTTTGAAAAGTGCTGACGTGGCGCTGAATTGGCGTAAACTGATGTATCAGTTTGTGTTCAGTGTTGGGAGTGGTCTTATAAAACTCTTTCTCCATTTCTCTTTTTTCATTGCCGATGACTAATAATTAATGATAATAAGAGTGAAGGAGTGGTAATATGTGGCACAAATGGTTATCTATCATTTTGAATGTATCACCTCCCCTTTCAATATGGTTCAAAAAAAAAAAAGAATCAAATGGTTAGAATAATATTGAGAAAAGTGGGCCACATTCAATAATTAACTATTTTCACATTCAATAATATTGAGGGATCGGTAATATGTGTTTTAATTAAATATAATAGTTAATATTAGGTGGGCCTAATTTCAGTATGGATACAGTATGATTCATACAGTTAAAAATGAGTGTCAATATGGTTTCAATGTGAAAATGATGTGGCACTAAGCTGACAATCTTTTTTCAGTATGGTTGAATGATCACTCCATTTGCTCTAAGTAATTGTGTAGTTTTTGTGTAAAAGAGAGATGGTAGCATACGTTTCAGGTGATATATAAACCATAAACCATAGAACTGCGAGAACTTTTAAATTATATTATTTTTATACATGTAAACACAACAAATTACATATAAATGTAATTTAATGTTCATATTATTAATAAACAAAAGTTAAAAATCAGAAAATGCACGTTAAATTATGAAATATATGAAATGTTCACTTGTGCACATATCATATGTGCACATGTGAACGAAAAAATAAATTTTATTTTAAAGTTCATTTTGAGATTTTTTCAAACTATTTTGCTTTGAACCTTAATCTATATCAATATTTACATGTGATTGAATCATTAAACATGTAAAAATCCCTAAAATATAAAAGTTCTCGCAGTTCTGTACATTTTTTAGTTCTCATTTGAAATTGTTACATAAAATCCAAGGGGGAAGCTCTAGATCATGGGGAAGAGGGGAAGCGCATTCATCACCATCGATTTTATCCCCTCAATTTCCCGGGGAAGTACTTTTCCACTGAATTGAAACTGTACATCAAGGGCTTTTTGGTCATCTACTTTTTCCTTCGCCTCAAGACACGTACAACATCTTGATTCTTTGATTGATTAACACCAGGATGAATATTCCTACTTAAAAAAGAGAGCATATTGAACATAATTAATGAGTGTTTCATATTAATAATTTAATATTAGTTGAATAATAACTAATTATAACAAAAAATCACAATCGTTGGACAATATTCATCAATACTTTTGGTTAACATTCATCAGTTGAATATTAACGTTCTGTAACAAATCAAGTTTTTAAAATTCAGTAATGAATCAAGTATTGAACACAATTAATGGGTGATGCATACTAATAATTTAATAATACCTGAATAATAACAATTTATAACAACAATTAACAATCATTAGACATTATTCATCAATACTTTGGGTTAATATTCATCGGTATGAATATTAACGTTCTGTAACATATCGAGTTTTTGAAATTCAGTGATGAATCAAGTATTGAACACAATCATTGGGTGATACATACTAATAACTTAATATTACTTGAATAATAACAATTTATAACAAAATTAACAATCACTAGATAATATTCATTAATACTTTTGGTTAACGTTCATCAATACGAATATTAACGTTCTGTAACAAACCGAGTTTTCGAAATTCAGTGATAAATCAAGTATATAATTCAATTACGTCCTTAGATGTATGTTTTGTATGATGAAATTAGTTTAATTTCATGTTTTACGTCGCAAATCAAAGGTTACACACAAAAATTGCAAAATCAAAAAACCCAGATTTTTTGAATACGATGAATTTAAATTTCGGCCATTGTTATGAATCAATTCAGGCGCTAATCATGATTTTCATTATGTATTTAAGATGAATTTGTGTTTTTGTAATCAGATTATTCAATTGTTGATGGAACATAGATGAATTTTCAATAGCTATCGTATTTCTCTTCTTAATTTAATTTAATTTTGTTATTTATATAATTACCTAATTGCCCCTCCACCCTTTTCTTTAAATGACCTGATCCAAGGGTCAAGATTCACTTCCCCATTGAACACTCCTATATATATATATATATATATATATATATATATATATATATATATATATATATATATATATATATATATAGGGTAAGGATCAAGAGTAAGTAATTTTTTGAGGGAATGAGGAAGCTAACCATTCATTCACGATGAATTATAATTAAACGTAAAAATATATATTTTTACCAAGAAATATTAATCAAACCGATGTTATACATACCAATATTAATAGATAAACTACGTTTTATAACTTATAATATCATACGATGAATATTAAGAGAATTTTCTAACATTCATCATTAATGAATGTTAACCGAAGTGGATATTATCAATTTCTTTGAAAAATTATTCGTTAACATTCGTCCCCGATGAATGATAATCAAAACGTATAAAAACATAGTTTTACCAATAAATACTAATATTCATCAATAAAATATTTTTTATAGCCTACAACATCATATGATGAATATTAAGGGAATTCACTAACATACATCGTTGATGAATGTGTAGCTTCCATGATTCTCCAGAAAATAATGCTCCCCTCTGGATCCGGACCCTATATATATGTATATATATATGTGCATATATATATGTATGTATATATATATGTATAGGGTTAAACGAGAACTACAAAAAGGTACAAAACTGCGAGAATTTTTAAATTACATTATTTTTATACATGTAAACGCAATAAATTACATATAAATGTTATTGATTGTTCATATTATTGACAAAATAAAGTTATAAATGACTAAAAATATGTTAAATTATTAAATATATGAAATGTTCACATGTACACAGGTCAAATGTGCACATGTGAACGAAAAATATAAATTTGATTTTAAAGGTTATTTTGAGGTTTTGTCGAACTATTTTGCTTTTAACATTAATCTACATCAATAATCACATGTGATTGAATCATTAAACATGTAAAAATTTTTATAATTTAAAAGTTCTCGCAGAGATGTACCTTTTCTGGTTCTCATTTGAACTTTTGAATATATATATATATATATATATATATATATATATATATATATATATATATATATATTGAGGCATAAACGGTCATGCGAAGGTCATTCGTCAAAATAAATGGTGTATTTGTCACCTCCAATATGTGAGGAACAGATACTTCTAACGGGTTTGCTTGGTTTGACTGTTCCAAAACAGACTAACCAAATCTTTTGGGTTTTTCCTTGAACAAAATTGATTTCGTTATTGAAATTTGCATCTAATTGTGCTTGATTAATGACACATTTATATTATTTATGCTAAGAAAAAAAGACATATTGACCTTTCATTTTGTAGATAAATTGTTTCCCAAAATATTTGTTATCGGGTCAATCTTGCTTTCTTCAAACGAATACTTTGGTTATAATTAGTGATTAGGTTGGATTGTCTTAAACTTGTTACTTCTTTGCTTGATTACGTTGTCATTAAACTCAAATCTTGTAAACATAGTCAACCAAAAACTAGATCCAAGTAGATACCAAATTAAATTTACTTTAAAAGATACATAACTTCCAATCTACCCGAACACCATGGTTTGTAGCCACGTACTCTGGGTTTACATACAACTACGTTGATCATAGTAAAAGGTGTGTTAAGCTCTCAAGCATCCCTGGGGACCCAATAGAGCTCACTACGAAATTAGAAGAATAGCGTAGTAAACAAAGATCGGTTTTTTCGTAAATAGTTCATGGAAGAAAATTGAGTTATTTGGGCCCCGACACCTACCATTAATCCATTATTATCCATCCCACTTTCTTTACACCTTGACCTGTCTCTACCTTATCCTACCTCCAACACTCTTCTATTTTATAATTTTATAATCATACATTAAAATGGAAAGGTTTCACCCTAGAGAAAATTAATTATACGGTCAAATTTGACCTCTTACGTTTAAATATGGACAAAATCTTGAAAAATATCAATTTTGATCAAGAATCTCGCTCCATCACATCAACTTAGAGCGAAATGTAGTGTTTTTTTTTAAATTGGAGCGAATTTCTAGGCATTTGAGCGAATTCCTAGGCATTTGAACGAATTCCTAGGCATTTGAGCGAATTATTGGGCATTTGAGCGAATTGTTGGGCATTTGAGCGAATTGTTGTGCATTTAAGCGAATTGTTGTGCATTTAAGCGAATTGTTGGACATTTTAGCGAATTCATATGTATTTTGAAATAATCGGAGCGAATTGTTGGTCATTTGAGCGAAATGTGTATTTTTTAATAATAATGTATTTGAGCGAATTGTTGGGAATTTGAGCGAATTCATGTGTAATTTTTACCAAATGGAGCGAATTGTTGGGCATTTAGTTGGAGCGAACTTATAAGGATTTTTTTATACTACAATTCGCTCCAAATTGATGTGATGGAGCGAAATCTTTGACTAAAATGGATATTGTTGTAGATTTTGACCATTTCAAAATATTGGAGGACAAATTAGACCAAATAGGTAATTTACTCTTTAATGAACCAGTTAATATGGGTTCGGATCAAAGCGAAAATTTTAAGTTGCTGCAAGTCACAAGCAAAGTTCTGATGATGATCTTAAATGTGCGATGCATTGCCCGCAAGATACATGCAGATATTTCTGTAACTTTTAGTAAGGATCAAAATGATCTTAAATTCTTCAATATGTGAGAATACATAAGGTTTCATTCAGTTGGAACACATTTTAACCAGCATTTCAGTTTTAACTAGATTATTTGGCTTTTCCTTTTTAGACTTGTTAAAGGTAAGGTTTTCCAAACCAAATGGATAACTTCCAAATAAAGAATTAGAATATAGGTTAAAAAATAAGTAGTTAAAATTTGTACAAGCTCTTCTATACAGGAAGATCTTTTAATTATCAATTTGGAAATAACATTCCAAGCAAGAGAAATGCAAAAAATAGCAAGTCCTCAATGGGGAAAAAAACCCTCACTTTCTGAACAAAAGAATCTACTCTGTACAGATATGAAGGTTATAACAGCCACACCCAATAAACTTGATGGCTTTTTCATTCTCAATGGACCTTATTTAGCACCAATCCTTTGTTAGTAAGTTCTATGACCTACAACAAAGAAATCATGGAAGTCAAAGGTACAACCGATCAATGGAGAAGGTACCAACTCCAGAACTTAGCAACAACCAGCAATCGACACAAACGAGTCACCAGAGGGAGAAGATCGGAGATGACAACCCACTTCTTCACTGGATTTGTGTCCGGAGTTCGGTTTTTGAGCATAAAAAACCAAATATATCTGTGACGCTCTGACCACTTCATCATCGACTTCAGTGATCCATGCATCGTCACATTTGTACCATTGATCGTTAAGACGTAGATACGTGATGTAATGACCAGATTCAAGCATACCCGAATGAGTGATCACGGCAAAAACCTCAAAATTTGTGGAGATTTCTGATTCATCGCCTTCAAATGCAAAGATTCGGTTCCCAAATCTTTTTCGTACTACAGATGATGACACATAAGGCGTCATATCTAACGAAAATGGGAACTGCAAATGTCGGTCAATCTTTCTGGAAGCTTTTCTTGCTAACGAATGTTCAAATCGTTTCACGTGTAAACATAACACCAATGGGAGTCTTCTTATTGACATTTGCTTCACGGATTCTTGTCTTTCTTGACATTTTTGGCAATATAATTTCTGGTCAGACCCCAATTTTTCTGGTCTTGTGAAGAGGTCTAAACAGCTAGTGAGAGTTGATATGTGTGTTTCGGTTGACTTTTGGGCTTTGTTAGGTGAGATAGGGCGATCAATGTTGGTATTGAAATCAAGAGATAAGTCAACACACGGATCATAAGTCGTGGAAGTGAAACCGCAGGTTGTGCAAGTAACATCTGATCTTAATAACCCCGAAAACGCTCTATGAACTACACAATGGCACTCTGCATTATCTGTGTAAAAACAAAATGCTTTTCTTTATTCAGTAATTTGACCCAAAGATGACCCTCCAAAAACCCGAAAAATCCTGAAAAAGCTGTCATTTATGTATGGGAAAGACTGCCCGGTTCGCCAGCAAGACGAAACAATTGAACACATATATACCCATATAATGGCATCAAATTTACCTTTATTTGTGTTTCTTGTTTTTCCTTCTTTCTCGTGGATCCGATCGAGCACCGACATAAAGAATTCATGAGCATCTTGCTGTTCATAACAGGCAAGATTTTCTGAAAGCCGCCACCAACTGGAAACACAAACATATATTTGATTGGTATCAGTAAATAGTTAGACATAAAAACTGCAAATAAACTAATCCCCATTGTCGAACCAATGACAACAATCCTTCTATCCTATCATTCATATGATACAGTAGAAATAAAGAAATAAGACTGATTCACATGGAGCTACCAAGAAACTGAAGTTTAGAGTCAAGCACCACAGGTGGCAGTCTCAACCCATTTACTTACGAATAGGTCGTTTTGAAACATGGCGTATCCTTGACGGGTCAAATTAATATAAAATTTTTAGCAAAAATGTTAAATGTCAAACAGGTTAAATTAGCCAGAGTGCATTTTTAACGCGTACAACCTCCCAAATCATTTTATTTCAAGAACTTATATTATTATGGATAAGCATAATTTTGAGTTTTGACACCATATTAAACATAACTAATGCACATTTTTTTTGGGTCAGCCCGTTGACTTTATGGTCAAATAAGTTTTTTTTATAAATCAATGGAAAATCACACCTGAAAGGTGATTATTTAAGTCAAATATCAGACATAACTTCTATATTGACATTAAAAATTCTCCAAAAAAAACAAATAGCCATATTGGTGTTATATTTGTAATAAATACCCCTATATTATTAGTCCCCTTATTTGTAATATGCATATAAAATCAGTCCATATGACCGAAAAAGTCAAATTAGCTCTTTTTTAAGGGGGGAAGTGACATCCAGATTCTTTAAAGGGGCACAACAAGCAAACTCGATCAAAATGGATTACATTGACAATCATCTTACTTGACTCTTTATATCAGATCAACAATAAGAATCCATAACCATTTTACTTGCAAAACATGTACTTGTAACAATTGTAGTTACTTCTACCTTTGAAGAAAAAACTTTTAGACAGGTGAAAAATTATTGAAAATGCTCATGATTGCAATTTACACTTGGTTTAAAGAAAGTTATCATGTAAAATGATTGTCAATGTCGAATCACAATGCCCGTAATTAGATCATTTACGATCCATTATAATGTATCTCATGAGATCATGAAAGTATGGAAATGTGATAAAGAACAACAATTAGATAACAAAATTCAGTGATATAAAGTCATAAAACAAATAGATCCAATAAAATGACAAGGACCTGTATAAAAATTGTGCTGGACTGTAAGGTGCCCGATCACCGGAAAACACGGCAGAGAAGATGACATCAATGTCACACGACAAACACAACCGATCACCAGACGTTTTCCGGCAAGTATTGCGGTCATGTCTACCACTAAGAAAATAATTCCTAAAAGGTGGAGCATGCAACAATGCTTGTAAAACAGAATTCATAAAACAAGTATTCCCTAAATTATTCAAACCTCTCAACCCAACTGGAAAACACGATTTCGATATCCTTCTATCATGATCCCATTCACAACCATTAACAACAACAAACCTTTTCAAATTCTTGAAATCAGAATTCAATCCAACATCAAAATTCAATCTTTTCCTTTTATTATTATTATTAGATCTAATACCATCAAGATTCCCATTTCCTAATCCTAAAAGCTGTTCGCAAATCACAGCTCTATCAAAATCAGGATCATAAACCTGATCATCACACCCAAAACAATAAAGTTCAGATCTTTGAATGTCTACAGCAATCTCATGACCAATATGAGCTTGTGTATGCAAAAGGGCATGATTTGAACTAGATGATACAGAACAAGACATTGATGAACAGATCAAACAAATATATAATCTACCATCGTACCCACAACAAAAACTGCATCTGGGTATCTCAGATTTTGATTTTTGCACAAGGGTTTTTCCATATGGGACCCACTTTTGGATCAAGTTGAAACCTTTAAGGCCATACCTTAGCTTGTAATCAGAAAGGTGCTTGCAGGGATTTAGGGTTGCTGACATACTTAATAAATAAAAAAAAATCAAAAATCAAAACTTGATCAAGAACAATATAAATACAAAAAAAGTATATATTTTTAAATCAAAGATTGGATTTTTATTAGTGGGTTTTATTGAATTTGAAAGATTAAATGAATCAAGAAATGGGGAAGGAAGGAAAGGAGGCGCTTTTTAGCAGGGAGTGGAGAAGAAGACCGACTAATGCTGTTTGTTCTACTTTCTTCTCGTTAACTACGCGCAATAACATGCGCCGTTGGATCTTGATCATTTTAGTGGGCCCACATGAGATTTGATCACGGCCGTTAATGTGAAATTATTTGTGACATGGTCTGATCAAGAAGTTGCGTGGGTGCTTCATATTGGTAGTGATCCCTAGTTTTCGTTAAATCTACTGCTCCAGAAATCATTAAGAAAAACAATTTAAAAAATAATTAAGAAGAATAGGCATTACTTAAGAATGTTTATGCATTACTTTCCGACTGATAAGTTTGGATCTTATATTGATCTTAACGACGACACAAACAACAACGATAACCAATTCATAATAATAAGAGAATGAGAAATGTATAAATTGTATAATTCTCGTGACGTTTTTATCCTTTCTGTGACTACCTTCAAGATGTTTTGTAAGTCCCTTCGTGTAAGGATCGATAACGAGGTTATCTACGGTATTAAGGTGCGGAATCCCTCGATACTAGTTATAGGATCTATAACAAATTCTTTCGCAATATATTAGCGAATCAATTGTCTAATTGCTTCGTATCGATTATAACGGATGTTAACGATCAATACCTAGCCTTTAGAATGTTGGAGAAGTCTCTGGAATCGCAGGAGGTACGGATATCCGAATTGGCAAAAATTCATTAGGTTTAAAACCTAATTTGCATATATAACCGTCTCGGTTCGCAGGTCACTGGGCTCTGCGAACTGACTCAGTTCGCAGCCCATATTGGGCCAGCGAACTGACAAGGTTCGCAGGCCATTTTTGTCCTAGGAACTTACTCGGTTCGCGGTCAACCTTGGTCAACATTTTTCAGCATTTTGATATTTAACTCTAAAATGTTTACCAAGTAATATATTTCATTTACAATTCAAAACCAATGTACAAACTTGATTACAATTACCAAAAGTCTATTACAAGCTAGATCTATTGTCACAAAACATGTCTCAACAGACTCCCCCTTGACAATAGCTCTAGCGTCTTTAGGTCTTTGTCTTCAAGTTGTCTTTGGTAATCACTTGTAAATATTACTACCCGCATATATCTTCAGCATTTCGAGACCCATAAAGGCACAAACACAAATAAAATATTAATAACATAAATTCTTTCATTGATTTCCCTGAATCAATCCAAGAATTTCCTTATTAATCCCTTTTGTGTATTTAATACCTATTATGAACACATTATATAAACTTATAAATCTTTTATTGATTACCCTGAATCAATCTAAGATTACAAAAGTCTTATAATATAAAATATACTTAGCAAACATTAATTAAATTTAAACATTAATGTATTGTGAACGAAAACGATCATCAAACATTCAAGTTTACAATTAATTAATAACGTAATTTCCAAGACTTAATTGAACAGTTATATTTCCAAACTTAACTATCAATTATATCTTTAAATTATATATATCGTTTGCAAGTTATAACATATTGCATAATTAACTTGTCAAATAATAAATCTCAAGTCTAAAACTTATATAATTAATCTTATATTATTTTGACTTGTCATGAAGAATCTCAAGTCTAAAATGCATAAGTCATAATAGAAAATCTGACCGCCGATATCAATCGGGACACGCCGCACGACTATGTATAAGTCGGAAGACTTTCGATCATTATTCTACTTAACTTTCATTAATAATAACTTAAACTATTTCAAACATATTTAATTTGTAATTTAAAATCTCAAGTCGAATATATAAAAAAAATACTCCTACACCAACATGTTTACATGGAGAGGTTCAAACTTGAGAACATTTGTAAAGATATCAGATAGAAGATCACGAGGGCATTTAGAAATAAAGGAGGGCAGCCCCACATCCATTTAGAAAGTGACAAGTGTAAAAAATTAAATTTCATTTTAGTCCCTTCACTTTTGAATACTTTAACTTCATTCCTTAAATTTCTTAAGTGACATTCTCCCACTCCCACCGTCACCAACCACCCACTCCCACCCCCTGCCACCAGCCGCCGCTACCCCGTCGTCAAACGCCGCCGTTGTCAGCCGGATTCCGATGAAATTTTTAAAAAAATTATTTAAAAATTTTAATTTTTTTTTCTATTTTTTTTTTAAAATTATCTTTTTTACTGCATTTTTAACAAAATTATACTATATATTATTTTTTTAATGCATTTTGTAACACATGTTTATTTTATATTATGCATATTATCTTTTTTGTACTGCATTTTGTATAAAGTTATAATACATATTGTTGTTTTTACTGCATTTTATATATATATTTTTGGTACATATTATTTGTGTTGTACTGTATTTTGTATTATATATAGTATTTTTTACTGCATTTTATATAAAAATATACTGAATATTGTTGTTTTTACTGCATTTTGTATATATAACTTTTTAGTACATAGTGTTTGTTTTTTACTACATTTTGTATTATATGTATTATCTTTCTACTGCATTTTGAATAAAAATATACTGCATATTGTTTATTTTTACTGCATTTTGTTATATAGCCGAAAGTTTTCTTAGTATCTTTGATTTGAATTTAATTAGTTGCGTAAGTTGGCAAAATTTCTAAAAAATACTTTGAATACTATAGACGAAGCAAATATAAAATTTGTTTGTTAAAGACATAATTTTTTGAATTAAATATTATATTATCGAACGAATTATACAAGAAAATATAATGCGGTCCGGTTTAAATGTAACACCCCGAAATTTGTTAAATTTAAAAGTTGTGTACTGTTATGCGACACAAGGGCTAGTGTTGCAGGTAGCGACACAGAGCCCAGTGCGACACAAGGCTTGTGTCGCAGTGTCGGGCAGAAAGTCGGTTTTTAAGGGTTAATTGTGTAATTTAGTGGGAAATTAAAATAAAACATATTCCAAAACTTTCCAGAAACAAGAATACACTTCCAGAACCATTTGTGTGTGTGTGTGTGTGTGTTTTGAGATTCTAGAGAGAGAAAGCAAGAAAAGTTGAGATTTGCTAAGGAATTAACTCTTGAAAGTGTTCCTTTGTATTTTGAAATCATTTCCAGGTAAGAATCTAAGCTTACTTGTAACTTTGAGTGTATTAAACAATTGAATTTGTAAAGTGTATGGGTAAAAAGGGTTGTGTTTTTGAGAAGTAAACATTAGTCAAGTTTTGAGTAAAATACATGTTAAAATCGTAAACAGAGGTTTGGGGAAATTAGAGGTTTAAAAGTTCCCAGAAACTTGTTAATCTCAGAAGGTTTCTGCTGCCCTGTTCGTCATTGCGACACAAGGCTTGTGTCGCAACTTGTGTCGCAGTGATGGTGTCGCAAATTAAAACTGTTGCTTTAGCTACACAAGGATTTGTGTCGCTAGTTTCCACTGCTAGTTAGTACTGTTGCTTTAGCGACACAAAGAGTTAGTGTCGCAGCTTGTGTCGCTAGTTTCTACTGTTAGTTACAACTGTTGCCATAGCGACACTAATAGCTAGTGTCGCAGGTTGTGTCGCAATAGTGTGTTGTGCGACACTAATTTAGTGTTGCCAGGAGGTGTAGCGACACTAGGGGGTAGTGTCGCAGGGTTAATTGATATTTTAAATAATATTAATTATAATCAGAGTAAATCAATACGAACGTCTCAACAGGTATTTCGGGTAGCAAGTCATAAATATCTGAACGTCGTCCTCGAGGTAAGTAATAGGAAAGGAAAGAATTCAATTGTCTGATTTTATTAATACTAATTGTGTTACGAGGTTGCACCAAATAACGATAATTAGATCACGTGTGTGGTTAAGTATCGTATATCTGAGCTGAGTGGCCAATAGCTGAGTGATCAATTGTGCCTATGAGATTGAGTTAAGTGGCCAATTGCTGAGTGATCAATTGTGCCCATGAGATTAAGACGAATGGCTAATTGCTGAGTGATCAATTGTGCCCATGTATATGTGAGTTAAGTGACCAATTGTTGAGTGATCAATTGTGTCTAGCTGTATGAATTGAGTGGCCAATTGCTGAGTGATCAATTGTGCCGATTGAATATATGTTGAATGTAGTAAATGTATGATTGAATGATAAAGACATGAGATGTCTGGTTTATTATATTACTGTGAATGCATTTTCCTTTACTTACTAAGCGATGTGCTTATGTATTGTTGGATGTTGTGTTGATAGGTACGCCTAAAGGGATGAAGGGCGGGGATCCGGGCAAACGACCCGAGAGCTACTAGTGATGGACTTACTATGGCAAGATAGTAGGGAGTCGATCTTGAAAATCATGCTCTGTGTAAACATATGATATTTTGTGAAAACGATACAAGTAATGTTAGATAATATTAATAATATTTATATTAATGGATGTATAAAATGTTTTTGAGAATTGTATAAAAAAAATCTGGGACGTTTTAATTAAATTGCCGGTTTGAGTCTTGAAACCGCAAACCGAACCATATATGACGGTTTGAAAATCCAAAACTACTAAACAAATGATCAAAAATGAACTCGGCCAAACTGACTAAATCACTTCGATTTGGTCGGTTTAAACGGTTTCGCTGAAACCATAAACATCCCTACTATTTCCTACATGAATAAATTGAGCTTAATGACACTATGAGATATGGCTAATGCTTATAAACATATGTGTTAACTCATCCGTTTATATAGTGGACAATATTGCCATCATATGGTTGTTGATGCTTTTGAGTTCCATGAAACATTTATAATGTTAAGTATAGGTGTTCTTGTAATAATATGCTATGAATATAAGAGCCTAAAGAAAGGTGTAAAAAAATTTCATCGTCTATGGTAATCAGGTTGATGGATTATCTCAACTCCTCGAGGACATAACCCGGTTTAGGTGTTTACATGCTTTCCTAAAGCTTATGAACTTTGAAGTACGAACTTATATGTCACTAGTAGGTCTATAATATAGAGACAAGATATGCTCTCCATTTCATTTTAGGTGCTCAAATTTTCATTTTAACATGTTCCAAAATATATAGTTACTTAAAAAAAAAAACACTAATCTTCTACACATTTTGACAAATAGTAAATATCTAAAAATAAGAGTATATAGACACGTGTTGTAAAAAGTAGAATATTTACCGATGCATAAAAGGCCTTAAACCTTCACATATCTAGTGAACACATATTTTTAATACGGAGGACTAATATGTTATGTTTTACACGGTTTACAACTTTGAATTCGGTTTTCAGTTTTGCTCTCAAAAATTTTAAAACCGAATACACCAAGGAAATTGTAAATCGAATCGACGAACAACCCCAACCGAAATTAACCGCAAACCACTTATGTATATATTTTTTATTTACCAATGACTAAATAGCCTAGCGGTAAGAGGAGCTCATAACTTCTTTCAGGTCATGGATTCGAATATTGCAATGGGTATTATTTATCATAAAAGTACCTACCACCAACGAAGCACATGACTCACAACGTTATGACTTAATTAGCGCTAGTTCCGGCTCCGACGTTATGGTATATGTGATGGAGGTGATTTGCTCGGCGATGTTGAACCTTGTGGGGGAGTTCGGTCGTGCTCCATTGAAATAAGGAGCGGCTTCAGTAGGTGGCCCAAATACCCATTTATATATATATATATATATATATATATATATATATATATATATATATATATATATATATAATTTTTTATATACTTATCTACACTTAATGGCATATAAGTTTATAAATGCGATACAATTTAAACACACATATTCGAAAGCATGAGATATCGTTTATAACAAATTAAAATGTTTCTCTTTTTCGCAAAAACTAGCCGTCTAATTCTTCGTCTAATTCTTCATCATCTGTGTATGTTTTAATGTTCCACACATACACATAAAGATTCATTTAACGACTTTCATAAATACCAATGTGCGACGTCTTACAATCGAAAGAAAGGTGTTTTATCTACATTCCAAGTTTTTTTTGTTTCGCCATCATGTTGCATTTTGTCTTAATCTCGATGGTTAATCGTTAACCGGCCAATAACCCCCCAATTGATTAACAGATAACCAATGGATTTGATTTCTCATCAACCAACATGCCGATTATGGTTATTTTTTACCCATATTCAAAACTAGGGAATGAATTACAAGAAAAGTCGTAACCCGTTTCAAGGAAAAAATCTTTTGTTTGATTAGTTTATTAAGACGAGATTTTAAACATACAGGTTGAGTATAAGTTGTGTTGAACAAGGATGTCTAATAATCAATATAATCCTGTCAATAGAAAGAAACTAATGTGCTACTGCTATTCGTCCAAGTAGGGTTAAGAAACAGAGTCAGGAGAACGAGATTTCTGGGTCATGACAACGCAAAAAATAGAGTAAGATCCACTCGTGTTGAACTGATGTCCTTACGACCAAAAATTAGATAATTAAAATATTTAATTTTATGTCATAGTTTCGAACCCTCAGGTTGAATTAAACATGAGAGGATCATAGTCTGAAAAAATAAGGCTGTCTACATGCAAACAGATTATATCTAAATAATCAAACTAGATTACGTTCAAAATGAGTGAACCATAGCCCTCTTAGGTAATGTAAACATTGTTTTCATTATGATCATGTTTGACTTTGACATTCAAATGATTCTTATTTCTTAACCCACACTTTAAGAATCATATATTATGTACATTGGTTCTACTTTATACAACAATGAAATAATCAATGTTGGTTGAAAAGATTAAGAAAGGTCAATTAGATATGCACAAAAGCAAAGGTTTCTAAAGACCATAATAAATCTCTAAACTCATGATCCTGGTTCTAACAGAACAGGTCTCATACTTTCACCTGCCCCAGTCAAAATTATTGGGGCCTAAGCAATCCTGGTCACGAGTCCATCTAAAAAGGTGAATCACTCTCAAATTTAAGTAACTAACATCACAAATATCAATTTCAGCAACTCAAATTGTTGAACTTACAGAATAAGGTAAACATGGGTGCTAAATATCAACGGATTACACCAAGGAAAAGTTTCAATTTTGTTACCAAAAGGGGGTTTCCAATTTTTCCAAGAAACATTGATCAAAATAGAAGCATTGTTGCAACTTCAATTAGTCATTTAGGGTACATACATGGGTGACCCGTTGCATCATTTGACCTGGTCAATTATATTAGATATGACAGCGTCCATGTCCAATGCCTTCATTGGTCCAAATGGCCGTTTCATATCCTGCATATAACAAGGTATTATCAAGTTCCGGGCAGGCAATAGTGGCCTGTCAATCAACCTGACCAGTTTGTGTATTCACAAGTTTAATACAGAAATCATGCAAATTACGCTAATGAATGATAGTGTTGCCAACAATTACTGGAGCTGTTGCAACTGGGTGTTTTCCTATATGTGAAGTATATTATCAATTGTCTGTAATATACACCCATGACATGGGCAAAACAAACTTAAAAGGAGGGTTGAGAAGATTACCAGAAGACTGATGAACTTCTTGCCACCTTCTTCGCGTACTTCAAAGCATCCCCTTCTCGGCTGCAGTGAAGGAAAATCAATTTTTTTATAAGAGGGCACAAGTAATCTCATAGCAAGTATAAAAGGTGAGAAATAGGGGAAAACTCCCAAGTCGTTAATAGGAAGAAAGGAAGCACTCACGTAACTTTTTTCCAAAAAAAATATCAAATTATGTGAAAGACTGAGGAGAAACAAACGCAAATAAGAAAGCACAAAAACAAGAATTTAGTTTCCATTACTATGCTTAACACTGCGCATGTTAAGAATGCTAATAGATTGAATAGGCAACGCAATGTACCAACCCAAGGCATAATAGAGTGAATGTGAATAATTGGAAAGTAAAATAAAAACCAGTTCACGAAAAATAAATTATATATCAACAGGCATACCTTTTCCGGGTTAACGAGCACAGTAATGCCAGATACAGCATTCTCCAAACCATCCTTCACCTTCACAGCCCTTATCTTAAATTGGGTGCACTGTTTGCTGTGATACAAAGGCTATACATAAGAAAGCCCCAAACAATAGAACAATATCTTTTCACACACTGCCTTCATGAGCATGCATTTAAAAGGTGTTAGGTTTTACCTATAATGCCATTTCAACTTCTAGTTCATTGACAACTTATACATAAATGTTTTCTTCATTTAAAGGTTACATAATTAATGCATTATATTCTCAAATTACCATAATGGAACACTCTGAAAAGTTATTATTAATAATAGGATAGGATACTCTGATCCTTTGATGAAATAATATTAATGTTGCATACTATTTTAAAAAGGGGCTTAGGTTCACCCGAAAAACCACTCCTCTACAATTATTAACACATCAATCAATATTTTGCATAGTATGGTATACACATCAGTTTTCAAAGAGTTGATATTTACACCATTGTTTTTTATGCATACACCAAAAATATGAATCGATAAGTTGTACTATGTGCAAAAGTAGTGCAGAAATGTTGGTGTATGAATCAAAAACATGGAGTAAATAACACCTCCTAAACAAATATTTTTATATAAAAAAAAGTGCTCCAAGTTTAAATAATGGAGTTTTCACAAAAGTAGTTTTATAAAATACAGAACTAATTTTTCTATTTTCACTGAAACTTTTCAAGAAAATTCACATTTGAACACATTTTCCAATTTTCAAGTTTTCAGGAAATCTTTTTCCTAACAATTAATACAATGTTCTGCAAATCAACACATTTTAAGTGTTCTTATTCAAAAAAGTTGTTTAATTTAACCATAAATCTCACTCTCTATAGTCTATAAATATGGCAAAATAAACCAACGGTGAAATATTCATTCATTTACCTAAAAATGCAAACTCAAAAACATAACCATAAATCTGCAAATAATAAGTAACAAAAAAAAGGGGGAAACGAAAAAAATAAATAAACGACAACATAAACATAACATACCAGTGTTCAATCACAATCGTCTTAGAACCATTTCCACTCTTAGCCACCGCAGCCGGCGGTGGTGCTGCTTCAGTTGTTTTAGGTTTTGGTTCTGGTTTCTGTTTAGGAGCGAGTTTAGCCTTTTTGGCTTTTGGAACCGGCTCAGCCACCGGCTTAGCAGTGGTAGTGGCTTGGCGCGTGGAGCTGCGAGTGACTCTGGTTGTGGTTTGAGTCTCCTCGGATTTAGCATCAGTTTTACGCTTGGTCGGCGCCATTGATGATGATGATGATGATGATGATGATGATGTTATCTAGGGTTTTGACAGAGATGGGATTAGAAAGTGGGGAAACAGCGGTTCTACGGTTACGGTGGAATGTACGTGTGCTTTGGGAATAAAATATCAAAAATCAAAAATATATAACTCCTGTTCTGTTCCCTTTTCTCTTTTGTTTTCCCGCGCTTTTTCTTAATTGTCTTTTCAAATCTTCCTCGTTACGCCTTGTGACTTATGATGATGGTGTCTAGTTTAGGGTATTTTAGCTCGGAACGGGGTGATTTGTAGTTTGTAATGCACCACTTTCTTAGACCATTCGTGAATAAAAACTAACGCGTCAGTTTGTCTCAAATCAACGTCCTAGCACTTTTCAAAACTGACACTACACTGCTAACAGTAACATCACTTCAATTTTTTCTGAACCCCACATATTATTTACTTTAATTATTTAAATAACAAAATTAAATAAAACACTTTTCATTAAAAATTAAAAACATTACATTAATTTAAAATAAAACATTACAATAACTAAAAAGAAAAGTAAATTTATTGAAAATTAAATACGACTAATTAAGTCTTTAACGGAAATTTGGTTGGAGGGTCGCAATGTGTTGGATAAGAGCTTCATCAAACGCGTCCGGTGCACAATCGAATGCTATTTGGCATACAACGAAAGTGACATTTTGGTAAACATTAAAACCAAATCTTCCGGTCGCGTCCCGACTTTGATGAAAATAAGCAAAGTAGTCTGGTAATGGAAGATGAGAGTACGACAATATACCTTGACATATATAGATAAACAAGGGTCGGTTCATCCGAAAACGTCGCTGAAAGTAATCTAGAGTGAATGTTGGGCGCTCGGCAAAGTAGTTTTGAAACAAACGTTGACCGGCACCTTCTCGATCTCTAATAAATATCGTCTTGGTGCTCGAGGTATACAGATTGATGGTTCCGCATTATCATCCGAATATGTGTCTTCCGCGTCAAGCTTATTGAGCCTAGCGATCGGATCGAAAATTTAACTGACGGCATAAAAAACTTCCTTATCGGAATCGGACTACATTTAAATGTAGTAGTAAAAGTGTTGAAAATATATGAAAATTGTAGAATGAAGATGAAAGTTGTGTGGTTATTTGTGTTAATGTGTATGTGTATTTATAGTGTGTTTGGATAGGAAAAAGAGGTTTAAATTTTTTTTCCAACGGTTATGTTACTGTTTTTTATTTTTATTTTTTGTAACGGTTATATGAGAATAAAACAAAAAAAATTAAAAATGCATATGGGCCCCACACGCACCCCGTCTGTTCCAGTCGACAAACTGAAGACAAAAACCGACGCCAGAAACTGACGCCGGTGTGCCAACGGCGTCGGTTCCGTCGCCAAAAATCGACGGTCAGACCGATGGCCCGTTGGCACTGGTCTTATTAATTTGTCTTTTTTTGATGATTGAAGGAAAGATTTGTAACCTTTATTTCATCGATTGGAGAATACATTCGTCAAATAAAGATGTTAGATAAAGTTAAAATTAGACCTAAAGTTTTGATTTGTAAAAATTAAAAATAATTATTAGATACAGGTGAAGAGCTATTAAAGTTAGTAGCAGATTCGACTCTGCCTAACATTGGTATGTATAGAAACTGGATTTTGGAAAATGATGGGATAAAAACGACAGGTTGAAGAGCTATTAGAGTCAGGTATCATCAAACCAAGTAGCTCCTCGTGTGGTTCCCCAATAGTTTTGGTCCAAAGAAGGATGGTGGTTGGTGTATGTATGTTGACTACCGAGCTCTTAACAAAATTACAATCAAGAGTCGTTATCCTTTACCGCGTATTAATGACCTACTGGACCAACTGACGAAAGCTATTTTCTTTACTAAACTTGATCTAAAGTCAGATTATCACCAAGTTCGAATTCGTGAGGAGGATACATGGAAGACCGCTTTTAAAACCCGACAAGGGTTGTACAAGTGGCGGGTGATGCCTTTTGGTCTTTGTAATGCACCTGCTACTTTTATGCGGTTAATGAACGACATCCTTCGTCCTTACATTGATGATTTTGTCATCGTGTACCTGAATGATATTCTGATATATAGTGGTACATGGGAGGAGCACCTCGAGCATGTGCAGAAGGTTTTTAAATTGCTTCAGCAACACCAACTTCGTTTGAACCGCAAGAAGTGTGATTTATGTAAGAAACTATTAACTTATTTAGGTTTTGTAGTTGGTAACGGTGAATTGCAGGTTGATCCCGATCAAGTAAAGGCTATCATGGATCGGCCATGTTAGTCCGTCTGATCTCGTATTTGAATCGAATTAACGAATCGTGCGGAATACGTTCGTTAATTTTGAATACGTGAAATTTAAAACCGAAACCGAACGTAAATAAGTTTATGATTTTATTGATGTTAATCAACGGTTACAGAAACACAGTTAAGCTCCAAACACTCTCTATCACTTACAAATTCTCCAAGTTCGCTCACTCTCAATCATACACGTACATTAAAACTAAAAACAGAAACTGCGTATTTATAGGTTCTGTTACAGTACCTGCGAACTTAAAATAAGTTCTCACAAATTCGCAGTTCATACAACATTTAACAGACTAAGATTTCTACACAAACTTTTATCAAACGATGTTGATTTTGCATCAACAAACTCACCCTTGACAATAGCTTGTAGAAAACTTTTTATCTTTAGTCTTTAACACATCCATTTCTTCTATAATCTGTATCAATCAACTCTCCCTTTGCCTCAACTTCACGATGTCTTCAAGAATCCGCCTGTTCACAATTCTGATCCCCATATGCATAATCAGATAAAAATTTAAGTCTAAAAACAAAATTTGGTAATGCGAAAATTTTCCCGCCTTTTTACTATTTTTTTTTAAATTCGCAGGAAATTAAGTTCGCACTTATAAGTTCGCATTATCAATAAGTTCGCAACTGTCAAGTTCGCAACTTTCAAGTTCGCAACTGTCAAGTTCGCAACTGTCAAGTTCGCAACTGTCAAGTTCGCAACTGTCAAGTTCGCAGTCATCAAGTTCGCGAAAAACAGTTATCAAAAATAAGTTCGCAACATGAAATTCGCAAGAGAAAGTTCGCAGATATCAGTTAACTCAGAAACTCAGAAATTTTTAAAATCAAAATTCTTCGTTGAAATCTCACGAATTCAAGTTCTTTTGATGCGGAATCAACAACTGAATGTATTTCCGGTTTCAATTTACTCTTAATTGCAACTTTTAACGTCGAATTGATCACGTGGGTTTCTTGACCGTAGCTTCAATCCTTTTCACGTAAATTCCGATTCAAATCACCTCTATTTCTTGAATAGAAGGCTCTGATACCACATGTTAGTCCGTCTGATCTCGTATTTGAATCGAATTAACGAATCGTGCAGAATCCGTTCGTTAATTTTGAATACGTGAAATGTAAAACCGAAACCGAACGTAAATAAGTTTATGATTTATTGATGTTACAGAAACACAGTTAAGCTCCAAACACTCTCTATCACTTACAAATTCTCCAAGTTCGCTCACTCTCGATCACACACGTACATTAAAACTGAAAACAGAAACTGCGTATTTATAGGTTCTGCTACAGTACCTGCGAACTTAATTTAAGTTCGCATGAACAGTACCTGCGAACTTAAAATAAGTTCTCACAAATTCGCAGTTCGTACAACATTTAACAGACTAAGATTTCTACACAAACTTTTGTCAAACGGTGTTGATTTTACATCAACAGGCCACAACCCCGTTCAATCACTGATGTTAGAAGTTTCCTTGGAGCTTGTCAGTATTTGTGAAAATTCATCCACCATTTCTCGGTGTTGGCGTCACCTTTACATGCCTTAACTAAGTTCATCAGTAAGTTTGAGTGGGCAAGTAAACATGAGGGCACGTTTCTGTTGTTGAAGAGGAAGATCAGTGAGGCACAAATTCTCACATTACCCAATTTACAACGCCCTTTAGAATTAGAGACAGATGCTTCAGGGTATCCTATGGGGGCTGTTTTATTTCAAGAAGGCAGACCTGTAGCTTACCGTTCAGAGATGTTCCAAGGAGTTCAAAAAAAATTACCCAACATACAATAAAGAATTGTTGGCTCTACATCAAGCAGTGAAGCATTGGCGTTGTTATCTTCTTGACAAAGAAACCGTGGTCCACACCAATCACCAACCACTACAATACCTGCAAAGTCAAGCAAATTGCAACAAGCTCGCGACATGAAATGGATGACATACTTGCAGCAGTTCAATATTGTTATCAAGTATAAAAAGGGGTCCCAAAACAAGCTAGCTGACATGTTGTCTCCACCACCAGTTATCATGCTTCGCTTATCAACTTTTATGCAGGTACAACCTTCGAGCCATGATGATTATGCTGCTGATTATAAAAGTGACTCAGATTTTTCGCATGTCATTGAAGATCTAAGGTTTAACAAGCCCACGAAATTTAGTTGGAGAGGGAAGCTACTTTACAAAGGCAGCTTGTTATATGTACCAAAAATATCAGAGCGGGTTCAATGGATCTGAGACGCACACACTTCGAAGGTGGCAGGTCACTTTGGGGTCACAAAAACTCTACAAAAAATCTCCATCGATATGTGTTTTGGCCACGAATGCATCAAGATGTGAACCGTTTTGTTAGCGGTTGCATGTTGTGTAGCACATCCAAACCAGCAAATCGAAAAGTGGGATTATATATTCCCCTGCCGGTTCCATCTCGTCCATGGGAAAGTATTTCCATGGATTTTATAGGAGGCCTTCCAAAGACCCGAAGGGGGAACGACTATATATTTGTGATTGTCGATCGGTTTTCTAAGATGGTGTGAAGATGCAGCAAGATTGCTTTTTGAAAAACGTTTGGAAGATATTTGGACTTCCCAAGTCCATTATATCTGTTCGAGATACTCGGTTCTTAAGTACTTTTGGTGTTCTTTATGGTCGAAGATGGACACAAAGTTGAAGCGAAGCACCGCATTTCACCCACAAATGGATGGTCAGACCGAGGTAGTTAATCGTACATTGGTCCACCTTCTTCGAGCTGAGGTTATAACTCGAAACACCCAAAAACATGGGATGAAAGTATTCCTTTCCTGCAATTTGCCATCAACCATGCTATACATAGCTCAACGGGGAAATCACCTACTGAAGTATGTTTGGTTTTTCTTCCACATACCCCATTCGACTTAGAGTTCAATAATGACTCTATGTTGGCCCCTGCTAGCTAAGTTGGACAGGCTGGAAAAGAGCAAAGGTTCATCAACAACATCAGAAAGTTGCATTACGAGGTTGAGAAACAGCTACAACGATCCCAACAGAAGTACAAAGAACGCCACAATCGTCACCGAGTTGAAGAAACGTTTCAAGAAGGCGATTTTGTTTGGTTGCATCTGTGGAAGGAAAGGTTGAAAGGTGAAGGAAAAAAAATCAAACCCATTCGTTATAGCCCATTCTGAATACTCAAGAAAATTGGTGAGAATGCATGTCAACTAGAGCTACCAGCGTATATGGAGATGTACTCGGTTGTCAATATTGATAAACTAAAGTTGTTTGAGCCATCAATGCTTGATGAGGAACTAGAAGATTTACTGCCATCCATTGAAGACTTAGTCACTGATCAAGGGAAGGTGTTGCCAAAGGATACAATTGTGGAAAGAAAGTCGAGCTCCACACGACGTGGTGAAAGAAAGTCGTACCGAATTGAGAAGAAAGGTCAGTTACCAAGCTCCGCAAAATGGTTCTCCGAGGAAATTGGCAAAGCACGATTTCCTCATCTACAGTTCTAAGATCAACAGGAGTTGATCCTCTCCGTGGCAAGGGGAGGCGTGATCTGAGACTATATCGGAAAGAATAATTGACCAAATACCATTCCACTCCAACGGTTGTATTTTACCTAAAAATATGGGTGAATGGATGGGTAACTGATTTACCAAGTCCATGCACGATCATGAGCGACCAAATCCCATGGAGTGTACACGTTCACAACATGGAGAGCTGCTGCACAATTCTTTATGTATTTAAATAGAGTATGTGTAGGCAACAGGGATATAGCCTCTAAAATAGAAAATCTCGTTGTACTTGACAGAGTTTTAGAGAGAAATAAAAGGAGAGTTCTCCAATTCTTGCTTGTGTGTTATTTCATATTAATTTATCTGTTTACAATCGATTACAAGAAGCTTCAAATCCGTAACTTTCTGATGTTGTTAATTTAGGAGAAAGATTTCATAATAATGTTGATTATTATATGGAGTGTATAAGATTTTAGGTATACATTTTATATAACCTTATAAGGAGCACGAAAGATAGATAAATAATAGATAGGAATCTCTGAGCTCGATTTTTCTTCTTGTTTGATTGGTTCAGTTGATGGTCTTTAGTGGTTTTTCTGTTTTTAGTCTATGTAAGTAACATAATAGTTAGTTGGTTCTACCTAAGATCATTTCTCCTTGTTTTGTTCTTGGTTCTCCTTCCTATGCTTTGGGTTGGGGTTTTTATCAATAAAAAGTTGTTGCCAAAATAAATAAATAATACTCGATAGCAATACTACCAATGACCGATTTGGTAAGTGTTAACCGACCTCCATTAGACGAAATATGAGCTTTCCATGAGAAAAGCCTTTTAACTAAAACATCAACCACATCACTCCACCAACTAGCTTTACTTAAATTCTTACCCACTGGAAGCCCCAAATACTTGAAAGGTGTCGAATCAAAATGAAAGGAATTTGGAGTAAGAGAAACTTCGGCCAACAGAATCACCAACACCGTGGTCGGTTTTACCCCTTCATTTTACAAGCTTCAATAATGGTAACTTGAAGACATTCCGCCATAATAAGAAAAAAGAAAAATAAAAAGGAAGGTGAAAGCGGGTTCCTTGCCCAAGTCCGCACTCCATTAATTTTTTTTTGGAACGGGAACTATTTACGGGCTATTGTGTCCGAAGAAAGACGACAATTTTATCCATAAATACATTTCAACCCGAGTCAAGTTGCTTCATAAGTCCGATAGAAAATTCTCATCAACTAATATTATCAAATGCCTTTTCAAAGTCAACTTAGAAAAGCTAGAGTTTTCTTGGCATAATTAAGGATCTCATTCGCAATAAGAATGTCATCAAGAATTTGTCTAACAAGGGAAATCAAATGATTTGAACCGAAGACTTTATGAATTACTTTTACCAGTCTCATGGATGAAACTATTGAAAGAACCTCGTATACACAACCAATTAAACTATTTGGCTGAAAATTAGAGATCTCAATCGGGTCATTTATCTTGGGGACACGCGCAGTAAATGAAGGATTACAACCATTGGCAAGATATCCAATATACTCGAATTTCTCCAAACACTTGAAGAAATCAGATTTAAGCAACTTCCGATACCATTTAATGAACTTAAAATTCAATCCACGGGCCCAAACTTTTCGAAACCCAGAAAACAACAGACAGAATTTTAGGATCCCTCCTCGGGGAAAATACTTCAATCTGATTTCTTCCATTGTAAAATATGATTCCAGCTTATCCACGTCCACTTGGTCCAATCTCTTAAACAAGGTACTACATAACTTAGGTCTTGATCCCACAGGCTCCTTAAATCTCGAAACGAGCTGCAGCTGCATTTTCTATGGAATCAGGATAGGTAACCATGATCCATGCCAATTAATACCTTTGATACTTTGTTTCACCGCTCTCTTCTTAACAAAATCATGGAACAATCTCAAAATGAGTTGTAGCTGCAATTTCTATGGAACGAGCGTTCTCATCCCCTTCAATGGACCATTTCACCTGACTCCTTTGTTTTATAAAGTCTGTTTCATTCGTAGCATTTTGTGGTATTTATATATGGCATAATCACGCTCCATACAATCCTGATCAGAGAGTATTCAACTCTGCTTTGATCCCCAAGCTGGAATTTGATCAATGAGAGAGTTCTTTTTGATCTTATTATCATTTGATTTGATTTGATTTCTTCCGGAACCAATTCTTTAATATCACTTTCAAGTGTTTTATCATACTATTTAAGATAGCATCATTTGTATCCTTAAACTGCCTTCCATTCTAGTTCGACACCACCAGCTCATTAAATTTAGGAAGCCCGTGTCACCATTTGATAAGGTATATAAAGTGAACAACTGAGACTACATACCAAAATTGCCTGGTTGTAACCATAACCATGAAAAGAAAGAGTAATACCACACTTACTAATCAATTACATTATAACAAAAAAGAGAACCAAAACACTTGTATGTTCTTTGTATACACATTTGTAAAATTGTTGCAACTAAAAAAATAGGGTAATTTGAAGGGTACCAAATTGTTGCAACTATAGCATTTCTCGAATACAAAACACATACTTGAAAGGGAAATGTGGATATACCTACTTGCAGAACTGAACTAGCACATTATTTCTAAATCAATCATCAAGAAAACACACTTCACCGTCTAAAATTACATTGCAAGCCAACGACCCAATTCAACTAAGCCGCCACTACTACTATCATCCTCGGGTCATGCTAAGTTTGTTGGGAGCTTACTTAATCTTGCTAATACAATTATTATGGACTTAGGCCCTCATGAGTCATGCCACCCTGACGTAAAAGAGCTTGAATAAAAGTAGCCCTTTATTAAATTACGTTCTAATTTTCTTTAAAAAGAAAAATGGATTGTAATACACTTACACAACCGTGTTGGCTAGATCCAAAGATAGTAACACACTTGCATAGTTTCGGGTTGGGGGCTTGGGGTACAAATTTTGTAATCACAATACACCCATAAAACCAAGAGATTCATAATTATTCAGGTCAACAGTGGTTTTTGGCATCAATTCTATAAGCTTACCAAATGACATCCGATCCAATAGCATCCGACTTAAGATAAGAGATAACATCCATTAATTAAAAGGTCAACGCTTTCATTTCACTTTAACACTATCTCTTTACACTTGAACCAAGTACCAAAATGGAAAGTGCCCTAATCCCTAAATCAAGAACTACGAGAACTAACATGATCTAGCTTAACTTTCACATAAACAGCCACATGAAGTTACTCATTTACAGAGCTGCATAAACTATGAAACACATTCAATGTCTAACCTGTAACCATTTTCTTTCATTTATTCAATAATAGCATCCAACAATAAACACCCCTATTTTGCCATCCTAACTCCAAGATCATACCCAAACCTTCAATCCTATTTGATCAAACAATATGACTAAACTCATAAATTGAGAGTCTACATAACATAAAACTACCACTTTAACTGTTTGTAAGATTTTATACTAACAACATTTGTAAAACATATCTTAACCACATATCAAATAGACTTTACCACAACATAAGGTAGTTAATCAATGAAACTCTAAGACCAACCTTATTTATGTAAAAAAGAATACAAGTATAATACAAATATCAAAACAGATTTTATAGTAGCAGGTTGCTACAAATTTATTCTTTAAACAGACAATTAGCAAGTCATAGATAATTCTTATTATTCAAACCAAAACATTCAACCACATTACACACCATCATTAGCTTAATCATAAGATAGTAAAACACTTAAAAACACACACACACATAATAATAATTTAGGGTTCCATTCTTACAAAACCAGTTACGCAGAAAGAGAACCAACAATTGGGTATTTAGCTTCAAATTTCTTTTCCCAATCAGCAAGAACACCCAATTCTTTTTCAGTGAGTCCATCAAGCGATCCGATAACATCTTCATCATTCTTGCTCATTTTAGCTAGGGCTCTGCTCGCATCTTTTCCGGCGAACATGGCGTACGAACCACCGGGACCGTAGAAGGATGTTGCAGTACTCACATCGAAGACTCGACCTTTGACGCCGATGTAAATGGGTTTTGATGGATCTGAGCCGTCGTATTGTTTTAGCTGATGTAGCGTTATCTCCATTTTGTATGTAGTGAGATTACTGATTGGTGTATTATTGTGTGTGAATCTACGGTGATGTTTAGGGAGCTTAAGCAAATAAAGTTAGAAAATTGAAAGTTTAATGGACTTATTATCCAAACACTTGCACGGGATAGCTTATTACCCCCTTTTGTTACTCCATCCGTGCAGTAGCGATAAACTTTTTACAATGCGACCTTATCGAAAAAGGATCTTATATTTAGCAAACGTATTCAATATGTAAATCAAATGTGATGTATAAAAACAATTTTGATGACATTCCATCCTGTTTTTCATGGTACGAAGTATACTTAAAATTCTCATATGTTAAATTTTAAAATTATATATTTATATGTCATGTTATATCTTTGTAGTTAAAAGACGGTAATGATTTATACACTAGTAATTATATTTTACGGTGCTATACAACACGTAAAACACGGTTAATGATATATATAGAAATGATGGTGCTAATCACTCTCCACTGGAAAAGCACATATAATCTATCATAATAAAAGAAAGAGAAACCCAATTTTCAAGGGATATTTTTGCAATAGTGTTAAAGTATAAACCTTAACACTATTTTCAAGGGATATATTGTAAAGTATAATACAACAAAAAAGCTTGTGGACTCGCGTTTAATATATCCATCAAAGGTGGGGGCCCACTTGATGAAAGCACAAACCAAAAGTACAAAAACAAATATCACGAAGGATAATGACGTAAACTCTATATATTGTACATGTCGTATAGTTATATGGTATGGATTCGAGATATTTTTGTTACATTGTTGCTTATATTGTAAATATAGTAGAGTAGATGGAAAGATATTGGTCAGACCCCAATTTATGGGTGTCAATTCGGGTTGAGTTGAGTTAATGAGTTTAGGTTGGTGGGTCATAAATGGTCAACCTGAATCCAACATGATTTTAAAATTGGGTTGAGTATTTCAACCCAACTCAAAATCTAAAAACTCGGACCCAACCCGACTGACCCGATTCTAATTATAATCCGTAGATTTTTGAGTGATTTTCGAGTTTTCGGATCTGTTTCGGGTCACTTGGGTCAAAATGGTCACATGTGTCAATCTTTTCAAAAATAATAGCTAATCATTTATAAGCATAAAAATGCTTATAAAATTCTAAAAGTTATCATAATACATACTTTGTATTATATTAACTTGGATCAAAACATCATTATTTCACAACTTCTATCGAAACATAAAGGAATCATAGAAAAGGTCATAGATTAATACATGAAAAGGTCCAAACTATGTGTTATATTTAAATTAAAATAAAATTTATAATAAAATTAAAATATTTCGGGTTGTCGGGTTCAACCCGAAAATTCATTTGTTGACCCAACCTGACCCGAAAAACTTTCAGGTTGGCGGGTTTCGGGTTGAAGCCTAAAAAATCTCGACCCAAACCTGATTATTTTTTAGTTGGGTTCGTGTCGGGTGTCGTGTCGAGTCGAAAATTGTCAGCCCTATCAAGTTGAGTAAAGTGTTTGGTTCAAGATTGGTTGAATATCTAGAGTAATAATATATTTAAGTAACTAAGTTGATCAAATTGAGATTTGTGATTGTGATGAAAGGTGATTTTTATTATTTGGCAAGTAGACCATGTTTTGGGGTAATACTTTAACAGAGCATAAATCAGGCAAGTGAAAAACAAATTGCGTATAATCCTAATCTGTATGTATAATACCTTTGAACAATTGAGTAACAAATGTGTACAATCACCAAGTGAAACAATCCATCTTGGTGTCATCATCAATCTCTATTTTCTAACGAGTTAATGGTTATTGATGGACGAACAGGACTATTGGTGAACGAGTTAATAATGAACATTTTCTTCTTGTGTAGTTGATCCTTTAAGTAAAGGATTTTCGCATCAACTCTAGCTGAAAACCCGATATGGGTCGCCTTCCTTGAGCTTTGCTTCTCTCTCAACCACATCTCATCGTCCAACACAACTTTCCTTCCATACTTCATTTCTTGAATCACATGGTCATCCATGGGATATAACGACCTCTGGATGACCATGTAAATAAAGTATGGAAGAAGAGAAATAACTACAACTAATAATACATCGATCCAATACATGGGTGTAGGCCCCACTGCTTCTATGAGTAGCTTATATTCTCTGTCGGAGTATACGGGTGGAAGTGCACCATAAAAGAGTAAGAAAATGTACCAACTTAAAATGCTTCCCCAAATGAAGATATGTTGGATCCAAGTGAAGTGAGTGATGATTAGTGCAATTTGACAGTTTACCGTCCATACAACAGCGGTATAAGTAATTACACCTAGATGTGAAATGTCTACTACCTCTCCTTCTTTCCTGAAAGCCGATGAAGAGAGAATGTAGACGTTTAGGATAAATATGGCTAAAGATGTTAGTATCCCATTTGTCATCCACCCGATGATCCGTTTCCAAGTGAAGAATATACCCTTTTGCCCCTGTTGATAAAGGGCTGGAAACTACGGAGTGAAACACAAAGCAACGTTAGAACCGTACGACAGTTGTGATTATTGTATACAAGGATAATCTTGTCAACAACTAAATTCAACATAACACGTATTTGTCAAAATATACCTGAAGGCAAATATCGGAGGAAACATCTTGCTCAAGTACGCCTAATGATATGACAGGAAGGGATGTTAGAAAGAGATTGAACATAACCATATACCATCCATCATATAACACATCCCCGGAGAATCTGGAGTAGAGTTCGTAGTAGAATAAAGTAAGCCCAAACACGATGTTTTTGTATACAAAATAGAGAATCTGCAGCAACAAACGATATTTATTAAGGCAATGATATTTATACATCGCATTCTCGAGTTCTAAATGAAAAGTAAATGACGGTGAGATAACGATAAGAAAAGGTAAAGAAAGAAAAGGAAGGTAAATTTTATTATCATTTTGTTGTTGATTTGAAAAGAAAAAGAAGAAACAATTCATAGTTTTTCCATTGCGTTCTCAAGAACAGAATACCCAAAAATATATGTATCTAAATTCGGAAAATATAGGTAGAGACCATCTTGGAGATTCTCTTGTAACACCAATGTCCGTGCACAATTAGTAGCCGTTCCAGGAATCGAAATTGGGGCATTGAGAAATCACTTGCCATGACAGCCTGCAATAAACATTGATTGTATCAAACCAAACACCATATTCTCAATTGTAACAGACCATCCAACATAGATAAAAGATTCATTAATATTACATTGTGTCTCATGTAGATAAAAAAGTGAGAAGCATGAGCATTGTTATAAGCCTTAATATTATGCAAGTAGTAGCCTTTTAAGATGCAGTGAGTTGTTGAGTCTTGCATATTTTTTGGATATTGATTTTGGGTATGGTACTGGACGAGTTTATTATTTTGGATTGGTGTTTAATCATCATATATCTCAACCAAATGATCATACCTGCATTCCTTCCATGCCACTAATCCCAATTCCGATGTCAGCTTCTTGGATCATGCCAACATCATTTGCTCCATCTCCAATCGCCAATGTCATCTTGCCTGTATACTTCTTTACTAATCGAGTAATCTAAGATTGCACAGAAAATACAAATTTAGATGGAATGCCATTTGGTTTCAAATCTCTATCTTTTTTTGAATCGAGTATTCTAAGATTGCACAGAAAACACATATTTAGATGGAATGCCTTTTGGTTTCAAAATCTCTTCCTTTTTTTGGCTATGAACCAAAAAATCAAGCTTACCAAGGCTTTCTGTTTTGGAGAAACTCGACAACATATAACGGAGGCACAATTAACTGCCAACTGCAAGAAATTGTCTCTTATGTCATTCCTTAAAGCAATTTCAAGAGCTTTCCCATCCACCACTAGAGCAAATGGATCATCTTTGTTTTTTTCGCTTACAGTCACTTCATAAGAGGCCTCGATTTGATTTAATATGTCGTCTTTCATAGCCTGAATAGCTACAAAGTGTTGAATCGTTACCCCTTACTCACAATTTAAATCAAGTATTAGTTGACGTAAGCCAAGTGCATGATATTCACCTTTAACTGATTTTTTGATTCAGAATCCCTGCTCAAACTGAGATGAAACTGCTGCATATCATGCCTAAGCAAGCTACAAGCAAATCTGACCCAAACACCCAAAAACATGAGATATTAAGGGAACTGTATAACTGATGAGACCATTTTCAAGTTTTAGAAATTCGTACCCAATATTAACAGCAGTCTCTTTCTTGTCCCCGGTAAGGAGCCATATCTTGATCCCTGCTTGTGCAAGTTTATCTATGCATTCTGCAACCTGATATCGATGTTAGAATAAGATCGTTGTTTGTTAAAGATGGCAAAATGGGTTGAGCAACAAGTTAAAAATGAGTCACTTTTGTACGTGTTGGGATAGGTCTCGAAATACTGTCCAAAAAAAAGAAAAGAGATATTCTATATATACATGGTAAACATGATTAAAATAACTATACTATTTCATTAATAATCAAACCTTGTGAATAAGATGATGTTAATAATTATATGTATTAAAATAACACTTTGAGCGACTTTTGATATGTCTACCCATTGAACCCATTTGACATGCTTCCTTAGCCAACTATTTTTGTACATGTTCGACCCTTAGCGACACAACACAACCCGAGTTGACCTAATTACTTCTACTGGTTTCAGAGAGATTAGAATGAGATTAAGATTTTACCCCATCTTGTAGCTTATCATCAACAGCTACAGCACCTAAAAGCACTAAATCTTTCTCGATGGTTTCAGATACATTCTCTAGCGATTCCTCTCTTTCAAGGCCAATTATGGCCTTAGCTTTGGCAAATGTTGAGTTCCATTCTTCATATTCTGAGTCCGTAATCTTTCTATAGGCAAACAACATTGTCCTTAATCCATCTTCTGCATAGTTTGCAAGGTGCATAGTTGTAGCATGTTGGTATGTCCTACCACCATCACCAAGCCTATCAAATATAATGCTGCACAATACAAAAGATGCCCAATTATATTACTTGAAAATCTTAGTTATTGAACCGAATTTTTAACAATGATTTGACTATTACAAAACTTACTTGTCAGCTCCTTTACAGAATAGAAAAATTTGCCCATTTTCATCACGTACTATCACCGACATCCTCTTCCTAGAGCTACTGAATTCTAATAAATTCAATAACTTGTACTCCCTGAAAATTAAAGATAAAATTTGGACTTTAGCATAATTAGAGGTGGCAAAATGGGTGAAAAAACTACAATGATATTGGCGCCATTGGGTCAAAGATCGCCTGAAGTATGTTTTCAAAAACTCCTAAATCCTTTTATTCAGTAAATTAGATCATTATTGACATGATATAACGTTTCCAATCATATTTTAATATGCTATCTAAATGTTTTGCACAGCAAGTGTTTGGGCAGACTGAACCCATTTTGACCCGTTATCCAACACAACCTTTTTCAACCTCTACCGAAGATGATAAACAAATATGAGAAGAATATAGAAACAACCTTTCAACCTCCAAAGCTGAAGGCTCAATCTCCTTAACAAACATTGAAGATTGCGTTCTTCTACAAAACTGAAATCCAAACTCTTGGGCTGCAATCAAAAACGTTACTTCTTCAGGGGACTCTGCTTCATATTTGAGTTTACGGCTGTCTGATTGTTCTTCATTTTCGACTGGTATACCCGTGTGACATAAAGCCATGACTCTAAAGAACATTGTCATATCCCAAACATTTGATCCATGAAGCCACATTTTGTTCATCAATCTATCATCTCTAAAATTAAAACCTTTTATACTGGAACCGCAAACATTATCTACACCATTTTCACCTTCCAATATACTATTCTTCGATTCGTTAATTCGATCCGAAGTAATTTCAACCATCTCCCTGCTGTGACCAGGTGTAGAATCAGTGTCTTCGAGATTGAAACGATAGCTATCGATATCAATATTCATTCTTTGAGAAGCAGCCCGAACGATCTCATTTACATCACCCCCATACGAAATCCCTTCAATCGAGCATTTCCTAAACTCCATTTGATTACAAGTCAAAGTCCCAGTTTTATCGCTCAAAATCATCTCAACCTGACCGAGCTCCTCGTTCAAATTTGAAGTTCGGGCTTCAACTGATCTCCCAGACATCTCATCAAACAAATGCTGATCGTTATTAATAAGCATTGCTTGTAAAAACTTGACTACTTCAATGGAAACATAAAGAGAAATCGGGATCAAGTAACCGTACAATATTAGCGCCCTCAAGAACTGAAGGAACCCCGAAACAAGTGGATTATCTGGATCGAAAGATCCGTTTGTATCATCCTTCAATCTAAGGTACCACCATTCTTTAGCTGTTTGTTCTTGATCTGTATACATAACAGAACCAGTGGAAGAGATTAAAGATATCAAAAGCAGCATAAAGAACAAAACATAAATCACATGATCCATTTTTCTCTCAATCCTACTACGTTTAGACGGCGATTTCATTGAATTCCTAACCACTTTCGTGTCTCGTCCAGTAAATATTACAACTCCGTAAACATAATCCGTATTCTGAAGCTTTGAATCTCTAAGAAGAAGCTGAGAGGGTGATAATGGGTATGAAGAATTTAGCTGATTTTCATCTTCACCCCCAAACTCCAAATTTGCTACAAATGTATACAAACTTGAATTAGGATCTTCACACCGAACAGTAGCCTTGAACTTATTGAATTTAGGTTCATCATCAAAACACAAAGTACATTCCAAACAACGTTTAATTTTAAGATTCGTTTCGCCATCTAAATTCATTGTCTCGACATAACAAATTCCATCTCCATAACTAGAAGACAACAACAAAAGATCACTAGGAAAATACTCGTTTTTGGTCACTTTCACAACGTCTCCAACTCGAAGAGTCTTCCATGATCTATCGATAAACGATCCATTTCCGGTATGCACCTTAACTTTCCTTGAATTTACATCCAAGTCTTGCAAAAATCGATGCCAATCTTCAACACCTTCTTTCAACATACTAATACCCACCACAAAAACCAAAGGTGCAATTAAGCTCAAAGGTGAAAAAGGAGCTAATGAAGTAACAGATAAAACCGCAACTAACAAGAAATACAAATTTGCCACCCTACGAAACTGTTCAAATAACGATTTTGGAAGAAATGTTATTACATTATACTTTGTTGTAGAGACTTCATTAGTAGGATACCTATATGGTTTTGTTTTGTGCATCCATGAATCGTTACAAAAAACGACTCTAGAGAACCCGGGCTGACCGAAGTCTGATCGGGTTACGGGCTGGGTTGACCGGAAACACGAAAAAGTGTACAGATTACTCCATTTTATTTTTCCTTTCTTCTTCTTGTTCTTTTGAATATTTGTTTGTGCTTGGGTAGCCATTTTTAGGTGTTGGGAAGAATGGTCAAACTATGGCTGTTTTATGTAGTAGTGAGAGTGTGAGAAACGGCACCTATTGACAGATGAAGAATATGAAAATGGTTATTTGTATTTTTATTTAATTAAATTAATGTGAAGTTCAGATTTAGAATCTTCGATATGCTTAAATTTGGAGTTTTCTTGGATCTTGTGTTGATGAAAATGCAGGCCTTTTATAGCATCTATCATATCTTGACAATGATGACTATAAGCCAAACGAAGCATATATATTTAAGAAGATTGCGATCCCGATTCTACGATCTTACCAACTAAAAACGCGAAATAAAAAACGCGAAGTAGAATTATTGAGAAGGTAAAATTGTCCTAGGATTTTAAGATCGCTTGTAAAATTGTAAAATCGGTGTACAATAACGACCCGATCATACTCGTAGGATAAGCTCTAGTTTATTAAAAAATGCTTACAAATATATATATGGCGCATAGCCCCATAGTAAAATCGGCGCCCCATAGTAAAATCTATGCTCAAAAACTATCGCACAATCTTTGTTTCAAAATGCAATTTATCCAATTAACCAAGATTTTAAAACTCCAAATTCCTAAATCAGTTTGAAGTTCAGATTAATATTTTAAATTATTATTAATTAACGTTTATAGGCGTGTATGCTTTTAAACTTATTATGATGTGCAATTATAGTATATTACTATGTTTTGTTTTGTTATGTTTATTGTAGTAAAAAGTATGATCTCTTGACAAATTCCATCTTTTTATATTATAAAGTATGAATGTTACATTAGTTTCTTTAATAGTTAGTTTTCTACACGAATTTTAATATCTATTAAATAAATAATGATGTTTTGGTAGGATCTTACGATCCCGATCCGATATAATGATCCCGATCTTGTAAAGACGGAAATAATTCTACGTAAGATTCCGATCTTGACAATCTGATATATATGATTATAATTATAATTTATTTTAATTTTAAGAATATATATATATATATATATATATATATATATATATATTTGAAATTCTGCATTTTGTTACCTTGGTTTTTAACTTTTTATTGTTCAGACAAAGGCTTTGGCATCTATAGTTATACTTATATTTGTTACTGGAGAGATACAGTCAGAAAACAAGACTTAGTGATCCTAAAAGCTAACCCATTTTTTTACCGTAAGCATTTTTTCTAAACAAACAATTACGAGTATAATTATAGTTATAATTATAATTATAATTATAATTATAGTTATAGTTATAATTATAGTTATAGTTATAATTATAGTTATAGTTATAATTATAGTTATAATTATAATTATAGTTATAATTATAATTATAATTATAATTAATACAGTTAAAAATATTATGGATTTACACGTTATCTAGCAAGTTTATTATAAATCCATCAGTGTCTAAGGTGCTCCCTGAAATTAAGGCAAGTTGGGGATTGGTTTGACTCATTCAAATATTATATCTACACAATTTGATTATATTGATTACACTTATATATACTCCGTAATACTTTTACAAATCTTTATAGCCGTTAGGCTTTTTCTAAGAATTTTTTTTTTTTAAATTTTTTAAACTAGTCGTTAAGCCCAAGAAGAAAAAAGGAAAAAACGAAATCGAAAGTGGGAGCCGCAATAAATCCGTTCTCGTCCGTTATGTGGGTAACGACGGACCATCAAGGCACAACCGTCACAATCATGAGAAGCCGTCATCGGTCTAGAACGGAGCCAATGGCGGAAGATTGCAAGTGGCCTTTAAGGGGTGTTATAATTATTCGAGACTGGAAAACTGAAGGTGAAAATCGTTGAATCAAAGCAAATTTTAGGTTAATCAAACCAAATTTCTGTTTATTTTTCGGTTTCAATTTGCGATTTTGACACAAACGGTTAACCGAAAAATCGAAAATTTTAAATTACTATTTTTAATATGTGTATACAGAGAGATATATAAATATGATTACTATCTCAAAACAGCTAGTCAACAAATTATAAACATTGCACAACAAAAATCAGTGTTTTTATATACTTCGATTCGATTAGACATCTCACCTAATATACTTACAACGAACTTTTTTTTTCGTTTCTTTGGTGGATTTTGAAAACCTTATAGTACAATATCACATCTAATAACAAGTAAATATGATAATAATTTATTATCATATATGATAACAGTGACTGTCACAATTATCACATTTGGTAACAGCTAAATATCACACGTGATATTACTGTAATATCATATGTGATAGTATGTTATACAATTTGTAAAACACACCAAAAAAATGAAGATTTTTTTTGTTGAAAGTATACTAGTAAGATGTCTAATTGAAGATAAAAAAATAATTTTATGGTTCAATTTTCATAATTTTTTAGTTATGCATTTTCAAATATTTAATTTTAAAGAAAGTAGTAAGAAATTGAGGGTAATGAAAATGAACGACTACTATTCTTTTAAGATTTTTTATTCTCATTAAACTTAATTCATATTTATATATTTATGTTTATTTTATTAATTTAAGAATATATTTATCTTTTATGTTTGTTTGGTTTATTTAAGAACATTTTAAGTATTTTGAAAAAGGTGTAAAATACAAATGCAACATGGAAAAAATAATTCTCATTATTTTTAGAGAACTAAAGGTGGCATGTCAAAATTTATGGGGACAATTGGGTAATTATGGTTCTTAAAAACTTCTAAAACATCCCAACGCTTTTATTTTTGAGCGTTATAAAACGTTTTGTAAAATTTAAAAGCTTCATCACCTTGCATCCAAACGGGACTTTTATTTCACGGGATCTTTTAAATTTAAAAATAAAAGCTTAAAAGTTGAAAAGCTTCTTGCCAAATATTATCCAAATTTTCAAAAATATTACTCCTTCGTCCCAATTTAAATGTCTACCTTACAGTTTTTGTTTGTCCAAAACAAAATTACACACTTACAAAAAATAATCATAAAAAATCGTTCAATTTTTAAATTTTCCCTCATTTGTTACTCAGAATAAATCATTTCCTTAAATATTTTCAGTCAAACTTGTCTTTAATATCAAGGTAAAATTCACATTTTATAAAACTATCATAAATTTACATTTTTCTTATTTCTTATGTGACATTATTTTCGGGACGAATGAAGTACATAAGCTTACGTTTTATCATAGAAAGTATGACACATAAATTCACTTACTATCTCTTTTTATATCCAGTGGTAATTGACTTATACACATGAAGCATCTTTATTTTTTGAGTTTGAGATCTTGTGTGATTGTAGCTCTATAAACGAGAACATGAACATGCAATTGAACGGAAAAGAAGGAAGAGTCGTCCTCTTTTTTAGTCTAAAAGTCAGCAGTACTCATAAATGCCATTATTTCTGCTTTCTGGATTAATTTATGCGATCCTCTTTCCTTTCCTTCTAGAAATTAACTAGAAACTGACCTATCTTTAATAATGTTCTTATAACATATCAGTTTCGTATGATGTTCTAGAAACTGAAATACGATATGATGTTCTATTGTAAGTACTAGCTCAATGATAGTCGTATAATATGTCCGTTCTTTACAGATTATTTATAATGGTGATTCAATAACGATAATTTGCTCGTATGTAAATGTGATGATTAGAAATACGGTGATGAAAATGATAAAATTATTATTATATGAAAAGTTATATAAGTTAATTTTAGAAATGTTGAGTCTTAATATTAAGAGTTTCTATATATAAAATATGAATATGTTTTATCTTATTTTAATTATATATTAAATATCTCTATCATTGTCTTAAAAATTGTATTTAACAATGTTTAAAGTCTAAATTACCCTTATAGTACTAATGATAGAAGCCCATTAATACTAATTGTTTGACCATTAACTATAATTACTTGACAAAATTGTAAACTTAAAATTTATATTAACTAATCTATATCTTTAATCATACAATTTTAACTATATAAATATTTTTTAGTATGGTGATAGTATATAAGTATAGATATTGATGTTCTTATAACATTTCAATTTCATATGATATCAAATATACACTCAAGTTTAGAGAAAGCCATAATTAGCATGTATTTATTGTAGAATAAAAGTCATTGACCGTTGACTTGTTTTTTATGTTTCTATATTTTACAAAACTAGTATACAAGAAAACGGTATATTGTGACATTAAACATTCATAATTATGAATTATTACACCAACAAAGTCATTATATTCCCTACGTATAAATATAAGTATTCGAGACTTAACAAATAACAACATACACTCCAATATTTTGTGCACTGTCAAACATGAAGTTGATTAATTGTGCCTTCTTTATCCTTGTATCGCTATCATTTTGTTCAGCCGATCTTTGTTATTTTAGGATCTATATCACCAACGCCATTGAAGATGACATTGTAGTTCATGTCTCTAAGAGACATGGAGAAGATCTAGGAAATCACACACTTACTTTCAATCAAGAGTTCGACTGGAAATTTGGCGTGGTTTTATTTCGCACATACTATCGTGGCGAGTTTTGGTGGGGATCAAAGCATACCACCGTGAGTGTTTTCAATAGTAACGTTTTCAATCCTTGTTTCACCGGAAACATTTTTGCTGTGCAAAGATGCTATTGGTTAATAAGATCCGATGGATTTTATTTAAGTAGACATAACGAATCATATCCTGGTCGATGGCACTTTATGCAAGATTGGTAAAAGTTGTAATGCCTCCGTCTTAATTTTAATTGTCTATGTTTCCTATTTAAGATGTCACGAAATAATTGTTTGCTTTGAATTTCTACTAATCAAAAAATGTTTAAGTAGAGAATAATAAATTTCTACTAATGAAACAATGTAACACTGCTAACTTTAAGGTATAAATAGAAGTTATTATACTTCTTTCTCTCCATAAAATGTTTATATTACAATTTTGTATTGTCGCAAATAAGTGTATACTTTTATGTAACAACTAATCAAAAATGTTATGAGTGAAAATGATAAAATTTTATAAGATAAGAGTGTAATAATTAAATGTGTGAGCATTTTTAAAGTTGACATTTTAACCGGAATAGGGAGAGTATTAAATTTGTTAAATAACCTTATGTTTATAAACCTATAAATTTTGTTTCATGTATTTAAATTGAAATGAAAGACTAGGACTAAAATATAGTAATAGAAATGACCAAAGGATTGAAAATGTACATATAGAGGGAGTGTGATCAAAGTTACCAACTAACCTTGCTGCAAGGTTAAGAAAGAAAATAGGAAAATAAAAATGAAAAGTGTTTGGTATGTCTTATTTATATTTTAAAAGTCTAAAAATATGCTTAAACGTAAAAAAAAGAACTAGTTAGTAAGTATGTGTTATTGATCGTATGATTAGGTGATCTACAACTCTAATTTTTTCGCACATATAACAAAACTCAAATAAAATACAGCAGATTATTCTTCTTTGAGTTCATCAGTCAAAAAAGAAAAGAAAAAAAAGGTATATGTGTTTAGGATTTGTATGATTTAAATCACATGAACGAAAAGTAACTAATCACGTAATGTAATTTAATAACTACTAGTAAATTACCTCCACAATGCAGTAGAAAAATAAATTTAATTATAAATAATATATTGTTAACAATTCTTTTTCTTTCGATGACCGAGATGACAAATTTTATGATAATAATTTGTCCGTTTGGCTCGTCAAGGCCGTTGGAGGCATGAGTTGCAGTGATAATAATCCAATGTTAACACCGCCCATGATTACGGATCTTCAAAACTGAATTCCTTTATATATATATTTTACACAACATAATTTCATTATTATCTTAGTTTCAAACTCCTAATCTGATCAAACCATATGATCACCGTAATAAAACACGAATATTAATTACAGGTAGTGCATGATTCGTCATGTTGTGTTAAACTATAGTTATAAGAGCAAATTGCACGGATCGTCCCTGTGTTCTGTCGAAAAAGCACAAATTATCTTTTATAAACTTTAATAGCATATGTCATCCCCTATTCTCTATATATATCACAGATGGTCCCTGTATTTTGTCGAAAAAGCACAAATCGTCATTTATAAAACTTTAGTAGCATCGGTCATCCCCGTGTTCTCTGTATATATATATATATCATAGATCGTCCTTATGGTCAACGACGTTTGATTTAGGCTATTAACTCGCATCACGTGCGTGGTACGCAAGGTTACTTTGGTAATTTCCATTAATCTCATCCTACGCTTAGCCTTATTTAATGTTTTAATTGTTTCTTCAAGATTTGTTTCTTGCTTTAAGCAATCCTGAAATTATCTCAACTGAACGCGGACACATTGGAGGATCCACCCATCCATTAAACCCGCAATTACCAACATGAAAGATTTTAAAATTGCAACATTTAATTCCTTGTTTAAATTGAACTTTTGCTTTTATAAAACCTGTCATTTGGGAACAACAAGAAAATCGATGACCAGTATTTATTGAAGTCCACGCCGTTTTGACGACTCAAGGTTTTGCACGACCACATCTCGCAACTATTTTCAGAATCCGGAATTTTTGAAATTGTAATTTGTTAATGTGTGTGTATTTGGGTATATTTTGGGAGAAATGAGGGTTTGATTTATGAGAGAAAGAGGGTGACATATGAGTACTAAAGGTACAAAAAGAGAAAGTAATAAATGGGGAATGTAAGATTAATAGAAATTATCAAAGTAACCTCTCGTGCCACGTACGTGATACGAGTTAACGGTCTAAATTAAACGTCGTTGGCCATAAGGACGATCTGTGATATACAGAGAGAACACGGGGATGAGATATGCTATTAAAGTTTATAAATGACGATTTGTGCTTTTTCGACAAAACACAGAGACAATCTGTGATATATATAGAGAACACAAGGATGACATATGCTATTAAAGTTTATAAAGGACGATTTGTGCTTTTTCGACTGAACATAGAGACGATCTATGCAAGTTGCTCTAGTTATAAATATAAATATATGCCGTGAGTAAATTAATGTTCTAAATTTTTTTACTAACAATTAGTTGCTATATTGAGGAGAGAGAATGTAATTTGTCAGTAGGATGTTACGCTTCAAATTTTGAATTTTAATTTAGAACACGTATAAATGAAGGTGAATTGAATTGTTGATGACTTTATGTAATTAATCGCAAATCAAGAGATATATTGTATTATACAAGCTGTAAAGATAACTAAGTTTAAATAAGAAAATAATACTTACTTTATCTACACTAACGTCTAACGTCTATCAGTAAGTTAAAGGGGTAAAACAGTAACTGCATCTTCAATTTGATAACTTTTTAAGGATGATTGCAAATGAATTATAAGGGTTAAAGATTGAAGATAACAATTTGTATTGTTTCGAAGAGTATGTTACAAGGATCATATATGTGGACGGTGGTCTACCTTAGATTATATAGTTCTCAACATCTCATCCTAAAAATTTCAAAGTCAAATGGACCATCTTATATTTGAGGGTTTTTGCATCCTCCTTTGCATGGTCGTTAAAGTTGAACGTGTTAGTGATCGATTATCAATAATGTAGAACGAATCATATGAATCGTGTACGAATATTGTATGAATGTGTAGAGAGAATTTATTTTCAATGGTTTCTATTAAGCTCAATAATGAATATTACAATGTAAGTCCTATTCATAATTAACCTTAACTAGCCCTATTTATACTCTAAGAGCTAGTCTCAAGATTAATTATAAAAACAAGGTTTACGATCTAAATTTAATCCTAACAATCTTCCCTTAATTGTAAACGTTGCTTGATATTGTTTTCAATTTTGATATATCCTTGAAGCTTGAATGTCGAAAATCTTTTATAAGTTGAAATAACATTGAAGTGCACATATCTTTTAATAATGAAGACTCAACTTTATCTTTGTTTTAGATTCTTCAAGACAAATTATATTCTTGTTCATCAACGGTAACTTTTTTTGCTTGAATGAATGTTGGAATAATTTTCTTTAAAACTCAAACTTTGAATGCATTCTTTTACTGAACTCTACCCTGAAAAGTATATTCCAATAAGGTTATTGCCGTTGAACACGTCTGTTAATTTTTTATTCTCAAGCTCCCCCTCAAACTGATATTCATCTCTTCGAGCTTTGATCAACTTTCGAATCTACTCCTCCACAAACCAATAACTCTCTCGTAGAAAGATAATACAAATCTTCTTTGAAGCTTTATCTTTCATTAAACTTTTGTCTAATTTTGTTGAGCATATTTCAACTTTTCTTCTTTCAATTCATCTCCTGAAACCTCGGGCTTTTCAACATTCACTGGTTTCATAGACACTTCTTAATCTCTCTGTACTCATTCACTTTCAATCCGTACTTCACTTCCGGTAATCTCTTATTATGATTAATCTTTGAAGATTTTCTCTTTCAACACACTTCATTAACCTTTCTAACCTTCACTTAATTAATATCTTATTATGATTAATCTTGAAGATTTTCTCATCCACCACACTTCTTCAATCTTTCTAAGCTTCACTTATCACAAGATCCATTCTCACATACTTTCCTTTCTCTCCATCAAAAATATTCTTAACCTCAACTATCTTCAAAAAGTATCATTCGCCCCCTCATTATAATTATGATTTATCACACAACATTATGAAACTGGTGTAATACAAGGTGTTTTGAAGAAAAGTCGAACCTAACAATATTCTCTATTTGACATTCTATTATCCTCTTTAAGCAAACCAACCGACTTTCAATAACATTCCGGTGAATGTTGAATCTGTAATAAGCTTCATTATTCACAAACCTAAATGTTCTACCCACCAACAGTCAAACCATTATCCCGTGATAATGATGCGAAAAATGATCGTGTGGCAAGGAAACCATTAAGTATGTAACAACCGGATAAGACAACAATTCACTTGAGTAAACAAGAAAAATCTATTTGTGTTATCTGAAAACAAATTTCATAAAACACTATAACTCCTTGATCACATAGATTACCAATTTACACATCAAATGAATCAATTGAGTGACCTACTTTCAATGTTGGCTTTGATGATAGCATTGGTAGGATTTTCATTCAATCATCGTGGAATACCAAGATGAGGTATCACTATGAATGTTGGGGCAAAGTTACAAAGAGTTGCAAAAATGTCACAAAGATGTAGTGTATAAAAACACTTGTGTCCCTAAGATGTGATTTTAACACATTAGGATCTAGACTCGATAAGTACAAGAAATGAAGTCGGGGACTTGAGCTGACTGTCCTCCTTATTCAATATCAACAATCTGCAAGTGAGATGTCGACAGAGTATGTGCTAAATCTCCGTGACAATTTAAAATAAGAACTTTTTAAAAAGTACTTGAGTGGCGAGGAGGATAATGTGCATTGCATCACTGGGTCCATGATAGCTTCTTCAATACCAGAAATCAACATATGAAATCCGATAGTAGATGACAACCCGGTGATTTAGTCATTTTAGAAAGGGTTTTTTTTTTACCATGTCACACACTCATCACTCAATCTCACATATTTTTTCAACTCCTCTCTCATTTCATTCATTGGTGATCTTGTCACACAATGTTAGAATTTTGATGTATATGCTGATCAGCACCTCATTCTCCATCAACCATCTCAGAATTTTATCTCATTTCATTCCTCGATGAAGATCCTGTGATACTTGATCCTGCTCACCTTGACCTATATTTAAGCCTAACTTTTGGTATGTGACTCCTGGGATAAATCCAATCGGCTTTGGTGGATCGTAGGAGATGATTGTATTTTATAACACTTTATCCAGATTTCAACGTTTGCCAGTAATGGATCATCACATGATGATGATGATGAGTAAAGCCTAATTTTTTTTACTTACGACACTTGACTAGTGTCGCCAATCATAATTAATGTCACTATATACGACACTCAAAAGTGTCGCAATATATATATATATATATATATATATATATATATATATATATATATATATATATTAAACATTTCCTAGTCGGATTCATACAAAATAATCAAACCCTACTTGCAACTAATACGACTTGGTTAACAACTTAAAGTTTTCAAAATATACATTTCACTCCAAAATGATCATCTCTTCTAAAAATGGGGTTCTTTATATCGAGAACATGATTTACGAGACAAAATAACTTACTATAAAAGTATAGCAAGTTTCCACCACTAGCAGCCTTCGGGTCTTTTACCCGGATTTCTACCCTTGACTCCACTCGATGTACCTATCAAAACAGTACACAAACAATAGGGGTAAGCTCACGGCTTAGTAAGTAATGAAAATACAATAAAATAATCAATCTCATTACAATTCAATGACTCATTTAGAAAAGATGTATATATTATCTCCATATGGCTCCCCGAGTCTAGACGGATATTTACTCAATTGTGTACTCTTCCAATTGGCATATCCATTAATACACCTCAAATTGACCAATACTTAACCACACACGTGATCTAAGTATTACCACTCAATAATTAACTCAGAAAGGCAAATACTTAACCACACACGTGATCTAAGGATTGCTACTCAATAATTAACTCAGAAATGCAAATACTTAACCACACACGTGATCTAAGTATTGCTACTCAATAATTTACTCAAAAATGCAAATACTTAACCACACACGTGATCTAAGTATTGATACTCAATAGTTAACTTAGAAATGCAAATACTTAACCACACACGTGATCTAAGTATTGCAAGCTCAGTAATTAACTCGGGACTGTAAATACTTAACCACACACGTGATCTAAGTATCATCAATCCAAACGAACAACTTAAAACGACAATAATTAATCATACAATTTAATTAAGATATATAACTCTATCCCATATTTTCCCCATTACTTACCTCGAATATGATGTAAATTTCTAACTTCCGTCTTCCACGTAAATAATACATGTCTGTAAATATATAGATATAGATTTACTTAGCTCATTATTCATTATTTCAGTCTATATCAATAAAAGTCAAGTTTTACATTTTGGTTAAGTTCAGCGACACTTCTTTCCTAGTGTCGCTACATGAAAGGCGACACTTTTACAAGTATCGCACAATATATCACTGCGACACTTGCTGCGACACTTGATCTTAGTGTCGCAATAACTAGCAGTACATCAGTAACAAACAGTAGTAACACAACATAGCGACACTTACTGCGACACTTGGTCTTAGTGTCGCAATGACGAACATAACGAACAGAACAACAGTAACATTTCGAAATTTACAGATTTTTGAACAAGTTTCCACTTCCCTAATCATATAGGTTTCTGTTTATGGTATACCATGTAATACCCTTAAAACTCACTTTCTATCAATACAAGCTTATACTCAAATTTTCTTCATAACAAAACATATAATTATAGGCTCAATATTTCAACAATTCCTATGAATATCATTCTCAAATTTACAGGGAGTTCTAGCTTCTTACCTTGGATGATTAGAAAACTTGATAATACCTTCAAGAATCAAACCCCTTTGTTAAGCTTTTGATTTTTCTTTGATTTTCTTCCTCTTTCTCTCTCTAGAACACTCTCAATACACACACAATTAAATCTGGAAGTGTTTGAATGTTTCTGGAAGTGTTTGGAAGAAAGAGAAGTTAAAGTATCTCAATTTTACACTTTTAGTCCCTGCATGACGCCACTACAACAGATACTGTGACACTTCCCCTAGTGTCGCTATTAGCAAAGTGTCGCAACCTGCGACACTCTACTAGTGTCGCTAAACTGAAAGAAATTTAGTTAACTTTCAAATTTTGGGGTGTTACAACTCTCCCCCACTTATCTAGGATTGTGTCCTCACAATCCACTTCTGGTATAAAGACGGATAATATCGGATGATCTCTCCTTCTGATTCCCATGTAAACTCAGATACTTTGCGATGTTTCCATTGTACCTTAAACATTTGTATCTCTTTGTTTCTTAATCTCTTTACCTTTTCATCTAATATCTCGATCGGCTCCTTCACATAATTCAACTTATCATATATTTCAATTTCTTCTATTGGAATATAAGTCGATTCATCAACCAAGCATTTTCTCAAATACGAAACATGGAAAGTATTATGAATACCTTCTAACTCCTTAGGTAGATCAAGGCGATACGCTACCTCTCCCACTCTTGTCAATATTTAAAATGGCCTAATGAATCGAGGGCTTAACTTCCCACGTTTTCTAAATCGAATAATACCTTTCCAAGGGGACACTTTAAGCATAACTCGATCTCCTTCATTAAATTCAATTGGGCGTCTTCTCTTATCTGCATATGACTTTTGTCTATCTTGCGCAGCTTTCAAACAGGCTCTAATTTGTTCTATCTTTTCTTTTCTGTAGTTTTCAACACTACATCAGTGCTAGCCAGTTCACGCTGCCCGATCTCTCCCCGGTAAATCGGAGTCCTGTATCTTCTCCCATATAGCATTTCATATGGTGGCATTCCGATATTAGAGTGATAAGTATTGTTATAGGAGAATTCAGCCAACGGCAAATATACATCCCAACTCCCATCGAAATCAATGACACATGCTCTCAGCATGTCTTCCAATGTTTAAATTGTTCGCTCACTCTGACCATCAGTTTGAGGGTGATATGCCGTGCTTAAATTAAGGCGTGTACCCATCTCTTCTTGAAATTTTGCCCAAAACCTAGAAGTGAATATACTATCCCGGTCAGAGACAATAGACACTGGCACACCGTGTCTAGCAACCACTTCTCTAACGTACAAGTCAGTTAATACTTCAGAGGATGAGGCTTCTCTTATCGGCAAGAATAACGCACTTTTGGTTAAATGATCCACAATCACCCAAATTGCATCATGATGTTTCGACGTTCTTGGTAATTTTGTAATAAGATCCATCGTGATATGTTCCCATTTCCAAACAGGAATGTCCAAGGTCTCATCTTCCCGTAGGATTTTTGATGTTCCGCTTTAGCCTGTAAACAGGTCAAACATTGCTCTACATATTTGACATTCTCTCTCTTCATACCCGGCCACCAATAATCTCTTTTTAAATCATGATACATCTTTGTGGCACCGGGATGAATAGAATATTTCGACTTATGGGCTTCGTCAAGCAACAACTTTCTCATTTCCCCAGAACTCGGTACCCAAATTCTACCATAACGGGTCTTCAATTCCACGGGAGTCATCAATAAGATCTTGCTCTTGACCCTTAACACGTTCTGCCTTTACATTATTATTTTGAAATACCAGCCGCTGAGCTTCTCTAATTTGCTCAAATAAATCGGTAATAACCACCATTCGTAAAGATTTCACTCTTAAAGTACAGTGAGTCGCTTTTCTACTAAGTGCATCCGCTACGACATTGGCTTTTTCAAGGTGATATACGATCTCACAATCATAATCTTTCACCAGATTGAGCCATCGTCTCTGCCTCATATTAAGATCCCTTTGATCAAGAAGTATTTAAGACTCTTATGATCTGTATAGATAGTGTATTTTACCCCGTAAAGATAGTGTCTCCAGATCTTTAATGTAGAAACAACCGATGCCAACTCCAAATCATGAGTGGGGTATCCTTTCTCTTGGATCTTTAATTGTCTCGGAGCGTAAGCTATTACTCTCCCTCGTTGCATAAGTACACAACCTAATCTGACATGCGATGCGTCACAATATACAACCATATCTTCATTTCCCTCCTGCAGTACTAAGATGGGCGCTTGGCTAAGTTTCTCTTTTAAAGTTTTAAAAGCTCGGTCTTGATCAATGTCCCATTCAAACTTGACATTCTTACATGTAAGTTTAGTAAGTGAAGCAGCAATCTTTGAAAAGTCTTGAATTAATCTTCGATAGTATCCTTCCAGTCCAAGAAAACTTCGAATCTCTGTTGGACTTTTAGGAGGTTTTCACATCATCACTGCTTCCACCTTAGTCGGGTCAACTTTAATCCCTTCTTGATTCACCACATGGAACTGAACCTCACGAAGTCAAAATTCACATTTTGAAAACTTTGCATAGAGCTTTTTATTCCGCAATACTTGTAACATTTGCCTCAAGTGCACCTCGTGCTCTCCCACGGTTTTCGAATATATAAGAATATCGTTAATAAATACAATCACAAATTTATCAAGAAATGACTGACAATCACGATTCATAAGATCCATGAATGCAGTAGGAGCATTCGTTAATCCAAATGACATCACCACAAATTCATAGTGACCATATCGAGTTCTAAAAGCAGTCTTAGAAACATCATCTTCTCTAACTCTTAACTGATGATAATCTGATCGTAAATCAATTTTTGGAAAATAGGTAGCACCTTGAAGTTGATCAAATAAATCATCAATTCTCGACACCGGATATCGATTCTTAATGGTCACCTTATTCAACTCTCTATAGTCAATACACATACGCATACTCCCGTCTTTCTTCTTGACGAACAATACGGGTGCTCCCAACGAAGAATTACTCGGACGAATAAACCCTTTCTCCAATAACTCTTGCAATTGTTTCATCATTTCTTGCATTTCTGACAGTGCGAGTCTATAAGGAGTTTTATGTAACACTCCAAAATTTAAAGTAATATTATAATATATGTATATGCTTCAATTTATAAGTTGTTGCATAAATAACGTGTATTATACATAGACGTGAAGTATTTAAATTACCTAAATAATATGTGGGGAGTAACCAAATAAGTGATATATTTTAAAGTGACTGGAACTAGAGGGAATAGGGGTGTAAATATACAATTAAAACTTAAATAAAACCATATACATATAACATGTTGTGACAACCGGCACTTAAGCGTATTAATTACCTTAAGCTTGATTATCATTACTTGTATTTAGTTTGATATTGGGCTAAGTACAATGACATTTTTGGTATATCTATATATACACACGCACGTAATTAATTGTAATTACGCGAAACGATCGGAAGGATTCCGACATATACGGACGTTGGTGAAAAACACTTTCTTAAATAACGTAACTATATTAAATAATCGTTATTTAACTTATATTATTAACGTTATACGTTTTGTATAAAATGTACGGGACGCGACGAAAACGTGTGAATCGCGCCTGACAACCAAACGAAACTCGATTTATATTTCAAAAACTTAAAATGAAGTATTTTAAATAAAACTTCAATCAAAATTTATGCGAATAAATCGCTAACGAAAAGCATAACTAATAAATGTTTAACGTTTAAACGAACGACGAAACGAACGGGTAAACGAGCACCGCGCGTAACGCAAATTGGTAAAAGAAATTAACACACCCACATGGGGGTAGGGCCCTCAAGAATGCAGCGATGCCCATGACCATGCCCCCTCCCCTCTCCTTTCACCTTACCTTCCTCACCCCTTTCTCACTTTCACACACAAACACATTCACACTTCCACACTCAATCTTTACCTCTCCCTCTCCTCTCTCTCACGGTTTTTGCCAGCCCAAAACACCTCACCACAAACCACCCAAGACCACCACAATCACCACCATAAACCACCATAGCACTGCCACTTCGAATTGCAAGAAAACGCGAGATAATGAGCTCACGACTTCCATTTCTCCTTCTCGTCATCATCTCCTTTGTAAGAACTTCACCTCTCTTGAATTTTACTTGGAACATGCTTATTTTCGAGTATAATGTCCACTTAGCAAGAACATGTCCAAAACTAGGGTCGAAACGCGTTTTTAAAACATAAAAAGAATAACCGTTTTCTGGCCGGAAAATACACACGATTTCAAGGAAATGTTTCGTACACTTAACTCAACGAAAATGGACAATTCGAAAAACAAAACTTAAGTTTAAGATGTTAGCTTTCATTTCCAAGTGGTTTCGTAATTTTTCGACACCATTTGATACGCGAAAACAATTTTACAAAAACATGTAACCAATCTGTCTCGAATGGCAGATTTTTGTACTAACTTCTCGAGCCCATAACTCGAGCTACGCAACTCCAAATGACATGAGGCTTTTTCCTGGAGGTCACAAATCTTGTTAGCTTTAAAAGTTGTACAATTGCATTTAGTGAAGTTTTGTAGATCTCGTACAGTAATTAGATCTTTGAACGTGTATCCAGATTCGTCATATTTGGACGTCAGGGGATATGCCTATTTATTTGACCGACTTAACCATAACTAAAAATTATGGAAAAATTATGTTAAGTATCCAAGACATGGGGGAATGTCTGAAAATTTTCTCGGATTTTATCTCGACACTTTGACTAGTCAAAACGAGCCACGAAAAACGTACAAAATCTGATGAAACAACCCTAGGGACTGTTTTGATATATATTGAAGAACGACACTTTCGGGTTAACCACAAAACGTAAAACTTACTTTTTATAAGTCTTAAAACATATTTAAGAATCGTGTAAAAGTTTCGGGTCAAACCGAGCACGTTTGACCAAGTCAACAAAAACGAGCCTCAAACGATAAAACGCGAACCATTTTATAAAACACTAGGATTTATGCCCAAAAAAAGTTTTGGTAACTTTATTAATAAACTTAGTTAAAAACAACTCGTATAAACTAAACCCGAACGAAAAACGGCACCTAAAACACTTAGAACAAAAACCAAAACACCAATCAGACCCTGAGTGTCGTAGTGGGATGCGAATGTCGCAACTTGCGACACTAAGCCTAGTGTCGCAACATTCGAACCAGCAATATTAACTAAGTGTTGCAACATTTATAACTGGCAGTACTAAGTCTAGTGTCGCAACCTGCGACACTAGCCCAAGTGTCGCAACTACTACAAGTTTCGCAATAACCTGCGACACTAACCCAAGTGTCGCAACCATTATAAGTGTCGCAGTAACCTGCAACACTAACTCTAAGTGTCGCACAAAACAGTTTGATCAGTTAACGTTTGCTTGCATAATAGAATGGTTTGAAATGCTTTTCGATTCGTTGACCGAGAACTGCTCCGACTGCTTAATCGCTTGCATCACACATTAATTCAAATGGTAAGCTCCAATCTGGACTAGTCATAATAGGGGCTGAAATTATTTTTTTTCAACGTGTTAAATGCTTTTAGACAGGCATCAGTAAAAATAAACTTAGCATCTTTTTCCAATAATTGGTTCATTGGTCTCGCTATTTTGGAAAAGTCTTCAATAAAACGTCTATAAAAACCTGCATGCCCTAAGAAACTGCGTACACCTTTAACATTTGTTGGAGGGGGTAATTTAGAAATTGCGTCAATTTTTGCTGGATCCACTTCCATCCCCACTCTTGAAATTTTATGTCCAAGCACGATGCCCTCATGTACCATGAAATGACATTTCTCCCAATTAAGTGCTAGGTTAGCCACTTCACATCGTTGTATCATCTTCTTTAGATGCCCTAAACATGCCTCAAATGAATCGCCAAAGACAGAAAAATCATTCATAAAGATCTCCATGAAATCTTATACCATATCGTGAAAAATTGCCATCATGCAACGTTGAAAAGTTGCTGGGGCATTGCATAATCCGAAAGGCATCCTTCTATATGCAAAAGTACCAAATGGACAGGTGAAAGTCGTCTTGTCTTGATCTTCTGCTGCAATCGGTAACTGAAAGTATCCTGAAAATCCATCTAGAAAACAATTAACTTTTTTCCTGCCAATCGTTCTATCATTTGATCAATAAATGGTAGCGGAAAATGATCTTTTCTTGTGGCATCATTCAGTTTGCGGTAATCAATACATACTCTCCATCCTGTTACTGTCCAGGTGGGAATTAATTCATTTTTATCATTGGCCACTACTGTCATACCTCCTTTTTTTGGTACCACATGTACAGGACTTACCCAAGGACGGTCTGAAATAGGGTAGATTAAGCCAGCATCCAGTAATTTGATTATCTCTTTCCGCATAACATCCTTTACCTTAAGATTTAATCTTCGGAGTGGTTGTACGACAGGTTTGAAATCAGCCTCCATTAAAATCTTATGAGTGCAGTATGAAGGACTGATGCCCTTAATATCGGTAATCTTACAAGCAATAGCGCGTTTATGCTCTTTAAGAACCTGCAATAGACTTTGCTTTTCTCCAGGGGTTAGTTTAGAAGAAATGATGACTGGTAATTCAGACGTACCTTGGAGATAAGCATATTCTAAATGAGATGGTAATTCTTTAAGTTCCATTTGAGGTGGCTCTTCATAAGAAGTCTTGATCTCCATAACCTCTGATTTAGAACAAGGAATTCCGCAAAATGCAATATGTGTATATTCTGTATTTGCTGATTTAGCTGCTAATTGGTCAATCCAGCCATTGGTTGGATGCTTCTCCTTGCTTACTTATTCTGTTGCAAACATTTCATTGACTTCTTCCAAAAGTCTATCAAACTCGGCTAAATCTTTAGCGGTGTCGAAATCTCCTGACCAGCTTTCCAGTAGTTGTGGCTCCTCCTGCTTATTTCCTAACAAATTCTAAAAAAATTCGTTATCCAAGTATTCAAATGAGTTTAAATAATAGCAAGTATCATCCACATAATCAGGAAATTGTATAGACTCGTTTACATTAAAAACGACTTTTTCATCTCCTGCACGCATAGTGATTTTTCGATCAAAAACATCTATTAATGCATGTGATGTGGTTAAAAATAGTCTGCCCAATATAATAGGAACTCTAGGATCCTCAATCATATCTAAAATGACAAAATCGCATGGGAATACAAATTTATCAACTTTTACTAAAACATTTTCAACCATCCCCTTTGGATATTGGACTGATCAGTCGGCTAATTCAATACACATTCGAATTGGTTTTCGTTCTCCCAATCCCAATCGAGTATACATAGTATATGGCATGAGAGATATACTCGCTCCTAAGTCAGCTAATGCATTTTTAATAGACATGTCACCAATTAAACAAGGAATAGTAATACTCCCTGGATCTTTTAATTTTGGTGGTAGCTTATTTTGCATTACAGCTGAGCATCTGGCATTCATCATTACTTTAGTCACATTATTCAGCTTGCTTTTGTTTGTCAAAAGTTCCTTCAAATACTTTGCGTATTTCGGCATCTGAGCTATAGCATCGCCAAACGGTATGTTGATATGCAATTGTTTCAGATTGTCCAAGAATTTGTGATAATGTTCTTCATCTTTTCCATTCTGTAAGGCAGCTGGATAAGGTGTTGGGGGAGTATAATCCTTAATCTTTACTTCTGGCTCTTTTTTATTTGTTCCACCGTCTTCTTCTCTTGATATATCTTCCACTTCTTTATTCTTTTCAGCCACCTGTTCAGAATTAACATTATTGTTAGTAATAATAGGAGAGTCTGAGGTTTTACCACTTCGTGTGACCACTGCCTTGGCATGTTCCCTTGGATTTGTTTCAGTAAATCCTGGTAATGTTCCCGGGAATCTCTCCTGCAGAACCTTTGCAATTTGATGAACGGCCCCTTCAATTTGTTTAATAGATGCTCCTTGGTTACGTCCCACAGCCTCTGATTCTTCTATTCTTTTGCTAGTAGTTGTGATGAATTTCTCGTTAGCCTCCATAAATTTACTCATCATACCTTTCATCGATCCCATCCTATCGGAAAAAGATAGGTTCTGCCCATTCTTAACGAAGTATCCGGGTGCCCGTTGTTGATATTGACCGATGCTACTTTGATTATTTCTTCGAAAGTTATTTCTTTGAAAATCTCCATATTTAACCTCCTCTGTAGCTAGATTTATATCCCTTTCTGGACACTCTGTTCTTAGGTGATTTCCTCCGCATATCTCGCATCCAATTCGAATCGCATGAACTTGTTCATTTACTTTTTTAATATCTCACCCCAAACTTTCTAACTTAGCTGTTATTGCTGCAAGTCCCTCATTGTCTTCGCTAGATTTCTTCCTTCCTACAGAACCATCGTCCCAAAGTTGAGAGTGTTTTGCGAGTTCCTCAATTCCTTGTCGTGCTAGACCCGGAGTTTTCTTTGGTATTGGTCCTTGTGCATCCAATTGTTGACGCGTTGCACGGTCAACACCTTTGTAAAATACCGTAATTACCTATTGCACATTCAAATCATGTTGCGGACACTTTTGTAACATTTCTTTATATCGTTCCCATGCTTGGAATAAAGATTCATCGGATTTTTGCTTGAAGTTCCTGATATCCTCAATCATCTTTGAAGTCTTGGACGGGGTACAATACATTTTCAGAAATTTAGTACGTAAATCCTCCCATGTAGTAATTGAACATGCTGGTTCATTATTGATCCATCTTTTAGCTCCTTACTTTAAAGTTAAAGGGAATACTCTTAGCATAACTTGATCTCTGGTAACGTTAGGGATGTTAAACATGTCAGCAATCTCTAAAATTTTCTCCACGTGCTCATTAGCATCTTCCTATCTTCTCCTTTAAAAGAGTTCTCTCTAAGTTCTTTTAGAAATTGTCCCTTTAATTCAAACTCTACTTCTCTGGCTATTGCCGGACGTACTACTCCTGGATGAATATCTCCACGAGTTTGACTCGTGTAGTCCTCAATGGTCATGTTAGCTATATCTCGATCCATTGCTTGTTCTGCTTTTTGCTCTTTTTCTTCCTCAGAATCACTAGGGTATATGGTAGGTGCTCTTGAAGGTAACTGGTTATCCTCAAAGTCTGATCCTGAGTAATATCCGTATTCTGCCGTGTTGACAGGTGTGTATGGTGCACGGATGTGAGAATGCAAAAATCTTTCGGGTTCTTCAAGTGGATTTACAAGATCCGGATTAGTTCTCTAGGTCATGAAACAACCTGAAAACCAAAAAAAACAAATTCAGAAGTACTAGGAAACTAAAATGTACAGAAATTATTTTAGAATTACTTAATCAATCTACAAAGTTAATCAAAAGTCCTTGGTAGCTCCACTGTAAATACTCAGAAGCGGAGAAGTAGGTCAGCGCAAAGCTTATTAAAAACCTACTTCTTTCGGGAAGCAGAGCGACCCTCCTTATACCTCTGTTGTGTTGTATTAACAATAGATGAGCCGATTTTTCAGATGATCAACAATGTACAAAGATATCTTTAAAAAAATACAAGAATTTAATTTAACAAACCGCTTCCCCGGCAGCGGCGCCAAAAACTTGATGCGTGTTAAGTTGTCGTTAAAAATATAAGTTTTAAATTAAAAAGGAAATACTAAAGTAAACTTAAACACAACCAGGCAAGAATACCTGTTCGTATTATAGTATAGCTTGGGTAAGACCGAATCGAACTCAGGAAAACGGTGTAAATTAAAATAATTAACTCTAAATTACAAATTACAAATAGATAAAGGGGTAGCGTTTTAGTTCCGTACGAACGTAGTAAAGTAAAGCGAATAAAACTTAAACAATTAAGGAGATAAAATTAACTTGAAAATAATCAGATAGATAAGCATGTATTTACTTAGAATGGTGATTTCTAGATTCAGGTTTTAGATATGTTTATTGAATTGTTGATTGTTTATTATGGTGATTTCAACTTGTATGGACAACCTCCTGTTAAGGTTAACTAATCCCTAATAAAACTTACCTCAATACTAGATTCTCTTGAATACACTGAGGCGTGTTATTAACATAAGCTTTATGCTATTATTCCTATCAACAGATCATTAAGATTTACTCTGTGACATCATGTTAACGCAGGTCTATAATTATTTGGTTTTCATAATTATCACATCAATTAGGTTGTATTAATTGCTATTAGTCTTAACCTATTACCGGTTACAATCTCAAGCCACAATTAACTAATAACTTACTTAATTGCAGATAATCAATCAATTCATACAAACGTTAGTTCTAGCATAAATCTTTTGACCACGTTAAGTAACAATTAATAAACTCACAATCGATATGGATCTTTCGAATAAACTTAATAACCATTCATAATTTAAATCAACATAAACATATCATGAAACCATTATCTATTAATCATTCATCTAAGTAAATACAATAAAAGAATTAGTTCATGTTTGAATTAAACCTAACCAAATCTAGAAACATGTAATGAAACATAGTAAGTAGAAAAGAATAAGAATCAAACCCAAGATACTGAACCAAAACCACATTAGGGTTGAAAAGCTTCAAACCCTAGCTTCCTAGCCTCCAAATAACCCTCAAAGTCGGATTCTAAACCCTAAAGTCGAATTAAGGATAACTTAATTCGTTTGTAAAAGTGTGTGGTTAAAGGTTGAGAATGAGCCCTATTTATAGACCCGCGCGTTCGACCGCCTTCCATATTTAGCTTCAACCGCCAGTTGAAAGCTTCAACCGCCAGTTGAACTTGAATTCCAGAATATTCCAATTGTTGGGCTGGGCTTCTTCTTGGGCTCCATCTTTAATTCTTTTCATCCGGTTTTCTTCTATAATTTGGCCCATTTCCTCTTATCTTTTGGGCTTGTCTTCTTTTCAAGTCCAATCTTTTTGGGTCTTTAATCTTCTCTTTATTTTCTTCAGTCTTGAGTCGGTTTTCGTTCCTTTTCTGCATTTCTTTATTTCAAAGGCCTTTCTGCAAATACAAACGAAATCAGTAGCATTTATAGTTAAATTGCAATAAAAAGTCTTCAAAATAAGGGAATATTATTATATAAATATGACATTATTTGATGCTATCAATAAGTGATACTATAATCCACTAAAAGTGTCGCACCCCCAAGTTATGATGCAGCGGAAGTCGGGTCGGGGCGCACTAATCATGGATCATTACACAAAGTTAAGGCAAACGACTCTATATGAGACGTTTTGAAAATAATACAAAGTAATTACATTAGTAATTCAACCGTTTACATTAAGATTTGAGTTCGCGAATAGTTCAAGAGATTCTAATACATGACCAATGTTACAAAATAGTAATGCAAGAAAATCTCTGATGTTTATAAGCATGCGACTCGAGCTATCGTGTCCTGGGGTAGTCCTACTCCCGTTGTGAACCTGAGAATACATACTAAAACGGTCAACATAATGTTGGTGAGTTCATAGGTTTGAAACAGTTATCAAAAGTTGGTAATAATCACAAGATTTAATCAGTGTTGCACGAATGCAAAATAAGTGTATACTATTGCCATGAGTCTCACAGTTCGACGCTTAACCTAGTTTGTGCCTCGGGCAGATGCATAATCCAATACACCTGTAACAGTCAAATATTAATGCGTCCGTGGGTCGGCTAGAGCGACTAGCCCGGACGGGGATTTTTGTGTATTGCTTTAAGGAAAACGTATCGATTTTTGTTTATGCTTATAGGAAAACGTATCGATTTTGGAAAATTTTTATTTATGCTTATATTGCTTTAAGGAAAACGTATCGATTTTTGTGTTCTTAGCGACACAACGGCTTGTGTCCCTATGTGCGACACTAGGGTATTATGCGACACAAACTTATTATGCGACACCAGGATTAGTGTCGCAAGTTGTGATTTCGATTTTGTTTTAGCGACACAAGTGTTAGTGTCACAGGGAGTTGCGACACCAGTTAACACTGTTGGTTGAATTACTGCGACACAAGGGTTACTACTGTTAGTTCAATTTGCTGCGACACTAGCTTAGTGTCGCAGGTTAGTACCGCTTTATGATTTAGCGACACAAGCTTTGTGTCGCAGATTAGTACTGCTGTCTTATGTTTTAGCGACACAAGCTTTGTGTCGCAATAGCCTTGGGCCAGCTGCGACACAGACGGGCTGTGATGTTTTTGTTGTTCGGGAACTTGCTTAAATGTGCTCGGTTTGACCCGAAACTTTTAGGGAAGTCTTAAATATGTTATTAGTGCTTAGGAAAATTGTCGTTACGTTTTATAGTTAACCCGAAAGTGTCATTTCATCTTTGTCACAAAATCAGTCCCTTTGGTTTGATTCTTAGTTTTTGAGTCGTTTTTGGGGCTCGTTTTGACTAACCAAAGTTCCGAAATGAGCTCCAAGAAAAATCACAGTTGTTCCTACATATCTTAGCTACTTCCAGTAAAAATTTCATAACTTTTGGTCAAGTATAGTTCACGAAATCATCCAAGGATTAGACAAAGGTCCAGCAGGTCGGTTTTTGGACCTTTGCTCAGTGTTTGGTCTATATCTCACGATTTACAAAACTTCAGAAAAAGTGAAAGTACAACTTTGAAAGGTAACAGAAGAAGCGAACTTTTCCAAGTGGTTTCAGTCGATTTGGATTTGTAGATCTCGAGATATGCTTTCCCAAAGTTGGTCGATTTTTCTGTCCAAAACAACAGTCCAGACACATCTTTTTGTAAAATCGTTTTCGTATATCAAATGACCTCAGAAAAGTGTCAAACCACTTGAGTTCGAAAGTAGACTCCTTGAACTTGATTTTAGGCTCAAGAATCGTTCGACTTGGTTAAGAAATGAGTTAGATATCGTGTGTCAAAGTCGGGTTAAGTTTTTGTCCGAGGGTTAATAGTTTTACCCGAAAGTTTTTAGCATTATCTTTTGGTTTTCGGTTTAGATCTTGGACATAATTAGCTTAAACGAACTTCTAACATGTATAATAACATTATCCAAGGAAGATAAACAAGATTTGAAGGAATTCTTACAAAGGGAACTCGATCTAAAGCCGAAATGCAAGAAAGGTGTTGTTGTAACTTGGTTCGTGTCCCTTTTGCTTGTTCTTCTTCTTCGTATGATGTAGATGATGATGGTGGTGACAAGAGCTCTTGGAGGGGCTGAGAATGGTGGCTGTGGTGGTGAAATGAGGCTGGAAATGGAGGGAGAGAAAGAGTAGAGAGTAGAGTTTAAGGAGGTTAAGTGTGTGAAAAGTGAGAAATTGTGAGGGTGTGGGTGTTTTAAGGAATAAGGGATGATCAAGAGGAGGGGGGGCCTTTGGGCCGGTTTTCTGGGCTGGGTTGGGCTAGGCCGAAGTGGGCTTGGCCCATCATGGTCTTGGGCTCGTGACTCGCTTCTCGATTTCGTGTTACGTTACCCGTTCGGTTAAACGTTAATCGCGTGTTTTAAAATTTAATTATTAACGTTTACTTTTCGCGTGTTGTTTTCAATACATAGTTGCTATTTTAGATTGATCAAACATTCTTAAATCTTTTATTGGACCCTCTTCAAAACGTTTGATGGGTTTCTTTCGGTGTCGGATTCGATTCGTGCGTTTTCGCCGCGTACGATGCGTTTTGAAGGAAACGTGAAACGTTTTAAATATTATCGTAATAATATGAGTTAAATAACAATTATTTATCATAATTAGGTTATCTAGTACAATTGTTTTTCACCAACGTCCATGTTTATTGTGTCGGATTCCATCCGATCGAATTTGTGTAATTTACAGTTAATTACGTACGTGCGTATAATACAATATACAAGGTGCTATCGTAATTAGTCCTATTTCACACTAATTACATGCAATAACGATCTATGATTAATCACTAATGACGGCCTAATTTGTCGGGTGTCACAAAAAGTCCTCACACATTGTAGTTCGTTAATATCGTAAGCGTGAGTATTATTGAATAGATCTATTGGGGATTGACACCCCCGTCCGAGTTAGTCGCTCTAACTGGTCAACGGACGCTTTATACTTGGCATGGCGAGTGTTCTGGATTAGGCATTCGCGGAGTCACCGACAAGGGTTAAGCTTCGAACTATGAGCTCATGACACATGGCACATATTTACATTAATTTGTATTCGTGCAACGCAAAGGAAATCTTGTGTTTCATACTTATGATTTTAACTGTTCAAACCTATGAACTCACCAACATTATTGTTGACCTTTTAACGTGTATTTCTCAGGTTCACAGACGCAATAGGAATGCTTTGGAAGCATTAGCTAGAGTCTCATGGTTTTCTAAACTTCATTTACAAGGAGATTCAATAGCATTACTTTTTTTACACTGGTTAAGTAATAGAATCTCCCGTTATAAACGTGGACTCTAGGAACAATATTTTGGATTGTAACCACCGTGTTTCGACACCTTTTATTTATGGAAACACATTTATTTCCAAAAGATGCATATAGAGGTCGTTCAATGTAACTTTATGTGATGATATCTGATTAATCGCGCCCCGACCCGACTTCCGCTGCATACGAAATTTGAGGGTGCGACACATGTACGTACATATCTTAATAAAAACACAGAAACTTCTAGGGAAAGAGAGAAAGCACGGGAGAGATCAAGAAATCAGCGGGAAACATCAAATTAAGCTAGAGGAATTCGAATTCAAGCTCCCTAAACTATCCTAATTAAGGTATGATTATGTGTTCTTGTATAATTTAACCTAAAAATGGGTTCTTAATGGGGTTTGAGGGTATGATCATGTACAAAATGAAATTTAGGTGGATTATGATTGATTAGTGATGTATAAGTATGGAAATCGTTGTGCTTAACCTCAATTCAATCCAAAAGTTGATGAATTGAATTTGGGCTATAGTGATTAAAGTGGGGTTATGGTGAATTCTTACAAATTGTTGTTAGCTCACCCTATGGTTAGTTTAAATGAATTCAATTGACATTACTAATGATGTTTAAAGTAGTAGGAAGAGTAGTTAAATCATAAATTGAATTATGACTAAATTGATGATATTGTGTTTGGTTTGACTTTAAAAGTCAAACTGGTCATATGAAGTTATCAGTGGTAAACAAGGTAAGAAAATTTGTAAATGATGTTATTTGGTCATTAGTAGGGTAGTTGGAATATGTGTGGTGATTATATTTCAATTCGGGTCGTTGGGTAATTTGGGCGAAAAGTGAAAATAAAGTGTTTTTGGCAAACTTCGAAGGGCTGTAACTTTTTGTGTATATTGTTTTGGAAAATTCTGAAAATAGGGAATGAAAGTATGGTCGAAGACCTTTAAATTGATATAAAGTTTGCTAAAAACGGATATGTCTAGGCGGTTCAAAAAGGGGTTGCAAAACAGCTACTTGGTGCTGTTTGATGAGAATTCCAGCAGCACAAAATGACTTTTCGCTATTTTCAAATGATTATAACTTGGTACGTATTATGTATTCTGAAAAGGTAAAAGTTATACATTGAAGTATGCTATAATACCTTCGTAATGGTATAAAATGTGTTCATTTTGGAAAGGTTTAGAAGGTCCAAAAATGGTGTCCAAAATAGCTAGTTGGAGTTGTGATAAAGTGTCCAAATTGGAGTCAAAGTTGTAATTAATATAAAGTAATCGAGAGCATGAGTATTTCCATATATGTGAATGTTTATATGATGTGTTATGATTGTTTAGGTGCTAAAGGAAGTGGTGCTTTTATGTATCTCATGCTTTCGGGTAATCGACATAAAGGTGAGTGATATGAGGGTTATTTGGGTAATGGTTATGTATTCCGGATAGCATACGTGCAAGAGGTTCACATGACCGAGTGGATTGTTATTATATGTTTATGTTGTTATGTGTTGTTGATTTGGCATTATAGAGATTAGCTAACTTATGTTAGCCTCAGTGGTTGCACATTGTGCTTGTTGTGGCACCTGTGCTAGTTGTTGTAGTTGTTGCACATTGTGCTTGTTGTTGCACTTGTGCTAGTTGTTAACAGTTGACAGATGGCCGCAGATCCGCAGAGTGAAAGAATAATCTCTACAATTGCCCAGTGGTTAAGTGCTTAATTGCTACTTGCACAGTTGTTATTGTTGATTTGAGTTGTTATTGTGGTTCAGCTGTTGCTTGCTACTTGTTGTTGTGAATTACTCATTTGATTGCATGTATGCTCACTAAGCGTAATGTTTACCCGTTCAATTGTTTAATTTTATAAGTGTTAATGGGTCGAATGCTAAAAGTGATTATAGAGGTGGCTTAGGGAATATGGAGAATGAATGTGGATTTCACTTGCAAAGAGGTTTGACAAGTGTCATTTTAAATTGCTGAGTTACTATTAGCTTGTTATAATTCGCCCAAGTTGCATTTTGGTTAAAGTGTCAAAATGGGTCGTTTTTGGTTAAAGGATCCAAATGGACCATTTTGGTGAAGTAGTCGAAATGGTAGTTTTGGTTACGATTTTGAACATGGGATAGTCGATATGTTGTTGGTTTAGAAGCCTAATAGCTCAATTTGTCGTTGATTTTCCAAACGGGTCAAAATGGGTCTCCCAACGGGTTGTTTCATTAAAACTAGTCAAAATGATGGTTCAGACAACTTTAATGTGTGTCGATATATTAAAATATGAAAGTGGACTTGCTGGAAGGTAATTGGAATGATTGAGTCACAAAGGTTGCAAGTTTGATTCTCAAAAGTGTCCAAATGGTCACTTTTCGGATTTAAGTCCAAAACCGTCAATAGTATGAATTTTGGAAAAGTGCCAATTGAGAAACCTTCGTTATGTCATATGAAATGTGTCTGCAAAATTTGGTGAATTGATTGTTAACGAGTCAAAAGTTATGCACGTTTGAATTTGGGTCAAAAACTTAAGTTTTTGTGCAGGAAGAATTACCCGGTTGGTACACTTGGTACCCGGTGGGTACTATCCCTACCCGGAAGCTTACCCGACGGGTAAGTCTTACTCAAACGGGTAACTCCCTTTGTAAATTGGAACAGGAAGTTTAGTCATGGAGTTTACCCGGCGGGTACCCTACCATTTTTAGAAAATTTATATTTTATTCCGAATTTAAATCGTAGAAGCACGGTATCGATTTAATACATTTATATATAAGTCATGGGACAACATAAGTGTATTTAAAAAAAATAAAAATAAAAATAAATTGGACGTTTCATTTTAGCAACAGGAGTAGCCCCCGGCATTAACTCAATTCGAAACTCTACTTGTCTATCAGGCGGAATGCTTGGTAACTCTTCAGGAAATACATCAAGAAACTCCCTTACAACAGGAATATCACCAATATTTGGTTCACTCTTTCGAGTATCAATAACATGGGCTAAAAACGCTCGGCATCCATGAGACAAATATCTCTTGGCACAGGCATATATACAAATAGATAAGGATGATCTAGGTTTCTCTCTATATATATCAATCACTCCCCCACTTGGAGAGACAATTCGAACAATTTTCTCTTCACATCGAATATAGCATCATACTTACTTAGCCAATCCATGCCTACAACAGCATCAAACTCACCTATCCTCATGGGTATAAGATTAATCATAAATTTCGCATTATTAATCTTTTAGCTGACACTCTCTATAGATATTAGTCACATAAATAATACGGTCATCAATGTTTAATGGTCTATCTAACTCACTCAATAACATTTGAAAATTTCTACTAAAATTTTCAAACACAAAAGATCTAGAAGCTCCAGAATCTAATAATACATAAGCGGGTAATGAGTTAATAAGAAAAGTACCAGTAAGAACATCCGTGGCATTCTTGGCTTCATCCGCTTATCAATTGAAAAGATCGACTTTTCACTCTTGATTGGTCAGTAACCCTTTTCTCATCATTTTGTTTCGCTACATTAGAAGCCGTTGACCTCTTTAACCTTGGGCATTCGTTCTTCATATGGCCAGGTTCATAGCAATTAAAGCACACTCGAACATGCTCTGTACAATCACGGCTGATGTGGCACTCCCGTCCACATTGGAAACACGTTTTCTTTCCACTCAGACAACTTTCGAAATGTTTCTTGTGACATTTCTTACATTCAGGCATCTCTCGTCTATTATCTCTTTTAAAACTTCCACTAGTTTTGATCCTTTTGAACGATCCTCCTGTTTGCTCAATCTTTCTTTTTTTTCTCTTCTACCGTTTTATCCTTCTTCCCAATTCCCTCTTCATCTCTCTTTTGCAACTCTTCTGCCAAAACATCTCTGACAGTTTCAGTAATCCTTCCCAATAAATACGGAAGAGACTTTTCTTGTGCCAAAGCGATTTCCTCGGTTATGAACTCTTTTATCTCGTCCGCAGTTATGGACGATAGATTAATCACGGGCTCCTGCCCAGAGCTCTCTGTATTTTGCTCATTAAAATCTCTTTCACCACTTCCACCCATTATATACTCAAAGTGTTTATCACCAAATTAATTAGATAAGACTAAAATTCTCATTATATATTAGTCTATCTCTCAACAATCTCATAATATAAATTTTAACTCAACCTCTTCGACATCAAATAATAATCGTGGCTCTATATAAACTCATGTAATAATTATTACGTTGGCCAGACGTGAATGTTATTACATCATATTCATACATTACCAAAACGATTACTTGACAGCAAACCTCATAAACTTAGAAACTTTCCTCAATAGTCAACTCATGATAAACAACACTCTTTAATCATGCTCATTAAACTCAACTCTTAGTCTAAGTTCAAGGACCCACTAATGATGGATACTCGAATCTCTTAAACAAATACTCTGATACCAACTTGAAACGCCTATAAAAAAAAAAATTTACTTGTGACACTCGACTAGTGTCATCAATCATAATTAATGTCACCATATACGACACTCAAAAGTGTCGCAAAGTACAGAGTTTAAATCAACAAGTAAATCATTTAACATAATATATATATATATATATATATATATATATATATATATATATGTATATATATATATATATATATTAAACATTTTCCAGTCGGATTCATACAAAATAATCAAACCCTACTTGCAACTAACACGACTTGGTTAACAACTTAAAGTTTTCAAAATATACATTCCACTCCATAATGATCATCTCTTCTAAAAATGGGCTTATTTATATCGAGAGCATGATTTACGAGACAAAATAACTTACTATAAAAGTATAGCAAGTTTCCACCACTAGCAGCCTTCGGGTCTTTTAACCGAATTTTCACCCTTAACCCCACTCGATGTACCTATCAAAACAGTACACAAACAATAGGGGTAAGCTCACGGCTTAGTAAGTAATGAAAATATAATAAAATAATTAATCTCATTACAATTCAACAACTTATTTAGAAAAGATGTATATATTATCTCCATATGGCTCCCCGAGCCTGACTCCCCGAGTCTAGACGGATATTTACTCAATTGTGTACTCTTCCAATTGGCATATCCATTAATTCACCTCAAATTGACCAATACTTAACCACACACGTGATCTAAGTATTACCACTCAATAATTAACTCAGAAAGGCAAATACTTAACCACACACGTGATCTAAGTATTGCTACTCAATAATTAACTCAGAAATGCAAATACTTAATCACGCACGTGATCTAAGTATTGCTACTCAATAATTAACTCATAAATGCAAATACTTAACCACACACGTGATCTAAGTATTGCAAGCTCAGTAATTAACTCGGGACTGTAAATACTTAATCACACACGTGATCTAAGTATCATCAATCCAAACGAACAACTTAAAACGACAATAATTAATCATACAATTTAATTAAGATATTTAACTCTATCCCATATTTTTCCTCATTACTTACCTCGAATATGATATCAATTTCTAACTTCCATCTTCCACGTAAATAATACATGTCTGTAAATATATAGATATAGATTTACTTAGCTCATTATTCATTATTTCAGTCTATATCAGTAAAAGTCAAGTTTTACATTTTGATTAAGTTCAGTGACACTTCTTTCCTAGTGTCGCTACATGAAAGGCGACACTTTTACAAGTATCGCACAATATATCACTGGGACACTTGATCTTAGTGTCGCAATAACTAGCAGTACAACAGTAACAAACAGTAGTAACACAACATAGCGACACTTACTGCGACACTTGGTCTTAGTGTCGCAATGACGAACATAACGAACAGAACAGCAGTAACATTTCGAAATTTACAGATTTTTTAACAAGTTTCCAATTCCCTAACTCATATAGGTTTCTGTTTATGATATACCATGTAATACCCTTAAAACTCACTTTCTATCAATACAAGCTTTTACCCCAATTTTCTTCATAACCAAACATATAATTATAGGCTCAATAACTCAACAATTCCTATGAATATCATTCTCAAATTTAGAGGGAGTTCTAACTTCTTACCTTGGATGATTAGAAAACTTGATAATACCTTCAAGAATCAAACCCCTTTGTTAAGCTTTTGATTTTTCTTTGATTTTCTTCCTCTTTCTCTCTCTAGAACACTCTCAGTACACACACAATTAAATATGGAAGTGTTTGATAGATTCTGGAAGTGTTTGGAAGAAAGATGAAGTTAAAGTATCTCAATTTTACACTTTTAGTCTTTGCATGACGCCACTATAGCAGATACTGTGACACTTCCCCTAGTGTCGCTATTAGCGAAGTGTCGTGTCGCAATCTGCGACACTCTACTAGTGTCGCTAAACTGAAAGAAATTTGGTTAACTTTCAAATTTTGGGGTGTTACACATAACCCAAAGCTTCTTCAGGAATATAAGGCTTGAACTCTTTGGCTTTGTGTGAAAAAATGATTTGATTCGTTTGAACTTTTTACCCAACGTGATCCTCAAGGTTTTTAATATTTGCATATAGTTCAATTCTCTCATCAAAAATTGAATTATATTTTATATCAAGTTCAACTTTTGCACACTTTGAAATTCAAAGCACACTTTGAAATTCAAAGTTGTGATTTCAGAGTTGCATTCAGAATTTGAACTTGAACAAGTTGTTCTTGAAAATCTTGAACATTTTGCAATACAAGATCATTATCAGATTTAAGCTTAGTTACCACTTTTTGTTGCTCCTGAAATATGAAATCTCTACTTCCAAGTGACCATTTGTAGCATGTCGTTTTCCGTTCTCAGTTTTCACAATCTGAACTTGAGCTTGAAGAGATCGAACCACATCTAACTTCTCATTTTTCCATTCATTTGAACTTTTGAAGTTCGAGTAATATTCTTGACGCTCAGTTCTCAAAAAGTTAACAAACCCACATAATTCCTTTTCAGACATACGATATGTATCTGGATAACTACGATAATCCTTGATGAACATTGATTCAGCAGTGGCATTCAACGTTCTGGTTTATTGCTTAGAATGAGATCTTTTTCGAATTAAGATTTGAAGTATATTAAAAACGTTTTCATTCAAGAAAAACGTTTTGCTTCAACAATCTTGGAATCAATCCGAAAATGTTGTATCTTTCCACTCAATATTTTTGTTAGTTTTCAATCTTTTATCAAAATAATATCTTTTTGTATTATTCTAAAACTTTTTAATAAAAAAAAACTTTTTGTATTTTACATTTTTTAAAACAATACAAAATTTAGAATCAAAATCAATTTTTAAATCAAGATTTATTTTTGAAAACTAAAACCAATTTTGAAAACTAAAACTAATTTGTAAAATCAAAATATAAAAACAAAAACATTAAGTTGTAAAATAAATAAATAAAAATCAAAAGCTTGAAACAAAATTTTAATTTGTAAAATAAAAATCATGTGTCCAACCCGTTTACACTGTGACCCGGGTCCAACCTGATTTTTTTAACCCGGATCCAACACCTGTGACCCGTTTATTCCTTTGACCCGATAGTCCTTTGTCTAACCCGAATTAATCAAGTCTACTCGATTTTTTATTTGTAAAACGTTTTTCCATTCGGAAAAGAGATTGATTATTCGCAATTAGTTTAAGTTTCTAAACATGAAACCTTTATATCAATCAGGCTCGAATGACTCGTAAAACTCGATTAGCTCGTTCTACTTGAAATCAAACAAGCCGAGCTGAATATTAAGTTTTTAAACTCAACTTGTTAAACTAATCGAACAATCAATATCGTTTGAACTCGAATATTGTCAAACTCGAATTTGAGCTAAACAAGTTCGATCTTGAGTAGCTCATTAACTGCTCGGCTTGTTAACACCCCTATTTACGATTAATAATTTTTGTTCTAACCGGTATATTTGACAAAACTAACTTGTTAAGTGTAACTGTAAATTGTAATTTTTAATAGAAGTTGTTACTGGTAGCCTTTAATTCATAACAATTAATGTTTTTGGTAGAGTAACTATACCTGTATGTTTAAAATATAAAATTACATGAACAAATAAATCAAGAAAGTGAGAAACTAAAACAATTAACAAAGAAAGAGGCTTTAGTGCTTTAGTTTACGTGGGAGAGTAGAAAACCTCAAAAGAAAAAACATACTATTGAAAGTGATGATGGCTTTTGGTGATGAAAAAATTAAATTAAAGTTAGATATAAATAAATAAATATAAGAGTAAATTGGAGTTTTTGTCCATCATACAAATTCCTTGATTTTTTCCTTTTACTTGTTTCCATTCATCCTTCAACCAGTGCCGGCTCGGGTGACGGCCCAGCGTATCAAACAATCAGCGGCATCAAGTTTTCGAGTCAAGGTATTACTCCCTCCGCTCCAGTCAAAGTGTCTTCTTTGACTGGGCACAAAGTTTTATAATTCTCCAGTAACTACAACTTTCATCAATCATATATCATATCTACCCACTATAACCTATTTTGATTGGTTGAAATATGAAATGGACATTTGTTTTGGGACAACTATTAATAGAAAGGAGGACACTTGAGATGAGATGGAGGGAGTATACAGTAGGTTCATTTACACGGCTCAATTTGATCATAGAAATTCTTTTTACACTACTTGTCTACTTTAATGGAGGAAACTAGGAAAGTGAAAATGAGATTTAAATGTAAAATTTGGGGAAGATAAATCTCCAGCCCTAAAGCTTTGATATGCTTAACTTTTTACCTTCTATTCATGAAAAAGTTATAATTTCGGGCGCGTGTAGTTACGGAAAACTCTTTCATTTTTCAAGAAAATTTTCTAAGAAAACGGAAAAATTAGAAAACGCGTTCAAATTGGAGTTTTCTAGAGGAGTTTTCTAAGAAAATGAAATATACGATTTAAGATTTTCTAGCTTTTCTAACTTGAAAAATGAAAACTTCACCCCTTACATTTGAACGCGTTCTATAAACCCCTTATGATTTTCAATGGACAAAAAACTCTATCAAAATAGAAAAGGAAAAATGGAGATATTTTTCCGTAACTAAACGCGCTTTTAGCCCCTAAACTTTATAGTTCGTTACTTCAGCCGTTATCCCTAACTTTCCCTAATTCTAGACATACGTTTGTATATTCGTTCCGTGAAATGCATAATCGCATCATAAATTCACATAAAACTATATTTATATTCTTATTAACTAGTTTAAGACCCGCGACAACGCGGGAAATTTAAATTGAATTTATAAAATAAGTTGTTTTTTATTTTTTTTAATGTATGTTGATGTTAACCTTAAGCTATTATTAATGAAAATGCATTAAATGAGTCAAGAATAATTTAGGCATTTCCTTGTGTTGAGATTAATTTTGAGATAAAGGTGGAGATACATTATATGTAGTAGAAGATAAAGATGGTATACAAATCGATATTCGATTTAATACCTTCAAAATTTAAGAGGAGGTTCACGATCTGGACTTTCTTGGGCTTCAATAGGAGGTTCTCTATTATCCATTAATCCGTAAATAAATTTAAAACATCCAATAATGTATCGAATAAGGAAAAAGATATTAAAACATACAAATACACATATAATTATACCTTCAAAATTAATTAGAGTTTCGTGATCTTCACTTTCATGTAGCATTTAAATATCCTCAAAATTTATAAACATCTAATAATCTATTGATACATGGAAAAAATATTCACATATAAATCTACAATTAATTTGATACCTTCAAAAGTAATAAAATTTTTACCTTTTTGAATGTCATGATCTTCAAAAGGAGTTCTTTTTCATCTAAAAACCGATTAAAAGCATGATAGAATTATAAGGAATATTTATATAAGTTTAGAGTGTATGTAATATACCTTTGAATTGTGTTGTATTATATTTTGGGAGAGAGAGAGTGAACGATTTCTTTTGAGAGTATGATGTATATGAATTGAAAAACCGCAATATATATAATAGATATAATAATGATATATATGAGAAAAGAAATTATTATTTTTATTAGGAAAAGATGTACTAACATTTATTTTTAAATAAGATAATATTAAATTCTTGAATAGATAACTTTATACGCCGACTTAATTTGCTGTAATGCTAGGAAGATTTATTACTATTTTAAAAATTAATAACCATTTTAATATTTAATATTAAGATTTATATAAAACGTATTTTTAAATCACAATTTTATATACTAATATAACAAACATTGAAGGGGGTAAATGTAATTATTTAAATAGATTATAGATCGTCGAATTGAATTGTAAAATTCCATCAAATGGTCCAGATTCCTCCATGGGACTCTGGTTTAAGTATTTGTTATAGATATTTTTGAAAGTTACTCACAGTTTTGATGAAAACTAAAATTATATTGAGAAAATAACAGTTAAATTAACTACATGAGTAAATTATTTAATTTAATTTAATGTTTAATGGCCTATTTTTTAACTATTGCACGGGCTATCAGATTTTACGGAACAACGTCGTTCATTTATTTCAACTTTTTAGTCCGACAAGTAACAAACTCAATTGCAACTAGCCAAAAACCCTGTATCAATAACTTACCATGAGCACGCTAAAAATAAAAGTTGAAAAAATAGTGTTGTTTATTTACAAAATTTGAAGAGGGCAATTTTTTGACTATCTCGCTCGGAGCATCAAAAGACTCAGGACCAACCCTGCCTTCAACTTATCAGTTTTTGTTAACTTAGTATTTTTCTGTTAAACTCAACAAACCGTTCGTTAAGTCACGACGAAATGACCAAAATAGCCTTGTTTTCGTTTAATTGTTTGTTTATATTTTTCCTTTTTTGTTCCTAGATCCCTGCCTCTTTAGCAATTCAGATCTGACATTTACAAGAACCCAATGATTTATCCATCTTCCACTCTCAAAAACTCCACATCCTTATTCCATGAGCTTTTTGATTCGAAGCTCTTTTGAGAAAATTAAAAGCTATCTCCTCCGAACAAGACTTTTGCTAGATAAAAGTTTAATTTTTAAAACGAAAAAGCTTAAAAATCCTTACATAAAAGGTTTAAATCTCCTAAAAACGCTTTGAATAATATTAAAAGCTAAAGCTTTTACATTCGAACAAGACTTTTGTTAGATAAGAGCTTAATCTCTGAAAATAAAAAAGTTTAAAAATTCTAAAAGCTCTTTGAATGTCATTAAAATTAATTACTACTCCTCCGTCTCATAATAAATGTGTACAATCAAATTACATAAAATTTAAGAAAAAACATAATCAGTACATTGTGCAAGAGAAAAATGATAGTTTTACTTTTAATTTTTGCACAGTCTTCTATAAATCAGTTTTTTGAAAAGTAAATTATAGGTAAATTAATAAAGTTAGTATATTAGTTTTGAAAGTTCTGTGAGAACCTGAAATGAAAAAATTACTTTCGAATTTAGATATCCCACTGAAAACGTTCATAATAGACTATTGATTTTTGAGATAATTATTTTTTTAATGGATTCCGAATATGGTAATAAACGACGGGTTACCGAATACATGTCTAGTGAGGCCCAACCCATATGTATGGGCCTATATATACTATTATGTATGGGCCTATATATACTTTTAGGGTTATATTAAATAAGGGGCTTATATATAAATCCTATAAGTTCCTGATATCGTCCCCAGAATTAGGGTTTGAGCTTCAACACTTGTCTCTGCCGTCTTCAATCTCCAAAATGGTAACCTCTCATTTTAATTGAACAATTGATTGTTGTTTTATTCTATCTCAGCTGTTATTAGGAATTGCTGGTTGTGTCTAGATCAATTGTTAATGAATTCGATAGTGATTTCTGTGATTATCGAACCTAAAAGTAGATTTGTGTTAATAAAGCTGAAAATTATTGAATTTGCATTCTAACTCAGTAGTTGTGTGCCTTTACATTGGATTTAAGGTCAAATACTCTGTTCTTTTAAAAAGTTTGTATTTTGATTAAGTTTTATGAGTGAATATGGTTGGTTCATTTGTAGGTCATTCAGTAATTTATACTGGTAATGTTTTGGTTGTATTTATATGTTATACATCTTTAAAATATAAATTTTTGCTTTTGGTGATGGTCTCATCTTGTATGATGTTGGAACATTACTATTTCAATATGTTTTAATTTGCATCTGTATTAAATTGTATCAAATGTTAGTTTTTTATACCAGTTAACTATCTTGTTTATATTAAGGTGTGCCCCTACATGTTTATAGGCTACTGCTCTTTTTATCGTATCATATGTTAACTTTTGGACTACTTGTTCTGTAGATAGAGCTATGTTTCAATAGAGATTTAAGCAGCTTGTGATGATATAGTTCCAAGCATTAATTGGGATTTTTTTATCCTAATGTGTAGCCTTACCATTTTCACCTCATCTATCTCTTGTGAGGAATCATTGTTTTAAGTTTCATCAATGATTGAAGTTGTAAATGTGATACTTAGTATCTTTCTAAGCAAAATTTTGAAATACAAATTTGCATCATTGTGTAGTTTAACTTTATCTTGTATTTGTAAGAGCAATGAGATTTGTATGTAGCTGTTCTTTGATAGATCAGGATGTTATTATTTTAGGTCTTGATATTAACACAATGCCTATTATCTTTGGTTTGCTCAGCCTAAGCAAATTCACGAGATTAAGGATTTCCTTCTTACAGCAAGAAGGAAAGATGCTCGCTCTGTGAAAATCAAGAGAAGCAAGGATGTTGTTAAGTTCAAGGTTAGGTGCTCAAAGTACCTCTACACCCTTTGTGTCTTCGATGCTGAGAAAGCCAATAAGTTGAAGCAATCTCTTCCTCCAGGTCTGTATACTTTTGTATTGTTATTTGAAAGAACAAAAGTTTGTCTACTTTGATTTTTGTACACTAGGTTCTTACTGATTGCATATATGATGCAGGTTTGAGCGTACAAGACCTTTAGATGCGATCTCTCTGTGGTTAGTTGGACCAATGTTATTTCAAGGCCTAAGTTTTGCTTATTTAAAGGATTTTGTTTGGAATTTAATTTCTGCATACCATTCTATCTCTTGTTAAGGCTTTGTATGAACTTGTTAACATTTTGGTTACGAGACTTCTTCGTTCTATATCTGTGTTTGTGTGATTTGATCCAAAGGTAGCTTTCAATGGTTTACTACAAAGTTCATTCATTTTTATATGAACTACACTTTATTATCCTGTTATAACTACATCTGGATGGTTCTGTGTACCCATCGTCCCGTCCGAAGGATACTTTTTTGGTCTAGATGTTTGCATTTTAAACTAATAAGCGAGATAGATTCAATGTTGCTTCTTGGCTTTTCACATACTGATCCAAATTAAGCATTTTAAAGGTGTATGTTATCACTTATTAGCTAGGTGTATGTTATTATCATTGTACATTAATATTTTAGTTATTACAAAAGTAAGCTTCTCTCAGATGGTTTCTTTGTAATACTGTAGATTTTATATGAGTTTGTTAATGCATGTATTTTAATTTTTGCAATACAGGCATAAGAAGTCATATGAGCATATCTTAATTGAAGGTGCTTTAAGATACCGCTTGATATACACTAGTTTTCTTCACTTGTTATAATTAATTAACAAATCAAAAATGCTAAAATATGTGCATATAAACGTATTGAACAACTTGGTAGAGTTATTTTTTCCGGTTGTATGTTGCAACTGAAGTACCGAGCATAATACTGAAATTCAACAAACTTGTAATATTTGTCATTCCTTCCAATTCAACCACACGGATATAAGACGGTGAAGGCAACTGCCTTTTTCTCGGGATATTTGAATCTGGATCAAGAACGTTCCATGTTTCTGATGATTACACAACAAAAAGTTCAGCTACGATCGTTTCATAATGCTATATTTAGGAATCTCATCTGTACAACACATTACATGTATATGATAGAATAAACAAATCCACACATTGAACCTTTGAATAGTGATCCTTGTCGCCACAAAATTGAACATAGATTTTCCTTTCTATAATCTCCTATGAGTTCTTATGAAATTTGTCGTGTTCATTGCTACAACCGTTGAACAAATATAGGCCCCACCCACGCACACTGCAGTAGCCAACATAAAGAGAGCCTTCCACTGACGCCCGTTGAACAAAATTGCAAATGTCACTGATATAGCTGCAACCATAGATAAACCATTCTTCCATGCCTCAAAAGCTTTCACCACACTTCTACACTCTTTACAATGAACCACATGCCTAAAATACCTATTGGCAAGATTAGGTGCATATTTTATATCGATTCCACCCTTTGCAGGCGAAGAAGCAGCAATACTAGCCACAAAACCAGCAGGAGCATGCTCCACAACTGCTGCTTCTTTTGGCATTGAAATGGTACTATGTCCAAAATGATAAGGCATCCCATGCCCAGCTTTATCCATCCATTTTCTATACTCAGCTACCCATGTATCAGATGATCTTAAGTTTATATAAAGTTCCTTTGTGGGTACTTTTTCTTTCATCAAAATCTCGTTTTGAGACGATAAAAATCCCATATCTTGTTCAAAGACTTTCCCAGCATTTTGATGGAAATACCATTCAGGAAATAGATTTGCTAGTGGTGATCGTTTTGTGCTTCCAAATCGAACAATAAGCATCGACTTTCCTTGGCCTGTTGGTCTACATAAGAAAAGGCCAGAGAAGTAATTTGTCACCCCATCTTTGTCAACAATCTCACGATTGTTTTGGAGATTACACGGTGCCTCAAATCTTAAAAAGTTTGGTGTGGAATTGTCAGCGTCCCGGCCCCACCAGCCAGCAAACCCACGATCAGTTCTTTCTGTGACTTTGAAACGTAGTGGTTGAGCATCTTCCCTTTTGGCACTCCAATCTGTTCTATCGTGTGAAATAGGGACGTGAGCAGGATCCATTAGGTTTTCAAGAAGAATGGAATGATCATAAGGAAGCTCATGAGTGGTTGAAAAATCTTTGAAACCGGGTCTAGCAAAGTTTTCAAACCATGGGATTTTGCTAGGATTTGGTGGTGTTTTATGTGACATCCATATCCAAACAACACCTTGAGAGTCCTTAACCTCGTATGTCTTGGTGCAGGCTGATCGAGGTATTTTTGCATCTGCAGGAAGCTGTATGCATGTACACCATATAATGATAATCGTTAATCGATGACATATGAAGAAGATACGTTGTGTAGCTGTTTATGTTTTTTGAAGCTGTATGCTAGTACCATTTCATTGTGAATTAGTGACATTTGATAAATGGACACGTGATGAGAGTCAAAGGTCAGTTGTGAATTAAAACACAAACCTGAGGAATCTTGACGCATTGGCCAGCACCTTCAAATTGCCAGCCATGGTACAGACATTCAAGTCTTCCATCAACCAACTGGCCCTCAGAAAGTTTTGCTAGCCTGAACCAGTAGTATTCATGATCAAACAATAGAATGCTTGCAGAATTATATATTTAGCATGCAAATTCTAACATAATAATTTAGTTAGAGTGATTTTGATATTTTGGGTACTTGAGGTTGTAAATAGAATCTTGAATAAAACAACGCAGAAACAGACTGATCGAGAAGGATTGAAGTAGCTTCAATTATTATTATCTTTTTAAAAATTGTCTAAAAAAGTGTAAGGCACAAGAATGGATTTCAAAATGAAAAGAATGATCTTGTATTGCCTTACATTTAAGTGACTTTGATGCATTAACATCAACAATGTTTTTCAGACATAACTATCAAATGTTTAAAGTTGCTATTTACTTTGCCAAAGGTGAGAACATTGTAACTGAAAGAATGAGCTAAGGGAATACATACAACAATTCCCGTGTTGTCGTACTTGTTACAAAGTTCGCTGAAGTTGGTAACAATTTTTCAAGACATTAAACTAATCATAACTCCTAAGTACGCTCAATTAGAATCTAAAGATCAGAACTTTTAACTCTAAGCAACTCCATATTGAGTACTGAGTAGAGCAATTTCGGTTGCAATTGTTGTCGCAAGACCATAGGTGGGGCAAGATGTGCATTTTGAAAGTGATTATGTCGAATCGAATTATTAAAATCCGATAACTAACTATAGAAAAGCATAATGTGAAGTTGTCATACTCACTTTTGCAATTGTTCTAGTCTTTGGCAAGTTTAAAGAGAGTAACAGATAAATTATAACATTATTTATAATCAATTTAATTGACTTGGGGTGCTTAAAAATCATATGATCAGCTATAAACAAAATAGATCATGAGATAGAAAAATGAAGTTCAAATCTGTACACAAAATTACCTATGAGGACACCGATCTTCGTAACATTGAAGCTCGCCTTTACCATCACGATACAAGACAACTTGTTTATCAAAAACTGTTAAACCCAAAGGTGCATCTTCAGGTATATTTTTAGCTAGATAAAGTGGGTACCATTCTTCTGTCCAATCATAGTCCACCACGTCAACTCTCCCTTTTTCTTCACCAACAAGAACATCATCTTTACTGATCTCAGGTGGGGCTACTGCAGCACACTTGGCTGTCCAGTGTTTTGTGGGTGGTCTTTTGAAAATTGTTAGTTTGGGGGTGATTGAAGGTGTTCTGTAGTTGTGAAAAGATGAAGTGTTATTGAAGAGAAATGGGTGGAGTAAGAGAGCCATTTTTTGTGTTTGTGTTTGTGTTGTGAATGATTTTGGGAAGAAAAAGGGAAGAAGGAAGGAAGCTTCTTGTGTTGGAGCACCATTTTTGGCCACATATTATAGCGATGAATATAGTCACCATTTTAATCTTAACATTTTTTTTTTCTTCTTTTATTTCCTTTTTATTTATTTATTTTGTGTATAAGATTTACTTTAATTTGAGCTCTCCAAAGTATTACTCCATTACACTCGGAATCGTTTGTTTCTAATATGTGAATGAAAATGAGAAATGATAATAGGTATGTATTTGAATTAAATGGATGAGAGGGAATGTTATATAATTAATTTTAATTAAATATATATTACATTTGATTTTTAATTAAAATTAATAAAAGATAGAAAGTACTGGAAGAGTGTGTACATAGGAGAAAGAATGAAAAACCCTCCATGCATTCAATATATCTTTTATAAAATCTGTAGGTTTACATAAACTCATTCCTTTAGATAATAACTTTCATATCCATTCCCTGATTGCAAAATCCACAAAACAAACACTACTTCAATATACCCCCTCCCTCCCAAAAATATAGTAAATGTTTCATTTTTCAGACATTCCATATTAATTGTCCACTTTTAAAAGTAAATATGAAAGTTTAATCATGATTATTATATCACCCTTACTTAAAATTATTATTACAAACTTTAAAGAGAATAATAATTAATTTGTTAAGAGTAAAACTGTCATTATGTAAAATGAAGAAAAAGAAAAAAAATATAATTATATTATTATTAAACTGCATATTTTTTATCGGGTGACAATTATTTTGAAAATGAAAGAAGTATGTAATTGTCTTCAAGTGCCTCTCACAAAGTGCCTCTCACATGTTTCATAATGAGTAATAACATAACATACATGCTTTAAAATACTTTTGAAAACGCATCTAATTTATTAAATGCCTTACACATGACCTTAGGTATATATAATATTTTCTATCATAAATAATATACTTGCTTTAAAATGCTTTTTTATATTTTGTATGTGTGTTGACTTCTTTGTTATAAATACTTTTAGGTACATTTAATATTTTGTATAATAAATAATATAGAATATACATGCTTTAAAATACTTTTGTATATTTTGTATGTGTGTTAGACTTTTTTGTTATAAATACTTTTAGGTACATTTAATATTTTCTATCATAAATTTTGAGGCGCTCCACATAATATTAGCGCACGGTTAGATTAAAAAAGAAAATACAAATTATTATATACACCAATTTAAGATGCTTTCAGGCATATTGAAATCAACAAGAACAATTATGTTGAGACATACGAAAATAAGAATATTAACGATTAAAATGAGATGGATAAAGTAAAAAAGTTGCGCTCGTTGAACTGTAAAAAAACATCATACCTTGTTACATATCATTGACCTACATCGATCATTACTATCCAGATAGTTGGGTAGGATTTTCTCGTACATTTCATCTATAGCTGGCAAAACGGACGGGCGTGCGGGTTTGACCTATCGGGCATATGGGCTCGAAATGGTCCTGGGTCTAAACGGGCTCGGGTCTAAACCGACTTGAGTCTAAATAGGAAAAATGTGATTTTTCTTAAAAAAAAAAGAAAGAGAAAAAGAATACCAAACTATGCAATCTATAACACTTTAATAAAATTTAAAACTCATTAGTTATTACGCATACCCAATTGTATATTGTATTGTATATATTTAAAAAAAGAAAATATAATAGCATATTCAAATATCAAATCAAATATAATATATATAAATAATCTTATTAGTCCTAAAACCCGTGTATACACACGGTCCAATAGATTTGTATTTACTTTTAATAAAAATTGATAGAATCCTTGTAGAATATGTGATAAATTAGAATATTTTTAACAGTATAAGTTTTCATAAATCAAATTTTCTAGTTGTAGTTTAATTTATTTAATGTTATTTATATATATAAAACAAAGAGTTTTCCTTACATCTTAACAATGTCACATCATCTACTTACTTTTTCCTAATAGCCTCCTAATTATGTCATATCATTAAACTAGTTTTTTTCCCTTGCATCTTAAATTAGCAATGCCACATCATCTACTTACATTTTTCTAATAGTCTCCTAATTATGTCACATCATCAAATTCGTTTTTTCTTAATATGTTCTTCATAATTCCTAACACTCCCATCTTAAAGGTTTTCAAAATTGTAAATTCCTAACAAACTATTACATTCTATTTTGTGAAGAGCCTTAATTCAATTTTATTATACTTTATTATAATAGCTTTTAAAATTTTTGCATTACATTTAATAAATAACGAATTTTTTTTCTACATAGAAAATAATTTTTTTTCTTGCTAATATCTCATACATTGCAATTATCTAATATTCTCATCATCAACTATAATGTATTAAGGAAATTAGTTTTGATAAAATATATGAAATTGATTATTTTCTTTACCTTTTGGTATATGTTACTATTGAGTTTCAATAATAAAATTTTAACAATATTAATACAATTGAAAATAAAAAAAATGATTAATTTTATTTTTTGAAGTACCGTGCATCGCAATGGCTCAACAAATGTATTAAAATTTAACATAATTTTGAAACTGACGGTTGTTACTTTTGTCATTCACATGGTGACAAGATGGGTGTTACCATGAGAGATGAGCACATGCTCAAATTTCAATAGCTTATAAAGAAATGAGGATACTACATCATACTTTATGTATAAATTGCTGAAAAATAAATAAAAGTCCATCCATTATAGTTTGATTTATTTTACTAATTATTTTCATTTTCAATGATAATTATATCTTTTAATTAACAAAATTAAACTTATAAATCAATATAATTATATTTTATAAATTGTTGTGCATCGTACGGGCTCAAGGCCTAGTACATATATATACAACAAATAATTGTTGAGTATTATAACAATAAATAATGATATTAAATACTAAGGTTTAGAATATATAATACTCCCTTCGTCCCAATTATATTGTCCCCAACAAAAATTGTTAGTTTTAAAATAGAATGAGTAAATGTCTTTTTTGCCCTTGACTTGAAATATTTAAGAAAATGAGTTATTTAGAGTAATAAATGAGAATATAATTGAGACTTTAATGGTTTTTATAGTTATTTTTTACAAATAGACACTCTTTTTGTGACAAACAAAAATAGTAAGGTGGACAATAAAATTGAGAGACGGAGGAAGTAATATTTCTATATTTATTTGAGTGTTGGTTAATAGAAATATTTATTTCACTTTTACCATTATTGTTATCATAAATAATGTTAATGATAATTTTACTTTTTGATTGAGTTTCTACGATCTTTCTAAGTTCATTAACATCCACAAATTCACTGTAAGCTATGTTTTTCTACTTGAATCGATAAATTTAATTCAATTACGTAGTAAATCCTTTTCTTTTTCAATCCCTTATTTAAGTTTCTTTATTGAAGACCTCTCACTAGCCATGATATTAAAAATTATAAGAAATTAACCACTTTTACATTAATTCTCATTATCAAATACCACCAATATGTACACCAATCTCAAAAACCTACAAATCATAATCCCAAATCCATTAATGAACCATATACAAACAACTATTGATTTTGATAAAATGATAGAATGTACTTTGATGATAAAGATAACATGCGATGCTCGGTCGGTGGTGCATTGAAAGTGAGCATATAGTAATGATGATGACCTCACTTGAAATTGAATTCTTCCATCTGATACATTAGTGCCTTCTAATTTATATATATACATTTTATCGTGTAATATAGAGTACACAAATTTTATAATTACATTAATTACCGTGCATTTGGCTAAGTCAATTGGGTGATCTATCCGTCAATTTTATACTTAAAAATAAGAAAGATCAACCATGAAGCAATGCAAATGGGTGATACCGACAACGCAAACTATTTGGTTTCACGCACTTGATATTTGAAATGTGTGCGAGAAACATGAGCTTGCTCCTTGATGAACCACATTTTTATGTTTTTATTCAAACAATTGTGTGTTATGTATATTGATTTTATTTTACATTTTGATACTTGATTCAAAGATAAATAGTGTTAAAAAGTTCTAAGCGCATATACACTTTATCTGTTCAAACACTATGATCGATCAAAATTGTATGTGCATCAGACAAAATTGTATAAAGCTTTCTTTATTAATAAACTGCAATTAAACTTAGAAAATTTATATTAAATAACTAAACAATCTTATTTACGTTCAATTTTAAAGTTTGGATGTTGAATTTATCTCACAAAATAATTACGTGTTGATTAAATGATTATATTTATTTATAATTATAAAAACTATAAGTTTCTATAGCGTATATATTGGTATTACAAAAACTTAAAGGGATTAAATTTCCTTATTCACATAATCAAAGTGCTTAACAATTTCATTTTCCTTGTTAACTTTTTAAAGTGATTTAAAGTGTTTAATCTTTGGTATATGGTGGGATTTTTTTTCATAAACAAATTTTATGTTATAATCTTGATTGCTTAATAGTTTATTTAGACAATGATATCAATATAACAACCCATGATTAGATTACTACTTTCTATTCCTCAAAGTTTCATAATATAAACGTTAGTGATACAAATGATTGTCAAAATATGAATACGCAAATATGGAACATAACAAAAACCGTGCATTACACGGACCTTCCACTAGTAGTACTGTAATGTAGTAGAGTACTTCTACTGTTCTACAAGACAAAACAATACTTTTGGACTAAACTTGAAGTTAATCAATAGTTGAGGGCTAAAGTTTGTAACTCCTATAAAATTTTGAAAACCCTTAAAAATAGCAACCTCCCGCTAACGCATTCAAGTAGCCGGAAATGGGGCACCGCCATGACACCGGCGACAACTACCACCACGCCGTTGATGGTCTAATAAACCTCTTTGCTAAGGCCAACAACGATCTAACTGTAGTTCATAACCGTCTCGAAAAGGAATTTCGCCAAATCTATCCTGATAACGTAATTTCTCACTTACTATTCTTTTTCTAGGGTTTAGAGATATTTATTTATAGGTTATTATACTTCATATTTTATGTATCTATTTTTTGTAACTTTTACAGGCGAATCCGATGAAACTTGTGTCTAGGATCAAAAAAATACAAGATGAACTACCATCTTTAAAAGAACAATGCCGCGAATTACTCTCTGCAAAACAGGTTATCATATAGATAAGCCCTAATCCAATTAAGTTCTAATAAGCTTATAAACTAGTTTAAAGATTTTTCTAAACATAGCCCTTAGGATTGTCGTTAATGTGCTTAAAAGTGTTGTACCTAAATATTAATTCCAGGGAGCGGTTATTTTTTATGTACAAGACTTTTTAGCGTGTTAAAAGTAGCTCTAAGGAGTGTGTTTAGAAAAATCCTAATAATTAATAAGAGTTATGAGTAACGTGGAAGCATGAAGTTGTTGATGAGTGGGACTTTTGAATTTGTATTTTAAGGGGCTACGATGAATGTAATGTATGTGTAATTAGGTTTTAGTTAGAATTTTATCATTCTTCAGATGGTTTTTGGTGTAAGATGTTGTCTGTCGATACGTGCAAAACATGTAGATATAGTAATAGCTTCATTCGGAAGGTGCAAAATAGTTATAGCCACTGCCAAATGCGAATTAGTAGCTAAAGCATAGTATTTACCATAAAGATACGACCTTGTAGAAGAACAATTGCTGCAGAAACTGATCTCTTAGAAGGACAATATTTGCAAATAGGATTCAAAGGGCGTTTTTGGGATTGCTTATTTCTAAGTACTTATCCGTTATAAAATAAACAGATAAGAAGTTTTTATAAGGGTGTTTGGATTTTCTTATCTGCCGTCACAATAAGCAATAAGCAGCTAGCAATCCCAAACACCCCCTTAAAAAACTTGTGAAAAATCCAACAGTGAATTGGACTTCAGTGTATCAAGTTCTTACCGCTCGGTCACTCCTCTGGGATGAATGCTCAAATGTTTAGTATACTATATTCATTTAAAAAGTGTGCTGCTGCATATTGATGCGTAGATTGTTCATTTATGTAGCCCAAGTGGTTCGTTTATCCCAGAATTAATAAAGTCGATAGGTCCTTGCTGTGGTTAATTTTGGGATGGAACTGGCTTTCTGATTTTGGTTTCATTTCTTGGTTCATGTTCAGTTAGGTTTTGAATCCTTGCACAAGTATAATGATCAAGTAGTGTATGTCTATCTAGAACTAGCACATGTAAAATAGAATATTTGTTTTGTTGTAGGATTTGATTGATAAAGCAAGGACAACTATAATTGGGAACAGAGCTTCATTGCAAAGGTTGCAAACATCCATGGGCATTCCAGTCACCAGTGATTCTGATGATCCTGCCTATACAAACTTTATTGAGGTGATGTTAGATTTGCTGATTCTTAAGGCGTAGATGTACATTTCTGTCTCAGAGTGAAAAAAGATGCAAATTAGTTGCAAATCGTTTTACTCCCATCATATTTATATTTTCAATAGAATTTGGATTTATATTCAAATCAAAAAGAAGTAAGTTGCTTGGGATAAACCAAGGTTTTTCTTTATATTTATGATAAAGTATCACAAACTCTGGAAAGAAAAAAACTTTCGGACCAAGCATCCCTCTGATTTTAGTTGTTTTCCATTTAGAGAACAACGGGGTGCTTTGTAATTTGGTATTTTGGTTTAAAAAAACAGTGAGAAATGAAAACGTAAAAAAAATGTGTTTTATAAATTATATTGGCAAGAAATGGAAAGTTGGAAGTTCTTGATCGGTCAAAGAGAACAAAAAAAAAGAGGGTGAAATAAGTAAATTGTTATGCATTAAGATTTCTTGGTTGTGTTTTCCAAGTGGTGTTTTTAGATTTTGCACCATTTGCCAGTAAGCAACCTAAATTTACAATGGCAAGATATCCAATGTTTGGCCACAAAACAGTGAAGGTAAGCTTTTACGTGGATTTATCCTAAATTTGCCAGTCTATACATATGTATATTTTTTAAAATGAAAATGCTTAAAAAGTCCCTGAAAAAACATTTTTGTTGTTGGTGGTAAATCCATCTAAAGTATTCATTGCTGTTATGCATATGTGGTTAATATTCGGGGATTAAGTTCTTGCTACATTTCTTGTTCCTTCAATTCTTCTATATTGGGGATCTTGAGATGTGTTCTGGCTGTTGAAATAAAAATGTCAAATTTCGATGTTATAACAGGTTATTGATGAATGGACGCGACAAGTCAGGTCTAAAACAGGTAAAGTTTTGCTATTTTATAACTTCACACATGATGAGTAATTGCAACCTCTCCTTGTTTAGAATTTTTTTAAGTTAAGTATACCTATTTGATTATTTAAAAGATTTTGTGATGTCAACATGAATGGTAAACGGAAAGCTTGATATTTGTTAATATATATCAGGTGATGAGGTTAATGAAGGTTCAGAGGATATCAACAAGATGCTATTCTCAGCAATTGTTCAAGGTAGCTGAATGACTGATCTTGAAATGGCTTTTTATGACAACCCAACTCACTCTAGATATATGACGGTTCAAGTTGTTAAGTTGATTGAATGATCCTATGTATATTTGTGGTCTGTCAATTGTGCTTGATACTCGTCAATATCCTAAGAAGGTGGCTTCACTTGTCGATTGTATATTGACTTGATTTATATCCTTTCCACACTTATCTTGTTAGTTCTTCCATGTATACGTTTTGTATCAACCTCTTTAGGATATATTTAGATATTCTGAATATGCTGTCTTTCGGCGTAGAGTGAGACTGGGGTTTGAACATTTTTTCCTTAAGCTCTAAAATGATAACTTGCTCAAATTGGACATTGATTGTAGAAAAAGTTCCAGAAAGGGATGTACGAGTATCATTTTGAAATCAAAAACTATCCTTTGATGGCTGCTCACAGTTCATATAATCTGTTCTTAGAAGTCTCGGGATCTATTATTTTTTGATTTTCAAATGTCCAAAGTTCTAAATGCTCAAATTGGACATTGCTTGGAATAAAAAAGTTGTTGATATTTTCAATTTTCTAGATGAGAGATTAAGCGTGCAATAACTTTTGAGTTTTTGAACTGTCTATGCAACAAACAAAGTATAGAAACTAACGGTAAAAATGTGTGTAAACCACATGGACTATTCATACAATTTACTCTACGATATAAAGGAAAACTTCCATGGAAACATATGATACTAAGAATTTGTATTTTACTTTGAAAAGTTCCTCTATAAAGGTTTTACTATACCAAATCGTAAGCACAGATCTATAGAAATACTACATATACAGTATGAATTTCATATATTTTGCTAAATGTAGACAGTAGACGTGAACATGTATAAATGAAAACTTCCAAAGAAACACAAATTTTTTAAAAAATTGCACTCCGTATTTTACTTTCAACAAGTTTCTGTAAAAAAAATGTTAGTATACTAATCTGTAAATACAAAACTTTATAATCAAACAGTATATGTGGACCTAGACAGTAAATGGTCGAAATCATTTTAATATCTTTAATATCTGCAATTGATTCTATCAAGTATAGTGATCAATTGAGAGGAAAATGGATCATGTGATTTACGTTTATGGTGTTGTGATACTTACTTGATCCCGATATCTCTTTACGTGTCCATTGAAGTAGTCAAGTTTTTACAAGCAATGCTCATTAATAATGACCAACGTACATTTGTTTGATGAGATGTCTGAGAGATCAATTGAAGCCCGATTGAAGCCCGAACGTCAAATTTAAATGAGGAGGTCGGTCAGGTTGAGATGATTTTGACTGACGAAACCGGAACTTTGACTTGTAATCAAATGGAGTTTAGGAAATGCTTGATTAAAGGGATTTCGTATGAGGAGATGTGAATGAGATCGTTCGGGCTGCTTCTTAAAGAATGAATATTGATATTGAAAGCTATCATTTCAATCTTGATGATACTGATTCTATATCTACCCCGGGTTATAGTAGGGAGACAGTTGAGGTTTCTTCTGATCAGACTCTAATAATAGTATCTTGGAAGATGAAAATGTCAGGAAATAGATAAACAGCAAGTATAAATATAATGAAATAAACAGAAAATATAAGTATAATGTATACCATTCGTGTATATATATATATATATATATATGGGAATGTTCAAATGAGAACCAATTAAAAAGTTAAAAACTACCAGTTTACGTATTTGTTCACATGTGATTAACTTCATTCATATGTGAACATTGATGTACAAGATGGTAGATGATCATGCTGCTGGAACAAGAAATCATGAACTGTCAAATCTACAAGATGAACTCTTGCATCAAGAGGCTACTGCTCAAGGTCTGACTTTGTCTGAATACTTAAATGTATTATCAATTGAAGAGCAGAAGCTGAAGGAAGCAAGATTTGTTGACATGCTCTCCAAAGAATTAGAAGATGAAGGTTGTTCACAGACTCAAATCAGAAGGAGTCAAGTTGAGCAACAGATCAAAGAAGATGAAGAGCTGTCAATAAAATTACAGAAGATAGAGAGCCTAAAAGTTAAGCTACAATCCACTTTCAGAAAGTCAAAGCTCAAGCAGAAAATTAAAGACGGTCATCTGAATAAGATTGGACAGAAATTGAAGCTGGAGTTGACTTTAACCAAGAGCAAGAAAATGGTATGGGTGGATGACCTGTACACTCTAGGGCTTAAAGAATGGCAATCCATTGCTAATCTTTTAAAGAGTGCAACTGACAAAGATTTGAAGAAAGAAGTTCTGGATGAGCTATCTTACCTGATTGAATTAGTTCTCAGTCTGGGAATCATTTCAGAAGAAGAATACAAGTTGTTCTGCATAGCAAACAACTTTGTAATAAAGAAGAAGTCAGCTGGGTTATCTACAGAGAATGAGCAGAGAAGGGAGCATCCTCTACCAAAAGGTATCGTTTTTATCGATAGATCCTATGTCCAGACTGACAATATTGAAGGTCTGTGCTACAGAGATATCAATGGGATAGAGTGCTTTCAGGATCAAAATAGACTGTATGGAGAGTCTCTGCTACATTGCATTGCCCTGCTGAAGGAATGCAAACATTCTCAAGCCAAGCCATTTAGAAGAAGACTGATTAGCTGGTTATTCAACAACCTTTCCAAGATTAGGATGATGATTGGGTTTGAAGACATCTGCAAGAAGATCATCCTGGAATATCAAGAATTTGAAGAAAAATCTGATAAGGAAATGGAAGTATTGTTGAAGAGGAAAGTGGAAAAGATCAAAGAGATCAGGGCTCAGAGAAAAGATTGAAGATTGTTAAATTTATGCTATTTACAATCTCATGTAAACTTTATGTATATAAGTCTTGATCCAGATGTTATGTTTCACTTTAGTATTTATTATTTCTCTATTATCTTTTGTAAATAGATTTTGACATCATCAGATAGGGGGAGATTGTTGGGAAAAACAATGATCAAATCCAAGTTATAAATCTGAGGAGTCAAAATCTAACTTAGTTGTATATAGCAAAAACTTAGTGATTTCCTGAGTCTGTGTTTCTGAGTCTGTGCTTCACAGACTGAAGAAGTGTTTCTGAGTCTGTGCTTCACAGACTGAAGAATTCTCACAGACCGAAAGCCGTGCTCTATTTGAAGACTTATGAATTCATCATCTGAAGAATGAAGACTGAAGATCACAGACTGATGATCACATATTGAAGATCACAGACTGATGAGCACAGATTGAAGAATAAAAGTACAATCGTACAAAAGAAGTTCTTCTTTCCCTAGGCTAGGTACAACTGAAGAGATATTTGAGTAAAGTCAAACATTGAAGAAAAGTTTTCTTCTCAGCAAAGAAACCTTTTACCTTTTGCTTTTTCTATTTCCAAGAAAAGCAAAAAGGAAAGAGTGCAAAGTTGCCAAAGATGGAGCTGTTATCCCTTGGACAACTAACTGAGCTGGATAATATAGAGTTGATACTCAACTCTATAAATAGCAGCTCAAAAGCACTTCAAATTTGAATCCAAGACAATTAGTATACAAGACCTTTAAGCTTAGGCTAAAAGCATTACCACACTAACTGATTAAGTTTGTAGTGATAATTGTATCATAGTATACTACTTGGATCGTATTCACACAATCTGTGTGTTTGAATACTCCGTCTTACTTGTAAGACAAACCATTTATTGTGAATAAAACTTTAATTCATAATATATTATGTGCCTTAATTAATCTTGTATTCCTTCTTGATTAATTAACCTGTTTGATATAACTTGGATATAAACTAATATATTAAATACTTGTTATTTAATCTGTATCTAAGTTTTGGGACCTTCAAGACGTAACAACTGGTATCAGAGCAAATAAAGATTTAATTATTAATTATATCTTTAATGATCAAAAGGAACCCAGTTTTAATCAAACTATCTTCAAAACCCATTTTCTCTACATTTTCATCTTTGAAAAATGACTTCTTCTATTGCTATGGCTGGGAAGGGAATTCCAATCTTCAATGGTGTAAATTTTACCCACTGAAAATTAAAAGCTGAATGGTTTCTTGCTAGCATTGATGATGAAATGCTTAGAGTCATTCAGGAAGGACCCATTATTCCCGGCAGAATAGTTCCTGCAATTTTAGATGCAAATGGTATTATTGTGACACCTGAAAAATTTATTGGCTGCCAAAAATACCTGGACTGATCTGGACAGGCAACTATATGCCTTAGACTTTAAGGCCAAATCCATTCTGGGCAATGCAGTTATTGAGCCTATCTTTGCTAAGATATCTGGCTGTAAAACTGCTAAAGCCATATGGGATATGCTAACTGACCAATATGATGGTGTAAGTTTAGTACAATCCCAAAAGAAGAAGAATCTCATAAGAAATTATGAGAACTTCTCTGCTGGTCAAGATGAGTCATTAACTGATATTCATACCAGATTTCAGATCTTAATCAATGATCTTGAAAGGTATGATATCATCAAAGGACAGTTTGAAATCTGTACAAAATTTGTTGATGTCATTCCAAACACTTTTTCTGAAGTCATTACTTCATTAGTTGTAAGTGAAAAATTGGAGACATATGATCTATCTGGCTGACTTTTGTTAAATTTTGAAGAAACCAAAGCCAGAAAACATCTAAATGCCAAAAGGATTGCAAAATATCCATCTGCTGCCCTTGTTGTAACAACAAAGAAAAATAGAGAACTTTTCTCTAGAGCAGATTATCATCTAACTCTTACAGACTCAGAATCAGATGATGAAACTGAGTCTATAGAAGCTAAAATGACATTTCTTGCCCAAAGGTTAGAAAAAGCAAGATTCAAAGGTTCAAAATGAAGACCAACTTTTGATCCTAAGAAAGCTACTTGCTATAAATGTGGGCAAATTGGTCATATTTCTGCTGACTGCAGAGTGAAGATTACATAATCTTCAAGTTCTGATAAGTGGGAAGAAAATGCCAAGAAGTACAAAAGAAAGTACTTCAACTCCAAGAAAATTGGAGAGAAACAGCAACCAAAGAAACTAGAGAAAGCTTTGGTTGTTGAAAAGTGGGTTGATGAAGAATCTTCATCATCAGAGGATGATGAGGATATGTGCTTAATGGCTATCATAGAAAGCCAGTTTGACAAAGATGTCAAATTTGCAAAAAGGGCATGTGTTCATTCAGATTGGGACAGAGGATCTGCTTATAATGTAAATCATTTCAAACTTTACTATAGTGATGCAGAAAAACAAAAAATGTTTGAACACATCTATGTGGACTCTTTGAAAAGACTTGAGGAAATACAAGATTTAAAAACTAAACCCAGTCAAGTTCAAAAAGATCTACAGTCAAAAGTGAATGAAATAAGCCAAAATAAACAGTATAAACAGGAGCTTGATGCTCAATATGATATTCTCAAAAGGATCAGTCTGGAAAAAGAAGCTTATAAAAACAAAGCTAATCATTATGAGAAGATCTGTAGATCTTGGTGTATTTCATCACTTAAAAATGTGGACTGTTTATCCAAACAGATTCCAGCTCAGATACAAGCGGTCATAGGTGATGAGTTTGATCTTAAAAGCCATGTACTTTCTGAAATAAACTCAAAACCTACTATATTTGTACCTGAAATTTTACCTCATACTTTTAGTCATACTGTGGGAGATAAAGTTATATTGACAAATGCCTTTGTAAGACCGAAAATAGTTGCTAAAGAACTAGGATATGAGACAGAGCCAGACTCTGAAGACACAGACTCAGAAATCTCAGTCTGTGAAACTTCTCAATCTGAATTGCCTGAACTTATAATCACTAATGAATCTTTAGAAACTATAGAACTTGAAAAGAAAAGATTTGTAAGAGGCAAAGTTAGTATTCCCACAGTACAATCTTCAAATAAACAAAAAGAGGTAAAAGGAATTAAGGATAAACAGAAAGGTTGCAATATGTTTGAACCTTCCACATCTCAGTCTGTAGCTGGTCCAGAAAAAAAATGTCAAAAGTCAAATTTAAAGGCATAAAATCAGCAATAAGGGAGTTAAAAAGATCTCAGTCTGTGAGATCTAACTGTAAGTCTGGAAAAATCAATTTTCAGTCTGGCAAACTTAACTCCAAATCTGTTAGTGTTAACTCTCAGTCTGACTCTCAAAAGTCTATTTTTAACAATCATACTGAGACCATTAAGCTGTTTAGTGAAAACTTAATGAAGTTAACTACAGATTTTAAAACATTTGTTGGGTCAAAGCAGGATTTTAACAGAGGATTCAGTGTAAATAATAACCCAAAATCCAAAAGGACCATTATGTTGGACAGAAAATGTCACAACTGTGGAAATCTGGGACATGAGGGTATTAAATGCACAAAGTCCATTTTTAAACAACCAAAGGTTGCTTTGACTAAATAAATGACAACTACAAACGACAAAGTCAAAACTAAAGAGGTTAAAAGTCAACTTTACATGCTTAGTTCCAAAAAAGCTGCTAAAGAATTGACTTCAACCAACTCTAAAGAACCCATCAAAAGATAGGTTCTCAAAAGTAACTAATTGATTTTGTTTGTCTTGTGCAGGGTAACAAAAAGTGGTACCTAGACAGTGGATGCTCAAGACACATGACAGGTTCTTTGGAGAATTTGTCAGAGTTTGTAGAAGAAGAAGGACCTTCTGTCAAATATAGTGACAATTCTGTTGTCAAGACAAAAGGTTATGGTGTGGTGAAGGCTGACAACATCAGAATATCAAAGGTAGCCTATGTTGAGGGATTAAAGCATAACCTGCTTAGTGCAAGCCAAATTTGTGATGATGACAGTGAAATCAGAATCAGAAAGAAGGCTGCTGTTATCTATAATTCCAAAGGCAAACCTGTGTTGGTTGCTAAAAGAGAAAGAAATATTTATCTCTTGGATCTTTCTTCTGCAGACACAAATGTAGAGACATGTCTCTATACTCAGTCTGTGCCAGAACTAAGCTGGCTATGGCATAGGAGGTTATCCCACCTGAACTTCAAAAACACTAACCTCCTGTCAAAGTAGAAACTGGTTAGAGGTCTGCCTGATGTTACATTTGCAAAAGACAAACTTTGTCCTGCATGTACACTAGGGTAACAGACCAAGAACCATTTTCCATCCAAATTGTTAGCTACAATTGATCAACCACTGCATATGCTCCATATGGATCTATTTGGACCCATGAGCATTGGCAGTCTGGGTGGAAAGAAGTTTACACTTGTGGTGGTGGATGAATACACAAGGTATACTTGGGTCATCTTTCTTAAGGCAAAAAGTGATGCTCTTAATGAGATTATTAATCTAATCAAGAGGGAAGAATTGCAGAAAGATGCACCTGTCAAGCAACTCAGGAGTGATCATGGTACAGAATTTAAGAATTCTACTCTCATTGAATTCTGTACTGACAAAGGCATTATTCAAAATTTTGCCTCTGTCAGAACTCCTCAACAAAATGGTGTTGCTGAGAGAAGAAATCGTACACTCATAGAAGCTGCAAGAACCATGTTATGCCATGGTCAAATGAAGATTTATTTTTGGGCAGAAGCAGTTAACACTGCCTGTTATACCCAAAATAGATCTATTTTGGTCAAAAGGCATGACAAAACTGCATATGAGTTGTATCATAAGAAGGTTCCAACCATCCATTATTTCCAGACCTTTGGAAGTAAATGCTAGATTCTCAATCAAAGGGATCAATTAGCAAAGATGGAACCTAAGTCTGATGAAGAAATTTTTGTTGGCTATTCATCTATCTCAAAGGCTTACAGAGTCTACAACAATAGAAAGAATAAAATTGAAGAAACCATCAATGTCACCTTTGATATTTCCTCCGCTAATAATGAACATGTTTCTCAGTCTGATGTTCATTCATTAGAAGAATTATCTGTTGTGGGATCTGAATCTCAAATCCCAGTTGTTGCTCACCAACAACAGGACTCTGAAAGTGATAATGAAGATGCTCAACCTGCTCATTTAATGACAGTACCTTCATCAACTGAAGATGAATCTGTGTCCAGAGATTCAAGATCTTCTGTTACAAGTGTTCAGTCTGGTAGTCTTCAGTCTGAGAACTCTACAGACTCAGACTTGCCCCTGTTGAAGATAATGCAGAACTCAGTCCTGTTATCCTTCCACTGAATGAAAATGATTTATCATCAAATGGTGAATCATCTCTAGGCGTCAAAGAACACAAGTATCATCCAATTGAAGAAATAATTGGAGATTATGTTTCTGGTGTACAAACAAGAGCTCAAGTGTCAAACCTATCTACTGATGATTGGGTTGAAGCAATGCAGGAAGAGTTAACAGAATCTGAAAGAAACAATGTTTGGACCCTAGTTCCTGCTCCAAAAGGCAAAACCATTATTGGAACTAAATGGGTTTACAGAAACAAAATGGACAAGGATGGAGTGATAATCAGAAACAAGGCAAAGGATAGTTGCTCAAGGTTACAAGCAGGAAGAAGACATTGATTATGATGAAACATTTGCTCCTGTAGCCAGAATTGAAGCAATAAGGTTATTCTTGGCATATGCTGCATTCAAGGACTTCAAAGTTTATCAAATGGATGTCAAGAGTGCATTTCTAAATGGTAACTTACAGGAGGAAGTCTATGTGAAACAACCTCCAGGTTTTGTAAGTTCAACTTTTCCAAATCATGTCTATAAATTAAAGAAAGCACTGTATGGACTAAAACAAGCTCCAAGAGCTTGGTATGACACTTTATCGTCTTGTCTTCTAAGTAATAACTTTACTAGAGGATCAATTGATAAAACTTTGTTCTTCAAAGGAACAAGGCAGATGTCATACTAGTCCAAATATATGTTGATGATATCATATTTGGGTCTACTGATGTAAAATTATGTAAATGGTTTTCAAATTTAATGTCAAAACAATACCAAATGAGTATGATGGGTGAATTAACATACTTTCTTGGTCTGCAAGTACATCAGAAACCTGATGGAATCTTCATCAACCAAGGCAAATATGTTAATGACCTACTCACTAAATATTCTTTAAAAGACTGTTCAACGATGAAAACACCAATGAGCATTGCAGATAAGTTGGATAATGATCAGTCTGGCAAGTCAGTCTGTCAAACCACTTATAGAGGTATGATAGGATCCCTACTATATCTCACTGCAAGTAGACTAGATATCATGTTCTCAACATGTTTATGTGCTAGATATCAATCTGAACCTAAAGAATCACATCTCAAAGATGTAAAAAGGATTTTTAGGTACCTAAAAGGTACTCCTAACTTGGGTCTTTGGTATCCCAAAGACTCTGGTTTTGATCTAATTGGTTATACAGATGCAGATTATGCAGGTTGCAAATTAGACAGGAAAAGCACTTCTGGTGGATGTCAACTACTAGGTGGAAAACTAGTCAGTTGGTCAAGCAAGAAACAGAACTCTGTTGCTACATCCACTGCAGAAGCAGAATATGTAGCTACTGGTAGTTGCTGTGCCCAATTGCTGTGGATGCAACAACAACTAGCAGACTATGATTTGGAGTTTACAAGAACTCCAATCATGTGTGATAACCAAAGTGCCATTGCCATCACTGAGAATCCTGTATTTCACTCCAGGACAAAGCATATTGAGATCAGACATCACTTTATCAGAGATTGTAATGAGAAAGGTAAAGTGATTCTCAAATATGTGCCCACAAATGACCAACTAGCAGATATCTTTACTAAACTTTTGAATGAAGATAGATTTTTGTATCTGCTTTGTCAACTAGGTATGCTCAACCCCTAGTAAAGCTTTTGAATCTGTGTGATTCAACTCTCAGTCTGTGCCTGCTTTTCAATCTGTATGTCTGTATCCTCAGTTACATACAACCAAAAAAGCACAGACTAAGAGATATCTTGTAAATAACTTAAAGAAAATACCAAAAAGTTTTTACAATTCTGTTATTTTTTCTCAGTCTGTTTGTTATATGGTTCAGTCTGTGTGACGTCATCCAAACTCAGACTGGACTCTTTTTTTTTTCTTTTTTTTTAATTTATTTTAATTCTATTTTTATTTTTAATTTTACTTTTACTTTTATTTTATTTTATTAATAAAAATAAATAAACAACAATATCTTTGCATTTAATGCCAATACCATTTTTATGGTAATAATCAGTAAAAGATTTGACGCTAGCTGTTTATTTATCTGCTCAATACAAAAAGTGCACGTGCCTTAGCTTTACTGTTACAGAAAAAGGGATAAACCGTCAAGTGGGTCCCATTTAACGGAAATTTAATTTCTTCAAATATCCATTTCTGTTTTCCCCCTTTTTCTTTCACTTGTACTTGCACACTAAAAATACACAGAGCTTGTAAGCCCTAACCTAAATCGCTCAACCATTTCTAAAATCAATCTCAAGAAATCATAATAAAAAATGGCTGATCAATGGGCTTACAATGCACCTGCAAACATCGCTGCGGCTAAACCCTTTAAACAGGGTAAACAGGTAAAACTCTGTACTAATAACCAAGTAGCTACCATTTCCATTCCTGATTCTAAAAAGAACCAAGGATTTGAGGAATTGACAAACTTTATGACTGCTCATCCTTTAAGGGGAGCATTTTTCAACACAATTCCTCAAATATATCCTGATTTTCTTATGGAATGGTGGTATAATTGCTCTTCAAATAGTACCAATACTGCAATTACTGGTACTATTGATCATGGTAAACGGGCAGTTACCATTGATCAAGAGCTAATTAGGAATGTCTTAGGCCTGCCTATGGGAAATAATTTTGAACCCATTCCAACCAAAGAAGCAGCAAGGGCTTCTCTTACTTTGGTTGGATATACCAAAGAAAAAGGCACAATCTTGATGTCAGGATTCACCCCCAAATGGAAATTTTTAATTTCTGGCATCATTAGAAGTCTAGGAGGTAAATCTGGTAGCACAGGGGAGCTAAATGAGTTTGAAACTCAACTGTTGAGCTCATTCATCACTGGTTTAAACATCAACTTTGCAGAGTTGTATTTTCAAGAAATTTTAAAACTGGTGAATGAGTCAAACAGAATTTTTAATGTACCTTTTATAAGGCTACTTTCCTTGTGCATCCAATCCAAATTAACTGGGTCTGTATATATGTCCTTTAATAATAAAGTGGCAGATATAGTCCCTGTGCTCACCTATAAAGTGTTCAACCATCCGGTTCCACTTTCTGGAGCACCTATCACTGCTGCTATGCAGCAATGGATTGATCACCCATATGTTGCTTCTGCATCTATGGAGGGTGATGACTCAGGTGATAGTGAGGGTACTGAGACCCAGACTGTTGAAGATTGTGTGGCTGAAGCAGAGCACACAACCTCCATTAACACAGACTCAACTCAGTCTGTGCACTTGGAGTCAGACTCAAACATTGCTGAGTCTGTTCCATCTTCAACAGAAGATGCAGGTAGTAAGTCTTCTTCAACTGAGGAGATGGATATAGATAAACCTTCTTATCCTAGCCCATCCTCACCCACAAAAGAGAGTCACAAACAAACCAACCCAGATGAGTCACCACTCACTCTGGAGAAATCACCAGACTCAACCCCCAAAAGTATAGCACAAATGGAATCATCATCCATGGAATTGGATGTCAATAGAACACCTTCCAGTGATGTAGACCATTTCATTACAGCTCTGCTAGAGTCTGTGGTGCCAATGGCTACCCAACTGACCCAACCTGAACCTAGATTAGTCAGCTTGGATACCCACATTACTGCTACTACACTGACTCCTGTAGTATGCATTGAAGAAGATGCTCCAATCCTGAGCACTACGACCCCCTCCTTACCCCACTCACAATGGCTGAACCCATATTGACCACTAGTCCTGTACTAGTTCACATTCCAGTGAGTCTTTCCTTAAACCCCTCTGCACAAATCGCCAATGTCCCAGTCATGTCACAAACTGAGGCACAGATCTCCACTTCTTTGCTTGATGATCTACCATCTTATCACCAGATGGTTAGTGAAGGCATACCAACCTCCACATTCGTTGCCAGTGATATTGTTCCTTTACACCAGGGACTATTTGAGGCAACATATGTAACCCAATCATTTTTCAGTGATGTCTTATCCTATCACCGGATTCGATCTGAGGGAAACACAACTACACCACTCAATGCCTATGATCGCTTTTCCATGCACAGGACACAGAGTGAGGCAAAGAGTGCAACACCAAAAGATTTCAGTGATCTTGCTCAGTTTCACCATGAGTCAAGTGAGGAACATATTCCATCACCCAATTCTAACCCTTTCAACCAGACCCAGTCTGTGCCTTCTAGTACACTTAATGATGTGCTTTCTGCCATCAACAGGTTGTTTGAATGGGTACAGACTGAGTTCAATAATAATAAGAAAGAGCTAGAGAAGATGAAGCATCTAGTCTCTACTATGGTGGGAAAGGTAGATATGCTGGAAGAAAAGGTATCCAATAGGTTAGATGAAATGCAGACCACCCTCTCAAGCTTAGCTGTTGATGTCAAAAAGGGGGGAGAAGATGAAGTTTGGGTCTGCAGAAGCTAAAACCCCAAAAGATAATTCACTAAATAATAAATCCTTAGATTTAGGGGGAGATAGCAGTGAGGGAGATGATGGAGATGATGGACCCGAAAGTGCTAGGGTGAAGTCTCAGACTGAAGCTCAGTCTGTGCCACAGACTGAAAACATGAGTGCACAGACTGAGGGGGAGCCAAAAGGTTTGCAGGCAGGTGAACACACTGAGATGGTTGCACAGACTCAGTGGGAGTCAACTATTGTCTTACACATAGACCCAATAACAACTATCTCAGGCCTAAGTCAGATGGAGTTGAAAAGACCAAGGGAAGAAGAAGATAAAGATGTTCAACCTCTGCGAATCAAAAGAGCCAGGAAAATAAAAAGAAAGGCCAAGAGGATTCCTGAAAGGGATATCTTTGATTCCCAACCAAAGATGAAGTGGATCAAGACCTGGAATCAATTTGTGAAGCTAGCAGAAGAACAGGACATTGATGGTGAAGATGATGATGCCATCAATCCTGATTGTAGTTCTGAGTCTGAAGTATTTAGAAGATCAGATGATGATGAAGATGATGCTACTTTTGGAGGTGTAGATGAAGGTGCCTCAAAAGTCAAGACTGGAGAGTCTAAGTCTGTGCCCTCTGACCCTGCACAGACTGAGACACAGCATCAGACGCAGACTCAGAGCTCAAAGCAACAAGCAGCAAGCATTGATGCTCCAATCATCAGTGCTGAAGCCATCCAAGCTAAAGCCAACCCTGCTAGACCAATCACAACAACCAGAATACTGCCTCCAGGTAGAAGTGAACTTGAAGACAGAATGCAATGGAGAAGTGCTCATCTGATAAGCACATATCCTGGGTCGAGTTCTACTCTGGAAGAACTTGATAGGGTTAAGGATAAGGGCAAGGAGATTGCCTTATCTGTCGCACCCCCAAATTATGATGCAGCGGAAGTCGGGTCGGGGCGCGACTAATCATGGATCATTACACAAAGTTACATCGAACGACCACTATATGCATCGTTTTGAAATCAGTACCAAAATAGTACATTAATAATCAAATTGTTTACAGCAATTTCTGAGTTCGCGAATAAATGTAGAGATTTTAATACATAACTAATAATACAAAATAGTAATGCAAGGAAATCTTCAATGTTTGTAAATCATGCGACTCGAGCTATGGTGATCCTGGGGTAATCCTACTCCTGTTGTGAACCTGAGAATACATACTAAAATGGTCAACAATAATGTTGGTGAGTTCATAGGTTTAGATATCAAAATGTAAATGTGAACCACGAGATTTCATATGAGTTGCACGCATGCAAAATAATGTATACTATTGCCATGAGCTCATAGTCCGAAGCTTAACCAATATGAGTTTGCCTCCCGCAGATGCCTAATCGAGAACATCCGTATGAACAAATAATAAAGCGTCCGTTTGACCAGTTAGAGCTACTAACCCGGACGGGGATGGTCAATCCCAAATAGTACTATTCTTTAATACTCGCGCTAAGATCCATACTAACGAAACTATGATGTGTAGAGGACTTTTGTGTGGATTATGAAAGTGAAACTCATGCAATCCGTATATGTGTAAATCTGTACTCGTGTTCATGAAAATAGTGCATGTATTCTCACCCCAATAGTTAAAACAGTAAAAGTGGGGCTATGAGACTCACCTGAGTCTTGAAAGCGTGCGTTTAAATTAATAAACGTATGTCCAAAGATGTAACCTTCTGGCGCCCTAAACGCACAAGGTTATATATGAGTGAATGTCTCAAAAGATCATTCATGCTAGTTGTCCACTCAACTAGTTATGTTCGATGTTATTTGTTCCATGATTACATTTAGAAAAACATGTACGGCCCATTGGTGAAGAGTTTAAAATGATATTAATTCTCAATTAATATTATCATGATTGTTTTGCGTTTCAAGTTGATAAAGTTAATATGCCTTGGGTGTTTCTAAGTTGTCTCCGTAAGTAGTTAACTTTGATTGTTACGGATAATGAAATAAAGTAGTGAGTTGGTTGATTATTCGGGTTCCAAGTTAATACTGTTGGTCTTTGTGTCGCTAGTTAATACTGTTGGTTATAATTGTTGCGACACAAGTTAGTACTGCTGGTTATAATTGTTGCGACGCAAGGGTTATGTCGCGGGTTAATACTGCTGAGTTAATACTGCTGGTTTCCAAGGTAGCGACATAAGGATTGTGTCGCTAATTCCACAGACTGAAGGTTTCACATAGTTTCTACTGCTCGTTTTGTTTCTACTGTTCTCTTAGTTTCTATTGCTTGCTTAGTTTCTACTGTTCTCTTAGTTTCTACTGCTCTCTTAGTTTCTACTGTTCTCTTAGTTTCTACTGCTCTCTTAGTTTCTACTGCTCTCTTACCTTCTACTGCTCGCGTGGTTTCTACTGTTGGTTCTTTTCCATTATTACTACTGCTAGTTCATTTACATTATTAGTACTGCTAGTTCATTTACATTATTAGTATTGTTAAGTCGTTTACATTATTAGTACTGCTAGTTCATTTTACTCGGTTACTACTGTTAGTGTATTTCCTTAGTTTCCACTGTTAGTGCATTTTACCTAGTTTCCACTGTTAGTGCATTTTACCTAGTTTCCACTGTTAGTGCATTTTACCTAGTTTCCACTGTTAGTGCATTTTACCTAGTTTCCACTGTTAGTGCATTTTACCTAGTTTCTAATGCTAGCACGTTTTCCTTTATTACTACTGTTAGCACATTTCCTCGGTTACCACTGTTAGCGTATATCTTTAGTTTCTACTGTTAGTTCATTTTACTCACCACTGCTAGTGTATTTCTACTGTTTGTTTCTGGGAAATCATTTTCGTTCACGGGTTTAGATTTAGAAATTTCGCCTTGGACCCGAGGCCTTTACACGTTAAATCTTACTATTTTTACACACGTAAAAGTAGGCCGGTTTTCGGTAAGAAATTATAAATGGTTTTTTGGTAAGTTTCTTTAAGAAGTTTGTTTTAAGATTCTTTCAAGTGGGTTTTCAGTTTATACTTCGTGAGTGAACTTACTAGCATGTTAAACCCAAAAAATCTTACGAATAACAAAATAAGTTGAGAAAAGTGTGTTCTTACCCAAAAATGTGTGATGAACAAGTTGTGAATGAAAAATCGTGAAGCTTGACTCCTAGTTCCCCATTAATCTTCTTGTGATTTTTGGTGAGATATGAGAGTAAAAGTGAAAGAAAATGCTTTCTATTTGTGTTTGCTGTGGGGAGGGAAATGAGGGAAAGTTTTGGGTAAAGTCTTCTAAGATTTTGATCAATGAAAAGTTGGATTGTTTGTGTAGTAACCAAAATGATGATATTCTCTGGGGGAGTGTATGGAGCCGGTCTAGAGGTCCTAGACTTTGCAGACTTTTATCTTGTGTGGGCTCCCACCTTATTTCTCACTTGACTATTAATTTAATTGATTGTTTGTTTAATTAAAATTGTTACATTTTAATTTGTGTTTCCTTTGTGTTTTCGAGTAGGTTTGCGTTACGTATCGTACGTTTTGCATAAAACGTAAAGTGTTCGTATATTATTATATAATAATAATATAATGTAAATAACCACTATTTAATTATAAAATAGGTTTACGTTATTTATGAAAAAGGGTTTTCACCAACGTCCATATAAATCGAGTCGGACTCCATCCGATTGAAATTGCGTAATTAAAATTTAATTACGTATGAGTGTATAATACAATATACAAAATGTTCCATAATTAGTCCTATTTCACACTAATTACAAGTAGTAATAACCAACGATTAATTACTAATGACGGCCTAATTCGCCGGGTGTCACATTCTCCCCTTGTTAGAAGAATTTTGTCCCGAAATTAGCTTGTTGTCGTGGGTTGTGTGGCATCTAAGAATAGATGTGGGTATTTCTGTCGCATTTGGTCTTCCCGTTCCCAAGTGAATTCAGGACCACGCCTGGAATTCCACCGGACTTTAACGATGGGAATACGACTCTGTTTTAAGCGCTTGACCTCCCGGTCCATGATTTCCACAGGTTCTTCGACGATATGAAGTTTGCCATCGATTTGAATTTCGTCAAGAGGAATGATAAGTCTCTCATCAGACAGGCATTTCTTCAAGTTAGAAATGTGAAAAGTGTTGTGCACGCCACTAAGTTCTTGAGGTAGCTGCAATCGATATGCCACCGGACCAATTCTCTCAAGAATTTCAAACGGTCCGATGTATCTAGGATTTAACTTTCCGCGTTTACCAAAACGAATGACACCTTTCCAAGGTGACACCTTTAAAAGAACGTGGTCCCCGACTTGAAATTCGAGGTGTTTGCGTCTCACGTCAGCATAACTCTTCTGACGATCACGCGCGGCTTTCAACCTGTTTTGGATGCTTACGATTTTCTCAGTTGTTTCGTGAATGATCTCAGGACCGGTGAGTTGGCTATCTCCCACCTCAGTCCAACAGATGGGTGAACGGCATTTTCGTCCGTAGAGTGCCTCAAAAGGTGCAGCCTTAATGCTGGTGTGATAACTGTTGTTGTACGAAAATTCGCACAGAGGCAAGTGATTTTCCCAAGAGTTACCGAAGTCAACTACGCAGGCTCGTAGCATATCCTCCAGTGTTTGAATAGTTCGTTCGCTTTGGCCGTCAGTTTGCGGGTGATAGGCTGTACTCATATCTAAAAGAGTGCCGAGAGATTTTTGTAATGTTTGCCAAAAGCGAGAAGTGAATCGACTATCTCTGTCGGAGATGATTGAGATGGGCACGCCGTGTCTTGACACAACCTATTTTAGATAGAGTCGTGTCAAACGTTCCATCTTGTCAGTTTCCTTGATGGCCAGAAAGTGAGCGGATTTGGTAAGCCGGTCTACGATCACCCAAATGGTATCGCAACCGCTCGGCGTTTTGGGGAGTTTAGTGATGAAATCCATGGAAATCTGTTCCCATTTCCATTGAGGTATTTCAGGCTGTTGTAGCAATCCGGATGGTTTCTGGTATTCGGCCTTAACCTTTGAACAGGTGAGGCATTTACTGACGTACGTAGCTATGTCAGCTTTCATGTTGGGCCACCAATACGACTCTTTGATGCCATGATACATCTTGTCAGATCCAGGATGTATAGAGTACCGAGATTTGTGAGCTTCATCCATCACCAATTCTCGTAGGTTCCCAAAGTTCGGTAACCAAATTCTGTTAGAGAAGTATCGGACTCCATCGGGTTTGATTTCGAATTGTTTATCCATGCCTCTTAATGCTTCGTTTTTCACGTTCTCTTCCCTGAGTGCCTCAAGTTGCGCGGTGTGGATGTGAGTGGTGAGGTTGTTATGGATGGTCATACCGAGGGCTCGAACTCGAAGTGGTTTCGTTCGTTCTTTTCGACTCAAGGCGTCGGCAACAACGTTCGCCTTGCCTGGGTGATAGCGGATTTCGCAGTCGTAATCGGTAAGTAGTTCGACCCATCGACGCTGTCTCATGTTCAGATCCTTTTGATCGAAGATGTGTTGGAGAATTTTGTGATCGGTGAAGATTGTACACTTGGTACCGTATAGGTAGTGTCTCCAGATCTTAAGCGCGAAGACTACAACTCCTAATTCCAAATCGTGAGTCGTGTAATTCTTTTCGTGAATGTTTAATTGTCGAGAGGCGTAGGCAATGACTTTTTCTCGTTGCATTAACACACAACCAAGTCCTTGGTGTGAGGCGTCGCAGTAAACTACGAAGTCATCGTTGCCTTCGGGTAGGGACAAGATTGGTGCACTGCAAAGTTTTTGTTTCAGTAGTTGAAATGCTGATTCTTGTTTGTCAGTCCAATCGAACTTCTTTTCCTTCTGAGTCAGGGTAGTTAAAGGTTGAGCTATTTTTGAGAAATTTTCAATGAATCGCCGATAGTATCCAGCGAGTCCTAAGAATTGACGTACTTCAGTTGGGGTTGTAGGTGCTTGCCAGCACTTGATAGCCTCAATCTTGGATGGATCGACATGTATTCCTTGACTGTCGATGACGTGGCCTAGGAATTGTACGGTTCGGATCCAAAATTCGCATTTGGAGAATTTGGCATACAACTCCTCGTGTTTGAGTAGTTCAAGAATGGTTTTCAGATGTTGTGCGTGTTCTTGTTCATTACGCGAGTAGATCAAGATATCGTCGATGAATACGATCACGAATTTGTCTAGATATGGTTTGCACACCCGATTCATAAGGTCCATGAATACAGCCGGTGCGTTGGTTAACCCAAACGGCATGACTTGAAATTCGTAGTGGCCGTATCGAGTTCGGAAAGCGGTTTTCGGGATGTCGTCGTTTTGAACACGCAATTGGTGATAACCTGACCGTAGGTCGATTTTTGAGTAAACACTCGATCCCTGAGTCTGTGTTTCTGAGTCTGTGCTTCACAGACTGAAGAAGTGTTTATGAGTCTGTGTTTCACAGACTGAAGAATTCTCACAGACCGAAAGCCGTGCTCTATTTGAAGACTTATGAATTCATCATCTGAAGAATGAAGACTGAAGATCACAGACTGAAGAGCACAGATTGAAGAACAAAAGTACAATCGTACAAAAGAAGTTCTTCTTTCCCTAGGCTACGGTACAACTGAAGAGATATTTGAGTAAAGTCAAACATTGAAGAAAAGTTTTCTTCTCAGCAAAGAAACCTTTTACCTTTTGCTTTTTCTATTTCCAAGAAAAGCAAAAAGGAAAGAGTGCAAAGTTGCCCAAGATGGAGCTGTTATCCCTTGGACAACTAACTGAGCTGGATAATATAGAGTTGATACTCAACTCTATAAATAGCAGCTCAAAAGCACTTCAAATTTGAATCCAAGACAATTAGTATACAAGACCTTTAAGCTTAGGCTAAAAGCATTACCACACTAACTGATTAAGTTTGTAGTGATAATTGTATCATAGTATACTACTTGGATCGTATTCACACAATCTGTGTGTTTGAATACTCCGTCTTACTTGTAAGACAAACCATTTATTGTGAATAAAACTTTAATTCATAATATATTATGTGCCTTAATTAATCTTGTATTCCTTCTTGATTAATTAACCTGTTTGATATAACTTGGATATAAACTAATATATTAAATACTTGTTATTTAATCTGTATCTAAGTTTTGGGACCTTCAAGACCTAACAGTTTTTTGATAACTTAAATGAAAGTTGAAATTATGTAACACCTAGTTGTCATACTTTGTTATGAACAATATATATGTACATTTTATAAAATGTTATTAATGCAATATATGTTTCGACCTACGCTTCCGAAATAAAAGAATATTTTATAGAATATAAAGAGAGGGTGTTATAGTACCAGACCAGAATCGAACCATACCGCAAACCATTAACTGAAAACTCAAGGATCATGAACCGTACCATGTAATTTGTTTCTGGTCCGGTATGGTACTGGTTCGGTTCTTGCGGTTCTGGTTCAAAACTGCGAACCAAATAATATATGCATATTAGCACATATAGGTCATAATGAAGAAGATATCTAAAAGTTTGTAGTTATCAAAATAATTACAAGACTTAGAAAATAAAAAAAACACGTATATTCGTCGAATAATTAAAAATAAAACTTTGCGACAACTCAAAATAAAATGTCAAATAATCCACTTGTTTAAATTTTCTTAAGCAAAATCAAAAGTGTATTAAAAAAACTGCAGATGTTCAACATCGTAGTATAATTCGCCGAGTGATCTACGAGGTTGTGATCATAACCTCCGTATCCTTTCCATACATATTTACAAGTTACACATTACCCATCTCACTATCTAACTTCATTTATAATGAAATATGTAATAAAAAATATTGCGGTTCTAATGGTCCAAGCGGTTTTAACGGTTCTAGTACCTAACCGTACCACGAACCATTAAGGCTAAAAATTAGAACCGAGAACCGGACCATTGTGCATGGTATGGTACGGTTCTGGTGCGATTCTAATTCGGTTTACCGGTTCTAACGGTTCCGAATCATATTTGTACACCCCTACACGGGTATATATACCTGTCGAACGTGAAATACAATCGGGCAGCTGACAGCAGTAAACTCAAATATAAAGCACTGTCCCTGAAAAAATAACGTTTTTTATTGCAGCCCAAGAGTTTGGATTTCAATTTTGTAGAAGAACGCAATCTTCTATGTTTACTAAAGAAATTGTTCCTTCTAAATTGGAGGTCGAAAGGTCATTTCCTTATATTTTCAGGTCGTTTATTATCTTTAAAAGAGGTGGAAAATTGAGCATTTTGAATAACAAGTCAAAAAAATAGAAGAATAGATAGTGATGTTGACTGTATATGCTGACCAAACTTGTATTTTTTTTTTTTTAATTAAAGAGTAAAAATTGTAAAATAAAATGTTGTATTTAATATCTAGTTGATTACCTGCCTATTTAAATTGTACGGCCAAAAGCACAAATTATATCCCCTCAAAAAATTGCCCAAAACACTTTCTGCCTAAAAAGTTTGAATTAGTGTTTGGAATGCTTAGAAAATATATTTGGAAGACTTTTGAACCATTTCCTTTATAGTATTTATTTTTTATTATCCTTTTGACCAAGAGATAAAACACAACACAAATTGACGTATTCGTAAGTAAGGAGTTGAATCTGACACCTCTACTAGGCTAAGTACATCTTTCTTTGAAAATTTCAAGGAGTACAAACTATTAAATTTATTAGAATCTAGTAGCTCAAGGAAGAAGATGTAAGTAATCGCGATGGAAGTGGTCAAGTTTTCCTATTCTGTAAAGGAGTTGACAATAAGTAAGTTTTGAAACGAGGTTTAAGATTCAGCTAAAATTAGTATACTTTTTAAGTTATGTAAATTAGTATACTTTTTAAGTTACATGCGACAACTATGAACCTTTCAAACTATGTAGAAGAGGATTGGGGACAATGGTGTTTGCCTAACGAAAAATTTAAGACTCTGAATATGAAGAATGGAGCTCATCATTTGCGAAAGCTTAGGCCATAATTGGCCCTGAAAGAGAAGAATTGGTAGAGAATGTATTCAAAACCATCGAGAAAGACTTGGTGCTTTTAGGTGCAGTAGTTGCAGATGATAAGCTACAAGATGGGTAAATATTAAATTCCTTACTAATCTCTATAAAAAACTGAAGGTGGGTCAGGCTATGTCTATAAAGGGTCAAATAGACAGAGAAAAAAAAAACTGTGTAGTTAAAAAGGAAGGCGGGTTACACATATAATACTTTCAACATCGTTTTATTTAAACAATTAGATTGTTAAATATTTACATAAAATAATTCTTTTAATCATGTTTACTAAGCATCTATACAAAAAGACCATTTTGACCTGTTATCTAACCCGCCCATTTTGCTATCATTAAAGAAGAATGATATTAGACTAACGTTGATGGTAGGTTGCAGAATGCATAGATAAACTTGCACAAGTAGGACTCAAGATATGGCTACTCAAGAAGGAGACTGCCATTAATGTTGGGTAACAATTTTTGAAATATTAATATGGCACTATCGGTTATTAAGTTCCATAGATGTCTCACCTTTATTTCCTTCTTTTTGCTTTCGCTTTTTTGAGTCAGATTTACTTGTAGTTTGCTTAGGCATGATATGCATTCATCTGAGTTTTAGGGATTCTGAATCAAAAAATCAATTAAAGGTGAATATCACTGACTCGGCTTGGGTCAATATATTTTATCTGAAATACGAGTTAGGGTCTAATGATTCAAACACTTAATTTGTAGCTATTCAGGCTATGAAAGACGAGATATTAAATCAAAATTGAGGCTTCTTATCAAGTGACAATAAACGAGAAAACCAAGGATAATCCTTTTGCTCTTGTGGTGGATGGGAAAGCTCTTGAAATTGCTTTAACGAATGAATATGAGAAAATTTCTTGCAGTTGGCAGTTAATTGTGCCTCAGATGTGCCTCGGTTATATGTTGCTGTATTTCTCAAAAATAGAAAGCACCAATGGTTGATTCTTTTGGTTCATATCCAAAACGGAAATATAATTAAACTAAATGGCATGCTATCTAACTTTGTGTTTTCTATGTAAGCATGGATTACTCTATTAGTGAAGAAAGCAATTCGAGATGGAGCAAATAACGTTGGCGTGACTCAAGAAGCTGACACTGGAATTGGGTGTAGTGGCATGGAAGGAATGCATGTATGTTAACATAATTTATATATGTGATGATGTAACACTCGTTCAAATTTAAATTCCTTTCGACTCTTATATACACGTTGGTCGTGTTGTTAGAAATGAGAAAATATTTGGGTTGACTTTGAAACCATAAGATCCGTGTTTACTACCGGCTATCATGGCAAGTGATTTCTCATTGCCTCAATTTTGATTCTTGGAACGACTACTTATAGTGCACGGACACTGGTGTTACAAGAGAATCTCCAAGATGGTATATATCTGCTTATATTTTTGAACCTACATTAATTCTATATTTTAGAGTATTGCGTTCTTTTCGTGTTCTTCACAAGTAGACAAAGAAGAAGAAAAGGAAAGGAAATTAAACAAAGAAGAAGAAGATAAAGATATTACAAAAAAGATTAATTATTCTTTTCGTGTTCTTCACAATTAGCAACAACTTAGACCGTAAATTTTGAGAAAGAAATATTTATACTTGCTCCCTTTCTTTCTCTTTCATTCCTTTTCCTTATCAAAAAAACTCAAGAACATGATATATTTTTGTATCATTTCTTTTCCGTGAAAAAGGGAAAAAAAACCCTCGAGAATGCAGCGGAAAACTAGAAAATATTGCTTTTCTTTCTTTTCAACTAACGAGACGTATCTTTGCATTTCTTTTCCCTTGAGCAAGATGTTTCATCTCATATTCAGGTATATATTCACTTATACCGATACCGATAATGATAAAAGAAAACCTGAAAACTGACCAAATTACTATCATATAAATTAATACTAATTATCATACATGTTCTAACCTTTGTGTTTCAGTACATAGTTTCCAGCGCTAATTTATCATTAGGGACAAAAGGGTATTTGCTTTAGTTGGAAACGAATTATTGGTTGATGGGAAATGGGATACTGACATCTTTAACGATCGATATCTACATGCTCACTTCGTCGGCCTTTAGAAAAGGAGGAGATGTATGCTCTCTTCGCCGGCCTTGGGAAAAGGAGGAGAGGTAGTCGACATTGCACACTTAGGTGTGATTACTTACACCACTATTGTGCGGGCGTTAAATTGTCAAATTGCACTAATCATCAGTCACTGTACTTGAATTAATCCAACATATTATCATTTGGGGAAGCATTTTAAGTTGGCACATTTTCTTACTCTTTTTTGGTGAACTTCCCCCGTGTACTCAGATAGAGAATATAAGCTACTAGTAGAAGTCGTGGGGCCCATACCCATGTATTGAATGGTTGTATTATTAGTTGTAGTTATTTCTCTTCTTCCATACTTCATTTATATGGTCATCCTCGAGTTGTCATATCCAATGGATGATCATGTGATTCATGTAATGGATTATGGAATGAAAATTGTTTTGGACGATGAGACGTAGTTGAGAGAGAAGCAAAACACAAGAAAGGCGACCGATATTGGGTTTTCAGTTCGAGTTGATGCAAAAATCCTTTATTTAAAGGATCAACTACACAAGAAAAGAATGTTTATTGTTAACACGTCTTCAAATAGTCCTTTTCGTCCATCAATAACCATTTATTCGTTAGAAAATAGAGATTGATAATCATACCGTTCGTTGATTGATCATGCAAAACGCTTCGTGTTGAAAACAATTGTGAAAATGGTGTTTGCTAGATTTTGAGTTTGGGCTTTCAACAAACGAGTCCAGCCCACCTTTCCATTTTACCCATCATAGTTGGATTGGGCTTTTATCAAGTTGGCTCCTCCGATCTTTCTATATTATCAACAACTTTGAAATGATTATTAAATTCACAATCAATGTTACATCTTGAACCAAAAAGTTTAAGCCAGAACACTATAGCCCAAAGATCATACAGGTCTGTATATTCTTAGTTGTGTTTCACCAACCAATACATACTTAAATTTTAAACAAACACATCGACAAGATATTATCCTAAATTCATTTCCTAAAATTAAACAAACATACAAAAGAAAAAAACAGATATATAGATCAAAGAAACAGACACAAAAAGTTGGGAGAAGATTGAGGAATTAATATTAAAGCGGAAGAAAAAACTGACAGGAGATAATGAGCACACAAAGAAATCGTATAATTCATTTTTTATATAATTTGTCTTTGTGTGCTCACTCTTTTCTGTCAGCTATTTCAATCACCAACCTTATGAGAATATATAAGATAACGAACCATGTGAAATAATCACCAAACAAAAATTAGATCCGATCAGAACAATCAACAAAATACAACCGGAATAAAATTTCAAAATAATGAATTCCTTACGTTCCTTGCTAGTGTGAAATCTATAATGAAATGCTAGCTAGCACACATAAGATTTTCCAAACCTGCACATATATTTGAAAGACCTATAGCGCATGACCTTTTTACGTAGCTGAAAGAAAGCCATATGGCTTACCAATACATCGAAATGTGTTTAAGGTTTCAATGTATTCAACATTTGGAAAGATATAAAGTCACTCTAGCTATTTTCTTATATATATATAGCCCAAAATAACTAATCAAAAGCACCTTATATATCAGTTTAGTTTTTTCCTTTTTGAATGGCTGATCGAAACTTATTTCAAAAAGAACACAACCAAGATATTCTTAAGAAAAATAACTATATAAACAGAACTGTTTTTTATTTATTTATTTCAAGATTGCAAAAACAAAAAATAAAACAACATGTTAGTCTTCTAAAATTAAAAACTAAATAAATCAAAAATTACAGTAATTCTTAAGAGATAACTTAACCTACTGGTATGATAGATCTTGCTCAAAACAAAGATCCGATCCAGACAGGAACCATATTACTGTATCTACAACTATATCGCATGCTCTAACAAATTAAAAGGACCACCCTACATACATAACGTGTAACGTCACTTGTCAGATTTCTTAATGCACTTGATTTAATTACAACAGTAAACCCATAAAAAGTCACGCTTCCATCTCGAAAAACTGAACCCTACATAACATAAAAATATAATATTCAAGTTAATATTTTTTAATTAGAATTAATCAACCATCTTATCAACTGTTTGATTAATTAATTCAACCACCCCATGCTTAACTTTGCCAAAAGCATACATGTAAACAATATCAACAAGATATATATATATATATATATATATATATATATATATACACCAACAAATTAATTATTATTTAAACACAAGATTATAATGGAGGAAGAAGAAACGAAGCTGACAGATAGATAGTGAGCACACAAAAGAATCATACAACACAATATTTGTACAATTTGAGTTTGCGTGCTCACTCTATTCTGTCAGTTGTACTTCGATCTATTACTTCTTCCCCAAAAATTAAAGTAAATAACAAATATGGCAAAAAAGGATCATTCTTGCTCGATCAGCAACCTACCACCTACGATTATAAAGAATTAGGGTTTTCTCGGAGGATAATTGGTATAGACGGCCACAAAGAAAGGAGAAATTTTTAGGAGAGATATGGATAAGGGTTTGTGATGGACTGACTGAATGAATGAATTGTCATTTCAATGGATTTTAATTTTATGTGTTTGTTTTGTGAATGAATGGGCTATGTAGTCCTTTTATATTTGATCGGTGGGATAGTAAAATAGGTTATATTAAATCATATATAAAGTAATTTATTTATTTATTTATTTATTGCAGCATAAATATCGATCTTATCTTTTCTTTTTGTATACGAGTAATAATTTATAAAACTATAATAATATAATAATAAAAATAACATATGATTTGATAATGTATGAATACATATGGATTTTCATGTTATGCATGTAATGTTACATGTGATACTAGTTTAAGATCTGTGAAAACGCGAGAAATTTAAATTGAATTTATAAAATGAGTTGTTTTTTTTAATGATGTTAACCTTAAGCTATTATTAATGAAAATTCTAAACCAAAATTCTTCTGGTGATGTAGATTATGAATTTTTGGGAACTACAGTTGAAGTTTTGTGACTATTTTTGTGAATTTGATTTTTTGTTTTGTGTGCGTGAGAAATTTTAGGGATATATTATTACTTTTAAGAAAAAAAATATTAGAATTAGTTATGAAAAGATTTTTTATTTTTTTCTTTTCAGTTATATCTGAAAAAAAAATTACCTTTAGGAAATAAATATTAGTATTAATTATGAAAAGATTTTTTTTCTTTTTTAATTATATCCGAAAATTTTAATTTTAATTAAAATAATTAAGTATTAGAAATTAATCTAGGTGGTCGAATCGATTTGGAAAAACACAATTAAGGGTTAGGATTCCTCCATTGTATTCTGGTTTAAATATATTTTTATTTTTTAAGTATATTTTTATTTTTATAGATTATGTACCAAATATATAGATTTCATGGTATCTGATGTGACATTGTATATGTACCAAATATATAAATCTTCTGTTATATGATATGATATTATTAAGTGTGAAATATATCTAGATTTCCATGTTATATGATACGATAATATGTACAAAATATATAGATTTTCATCTTATATGATAAGATTTTATGTAGGAAATAGATAGAAATTTGTACTGTGTGTGAAAAGTGGATGTTCTAATGGGATAAAATAAACCCATAAAAAATAACAAGATTACATGATAATTTGAATATATATGAACGTGTCAAATATTGACTTAATTACATGTTAATGAAAATCTACAATAACTTGGATATCATAAATTTTTTTGTAAAGATCCATTTTAATTGATTTGTTACAAGTAAACTGCCTAAATCATTCAAAGGAGTACAAATCCGTTTATATGTAATTTTACACACGATACATTTCTCACTTTTTTGAATGACTCTAGTGGCTAGATTCATGTTAAATCTGGTCCTCGGCCCGAAAACGAATAGAATCGGGTGAATTCAATAATAGACGTCTTTTGACATTAATCGGGCATTCCTTCGCCTTTCATCAAGAATTTAACATTCTTTTGCTCTTTTATCAACACCCTTGTTATACACTCATATATATATGTTTGTGATTATTTAACCATTTGTGAGGAAGTTAAGCTATGGTCACTTTCGTTATGTTCACGGTGAGACACTAATTTGATGGGGTTAGCGTCTCTTAATGCATCCAATTTTATCCGATGGCTATTGTATGTATCCAACTTAGATTTGCTATTTATAATGTATCCAACTTTTAAAAACGCGTGTTTTAATGTATTATTTAGTACTTTTGATGATGTGTCAACCTCTACGGATGCCACGTGACACCTTAAACAGATGACACATCAGCAAAATACATTAAAATGCACGTTTTTAAAAGTTGGATGCATTGAAAATAGTAAACCTAAGCTAGATACACACAATAGACATCGAGTACAAGTTGAATGCATTTTCACACTAATCCCTAATTTGATTCTTAATGTTGGGTTATGGATTTCCTTTGTTTAAGAGGAAATGGGATTTGAACCCAAGCACTTCCAGCAGGGTTGATGACTTGATGGCTGTGTGGCTCATTTAGCTGAAGGAGAAAAGGTGAAGAACATTCTTTAATCAAAGGCTCAAACTCCACCTCTTATTAAAAAAAAGTGTTAACGCTCCTTTACTTTGGAATTTGGTGGGAATCCACAAAGACAACACGGAAACTCTTCTCTAAGTTCTTTCTTTGTACGTGTTCATCTTGTTGATTAGATATGCAATTTCAATGCATTCTAGCATATCCATCAGATTGGTTTCAAAACTTAATTTTTCTCCGAGTTTCATTGCCACATCTCAGATATGAGTATACTCAAAACTAATCGTTTATCAACCACAAATAGTTCGATCAACATCCTTACGTATTCTCAAAAGGTTGTTTCGACAGGCAATCCTATAACCCAGGATCCTTTAGATCCGATGTAATCCTTTACCAAAGATTACACTTTAGACAATGTTCAACCGCTTTCTGTACATTTGCGAGGAGTTGAAATTGAACCCATTACTTATTTCTCAATAGTCTTTCCTTTCATGAGGACGTCTGCGCTAACGGAATGATATCATCGGGCTAAAGCTGCAATGGTAACGTTCTTACGTATTAATTTCTATAAAACAAACACAATACACATTTCCATATCATAGGATTTCAATTTCATAAAATTTCAATTCCGTTTGATTGATTTCAGTTGATTCAAAAACTTTTCCACTCAATTGATTGAGTAGAAAAAAAAATAAAATCACGTCAAGGCCTGGCTACGATGAGTCGATAACAAACTAGACAATAAAGAACTCAAATAACAAGATCATATAGCAACTTCCCAGCTAACTTTTTCGATAGAACACTAATTATTATACACGACAAAATCTGGAAACTTGTTGCCACAAAGCAACGTTAGTTGGACACGTACTGTTTAATCCACAAGTTCAATAAAAAATAATAATATAATTATCAATAAACTAATGAGCATTAATTAATCATTATAGAAGAACATCATGGTACATTAAAAGAATATTGACCGGAATCAAGGAACATGTATGCCAACTTAGCAACAACATACATAGTTAACTATTTAAATAATAATCAACAAATAGAAAATAAACAATGCAACCCACATAAAACATAAAATTTATTTGTATGCAAAATCCCACTAACATTCTTTTTTGTAAATTAAAGAGCCAAAATATTTGGAGTACATACATATGGATTTGGTATCCTATATAACTACTTGGAATGTACCTGTTCAATATATCTTCACAAATTAAATATGATTTATTTAGCAGCATTTGTATAACAGAATGCCTGCTTCCAGTAAACTAGTAAAGTGCATGAACTTTTATAACTGCCTTATATTATACATACACATGTATAATATTTGGTTGCACAAATCCAAGGGTGGAAATTAAGTAATTATAAGAAGTTACATAACGGGAGTTACTACGGAGCGAGCATTAAGAAATGATCATTTATAAAATAAACAATCAAGAAACTAACAAGTTCTCAATCAGAATATATAGCATTCCCATCATTTGATTTTAAACATATATCATGTAAATCTCTAGCAGAATCTTGCAAACTAACTCATGCAAAAAGTGTACATAGCCAATACTAACTAATGCGATCCCAGATACATCTAAGGTGCACAAGCCGTTGTAGTTTCAAGCCCCAACCAGTACAAATACATGGACCTGGTGAAAAATGTATAAGTTTAAATTGTCGGGCCATTCAAATTTTGTTTTTTTTTATGAAAAAGACAATGTCTTGGTGAAATGAAATATAAAACACCTCAAATTAATTTCCAATAACTGAACAAAACAGAAGTTACTTAGTTCTGTCTTTGAATCTCAATGATATAATATTGGTGTTAGCACAAATATAAAGCAATTAATCAATATGAACACACTTGCTTACTCTTTAGCTTGCAATAAATTTTTAACAATCCTACCTGCTGAGCTAGCTCAAAGACTGCTTAACTTCTGGTTGGACCAAATATTACTATTACTGCTAAAAGGCGTCTATTATTGAATTCACCCGACCCCTAAATATTACTATTATTGCTGAAAGACTGTTTTGGCATACTGCATGTCCACTGTCCAGTGATACCAAAGTTGAATGTCATGTCAACAAAACGCATATTCAAAAGAAGTCAATAACTTTACTAATTAAATCCAGTTATAGGTAAATATTTCATGAAACAAACCCTGATGATGAACAATAATTCTCCAATCACACCAATATACATACCTCAAGAATCTTGATTCAAGTAGGTAATCTGCAATAGCAAAAAATACCAAAAAAAGGTAATAAAAAATAAATAACAAATCCAGAATGAAAACAGAAACTAAAAGACAACTTACAGTCAAAACCCATATTTTGTTGCTGCAATATGCATGCGCAAATAATAAAAATAAAAATAGGGAAGGACCATTCTAAGATAAAGTGTGATTGTCACATAATAAATTATTTTAATTTTCCGTTAATTTAGCACGGTAAACCATGAAAGGACACGCTTTCATCATAGTAATTCAAACCCTACCCCTAAATAAATAAGTACTCCAGTAAATAGTGAACATATTATTATATATAATATAATAACATCTAAGTAAAATATTATTTTTTAAATTGGGATTCATCAAATTCTCAATGATAGTTCTATGATTAGTACAGTATTAAAAATTATATATCTCCTCACCACCATCTTCTCATCGTGTTTCTTCACCCACCTCCATGCGTAACTGCTCCAAAAAGATACAAGAAAACCACATCCAAACACATATAATCACAAAAAAAAACCCTTAATAATAAATCAATTTAATTAAAACAAAAGTAATATATATATCAAGATCCAAATCCAAAGAGTTAGAGAAAGAAACACAAAATAAATGCAGAAATGGAGTGAGAAGATAATATATGGAAGAGAAGAAGTAATGAAGAGTTGCTGACAGATAGATGGTGAGCACAAAAAACAATCATACAACTTAACACAATTTTGGTACAATTTGACTTTCTGTGCTCACTCTCTTCTGTCAGCTGTACCTCTATCACCCCCCATATGTACTTCTCAACAAACCCTAAAAAGAAAAGAAGAAAAGGACTGATTTTGAGTCAGATCTATAAACATGCAACAACATATCCACAAAAAGAAACATTTAGGATGTCTTCAAGTACTAAAAAAAACACACTTACCTTAAGTCCTTAACTACCTGTTTCTCTATCTATCAAACAGAAAAATTCAAGATTTCTTTTATTAGTACTAATAAAAAAAAAACTCAGTTAAATGGGTGTTATCTTTGTGATCTAAGGGAAAAGGGAAACAAAAGAAAATTATGTGTCGGTGAATTAGAGGAATCTTGTGAAGAAATATCAAATATGAGAAGAGAAGCACCACATGATATGAAGAGGGTTTCTGACAAGAGGGTGGCGGTCAGGGTTGAAGATGAGGGTGAGGGTAAGGGTGGTGTGACTTTACATTAATGAACAGTTTTTATTTGAAAATCGCTTTTGTTTTCTTATCGCTTTGCTTTTGGTGTTTTCTAGGCCCATTTATTAATTAAATTAAAATTAAATAATGTCAAAAACATTATCTACCTCTTTTATATTCTTTCTGATCGAATGGGAAACCAAAGATTTGGTCTCCTATGTTGGGCTTTGAAGCAGCCCGGTCTGATAATTTAATGGTCTTTGTACAATTAACTTGTTCTACATTTGCTTTGATTTTTTTATTCACTTTTAACATTATCTTACTATGTTGTTAAAGATTACATGGATAACTAGCTCATGCCAACTGATCTTTATGTTTTTGAAAAGTTCAAAGTCAGAAACTTTGTTTGAGAGACGCAACTTGTTATATATCCATGTATCCATTAATAATAATAACAGCAAATTGTACGGATCATTTATGTTGTTAAAAATGCATGAATCGTCTTTTAAAAATTTAAATAACAATGGACATCCGTATGTTACGTAATTTGATTAATTGACATCATTTTGCACTATAAAGGACATATATACCCTTATCCTCAATTTTCTTTTATTTCTTTTATTATTTTTCTACTTGTTTGCATTTAACATTTTTCTTATTCGACTTTTAATTTAAAAAGTCAAGCAATTACAACAAATCATCGTTATCCACTTTAAAATTCACTAAGACGCGTGCATAACATTTGCTAGCAACAAATTACACTTACATTATAATTTACTCATTTACATAACTCATGATTAACTGTACATGAGCGAATTAAGCACCATAAAGAAAATTCTGATTAAATTCGATCAATCAAGATATATGTAGGAAAAATCCTACCAAAAGTAAGAGTAAAAGCAATTGATGTTATAAAGCAGCAAATGATAAGGAAATTTATTTTATAAAACCTAAGAACAATCCAATTCTGACCGAAATGGTGCCAACCAGTTCGTGGTTAGAGTGAGTTCATAAATTATAAAGGGACAAAAGTAAACTAGAAAAGAAGAAATAATACTAGTAATATAATAGGAAATCTATTTTTTATATTAAGAGAAATAACAATGAGGGTATATTTGGCATTTCATGTGAATAAGGATGTCAACTGATCAAATATATATAAGATAAGGATGTCCACTGCTATTTAAATTTTTGAAGGATGATCCATTAATTTTTGAAAAAAAACACATGTATGATCCGTGCAATATTGCTCTAATAATAATGTATTTTGGTTAAATTAATTAATTTGTATATGAGCTTTCGTTTAGAGCTTAAAATTGAAATTTTCTAAATTTTGAAGTGCAACAGAACTACAACCGCATTGTATAAGTTACTTAAGAAGACAAACCAGAAAATGTAAGAAAGGGATGAAGTAATACTTAACAGGGTATTTTGGTAATCTTATTCAAAAAGCTTAATGGTATGTTTAACAACTAGCTTATAAGAGATTAGGCTTATGTTTATTTTCAGAAGCTCAAGCTACGACTTTGTTTGGTAAGTATAAATTGTAGGAGCTTATTGAAAAAAGTAAGTTTCATTTGGGTGTGTTTGACAAAATTAGCTGCTAGCTGAAGCTTATAGTTGAAATTTGTTGCTGGAGCTTATACTTGAAGCTTGTACGTAGAGTTTAAAGATTTGAATTGACATAAAACGACAAAAAAACATAATAAATAATTGTATTAGGGGTATTTATGTAATTTATCCTTTCATAAGTTTCAAACTTATTTTTAAAATCTACTTCATGTAGCTTATTTTTTAAGAGCTTATTTTTTCAATAAACTTTTAATTTTTTGTCAACTGAACAACAATATTTGTTAACTAAATAACACTACTAGGATTTGGACGAAATTTCAAGAAGAAATGGGTACACGTCTTAATTTAAGCACGGCATATCACCCTCAAACTGATGGTCAGAGTGAGCGGACAATTCAAACATTGGAGGACATGCTGAGAGGTGTGTTATTATTTTGGTGGGAGTTGGGATGCGTATTTACCGCTGGCCGAATTTTCTTACAACAACGGTTATCATTCTAGTATCGGAATGCCACCTTATGAAATGTTGTATGGGAGAAGATGTAGGACTCCAATTTTCTTGGGTGAGATCGGACAACGAGAATTGGCTAGCACAGATGTAGTGTTGAAAACTACAAAAAAGATAGAGCAAATTAGAGCCCGTTTGAAAGTTGCGCAAGATAGACAAAAGTCATATGCAGATAAGAGAAGACGCTCAATTTAATTTAATGAAGGATATCGAGTTATGCTTAAAGTGTCCCCTTGGAAAGGTATTATTCGATTTAGAAAACGTGGAAAGTTAAGTCCTCGTTTCATTGGACCATTCAAAATATTGACAAGAGTGCGGGAGGTAGCATATCGCCTTGATCTACCAAAAAGAAGGCATTCACAATACCTTTCATGTGTCATATTTGAGAAAGTGTTTAGCCGATGAGTCGTCATACGTCCCAATAGAAGAGATCGAAGTAGATGATAAGTTGAATTATGTGGAAGAGCCGATTGAGATTCTAGATGAGAAAATAAAGAGATTAAGGAACAAAGAAATACGAATGTTTAAGGTGCAATGGAAACATTGTAAAGGATCTGAATTTACATGGGAGCCGGAAGGAGAAATCCTTTGATATTATCCATCTCTACATCAGAAGTGGATTGTGAGGACGCAATCCTAGATTAGTGAGGGAGAGTTATAACACCCCATAATTTCTAAGTTAGCTATATTTTCTTCAGCTTTGCGACACTAAAAGAGTGTCGTAAGTAGCAACACTTCGACTATTACGACACTATTGGAAGTGTCGCTAAAGACGTTGAATGGCGGCATACATGGGTTAAAAGTGTAAATTAAAGATGATAAAACCCATTTTTATGTTCTTAAACTCTTCAGAAACACCCAGATTAAGTTGATTATGTGTGTGAGTTTTTAGAGAGAGAAAGAAGGAGAAATCAAGAAAGAATCAAGATTTAGCTAAGGATTTAATTCTTGGAGGTGTTACTTAGTGATTCCTAATCATTCAAGGTAAGAATCTGAATTTTCTGTTAGTCTTGAGAATGATACCGCCTGAATTGTTGAGTTTTGGAGTATTAATTATATGTTTTATTGAGAAGAAATTTGGGATAAAAGTTTGTAATATTAAGGAATGAGTTTTGAGTATTTTGTTTGAAAAATTGTAACCAAAGACCTACAGGAGTTAGGGAAATCGAAATATGTTTAAATTTGAGAAAAACCCCTAATTTCCAGCTGTTGCTGTTCATATTTGCGACACTACATCTGCTGGTGTAGCGACACTAGTCTAAGTGTCGCTAATGGTGCCGCTAAAGCATGTTTTGCGACACTTGTGGAAGTGTCGTTAAAGTAATATGCGACACTTAAAGGAAGTTTCGCTGAACTTAATAAGAATATAAGGCTTGACTTTTATTGACTTAATCTGAGTTAATGAGTAATGAGTTGAATACATATATTTACGGACAAGTATTTTATACAGAGAAGACCAGGGTTAATAACTAAACGTCGTACTCGAGTTAAGTAATGGGAAAAATATGGGATATAGTTAAATATCTTAATTAAATTATATGATTAATTATCGTCATTATAAGTTGTTCGTTTGGATTGCAATACTTAGATCACGTGTGTGGTTAAGTATTTACAGTCCCGAGTTAATTACTGAGCTTGCAATACTTAGATCACGTGTGTGGTTAAGTATTTGCATTTCTGAGTTAATCGTTGAGTGGTAATACTTAGATCACTAGCGTGGTTAAGTATTGGTCAATTTGAGGTGAATCAATGGATATGCCAATTGGAAGAGTACGCAATTGAGCAAATATCCGTCTAGACTCGGAGAGTCAGGCTCGGGGAGCCATATGAAGATAATATATACATTCTTCTAAATGAGTTGTTGAGTTTTAATGAGATTAATTATTTTATTATATTTTTATTACTTACTAAGCCGTGAACTTACCCCTATTGTTTGTGTACTATTTTCGATAGGTACATCGAGTGGGGTCAAGGGTGAAAATCCGGGTAAAAGACCAGAAGGATGCTAGTGGTGGAAACTTGTTATACTTTTATAGTAAGTTATTTTGTCTCAAAAATCATACTCTCGATATAAAGAAGCCCATTTTAAAAGAGATGATCATTTTGGAATGGAATATATATTTTGAAAACTTTAAGTTGTTAACCTAATAGTATTAGTTGCAAGTAGGGTCGTTTATTTTGTATGAAACCGACTGGGAAATGTTTAATATATATAATGTGTTAAATGATTTACTTGTTGACTTAACTCTGTGCTTTGCGACACTTTCGAGTGTCGCATACAGCGACACTATTTATGATTGGCGACACTAGTCGAGTGTCGCAAGTAATAAAAAAAAAATTTATGGGCGTTTCAAGTAAAAAATTTTTATGGGCGTTTCATAAATATTCCCTAATTCATAAGTAATTATGTTTTTTTTTGTCCTTTTAAGTAAATTTACATTTACAAATTTTACCTCAAACTATTTTGTCAAACGCTTTTACCAAAAAATTATCTCCAACTTTCGAATAATAAGCTCCGACTACAACCAAAGAAGAACACTAGTTTGCTATTAAAAAACACAAAACACCGGATCACACTTCCCCTAGCTTTAGTGAATAAGAGAAACAAGCAGTATTAACCTACGCGTTACGGTGGAACAAATATTAGTTTATGAAATAAGCTAGTATTTATGCAACTTAAAAGTCAGTATGCCGAATGTAGTCAAATTCGGATATTCGAATGGTTTAAGGAGCTATGTATGGACATAAACTTTATGTTCATTGGACAACTATTTTTTCTATCAATACCTAAAATGTTTACAGTCTTTGCCTTAGAATTAGATGTATATAATTTTTATTTATCAATTACAAAATTACTTTTATATCAATTTTATTTACAATTAAATTATTAAATTTTGTAATCTAAAATGAATATTATATAATTTTGTAAAATAAAATATATATTTTTTACTATTAATATAATAGTAACTTCCGTCTAGCATTTCTAATAAATATAGAAGTTTACAATGTGTATCTTCATCAATTAACTTATTAACTTCAACATTATCGTTTTAAACACAATATATCAAATATTCAACCATCTTTCCATTTATATCATACAATTTATCATTTTAAAAATTAATATATTTGTAGCTGATACCATATTTTCAACTCTGAATATTTTATCACCTTGAAAATGAACCTATTTGTAGTTCGTACCACGTATTACAACTCCAAATATTTGACAAACGTAATAGAAACGAAATTACTATCTAAAAATCAAATTAAAATTTATTATTAATGTATACCGAGTGAGTCGAATTAAACTCGGAGTGTTAGTCTCGACCGATACTAAAAATTAGTTTTTATAAAAATGGATATTGTTAAAGTATGTTTTAAAATATTTTAACAATTTAGAAAATAGAATTTATAAAAGTATGTAACTTTGAAAAAAAAAATTACTATTCATTGAATAGGTATATTCATCTTGATGATGAATATAGAAGTGTTTAAATGAAAGAAATATGTCAAGAATAAGTTCGACTTGAGATCAAAATCAAAGAGGTCAACTTAACTCAATGCAACTAAAAATATCAAACTCGATGACATCTAAACTCATTTTGAGAGTTGAAGGCACAACCTTGTTCTTCCATTTTCATACTAACAACGTTGCGAAAGAATAAGAGAGCTCGTAAAAGAGCTAGAAATAAGTCGAGCTTAGAAAGGAGCAGTCCATTATCTTTCATGCTGAAACCATGACGAATAATAAGAATTCGGTCTTTCACCAACTGAATTATATTCTCTATATTCTCTATATTAATATTAATACCGATCTTAATCTTATTGCTTTGCTAGTTAGGTACCCAGTCATAAATTCTTGAAATTACATCTTGTTAAAGAAATTTTTTGCATTTATATTATGGCATTTTTTCATTTATTTATTTAGTTTTATTATATTCTATATAATAAAAAAATCAATCAAGTAATTGATGCGAACTTCTTTGTCATTGAAATTTTAAATAAATTCAAAATAAAAATATGTAAATACACGGGCCGTTCCATTTATATGGGCCTTTTACCAACCTGATTTTTATGTATCCTCGATGTGAACTAATAAGTAATAATAACAACTTTGGCAACGTTAGGCACTTAAGCCCATTAATCCCGAAAGCCCATTACTTTCCTAAATCACAAGTGTTTTGCCGTGGTCTACCGCCGTCTGCCGGAAAATTTATATTACCCTCCCTGTAAATCACAATGAGAAAATTAGATATTATATATAATCAATACACATTGATTCATTTTTAATAAGAAAATGACGAAAATAGAAAAATTAGAGTTCAGTTGGATAATTTCATCATCATCGTCATCTGCTTCTGTCCTTTAGGAGTTATCGTAGCGTTTTCAATCGAAGAAGCTTCTATCGGTTCTGATCACGAGGTATGTTCACACTTATTTAACTTTATTTTATTTTAATTTATAATTTTTGTTACAATGCTGCCGGGTTTATAGTGTATATAAACAGAATTATGCAGAATGTATAATAAGTTAATTGTTTCTTCTTTAGGAGTTTAACTAGTGGTTATTATTCTGAATTAGATAGTTCCTAGATTTGTTGGTCAACATCATTTGTCCTTTGGTACCCAACTAAGGTGGTGGAAGACCTCAGCCAAAAGAAACTCGTTCTTGACTTGGTAAATTTGATATTTGATTCGTTTTCCTATTTCCGTATGCTTTCACATTTTGTCTAACTTTAAGTTTGTCGTCATAAATTGCCACCAATTGTGTTGTTATCGCCGCCCCAATCGCCTGAGAGACCTACAGTCTGGTTTCATAGTGTGAACATGTAATGTCTTTGCTCTATTGCCAGTCTGCTACTCATACTGACCTTTGTTTCATCTCTAAGAGCATCAGTGCGTTAAACATTAACGTATAATGCATTGCAAAATCAAACATTTTCCTTTTTCACATAAAACTTTTCCAATGCATTGAACTTTACCTGCTCAATTAGACTGCCACGTCAGCATGCTATTAGAATTATTAATCCATTAGTTGATAGCAAATTTTTTTAGATAAAGGCTTCTTATCTGTTCGAAACGAAAAAAATAGGAACAAGTGTCATTTATTTAATTATTTAAATTAAATCTAAATGACAGTGTTGATCTGTTAAAGTGTGAAACTAGATCTTAAAAATTAAATTTCAATTTGGACTCATTTAAAGACTCGTGTGTACAGAAAGACACCCACATGTTTTAACGCTTGGGGTGATGTGCACACCCAGGGGTGGATCCAGCTCAATAGAAGTGGGTTCCCAGGTCCTGACTTTGGCCCAGTAATAAAGAAATTTTCAAGTATTCCAATGGACTCTGAATATAGATACTATTGAGCCACCATGTATTTAAGCAAACTCTTAATGTAAAATAATCAGACCTCATATCGGTTATTAATACAAAGAAATATGAGCTCATACCTGATAGGTCATATAATTGACTATTGATTCTAAGAAATATGGGCTCATTTTTACCAGGCACCATGTTATTTAATTGTTGTTTATATGTTATTTGCGATTGTTTCGATTCTATTTGAGCTGCTTTCGAGTGTTTTGATGTTTTTGATGTAGTTTTCGTGATCTTCTATTTGTGATGTAATTTATGCCTCCTACGCCTTAATTTTCTGGATCCGCCACTAGACACACCCAATAGTGGAAGATGCAGCGGGCAGACCAAATTTCTTTCTCTATAATACAGTGCCAACTCATCGTACTGAAGATGCTATAAGTTTGTCTTTGATGTTGTTTTGTTTAAAGAAAGTTTTATTTGTTGAGACTGAGAGATGGTTTGTTGTATACATTGTAGTCCTACTATATACTTCAAGTAGTTTAAATTTTGTGCTCATTACTTCTATATTATTTTTGAAAAGTATGAATCATGTGTGGAGCATCCAGAGAAACTATGACTCAAAAACTTAAACTACGTGAATAATAAAAACATTAAACTAAATAAAAACATTCAAAAACTTAAACTACTTGTATATTATTGGAATTTAAAATTAAATTAAACTAAATAAAAACATTCAAAAACTTAAAACATATATAATAATGGGGTCGTTGATTTTTTATATAATTTCTAGTACTATGACAAATAATGTATATGATAAAAAGCCTTAACTTTTTTATAAATTAAAATGTATGCAATGAAGTTTAAAAAATATATCCTAAAAACTAAAAAAGGGTATCTTGAGCAGTTCCAGAAGCAGAGGGACATGTTTCAGTAGTTCCATCTCTCTAGTCTGCAGGAGTCCCGAGAAGATAGAGGAAAGACAAACCGCATGAGTAAATATAAAACCTACAGAAAAGTGGGTTAATCCAAGTATCCAACCAATCTTGCTTAAGTGCCACTGGTTTATCTCTCCAACTAGGGGTGTTCATCGGTTCGGTTTACGGTTTTCTTGATTTATTCGATTCGGGTTGTTAGGTTTTGAATTTTTTTTTAGCAAAACCGAAAACCGAAAACCGAATTCAAAATGAAAACCGAACCGAAAACCGAATTCGAATTCGATTCGGTTTTGGTTAAAACCAAAAAATCGAAAAACTTAATTTTTTTTCAAAAACACCTTTCAACATACAAAACTAAGAAATATGCACGATTATACGATACCAATTATATAAATCTAACTATTAATAATTGTTATGTGTTAGTCAAATTCGAGTTTATAAAGCATAAAACTGTCAATGTATGTGAATTTTAATGTCCAAACAAAATATTTGTTTTTCACAAACACATGGTAGCTAAAAAATTTAAGTTTTCAAAATGTTAAACTCTTCAAGTCTTCAATCGAATTCGAAAAATCACATATATATATATATTAATATATAAATAATAATATATTTATTAAATCGAATTTGGTTTAACCGAATTCGAAAAATTCAAAACCGAAAACCGAACCGAAAACCGAATTCGAATTCGGTTTAACCGAATTCGAAAAATAAAAAACCGAGAACCGAACCGAAAACCGAATTCGAATTCGGTTTAACTGAATTCGAAAAATAAAAAACCGAGAACCGAAACGAAAACCGAATTCAACGGTTTTAAACCAAATATTGAACACCCCTATCTACAACGAATCAAATTGGCCAAAGGAATTTAAGTAATTAAAATGTTATGCATATTAAGCATTTAGTTGGTGTCATATTAATATTAATTTTAATACGGATTTAAATGTGTATAGATTAATCAACATTGAGATTATAATGGAATTTAATTGCATGAATACACGGTTTGCGTGTATATACGAGTTTAAAATTAAATATAATATACTAATTACCCTTATCTCGTCATCATTCAAAATTAGAGTCTAATTAAGTAACTAGGAGTTGGTCTTTACACGTTACTTTAAAAATAAATAAAATTCAAACACAATTCGACCTCCATCTTCAATATCTCATCTCTCAATCGAGTTTAATTCAATCCAATACTTCGATTCAATTTGTTTTTTTTATCAATCATCCCGGTTCCGTTTCCAATTCCGTTTCTTTAGAATTTATTAGATTTGTTTCAATTATAATTCCGAATCTTTACAATTTGGTTAGGCTTAAGTACCTCTTGAAACGAGTGCCTCAAATATCGGGGGAGGAGGGGGTGGGGGGAACTAACCGGCTAGAGTTTATAATGTAATAATAATTATATTTGATCTTCGTGATTATTTGTACACTACCTACTTAAATTTATTCATATACCACTTAAGCGCGTTAAAGCTTAATGTACCAAAGGACGTGATGTAAGAATCACGCCACTTAGGGGTGATCATGAGACGGAATCGGTACCGAACAGTATCGAACCGGTTGGTACCGATTATCTTTTTGGCCCTAAAGTTGTCGCACCCCCAAAACACGTGGCAGCGGAAGGTAGGATGTTGAGTTGGGGGGCTGCGACCCAATCAAATATCACAACACAAAAGTTACAACAAGCGACCTCTATATGAGACGTTTTCAAAAATCATTACATTCCCATAATTTCATTGTTTACAAAAGTCTACATAATCATTAAGTTTCGAGTCAACAGTCTAGAGATTTCCACTACCATCCTAATAATAGTTACAGCATGTAGTAATGCATTCAAATCTCCGGTTTGATTGTGAAAACATGTGACTCGAGCTAATGCTTCCGAAAGCATCTTACTGCGGCTGGTCCCCTGAGAAATACATACTTAAAAGGTCAACATAAAGTTGGTGAGTTCATAGGTTTGTATACAGTTGATATAACATCGTATGGAACACAAGATTTCCGTTTGTATCATTCAACAATGATAAGTAATGTATTGCAAAAAGCAAAAATAGGGTATATTGTTGCCATGAGCTCATAGTTCGAGCTTAACTGTGGTGTCGGGTCACAATCAAGTGCCACGATCGGGGTGCCTCCCAACGAGTGCCTAATCCAACACTCGCAAGAAACAAATGATAATGCGTTCGTTTGACCATTTAGCGCGACTAACCCGGACGGGGGGAGTCAATCCCAAATAGTACTATTCATTAACATTCACATTATATCGATACTAACAAACTATGATGTGGAGCGCTTTCAGGATTAGTTAAATAACTCATGCAACCAATATATCGAGTTTAGTACTCGTGTTCACATAAAAATAGCGGTATAAAAGCAGTTGTACGTATTCTCACCCCAGTTAGAAAACAGTAAAAAGGGGCTATGAAACTCACCTGAGATTAGTATGCAAATAGCAAATAGTAAATAGCAAGCAACGTGTGATTCCAAATGCAACCTTCTAACGCCCTAGACGTATAAGGTTGTGTAAGTAGATGTCTCAAAAGATCATCTATGTAAGTGGAGGGTTAATGTCCACTTAAGCCAATTGTGTAGGTGGAGGGTTAATGTCCACCTAAGTAAATCATGTAGGTGGAGGGTCAATGTCCACCTATGCTAGTTCACTCAATTAGAAATGTCCAGTTGTTCGGTTATCGTTTGTGTTTAGAAAACATGTACGGCCCGTTGGTGACGGTTTGTAATAATAATCCCATAATATTAGTATTATGTTTCGTTTAATATATACCCCTATATGTTTACGTATTTCGTGTACTCGTATCTTATGAGATTTAGTTGTTACGTGAGTCCAACACTTGATCGTTAAGCATTTTCTATTTTCCGGTTATGGGTAGTTGATCAGTGCGACAAGGGGCGAAGCCCATGAATGACGGGGTCCGGGGGCAGAGCCCCTGGTAGTGGGGTCCAAGGGGTGGCAACCCCTGGCGGGGTCCAAGGGACAGAGCTATATGCAACACTGGGTTAGTGTCGCTATATGCGACACTAAGGTATTATGCGACAATAAGGCTTGTGTCGCTAAAGGTTTGTGTCGCAGATTTGGCGCGTCAGTAGGACCCATTGCGACACTAAAGCTTGTGTCGCAAAAGGTGCCGATTGGGATACTCTTGCGACACTGAGGCTTGTGTCGCTAATGTGACGATTCGTTCCCATCTGCGACACCAAGGCTAGTGTCGCAAAAGGAGCCGATTGGGAATTTATGGCGACACAGAGGCTAGTGTCGCGGACGATTGGGCTTCTTCTGCGACACTAAGGCCTAGAACAAGTCGTTTTTGCAAGTCCGATTTCGTATTCCAAATATTCGAACTAAAATTTAAGAAAAATCTAAGTTGTTCCTTAGTATCTTAACTACTTAAAATAATTTTTCTAGAATTTTTGAGTATACATAAGTATTTTTAAAAATTCCATTTGTTCCCTGAGGTCAAAAAGTGACCAATCTGGACACATGCAACAAGATCGGATTTCTGGGAAAAATCTACACATTTCCCGAATAAGTTATCTAAATGACATTTGTACCTAACAAAATTTGTGAACTTTTGGCAGTGATTTCAAGTTATTTGGAGGTGTATAGCTCCAGTTATGACTCGAAAAAGAAGGGTGAATTTTCTGACTTCCTGGACAGTCCGTGTACTTGTAAAAATCATTTTGGGTATCAAACGAGCTCCAAAAATTATGAAACCACTTGGAAATGAAAGCTAACTTCTTAAAGTTAGTTTTTGCCTTTTGAATCATCCATTTTGGTCAAGTTTTGAGGGAGAAACTTCTCCTTGAAGTTGAACTATTTTTTCTGGTCAGAATTGCATGTGACGTTTTTGAACATTTTAAGCCATGGAAAACGTTTTTGTGTTATGTTTTGGACATTTCCTTGTTAAGTGAACATTATAACATGTTTATAGAAGTGTTTCAAGTGTTTTAGAAAAGTTTTGAAGTTTTTACAATGTTTGTACAACCGAGCAAGAGGTGAAAGATGATGAGAAGAGCTTTATCTTGTATTTTGGCTTGATTTCTTCTTGAAAATGTGATGAATGATAATGGTGGTTGATGGTGGCAGGTGGTGGTTGATGGTGGTGGTTGGTGACAGCCCTTGGGGGGTTTTTGAGAGAGAGGAAGAGAGGAAAAGAGTGTTTGTGTGTGAAAATGATGTATGAAATTGAGAAAAAGAAAGGAAATGGGGTAATAAGTAGGGTGGGCCATGGGCTGGTCTTTGGGCGTCGTGGGCTGAGTCTTGGGCTCAGTTGGGGCGGCCCAAATGGAGCCTTGGGCTTGTACATTTGTTTCTCAAGCCCGTGTTACATTATTTGATCGGTTAAACGTTATTCGTGCGCGTTATAATAAAATCGTTAACGTTTAATTTTTGTGTTTTATTTTTGATACGAAATCGCTATTTCAATTTGACCAATATCTTTAAAATACTTTATTGAACCTTCTCAAAATATTTGTCGGTTTCGTTCGGGTGTCGGGCGCGATTCGTGCGTTTTCGTTGCGTTTGTTACGTTTTAAGCAAAACGTCTAGGTTTTTCGTATATTATTATTTAATAATAATAATATAGGGTAAATAACTACTATTTAAACTATAAGATAGGTTTACATTATTTATGAAAAGTTATCACCAACGCCGTATAGATTGTCGGACTCCGTCCGGTTGTTTCACGTAATTACAAATAATCGCGAATGTGTATATAATCATATACAAGTAGTTACAAATATTTAGCCTAATCAAATACTAAATACACGTAATTATAGTTCTAGCTTAAGGTAATCATTACCCTAAAGTGTCGGGTGTCACAAAAGTAAGTACCGAATACCAGACCGTTTGAAGCGGGATGGTACCGGTATGGTGCCGGTACCGGTACGGTAAAAGTGGTACTATACCGCTTTGGTACCAAAAATATAATAGAATAACAAGTAACCATATCTACGTATTTTGTAATTGATAAAATCCAAAGAAGATAAACATCAATAAATCTCAAATTAAAAAATTCATCATTAAGTGACATAGATGGATAGTGACGAAGAAAATAATATAACAACGTTACTTTTTACCGTGTTAAGTGATTTGGTAATGACACAAGTCACGAATCTTTGTTTTATATTAAAGTAATATGTTAGAAATTCGATTTAACTACGGTGTTAAAAAACATGATTGTTTGTGTGGCAAAGAGTACTAGCTAGAAATTATGTTTCAAATAAATCCTTTTAAAATATAGAAGGAACCTAGCGATCTATAACAAAGAAAAACATGTATATTTCGAATATGGTACCAAAGCGGAAAAAGTGAAAAAATACCGGTACCGAACCGGAAGTACCGGTTTTCTTTTTGTCCTTAAAGTGAGTACCGAATACCGGACCGTTTAAAATGGGATGGTACCGATTCGGTACGGTACTAGTACAGTACGAGTACGGGATCAGGAATTCGAGTACGGATGCTCGCCCCTAACGCCACTTCAAAAAGAAATAAAATAAATAGGGAGTAGAGGTGAACAAAACCGGTTTTTGGGCCAAACCGGTTTGGGTTGGAAAACCGAACCGGTTTTTGGTCAATGGTCAAGAACCGGTTTTTCCAAAAACCGGGTTGGAACCGAACCAGTTTGGGGGGAGAAAAAACCCTAACCGGTTGTAACCGGTTTGGAACCGGTTCGGGTTCAAAAACCGGTTTCAAACCGGTTTTCCTATAAAATTCGGTTTTTTTTCGAGCGTTGAGCGTTTTAGGGAAAATCAACGTATTCTTCAAATTTTTTCCGATAGAATGCTAGTACATTAGGTATGGAAACATAACTTAACAATAACTTAAAACAAAGTCTTCTAAATCTTCATAAAAATATTATTGAAACCAATAATTCTATATAATTCAATCTTATTCGAGCGTTAAGCGTTTTAGGGAAAACCAATGTATTCTTCAAATTTTTTCCGATAGAATGCTAGTACATTATGAATGGAAACATAACCAAACAATAACTTAAAAGAAAGTCTTCTAAATCTTCATAAAAATATTATTGAAACCAATAATTCTATATAATTCAATCTTATTCGAGCGTTAAGGGTTTTAGGGAAAACCAACGTATTCTTCAAATTTTTTCCGATAGAATGCTAGTACATTATGAATGGAAACATTACCAAACAATAACTTAAAAGAAAGTCTTCTAAATCTTCATAAAAATATTATTGAAACCAATAATTCTATATAATTCAATCTTATTCGAGCGTTAAGCATTTTAGGGAAAACCAACGTATTCTTCAAATTTTTTCCGATAGAATGCTAGTACATTATGAATGGAAACATAACCAAATAATAACTTAAAAGAAAGTCTTCTAAATCTTCATAAAAATATTATTGAAACCAATAATTCTATATAATTCTTCAAAAATCTTCAACCTTTATTAATCTTTAATTCTTCTAACATCTTCAACTTGGGTAGTCTTCAAAAGTCGAAATCTTCTTCGGAGGAAGCCTCTCGCGAAGCTTGATCGAGAGCAATTTCTTCATCGGAAAGTGATATTGCCATACCCACTTCCACCTCGATATCGTGTATATCTCCTTCGTATTCCAATTCACCTTCGAGACTTGAAACGTTTTGTATACGTTCCGCGGCGTCTAAGTGATCCTTCAAGCATATACACATCTCTAATGAGGCCGGTGTGAGTCTTGTTCTTCGTATGGATAGTACCCTTCCACTAAGAGAAAAGGCGGATTCCGAAGCTACCGTAGAAGCTTGGACGGTTAGTAAATCTCGGGCCATGATGGTTAGGATGGGAAATTGAGATTCCCTCCCTTTCCACCAAGCCAAAATATCAAAATGTGCGAATTCTTCGGGTCCCATTGAGGCTAAAAAATCCGTTCCGGTATATCTCCCAAATTCGCTAGTGGCCCTTTGGTCACCATCACCCCTTGCCCTTTTATGGTTTTCTTGTCTTAAACTATTATATAAATTAATCATTGGATCTCGGGAAGAAGATGATGAAGCAAACATTGTGGAAGCCGAACTAGAAGAAACCATTGTTGTTGAACTATATTTTTGAAAATAATGACCAAATAAATCTTTAAAAGATTTGTTAAAATAGTCTTTTGTATTTTGTGAAAAAAATGGATCCTCATCATTCAAATCCAAATCGTTACAAATGTTATCGATAAGTAATTCCACCCCGGAAATGTTCAAACATGGGTTTAACGCGGCGGCACAACTAATTACCGGTGGCATTTCTTTAAAATATTTTCTTAGTTTTGCTTTCATGGGAGCCACCATTATTGCATATACATTACCACAAAATTCGTATTCGCTTAGTTTTGAACTCATTAAATATATTTGATTAAGTACCAAATGACTTGTGGGATAATAAACACCCGATAATAAAGTAGTTGCGGTTTTAAAAACTTTGAGCAATTCGGTTATCTTTTGAATAACCTCCCAATAGTCGGAGGAAAATGATGTTGCAAGACCTTTTTGAACAAGTTGATCATGAAAAACGTATAAAGTGTCGCGTTGCAGTAAACCACACAAACATGTTGTAAGTCGAATTCCATCTTACGAGCATGTCCCAATTAGGGGTTAAAAAGATGGAATCCGTTTCCTTACATAATCTCATATAATGTTTGTATCTAGCCTTACCCGAACAAAATATATCTTGTAACATAATTTTATACGCGTTTTTTACTACGTTTATTTCTTGAACCGCTAGTCCGTCTTGCACAACCAAGTTAATGATGTGTGCAACACATCTACTATGGTAGAAAATGCCTTTCAAAGGTGATTCGTATTTTAGTATTAACCTTTGAATGGCGTTTGTATTATTAGTCGCGTTATCAAACGAGATTGAAAAAACCTTTTGTTCTATTTTAAACATTTTCATTACATCTCGTAACATGTAAAATAAGTTTTTACACGTGTGAGGATAGTCAAAGTTTTCAAAAGCAATGGTACGTTTCATCATTTGCCAAGTTGCGGGATCAACCCAATGTGCGGTAACACAAAGGTACGAACCGGACAAACCATGAGGAGCCGACCAAACATCGGTTGTTAAAGATACATTTGTATTTAAGTTTTCAAAACCGATTATTAGTTGACTTTTAGCATTTTTCCACAATTTAAGAGCATCACGTCTAAGAGTAAGACGACTTACATGATTATATCGCGGTTGAAGAGTATTTTGAATGACCCTAGTAAGCCGAGGGTTGTCGAAGTGGTTGAACGGCAAAGCTTTTTGAATCACAAAGCCGGCAAATGCTTCTCGACACCGCTCCGCTTCGTATGCAAAAATACCCCCATCCCGTGACATTGTTGCTTGACTCGACTCGGGATTACTTTTGACTCCATCACAATACTTTGTAGCATGTGATTTCAAAGTAGAGTTGGAGTCGGCTTTCAAAAATTTCCCGCAACGTTTACAAAATGCCTTAGTGGCACCATCCGACAATAACACTTTGTCGTAATTACACCAAATCTCGGGATTTCGTTTGGTTACCAAAACTTGAACAATAGTTGGTACATTTGAAGAACCAACACCGGCGGAAGTTGAAGAAGATTGAGTGGCCATTTTGATAGCGTTTCGAGAGCGTTTTGAGAGGAGTAGAGAATTTTTTGAGAGTTTCGTACGTAAATCGTAAGCGTTTTGAGTGTTTAAAGACTAGAATTAGCAAGATTGAGTGTTGTGACTAAACCAAACCCAAGGTATCTATTTATACTAGTTTTAGGATGGCAAAATGGTAAAAAAAAACCAAAAACCCGCTCCAAAACGGCTAGAAACGGCTATATTTCGAAAACCCCAAAAACTGGTTCCAAACCGGTTTTTAAAACCGGTTCGGGTAAAACCGGTTACAAACCGGTTCGCCAACGAATATATCCCAAACCGGTTCTCAAACCGCCAGTTTTTACAAAAACCGAACCGGTTGTGACCGGTTTCGGGTTTCGGTTTTTTTTCCGATTTCGGGCTCCGACCCGGTTTTTTTAGTCATCTTTAGTAGGGAGCATCAAGTTGATTAAATAATAAAAGTTTGGGCTTAATTTACGAAGGTCCATAATTGTGATCCAATTCAGATTCCGGATCTTATATAAATTTATTTATAATCTGTTAAACCAATTTATTTTTCCAACATAACTCTGCGGTAAAATCTATTGATTAAATCATAAAAAGGTACGTTTTAATTGAACCCTACGCCAACCGAGTTTCTGCTTATAATCTTTGTAATCGTAGATCAGCAATCGAGTTTATTTTTTGTTTGTTATGAATACTTGTGATTCTTGTATTCCAGATTGCAGCTAGCTCTGGGACAAAAAGAAAACAAGGCATTATAAGATTCTGGATTCGACAGAATGAGAAGCAATTTGTACGTATTTTGTGGGATACGTTGTAGGCTTGCCTTTCCGAAAAAGAAGAACAAAAAAGGTATGAGAACAAATATAGAATTCGATAGACTAAGTCGAATAAATATAGAATGCGATAGACTAAGTAGTTTGCCAGATGATCTTATCTATATGATTCTTTCATTTATCGACATCAAAGATGCTATTAAAACAAGTGTTTTGTCATCTCGATGGAGGTTTATTTGGATGTCAATGCCCTATCTCAATTTCTCAGATAAAAATTTCCTAACTTTGTCCGAATTCTCCAAATTTGTTACTCATGTAATGTCTTGTCGCAATAATGATCAAACACACGTGTCCTTTGTCATACTCAAAGTTTCCGAAAGTGTTAGCAAGTGCTTTGTTGAATACATTATAAACAATGCATACTTTCGTAATGTTCAACAACTGACTGCAATTAGTGTTGAACTGATTGAATTCCCTATTTCGTCTCTTGAATATCTCACAACATTAACAACATTGCATCTCTATAGCGTTTCCTTAATGAATATTGATGATGATGATAAGAAGAGTGTTGGTCTTTTCGGCAAGTGTATAAACTTGAAGATTCTCACCTTAAGTTACTGCGAAATAACGGGGGGATCGAATCATTTCACGATTTGTCATTCTCAACTTTCTGATCTTAAGCTTATACATGTATGCTTGAGAGACAAAGTTGTTAATCTTGTTGTACCTCGACTTAAGAATCTCACTGTTAGACAGTGTCATTCTGAGTGTTATTTGCTTTCTGCACCTTACCTTGCTTCCTTCCAATTTAAAGGTTGTTACAGTCAGATGGTCTCTGCAGATGGTTTTCATTCTTCGGAAAAGCTGCATCTGTGTATTGACGATCCATATGTGACAGGTGCTCCAACTCTTATTGATCTGCTTCAAAAATTCCACAATGTCAGATATCTTACTCTTCACTCAAGAACCATTGAGGTATATTAATTATGTTGGTACTGCTTTATGTTTAAATTCTACATCTTATCAATTGTCCTATCTAAACACTGATTCTGTAAACAACATACGGGAAACTGATTAGTGTTAGTTTATAAATATGTTTTTTTAACGGCATTTTATATTAAAGAACAACACTCTAGCAAGCTGCTAGAGGCGAATAACAACGAGTACATGGAGTCAGAACAAGCTAAACTTGGATTACATATCCACTCAATTCAATTGAGTTTTACATTCCTACATCCATTTGTGATCCAAGAGTACGATAGAAGTTTCACCACATCTCCTAATGCTATGCTTGCTAATTGCTATGGTTAGCAAAATTCATTTACGATTAAATTCATGTAACACCATATTAGAGGTAATATAACACTCTAATTATGTATCTTGCCAACAAATCTAGAATTAGTCAATTATGTACACACAATCATGATTGCATTACATATGTCTTTTTTATATATAAATATATAGATGATAGATGATTTTCTTTTGTAAACATTTCTGCAGATTCTTTCTTGTGATATGAGACCAATATTTTAAGTTTACCAATCACCACGTATGGACATGTTTCGATCGCGACTGACAATTTTAATGAGATTCCGAACCAGCAACGTTTTGATATGAACCTATCCCATACTAGGCCCATACCAAGCCATAAGCCCAAGTGTAGAACTCACTCCCAAAAGCTAGCTTGTAGGAGGAGGGAACACCTAGACTTATAAGCCACCAACCAATCCCATACTTGGGCGATGTGGGATCGTAACAATACCCCACGCTTTGAAGAACCAACGTCCTCTTTGGTCACGGCTATGTTGGTCACGGTTGGCACCCTTCTTTTCGGATCCAAGCCACCACTCCATAGGTCACCACTTCGAGGTGTTGGAACCTCGAAAGATGGGGCTGGCTCTGATACCAATTGATACGAACCTATCCCATACTAGGCCCATACCAAGCCATAAGCCCAAGTGTAGAACTCACTCCCAAAAGCTAGCTCGTAGGAGGAGGGGACACCTAGATTTATAAGCCACCAACCAATCCCATACTTGAGCGATGTGGGATCGTAACACGTTTACAGATGCAGGCTTGAGTATGAACAGGTAGTTTTTACAAAGATTTGTTTGAAATAAGTTTCCTTTTAATCTAATTGTAATAATTTAAGTCTGCTTTTAACTACCCTTAATATACTTACTTACTTACCCTTCAATTGTAATTGCCTCAGACTATTGTGTTTAAACGACGGTCAGAATATTGCGAAAAAGAATTCAAAGAGGAGATAAAGTTTCTAAATTACCTACACCACGAAAACATCGTTCGACTGAAAACCCATTTTACTCGTGGATCCTATCATGTTCTTGGTCTTGAATACATCCCTAATGGTACACTGTATGATCGTTTAAGGGGTATGTAGTATACTAAAAATAATACTTTAGCTTGATATCATGAAATCACTGATAGGCTAGAAATTCTTAAAATTTTGTTTTCTTCATGGATGCAGATACTGGACCAGGATTTTTGAGCTGGGAAAGAAGAATTAAAGTTGCATTAGGAGTGGCAAGGGCACTTGAATTCATGCATAACGTTCATCAGTCATCGATCATTCACAGGGACATAAAAACGACACACGTTGTTTTGGATGCGAAAGATGAGGCAAAGCTGATCGACTTCGGCACTGCAATATTAGAACCATCTAATAAGCTGTGCTCAGATCTGAAAGGAACGGATCCATATATACCTCCAGAGTATCTCGATCATAATAAACTCACAGCATCTTGTGACATCTACGCTTTTGGGGTCGTGCTGTTCGAGCTGCTCACGGGTCGTTTGCCCATCCAACAGGGAATAAGTGTCACCGCTTGGGCAACAAGAAAGCGTTATCAGGATGTGATATGTTTACAACTAGGCTGGGATTTGCTTGCACAAGAGATAATTGATGATAAAATCAATCCAACTGCTCCTCAGAAAGATAAGGAGATGATGATGAAGCTCGCATATGACTGCATTTCCATACTACCTGAGAGGCGGCCTGATGCATCTCAACTCGTTACACGACTACTGCAGGTGTCCTGTTTGGACAACACTAACAGTGGAGCTCCAAGCAGCAGCACCGGATCTCGTAGAAGAAGCCCCCCCAAAGGTTCTAAATCACGTCTCACTAAATCCTTCTGACCGATAACAGTTTTTTTTGGATAAGGGAATAGACCCGGCAAATATTACCCGATAACAGTTACTACTTGTACGGTGACCATTTAATTGTTTCGTGGACCCATACACTCATCTTAGCTATGTTCAGTTTGAAATTGACAATACGCGATCGCGTAATGTATAAAAACAAAAAAATATTTAGGGGCGTTTCAAGTTTGGTATCAGAGCCATGGTTTAAGGAATTCGGGTATACACCGTTAGTGGGTATTTGAACTTAGACCATTTTTGTTGTTAAATGAGCATGATTTAGAATTGTTAAATGTAAAATGTTATGAATGTGTAGTTAATGAGTTGTCGAAAGTTATGAATCGAGATGTTAAGTGATGACCTTAAAGACATACAAATGTAATGTGATAAGTATTACGCCTGGCCAACGTAATAGTTATCACATGACCTTGTATGGAATTAAGGAAATCACGAAATATCGAGAGGATTAAGTTAAAATGACTCTTAACTAGTAGATGTGTAATATGTTAAAATGAGTATGAATTAATGTGCTGTGTTTATTTCAGCGCTATAATGAGCGATCAAGAAATGAGAACGATAGGGGGGCCGAGTCATCAGGACAAGGTCAAAAGTACTAGTACCGAAAGTGATAGAAATAGACCTGAGACTCCTCCTCATGTGTCTAGGAATTCTACGTCTGAATTGAGAGATCTTATAGCTGAAGAGGTTGCTATCGCACAAGAGAGGTCTCTTCCTCTTTTGTTAAGTAGGATTACTGAGACGATTAGAAATGTTGTCACCGAAGAATTTCAAAAGCGTAGTGAAGAAACTGTTGTTGAATTGCCACCCCGTGAAAATCTAACTCAAGTGGAACGACCAAAGTTTGCCTACAAAGACTTTTCAGCTTGTAAACCACCAAAAAATCATGGGGAGTCTGATCCCATCAAATGTCACAGGTGGATATCGGAGGTAGAAGGGGCGTTTGATATTTGTGAGTGCCCAAATAGATTGAAAGTTGTGTATGCTGCAAGTTTGCTTAAAGCTCGTGCCAAAGAATGGTGGGACGTTAAACGTCAAACCATGGGAAGTGAGGCTGTAAGTAATCTTACTTGGGAAGATTTTAAGAAAATGTTTGGAACGACTTTCTCTCCAGAAGCCGAATTAATAAAGATCCGTCGAGAGTTTCTTTATATGAAGCAAACAAATGAGACGGTGAATGAATTAGCTGGAGTTTTCCTTGATAGGGCACGTTTTTGCCCAGAATATACAAAGAATCCAAGAAGACTTATGAACCATTTCCATGAAGTGTTAAAGAAGGATATTCGTCAGTTTGTTGATCCGGATAGGTGGACAAAGTTTGAAGATTTTGTGAATGAAGCTAGAAAGAGGGAAATTGAAACAAAGAGAGATGATGATGCGGCTGTGAAGAGAAAGATTGAACAATCTGTGGGTTCGTCTAAGAAGTTTAAGCCAAGTGGGAGTGTGAGAAGGGAGGAAAGGCGGGAGTCGCCAGAATGTTGAAAGTGCCATAAGAAGCACTATGGTGAATGCTTAGCAGGAACAAAATCTTGCTATCAATGTGGCTGTGAAGAGAAAGATTGAACAATCTGTGGGTTCGTCTAAGAAGTTTAAGCCAAGTGGGAGTGTGAGAAGGGAGGAAAGGCGGGAGTCGCCAGAATGTTGAAAGTGCCATAAGAAGCACTATGGTGAATGCTTAGCAGGAACAAAATCTTGCTATCAATGTGGAAGAGAGGGTCATTTAAGGAGCGATTGCCCTGAACTAATTCGTGTTTGTTTTAACTGTCTGGAGCTGGGGCACATAAAGTCTAAGTGTCCTAGATTGAAGAATCCCGTCACTCTCCCCACATCCCGCAAGAATGTTGATAAAAAGGTGGTGGTGCCACCAAAGCCCAAAAGTCGTTCTTTTCAACTCACCGCCGATGAAGCTAAAGATGCCCCTGATGTCTTAACAGGTACTTTTCTTGTAAATTCTAAACCTGCACACATATTGTTTGATTCGGGAGCTTCTCGATCGTTTGTGTCGGAAACTTTCTGCCAAAACTTCTCTATTCCCATTAGTGAGTTAGACACTCCATTTAGATGTTGAGGTTGCGGATGATTGAATTATATATGTGACCAATGTATTTCGTGGGTGTCGGATAGAGATTAGTGATGTAGTGTTTGTAATTAACCTTATCCCTATGAGGATGGGCGAGTTTGATATTGTGATAGGAATGGATTGGCTCGGAAAGCATGGAGCCATTATCTAATGTAAGAAGAAAATTATTCGAGTTACTTCGCCAAGTGGGGGAGTAATTGATATTAATGGAGAGAAGAGAAATCCCTCCATTTATATTTGTACGTACGCTCGAGCTCAACGCCATTTGGCACATGGTTGTCAAGCATTTTTAGCCCATGTGGTTGATATTCAAAAATCTTCGCCAAAGCTTGAGTAAATTCATGTTGTAAAAGAGTTTTCATAGGCAAGTTGAATTTCGTATTGATCTTGTGCCTGGAGCGACTCCAATTGATAAAACTCCATATAGGCTTGCACCGTCTGAAATGCAAGAGTTGATGAAGCAATTGCAAGAATTATTGGACAAGGGTTTCATCCGTCCAAGTAGTTCACCGTGGGGAGCTCCAATTTTGTTTGTTAAAAAGAAAGACGGCACTATGAGAATGTGCATTGATTATCGTGAATTGAACAAGGTTACCATCAAGAATAAGTATCCTTTGCCTAGGATTGATGACTTGTTTGATCAACTTCAAGGTGCTAGTTATTTTTCTAAGATTGATCTTCGTTCGGGTTACCATCAATTGAAAGTTCGAGAAGATGATGTACCCAAAATTGCTTTTAGAACTCGATATGGTCACTATGAGTTTGTAGTGATGCCCTTTGGATTGACTAATGCTCCAGCAGCTTTCATGGATCTCATGAATCGGGTTTGTCGCCCAATGCTTGATAGGTCCGTAATTGTTTTTATTGATGATATTCTTGTATACTCTAAATCTGCGGAAGAGCATGAGTCTCATTTGAGACAAGTGTTGCAAATGTTAAGAATTGAAAAGCTTTATGCCAAGTTCTCGAAATGTAAATTTTAGCTTCGTGAAGTGCAATTTCTCGGTCATGTTTAAATAACCAAGGTATTAAGGTTGATCCTTCAAAAGTTGAGGCAGTTATGAAATAGGATTCTCCGAAGAATCCAACCGAAGTTAGAAGTTTTCTCGGTCTTGCGGGTTATTATCGATGTTTTTTATTTTAAGACTTTTCTAAAATTGCAACCCCTCTTACTAAGCTTACTCGTAAAGATGTTAAATTCGAATGAAATGATCAACATGAGAAACATGAGAAGGGTTTCCTTACCCTTAAAGAGATGCTAAGTCGAGCACCTATCTTTGTATTTCCTGAAGGTACTGAAGATATGGTAGTATAATGTGACGCTTCTTATAATGGTCTAGGTTGTGTGTTGATGCAACGGGGAAAAGTTATTGCCTATGCATCACGACAACTAAAAGAGGACGAAAAGAATTATCCAACTCATGACTTGGAATTGGCGGTGGTTGTTTTTGCCCTTAAAATTTGGAGGCATTATTTGTATGGTGTGAAGTGTACCATTTACACCGATCACAAAAGTCTCAAATATTTCTTTGACCAAAGAGACTTGAATATGAGGCAAAGACGTTGGCTAGATCTAGTAAAGGATTATGATTGTGAAATCCTTTATCATCCTGGAAAAGCAAATGTAGTGGCGGATGCTCTTAGCAGAAAGGCGTCTCATAATGCCTTATCCGTTAAATCTCTTCGTATGACTGTCACAACAAACTTATTTGAACAAATTAAAGAAGTACAGCAAAGAGCATGGCAGAAAGGTGATTTGAATGTGGAAAGGCCAGATTCAGAATTTTGTTGATGATTCACATCGATTAAAAACCCGTTATGGCATAATTTGGATACCAAATTCGGTAGAGCTTAAGAAGTTGTTGCTTGACGAGGCGCACAAGTCTAAATACTCTATTCACCCTGGTGCTACCAAGATGTACCATGATTTAAAATATGATTATTGGTGGCCGGGTATGAAATGTGAAATTGTTAAGTATGTAGAACAGTGTTTAACTTGTTTGCAGGTAAAGGCGGAACACTAGAAACCTTATGGGAAAATCCAACCTTTGGATATACCCGTTTGGAAATGGGAGCATATAACTATGGACCTTATTACCAAGTTGCCAAAGACTTCACGTCATCATGATTCAATTTGGGTAATAGTCGATGGTTTGACGAAAAGTGCTCTATTTATGCCTATTAAAGAAACTTCATCTTCTGAAGTTTTAGCGGATTTGTATATGCGTGAAGTAGTGGCAAGGCATAGTGTGCAGGTATCTATTGTTTCCGATAGGGATAGTAGATTCACTTCAAGGTTTTGGTCAAAATTCCAAAAGGATATGGGCACGTATCTTAATTTGAGTACGGCCTATCATCCTCAAACCGACGGTCAAAGTGAGCGAACGATTCAAACCTTGGAGGATATGTTAAGAGCATGTGCTATTGATTTCGGTGGTAGTTGGGATTCTCATTTGCCATTAGCCGAATTCTCCTATAATAATAGCTATCACGCGAATATAGGTATGCCTCCTTATGAAATGTTATATGGAAGAAAATGTAGGACTCCTATTTGTTGGGGTGAAATTGGCCAACGAGAATTGGCTAGTACGGATGTGGTCCAACGAACGACTGAAAAGATAAATCAAATCCGTGAACGGTTGAAGGCGGCTCAAGATAGGCAAAAGTCTTGTGCGGATAAGAGAAGACGCCCAATTGAGTTTCAAGAAAGAGATCATGTTATGTTGAAAGTGTCTCCATGGAAATGAATCATTTGATTCCGAAAACGTGGCAAGTTAAGACCTCGTTTCATTGGACCTTTTAAAATATTGGCAAGGGTGGGAAAGGTGGCTTACCGACTAGAATTGCCCAATGAATTGTAAGGAATCCACAACACTTTCCATGTTTCTTATTTAAGAAAGTGTTTGGTGGATGAGGCAACTTATATACCTTTGGAAGAGATTGGGGTGAATGACAAGTTAAGCTATATTGAAGAACCAATCATGATCCTTGATGTCAAGATTAAGAAGTTAAGAAATAAAGAAATAAGGTTGTTAAAGGTGCAATGGAAGCATAGAAAAGGATCCGAATTTACTTGGGAACCCGAGGAAGAAATCAACCGTTATTATCCGGCACTGCACCAAGCATGGATTGTGGGGACACAATCCCGATAACTGTGGGAAAGTTGTAACACCCCAAAATTTTGTAAGTTTTATATTTATATAAAAGTATGTTATTTAAATTTATATATTTATATTTAGTGTTAAATACAAATATAGTTTGTTGGTGAGAAACATAAATGAGATATAAGTTGAGGGACTAAATGTGTCAATCGATGTAAGTTAAGGGTGAGAAATGAAAAAGATCTAATTAAACACTTTTCTTCTTGTAAAATCTGGAAGTTGCTTCAAGTGTTGTGTGTGAGAGTGTGTACGGGAAAGGAAGAAGGAAAGCCAAAGAGAGAAATCAAAATCGAGCTAAGTTCTTGAAATTTAAGGTTTTAATACCTTGATTCTACATCTCTAAGGTAAGAACACCCTCTCTAAACCCTTAATTCGATTGTTAGATGATTTTGGGTGAAGAACCCTAAATTGAGAGATTGGGAATTTATAGGTTTATGAGTGTATGATGGCTAGTTGAGGATTTAGTGTTAGAGGTGAAACACTTAAATTCTAATTAATTGGATGTTAAAGAGTTAACTTTGAATTTATTAAATTGTAAGTAATTCATGTATGTGTGTTGATATGTTTAGGTGATACAAGAGTGTAGAAATAGTTGTTTGAGCAAATTGATCATAAATTTAAGGTAAGTAATGGATAAGTATGTATTTGAATTATAATACTTGGATTACATTGAGTAGTCAAGTATTTGCCCTTTTTGTTATGTTATGGATGAAGTGAGATCATTGAGATACAAGAGTATTCAATGATCACACTAAATGGTGGAATTCAAGGGTGGTGATTGAGATACAATAGTATTTAATCAACCATGTTCTTGACACCATGATATGGACTCTTTGAGTCATAATGTATGGAGTTGAGGATCCTTAATTCATGTTATGTTGCTATGTTAATGTTAATGTTGATGTTATGTTTTCCTTTACTTACTAAGCATATTTGCTTACCGTTATGTTATTAATGTATGTAGGTGAGCAAAGTGGAACACGGAGCGATTTGGGTAAAAAGCCCAAGCGGGAATAATGGTGGACTTGCTACACTAGTAGTAACTAATCCTTTTGAATCATGCTCTTGATACGTAGAAACACCCAAATTTATAAGTTTGTTGATCCATGGAAATTGTTCATCTTTTGTAACCAACTTGTTATGTATGAAACCTTTGTCGAGTACTATGTTGGAAAGTTGTTATGGGTTGGAATAACCCTTTCCTAAGTGTTGATTTGGTATATATTATGTCATGTCATTGAAGTTTTCTCAATCGGGTTGTTTGGTTGAAATTGGTTAAATGAAGAATTGATGATTTGGTTAATTGCTGTTGTGTCAATGTCGTTTTTTTAAAGTTTGGAAATAAGGATATTTAGTGTGAGCTAGTGTGGTTGCACACTTGGTGACAAAAGTAACCAAAATGGTCAAATTTCTATCAAGAGTCCAAAATCATTGAAAACGCAAATATTGTAAAAGTGCCGATTGGGAAACTTTCATTTCGTCATATAAAGTATGTCTGCAAAATTTCAGTTTGTGCTTATAAACGAGTCAAAAGTTATGCGTGTATCAAATTGAGTCAAAATTTGAGTTGTGCATAATGTGTTGTTCAGGACCCAGTACGCGATCGCGTACCTAGTGAAGAAATTGAACCAGAAACTTTTACGTTATAGGTACGCGATCGCGTACCCTTTCCGGGATCGCGTACCTTGTACCAAAATTTGAACAGAACTTTTCACGTATTGAGTACGCGATCGCGTACCTTATGGCAGGATCGCGTACTCATAGTTTGTGTCAAGTACGCGATCGCGTACTAGCTACCAGGATCGCGTAATGTATAAAAAAAATAAAAAATAAAAATTATGGGCGTTTCAAAAACTCAATTGAATTGAGTGGATTTGTAATCCAAGTTTAGCAAGCCGCTAGACGCGAATAACAACGACTACAAGGAGTAAGAATAAGCTAAACTTGGATTACAAATCCACTCAATTCAATTGAGTTTTTGAAACGCCCCTAATTTTTATTTTTTTATTTATTTTATACATTACGCGATCCTGGTAGCTAGTACGCGATCGCGTACTTGACACAAACTATGAGTACGCGATCCTCCCATAAGGTACGCGATCGCGTACTCAATACGTGAAAAGTTCTGTAAAAAAAAAACTGTTATCGGGTAAAATTTCATGTATCCACTCAATTCTTACGACTACAAGGAGTAAGAATAATTACAAATCCACTCAATTCAATTGAGTTTTTGAAACGCCCCTAATTTTTTTTTAATTTTTTTTTTAATTTTTTTTTATACATTACGCGATCCTGGTAACTAGTACGCGATCGCGTACTAGACATAAACTATGAGTACGCGATCCTGCCATAAGGTACGCGATCGCGTACTCAATACGTGAAAAGTTCTGTTCAAATTTTGTTACAAGGTACGCGATCCCAGAAAGTGTACGCGATCGCGTACCTATAACGTAAAAGTTTCTGGTTCAATTTCTTCACTAGGTACGCGATCGCGTGACCCTTACATAATTTAGTGAATACATAATTTAAACAGTGATTTCCTAAGTATGACCAAAGTGTATTAGTTATACAATGGAAATCTCGTTCATTTCAAAATGTGGCATCCTAATTCGTCGTGGGTAGCTTACTTCCAAAATGCATGCAGTCTTACATGAGCGCTAATTCCCTGAAAAACATAGTAAAAAGTCAACAAAGATTGTTAAGTGAATTCACAGGTTTTATAAGTATGGTTTGTTATACCAAGTTCTTTTGTAAGTCGTTGACATAAAAGTCAAATAAGTTTCGTTTTGTTGGAATGTTATCCAAAAATATCGATTTGTTGGGACGTTACCCAAAAATATAGTTTCGTTGGAATGCTATCCAAAAATGTCGATTCGTTGGGACGTTACCCAAAAATATAATTTCGTTGGGACGTTACCCAAAAATATCGATTCGTTGGGACGTTACCCAAAAATATAGTTTCGTTGGGATGTTACCCAAAAATATAGTTTCGTTGTTGTTTGTGGGTAAACATTGACGGTGATCCCCCGAAGGTGAGCTAAACCTTACGAGTTAAAGTAACGCAACCCAACCCATAATCAAGCCACGACATAAATTCGTTGTTGCCTAATCGGACATGTAAATATACGCTCCGCTCTTAGTTGAAGGGACGTCACCCCGATAGTACTATCCGTATATTTAGTGGCTAGAGTCACCTAGCTAATGATTATGGTTGTAGCCATAAGGTCTTTGATGCACTACACATGTAAATCGTGGTTCGTACTAGGATTCGTTGTCCATGTACCCCAAAATAGTATGCAAATCATTTCGTAAACAAATAGTATTTCGTAATCATATAAAAGCATTCATAAGAAGTCAAGTTTTCGCATATAGTATCAAAATAGTTGCTATGTTTTCCACCCCCAGTTTAAAAGCAGTAAAATAAGTAAAAGTAGGGGCTGTGAACTCACCTCGTGAGTTAAGTAGTGAGAGCTAGCAAAGCGTATGCCCAAATAACGTCTCTAACGTCCTAAACGTGAGAGATAGTAATATAAGTAGTTGACTACACGTCCAACCATGTTAATCGTTCACTCGTTTGAAAAATCTTTGTTGTTTAAAGTTTCGTAGGTTCCGTTGGTATGTTTGTAATAATAATATTTCTCCAAAAATATATTTATTATTGTTTTGTTCCGCATTAATACTTAATATTTCACAATGTTATTATTATTGATTCGTATTATATTTAGTATATAATGTCCCTCGAGAATGTTTGATGCGAAAATAATCGAATAAACATTGTCCATCCGAAAGTTAGGACCAAATACTGTTCATCCGAAAGTTTGAGGTCCAAAATGCTGTTTTTCCGAAAGTCAACGAAAGTCAAATCCGAAAGTTGACTTTCGGAGTCAAAATCCGAAACTTCCACTAAAATCCGAAAGTCAAACCTTTTTCCGAAAGTCAAACTTTCGGAGTTAAAGTCATTACCATTTTGGGATTTTTATTTGACAAAGCGTACTTTATCGAAAAATTCCAAAAAAATTACACAATGTTCCCACATAAGTTGGCTACTTCGTGTATTTTTTTTCATTATTTTTAGATAAGTAGAGGTGGGTCAAAAACATTCGTGAGGACAACTGTGTACAGCAACTAATTCTATCGACATATGCACACAAATCAGTTTATAAATCAAAATCGGTGTATTTTCAGAGGATGAAGTTTAAACGAAAGTTGTAGCCAACAAAATTACCAAACTTTTCCAAGTGATTTCACACGTTTACTTTACTCACACGATTTGTTATGATTTTTCTACCATGACACAAAAATCTGTCCAGAAAATACTCATCACAAAAGTTAAGTTTTGTTTAGTTTATGTTACGTTTCCATGTAAGATCTTTCATGATATGAACTTATAACATGAATATAATTTTTTTTCAAGTAAAATCAAAGAGAGATGAAGTTCCTTACAAAGAAAATGATGAAAACACGAAGAAATGGAAGTCGTGAGCTCGTTTCCTTGCGTTTTCCTGCAAACCGAATAGATGGTGCTATGGTGGTTTGTGGTGGTGCTTGTGGGGGTTTGTGGTGGTGTTGGGGCAGCTTCTTGGGGCTGGAAAAACGCAGAGAACAAGGGAAGGGGGAGAGAAAAGATGAGAGAAAATTGGGGTTGAGTGAAGTGTGAAGAAAAGAAAGGGAATGGGGGGTATGGGGGAAGAAGAATGGTGTCTTGAGTGTGGGGGAGGGATAATGGCAGATTTTTGTGGGTCCCACATGGTGTGGGTTGTCTAATTTTTGTTCCCTAAGTTTACGTTACGTGCAATGCCCGTTTACCCGTTCGTTTCGTCGTTCGTTTAAATGCGTATGTTTCGATTAATTCATTAACGTTTAATATACGTTAATATCTTTCGAAGTATTATTTCAAATAATTTATTTTAAGTTTACAAATTATAAAATTTGATTCATTTGGTTGTCGGGTTCGTTTTACGTATATTAATCGCGTACGTTACGTTTTTAAACAAACGTATAATAGTTTTTTTTATCGCTAAGCATAAAACTTCAAAGTAAATAACTACTATATAAAATAGTTTTACGTTATTTAAAATTTTCGTATCACCAACGTACGTATGTTTTTGTCGAACTCGTTCCGATTGTTTCGCGCGTAATTATAACTAACTACGAAAATAGTAATACTTTACGTATTAAAATTGTTGGGCTTTGCTAGACTTATCTCATAAAAATAGTTTGAATTTACTTAAGTAGGGAATTAGACTAAGACATGCACGTGTTCAGTGTACGTAAATATATCGAATTTTGAGGAGTGTCACATTCTCCCCCCGTTAGAGAAATCTCGTCCCGAGATTTAAATCGTTTAGTGGATTCTATATCCGAAAGCGGTCTAAGTTTACTAGACACAAAATTCTAGTTGACGCCCGAATCAAATAATACTGAGGCATAGTGGTTGTTTACTAGAGACGTACCAATGGTGGCGTAGGGGTCCTGGTGTGCGTCCTGTGCTCCAATGACGTAAGCGCGTCCACGAGCTGGTTGAGTGTTGATGTTGCGATTGTTGTCGTTTTGGTTGTTGCGGTTGTTATTATTTTGGTTGTTGCTGTCGTTGTTGTTTTTACCACGGTTATCGTTATGGTTGTTGAGCTGTGGGCACTGATTTCGGTAGTGTTTTGGGTTCCCACACTCGAAACACCCAGTGTTTTGTCCTTCGTTGTTGGCTCGGGTGGGAGGGTTGGCTTTACAGTTTTGGGCTTTATGACCCCATGACTTGCAATTATTGCAGAAAGTACATCCGCCCTCATGGTGTCTCTCGCACTTACCACACTTGGGTTTGTTACCCAGGTACAGTTTCGGTTCGGTAGTGGTGGGAGTGTATGCCCTGGAGTTTCCCGAATACCTCTTGTTCTGTTGACTTTGTTGATCACTTCCTCCACTATTCCATTTTCGTTTCTCACTCCCATAACTACCAATCTCGGTACTATTTGGTTCACTTTTTCCCGAAACAGTTTTCTCTGTCAAAGTTCCCATCCTAACTGCCTCATCAGTTAAACTCTGCGCTAGACTGACAACACTCTTGAAAGTAGCAGGTTGGGACGAAGTTACCAAACTTCTGATTTGCGGTACCAATCCCCAGATGTACCTTTCGATTCGTGTATATTCCGGCGTCACCATGTGTGGTACGAGACGGGCTAGTTCCTGAAATCTAGTGGTGTAGCTTGTGATATCAGCACCGATCATCTTGATGTCCCATAGTTCAGTTTCAATCTTTTGCAGTTCGCTGCGGGGACAGAATTCCTCCATTATTATTACCTTCAGATCTTCCCAGGAGGTGGAGTAAGCGGTTGTTTGTCCAAGGGTTTGGACTTGAGCATTCCACCAAGTCAATACTTTTTCGGCTAACGTGCAAGTAGCATATTTCACCATATAGTCGGGTGAACAGTCGCTGATGTCTAGAACTGACTCCATCTTTTCGATCCAGTGGACAATACCAATAGCTCCCTCAGTTCCGTGGAAGGTACTTGGTTTGCAGGCTAGAAAAGTTTTGTATGAACACCCTCGTTGGGTATTCTCGGAGTTTTCGTTTACGTTGTTTCTTTCCGTGTTTCGGCTATTATCGCTTCCATCGTTGCGATTGCGACTTGCCTCATACTGGGCAATAGCTTCGGCTACACGTCGGTTAATGATTTGTTCCTCACTCCAACTAAAACAATGATTAACTAGGTTCATAAATCCTTTACTATGAATTAATGTAGTATAAATGAACAAGATATTTAAGTATAATTTAAAAAATTGATTCACATATTTATAACATTGATTCAACAATATATAGAATTGATTCAAAAAATTATTATATTGATTCATAAATTTAATACAATTGATTCAATATAATTATTATATTGATTCATAAATTTGATAAAATTGATTCACAAAATTTAAAATGGTATAACAACATCAACCTTAAAAACTAATGATTCAAAAATATTATAACATCGATTCTAAAATTTTACAAAATTGATTGATAATGTAATTGCCCATCGATTCAAAAAAAATTAATGACGATTTAGAAATTATTTAGAAAAATATAGCAATATAAAATTAGAAACTAATGAATCTTAGTCTCAAGGAAACTACCTACATTTTTATCATGGTGTTTTCACTAAAAAAAATATTCAAATAACATGACACGGTTTGTTCACATAAAATTGATAGTGATAATGGGAACCAACATATTAAATTCCTTTTTTAATTACAATACTAAATCAAGAAAACAAATAGAATGACATCCGTTTATTTTAAAATATGCCCCACATTTCGAGGAACCTTCAAAGGGATATATTAAAATTTGACGGTTTAAAAAAAAAAGTGAATCTATCTAGACAATTTTGCCCCTCTAGTAGTCAAATAATATTACAATTAATTTACAATTAACGCCATCATGTCTTTTAACCACCCTTCTCTCACATAAAATCCTTCTCTATATATCATACTCCTCTATGATATAATACCATACCATTTCATCAATTTTTGTTTAACTCATATACAATACCATTTCATCAATTTTTGTTTAAAATTTAAAATTAAAGCATGTAAATCAATCAAAACATTATAAATTTCAAATTTATTAAAGGCATTCATACATATCTTCAATTCGTCATAATTCATATTCATCAAATATTAAGAATTTTGGGTATAACTTTTGGGTTTTTGTGAAAATTTTGATTCACCAATGAATACAATAAAATTTAACGAATTTCAACATACAAAACTTATAAACAAGTAATTAATTTAATTATAATCGTCATTAACCATCGAATTTCACAAAAAAAAAAATTAGAACATTAACATTCATTTGGAATGAATATTGTTCAAAATTACAATTAATATTCATAAACAATAATTTATGATGAATATTAACTTATATATGTTTTTATACATTGTTGAACGATATAACTTAACATTCATCAGTGTATAATAATGTATATGAGTTAATATTCCTAGTAAAAGAATGTTTAAAAATATTAAGTTGTAATTTTGATTAACATTCTTTTCAAATGAATATTAATATTCTGAAAAAATTTTGAGTTATTTACAATTTTGCCACTACGTTGACTTTTGAGTTGACCAGAATGTATGGCTACGAATAGCTTCCCTCATTCCCTCTTGATCCCCACCCTATATAGGGGAGAGTTCAATGGGGAAGTGATGATCTAGAGGGAAGGGGGTAGTGAATCATAGCTGTTAGATCACTTCATTTAATAAAAAACATGGAAGGGCATAACTGTCATTTCAAAATTAACCTGTTTAAAACCAATTTCAACAACCAAAAACAGTACACTCAATTTCAAAGGAGAAATTAGGGTTCCATTGAATCAGTCCAAACATTGTCACAATTAAAACTACAAATTGAGGTTCCTAATTTCTAAATTGACGATTCGGAAGTTTGAATTATTGCCTTCGAGTTTAGCAATTGAAGAATCATTGGAAAAATTGTGGAAAGGTAACAAATGGCCGAGGGTTCATCAAATAAAGAGAAAAAAAAATCGCTCAAAATGATAAAACGAAATCAAAAATTGAAGAAGAAGAAATCGGTAAGAACAAACAAATATCAACTTTATATTCATTATAAATTGTTTTTGTTATGAACAATTTGTTAACATGTCAATCAAAATTTCAGTAAATTAAATAATAATAATAGATGAATATTAGTAATTGTGTATTCATCAGAATGAAATTGTTTATCTATTTCATATACTATTAATGGATATTAGTTTATTATATCTGGTTGTGTTACTGTTGTGCATGAATATTATTCACTCTGATGAATGTTAATTGAATTATATTGAGATAAAACAATTTTTAAAAAATTTCATTCAAAATTTCAGTAAGTTAACAAATGACAGGTGAATATTACTAATTGCGTACTCATTAGAATGAAAAGTATTACTCACTGTGATGAATGCAATTAAATTATGTTGAGTATTCAGAAGCTAAACACTGCATATATGCTAAAGATTGTTTTGTTTTATGGCATGTGTTTGTGATGATAAATCGTGATTAATGAAGAATGATGGTTGTATTCTTCACGATTTACTGGTCTATCTGGATGGAAAGAAATTTTATAATATTTAGGCAAAGGTAAATGATATCACTTATGTGATAAAAATAATTAGATCAAGAGTTGGGCATTGGGGGTATGCTAAGTGGCAGGATCTGATGTATTCTCATCTAGAAGTTTTTGTTAATACAAATTTAATTAAGGAGGACCACGGGAGGAGTAATGGTAAGCTTGACGTTCGAGAAGATTATGGCGAGAATGTCATTTTCTTTTAAGGTTGATGGTGAGGTTTGTAGAGCTAAATGATGTTAAAGGAAAGAAGATATGTGTCTTCTTTAAACCTTTGGGTGGCTGTATGGTGAGTTACACGCAATAACTGAAGCACTTAAGTAATTGAGAGTGACACGGTTGAGACACTTAAGTATGTAATGCAAGATGTTGAGTTATTTCCATTGTTAGAAGATGTGTTAAGGAGTATTTATTCAATCAGAGAGAGTGGTATTAATTGTATTTTTAAGCATATTCTAAGAGTCGGAAATATGAAGGCTAATTTTGCAGGTAAAAAAGGGTTGTCAAGATCAAAGAGGATGATAATATGACTATAAGTTTTGGTGATGTTGCGTAAGATGAAGATTTATTTTGAGCCTGATACTTTGAAGGTGTTTATGTAGCCTGTTCATTTTGCTTGTGTTGGATTTTTTAATCTTATTTATTTTGTCTAAGCAAGTGTTAGAGTCGGTTGGAGCATGTTATTTTCAATTTTAGTTTGAGTGTTTGTATATTAATAGCGTATGGTATTGTGTGTATTCTGTAGTTTCTATATCTAATGAGATGAATCCTATTTATCTAAAAAATCTTACAGAATAAATTGTAATCTTTTCATACTTATACTTTATCTTAAATATTATTCACTGTGATGGATGTTATTTGATACATATTGAATTCCCTAACGATAACACATAAAAGTGAACTCTCTAATATGAATGCTTGTTTCAAAGCAAAAAAAAGTTGTGAGTGAAAAACATGATCAAAATTACAGTGGACATTTGACTTTCCTTACTATGAGCTAAGTAAAATATGAATTATTGACATACTATAAAAACATTACAACTAATATGAATTACCTTTTGCAGCTATGACATCCAGACAGAGTTAAATATTAAAGCTGCGATAACTGTCTTTTCATGTGATTTATATTGTCATGTTTGCTTTGATTTGTCTAGATGTGTATCATAGTTAGTGTAAGTTATATATTCTTATATGTTTCTGTTTTTATATTTTTCGTTTATGTTTCCAAAATATGTTAAAAACCGGTACAATCGCCATGATCTTAATATCTCGGTATACATTCCAGTGAATAAATACTTACGCAGAAGTTCAAGTTAGCGAATTAAGTTGCCACTAGGCAGAAGTTCAAGGAATGTTGTACAATAACATTCACGAGGATGAATCACTTATATTGTAAAAAATGCATGTTTTTTGGTAACTGTTGTACCGGTTTAGATAATCAACAATTTTGAAAGAAAAACAATTATGGTTTATTGTAAATCTAACATGGCTCGATAAAATGCAAAAAGGTTTAGTACTAGAATATTTTAACAACTTCAACAACCATCAGTATTGTACATCTAACATGGCTCGGTAAAAAAAGGCATGGATGTACCAAATATCTCATAGAGACAATAATATAATAGTGCAAAAAAATCATTGATCTATAACATTCATCAACTGAAGTTAAACTATAACATTTATTAATAAACGGTATCACTTAATATTCATCTAAATAAATGTCATGACTTAATATTCACGTTATCACTTAATATTCATCAAAATGAATGTTAAGTTACGACAACTGAAATTATAGTACTCCGTATAGGGGTGTACATATAAGATTCGGAACCGCCAGAACTAGTAAATCGAACCGGAACCGGATCAAAATCGTACCATACCATGCACAATGGTCCGGTTCTCGGTTCTAATTTTTAGCCTTAATGGTTCGTGGTACGGTTCGGTTCTAACTTTTTGAAGTCTTTCTTTTTTCAACTTTGACCTTAAGTATTTTTGTTTGTATAATATAATACTTGATGCAAAATATATGAATGGATTGAGTTTTAAATATATTTTCATTAGTATAATTTTCATTATATATTATATAATACAAACAAAAATATTTAAGGTCAAATTTGAAAAGTAAATACTTCAAAAAGTCAAAACAGGACACTTATAATGGGACGGAGGAATTATCACTTAATATTCACCTAAATGAAGATTATCACTCATTTGCATCAAAATGAATGTTAACTTTTAGAAATTGAAATTAAATTTTATATTTATCAATGAATGTTATCACTTAATATTCATCTAAATGAATGTTATTACTTAAATTCATCATAATGTTGATAAATTACAAATATAACATTTATCTATGAATGTTATCACAAAGTGTTCATCTTAGTGAATATCGTCACTTTACTTGTGAAAATGAATGTTACGTTATAACAACTGAAATCAAATTATAACGTTAATCAAAGAATGTTATCAGTTACTATTAATCATTTTAGTTACTATTAATCTAAATGAATGTTAAATGACGTGATTCATTAATGTATATTAAGTTGTGACATTTACAAGATTCGTGAATGTTATCACTATATTCATCAAAATACATGTTAAGTTATAGCAACTAAAATTAAATTATAACATTAATCAACCATTTTGAGAGTTGCCTTCCTACACTCTTCATGGTGTACGAAAACATGGCACCAACAATTAAACTAATCATAACTTTCGCAGTCAACACATCTACAGTTGTAATTACAGCCCTCCTCTCAACTAATGAATGTTAAGTTATAACATTTGATCAACTGGAAAAAAAGGATGGCGTTTATCAATGAATGTATCACTTAACATTCATCTTAATGAATGTTATCAGGGTAAAAAAAAAAACTCTATGTTACAACTAAGCCGCATTGTTTCGAGGGGCCTCTTCAGTCAAAGATGTTAATTTAATGATCATGTTCACTTTCAATCACCATTCTTGTGCAAAGACATGCCAGACACATTACCTGGATCACATAGTTATAGTAAATAATCAGAAACTAAAAACAAACAGTTCCCATGTGCGCAAGGTCGTTAGCTCAAATGTTCATTCCATCAACAACTCCAGCAACTAGGCATATGCCAATGGGGAAGTTAATTTTGTTTCAATAATGAGTCTGCTCACCACGAGCCAGATCAAAAGTGAAACCGTTAAGTCATATCATCAAGTGATAACTATATGATCTTGAAACAATAACAAACAACTAACATTCACCATGTGTAATATTAAAATTCTTTGAGCTTTTGTGTAGTAGCATCTAATTTCATTAGCTTTCTGGATTATTATTTATTCATTAGCTTTCTACATTCCAAGTTAAATAAGAGCCCTAGTTTAAGCACTATCACATACTCATGAGGTGCTTCTAGTTACAATAGAACATCTATTATGAGATAACATAGTATCAAATTATAACAACTAAAATTAACATTTACCATAATGAATGTTATCAATTAATATTCACATAAATAAATGTTAAGTTGTAACATGTATAATTTAATATTCATCAATAAACGTTATATTATAACCCACTAAGACCCAACTGGAGCAAACCGTAGTTTGCAGATATCATCTTTAAAATTTACATTTTATGAGCTTTTGACATCCATATGCTCGGTTAAACCTTTTGCCAAACTTAAAACACACCATAATGAATAATTTGGTAGTTTATCTAAACGATATGCAGTTAGCCCCAATTGCATTTGAAGCGAAAAAAAAAACCATTATCTTGATTGACATTGACATACATGGAAGCCAAGTGTTCCCAATTGATCTTTGAAAGGTATGCCATGATTACCTTTGGAGTGATTTTATGATCTTTGATTTTTACATTCATGTTGTCTAGATAGCAATAATCTGCAACTTTGGCACTACAAACTGTATATAAGTAGGAACACAAATGTTGGGAAAAACAATGATCAAACCTAAGTTATAAATCTGAAGTGTCAAAATCTAAGTTAGTTGTATTATGGAAAACTTAGTGTTTTCATGAGTCTGTGATTCTGAGTCTGTGCGGACATAGACTGAAGAATCTATACAGAATCAACCCCTGCTCTATCTGAAGACTTGTGACTTCATTATTTGAAGAATGAATATCTGAACTGAATGAAGACAGAAGACTTCACAGACTGAAGATCACAGACTGAAGACTACAGATTGAGATCACAAAACTATAGATTGAGATCACAGACTGAAGAGCACAGACTGAAGAACAAAGCTTCAAGAAAGAGTTCTTCATTTCCTAGGCAGAATACAACTGAAGTTGTGACACCCGGCGAATTAGGCCGTCATTAGTGACTAATCATAGATCATTATTACTTGTATTTAGTATGAAATAGGACCAAGTGCAGTAACAGTTCGTATGTATGTAAATATATATACGCGTACGTAATTAAATTTTAATTTTGCAAATTCGATCGGATGGGATCCAACACGATAATACGGACGTTGGTGAAAACTTTTTCATAAATAACGTAAATCTATTTTATAATTAAATAGTAGTTATTTACATTATACTGTTATAGTACAATAATATACGAACACTTTACGTTTTATGCAAAACGTACCGTACGCGACGAAAACGCGCGAAGCGCGCCCGACAACCGAACGAAACTCGATTATTATTTTAATAACTTAAAATGAAATATTTTAAATAAAACTTCAATCAAAATGTACGCGAATAAATCATTAACAAAAAACTTGAATAATAAACGTTTAACGTTTAAACGAACAACGAAACGAACGGGTAAACGAGCACCGCACGTAACGTAAACATTGGGGAACAAATTTAAACAACCCACACCATGTGGGGCCCACAAAAATCTTCCACCAAGATGCCCCCTCCCTTTCCCCATAACATCATACCCCCTCACCCTCTTTCTCATTCCCACACTCAATCCATTTCCTACTTCTACACTCTTTCTCTCCTCTCTTCACTCTCTCTTTTCTCTCTCTTTTTCTCCAGATTTTCCTGCCCCAAGAACACTCAAAATCGCCACCATAACCCACCATTGAACCACCATACACCACCATAGCATCCTCTCTTTCGGTTTGCAAGAAAAAGCAAGGATTCAAGCCCTACAACACCTCCTCCTTTCCTTCTCCTTTTCTCATTGTAAGAAAACTTATTCTACCTCTAAAATGCTTGAATAACATGTTAAAATGTTCACTCAAAAGATTCATGTTCAAAAACCATGTTAAAAACGTTTTTCATCATCATCAACTTACAAAAATGCAACATGCATATTCTGTCCAGAAAATACTCCGAAATTCATCTGAGTGTTTCTCACTCAAAATCTAATGAAAACGGATGATTCAAAAGAGAAAACTTAAGTTCAAGAAGTTATCTTTCATTTCCAACTGGTTTCATAATTTTTGGAGTTCGTTTGATACCCGAAATGATTTTTACAAAAACATGTGTACAGGCTGTCCAAAAACTCAGAAAATTCACCCTTCTTGTTTTAATCATAACTCGCGATATACACCTCAAAATGAGGTGAAACCACTACCAAAAGTTCACAAATTTTGTTAGGTACAAATGTCGTTTAGATAACTTTTTCGAAAAATGTGTATATTTTGCCCAGAAAATTAATCTTCTTGCATGTGTCCTGATTGGTCACTTTTTGACCTCAGTAGAGAAATGTAATTTTTAAAAATATTTAGACTTGCTTAAAAATTCTATAAAAATTACTGAAAGTAGTCAAGATATAGGGGAACCTCTGTGATTTTTCTTGTATTCTATTTCGGACTTATGATTTTCGAAATCGAGCCAACAAAAATGTACATTTTCTGGAAATATAAAAGGTGGACTGATTTTGCCCAAATATAAAAACCAACACTTGTAAACCTACTAAAAATGGAAGAACTGAATTTTTACAACCCTTAGACATATTTAAGAGTCATGTAAAAGTTTCGGGTCAAACCGAGCACATTTGACCACTTTCCCGAACTTGAAAAGCATAGCAGAACCTTAGTGTCGCACCTTGCCCAAATTGGGTGCGACACTAACCTCTGTGTCGCTATTTTTTTAAACAAACAGTGGTAACCTGCGACACTAACTCCTGTGTCGCTACAAACAGTATTAACTAGCGACACCAACCCTTGTGTCGCTATCTATAAAACAGTGGAAACTAGCGACACCAACCCTTGTGTCGCTACCTCTAAAACCAAACAGTATAAACCAGCGACACTAAGACAATGTCGCTACCACCTCGAGTGTCGCAGTAACCTGCGACACTAACCTCTGTGTCGCTTAACAAAATTAATCAAATTTATGTTTTCCCAAAATGTCACCAACGAGCCGTACATGTTTTCTAAACACAAGCGATAACCAAACAATTGGACGTTTCTAATTGAGTGAACTAGCTTAGGTGGACATTAACCCTCCACCTACACGATTTACTTAAGTGGACATTAACCCTCCACTTACATAGATGATCTTTTGAGATCTACTTACACAACCTTATACGTTTAGGACGTTAGAAGGTTGCAACTTGGAACACATTGCTTGCTATTTGATTATTGTTTGTTATTTGCTAAACTCAGGTGAGTCTTACAGCCCCACTTTTACTTTTACTGTTTTATATACTTTGGGGTGAGATACAAATGCTTAACTGTTTTTAATGAACACAAGTACTCGATTATTTTTACAAGATTGTATGAGTTGTTTTTAATCCATTAAAAGTCCTCAACACACATGGTTCGTTAACTGCGAAGGCGCGAGTGCTAGAGAATAGATCTATTATGGGAATGACACCCCCGTCCGGGTTACTAGCTATAACCAAGTTAAAAACGGGCACTCTAGTATTTGTCATAAAGGTGTTTCGGATTAGACACCTCCGGGATTCGAACCGTGGGCTCATGGCAATTTCGGAAACATTAATTTTGTTTACTTTATTTGCTTGATTGCAAATCACGGATAAATCTTGTGTTTCATAACTATGTTTTTACTGTTAAACCTGTGAGATTCACCAACCTTTTGGTTGACCCTTTTAGCTTTGTATTCTCAGGTACTCAGCAACAGTAGGATTGCCCACAGGATTGCTAGCTACATCGAGTCGCATGCATTATACGTATATGAAGATGTTCATATATTATTTTTGAAATATTTCGTTATGTATTAGAATCTTCAGGATATTATTTCGCGAACTCGAGGCTAATGTAAACTTTTTAAAGTATTTCAATGTAACTACTTTTGTACTATTTTATAAACGTCTCATATAGAGTCGTTCGCTTTTACCTTTGTGTTGTGATTACTTGATTAGTCACGCCCCGACCCGAACCGCTTCCGCTGTACAAATCAGGGGGTGTGACAGAAGTGATGTTTGAAGAAAGTCAAACATCGTTTAAAGTTGAAGAAGGTTGTCTTTCCCAGAAAAGAAACCTTCACCTTTTTGCTTTTACTGATTCCAAGAAGTAAAGTAAAAAGGGCGTGCAGATGTTGTTCCCAGGATGAATGTGTCATCCCCTGGACAACTGTTTGAGCTGGTTAATAGATTTGGTACCTGCATGCATGTTATGGGCTAATTTTTATGTCTAGAAAGCAGGATCCCGAATAATAGTATGATTATATTTTACAGGTATTCAGGATCCCGGATACGTTCAGGATCTTGTTATAGGTTCAGGATCACGGATCTTCAGTATCCCGGGATCATATGCTTCTAACATATGTTTGCTTGTTTATTTGACCAGGGCATATGAGAACTCGAACGTGACTTATTGACTCCGTGATATATGGACCAAGACTACTTCAAATTTAAACGAAAACATGTGGAATAACAAGTCAAGGAAAAATCTGGATGATCCCGGATATTTCGGGATAGTCAGCAGAGTCTTTGTTAAAGACCGGAGGATCCCGGATATTTCAGAATTATTGTTATATTGTATTTAGTATATAAATGAGGCATATGATCGATTAGAAAACACTTCTCACGCACTGCTAACACTTACTCATTTCTTTATTCACGATCAAACACATTTTATACTTATCTTTTTCACAAAACTCAACACACACTCATTAGATTCGATTATATTGTGCTCTTAGTGTGTGTTATCCCAATTTTCATATATAGAATTAACAAAGGCAAGGAACGATTGTTCCTTCCCGAGGTTTTATGCCGGCAATCTATCAAGATTAAGGGCTTTCCTCGTATATCTTTGTGTCGATCGCATTTACTTTACATTTTGATTACTATACTTGCTTTATATCGACTTTTCATCAATCTAAAACTTGATTATCTTGAAAATCACTTAAGCACTCTACCTCACTTTACTAATTTGATCACGGAATTATATTTGGTAATTTTTGGTCAAAACAATGCGTACTAAACTCTATAAATATCAAGCTCAAACATGCATCAACTTTATCCAAGAATACAAGAAACCAAGTAATCCTTAGCATTGTAACTTTCATAGTTTCTAGTGATAACTGATTACTTATATTCATTAGTTGAATATAAATCTTGGATCATATTCAAATACTTAGTGAGTTTGAATATCTTGTAATCTCTGTGATACAAACATTGGATTTGTGAATAATATAAATGTTCATACCATTCATAATCTATGTTAATATAATCTTGTTTCCGCCAAGATTATTAAGAGTTTACCATTCATAATCTATGTTAATATAATCTTGTTTCCGCCAAGATTATTAAGAGTTTGATTGAACTTAGATATTAAAACAATACATTAAATTCTTATAATTTAATCTGTATCTAAGTTTTGGGACCTTGTGACTTAACAACAAATGTAAAGGCCAAAGTAACACAGGAGAAGAATTGCAATGTCAACGAGATATTAATTCATACAAGACTCTATTTATACGCCACCAATTTACATGCCAAATCACCATCTGCAACCATCGTTACTGTCTTCAAATCTATTTTACGACTTTAGATAATTATGTTATATAAGATTTTAATCCACCTTCCAACTTAATAAATCATTTATTCATTGATGCATCGAGGCCTAGAGGGACCACGACTTATCAGCTATTGCACTAATCCCTATTAATTATTGTAGATATTTAGGTGGAAATAACATGAGATATTTATTTTGTTTTATCTTTTTCAAAAAATATCATGTAATAAAAGGTAAAGAAAAAAAAGACCCCAATATAAATATATATACCCAAAATTCGTTTGTGAATCAAATATAGATATTTATAGATATAGATATTTATTCGTTTTGTATGTTGAAATTCATTTAATTTTATTGTATTCATTGGTGAATCAAAATTTTCAAAAAACCCAAAAGTTATACTCAAAATTCTTAATATTTGATGAATACGAATTATGACGAATTGAAGATATGTATGAATGCATTTGATGAATTTGAAATTTATAATGTTTTGATTGATTTACATGCTTTAATTTTGAATTTTAAACAAAAATTGATGAAATGGGTTGAGGTTTGCTTCCCTCATTCCCTCAAATTTAGAGTTTCTCTCTTAATATTTCCCATATATATATATATATATATATATATATATATATATATATATATATATAATATTATTGAGTTGTAATAGTGTTTTTTGAGTTTAAATAGGTTATGAATAGTAATATTTACCTTTGATAAATATAGTAGTTTAAATTAAACAAAAAGGATCAAATGAGAATAACTATCAGAAACCAACACTACTCTCTTGTAGAAGAAGATGAATATGAAGATGAATAACACCAGTTAGAATATAACGAGTTAGAATAATATTTTATTTAATTATAGGGTTAATAGACAATTATGTTACTCTACTTTGTGAAAATGTTCAACTAAGTTATTGTACTACTAATTTGTTCGATTGAAGTACTAAATATATCAAGGCAGAGTGACTCGCTAGAATGAGAAAAAGTTTGTGCATATTTTGTTGGGTATGTTGTAGGTTTGCCTTTTCAACAAAAAATAAAAGGAACAAAAAAGGATTGAGAGATAGACCAAGTAGTTTGCCGGATGATCTTATTTATACAATCCTTTCTTTTATCGACGTCAAAGATGCTATTGTCATCTCGATGGAGGTTTATCTGGATCTCAATGCCCAATCTCAATTTCTCAGATGAACATTTCCAAACTTTGTCCAAAGTTTCCAAATTTGTTACTCATGTAATGTCTCGTCGCAAAAATGATCAAACAGTACACGTGTCCTTTGTCAAACTCAATTTATTGAAAACTGCTGTTGAAAAGTGTTTTTTCGAAAGCATTGTAAACAATGCATACTTCCGTCGTGTCCAACAACTGACTGCAACTGCTCACACGATTGAATTCCCTGTTTCGTCTCTTGAATATCTCACAGCTTTAACAACACTGTATCTCCATCGTGTCCTCTTGTTATGTAAGGAGAATACCGAAGACGATAAGAGGAGTGTTGGTCTTTTCTGCCAGTGTATAAACTTGAAGGTTCTCACCTTAAATGGTTGCAGAATAAGGGGAGGATCAAATCATTTCACAATTTGTCACCCTCAACTTTCTAATCTTACGCTTATAAATGTAGGCTGGAAAGATGATACTGTTAATCTTGTTGTACCTCGACTTAAGAATCTCACTATTAGACATTGTTGCTGTGCGTTTGATATGATATCTGCCCCTTACCTTGCTTCCCTGCAATTTGAAGGTTGTTACAATCAGATGGTATTTGTAGACGGTTTTCATTTTTTGGAAAAAGCGCATCTCTATATTGACGTTCCAAACGCCATAAGTGCTCCAAAACTTATCACTCTGCTTCAGAAATTCTACAATGTCAGATATCTTACTCTTCACTCGAGAACCATTGAGGTATATTACTATTGGTGCTTTATGTTTACAATTTACATCTTATGGTGTTCGTATCTGAACACTGATTCCGTAAACAATAAAAACAAAGGAAAATCTGTATACAGATGTGATTCAACGGAATTTTTTAGCTTTTGAGATTCATATCAATGTTATCTTATAAAATTATATTTAAGTTATTTATGTATTCCTTCTTCTGTAGTTACAGGATCATGACAATTATATTCTCTTAAACTCGATACAAATTATAGATTTCGCAAAAACAGTGCAAATGAGGAAGGACCTCAACAGAACATGAGTTCCCTCTTTTGGGGTTAAAAAGTGGAATCATTCTCTTCAAGTTATAATGAACAGCACGAATTCTTTTTAGTAACATCCTTGTGCATAAAGTTATACACAAACATATGCTTTGATACTTTCAAAATCCCATTGTTTATAAATATGTTATACTGGATACGGTTTGCAAAATCCGTTTACGATTTGTTTCATGTAACACCATATTAGAGGTACCATAACACTCTAATTATGTATCTTGCCTACAAAGCTACAATTACTCGATTACGTACACATAGATAGATGATTTTCTTTTGTAAACATTTCTGCAGATTCTTTCTTGTGATAGGAGACCAATATCATACCCACCTTCTCCATTTTGGAACTTAAAGAGTTTGGTGGTTTACCCAGAATGGATATATGACTGCATGAGTTCTGAAGCGGAGAACGTTACTAGATCTAAAGAAGTCGAAAGTTTTTTCCTAAATAGTTCTCCGAATGCTACCTTCACAATCGTGTCATATGAGGCATTTACATCATGATTGATAACATATTCTTGGCATATGATCTTTTGAAGATATAGCTGTTTTTCTTTTTAAAATTACTAGTCCGTAGTTAACAACAATTTTGTTAAGTTTCTTTTTAATTATCTTTGCAACATTCATTCTGGATGATTTGTGCAATGCTTTTCGATCTCTTAATTACTGTTTTCCTATTTATGTTCGGAAACTCAAAAATGAGTTTATAGTAATCGTACGTGCCATAGTTACAGACTATATATAAAGTGTATAGAAATAGATTCTAAAACTAAAGATTTAGAAGCTAGCATACATTAACCCTAAAAAGTAGATTTTAGAACCCAAAAGAAGGCGACAAAACATTCCTTTGTATTTAAGACATTTTTATAATTAACACTTTAAAATTTAAAATAATTATATATGAAAAAACTCAAGAGAACATCAAAATATATATATTCTTTGAATCTTTGGAAAAATCAAACACCTTGTTGACAGCAATAATGATAGTGCTGTTTGACAATTAAGTTTTAAACACATCACTTTTATTTACACTTTTTACCCTTCAAGTTTTTCAATATATATACAATTTACCTCTCCTTTTAACCAATATCATCTTATATTTTTCCATATTCTTTTAACAAAATAACAAACAAATTTGTAAAAAAAAAAAAAAAAAAAAAAAAGGCTGAACGGAAAAATCATTATTTTGCAAAAGTTACTTGATAGAGAGAGAGGGACAGAGAAAATGTTTAAAAAAAAAAAAAAGAAACTTTGTAAATGTTTCTTTGTAAAACAGCTTCTAGAAAATGCTAATCAAATAACAGCCTCCATGTATATAGCAGCATAATAATAAAGGGAATAGAAATGTGTTGCCAGTTCCATATGGCTGGCTCACTGCAGCAAATATATATATATATATATATATATATATATATATATATATATATATATATATATGTAGCCAAAACCAAATCCTAAACTTGCATAATCAAATGCCAAAATAGAAGCATTTTCACCAGGACAAAATCACATGCTTCATTCATAACTCACATGAGATTACTCATAAAGTTTAATTTCCATTTCCTTCCTGCAAATTTGAGTTGGAAACTGGGTGTTGTAAAACACCGCAATTTACAACAAAACCACCACCACCACCAAGTTTATAAAAGAAAACTCAAAAACCCACAGTACCATAAATTAGCTACTTCAACATGACTCTAGTTACACCCTAAATCGCTACTCAAGTTTAAAACTATTATGTCACAGCATCATGTAGAAGATCACAATCACCCACTAGGTCTTCTTTCTCTTCTGTCCGCCCTTTGACCCAATCTTTGGAGTTCCTGTTGACTTCTCCACCACACTTGTTGGTTCTTCAGAAGCATCTTTATCCTTCAGTTCTTTCAAGTCCTCAGAGATAGATTTCAGCTCACTTGATACATTAGCATCATCTTTCGGTTCAGCCTCAGCAGCTTTACTCTTATTACTACGACCCTTTGATTTATACACAATTTTGTGAGGCTCTTGCGAGGTCTTCGGGACAGTTGGAGATTTTTGCTCATCTTCTTTTGTCTTTTCATTTTCATTCGAGTTGATGACTGCCTTGGATTTGTTACCAACGTTGACTTCACATTTGCTGCCACCTCCAGATTTTGAAGCCAGTCCTAACACAGAGGGCCCCCTAGAGCTATAAACAGAGCGCATAAATGTTACGTCTTAGATTATTACAATGTATATATCAAGAAAATGCAACACACCTTTTAGCAGATGCTCCAGAAGTTGTTTTCGATTTCTTCTTTACAGGTCTGGAGCAACACATGAGCAGTTACAAGTTGCAAAATAATCATAATAACATGAATAAATAAATGAATAAATAAGAAACTATATAAAAGTAGCACATACGATTCAGGAACATCATCGGTATTTTGGGCTTCGACTTCTACAGCATTCTCCTGTCAATTAAGCTGCATCAGCACCAATGAATAATATCAAAGAGAAAAAGTTTTCAACATGAGTTAGCATGAAACAAACCTCAGACTGTACAGAATACTCTTGAATAATTTCCCATTTCTCCTCTTTGAGATTCAAGATTTCCTCTTCTCCATCAAGATACAGTACCTATTTATCGTATTCACATCAATACATAGCAGTTGAAGACTACAATTCTACAAATATGGAAGTGATACTACAGACCAACACAAGGAACTTGAAAGTTTATATATATATATATATATATATATATATATATATATATATATATATATATATATATATTTATATATATATATATATATATAGTAAGTATTTAAATGACCTTATGCTTCTTTTCGGTAGCATCAAAGGATGCAACAACACCTTCATAATACCTGAACATAAAGATATAAATATCACCAATATTGCCTGAAAACGGAAGTATTGAATGAAAAAACTGAAAAATATGGATGTGACTTACATCTCATCATCAGGCCACCAAACTTTCACCTTTTGATCAATTAGGCTACCATCATACTTTACAGTCCCTGCAACCTGTAAAGATATAATTTTCCAACCATTAGATATTAACGAAAGAAAAATATATGTAGAAGATAACTAAATGTCAATTTGCAAGGATTAAGGAAGGAGTTAGGACTATTTACTTTAGGTTTAGCAACAGATCTTTTCCGTTTTGATGAACTTGCACGGGTTGCTTCCAACTTGCCTCCCCCTTTAGTAGCTGTTTTTAGCGCGGACTTTAACGGAACATCCATACCCTATAAACAAAAAAAGTAAACAATCTAAGCTGAAATTCACATTACTTGAAGTAGAAAAAAGGAAAAGAATCTTTTTTCAATAAATATCTTACGTCATCATCAGACAAGGGTTTTTCTTGCGTTTTCTCTTCAACATTTTTACCACCTTTCTTCTTTGAAGAAGATTTGACCACAGGTTTCTTCTTTGAAGAAGATTTGACCACAGAACTGTTTTTGTTACCTTTTTTAGCAGACAGCTTAAGTGGCTTGTTGTCAGAATCACTTTGCACGTCTACATTTTCAGACTCCTCAAGTAGTGTAGCTTCAGAATCAGTTTCTTCTTCTTTATTTGCAGTATCTTCACTTGGCTTAACTAACAACTTACTTTTCTCCCCCATTTTACCAGACTGTTTCAGTGGTTTATCTTCTGAATCACTTCCAACTTTTTTCATACCAGATTGTTTTGTGGGTTGAACCTCTGAATCTTCTGCATCCACTTTCTTATCACCCTGTTTTGACTTCTTTGACTCTGACTCTCCACCATCAGTTTTCTTATCATTCGCCTTACCCCTCTTTGACACTGATCTTTTACCACTCACTTTCTTAACCGGACTTTTGACCAGCTTTGACCCTGAGTCAACTGTCCCCACTTTCTTAGTTGAATTTCTCAAAAGTTCCATATCTGAATCACTAGTAGCAACTAAATCCGTCTCACCCACTTCCTTAGCCGAACTTTTGACCGCCTTTGACCCTGAATCAACGGTCTCCACTTTCTTACTTGACTTCTTCAGAAGTTCAGTATCTGAACCATTAGTAGCCATGGCATTTGGAGTGACCACTTTCTTACCCGACCTTTTTCCCTGCTTTGACTCGGGGTCAACTGCATTCACTTTCTTGCTCAATATTCTCTTACTTTCCTCAGCCTTTGGTGTCTTCTTTCTCGCACGCTTCGGAGAAATCATTTCTGCGTCACTCATCCCTTCTGGTACTTTCTCAGAAGGTTCCACATCTGAACCACTTGTAACCGAAGGTTTATTAACCTCCGCTTTCAGTGTCTTCTTTCTCGCACACTTCGGAGAAATCATTTCTGAATCACTCATCCCTTCAGGTACTTTTTCCACATCTGAACCACTTGTCACCGAAGGTTTATTATTATCCTCCGCCTTTTGTGTCTTCTTTCTCGCACGCTTCGGAGACTTCATTTCTGCGTCACTCATCCCTTCAGGTGCTTTCGTCAAAACAACATCCGTTGAAGGTGCAGCAGTTTGAACCGAGCTCTTCTTCTTTGACCTAATTCCTTTCTTAATAATAATACTCATGCCTTGGGATACGGGCCCAGCATTAACAATCTCGGTTTCCTTTAACGGACTTCCATTTTTAAACGGAAGATCCACAGCGTCATTTTGTACGTCATTTCGATCAGAAGAACCGGCAGGCTCTCCTGATTTCTTTCCTTTCTGGTTGGAGGTAGGTTCTGGTGTTGATTCGTTCATTGCTGACTTCTCAACAACTGAGCTAGTCTGGTTAGAATCAAATTGGCCAAGGGCTTCTGATTTCTTTGACCCCTTATCATCTGAACCTTCATTCCCGTTACCCATAGTTCCATTGCTCATAACCTAATTGAGAAATTTGTATCAATTTATAAATACGATTTACATTAAACAATTTAATTAATAATAGAACAATAAAAAGGTCGAATATTTTACCTGAACTGCATCATCTGAAGCTGGTGCAAGCTTGGTCTCGTCAGCCTGTAGCATTTCATACAAAAATACATGTCAAGAACAGATATTACTCAGTACCTAAAACTAAATCAACGATTGAATATATAGGTATACAATTACAAAAATAGAAAACTGCATAAAAAAATGGGGTAACTCTTGAAATCATACCTTTTGAAGCACCGAAGCACTCTCGTCATTATGCTCGATAACATTAGTTGTCCCCTCACATACAGAAGTCAACACTTGACTGTAGTTATCCAATGAATCGTTTAATTGCTTCACAGCTTGTTTAAGGTAAGCTCGCAGTTTTTCTGCGCACTTTGTTATTACTTCTTCTCCCAGTTTCCGAGCCACCGGTAAAACTCCCTGCATAGAGGAGAGTAATTGGTCACACGCACAAAAGTGACAAAACGATAAAGGAAATTCAAGGTGAAACTAAACCCTATACCTCACTGTTGATTTTGAGGCTGGCAAGTAGTGGCTTGAGCAAATCAACTGAAATATCCTCACTCTCTTCGATAACGAGAGCCATTATATTCTTCATTAATGAAAATCCTTTACCATTATGATGGTCCCTGAAATTTAATAAAGAAACAATATTAAGGTAACATGTACAGAAGGGGAGAATGAAGTAACACGAAGCTATGTATTATACCTTACTGACTTCAGGAGGTGTTCAAACATCTTCACAACCAGGTCATCGCATTCAAGATCAAGCATTATAACACATGACCTGACTTTATAAACGGTGTCAAGAATTGAGAGCCTCTTGCTATAAGATCTGCTCGACTCGTCCCATAAATCCTCAAACGAAGAAACAACCAACTGGAAAAAGCCCTGTAAATATGAATTTATAGAAAACATAAACCTATTAATCAAAAACCAGGGAAGAGTATTATAAGAGACTATAATGTTTGATCAGTTATACCTTCATTTCCTCGTCGGCATATGGGGCATCAGGAGCTGTAACTCTTGTTATTTCGCAGATGCAATTAGCCACTGAAACTTTTACATCCATATTTGAATGTTTTAGTAGCCTCTCGTCAACCAAGGCCTTAATTGGTGCATTGAGTGCTTCTTGCATTAACTTATTAGGTGATTGGTCTACCATGCCAAGAAGCCTCTCCGCTTGCTGAAATACGCAAATACATTTAGGACACTCATATCAACAAAATCTGGTTCTAAAACAAGGACATTAAGGTATACACACAAAACTCGTAACTATTCCCATGCACCTAATATATCTATGAGTATTTAATATACAATCTTATGGTACATCTCCAAAACAGATTAACTTCATCACCTGTTTCGTTAAACTAATCTGAACACTTACCCAAAATGCCTATACATATCATGATTCACAGATTGTACGTATAGATTCGAATCTAGTAGCACTATAGAACACGCATTAGTCTTTACGTACCTCTAAATGTTACCAAATATCGCATACCAGCCACATTACTCAAAATACCTCAGTAGGTTATGTAACTGCAGAAATCATTGTTCTCGTTTATTTTTACATTGGGCTAAACTAACCCTAATACATTCATGTCCAATTGTGTAGTAATGCATACTTTGAGTTATAATCTTTGTATACCTCTAAATATTACCAAATATTGCATACTACATCACTAATTGCTCTTATCTATTTTTAAGTAGAGCTCACTTACCTTAAATTCTTAATACATTCATGTCCAATTCTACAGTCACACATACGTTCAATTAGAGTTGTAAGACACTCCTGCTTCCGCAATCAGACAACAAACTATAATTGAAAACCTTAAAAACTATCCATTTTGACCGGCTTACGTTATCTAAAAATGTATTTATATCAAGTTCAGGTCATTGAGGCACATAAATATCACCCATAATCATGCATAACTTAAATTACACTGGTGTCACCACTCACCACACTCCTAGTTCCACAACCAGACCTCTACAAAGACTATAATCGCAGATTCACAAACCCAAAGCTTACTGTTTGAATGTTTAAAACTCAAAAACTTCCCTGTATGATTCCTGTCATTTTTACCAGGTTTAATTCATCTAAAATTCCAAACCTAATGTAACTCTATACCTAAAGTATCCATATTTACTTCAGATCACAAAGGCACGTAAATTATCACTTATAATCATACAAATTTTCAATAATTTCTAATTTTCTGTACACATGTCACAAACAAAAACAAGCCAACAACATGCAATATTCAATAAATCAACAACATGAATAAAATTAAAATAACATAAAAAATTTCAAAACTGAAGACTTACATCAAGTAGGTGTAACAGTTCATCAACAGGAGCTGGGGGGTTTGAAAGCTGATTTCCTGCTTCCTTGAGCTGTTGCCTAAGCTCAAGGTCCACATTTGCCGTTACCATTTTCAAAATTCTCTCACTCAATTTTCTATTTTTTTCACAAAAATTAGTCTGTTTTTCCCTAAATCCACACGCGCAACTTAAAACCCTAACAAAACTCACCAAAAAGCCTCAATTTCTGAAAGAAAGTCTTACAAAAACTTGTAAAAACCCTAGAAATTTAGCATGTTTTACTTAAAACAAAGACAGCAGTTGCTTTTTACTGAAAGAAAACAAAACAGCAGTCTGCAGGAAGTTGAATTGCAGATATACAGACTGCAAAAAGAGTGAAATTAGGGCTTGTTTTTTGTGAACATTTTAAAGAGGGGGAATTGGGGAACTCTAAAAAAAAAAACAAGTGTGCACAGTATGCTCTTCACAGAGGGTATTTATACTGAAAAATAAAAGAGGCCCTTTTCGTAATTTTATAAAAGTAATTATGTTTCTTTTCTTTACTTTTCATTTTCACATTTTTAACCATAAAGTTTATAAATTTAACATTTTCCACCTAAATAGTTTGTACATTTAATGTAAGTTATACTTTTTCGTAGTTTATACATGATATTTTTATAAATTTTTTAGAAAAAGCAGACTTATCATTACGTAAAAGAAAAAAAAAATCATTGTTATATTTTTAACAACTTGTTAAACGAGTAACCTGCAAAGTTGGATTTTGACAGAATGTTTAGTGTTAAAAAATAAAAATAAAATTCATGTGTCCTTCTTTGAAATTTTGTAAATTAAAACATTATTTATTATTTACATATTTTCTATTATATTTATGTAAAATGTAATCGTATTAAGTTGACTAAGTATTAATTCATTGACCTGAATTTAATTAATATAGATAGACATTGAATTGAATACAAAATGGACAACATAAATATGTTTTGCATTTAATTGATTATTTTTATAAATTGTAATCTTATTTATTAATTACAAAAAGATATGCATTCAGCACATAAATGTTAAATTATTAATTAGAAAAAAGCAATATGTTGGAAATTGATTATTATTATTATTATACATTTATATATAAATAAATAATAAATTGTAATCTTATTTATTAATTTCAAAAGATATGTAATCGTTCAAAAATGTTTAAACATTCATTACAAAAAAGAAATATGTTGGAAATAAAGTTAATATTTATTATTTTCAATTAAATTCATAAACCTTCTAAAAGCCAAAAGGGGTAATTAACTGCTAATTTAGGGAGTCAACTCATGGTCCCAGGTGTGGACACCCGGATTACAATTTGCATTTTGATAAAATTCAAAAAGTTTAAGTCCGCCAATAAGATTTCACTTCCTTGTTGTGCAGTTTAGACCCCTTCACTTGGTTATATCAGACATTTTACCCCCCTTTGTTTCACCTAATTACGTAAAACCCTTCTAATATATGTTACAACCAAACTTATAATTAGTGGAATAAATTACCTTAAACTATGGAAAAATTGTTTGTTATTCTACCGAAGGCTATTTGTGCTAGCAATGTGTTAGAAACGAGGATTTTTTAAACCCGCGCATTGCAACGGGATTTATAAAGATTACAATTTTAAATTCATATATATAATATAGATTTATTATCTAACTCATATCTAATATCATTATATTCTATTTAATTAATGAATGTTGTACGAATTCACATATTTTGGTTATACTCATCAACCATTTTAATTGTATGATTCATTTAAGTTTTGGAATCATGCAATGAAAGTAAAAGTTCTATCACAATTAAAATTATACTTATTTAAGCACTTACTTTAATTTCATGTTAATACTCATGTAGTGATGTATATATGTTAAATCTATAAATGTAATTATAATTAGTTGGATATTTGAAACAAATAATTAAATAAATAAAAAATTAAACGTACGACGTATTTATAGGCTATGAAAATTATTTTACCACTTACACATAATTATAATTTATTTAGAATATTCAGATGATAAGTCAATAAAAAATAACACATTTAAAAATCGATAACATCATGTTTAATATGCGTATATATATATAATATATAATATACGATACGATGGTGTTTCTTTTGTCTCATTGTTATGAAACTTTTGTAGTTAATATTTTATTATTTATCATATAAAACACATATAAATTAATAAAACCTATTTAGATAGCAATTGAAAGTTTTAATAAAAAATTAGTAAAGAAATCTTTTAGTTTCTTATGTTAGAACTGTAAGATATATAATATAACTATAAAGCTTTTTTTATATTATAAGTATTAGTTACAAATAAATAGTAATCTTTCATAAATTATAAAGTTTCTAATAAAAAAATTTGAATGTTTTAAACAATCAACAACATATTTTTTTCCCACTAAAACAATACCCATTTTAATTATTTAATGTGCATATTTATTAATTTATTAATTTTTTAAAAAATACTCTTCATCAACTATTGAAAGAATAGTAACATTTAGTTTCCTAAATGTTTATATAGGTAATATTAATTTAATAATTTATAAAAAAACACTATTCATCAACTATTGAAAGAATAGTAATATTTAGTTTCCTAAATGTTTATATAGGTAATTCATCAAAAAAAAGTTATGAGCTCAACTGGCAGACAATTGGAATATGTATATGTCATTGTACGCTATATATATGTTAGGTTGTAGGTTGCCTTGTTATGAAAAAATATTTGTTATTATTGTTACTTGTCGATTATCGTGCACGTTATGACCAAAGAGGTAACTATGCATCAATTTGCATGTTAAATTTTATTGTTACGATTTTACTATTATAGACGGTAACGTGTAACATGTCAACTAGTTGAGGAACAACAACACTAAATCATCTCATACATAACTTAAACATGTGCATTTTCGCAATGCATCTAGTATTAAGGATAGACATATCCAGTTAATCATTATTGACAATAAACGGAAACAATGTGATTTGTCGTATTGTGAATACTTGTTATACCATTTAACACCATGCCAATTACAAACCTGAAAGAAATTTATTGTTATGAGCGAGATGACCACCACTTCAATCCGTATTCAATATCACGAACATGAATTTCAAGATGCACCATGTATTATGTTATTCTCTGCTAGAATGATTCACGACTTTGGCTTGCAAATATTGTTGTGACCGTGACATTCAATCATTTATAATCATTGTTTAATATAAGTTCAACTCAAGAAAAAACTGTGTTTTGTTAGCATGAAATTGTATTATGATAAAGGATTGACTATAACGTGAGACATGTTGGAGAATGTAGAGCCCGCTTTCGAGTAGTTTTTACGAAAGAGGAGAAGAGAAGTGGACAAAACTTACATAGTGTTTCCGAGTTTTGTTTACGGAGAGGAGAGGAGAGAAGTGGAAGGAGGATTCAACCTTATTTTCTCTCTAGACTTTCTCCCAAAATTGAGAATATTTGAAATGATGGAAGATTATACAAGCTATAAAATGTAACTCCCTTCCATTTCTCTCCAATTCGGAAACACAAAACGTATAAATTTCTCTTCTCTTCTTTCCAACTCGGGAACACAAAAGTTTTTTTCATCTTCCTTTCTTTTCTATCATTTTATATCCTCTTCTCTTCTTTTCTTTCGATTAAAATCTTGAGACAGGCCCGTAATGAAGAAGTAAAGTGTAGTTTAGGATTAGGATAGTATAGTAGGTATTGGGAGTAATGTGGGTGTAAAATGTGTAATGTATAAAGTTTCTACTAAAAGTGATCTTAACTTACGCTAGTGTTTGCAAGAAATTTAGAGTTATTTCTCTATTTAGTAAAGTTGACATTAAAGGGAAAATTACAAGTCATGACGCGTTTTACCCTTCTCTTAATTAATAATGAAGTCTAGTTTGGATCGAATTATTCTAGAATTGAGAATCCAATTACACCGATTCACAACAACTTAGGAAAGATGTCATCATGCTGTATTTTGCGCTTCTCATGATCCGATGCATAGAGAATGCGACTTCTCCAATTTCAAGCTAACCATATCATAACAAAAAACACTCCATTCATGACCTTTCCAACCCAATTATTTTCGTTTGACACTCTTTTTCAGAGAGAAATAAGAATGAACGTCACTAAACAAGGCTACAATGTGCATTCCTTTCTATTCTCATTGCCGTTACTATTTTTCATACTAATAACGAAGCAAGAATGAATATTCCGTCACGTATAGAGTTTTTCAAATGATCGTAAATCGAGTGTACTAATTTAGTTATTGTCATTCAATCAAAATTGATTGTAACATGTGCAATGCTCATAAGGTTAATATTGTGCGCATTTGGTTCAATTATATAGATTTAAATATAAATATAATAATACACATTATTAGGTTGCATGAGTTGTGTATATACCTAGAAACAGTCTCTTTACATTCGGGTAGAGATATGACTGTCTACATCGTACCTTATCATACCTTGTCCTCGACGGGATTGAATAGTGTTAATGTTGATTCATGCATATACATATTATTTCAATTTTATAATACCCTACAATCGAATTTTTTACTTCTAACAAAAATACCATTTTTACAATTTAATTTTTCTTTTTCTTATAAGATACATACGTCAATATTTAATATAAATTTTATCTTATCGACTTGTTTGCACTAAACGTCCACGGGTACACATGTTTTTAGTAAATAAATTCAAATTAAATTAAATTGAATTAATGATAAAAATAGAAAAAAGTCTAGGCTCGGAAGTCCCAAAGTCCCAAACTTCCAAAACCTGATTCAAATCCCCGGAAAGGATGCCCTCTTTTTTCTTAACTGCCCCACTTCATTAGTCTTCTTTTTCTCATTTTTAATTTTTTAGATTACATTAAACCAAACACTCTAAACCCATAACTTAAAACACCCCCTCCCAGGTTCTTCATTTCTCTTCAAATCTCATGGTAGAATCCGAATCCAAATCCGAATCCGATCCAAAGTCCCATTTAGTTAAACGGATCTGTGACATATCAAACCTTGCAAAATCATGTACCCATCATAACACATTCCACTCAAACCCTTTCATTGATTGGTATATTCTTTTTCAAGTAAGTTTATTTTATTTCTTGCCACATTTCTTTTGTATTTTGTAATTTGTTACATTTTTAATAAAAACGATTTTGTTTCGTGGGTGTTTCTTGATCAGGTTACAGAGAATGTGGGTGCTGATATTATCAGAAAAAAGTATCATAAATATGGTGAGTTTATCTCTTTTTTTACTTATATATTATCAAAATCAAAAGTATGTAAATGTACTATTTCTACTTGGTGAGTTTAATAGAAACTGCTTATTTCACAAGCAAATACTCAAATAAAAAAGATACTGTTTATGTTTTGTATCGAAATGCAACAAGTAGATGAGTTATTATAAATAGAAATCACAAACATCCCGTTAATCGATTTGAAGTGATTTCGATATTGTGTGCAAGTATTTGATCTTGTTTGAGTTAAGTAGTTAATGAGTAAATATATATTGTTAATGTGTAGCTTTATTACTACATCCTGATAAGAACAATCATCCGAAAGCTGAATTTGCTTTCAAGTTGGTATCAGAGGTATGTTTTTTCAATTCAATCCCTTTTAACTAAAAACTACTATTTATAATCGCATAAATTTAATGCGTTTTCCCAATATTTGTTTACAGGCATATGCATGCCTATCGGATGAAGCAAAAAGATTAGAATTTGAAGACAGAAGACGGAACAATTTGTGCAATGAGTGTATCAAAACGTCTCAAACACCAAAAATGAAAGCTAAAATGAAGGGGGCGTCTCAAATGGATAGATTAAGATCTAAGAAAATATCAACAAGATTGAAAGAAGTTAAAGCTAGATTTATGGAAGAAGCAAGAGTGATAGAAAAGTGTTTGAAGTCCAACACAAATGTTGATGTTTTTGATAAAGAAATGCCGGTTTTTGAACCAAACGATTATGGAAATCAAGGATATCCTCACTCTCGAGTATGGAGATCCAATGAGCCTAATAGCAGTTCCAAATGGTTGAAGAAACGATTCATATTTGATAATCAAGTGAAATGTGATTCTCCGGTATTTGAATGTAAACCAAATCGGCCATCGTTTAAACTCAAATCCATTCCGGTACCAATTTGATGTATACAGAAAAAACTTGTTAGCAGACTTTTGTTTCCTTTTTCTTGATTGTGTTATTGGTTTAAACTTTTTACTAATTAGGTGTCAATGTACAACGTTTTCTATAATCATTCTTCAATTCATTCCAATAACAAAAAGTGTTCATGACATCTAAGATTTATGCATATAGTACAGAGTAGTTGAATTGTTAGTTGTGGTCATTGTAATTTTGGAATGGTTGAACTACGTAATTTTAGGTGAATATGACGTTGATTCATTTTATCATTATCATTCTCAATATGCTTTAAGGGTGTTTGAGATTGATTATTTGTAAACACTTTTTTTTCTTAAAAAATAAAAAGGTGATTCCATACTTATTTTAACTTTTACGTGTTTATTACTTAATAAATAAACAGATAAGCAGTTTTCTAATTAGTGTTTGTTTCTACTTGTACGCGGTAAAATAGACAATAAGCAAATAAGCAGGTAAAATAAACAATTCGAAACACCCTTTATTTATTTTTTATCATCACTTTTGTCGTCAATTTGTAATTTTCATAATATCGCATCAAAATTAGTGCAGATTGGTATCCTATGAGATGGTTTGGAATTTTGGATGAATACAGTATTGGGCCAGCAAAAAGCCCAATATTGATCGATACTTTTGTCAACCGGGTTTAGTGTGGCTTGCGTGGGATGGTTTGGTTTGACTTTTGAGGACAAGGGTGTATTAAAAAGATTATTGATGGGTTTGTGTCTGTATGTGTTTAGTAACAACTATTGGGCTAACTAATTAAATGAGATTAGTTTATTTAGATATTGATTGATGAATATCTAAATAAGGTTTTTTTTTTTCCGGTGAATATTATCAATTTCTCTTGGGTTGTATTTAGATATTGGCATGTTATCACAAGATTTGATGATTATGAAAATAGTCTCTTTACAAAAGCTAAAACGAATAACGGCTCATAAAGGCTAAATGTGACTAAACAAGTCATAAAACCAAGTAACCAACCTAGCTAAAACCAAGGAGTTTCGATGAACCACTCAAAAGTATCTTTCACCTAGCTTTTTTGGCTTTAGATTATTTCTTATACACGTGTCAAACACCAATCTATAGCCATGTTATATATTAATTAATTTTTCATAATTCAATAAAGAAACATGTATCTATATTTGTTAGGCCTCTCATCCACAAAATGAATTGAAGCATAAATTCTTGCTGCACTTGCAAGTTAAGAATCTTATTCTTCTTCATCATCCTCATCACATGCTTCTAAAGATATAAATTATGTTATCTAGTAATTCCCTGTTAGTCAATCTGTTTATTCCTTGTAACTTTCTAGGGACACACAGTAAATTTAAAATATAGATAATATTATTCAACCAATAATTGATATGAAGGAATATTTTACCAACATAGTTACCAACAGTTACAAAATCCATGGTAATTTCTACTTTTAACAAATGTAAATATGTGATTTCAATTGATCATCTTCCCATAGCTTTGCAACGGTTTTGGCATGGAAGTCCTGTTCATTCATTTAGACAATTGTACAAGCATTTGGATTTTCGTCGCTAAATATAGATGTAATATTTCCATTTCCGTTGCCACTGCTGTAATATTCACCACCGTAGTGAGTATATTGTGGTGGTGAATCTTGCCGGGCGTAACTTGTGTATGGTTGTGGTGGTTCTGATCTGTTGTAATGTGTGTATTGTAATGGTGGTTCTTGTCTGCTGTAATGTGTTCGTTGTAGTGGTGGTTCGGGTCTGGTGTAACGTGTTTGTTGTAGTGGTGGTTCTGGTCTGGTGTAATGTGTTTCTTGTAGTGGTGGTTTGGGCCTAGTGTAATGTGTTTGTTGTGGTGGTGGTGGTTCGGGTCTGCTGTAATGTGTGTAATGTCGTGGTGGCTCGGGTTCAGTATAATGTGTTTGTTGTAGTGGTGGTTCTGGTCTGTCGTAATGTGTGAATTGTTGTGGTGGTTCGGGTCGGTTGTAATGAGTATTTTGTGGAGGGGGTTGGGCATATTGATACTCAGTGACATAAGGTGTAGGCTTGTATGTGTTGTAGCTGTGGTTCACACTGATGGGCTGCCGTGGTTCATGTTGGTATTGTGGATGAGATGAGCTAGAGTAACGTTCCACGGTCGCATTATAAATTACTTGTTCTTGATTGTATCTCTGACTATGGTCTTGTGGGTAGTGGTGCGCCACGTGCACTTCATTGGCTTCTTTTGGTGGTGCTGGTTCTGGCTTTAGTTCTGGAGGTGGATTGTGTGGTTCTTTTGGTGGTTCAACTGGTAGAACTGGTTCTGCTAGAGGTGGATTTGGGGGATCAGGAGGTGGTGGGCCACCTTCGGAAGGTGGTTCGGTTGGGATGGATAGTTCTGTTTCAGAACATATGGTGGCAAGTTTCCTTGTTTTCTTGAGCGCCTTGGAAATTTTCCCAAGATCCGCCCACCCGATTATTGTTAGTTTTTGTTGAGGGATGTCAATATAGATATCTTGAATGCCTGAAAACATGAACATAACATTTGATTATAGGTAAAAGGACGAGCATATGTTTATCTTCTCAACGGATATATAAAGGCGCGTAAATTGTGTGACATTGTTCACTTCAATAAAGGCTGAAATTGTTTTAATATGATTGCCCATATATACAATAAACCAAGAAAAACTTGCATGCATAGTTTTGAAAAAGATGTTCGTACTTTTAAGTAAGGAAAAATATAAAAATTTTAAGTAAGTACATAATTTCTCCATACTACGGTTAGATTCGAACCTGGATCTTGGTTGTATGTTACTAAATTGTTGTAGTTAAGATGATAAAGCTCATGAGATGAAAACAATTAATTAAGATACTTACCATTGATGCCACTAAGAGCCTTCTTGATCTTTTGAACACACCCATTACAGTCGATTCGAACCTGGAACTCGGTAACTCGAGGGTTCTGCATTTTTCATATAAAACATTAGAACCTTGATCAAATTAATGTAATTATAATTATGAGTTTATGACTAACATGAGATGGGGTTTTAGACGATGATTACCTCCATATCTGGAACCATAATCTGGAGATTGTTTCGTATGGTTGAGGGCGGAAAATAAAGATCAACATGCCATTTTATTAGTGCACGGAAACCGAATATTTAAAAGGCATGCATGACTCATGAGTTGTGAAACTTCTATAGAATCTAGATATATAATACACGTAAAACATATTTCGAATTGTAAATTACTTATCAAGTCAAACTCTCAAAACTGAAAAACACTATGTGTTTGGGTTGTGTTTGGGTGACAAAGCTTGGAGGAGCTTAAACATATATTTTTTATAAACTCAAGTTAGAAGCTTTGTTTGGTAAAAAAATAAGAGCTTATTGAAAAAATAAATTAGTTGTAGAATAATAAGCTAGTTTAAGTAGTTTTAAAATCTAGAGCTTATGTTAGTTGTATTGACATAAATACCATTCATTTATATGTTTTAGTTTTTCTTTTGTTCCCTAAAATGCCGTTTTACGTTATTAAGTTTCAGCTTTCAGCTCTAAACATAAGCACTAGCTACAAGCTTCCAGCCTATCAATTAATTTTACCAAACACACTCTTATTTTGTTTTTTACCGAACGGGATATGTTGCTTTTTTTATTTTTGTTGGGAATGTTTTATTTTAGAAATGAGTTGGTGTATGGAAAAAGGTATGGTTGATGACGGTTGATATAAAAGGAATTTTCTTTTTAAAGAAAGCAATGACAACGGGCCAAAAGCTTTTAAAAGTTGCCTTCCAAGCCTATGCAATAATTCTGTATACTAAAAAGTTTCAAAATCATTTTTCAAATCTTTTAAAGAATTATTTTTACCTTTTTTCTTTGAAGTTTCGTAAATGGCTTAACGCTGGTAACAAGAGATACCCATTTGTGTCGTCCATTATTCGAATGTTTGTTTCATGTAGATCTATAGAGTATATACTTATGGCAAAATTGATTGGGCCAATTTTTCTTATTGGGCTAGTCTGTATGCTTTGGATAAAAGCGAGACTTATTATTATATGAAAAATGGTATTGGATATGAGTTTGATTAATAGATAATAGAGTAAATTACATTCCCCGTCCCTGAAGTATGTCATCAATTTTATTCTCTGTTTCTGGGTCGAATGTTTTGCACTCCCCGTCCCTTGACCCGGCTTTTCGTTTCACTCCCCATCCCTCATCCATCATGAAATGACTAAAATACCCTTAAACTTTTAAGACAATTTTACCCTTTGAGGGACAGGGAGTGAAACGGAAACCGGGTCAAAGGACGAGGAGTGCAAAAAATTCGACCCAGGAACAGGGAGTGAAATTAATAACATACTTCAGGAACGAGGAATGTAATTTACTCCAGATAATATGGTAATGCGAATGAAATGAAACCAACCATGATTTGAGGATATAATACCCTTATTTGAAACCTATGTACATAAAACAAACATTATCTGTCATTCCTATTTCCGTTCTCGTTCGTTCGAACACTGTCTAAGTATCTATCATTCTTGTTGATAGTTATTAAAGTCACTAGCTAATAAATGCACAAACATGTAATTAAAATAGTTAAATATTTTAAAATGTACTTATTTTGACATTCATCGTGTGTAATAAACTTGTTATTCATTGTCATTGTATGCAGTTTTTTATACTTTTATTTACGTGTCAGTTGTATGAGATAACACATCATTACAAGTTGTCACACCAAAATACATACAATTGAAACAAACTGAAAGCTTATGCACACAATGAACATACGAATACTTTCTTACATACAATGAATATCAAACTATAAATAAGTACATTTTAAAGTACTTAACACAAATTAAAAACATGAATCAAACTCTTAGGGTGCGTTTGGTTCGCAAAATGTTTTACGAACCAAACTCAACGTCAAATTGGTGATTAAGAGATTCTTATCTACTTTTTGTTGATATATGCTTTTGATTTGTGATTCAGCAACTTTTTAAGAACTAGTTAGCAAGATTTCATATTTTTTAATCAACCGTTCCTTGTTGCCTTTAATCTTCTCAGTTCCGGCCAATTATTATCTGGATCGGAAGATCTTTATTTAGTTGTCTTTTGCAAAGTAAGGAGAAAAGTTTTGCTCGTATCAACGTACTAAAGTGGAAAATAATTGGGAACTTTTGTAGCTTTCATGTGTACTAGAAAATAATTGGGAACTTTTGTAGCTTGCATGTGTACTAGAGTAGAGGGCATGGAATAAAACCATGTGTGGTTACACTATTAGTATACCAACGATGTTTGGTATGAGACTTTTGAGGGCTTTTAAGGGATTGAATTTTTATTTAGCAACGCAACGAAAATGAGACTTCTTAAAAAAAAACTCCCAAAAACCCTTAAACAAAAAGCTTATTGAAGTAGTTTTTCAATAGAAGTCCAACATCCAGTCACAAACTACACCTTCATTCCGTTATTACTAAACGCACGAAAGTTTGGAGTATTGATCGGGAAGGATATACTTAAGTGGTAAGAGCACAGGAAGTGGTGACACTGTCACCACAGTGTTCTGAACAGTGTTCTGGAGAATGTTGTAATTGAGGATTTTGTGGTGTGATGACACTGTATTCACAGTGTTCTGGACAGTGTTATGGAGTTTTTTATTATTTGTTTTATTTGTTTTCTTAATGATGATAATTGTATAAATTAATATATAAAAAAACAAATAAATCAATAAAAACAAGATTTAATTCATTAAAAAGACATTAAAAAATTACAAGTCCTAAAATTAAAATACATAATTTAAAAAGTCCTAAAAATTTAAAATACAAAAGTAAATAAAATAAGACAAATTCAGTTTCCCGATCCCGAACCCGAAGCAACACCTCCCGCTCCCGAACCCGAAGCACCACCTCCCGCTCCCGTTCCGTATGGTCATCCCATTGTCTCGCAAATCTTCCTCTTCTCCATTTCCAAGATGAACCTTGCTTGCTCCGGTAAATGCTCAGACGACATCGACAAGATTCGAAGTTTGGCCTCGAGATCCTTCGTCTTGTAGTAGCCTTGCTTGTCGGATCGGATGCCTTCGAATGTTGTTGCGAGTGATTCATCAAACGAAGCACGAGAGGAGGCCGAACCAGAAGAAGTGGTTTTTTGTGACTTATTTTTCCTTGAATTTCCAGCCAACCGTGGATGCATATCATCCCCAAATAAACCCTCATTCGGGTTTTGCGTTTCTTCTTCGGTGGTTCATCAAAGTCCAAGTCATCCAAATTGACCGTCTCGCGGCGTCTTGGAACATTTCGTCTACCGACGACAAACGGATCGGGATGTAGCCACTTCTGTTTATCCTTCAAAAAGTTCCACGCCAACAAACTTGTGAAAGTTTTCTCGTTTTCCAACTTGTATTGCGTGTCACAACGGATCATCAAATCATCCCCGCCTTCACCACTCCTTAGTTGATCCGAAAGCCTTTTCCATATGCCTTGCCACTTGTTGCAATCCGCGTTGAGTTTGGTCCCATTTGACGACAACGCGTCTTTTCCTCGTTGTAATGGTGGATTCCGGGCGTTGTACGAATCCATAACAAGATACCAAAACGAAGACCCTTCTTGGTCAGTTCCACGTTGAGAATTTTCGGAGACCGAAATCCAACTTTCGGCCAAACGAAACTCGTCCTCCGGTACCCAACGTTACGGTTTGGAATGACTTTTTTGGTTTTGGCCGGTGAATCTTTTTTGGACTTTTTGCCTTTGGTTTTTTTGGATGATTTGGGTGTCGGGTTGGTGTCTTCAACGGATTAGAAGTCGGGTTGTTGTTGACTTTGACGCCACATTTTAAATTGGGTGTATTCATCGGGTGACAATTGTGGTGGTGGTTGCACCGGTCGGTGGTAAGCGTATGGGGCAAAACCTTAGATTTGTGGGTTGAAAGATGGTTGATTTTGTTGCGGTTGTGAGGTTTGCCATTCGCTCGTGAAAGGGTTCCAAGTGGATTGTAAATGATACGGGTTATTCGGGTTATTCGGGTTTTGGTTGTTCGACATGATGAAGAAGATGAGATGAAGAAAATAGAATTTTTGGATGAATTTTTGATTGTTTTAATTGTTTGAAAGAGTGTTTGAGATAGTGTTTGAATTTTGGTTTTAGATTGTATTTGAGGTGTGTTTAAATAGGAAAAAAAAATTATTTATTTTTAAAAAATTCTGAGATATGGTGCAATTTTTATAATTTTTATGGTGCAATTTTTATAATTTTTCAATGAGTCATTCCTGAGATATTTAACTTTTAAAAACGTGGGGAAAGTAAGTTTTGTGACACGTGGCTCATTCTTATTTATTCCTCCATTCTCAACAAAAAATCATTCTCATTTGAACCTCACTCATCATTTATATCTGTTAGTTGGTTTGAATTTAAAAGTGAGGTTCAAATGAGTACATGAACATTTAGTGAGAATGAAAGAACCAATAAAAATGTGTCACGTATAACAAAACTTATTTTCCTCCATGTTTTACAAAATTAAGTATCTCAAAAACGGTAAGTTGAAAAATTATAAAAATTGCACCATAAAATTCAACGTTTTTTTCTCTTCGATTAGACATCTCACATAATATACTTTCGACGAAAAAGGTAGGGAAAAGTATATTTGTTGTTTTTATTAAATTAAATATAAATTTAAAAAGAGTGTAATTGTTTTATTAAATTAAAAATAAAATAAAATAATAAGGATTTGGCTATTCGTAGCAGTAAGGGCTATGTTTAACAAACTAATTTTCATGGGGTAGTTACATATTTATAGTTATAAAACTGACTTTGTTGTTAAATTCACAATTAAACTATAATCATCTCACGATTTATTGATAGTTTGCGATTTCTTTATAGAAGTAATGTTCTTAACTACCATCCTAAGGGCTACAAATAGCAATTTTCATAATTTTCAAATGTAAGTATAATTAATTGAGCGTATACCATTAAATAAAGTTGATGTTTTATTTAATTACTAGATTTTATAATAATTCAAATAATGTATATGATAAAGGTTTTTATAATCATGCAAATAAACTAAAACTATTAACGACGAGTCACTCGTTTTTTCCATCGGGAGATCTAATTAATAGGTTATCAGTATTTAATATTATCAATTAAAATTGAAAAAAAAAATAGGAAATTTAAAGATAAATTAAAATATAGTTTCTGTTAAACAACAATTAACATCAATATATTGATTTTAAGTGATAATTTGTTTTAACAAATCAAAATAAAGTAATTTAAATCAAAGCGATATTCAACATTGCAAAAAATATGATTTCATATACCGAGTAATAATTTAACACTAATCTTTTTGTGAAAGTTTATGCCAGTTTCATGCAATAAACCTTATTAAAATATGACATTATTAATACTGTTATTAAAATTAAAATTTTTAGTTTAATTCATTAACTACCCCATTCTCATATGACCAAAATATTAATAATCACGACATCATTTTTATTTTGTAGTATCGATGTTGATACCAATTAAGCATTGTCCAGGTGGTACCGTCACCGTAAACATTTAGAACTCACATATGTGACTGACAGGTCAGGTTTGAATCTGTGCATCAGCATATGTGGGTGATTTGTGAATATGTGATTTACTCGACAGTGATTCTCTTTGCGAGTAGAACAGACGCGTACTATTGAAATATGGTACGATAATCATGATGAAAACCATTAAATACTTTTAAGATAATATTAGTTTATGGAGATTTGGAAATAGGACGGTTATCATGATATCTATTTTGTATTATTTAAAGAAGGAAATAACTTTAATGTTATTATGATATTTTTGAAAAGATATGGATTAATCTTAATTAATTATTTATTTATTATTTGATTATTATTATATTATAATATAAGAGATAAGAGATGAGATAATATCGTTGGATAAATTAAATAATATGTATGGAGTCAAATAATTTGCATGATTTAGGAATTATCTAATTAATTTTTAAATAATAATTTGTGGTGTAGTTACTAAATTGTAATTGGTCAATTGATTTTGATTTAAAAAAAAAATGTCACAAAGGTATGGTATTTTCTATAATATATTTAAGATTATTAGATTAAAAATAACATAACATAAAATAAAATAATAATATTCAAAAAATAATGAACTAAATATTAAATTGTGATTGGTTAATTTGACTTCAATTTTAAAATTAGATGTCAAAAGTCCGCTTCTTATATTATATTTAAGATAAAATTTATAAAACTCACAAAAAATTATAAAAAAAGGAATTTTTTTTATCAAAAGTATATCGTGAGATGTTTAATCAAAGAGAAAAAAAATACTGAATTTTATGATGCAATTTTTATAATTTTACAATTTTTAAAAACCTGAGGAAAGTTGAATTTGATGAAAAATAAATGGCTGAGATTGATTTTTCAATTCTAATAAAAAATTTCATTCCACTAATAAATTTAATTTTAATATATAATATTTAGTTTTTGTGGATAGTAAACTTAATTAAATCTTGACTACAAAAGACAGCAAAAACAAGAGTCAAAATAAGCTGAGGAAATCTGGAATTTAAGTTGTATCATTTAATTTATTATTATTATTATACAAAATTAAACCAAAGATAAAATACATAATTCAACAATGTTTTGATTGTGTAATTAAGCTAATCATCCTTTTAGTGATTGTCTATTTGTAAAACCAGTAGATACCCTTCTTCTCTCCGTTAACTTCATCGGGTTCGATAAAAATGCAATCTTTCGTCTCCCTCCAAACGGCTTCAAGAATTGGTGTATCGTCGTATTTGTAGTATTCTCCCAATATAGGTCTCACGGCCTCCCTAGCCTCGAAAGTATGGTAATGCGGAATCGTTGGGAAGAGATGATGAAGGGTGTGGGTTCGAGTTACATCATGGAAAGCATGGTTCAAGAATCCAAAGTTTCTATCAACCGTGGCTAGTGCACCTCTGAGCCAATCCCACTCGGTTGAATCGTAATGAGGGATTGAAGGGTGAGTGTGATGTAAATATGTGAGTAAAATGAAGAAACCGCTCATAAATAGAATGGGCATTCCATAGATGTTCATCATCCATTGTGTGCCGTTGATTGCTGCCATTTTGTAAACCCCGTAACAAGTCCCAAAAACTCCAAGATCGGTCAAAAAGATCTGAAATCGTTCACTGTCGTTGAATATAGGACTGTATGGGTAAAAGTGACTCGTGATTCCCTTTTCGTATTTCCTTCCATAAAGATTGAATACGAAGTACAACGGAAACCCAAGAACGATCTTGAATACAAATACAATGAATGCGCCGGTTGGGTTGTTTAGAATTTCGGAATACAATTTATCAGACTTGCGTTTGGGGATCCAAACTTCGTCGTATTCAATGGAGTTGGTGTTAGCGTGGTGGGTACGGTGGCTGTATTTGAATCCGAAATAAGGAGTAAGAATTAAAGAGTGGACGATGAACCCAATGGTGTCATTCAGCCATGGGTATTCGCTAAACCCGTGATGACCACATTCGTGGCCGATAACCCACAAACCCATAAGATAAGCACCTTGGAAGAACCAATAGATGGGCCATGCTACGTATGCTAAGGGTTTAGGAAGTACGGGAATGAAAGTATCTGCGAGATAGTATAAGGCGCCGATGATGATAAAGTCACGAAAAAGGGCAGCAAAAGAGCGTACGAGAGAACGCTTGAAACAGTGTGGTGGTATGGCTTTTTTGAGATCACTAAGTTCGAATGGAGGCTTAGAGACTGGAACACGTTTGTGAGCGACAGGTTTATCGTCGGTTGTGGGGTTAACATTCATTCTACCACCGGCCCCCATGGTTTCGAACCGTAAAAAAGATGGTTTTTGAAAACAAGATTAGATGTTTTGGGTAGTGAGTTGTGTTGAGAAGTAAAGATGTGTTGGGTATTTATAGTTGTGAGTTTCAAAATTGGCTGCTGATTTTGGATCTTATACTACCGGAGAGGATGGGAGTATGGAACCATGTTAGTTGAGGGTAAAAACCATGTGCTATAAATATTACTCTATATCTTTTAGGTTTTAGAAATCTGTGAGAACAGTCAATTTGGTATATCATTATCTTAGTATAATTGATAAAGAGTTATAAATTTTTAAATTAAGTGAAATAAACGTAACAGTCAATTGTTTTTCCTGCTCCAAAGTCAAAGGTTGCGGTAGTAGTGCCAAACTACCATGTTTTTAGCCCTTTGTGGTATTATTTTTCTTTGCACAAAAACGTCAAGTAGCTTGACTATAATTAATATTGTATATTGTACATATAGATAATATATATTTATAATAATTCTATATATATATATATATATATATATATATATATATATGTGGGAGAGATCAAGAGGAAAGTTCTATTTACTATCATTCGTGATGCATGATAATCAAACGTAAAAAAATGTATCTTTATCAAGAAATATTAATCAAAACCGATGTTATACCTACTAATATTCATAGATAAACTTTGTTATATAACTTATAATATCAGATGAAAAATTATTCGTTAACATTCGTCCACGATTAATGATAATCAAAACGTATAAAAACATATTTTTACCAATAAATATTAATCGAAACCGCTGTTATAACTATTAATATTAATCAATAAATTATTTTTTATAACCTATAATATCATATGATGAATATTAAGGAAATTCCTAACAATTATCGTTGATGAATGTGTAGATTCCCTAGAAAATAGTGATTCCCTCTGAATCCAGACCCTATATATATATATATATATATATATATATATATATATATATATATATATATATAGAGGGTTTAAATGAGAACCATTAAAAAATTGAGAACTTGTGAGAACCACTCGAATATATGATTGTTCACATGTGATATTGTCAAAATATTTATAAAAATGTTACTAAAAATTAATAGAACCTTGAAAATCGAAAAATAATATGTTAAAATTTATTTTAACTAACTTTAACCGATTTGTTCACATGTAAACCGTTCAGTTGTGAAAATATGTGTTTTTATGTGTTTTTATACGCAATTTTATATTTTTGACTATTTTTTTTGTTTCTCATTTGAACAAATATTAATGTTCACATGTGTATAAAGTTATTTACATATGAACATTTACGTATTCTTTGTAGTTCTCAAAGTTCTCAACTTTATAGTGGTTCTCATTTGAACATTCCCATATATATATATATATATATATATATATATATATATATATATATATATATATATATAAAGAAAGAAAAGAATAAAATTAATTTGCCAAGGCAAACTGTATTATACGTACCCATTTTTTTAACTGCAATTTCTGCATACTGTATTATTTACTATAGCTGACAGACGAATGACTGATTATGTATATTTTAAATTAAATATGTAAGTAGTTACTTTAACTCTTTGCAATACAAAAGTTATGTACTATAGGTAAAGGGAAAAAATACCCAAGTGGATGAATTTATAAGAAGGAAAGGTGCAATACAAAAATGATATAAACCTCGTTTAATTACCTACTCCTACTCGTATATAAATTCATTTACTTTCGATGTTAAGAGTCTACTTAAGAAAAATCTACTTTTAGAACCTTTTCAGTTCAACTCGTACAAAATTTTCAGTATATAAGTTCAGATAAAGTGAAATATCTTAATACAAGCTTTATTTTTGTAATGCGGGATATGAGTTTGCACCAAACATTTGCTTTATATCCATAACGATGTTTATTTTTCGTCATACATATTTTTGATCTTAGACCAAATGTTATCCAGAACAATTATATTATCTGTGTTCTGTTTTGTTAAATGAAACCTAGCTTAGCTTATTTAAATTAATTACTGAAAAGTAAATAAAAAACTTATATGCCTTTAATTTGTCAACCAAATTGGACCACTTAATTATCCATGACGAAACTTGGGTTGTGATCCGTACAAGGTGACAAAAACCTGGTGGTTGAATTATTTTAGTCTTTGCCTTCATTGAATTATTTTACTCGTAATAAATTAAGAAATATACACTTTGATAGTTAACCATGATTAATTAGCACTCTTATCTATTGTTATGTCTCACGTCATAGATATTTTCATACAACGGAATTTATTCAATTTAGATATAGAGTAAGATTTAGATGATTACATCAAAATTTATCGAGAATGAAATAATCAATAAGAATGCGTCACATGTAACAAAACTCATTTTTCTTCATATTTTTAAAAGTTAAATATCTTAACAACAAGATATACTTTCGACGTATCACATGTAATACTATATTATACAATTTATAAAACTCACCAAAAAACGAAGATTAAAAAGTTTGTCGAAAGTATACCATATGAGATGTCTAATTGAAGAGAAAAACACACTAATTTTTATGGTGCAATTTTAATAATTTTCGCTTAGCCGTTCTGAGATATTTTATTTTTAAAAATTTTGGGGACAATGAAGTTTGATAAAAATAAACCGCTGAGATTGATTACTTCATTCTCACAAAAAATTTTATTATCATTTAAACTCAACTCTTTAAATATATGTATTGAAAGTGAATTTATTTTACGTTGATTTGGTTGCTGACCTTTTTTAATGACAAACAAGGAAATTATATTAACAGTGTTGTCATATCCAACCTCGGACCAAAAAAGAAATCAAATTACGAAGTTTATGACTATTTCATCCGCGACCAATTGATTTTAGAGTATAACTTCATCTGAATTTATATATTAAATTTAAAAAATTTAAACTCGTCGAGCCGAAAAATGTCACAAATAGAAAGTCACTGGAGATGGAGCAGCGGAACAACTATAAAGTCAAGCTTGGATTACAAATTCATTTACTTTTATTTGTGATTCGAGCTTGGATTACAAATCCATTCAATTTAATTAAGTTTGATTCTCTTGTTTCCATTTGTGGTTCACATAAAACCCATAAGCCGATTGGTTATAGAAAACCTTAATAGTGTTTTGTTAGATCAGATTTACACGAATTACTTTTGAAAAATGTATCAAAAAGCTTTTATTATTTTTCATAGCTCTAACTTTAATCTAAATTTTCTTTCTTGTGCCTTCTGATTTATTGCTTACATTATTAATTACTTATATTCGAAAGTTAATCGGTCAGTAGCATTTTGGAGCATTATACACCTATATTGACCATCTAATTAAAAAAACTTCAACATACATGCTTTTGGCCTGAAGTGTACTCTATAGTATCAGTCTCTTTAGTCAAACAAAATAAAGCAGCCAATTTTGAAACTCACAACTATAAATACCCAACACATCTTCACTTCTCAACACAACTCACTACCCAAAACATCTAATTTTGTTTTCAAAAACCATCTTTTTTACGGTTCGAAACCATGGGGGCCGGTGGTAGAATGAATGTTAACCCCACAACCGACGATAAACCTGTCGCTCACAAACGTGTTCCAGTCTCTAAGCCTCCATTCGAGCTTAGTGATCTCAAAAAAGCCATACCACCACACTGTTTCAAGCGTTCTCTCGTACGCTCTTTTGCTGCCCTTTTTCGTGACTTTATCATCATCGGCGCCTTATACTATCTCGCAGATACTTTCATTCCCGTACTTCCTAAACCCTTAGCATACGTAGCATGGCCCATCTATTGGTTCTTCCAAGGTGCTTATTTTATGGGTTTGTGGGTTATCGGCCACGAATGTGGTCATCACGGGTTTAGCGAATACCCATGGCTGAATGACACCATTGGGTTCATCGTCCACTCTTTAATTCTTACTCCTTATTTCGGATTCAAATACAGCCACCGTACCCACCACGCTAACACCAACTCCATTGAATACGACGAAGTTTGGATCCCCAAACGCAAGTCTGATAAATTGTATTCCGAAATTCTAAACAACCCAACCGGCGCATTCATTGTATTTGTATTCAAGATCGTTCTTGGGTTTCCGTTGTACTTCGTATTCAATCTTTATGGAAGGAAATACGAAAAGGGAATCACGAGTCACTTTTACCCATACAGTCCTATATTCAACGACAGTGAACGATTTCAGATCTTTTTGACCGATCTTGGAGTTTTTGGGACTTGTTACGGGGTTTACAAAATGGCAGCAATCAACGGCACACAATGGATGATGAACATCTATGGAATGCCCATTCTATTTATGAGCGGTTTCTTCATTTTACTCACATATTTACATCACACTCACCCTTCAATCCCTCATTACGATTCAACCGAGTGGGATTGGCTCAGAGGTGCACTAGCCACGGTTGATAGAAACTTTGGATTCTTGAACCATGCTTTCCATGATGTAACTCGAACCCACACCCTTCATCATCTCTTCCCAACGATTCCGCATTACCATACTTTCGAGGCTAGGGAGGCCGTGAGACCTATATTGGGAGAATACTACAAATACGACGATACACCAATTCTTGAAGCCGTTTGGAGGGAGACGAAAGATTGCATTTTTATCGAACCCTATGAAGTTAACGGAGAGAAGAAGGGTATCTACTGGTTTTACAAATAGACAAGTTAAAAACTCTAATGATAAGATACGTTTAAATTAAATTCTACTATGTTTAACTAATGTAAAAAAAAATTACTTTTGGCTTTTGTTTGTTTTGTTTCGTCTCTTGTAGTCATGGTTTTGGTCATTGTATTAATAATAATACCAGTGAAACAAACCATGAGATGGGTTGATGCTTGAAAGATGAAGAGAAAATTTTCGAGGAGCCACATGCAAATATACAATGTGATATATACTTTTGTAAAATTTGGTACAAATAAACTCCAACTAATTAGTATATAACATAATTAGTCATTTTACTTTAATTTTTAATTAGTCTAATCTTCTTAAATATATAGAAATTACGGGTGACTCAAGGATAAAGTCAGTAAAAATACACTTTTGAGCTCCACATATTTTAAGGCCCCATATATATGTAAATATAATGTATGTGTATATATATATATAAATTATTTAGTATAAATATATCTTTATACCCATTTATTAGGTGAACATATATTTTCTTTAAACTTTATACAACGCAAACGCAGTGCATTTTCAAGCTCCATTTTTTTAGGTGAAAAAAGGAAGGAAACGTTATATTGTCATTAATTGATTGATTTCCCTCGTAACGAATCATGATTGATGCTTCATCTTCGACTTCTTTCCCCCCCTTTTTCAAACGGCTTTGGCAATCTCCATTTAATATAGTAAATCAATTATCAAACTCAAGATAATTAATCTTTTTAGTCTTCGTGTTTTTTCTTCCAAATTTCACTAATCACTAGTTCACTACCTATCTAATTCAAAACACATTATCACTTTTTTGCACAAAGTTAATCATTGGGTGAGGCTAAATCATTGGGTGAGGCTAAGCAACTCTCTGAGTTTCTATCGATTTGTATAATCTTATTTTCATGATTAAAATGGTGAGTTATTCTTAAATCTTAACTTTAAACCTTTTCATTATTGATTTCTAATTTATAAGTACTAATACAATTATAGTTTATTGCTTTTCATTAGGTGAGAAGTGAGAATTCATATTGTAGTATAAGATTTTCTAGTACGAAATTCAAGTTGTAATCAATTCACTACGATACAAAATTAAGTATAGATTTCTTTTCAGAGTTAACGGTTTTAAAAGAAAGCATGAATGTAAAAAATGACAAACTAATTGATATTTGATATACTTAACTATATTAAAAAAACTTGACTCTTTTTCATACGCTTATATTGCATATAGAATTATGTTAACTAGTCTCATTACAGTTGCTTCAGCCGAAAAAAGTTTTTCAAAGCTTAAAACTGTAAAACTATTTAAGATCAACAATGTCACAAGAAATATTAAATGGATTAGCTACTTTATCAATTCAAAAGGAGTTAGTAGACGAAACTGAGTTTAATGATGTAATTAAAGATTTTGCATAAAAAAGCGAGAATTTTTTTTTATTTAAAATTTAATAAGTTTTAAAATTTTATAGTAAAAAATGCCCCATTTTGAAAGTTCGCTTTAGGCCCTGAATAGGCTTGAGCCGCTCCTGTAGAAAATTATCATAAGTTTAATAAACCACCTCTTCGCTTTCATAGATACCGACTACCATCAATTTTGACCAAAATCGCCACCAATTTGACCGAAATCACCATTGATTTTGTCCACACCGACCGTAATTGTTTGGTTGTTTTGACGCAAACTCTGCCGAAGCAAACAATGACGAGGAGAATCAAGGTGTTGAGTTTTGCATCTATTTTATTTTTCTTCTTTGATATACGATGTTCAATTCCACACTAAACTACTCCCTTTTATTGAAATTGAAGAACTTATGAGGATGATATTGCACATATCTGCGATTCTGCACCTATCCAACGACGATTTTGCTAATCTATTTGCTAATTAATTAATCGATTCATTAAAAATAATCATCCTACAAAAACATATATGGTGATGTAAATTTGGTGTTTTGTGAGACCAATGCCAATGGCATCGTCGATTTGAACTGACGCGCATCGGTCTGACCAACGCCATTGGCACCTGACTTGGAGGCGTCGGTTTGTTGCTTCCGACGCGTGAAGACGAGGTGGTGGGACCCAGCATCACTAAAAAACGTTTTGTTTCAATTTAAATGTTATACAACGGCTATAATGCAATTTTTTGTCAAAAAAATTATTTTGTTTTTTAACCCCTTTTTTGATTCCTAACACCAGAAAGGAAAGAGTAATTTGGAAGGTACCGTTGACCCCCGTACTATTTCAATGATATGTGTTTGCCCCACCCGCATGGAGTATCAACGCAGAGCAAATCATCTGTTCACAAATCACTCACATATGCTAAGACATGTATTCGAACCTCTAACATGTCGGTCACACATGTGGGGTCTAGATATTTGCGGTTGCAGTAGCACTTTAAATATACATACAACTAAACATATATCCACACACATTTTGCATCATATCTTTTACTTACAACCATTATCTATATAATTCAACCCAACACCATATTGTAAAATATTTTTTCAACAAATGTAATACTAATGTGATGTTTTTTATTTTAATAAAAACTTTAATTTTAAAATATAAATTAAATAAACTTAGTATGAATACATCTGAGTAAAAATACCCACACTGAATGAGTTTTCCATGTTTTATTTAATTTACTCGAATGTCAAAAATAATGAAATTAAATTAACTTTACTCACTGGTGTGAGTGGTCTAAATGAGACGACTTATTCAAATTTCAGGTAAAGAGTGTGTTCATTAAAAACACTCATATAGTCATTATTGTGAGTGTACACGATATTCAAATATCATCACGACACTCACGATTGATTATCTTAACTACATATAAAGCATC